>CM077880.1:65471876-66803126 GCA_039720435.1 Amazona ochrocephala | reverse complement strand
ACCACCCTTACAGTAAAGAATTTCTTCCTCATATCCAATCTAAACTTCCCCTGTTTAAATTTGAACCCATTACCCCTTGTCCTCTCACTACAGCCCCTCAAGAAATGTCCCTCCCCAGCATCCCTATAGGACCCCTTCAGATACTGGAAGGCTGCTATGAGGTCTCCACACAACCTTCTCTTCTGCAGGCTGAACAGCCCCAACTTTCTCAGCCTATCCTCATAAGGGAGGTGCTCCAGTCCCCTGATCATCCTCATAGCCCTCCTCTGGACTTGTTCCAACAGTTCCATGTCCTTTTTATGTTGAGGACACCAGAACTGCACACAATACTCCAAGCGAGGTCTCATGAGAGCAGAGTAGAAGGGCAGGATCACCTCTCTCGACCTGCTGGTCACGCTCCTTTTGATGCAGCCCAGGATACGGTTGGCTTTCTGGGCTGCGAGCACACACTGCCGATTCCTGTTCATTTTCTCATTGACCAACACCCCGAAGTCCTTCTCTGCAGGGCTGCTCTGAATCTCTTCTCTCCCCAGCCTGTAGCTGTGCCTGGGATTGCTCCCACCCAGGATTAGGACCTTGCTTTTATTCCTTGTATTTAGTGCTTCCATATTATATCTACTTAGTCCATTTTTCTTGACACTAGCAGTATAAAGACAAATCTTGCAACTCTTTATGACAGAGAAACATGCATAAGCATGGTGACTTTGGTTGTATAGAAATATGCTTCAAGAACTAGATGATCTTAAGGTCCTTTCCAACCCTTAACTATTCTATGATTCAATGATTCTATGTAAAACAGAGACCTTGAGGGTTTTTGCTTTTTGGTATCAATCTTTATCTAGTTCTGACAGCAGAGCTCAGTGAAGTAGATTCTTGTTTCTTTACCAGAATTTAGCTCTATAAATTTGTTCAATATTTTGAGAAGAACCAGGTCAGTAACTGTGTGGAGAAAATATGGCCATGATCATAGAATCATAGAATCATAGAATCATAGAATCATAGAATCATAGAGTCATAGAGTCATAGAATCATAGAATCATAGAATCATAGAATCATAGAATCATAGAATCATAGAATCATAGAATCAATCATAGAATAGTTAGGGTTGGAAAGGGCCTTAAGATCATCTAGTTACACCCCCCTGACATGGGCAGGGACACCTCACACTAAACCATGTCACCCAAGGCTCTGCCCAACCTGGCCTTGAACACCACCAGAGATGGAGCATTCACAGCTTCCCTGGGCAACCCATTCCAGTGCCTCACCACCCTTACAGTAAAGAATTTCTTCCTCATATCCAATCTAAACTTCCCCTGTTTAAGTTTGAACCCATTACCCCTTGTCCTCTCACTACAGCCCCTCATGAAGGGTCCCTCCCCAGCATCCCTATAGGCCCCCTTCAGATACTGGAAGGCTGCTATGAGGTCTCCACACAGCCTTCTCTTCTGCAGGCTGAACAGCCCCAACTTTCTCATCCTATCTTCATATGGGAGGTGCTCCAGTCCCCTGATCATCCTCGTGGCCCTCTTTTGGACTTGTTCCAACAATTCCCTGTCCTTTTTATGTTGAGGACGCCAGAACTGCACACAATACTCCAAGTGAGGTCTCACGAGAGCAGAGTAAAGGGGCATGAAAAATACCCTAAACAGACAAGTGAGGCATAGCTGATATATTGTTATCTTCTGTGAAAATAAAGGTATTATTTGCACGCCATGTACACAGGTGTATTTGCATATCAGAGTTGGGTGTTAATAATCGCTGAAATGAGTATGATGCTTCCTGGAAGCCAAGGTCCATGGTGCTGCTGAGAGAGTGCCACAACTTGTCAAGAGTACGGCCCACTATCCAATGCTACTCTTTCCTGTGGGCGTGAATGGTAACACAAACCAGAGCCAGGGTAGAACCGAGGAAGACAATAAAGTCCTTGAGTACAAGGGAAAAATATTGGTTCGCAAGGAGAAGAGTCTTGCAGTCAAACCTTGCTTATGTTTTCACGTCCTAATGCTTCCACAGGTCCTTCCAAATCTTTCTGTACTGGTGTAAAGCTCCTTTTGAAAGTCAGCTGCATTCATGTATAAATGTATAAAAATCAATTGCAGTGTGGTAGCTAGGATGGCTGTTTCAGACTGACATGGCCAATGCTAGTGGAGTTTTAGAGAGCAAGATACAGCATGGTATTCCATAACTGAAATCTACATCTGTTCAAGATACCTGAATCACCCTCCCTCCTAAATCATTATAGGAAGGGGGGTTATGTGCTCTTACAGTAAATATTATTTAGGAAGAATAATGGATTGGTGTGTGCAATCATAAAGGAATTTCTTTAAGAGCGGCTATTTGAGTCCTTGTGCCAACAAGAACTACCAATTTTTAATATATATACTTTTTAGAACTTTATTCAAGTCATGTGAATATTATCCCCCTCTACCTTATCTGTCAGCATTGCACCTTTTTCTTCCCTCTCAATTTTCTGAAACTAGAAGAAATAAAAAAAAAGGGAGAAACAAAAATGCCTGAAGCTTAAGCATTGTAAAGGGGAAGAGGTACTCAGTGTCTTATATTTTAGCATATAATCTTTGCTAAGTGAATTTTAATTATTTTTTTTTAATTACTTAAAACCAATTCATTTTTCTCTGAACATTGACATTTTGGGGAAAAGCATCTAAAAAATATATCCTACGGAAAAACTTGTGTCTACAAGACTTGTTTTTATCAGTTTGGGGTGACCTTTTCAAAGCTCGAAGTCAGGCTCAGGGGTTGACAATAAAAGCAGGACAGTAGTGGCTATTGTCCCAGTGATGTGGGTAGTGCTGCGGAGGGGTCCTGTACAGAGAGGTAAAACAAGAGGGGAAGAGAAAATGTCAGAAGAAACCTGGGTAACGTGGCAATACCAATCCATGAGACAGCAGCAGAAGCTGAAGGTGGGAGGAAATAATGCAGACGCTTTGAGTGTGGGCAGCTTGAACGAGCCAAATATTAGTTAGCTAGTATTCAACTGCAGAAGGATTTAGCAGGCAAATCTGTGAGAAGACAGAAGAATTTGAATACCAGCTAAGAAAATAGTTTGCATCCCAGTTTTATTTAGACAGCTGTACTATAAGACACACAATAGTTTAAAAATTAACTGTACTGCAGTGTGTATGTGTGGGTGGGTATAAATGGCAATAAAACACAGGAGTGTGCCTTTCATACCTGTGTCTCTCAGATCTGATGGAGGTGTATGACTGATGTTTTCATTCTGCAAATGTCTATGTGTAGGAAGAAAATGTAGCTGGTTAAGAGGCCATAAGCAGTTTTAAAATGCTTTCTTGCAGATCTGTATGGACTTTGTGTTTTTGAATGCTGAGTAAGAAGATATTCCCTCTACAAGCTTAAAGTTCAGAGTTTAAATACAGGACTTCTGTATAATGTTTTCTGAAAAATGGACTCTCTCCTGGAAAGTGTTGGTTTGAAATACAATAACTATAATGACCCATGCATATGGATGTTGGATAAGTGACCGGGGTTTGTAGGTTTATAGGCTATGTATATGACACCCTTCCTTTCAAATACTGCTGAAGTTGCTGTAATTTCAATTTACTTGTTAAAGGACAAAAACCAGTAGTTGTTTTGCAGTGTCTTGAAGAGATGAGTCTGTGTCTTTTGCTGTGTTTTGTGTATATCACGGATACAAATGGTTGGCACTGAGTTATAGGCTGGGGTAAGTGTAAAGAGAGGTACCCAAGCAATTTCTGTTTCCAGTGCTGTGTAGCAGAAGTAGCTTTTGTCTTTGGTGCAGATTCTCATGTGAGCCTGACCACCTGAAGATGGCTGGGTTATCAGTCACACCCCATACTTCAGTCCAGAAGCAGCAGCTCTTGCACTTGCTCTGTTGATCTCCATGGGATCTAGGACATGTGGCTCACACAGGCAACTGAGAAGCTGTTCTGGCACAGAGCACAAGCATTGGAAGTAGGGTATGGGGTGGGGTTGTAAGTGTGTGACAGGGTGCAGTTGTAAGTGTGTGACAAGATGGGGTCCCATTTTGGGGTGGAGGCTTTGATCTGTGCATCCTGAACTGAATGGAAAGAAAAGAAGGGCAGGATTAAAGGTGAGGTGAGGTTATTAAGGTGAGGATAGGTGACATTACAGTTGGAGGTCTGCTACAGGCTACCTGACCAGGAAGACCAAGTAGATGAGGCCCTCTGTAGACAGGTAGGGGGGGGCACACATTCACAAGCCCTGGTCCTCATGGGGGACTTCAACCACACTGATATATGTTGTAGGGACAACATCGCAGGGCAAAAGAAATCCAGGAGGTTTCTTGAATGTGTTGATGATAACTTCCTTCTGCAAGCAATAGAGGAACCTACAACGAGGGGGACTATGCTGGACCTTGTCCTCACAAACGGGGTGGGGTTGGTGGGGAATGTGAAGCTGGAGGGCAGCCTTAGCTGCAGTTACCATGAAATGGTGGATTTTGAGATCTTGAGGGTGGTGAGGAGGGCAATGCAGCAAGCTCACTATCCTGGATTTCAGGAGAGCACACTTTGGCCTCTCAAGGGATCTGCTTGGTGGAGTACCATGGGATAAAGCCCTGGAGGGGAAAGAGGCCCAAGAAACCTGAATAATATTCAAGGATCACCTCCTCAAGGCTCAGGAGCAATGCACCCTAACAAAGATGAATTAGGGCAAGAACGCCAGAAGGCCTGCATGGATAAACAAGGAGCTCCTGGAAAAACTCCAACATAGAAAGGAGGGCTACAGAGCATGGAAGGAAGGATGCATGGGAAGAATACAGAGAAATAGCCAGAGCAGCCAGGGATCAGGTTAGGAAATCTAAAGCCCTAACAGAACTCAATCTGGCCAAGGATATTCAGGGCAACAAGAAAAACTTCTATAGGTACACTGTGGTAAAAGGAAGACTAGGGAAAATATGGGCCCTCAGGAAAGAAATCGGAGACCTGGTCACCTGAGACATGGAGAAGGCTGAGGTACTCAATGACTTTTTTTCCTCAGTCTTCACTGGTGAGAGATTCAGCCACATTGCACAAGTCACAGAAGGCAAAGGCAGGGACTGGGAGAAGAAGGAACCACCTACAGTAGGAGAAGATCAGGTTCAAGAATATCTAAAGAACCTGAAGGTGCACAAGTCCATGGGACCTGATGAGATATATCTGCAGGTCTAGAGGGAACTGATGGATGCAGTTCCCAAGACATTATTGTTCATATCCGAAAAGCCATGGCAGTCTGGTAAAGTTCCTGCTGACTGGAAAAGGGGAAATGTAACCCCCATTTTTGAAAAGAGAAACAGGGAAGATCTGGAGAACAGGCTGGTCAGTCTCACCTCAGTGCCCGGCGAGATCATGGAGTAGAATTTCCTGGAAACTGTACTAAGGCACAAGATAATGACTGGTGACAGCCAGGGTAAATTATGCCTGACAAATCTGGTAGTGACTGACATCATCTAACTGGACTTGCGTAAAACATTTGACACTGTCTTGCATGACAATATGGTCTCTAAACTGGAGAGGTGTGGATTTGACAGGTAGACCACTAAGTGAACATGGGATTGGCTGGATGGTTGCACTCAAAGAGTTGTGACCAATGGCTCAATATCCAAGTGGAGACCAGTGATGAGTGGTGTTCCTCAGGGGTCAGTGTTGGGACCCATCCCGTTCAACATCTTTCTTGGCGACATGGACAGTGGGATTGAATGTGCCCTCAGCAAGTTTGCTGATGACACTAAGCTGTGTGGTGCAGTCAACATGCTGGAGGGAAGGGATGGCATTCAGAGGGACCTTGACATGCTTGAGAGGTGAGCCAATAACAGCCTCATGAAGTTCAGCAAGGCCAAGTGCAAGGTCCTGCATATGGGTCAGGGCAATTCTAAGTACAAATATAGGCTGGGTGGAGAATGGATTGAGAACAGCCCTGAGGAAAAGGGGTGTTGGTTGACAAGAAGCTAAACATGACCCAGCAGTGTGCACATGCAGCCCAGAAAGTCAACTGTGTCCTGGGCTGCATCAAAAGAAGCATGACCAGCAGGTTGAAGAAGGTGATTCTCTCCCTCTGCTCTCAAGAGACCTCACCTGCAGTACTGTGTTCAGGTGTTGGGCCTCCAACACAGGAGGCATGTGGACCCACTTGAGTGAGTCCAAGGGAGGGTTTTTCAGAAGGTACTACTGTAAGGGTGACTGCAAGACCTTTTGAAAAGTGTAGCATTTTACAGAGCAAGTCTTTTCAATGATCAATCATGCAGTACTTGGCCTCTCAACAGCTGATGAAGGCCATGGCTGCAAGTTTAAATTCTTTGATGAAAGCTAATGCCTGCTGGTGGGTTGATAAGCTATGCAGCTTAAAAAAATCTAATTGAAGATGAGATGCCATTATGTTGATTATTGTGTCCCAAGACTTGATGTTTTCAGACTGCAGCCTGGAAATTAGTAACTGAAACAGTGGTATGAGAGTCATCTACAACAAATGCTGGTTGTAAATAGCCACGAGGTAGATGGTATACTTGCAGGGTCAAAATCCCCTAAAACTACTAACACTGGCTTCTGTGGTAATTGGAGCTACTGCTTTAAGACAGAAGACATCAATTTTAAGGATACTTTTTTCTAAATTAGGTCTTATTTCACACCTGTTATGAAATTGCCTTCTCCTAGTTTAGTTACTGTCTGGGGAAATGAAAGAGAAATGTGCTTTTTTTTTTTTTTAATCAAAATATTTTCCTAAATACATGATTCAGCCACATCCAAAGTGTTTCTATGCATGTTCTGAACAGCACTTAAAAGATGGTAATTGCATTGTAGCCCTTTAACTAAGGTAGTCTGCCTGCTACCTTATTGTAGATCTCCTCTAAAATCAGTGCAATAACGTAACTCCCTGCCATAGAGCATTCACTTTCCAGAGATCTTAACCAAGGAGGCTAAGTCACGGTCATTTAGGTAGGGGAGCAACTCAGGACTCCAACCTCCTTTTCTAAGCAAGGTCAACACTGAATTCAAACTGCTTGCTGCACTGGCTTTGCCCAGCTGGGTGAGGTTGAAAAATCAAAGCAATAGGGCCTGTAGAAGACAGGAAGCCATTAGTACTGGTAATTAAGGACAAAAATATTTTACATTTTAGTGACTTGGCATGTTTAAGCTTAGCACAGGCTCGTTCTTTTATCTCATGATGCTGCGCTAAAACCATCTCAGCAAAGCAGGTGGCTAAGAAGGGTGTCAGCAAAGCAGCAGCTGCAGTCTCATCATTTAGTCTCAGAAGTGCCTTTGACTTATTACAGGGGCATATAGGGCAGTGATATTACTGTAGAAGTACTCACTGCCTTGTTTACTAGGGCCACAGCTTGCCTTTGGAGCTGGTACTGAAACCACTCCCTCCCCAGTGCTCACACACACCAGCTTTTCTCTTTGTATGGCACAGTGTTTCATGTACTGCCCCATTAAAACAGTTTCCTTTGTTAGAGAGTTCTCATTCCTCTTTAATTATGTCCTCCAGAGTGGCATTCAAGGCTAGGTTATTTTCCTTCTTTGTAGAGGATGTGGAATAATTTTCCCAAGGCAGTTTAAACTTCCTCTTTCCTTTAGTAATCCTAGTGTTTTAAATTACTCTTTTAATCACCATCTCAAAGTAATCACCATTCAATAACCTGTCCTGTGATTCTGACTCAAGAATCAGAAAGTTCCCCTTTTCTGTGGCTGAGGAGGCGACAGAGAAATGACTATTTTGTGGTTTATTTTTAAAAAAAGTTATTAATTTTGCCTTTTTTCTTTCTTTTTTTTTTTTTTTTTTTTTCCTTTCACCTACTTTTAAGAGGATCTGAGTTGGAGGAGGGATAATGTTTCCTGGATGCTTCAAATTTCCCTTCTTGTTTTAGGATTTTTGATTAACTCCTCAGCTTTAATAATTATCATCCTCTGCAGAATTCACTTCCATTAAAAACCATCTTTTCCAGATCTGATTAAACTCTCTTTCTTTAGCTCTTGTTGAGCCCTTTGTGATATGTGGAATCCAGCAGGGCTACAATTAACCAGCTCCACTCCTTAGAGAGTTGCTTGAAGCCACCTTTTAAAAAACCTATAGAAAAGAATTAAATGTGTGGTCTCCATTTCTGTGAAACGGCAATGCTTACGATAATAGACTACCACACTTGTCTAAGAATACATGGGGCAGCCTTTTTTTTCCTACAGACCCAGTTCAGCATATTCTTTCCTGTGTGGGCTTCACTTTCAGTCTTTTCTACTAACTTTGCTTTCATGGATCCCAAACAAAGAGAAATAGTTGATAGCGATGTTCAACATTTGTTCCTGGGCTATAGATTTCGTGCTGCCAGCTTACAAGCTTTGGCATGCAGGAATCCCAGTACAATTTGTTCAGAAAATCTTAAATACCTTGGGATTTCTACCCCCTTTTTCTGCAGTTTGCATTCACAGTTCTTTATTTTAATTTAGTCAATTTTTAGCTATATCCATTGGATGGCAGCTTTGCGTGGAATGTAGGTGGTACTGAAACGGATGGTGAACATCTGTGTAAATGAGACATAGAGACAGAAATTACAACCTGCTTTTGCAGATGACAAGAAATTGTTCCCATTATACTTTCAATCTGTCTTGAGGAAGCTGCCTTTTTCTTTACCCATTTTTGAAGGGGTGATTTTTCACAACTGGCTAGTATGTTGTGTATTCAATTTCTCTCTCTCTCTCTCTTTTTAAAGCCTTTGGAGTGTGTGACCACTGGGGACAAGATGCCTTCCTTATCTGAGTGGACTTTTGGGAAATCTCTCTTGTTGAAAATCCAGACTTCTCTGATCTGGTTTTGGAGATGTCAGGGAGTTTGCCAGTGAACCTTGTTAACCACAGAACTATTTTCAAAGCGCAGATGGACCTGATTTCATTGTTTCTTATCTGAGTCATATTCTTCAAAGCAAGAAGGCTAGGTGTTTTCAAAGTATGTAGGTAAGGAAATGGTGTTACTAATCTAAGCATGATCAGATGTACACAGGCCTTGCTTCTGAGGCAAGGGCCTTAGAAGTTCTTGACAAGGTGGAAGACATCTTGCATTTTGGACAGTGACTGGCGTAATAGGATTTTTGAAGTACAAAATTACAGTAAATTGTATAGAGAACATTTCAGGAAAAAGACATTGTATGCAAGTTAACAGTGCCTTCTATGGAAGAATGTTCTCTTTCAAGGAACTCACCTTGCCTGCCGATTGAAACAACACATTACACAGAATATATCCATTTAGAAGGACTGTGCAACTGCAGAATGAGTGGCAGAATAGCTGGCACTAACATGGGGCTAATGCTTCCTTCTCTTCCATTCTTTTGGTTTCACCCTCAAAATAAAGAGATATTCTGAATCGTGATGGAGGCTAACATGGGACTTGCTCTCTCTTTCTTCTGGAAGGACTAGTTCTAGGTTAAAAATTTCATAGTAATTCATATATTGGTGATTAGCACTGGTAAAGCGAGCTCGGACTCTGAGAAGCTATTTCCAGCCATCTGTTCTTGTTCTCCCAGTTTACTCAGGCAAAAACGACTAAATCACACTGTAAGAAATGCCAGCAGTCTAAACCTTTCAAATCTGGTGGTACAGATCATGTCTGAGAATGTTGCTTGCTGAGGATCTGACTCCTTGTGCACACACACAGAAACCAGCTGTGCTGGAGACCAAGGGACAGACATTCATGCTCAAGTTTTAGAAAAAGAAATTGAACTCATATTAACCAAACCCCACCCTTAAAATAAATGAGCAAGTTAAAAAATGAGCAAAGGAAGATATAAGGCTATGCTGTTTACTGAAGTCCTTTCTATGCATAAAAGAATTCTGTGCAATAATTTTTTATGTATACTATGTATTTCAGTCTTCCAGATACTCAAAGATAGGATCCTACTCAGTTTCTCTTACATGTCTAACAAAAAGCTGGGAGAATTGATCTATTCCAGAAGTAAATTTGGTGGTAATAGTTTCAAGCTTTGAAATTAGTAACTTTTAGAAGAAGTAGATGGCTAATGAAGAAAAACAAATGATATGTGGTCACACCATGACATATACTTTCTTAAAAAAAGAGTCTATTTTGCTGCCATTATATCTATTTCCTATGAAACACAATCTTGTGGCCACTTTCACTTTGATCCCACATGGACTGGCACTGCCACAACCCTGTGTTTTTCCTCCCATATTTTCATCTCTGTCCAGTCATTTCTGCATCTATGTTTCTGTAGCTTCAGTGGTGAACTGGATCTCAAAAATGGAGATGAGTCAAAATAACAGAGGAAAATATTAACGGAAAAGAGGCATTTCTAATGAGGTTTCAAACAAGGATTCATCCACCCTTCCTGGTCCAGTTCACCTTGCATGGCTGCGACAAACACACTATGGGATCAGAGAGTGGATGAGGCAGGTGGGACGCAGAACAACCTCTGGAGGTACTGTGTGAAGAAGACTCTGAAGCAATGACCTAATTAACGTGCTCAGAGCTCTGAGCCAAGTTCAGTTTCTTGGCAGTGTATGAGGGGTTTTTGTTTGCCTGTCCTATTGTGGGTTCGGGTTTGGTTTTTTTTTGTTTCTTTTTTGTTGTTTTTTGTTTTGTGTGTGTGTTTTTTTGTGGTTTTTTTTTTTTTTTTTTTTTCCCCCCCATTATTTTTTGATAAATAACTGCCTCGAGAATTTTGGATTAAAGATCCGTCATTGGTTTGGTCTTATGTGGGGCACTTCAAATGTAAAGTCCATTCACTCCTCAGCCCTAAATTTGGTAGCTCTGAAGTAACCCCCAGCTTATGGATGCATGTCAAAAGCAAATAACTAAGCAAAAATGAGTAACAGGGGTCAAGGTATATAAGAAGTTCAGCAGACGTATTATAACAGTGACTCAGGAGGACAGCATATTAGTAAATTAGGCTTTTGCCAGATGTAAGAACTGATCCTTTTTCAATTGGGTATCATCTGAAAGGTCAAGAAGTAATGAAGCATGGGCGTATAGATCCCCTATTGCCATGTGTTGCTACAAACTCTTGTCTCATAATGCACTGGCAGTTACAAGATACCAAACATAATAAACCAACATCCTGTGGGTGTCCGAGGTGCAGATCAACGGCCTAAAGAGTATTCTGCAAGAAAAGACAATGGATGGAACAGTAAAGAAGGGGTATTTTATACTGAATTCCCTAATTTTACAGTTTCACTGTATTTTCAATTTTCTGATACTTCACATTCCAGCGCTCTCCTGTGATGCAACTGACTGCTGTTTACTCTTGAATAATTATCAAAAGATCAGAAGCCAAATCCTTTTCTGATTTACACCAGCACATATTAAGCTACCTCTGTTGATTTTTAGGTAATTTGGAGTCACTCCAAGTGCATAGTGGTGTAACTGACAGTAGAATTTGGCCCTGTATCTCTACAAGAAATAATTTCCTAGATGGATACGAGTCCTGGTACTAAGGTAAATGTGACAGAAAATCTGTGATTAGGTTGGATTGACTTCCACACTAGGAACCTTTTTTGTAAATACTATATATAAATACCAGAAAAATGCTGTTTGTTTTATATATCTGTGGATAAACACAATTTTATTAGAGCTACCAATATGTAATAAGGAAAGTAGCCATTTTAAGTAACAGATGTCCTATAGCAGCCCCCACAAAACAGAGGAAGGAATAAATCTTAAAAATATTGTTGGAAAAAGGAGTTCCACATTGCCACTAAAAGTAGACCTTGTTTTCTTTTGCTGAGCACTTTCAACGTCTAGACCTTGGTTGTTAAATTTGTATCCCCTCTAACATTAAGAAAAATTCAGTAAGGTCATGCTTGTCGCTTGGGTATAATGCACTTATTTAAATGGGCACGCCACTTCTTGAATGGGAGGGCAGGTACTGAATGACCTTTCCAAAGTTTTTTTTCAATGCTTAATTTATATGACTTGTATGTAGATGTTTATGTTGTACAGTCCATTGTTGTAACCTCGTTTTGAGTCAAAACTCATAAATTATCCTTAATCATCTTAACCCATCAGTGAATCAGTAAACCACTGCAACTACTCTATTTTTTATTGAATTTCAACTCTATGTTTTACTGAATTTTTTCAATATTTTTCTCTAGGTCTATTTTTTATTCTATTTTTTATTGAATTTCCAACAAAGGAGAGGATGGAAACAAGCGTAATCAGTTAGACTTGGCCACATTAATACAATTCAGAGTAATATTTTCTCTTCCTCATCGCTACATATTGCATATTAATGAGGTTTTTTCAAGTACCTTTATATGGTAAGATAATATTTAATATCCACCATGACCAACTGCTCTGCTCCCATAAGGTTTTTTGTATAGCAATGTCTTTTCTTCTAGAGTCCTTGGTCATTGGTTATTTCTGCTTCAATTGATTATATGCATACTATCTCTTCTAATCTCATTGAGGTGAGTTACCTGTTTCTTGAGATCGTTGCAAAATCCAAAACCCTTGGGTAGCTGGTTTACTTTTCCACAGATGCTGACATGCAGACCACGGCCTCTGTATGTTTGGTCTCTTCTTGCTCTTACTACTGGAGACTGTTTCGAGTTCCAATTTGCTACTGCAAGCAGTCATGTTTTGGAGATTTTCCCTCAGGACCAATACTTTTCCACATTTTAACCTCAGTGAAACGTAAAACAAACCCCAGATAAACCCTTAGTGTGGAGTGTTTGCTGCAACAAGATGCAGGAAGTTTAGTCTATATGGTCTGGATATTTGTGCAATTCAGACATTATTGGTGAAGTACATTACTACTGGAGGCCAGAGCGTCAGTCTAGAGATCTTTCTACAGCATTCACTGTCTGCCTGTTACACCTCTACCAACAGCAGTTATTCACACCAGAGCCGCACTGAAGTCACAAGTGGAAGTAAGGAGCTCCATATGTGGCTCACTGCAATAGAGTATTAGTCAAGAGTTCCTATCTTACTGCCGTTGGCTTTTTACTTTCTACTGTGGTTTTGAGCTGTATTTATTCCACATGAGTTTTACCACAGTTAGCTGTTTTATCCCCAGCATATTCTCACTCCCCAGCAACACAACCTTAAACCCCACAAATAATAGTATGAATCAAATGTTATGTGCTGGAAGGCATGAATCATAACATTTGAGAAAGCATCTCTGCCTGCATCCGTGATTCATTCTGATTTATTGAGAAAAAAACAGGGCAAAAAGTTTCTGTGTTTTGCTTTGGCTCTTTTAGTTTTTGAAATCCATTGTTAATAACTGAGCTGCAGTCTGTTTATGATCAGAACTCTATGATGGTTTACCTGTATTGTCAAGTGTCAGTGAAGGCAACTCTTCTGAGCAGCACAGACACTTACTAATTCATACAGTTGCCTTGAAAGCTAGGGGCTGTTGCAGAGCTAACCTTGACTTCAGCACAGGGTCTCTTAAACTGTGTTCAGTTTCTGTGCATACATTTTAATTCAGGCATTCTAGTGTAAAAATTAACTATATGTCTGGATAACTTGGAACCCACCGAATGCACTTTGACACTATGAAAGGTCTTGTTAACTTTATCTATGTTTCACTGCCTTTTCTGCAGAAAGGGAGAAAGGAAAATTGGATTAAGGTCTTGGTTTACTACTATTAGTCAACAGTGAGAAAAAAAAAATCAAAGCAACATTAGTAAACTAAATATTACCTCCCACTGATCACTGGCTACCACGCAGATAGAGTTCGTTCTGATGGACTCCTAAGAGGGTCTTCAATAAAGTAAAATATTGAGCTTGGCGTTTCTCCTGCTTGCTGCCAGGAAGGTCTAAATTGAGTCCCAGTTGTTTTTCAGATTAATCCATTTGAGAGTATAGAATCTGGCAAGAGTATTTTACAACTTTTTGAAAATGTGTTTATGCTTAATATAGTTTGGGATATTTCATGTATCTGTGCTTAATTATAAAACACTCATATCAAGTACAAGGTATTAGCATGAATGCCTAAGGGGACTTGGTAGAAATAAGCAAAGTATAGCGGCAGAAAGCAAAGCTCAGCTTGGATGAGGGACTGAGCCAAAGCATCTGCAATGTTTTTCTGATATCTTGCCATGTTTTAAAAGTGATGACTGCTCCTGCAGTACTTCTATTGCTGGGGGCCTGGTTCTTCCTCTTGTTTACACCATTTTTAGCTCAGATGACTTGAGAATTAATTATATTTCTGTAAATCAACAGGAGAAGGAGAATTTGGCTTAGTCTTTCCTGTCAACTGGAGAAATGCAATAACTCTCTGCTGTGGACTTTAGAAGAAATCTGATGTAGAATGAAGGGTCTAAGATTTTAGAGGCCATCTTCAGTTCCAAGCCCCTTGTTTCAAAGCCTAGTGAAGGAAATGACAGTTGCATACGTAAAGAAGTGTTCAGCTTTATGAACAATTAGCTTCCAAGCCCTAAATGACTAGGTTGGAACTTACAATGGTATAATCTAGAGTTGGCTGTTAATTTTTCAACCCAATGATTGTCCCTTAGAAAAAAAACAACAAAAAAACAACACCCAAACAACAGCATTCACTGAAGCTGCAATTGCTTTTGACTTAAAGGTATTGGTTTTGACTGAACTTTTGAAGGGAAGATTTTTTCATCTAGGTTGGAGTTTTGAGAGGAAGTAAAACCCCATCCCACAAGCGAAAATGTTCACCAAATTAGATGAAACACAGGTGGGGAGGACCAAGGTGAGAGGACGGTCTTGAACACTCTCACATGCCACGTGAAACTAAACAACACAACTGGTTGTTCTGATCTTCATCCTCTTGTCCCTCCATGTAGTCATCTTAAATGCGGGGTGGCGAGCTTAAATTTCATGGGAGTCTTAGATATGCTGAAGTTTGCTGAAGACTGTTAGAATCATAGAATAGTTAGGGTTGGAAAGGACCTTAAGATCATCGACTTACAGCCCCCCTGCATTGGGCAGGGACACCTGACACTAAAACATTCCGACCAAGGCTATGTCCAACCCCACCTTGAACACTGCCAGCAATGGAGCATTCACAACTTCCCTGGGCAACCCATTCCAGGGCCTCACCACCCTTACAGTAAAGAATTTCTTCCTCATGTCCAATCTAAACTTCACCTGTTTAAGTTTGAACCTGTTACCCCTTGTCCTATCATCACAGTCCCTCATGAAGAGTCCCTCCCCAGCATCCCTATAGGACCCCTTCAGGTACTGGAAGGCTGCTATGAGGTCTCCATGCAGCCTTCTCTTCTCTAGGATGAACAGCCCCAACTTTCTCTTCTTATCTTCATACGGGAGGTGCTCCAGTCCCCTGATCATCCTCATAGCCCTCCTCTGGACTTGTTCCAACAGTTCCATCGCCTTTTTATGTTGAAGACACCAGAACTGCACACAATACTCCAAGTGAGGTTTCATGAGAGCAGAGTAGAGGGGCAGTATCACCTCCTTCGATCTGCTGGTCAAGCTCCTTTTGATGCAGCCCAGGATATGGTTGGCTTTCTGGGCTGCAAGTGCACACTGCCGGCTCATGGTCATTTTCTCATTGACCAACACCCCGAAGTCCTTCTCTGCAGGGCTGCTCTGAATCTCTTCTCTGCCCAACCTGTATGTGTGCCTGGCATTGCTCCCACCCAGGTGTAGGACCTTGCACTTGGCATGGTTAAACTTCATTGGTTGGCATCATCCCACCTCACAAGCGTGTCAAGGTCCCTCTGGATGGCATTCCTTCCCTCCAACATATCAACCAAACCACACAGCTTGGTGTCATCGGCAAACTTGCTGGGGGCGCACTCAATCCCATTGTCCATGTCACCCACAAAGATGTTGAAAAAGACCCATCCCAACACTGATCTCTGAGGGACACCACTAATTACTGATCTCCAGCTGGACTTTGAGCCATTGACCATGACTCTGTGTGTGGCCATCCAGCCAGTTCTTTATCCACTGAGTGGTCCACCTATCAAATTGATGTCTCTCCAACTTAGAGACAAGGATGTCGTGTGGGACAGTGTCAAACGCTTTGCACAAGTCCAGGTGGATGACATCAACTGCTCTACCCCTATCCATCAGTTCCATAGCTCCATCATAGAAGGCCACCATTTTGGTCTGGCAGGATTTCCCCTTAGTGAAGCCATGGTGGCTGTCACCAGCCACCTTGTTGTTTTTCATGTGCCTCAGCATGCCTTCCAGGAGAATCTGCTCCAAGATCTTGCCAGGCACAGAGGTGAGACTGACTGGTCTGTAGTTCCCCAGCTCATCCATTTTCCCCTCCTTGAAAATGGGGGTTATATTTCCCCTTTTCCAGTCATCGGGAACTTCACCTGACTGCCATGATTTTTCAAATATGATGGGCAGTGTCTTATCAACTTCATTTGCCAGCTCCTTCAGGGCCCAGGGATGGATTTCATCAGGTCCCATGGACTTGTGTACATTCAGGGTCCTAAGATGGTCTCGAACCAGATCCTCTCCTACAGTGGGCCTAGGGTCTTCATTCTCACATTCCCTGCTTCTTCTCTTAATGTAATGTCTGCCTTTGTGATAGAAGCCTTGGATCACCAAAATTCTCCTGCTTGAGTTCTGACCCTCTGACTATTTTGGGCCATACCTCAGAGACCTACCATTATTGCCTATATTTTGCTTTTTGAACTTATATTAGAAAATTATTCTATCTTATCTTCTTCAACTCTTTTTGCTTTTTTGCCGAGACTTTCGCAATTTTAATCTGTGTATATAGTCTAATATAAACGCTTGAAAATAAAGCAACATGCCTTATGTGACATGCAAAAACCATCTACTACCTCACATTCTATATGTGGATAGACATCAAAGTCTCTAACAAAATGTATCACAGCTCATTGCTTGTTCTGACAATAGTAACGTACAATCCTGCTAAAGACAAGCAGAGAAAATGTATGAAAGTTACCAAATTTCCTTCTACTGGAAGCATAGCTCTCTCTGACATTGCTATGCTGCATTGCTATTGACATCTGACTACAGATTATAACAAATAACCTAATGCTGATCACAACCCCCCAAAAACAAAAAAAAAAAAAAAAAAAAAAACAACAAAAAAACAAAACCCCCAAAATCAACAAAACAAACAAACAAAAAAGAGATGTCTTTTATGTAAGTTAATTTAGTTTTTAGAATTAATTCATTGGCAATTGACATTGCTGGCAAGAACCACCATTGAGATATTTTTCCTTCTCTACCTCTCAACTGAGTTTAATATAGCACTGTTGTTAGCCTTATTAAAATTACTCCACTATGGGAACCCACTTACTCATGATAAATCATATCACATGGATGAAAACAGAAAAAGGTTGAATTGGCATGTAGCACATCTGTGTAGAAATAACCAAAATCAAAAATGGCTTGAAATCCCTAGATGAATGACTGTATGTGAGAGGCTAAATATCTATGCAAAGCAATGAGAAGCAGGGTACCTTCTTTTGCTTCCTAAACTTGAATGAAATTTCTAAAATTATGACATTGAATGAACAAACTTGTCCTTGGAGATAATGGATTATTTATCAAATTTTGAGTTTGGATCAAGATTGAATTGGAAGTGTGGTAAGACAACCAAAACTGTTAAAAAGACAAAAAACTATCTTGCAAATATTGTGCTTATTAAACAATGGAATTTCAGTAAGTGCCTATGAGAGTGGTTACTGGAAAATTAGCTACTGGCTATATTTTGAAAACAAAGAGTTGAGCTTGCCTTATATAAACAGAATAAATTGTATAATTTTTCTTTTTCTGGCTCTGCAAGGCATTGAAGATTTTATTTTAATCTGACAGATCTTAATGGCTTTTAGAAAGATGTTTTATGAAGAAAATATCAAGTTATTGTCCAAGAAAACCAGTCCAAGATTATTCTACCATCTGTGGGCAACTTGGATGCACACAAACATTAATCTATCTACTGGTCATGTTTGGGATTTACTGAAGAAAAAGCTCTTTTATTAAAAATGCCGCTTCTGATCCGTAGTGCTCAGGAGGGCTTAAGCCATAATGTGACATCTGTTGGCTGAACCAATTATGAATAAGGCATTTTTGATGCAATGCTTTTGTTAGAACATGCCAAAACCATTGAAACTTTAATTGGAAAAAAATTCACAGGTTCAGATTTTAATTTTCAGAGAGAGAAGGAAGAAGAAGAGGAGAACCAGTTCATTTCAGACATTTATCTGCTGTGAGAAGACAGATTCATATGCCTGCTCTGCCATATTTATCTTCACTGTCCCATGTGAGTCCTTTGATCGGAGGTCTTAGAACAGACTGCCTAGTGTGTAAAACTGATGCTGGAGTAAAAACGGTGTATTTATTTTGTATTAGACAGTAAATAAATTGGGCATCTCTGGCAAAATGAAAGTATTTGACCTCCCTTTAAGCAGTCTGCCTAAATCCTGGAATAGGTTGACAATGAGTTGTTATGGAGATAACAGTCCAAGAAAAAAGAAAATATATGTTTAATGCAAAAACAGAGAATTGACCCATACCCTAATATTCTACTATTGCACTATGAACACCAGTATAAATACAAGTCAGGGAAAACCTGATTTGGATAGAAGATGTCTGAACACACTTTAGGCCAGTAAAGGAAAACAGAAGTTAGTTGCATTTGAATGGTACAAATTGATTAGGGAAGGGCTACTTCAAAGAAGAAACTGTGAAGATGAACTCGTTTCTTAAAAGACTTTGATAAACACATAGAGAATCTACATATCTGTAGCCTTAAATAGCTGAATTTTCATGTATGTACCAAAACTTCTATACAAAAATATCCTTACTAAAAAAATAAGAACCTTTTTTTATAATCTAGGTATTTACACTTTTAAAACACTATTTTCCTAAATAGCAGGTTATGCAAATATATCTTCTACAGCCCTTAATTTTTTCTTTCCTAGCTTCAGATTTTCCTGATTTTTGAACTACTGATCAACTACATACCCTACCAAAGCCAATCCAATGTGAGATGCTCAATTCCTATGATAATCATAGCATTTCTAAAAAAGATTCTGAAGGTTGTAGCCCAGCTGGCTAGAAAACTGAGGCCCCAGAAGCAAGATCTCTCTATATTATTACAGAAAGTGAATAAGTGAAACATCATCAAAAAAAACTTTTTGTGTCTTATGTAACATAAGTTAAATGTTACAAGAACAAGATTTGCATGAAGCATTTGTAGCAATATGCATGAACCTGGGGAGGTGGAGGGAAGGTGTATTTAATGATATTCATTAATTATGAATTCTTAGGTCTAAGTTTTCTTAGGTCCTACATTTTAGACAACCTACTTTGAAACATCATTGTTATGAGATAGCTGAATGTCCTTTTTTTGTTATGGTGAATAAACTTGAAGCATCTGTGTCATTCATGTGATTCTTATTCCCATTGGAGGATGAAGTTTCCTTTGGTGAAATGAGATTCTGGCAAAAAAGGCTATTAATAAATGTAATTTCTTATGCGTAGCAAAGTATTTTGTGTACTTACAGCACAGGGAATTCTTCAAATGGTTTTCTTTTATGAATAATTGTAAATTTAATGTTGGCATCAATAACTTCTTTAAATGGCTCATTCTATATCTGAGTTACACACTTCTTAGCAGCAGAGCTCAGCTTTGATGAATCTTGTGCATAATTTCAATTTATACCATATGAATACAAAAGCAAGGAAGATGCTAGAATTGTTCAAATTACCTGCCTCTTAAATGGTTTGGGGAAAAAAGGAATGCATAATGGTTTGGTCAATGAGACTGCAAAACACAAGGGAATCAACATTGCTTGTTTTATTACTCAATTGCAAAAGAGATTCAGAGAAATAAAATGGCAGAGCCCCTACTGAAGAATAAAATTTTTGTTCAGATCTATACAAGAAGGATTTAGCTGAAAACAACTTTCTTCTAGAGTCTGTGGGCTTTCTGTGGACAGCTCCAACTGCAACCAGACATTTACTTGAGGCTGCAAAGTTATTTGCTCATGAGGCGTCTCTATATGCAAATTTGAGTTCTCTCCACATACGATGCAGAACAGGGTATAAAGGAAGGTACAGCTACAGCTTGAACTGGGTCAAAGTCAGTGTTTACACTGACTCAGAAAGCAAGTTTTTGTACATGGTGTCATTCCAACAGTTCAGTGTCTGTGAAGAAGTTTTACTGTTACGCCTTTAAATATCCCTCACACCCCATCATGGTAAACAGCATACAACTCAATGTCTCAAGCAGGCTTGGGCTGAAGTCATTGTTTTGGTTCCCACCAATCACTTCAGGAGCAGGATCAACTTCTATTCAAATTGAATAACAATATGGAAGATAAATATTCAAATGTGGGATGTTTTAGAAGATGTGGGGCTCAGTAATCAATGCAAACCAGAAATCTATTCCTTTTCTCAACCAAAGAACTGAGAAGAAGAGAGAAACAAAGATAAAAAGCAAGCATTCCTGGCTTTTACTGAAAGGCAAGTGGCCCTCTACAACCTGCTTTATCACTCCATTTTATCTGTGTATGATGTGATTTCCAGCTACAGAGATTTTGCATATAATAATCAGAAAATCACATAATAGCTGAGTTTGGAGAGAACCTTTAGAATTTGTCTAAAGGTCCATTCCTCACATCCTCTCTATTTAAAAGAGGGTCAGCTACAACAGGTTGCCCAGGTCCATGTCCAGTCAGGCTTTAAATGTCTCTAAGACTGCAGAGTCCACAGCCACTCTGAACAACCTGTTCCAAGGTTCAACTTCTCTCACAGGAAAAGAAATTTTTTTATTTTGACCGTATACTCAGTTTGTGCTCACTTTGTGTATCTTTTCCTGTCACTGAGCACCACTGAGAAGAGACTGGCTCTGTGTTCTTTACATCTTCTCATGAGGTATTTATGCACATTGATCAGAACACCCATAAGCTTTCACTTCTCCAGGCTGCACAGTCCCACATCTTAGCTTCGCCTTATCTGACAGATGCTTCAGTCCGTTAATCATCTTTTCATTCTCACACCAGAACCCACTTGTTGCTGTTTTACTTGTGAGCCCACAACTGAACCCAGCACTCCAGATGTGCCCTTACCATTGCTGAACTGAAGGGAAACCACCTCCTTTGGCATGGTGGCAATGATCTTCAAATCAACCAAAGATGCTGTTGGCTTTCTTTGCCTCCATGGCATACTATTGGCTCATGTTGAACTTGCAGTCCACCAGAACCCCCAGGTCCCTTTCTGCAAAGCTGTTTTCCAGCTGATAGGTCCCCAGTGTGTACTGGAGCACAGAGTTATTCCTGACTGGGTATAGTCCTCACAGAACATAGTATTTCCCTTTGCTGAACTCATGAATCACTGCTGGCACACTTCTCCAACTTGTCATGATTCCTCTGGATGGCAGCACATCCAACTGCTCCTCGCAATTTAAGATTATCTGTAAATATGTTGACATATGCATTCTGTCCCATCATCCAGATCAGTAATTAAAATGTTAAACAGTGTTGGCACCAATATTGACGCTTGCGGTATATCCCTAGTGAATGGCTTCCAGATGGATTTTAAACTGCTGATCATAATCCTTTGAACTTGGCCATTTTTTCCAGTTTTCAGTTCACCTCACTGTCCATTTATCTAGCTCATAATTCATCAGCTTTTCTATGTGGAAGTTTTGGGAGAGAGTATTGAACACCTTGCACAAGTCAAGATAAACAATATCTACTGGTCTACCTTTACCCACTGAGTTAATTGTTGTCATAGAAGCCTATCAGGTTGATTAAGCATGATTTCCCCTTCATGAATCCTTTCTGACTACTTGTAGTCAATTTTTCATCCCGTGCCTGGAAATAGCTTCAAGGATTGGTTGCTTCATCATATTCCCAGGTATCAGGATGAGCCTAATAGGCCTGTAGTTCCTCAAATCCTCCCTCTATCCCTTCATGAAGACAAGGGTTTTGCTTTCATCTAGTCCTCAGAAACCTCTCCCAGACACTATGATCTTCCAAAGAACCAAGTGTGGCCTTGCCATGACATTTGCCAGCTCACACAGATCATAAGGGTGCATCCCATCAGGCACCATAGAGTTGTGTATGCCTAGATTTTTCAAATACGATTTAACCAGGTCCCTCTTCCCTGGGGATTAATCATGATTCCTTTAGACTTTCCCAAGCATCTCAGAGGCCTGGGATTCCTGAAGCTAGGTCTTATTACTAAAGACTGAGGGTCTGAGTACGTCAGCCTTTTCCATAAACCTCATCACTAGTCTCCTGACTTGTTCAGCACTGGACTCACATTTTCACTAGTTTTCCTTTCACTTTTAATATACCTGTAGAAGCACTTCTTGTCGCCTTTACCGGGTTCACCTACAAGTAGGCTTTGGCTTTCCTAATTCCATCACAGCATACTTGAACAGTCTCTGTATTCCTGATCTTGCTTCTACCTCCCCTATGCTTCCTCCTCATGTTTGAGTTTTATGAGGAGCTCCTTTTTAACCCATGCAGACCTCCTGACACCTTGGCTTGATTTTCTGAACTTTGGAATGGACTGTTCTTCAGCTCTTAGAAGTGATCCTTTACAATCAACTAGCTTCCTATGATCTCTCACGGACCACACCCCAATGGATTCCACCAAGCAGGTCTCTGCAAAAAGCAAAGTATGCTCTTCTGAAGTCCAGGTCTGTGATCCTGCTTTTTGCCTCATTCCCTCCTGAGCTCTATCATCTCATAGTCAGTACAGTGAAGGCAGCCCCTGACCACCTCATTCCCTATCAATTCTTCCTTGTTTGTGAGTATGAGGTCCAGCAGAGCACTTGCCTCATTGGCTTCTTAATTGCTTGTGCCAGGTGGTTCTTCAAAACAGAAAATATTTAAGGATCATATGTGTACTTGAATTAAGCCATCCAGCATGCTATATAATTCAGATGTCCCACGTGTAGATACTATGACATAAAGTCATTAATTATTTATCCATGCTTAGAAAGTGTGTCTAGTAGGTTCCTAGGCATCCTGCATCCTGTTTTACCTCTCAGGACTATGTTTTATTTTCAGTTGCATATTAGAAATCATTGTTTACATGACATGTCTTTGTCAAGTGATACATATTTTGATTTTGGAGGTAATGTGGCTCCTGCAGTTGAGCTCATAATTGCCAATATCTTTACTGATCAGCAAAGCGACATCAGAAAAGTGCAAAAAGAACAATTACAGAATGAAATAGGTACACCCCTTAAAGGCTTAAAAGCTAATAAGGGTCTCTTGAAAATGGCCGATTTTTTTCTTGTCTTGCTTGATCTTCTTCCTCCTGCCACGTATATAGCAGGAGGGCTGGAGTTGCTGGGACCCCAGGGAAGAGTTTAATGAATAAATGTCCTGTGTTCTACATTATATGAATCCTGCCTTAAAAAAAAAAAAAAAAAAGAAAAAAAAAGTTGTTAAAGTTGATGAGCTATAGATTTGAAGTCTTTCTTTCCACTCACACATGTCTTGAAAAATGAGATTAAAGACAAAATAACCTCCAGAGGAAATTAATAAAACTATCCTCTTGCAGTTTGGATAAAACATAAGGGCTAGACTTTGAAGAGCTGTCGTCTAAGACATACTCCAAAATTTAGACTGAGATTCCTTAGTCCTGATTTTTTCTCCAAGCAATGAGCTCTCAGAATTTCTTACCAAAGGCGACAGAAATTTTTGAGGGCTGATATGTCTTGAAAAGTGGGTCTTTTAAAAATGGATTCAACATCTTATTTCAGAAGTAACTGAAACACTGATTTAAATATGAGGCCTGGGTTTATTTCTGCAACAGATCAAGTGTGAATATATCCTTTGCATTGGGTCAGTCCTAGCTATATCCTTTAGTGCCATGGTGTGAGAAGAGAATTAAAGTGGATGAAAGAGGGAGTGAAGGAGGGACACTTGAAGTGTCCATCTTAAGAGATTTTAGTCTCCCTTTTCCTTTCTGTGCCACCCTGAAAATCTGCACTGTATTTTACACTTTATTTAAAGATTTGGTTAAATATTTGTAAGTTGTAGCGCACATTTCTTCTTACCCTTGAGTCTTTGAGCGGTCATATGAAAATAATATTTTACGGCAGTTCCCATATTGTTTACGGGGTTGAACCCAGCTGTAACACTTAGGTGTAGTAATTCATCCTTAGTGACCTTGATATTTAAATAAATCTGGCTGATCTATAAAACAAAAAATACTCTTAGAGTATCTCTTCTAAGATTATACTAGAGCAAAACCCAAAATTCTTGGTGACTGCTGCTGATGAGGCCACCACACACAAAAATGATCCTGACTCTGGGCAATTATGTCTCTGTGTATCAGGATGACAAATTTGATGAGATTCGTTATGAAATTATGAAAGGCTAGAGCAACATGCCAGGAAGAACCATATTCATAGCTGCAGAAACCCACAAAGGATACCAGACAATACATCATGCAACTGCACACATATAAACAGAGGGTCAATACTACAGTAAAGCTTTTTAAACCACTATGGAAGGCTAAAATAACAGGTGTTTTATAACCAGCATCCTGGCAGGACTATGGTTTTGGGGCCTGTACATCACTCATTCGTTAGGATGCTTCCTCTCAATAATTTATATTATATTGGCTGTTTGATTCTTGGCAATGCTGGATAACATGTATGGATAGGCTAAGCCAGTATAATTCATACAGTGTAAGAGGTTGCTTCTGTTTCTGTCAGACTTGGCCTTGCTCTGATCCTCACCCTTTTTGCCTTCCTAGTTCTCTAACGGTGAATGAGCTCTGCATTTCTGAACTTGAAAATGAACTACATTTTCTATGAACTGCATGCTTAAACTTTTCAGTTTATGAAATGCACTGCCAGTTTTTTAGGTGGTACTTATGCAGCACATTAAGGAAGACAGGCACTGTGTTTTCTTATGAAAGGTTACTTCTTCTTTGATATGTCCCTTAGCAAACATAAGGAGGATTTTGTGGATGTGCATGAAACAAGGCAAAACAGCAACAACTGCGACTTTAGCTAGTTCTACTGCCAAAGTCCTAGCAAAATTATTCATTCTCAGATAAATCTTTAATTGGTTCCCCTCTTAATACTGTTTCTGGACCCCAGAGTCCTTTCTAAAAAGCCTCAGTGGAATATTTTTCTTCATTTTTAATTAATTATCTGCAATGTAAATTAATGCACAATAGCATTTCTCTTTTTTTTTTTTTTTTTTTAAGTCAAGAGGAAAGTATTTTCACTGTAAATTAATAAATTAAGATTCCTCCATCAACAATTTTTCCGTGGCTAAGCTGCTACGTCTTTTCTGTTGTACAGCTCCAGACTCTCCTTCATGATGTTGCTCTGCAGCAGTAAAGAAAGAAACCACCACTTCACAATGCTAAGCACTCCAGTGGGAAACACAAACAGAGTGCATAAACCAAAGCATTCATTTCATGAGATTTTATTAAAAGGTTTCACCTTTAAATTGAGCTGTCATACGCTGCTGGGAAACTTTTTACCACAGTTTATTTTAACTATGTAAAAAAACATTAAAGGAATGAAAATTCTGCAGTTTTTCATATAAAAGGTGTGACCTCTCACACACTACCAGCAAGCTGTAGTGCATTTAATCATAGTGGTTGGAAAGCAAAATCATGCCGAATGTGAGTATTTTTTATTTTTTGCTCCCTCTCAATTCTTAGAAATGACCCCAACCTTGTTAACATGCTACAGATTTCTGTGTATCTCTACAGCAGGCTCTTTGGAGTTCACTCAGAGAAAACTACAGCACATGATTAAAAGATATCCTCTAGATGAGAAGGACGTTCAGTAATTTATAAATCATTCATTTGTGACATAGCTTTATACAGCTTTTCAAGGAATTGCATTAACTGCTTTTGCAGTTTCCTCAAATGTTGCTTTCAGTAGACAGTGTCATAGGTCATTACCAGTTTTTCCCTTATGTAAGCAATTCCAACTTTCTATTAAAAATACTAATTTCCACCCCACTACAGTATCTTTTGAAGTAGCATGTATATTAAAAAAAAGTCACAAGTTGCTTTGAAATATTAAAGGAATATATTTAAGTGAAGGGCTTTCAGGCAGGTTGTTTTTCTGTATTCCTGATGACAGAAAGATTTTAGCCCACAAAGTCAATAGTAAATTTTATTAAAGTCATTATTTTCCTGTTACAGGCCTTGTGCTTTAAATAAACTATAGCTGACAATGCTGTCTTACACACTGTCATGCTGTAAAACAGCCTTTCTTTATTACCACAGGGACAACTCATTTAGAACTTTGGAAGTGTTTTCACACTGGAGTTGCTCATTTGTGGTGCTGGCCGATGGCTGTTCTTGATGAATACCTTTTATAGCTGGAAATTTCTCCTTTTTTCTTTTGAAGATACAGGGGATGAAAAAAAAAAAAAAAAGAAGATCTTGCAATCCCAACATTATCCTGTGTAAGATAATATTCCACCTCCGACATTGGAGACATATCTCAATCTCAAGCTTGAAAAGTCTCACTGTAACACAAATTTTTCTCAGTTACTCTGGTGCAAATTGAAGGTAGCTCCAAGTAAATAAAAAGGAGCAATTCCTGTTATTCTAATGTTGTCATTTGATTAATATCATAGGCATGGGCCCCTGGCTGAGGCTATGATTTCCCAAGACTGTTGTTTTGGTAGGAAAGCCAGCAAAATAAATTTTTGCCCTCTCCCTCTCACTGTACTCACCTCTTCTCTGCTGCAGGCCTCTTTCCTAAATGAGGCTGGCAGAACTATTTACAGGACATCGGTTTTGGGTTTGTTTTGTTTGTTTGTTTGTTTTTAATTTCTATTGTAAGATCTGATCAGTTCAGTTTGCCTTTGTACCACATGGTCCTACAAGAAGTGGCACACCTAGGGCTCAAGCCAAGGGTGAACTAAGATTAAGTGGAAATAGGTGGCCAGGGCAGGAGAAGAGACTTTTTGAGAAGGCTTTGCTGCTGCTGTGTTCAGTTTTCTGACCCTGTAGGCAAAGGCACGGGGCCTGTCCCACTGTGGATCATACTGCAGGGCAGTGAGACATCCATCCCTGCTTGCTGCAGGGAGTCCACATGAAGTATGAAGTTAAGCATGGGTGTTAGTGTTCTGACTCTGATCACTAACAAGCAAAAGAGATAAAGGTGGGAAGAGATGGCATAGGCATTTTAATGTCTTCTGACTCCCAGTTTCCTACTGTCTCCTTCAGTAAAATAATTTTTTTTAAGGCTACCACAGTATAAGTAAGAATAGGTT
This sequence comes from Amazona ochrocephala, assembly GCA_039720435.1. Classification (NCBI taxonomy): domain Eukaryota; kingdom Metazoa; phylum Chordata; class Aves; order Psittaciformes; family Psittacidae; genus Amazona; species Amazona ochrocephala. The sequence continues at coordinate 66,775,974 of CM077880.1, read as the reverse complement.
TTGGCTCTTTGCATTGGATATATCCACTTGCTCTTCATGCAAAATATCTATTTTCACCCCATGAGAAGCGATGTTCTTGACTGCTTAACTTAGCTCCAGGCCTTCATCACGGAGCCATCCTTCCTGCTCCCAGAACTTTTGTCAGCTGTTGTTATCATGCAAATAGGACTATAGCCAGGCCAATTTTGTAAATTGTCCAGATGAATAAGTTATATGAGCAAATGTTGCTTGAATTACAGATGGATGGCTTGATCTTTGTATTTTGCTTTTCTGAATATATTTCTATGAATTATGCTATCTTGATATCTGAAAAATGAACGTTTTCTCTTTAAACCTATGTTACAACAGTGCTGTTAGAGTAATCCAAATGCAGAGTTGGAAAACACCATATGAGATATCTATCTATGATAGATCTCTCTCCACCACAAGAGAGTAACATTGCCTAGAACCTACCCCAAGTGTTTATCTAAGCTTGGTCTAACCTCATAACTAAAAACCTTTGCCCTCTTCAAAGTCACCTTTGAAGCAAATTAAACCATTTGTTTCTTGATGCCCACCTCCTCCCGCCCCTTTTTGTGCTTTGGGGAAAAAGTGAGTGTTACCTTTTTGTAGTGACATTTTATATATTGAAGATGGATCTTTTACTTTCTGATTTCCAAACTGCCCAAGCTGCCCAAACCCAGGCTTCTCTTAGAAGTCACAGTCTCTAACAGTTCAGTGTTGCTAAAAGCTCCATTTCCCTTTTCTCTTCAATACCCCATCTCAAAATCTTCCCTCACAGTGTATCAGCACACATGCCCATATGATCTCTATTATAGCATGCTTAAAAAGCGCACACCAGAAAACAAGCCTAGCAAAACCAGACTGACAGCTTTCCACTGGGCTATTAAGTTAAAGTGGCTGATGACAGACTCTAGTCAAGATCAAAATCAGTGCAATAGAGTGGATGTATCACACAGCCTTGAGTAGGAAAGGACTGTGAATCAGGGATGGTGGAGGGGACAGCAGGCTGTTTGGATGGCTCTGGTGCCCACAGACCTACAGCCTCAGAGCACAGATTAATACTAAATTTTATTTGGCACAGCTGAAGGCTGCTGCTGAGAAAGCCAGTGCTTCTCTCCCATTTTCACACTGCTGTGTTCCTATTTTTTCCTTTAGGGCTGGACCAGTGAATCAGTCACCTTCATGATCTGATAATTTGATGGTCTAGTTTTCCATCAAGCCAGTAATCAACCTCACTCAGACTCCTATGCACTGGATCAGATGCGAATAAAACAGGAGGAGCAAGCGAACAGACATGGGACTCTCTTTTGGCAACAGTCACAGTTGATACAGATAAAACAACAAACAAGACAGAACCAAATTCTTCCTCTTATTTGTTCTGATTGACTCCAACCTGTCTATAACTTTCTGTGAGTGTGATACCCCTTACTGCAGCTATTACTTCAGCACAGGTCTTTTCCACTCCCAGTGAAACTTCCAGGAAAGTGATTTCCCTTGGGTAAAGTAAGGGCACAAGAGTCTTGACACAATATAGAAGATTAGTATTCATTTTCAGGTTATAATATTTCAGTCATCTGATTCAGAAGCAGTAACTATCCTGCTTTATTCAGTTAGTCAACAAGAATACTCCAACTCAAACAGTAGTGATCAGATTAATATTTCATAGATTAGAGTATACCGAATCACAAATATTGAAAGACACCATTAGAAATGGGAAGCTTCTCATGGAAAACTCTCAGATGGAGAGGGAAACTAAATGGGTCTTGAGTCCATTGCTATGAATATTCTCTATGGTGTGACCACTCCAGTCACCTTTTCCCCCAAGAGATTATCTGGTTGATTGTACACTTTTAGGAAATGTTCCAAACACAAAGGTTATAAATCTACCACTTGTCAGTTTAGGCTTTATGTAGAACATGCATCTGGTGCTCTGCTAATGCCCCAGAACTTGTGATTCTTGACAGAGGATATGTATTTGTAGGTGCCAAACCAGAAGGTCACATTTAGAGTCTGAGTCCATGTACTGTACTCATGATTTATAATAAATATTCCCTCCTTGGGTCACCTGTGGTTTAATTTGCTGCCTGTTGAATGGACTTGTTTTGTATGATAGAGTTTAAACACACATCAATAATCTTTTAGCTACCTAGGAATAGCGGCAGTATTCCAGAAATTATATTTTGAGCACCCGTGTTATGGTGATTTTTAAGAAGTGCTTACTTGGGTTATTGTGTTGCATTTCTTCTCATGGACATCAACAGGTATTTTTCCCCTTCAAGTTGTGGATTTCAGTAGACTAAAATTCTCAGGAGTGTTAGCTATCTGCTGCAGAACCATCTGTCCCACCTGCAGAGCTGCCCAATGATTATTACCCAGAGAAAAGACATACAAAGGCTGTTTCAAATTCTGACTTGATTGTTTCAATATATAGCAGTAGATATTCAGTTTGTTTACTTGACATATTACATATTACATTTCGCAACTAATTTTTGCTAGGTTTTCTTGTCAGAAGCCGAGCTTTTATTCCCTCTTCCCCCCCATAATAGTGTCCCTCATGCTTCATGTAGCTAATGTAGATTCTATCAAATAGCATGATTTGTGATGTTTGCGGGTTACTGTTTACTTAAAAGTGCTAAAACCACCTTTTCTTATCAACAGGAAACTTTCAAGATATTTAAAAACATGCCTTTAAACCTTCTGGCAGCAATAAAGCAAAAATGGCAGGTGGCTGTACGAAAGAAGAGGGATATGTTTATACTATAACTAACTAGGGATGGGGGGGCAGAATTATACCATATACAGTGGGCTGGAGTTTCATCTCATTTACAAAGGTGCAAATCCAGAGTAATGTGCTGTTAGTACCAATGCTTAAAAAAAATAATAGACTTTATCTCAATGTGTGTATATAATATCAGACTGTATTTGCTCTGAAAAGAAATGTATAAAATTTGTTTGTGTGAGGAAGGACAAACAGCTGGTTCTCCCATTTTCCTGCTGAACCAGGCTTCAGTGTGCAGTTGTTTGGTTGCCAGTGTACCACCAAAAAGCACGTAAGTGATTTGAGCACCTGTATTTCTCAGTTTATGAAGCTGAAACTTCTCAAGTCTATAACACTGCTTAGATACCTTATTGTTTGGATACACCAGTGTATATTGTGCTTAAGTGGAATAAAGACTGTAAGGGAATTAGGCTTGTCTGGTCTCTGATTTGGCAGTCTTTGAATCACAAAGGATTAAAATGCCTCAGAACTGGTAACGTTTGAGAATTGTTTCCTTTATTCCTGTAGCTGGCTGTTGGAAAGGGAGAGGTATCACACCTGTTTTGATGCTAAAGGCCCCTTCTGTTACAAAATTATTGTCCTTGGTTAAAAAATAAAATAAAAGTGCCCCTAAATACTTGAACAGCAGTAGTTTAACAAGCTACATTACTTCAACTGTTTTTCTCCCTCTGTCTTTTCCATCTAATAGACTCCTTGGTGTTAGTGACCAGAGTGACACTGGAGGCAGCAGGCAATGACACATTACAGGCATTCCTCTAACTGACTTTTATCCAGTGACTTTGAGTGCAGGTGCAAGCTGAATTGTGCAAGGTAGCTCAAACTCCCTCTCTCTGATTACAATCTTACCAGGGGGTCAGCTGCTTATGAAGAATATCCATTATTTATACCTTTCAAGAGAATTACATCAGCAGGAACATATGTATTCATGTAATAAAGCTAGAAAGTACCATGCAAAGCCATGCTGCTTTAAATATGTATGTGAAACACAGTAAGCCAAGTTCTGTATTGACTTGTACCTCTCACACCACTGACTTTGGCAGAAGCACACTGCCTGTAAGCCAGTAAAGTTGGCTCAGCGGACCTAATGATTGCCTGATTCAGCTATCATGGTTAGACATACAACTGTGTACCTGTGTGTGATGTATAGATACAGGGCTTCAGTCCCTCCTTTATCTGCTGGTATCAAGAATGATGTGTGGCGACATGCTTTCTTCCTGGGCTTGGCTTGAGTGTCACTAATTATGTATTACATGCAAAAATGGGGCAATCTGCATCCTTCCAGGAGATGAGATGAATCTCTCTCAAGGACTACATTCACTTATTATGGAGATTTAGTCTCTGCCAGCTGATCAACAAACACCTTGGCCTTCATTAAAGAAATCAAATTTACAACTCCAGAAGCAGTGGGAACTTAAACGTTGTTTCATCCTGACCTCTGCCTCTGAGCTGTGACACTACTTATCCTGAGCAACTACATTCCTCTTGGCAAAATTAAGTAATTGCACTTTCAGGGCAGGTCCCTTCTTCAAGGAAGAAACTGCATCACATTAGCTACCAATCAGCTTCAAACCTTTCATTATGGAGTATGCTCAAAAAGAGCCTAGCCAGAGAGAAAACTGGAATCAATACACTAGGCCAACACAATCTGGATTTCAGGCCAGCATGTAGAGAGAGAAATGGCATTTGTGAGACTGATGGCCAGTGAACTGCTGTTTCTGGGCAGAGAGCAGACTTATCCTCAGTCTCCTGGTTATGTCTGCAGTAATCAACACAGGGAAATTATAAGAGTAGTTTGAATGAGGGTAAATCACTTTAACTGTTTCAAGTCTTGTTGAGAGGTACATCCAAACCTCCATCTTCAGTGTGTCTAATAGTGAATTCCTCCAAGGATCAATTTTATTTGTACCCTTTCCACTATCTAATGCAGTCTGGAAGGGAAAGAGTTAAAATGTGATAGACAAATGCTAACAGATTGATGAATATCAAGCAAGTGAGAAAAACATTTGCATGCTCCAGAAACTAAGGGAGTGCTAAAAGACAGTGATAGTATAAGTGAGATTGAAGAAATAGACATGCTCCCAAAACTGTCATTGCTATGGGCTGGATAAAAAGTAAGGTTTCTGGTGAATGACAGCTTTCTTTCAATTTCAGTCCAAGCTGGAAATCCATAGGTACTTTTAAGCTGTGACCTTGGTACCACAAAAACACCTACTGGCATACAGGTATGGCTCTTGCTTTGTAATGCGCAAAGATTTTTTTTACTGGAAAGCCTGCAACTGTCTCCAGTACACAGCTGGCATTATTCTCTTTTCCAGGAGGCATGATAATGATAAATTTCAGTAAGATTGAAATTGGTCCAATTTCAATGTTCAAACATTTCATATTGGATACTAAAATATACTAATTTCAAATAAATTCTAGAGAACTTGGCTTCATATGTGCAGTACACAAATAGAAAATCCCTATCAACAACATTTACCGAACCGGAAATCTTTCAGGATAAACCCTCTGAAAGTTAAAACAGACATCAGACTACACATCCAGATGAAAGACTTCCGCAGCTTTATACATACAATTCACTCAGAAGCCAAATTTTCGAAGCTTCAGTAAAAGGATCTGAGGTAAGACTATATTGATAGCCCTATACATCAAAAATACAATATTTACTCTCCCTTATGGTATTAGATTGGAGCCTTTATCATACACTTAGAAAAGAAGTGGTAAGTCAAAGCCCTTTCATCAATGGCATTTTAAAGAGAATTTCCAGATACCTCCTAAAACCAGAAGAAAACCTTTCAGCTGATCTTTACTTAAGAGATGTTACCACATTTACATTACTGATCCAGTGTCATCCGGTATTTGTCTTTCATCCTGATGTGGTCTTTTGGAAGCCTTATCATTTCAAAATTCAGATAGCTGAAATTACTTGTTTTCCTGCTTCCTTTCAAAGTTTGGTCATAGTAGACAATCATGTCTAATTCAGCCACCATTTTCTGACTCTGCCTTCAACTTTTTCACTCAGTCTTTCTGATACCAACCCTGTCTTGCCACCAATCTATCTCCTTATAGCACCAAGAGAGGTGGCTCATGCATAGCTTCACTAAAGAGATTCCACATTCACATCCCTCTTCTGCTGCCTTTACTCAACATTTATAGTAATCTTCTCTGACCTTCCTGAAGCCAACCAGCTTTCCATTCCCATAACATGCTCAAAATACCTTTGGTTAATGTAGCTCTCTGACCCCTAATTCTGACTGTGGTACAGTGTATGTAGATACTCCTGTAGCTTCACCTCTTTTATGCTGATTTGAACTTATTCTCAAAATATTTGCTCCTAACTGCCTCCAATTTCACCCTTGTTTGGTCATAATTTTATTGCCATGTGTGATGCCAGTCTCAGTAATCAAGGACCATAGATCTTTTCATATCTACTATATTTCATGTTGCCTGTTCATAGTGCATATAGATGATTATGTCATTATAGTTCACATTATATTAATTAATGTTGATGTAAATTTTTCATCTCAAAATTCTCTTCTATTCTGACAGCTATAGGAATTATTATCAGAATTGACGGTTGCCCATGGGCAGCCAATCTGACCATTAATATTTCCTAATTTTACGCGTTTAAATAACTTATACAAACCCAACTATGTGACTTCATGTTTCTGCTACACAAATGTACTTTTCCTTCCAGACTTCTACGATTATAATGCAAAACAGAAAGAGAAAAAATGTTCCATATATTCTCATACTGTGTGTAAAATCATTTACTATGTTTTTTCCCAGGGGGGATTGTAAATTCATTGAGAAAGAGATGTCAATACATAATTCACAACACTTAGCACAGTGAGGTATCAGTCTTGTTTCAACATCTGATTTTCTTACATAAATTGCTTTAACTAGTCTAGAGAACCAAGGTTCAGATGCTAAAATCTGCCTAATTATGTGGTCTAATTTTCTTAACAATTGAATGCGCAGCATCTCTTCTTGTATTGTTGTCATATATGTGCTTTCATATATGCTGTGTGATGCTAAGCAAGCAGTTTTATGTCTTGTAAATCTCTGAAAAATGGGAATATTTTGATAGATATATTAGAGAATTTTAAGGGATTACTAATTCATGTACCTAACCTTCTAAATGACCTAGGATCAAGAAGCCCCTCTCACCAAAGCAGCAATTTGTATTGAGCATTGCATACTCTTTGTATTGAAAATGGCATATATCTGTTGTTTATTTTAGACTAGTTACATTTAAAGAAGCTATATTCCTTTAGTGAACTGTTGGGGGTTGTGAGGGAAACAAGTCTAAGGAGGTATTATTGGATTATTCCCTCTTCTAGGACAGAACCTGTTTGTATAATCAGAGATATGCCTTAAGTGGTCTTTAAAGAAAGTCAGATTTTGTTTAAAAAAGGGGAAGGAGGAGGCTTCGTTAACTAGACTGACAGGGTCCATAGATTTCTCAAGTGTTTAAATTAAGGATTGTGAGTCCTTGAAACTTGACAAGGAAAGCAGGATTGTCACTGCTGTCTGTCTGAACCAGAGGTAAGTGCAGATTAAGCTTTTCCTATCTCTATTATAAACATATTGCTCCTGTTCTCAAAAGTTCAGTGAAGTAGAAAAGAGACTATTGTTTTTTATTATTAAAAATAAACTATCTTTAAAGTGTCAGCTAAAATTCTAAAGTACTAACAGTGCTCAGATGACACTCATTATTATTATAGTGGTAACCATTTGGCACTTGATACAAATTCCTTAAAGAAATAAAATTGAAGTTAATCATATCTGGACACCTAGAACCAAGTTATAAGAGCACTCATGATGAGCATGGCATGCTTTAAAATATGTTCAACCATTTATGTGATTTCTCTAGAATTTTTTAATGTACCCTGGTTTAACAATGATGTTGAATTCATGCATTTCATGGTATGTTTTCTGGGAGACCAATTCCGCATAGTGCAAATCTCTCTTCTTGTTTTTATGGATGTAAATATGACAAACAGCACGAATTTAGGATATGTTACAAAAAAAGAACATGTATTTCTTTAAGATGCACTTGGGAAATGTAGGTTTTTGTGAACTGGCAAGAGTAGACATCTCCTGAAGCAAAGCTTGGTCACACCATGGTCTGTGCAGGCTTTGCATTGAGAGCTGGAGAAGTTTCCTTTGACTGCTTGGTCCTACTCAGGGTTCATGAAAACAGTCATTTTGTGTCCAGTACAATTATTGATACAGAATTAGAAACTAATCAGGCAGTTGTTACAGACTTAGATTTCAGCTAGCAACATGGATGTCAGAGAACATATAGGTGGCTCAAAGCAACTAATGGATCCCTCTCAAATTGACACTGAAATGGTCTCATGCCTTCATCACATGTCACAGGCAGCATTGCTGAAGATACTGGGAAGCAGTTATATTTGTTTATGCTCCCTCTTGCCTGGCAGAAAGTTGTAAAATCTGCAAGAATTCTTTCGATTTTTTTTCCCCAAGAAATAATTATGCCCATGCACCACAGTTTTTATAACAGTATCCTGCTTAAATCCATCTACTCCCCTCCTACCCTCAGGATGAGAACCTGTTCATTAGGGTTTTTTTTTTTTATTTTTTAAGAAAAAAAGGTGTATGTTGTAGATGTTCATGGGTCTGATAACTTCTTGCAGAGAACACCTTATTTGCATGCTTTTCTTAGACAGCGGCCAAAAGCAAATTAAACACAAGGCTTAAGGAGGTTCATACCATGCACATACATTTGATTTTATAATCACCCCCCAAATGCTTCTATTTCTTTCAGTAGGGGAAAACATGCTTTGACTGCTTCTGTCACCTGGCTAAAGAATAAAAAAAATAAATAAAAAAAAAGTTACTGTGTGCAGTTAATATCGAACAGCAGCCATCTCCAGATGATCCCTGCTGCATCCAATTTCTGCCAAAATGCTTTCTGTTAAACCTCCATCAAACAGACACACGGCGCACAAAAGAAAACCTCATCACCAAGGGAAACTAATCCACCGGTGCGCAATGTAAGCCTGTCAACTTTTTATTATAAGAAGTCATCACTCATTTCAGTGAAGATTAAAAGTATGACTAAATTGAGAAAATCCTCTTAGCCATTTGGAATTTTAATAGAGGAGAAAAGGGGGTGAGTAAAATTTAAACTGCATGTGCGTGTGTTCCCATATATCTATCTATGTATGTGTGAATGAAGCAAATATATAAAATTACATATATGTCTCCACACACAAGTCGTATTTTTATATATATAAATATATATATATAGTAGGAGAATGAATGTTAGAAATGAGACGCTTAGAGCTGTCCCCTCATTGCCCCACAAAAATAGACTACCAAAAATTCATACATAAACATGTAGCCTTGTAGTACGTTTTCTCAGTTACCACAGACAAACAGTTTCTGATTCAGACGAGCTTAAGAGATAAGAATGGAAAATGAGTCCTCACAGCTTTAATTACATCACCACTGGCAACAAGGTGTTACAGTGGCAGAATGACAATTGCTTTTACTCAGAGTATGGATTCAGGGTCAATATGCTATTTCATCCTAGTACACCACAACAGATGAGCACCATGTTGTTTCTATATTGGCCTTGCACTACTTTATCCCTGCAGGTAGAGTTGGTCTGATGTGCAATTAGAATTACAGATGTGTATTTAACTAGTGCTTACTTTTCCAGATTATGGTGAAGACTGTAAGTTTCACTTCAGCTGTCATTGAAGACGTGGGTAATCTTTTGCATTTAGAGACCATAATCATCTTCCCATTCCAAAGATTGAGCTGGCGTTAAAGAATTACTGCTGTAGTCATTTTAAAGTTTGGAAGTGATCAGATGTTATCTTCAAAGCCTTTAGCTGCTTATTCAAAATACTCGAAAAAACTTTAAAGTTACATAACTCCTGGCAGCCCTCCCCCTGCTCCCCCAATCACTGCCTCCTAAGTTTGCATATTGATACCAGCATTTACAGAAATATCTTGAAGAGCTTAATAGCAGGATTTATAAGACAGCATCAGGATAAATGGCCATGTTTCACAAAAAACAAACACGTAAGCACCTGAAGTTAAGTAGTCTACTACCAAGAAGATAAACCACAACTGAATCTTACCTTATTGCACTTATACAGGCATCAACTGGCAGTGAACTGAGTTGAAATTCTTTCTGCAAATCACTGAGGGCTGTACAACCAGGCAACCTGCCTCTTAGAGCATAGCCCAACAGTGATGCTGACACCTTTGGGAGAGGCAGGGAAACCTGTCAGCAATTTCAGCGTCTCCTGGTCCTTTGATTAAGCCCTTTTTTTTTTTTTTTTTGGCTTGCTAAACCTTTTTGCTATTCAAGTAGGCTGATTTGCAAGGGGTAGACAGCCAGTGAACTGCTTCTGCTTTCAAAGCCTACTTTACTTTCCGTAACCTTCCCTTCCATCCAATGAAAAGCAACTGTGGCCTTTTACTAAGTAAATGAGCAAATATTTTCCCAGTGTTCACCAGGTTAGATCCCCATTTAATTAAACTGGCTCATTATGTCCCTATCTGATTAGCAGAGTAGAATCAATTATTCAATGCACAAACATGGCTGCAGGAGCTAGAGGTGTATACAGAGCTGTTCATTTAATTCCAAGGACACTAATTAGGTACAAAGCAAGCAATAACTTTAACAATTGCAGGCACAAGCATACATGCAGTACAGGACAAGGGGGAAAAAAACAGGCCTTCATTTTCTTAATAAGCTGGATTCTCTTCCCCCCTAACAGGGTCAAGAAAAAACAGAAAGCCAGAGAGGATGAAATGTAGATCAAGAAAGCTAAGCATCCAGGAAATAACCCTTGGGATTTGCATATGTAATAGTGTGCTGCTACTTTTGTACTTTATAATCAAACAGTAGGCAATTATCCAAATTATTGACAGCAGATTTCTCATTTCAACTGCAAATTAAGGCCATTAATAAAGCTTTCTAATGCAAAAGTGACTAATTAACTAATGGAATGGAACTCTGAAGCCGTGATATCAAAACCAGTCCACCACATATTGTGGAAACACAGGGGAACTAATTAGTTTAATTATCAAAACAGCTAATTAAAATTACACAGTTGCCTAATTAGTTCTTTGCATTTTTTCTCTGGTTTAATTGACAGGATGGAGTTAAATAGGTAACTGGTCTCAAAGAGGGAAAGCAAAAAAAGAAGGGGAAAAAATGTGAGGACTAGCTTCTGCTGAATATTTTAGCTGATGATATCTCATTCGTGTGGCAGGCCAGTAACAGGAAAATAAATTACTCTCATCCTTTTGGTAAGCAACTCCAAATTTTCTGGACATAAATCTGCCCTCAGAGTAAGCTATCTAAACAGATTTCCATGAAGTTAAAAGGCTTGGATGTCTTAATGCATCCAAAGGGTCAGGGCTAGCACATAATTTTGGGAGGACAGTCAGGAGTTTTTCTTTCAAGAAGTTAATTTTTCTCTTTGTTTTATTTATACCTTTCTGTATGTGTGGTGTTACAGTCATTGTCAAAGGACAGGCTGGTGAACAGTAGAACACAACGTACTTCAGCGTCTCATCAGAGGAGCCTCAAACAAAGAGAAATAAAATATGAAGTTTTGCTATCTGAGCCTCAGAAGGTTCAAAGTTCAAGTCTGGCTCTTATCTATGCTGCCCAGCTCCCTTGTCTGCAATGTAGAACTGGAAACCTTGAGAGAAAAAACATGCTAGCCTAATCAATGCTTGTAAAACTTGCAAAATATCTCTGCTTCATTCATAGCTCAGTCAATGATTTGATGCATGTCTCTATTCCAGCAAAAAGATTATTTCTTTTTGTCTGTTTGGATTACTGAAAATAATTATGCCAGAAAGTTTAAGCCTAACCAAAACTGCAGTAAAGCTAATTCCAGGTCAAGCACTTGCTCATGCTTCTGCTTCTACCAAATTTATTAATGATTTTAATAGAAAATTGGGCTGCACTGATGTCAAAAAATTAAATAAAGTCATAATGCACTTATGAAATTAAACACTAGCATAGTTAAGACCAGGATTCCTGGTTGCGAATCAGGCTGAAAATACTGCACAGCATTATTTAGTTACTTTCTTAAACTAGAAAGGCACAATGGAAAGAACTAAAGCTAAAAATAGGCAAGCAGCAAAGGGTCCAATTCATAAAGAAGCAAGAAGGATTTTCCATGTTTGTCTTGGTTTGTTGTGGCTCAGCTACTCCATCAAGCCATTTTGCATAAATACCTAGATAGATATTTCCTATGCTTACTTGCAGTTCACCAGAAGAAATAATTAAGTATTTCTTGCATTTAAATCATGCTTGCCCTACTTCTAGAACTATAAAGGGAATAAAACTTGTTTTTATGAAGCAAGTCCTTTATCAATGTTGCCAAAAAATGAGTGCTCACAGCAATTAGGCATGAAGATTACAAAAATTACAGAAGGGCAAACAAGAATCTCAGTGTCAGAACATCAAAAATTTAGATAAGGACATGGAGGAAATCAACATGAACATCCTGAAATACATACTGAAATCTTCCCTCAGAAGGAAGATTTCAGTATGTGTTATTGAGCACCGGGCACTGAGACAAGGGTGAAATGAGCTGTGGGGTGAGGAATGTTCCCTGCTGGTAGAGGCAGAGAATGGAAGGGTTAAGCTTTGAAGTGGTAGCAGATCTCAGTTATGATCAGTGTTGATATCTATACTGATAAGGAGCTGAGATCCTGAGTGAGGGCAGAAAGAGGCATTTGGGTCCGATTCCCATGCAGGATCATGTGTGCAAATGAAATCCAAGTTACTGTTATCATACCCTTTCTATCTTCTTTTCCGGCAGGAGAAGACAGCAGAGGCTGGAGATGCTCATAAAGCACCTAGCCTGAGGCCCTCAGATGGGAAAGAGTGGGTGAGTACCTGGAACTGCTCATTAATTCATTCAAGCTTGATTCTAACTCCAGTCTGTGTGATTTTGGGGTTTTTTTCTTGCTGTGAACTTGGAAGTGAGGAGGAAAGTATGTGCAAGTGTTACAGTGGTGAAGTTAGGTGAATAGTATATTGTATGAGATGCATTTTGTCACAGTATGGAAGGAGCAAGAAGCTTGCTTGCAGAGGAGGTATGCGAAGTGCGCAGGAGCAGCGCAGTCCATGTGAGGAGAATTCACTGTGGCAAAGGTGGGGGCATTTTAGGACAGCCAAAGGAGATGTGACTTTTGTTTTGTGGTGCTGTGCAGGGCTGGTTTATGCACTGGATGGTTGAGATGAGCCAGGGACAGAACAGCCAAGTGTGAGGATGTGTCAAAGCACTCTGAGAGGTGTCCACAGAAAGCCTGCATCCACTGTTAGGTAGGTATGGAGATGTGGGCTGCAGTATCCAAAAAAACCCTGGACAAACTCAATTAGGCAGTCTGAAAAAGTCCCTTACTGTAGAAAATATGGGCCTTGCTAAATGCGAATGTCTGAGACCCCAGTGCCAGGCAGCCAACCCCATCTCTAAGGGCACCTCTAAGAGCAATATCAGCCTTGGAAAGACACAGTCCACTTGCATTAACACACATCTCTCTTTTCTTGACCTGTTGGCACAACCTGCCATGCTAACATGGTGCTGCAGCTTCCCCCAGTCTTCCTAAACATGGAGCGTGTGATCAGGAATGCAGAGAGGTGGTGCAGCCTGGCTCTCACAGGGAGAGGAATCTCAGCTTGCCAGCAAACACCCAGCAAACAGAACACAGTGGGTCCTGCATTTGCATAGATTTACACAAATTTGCATACCGGTGTGCGAAGAGAGCAGCTGGGAAAGAGGAACAGAAAGACTCCAGAGTTTTGCTGTTTTAAAAGACTGTTCCCCTCAAGCACTTAATTATTTAACCCACCCCTTCTTCCTCCAATCTGCTGTTCGCTCCATTTGCTGAGGAATTAGGGACAGACAGCCAGCCCTGCTTGGTGCAACACCCATTGGTTAAACCAAAATACAGACGTCTGGATCATGGTTTTAGGGCATGTTCCCTGTTGGCTGTGATCCTTGCTCCTGTAATTAAGTTCAAAATGTTTTGTGTATTTTTTTTTCCCCAAAGGCTTTATGACTTTGTGAAATAAGAACTTCCTTTATTTTAGGACAATCCTTTGCATACTTATGGATGCCAGCTTTGGAGCAGGGAAATGTATGGATGCTTCATAGAAATCACTGTCTTTTTTTTTTATTATTTATTTTATTATTTAAATATGATGTTAAAGACTAGTTTTCCTTGATGCTCTCAGGAGCAGATTAACTTAATTACTGAACCCCTCCTCCTTTAAACCAGCTCGAGGCGTTGTTTTTGGCAAAGTTATAAATGATTGAAAATAAGAGGTTATAATTGGGAATGTTAAACAGCCATAACTTTAGTTTTCATTATCAGCTCCATCTACAATACTTCACAGTACTTTTTGACATAAAATGTAGACTGAGGACATGAAAAGAGCAAAGCAAAGGGGGCTTGTATTTATCACTTTGATATCATTCTTATTTAAGCATTACTTAACTAGCAGAACATCATGCAGAGTTTGTGGATGACTACAGCTTGCAATTCAGATCCACTGCCTCCCAAAACAAATGATGACCTGGTAAGTGTGCCCACACCCTTACATAACAATGGTATTTATAATCAAAGGGTAAAATTATATGGCCCCAAAAATGGTTGGAAGATAGAAAGCTTTGTGAATCACCTAGTGAGACTCTTCATCTAATAGAGGGTGGTAAGGATCATGTGAGTAAAGGGTAATGAAAAAATGGTAGTCACGTATGTTTCTCTTCAGATGCTGGAGGCAAGTGATTCCACTCTAATTTTCTTTCTCTTGCTTGATCCCCCCCCCCCCCTCTTTTTAATGTATATTTGTGGTCTTCATTGCTGTGGAGGAAAGCCAGAAAATGTGACCCCTAAGTACTCTAGAGGCTCAAAATCTATTGCTTTCCTTAAAGAGAATTTCTTGATTTAGCAGACCGTTGTGTCTGACTTGTGATTTAAAAAAAAAAAGCCTCATAATGTTGTGTTAGGAAGGGACACAAGTCTTGGCAGCATGAGAACAGAAGCACTGTTGTAGAGAAGTTAATATGTACAGCTGTAACTAAGACAGAATTGGATGCTCAGAGTTGCACTGTAATGTCTTCAATATGATGTAAGGTTAGATATCAAGAACATCTAAATCATTCTGACACTTATGCTGAGTTCCTGCTTAGCCCAAAATCACACACACTCTGTTATTCCTGGTTTTGTCTGTTGGGGTGAATATTTTCTGTCTGCATTGGTGTGATGCGGTTACTGTTAATCTGTTGCTTTCTGTTCAGTCCTTTCGGAGGTATTATGTACATCTAATTCTCAGCATCCGTTCTAAGTATCTTACATGGATGCCTGGAAAGAATTCAGGAGAAAGGCCAAATCCTTCCATCACCACTGCAAAGCAGTATCTAGGCTGTTTGGCAGAAGTTTAATCAATGGGGTATTACCATCAACAGCTCCAGCAAGCCGGCACCTTGCTGGAGGGAGTGCTGTGGAAAGCGTGCCCAGCTGTGGATGCTGGGTGCACAGGAAGGTGGTGAATTTTAATGGTACATTTCTGAAAGAGAGAAAAATTTCTTGCATTATTTGCAGCAAGTGAGATCTGAATGCTATTACAGTTTATGATTAGCAAAGAAAGGCTGTGTTTTGAAGATGAGGGATTCGTCACACGATATACCATAAACAGGGGATTACTTCTGACATCCTGCCATGGGTTCAGCAGCAGCAGTCATTTTTTTCTCCTTCTTGGTAGCTGGTGCAGCACTGTGGTTTTGATTTTCAGCCTGGGAACAGCGCTGATAACACCAGTGTTTTCAGTAACTGCTTAGAATGTTTAGGCTGGCCAAGGACTTTGTGAGTCTCATGCTCTGCCAGGGAGGATGGGAAGCCGGGAGGAAGCAGAGACAGGACACCTGACCCAAACTGACCAAAGAGATTATTCCATACCAGAGCACGTCATGTCCAGGAGGTAGAACGGGGAGCAGAGACCCGGAAGGGTGGTGGGGGTGCACGGTGGGGGGGCACTGCTTGATCAAGCTGGGTGGTGAGCTACTGTATTCTTTCCTTGTATTTGCTTTGTCATTATTATTATTAGTAGTGGTGGTAGTAGTAGTGATTTGTGTTATACCTTAGTTACTAAACTGTTCTTATCTCAACCTGTGGGAGTTACATTCTTTTGATTCTCCTTCCCATCCCTCCAGGAGCGGAGGGAAGAAAGAGTGGGGAGTGAGTGAGAGAGCGACTGTATGGGTTTATAGAAGCTTAAACCATGACACATCTCAAGCTCAAGAACTGAGTGTCTAAGTTAACTGAATTGTCCACATTTCTTCAGTCTTTGAAGAGGTGAGCAGGTGCACAGTAAGGGATGAGTATGCAGGTATATCCAAAAGTGTCTAACTCTCACCATTGCCTACAAAAGGAGATCAATGACACTGTTAGTTAGTGGCAGTTAGGTGAGATAAAGCCGGGCCCAAGCATGTGGTTGCAGGTGTCTATGAGATAAGCTTTTGTGTAGTTGATCAAGAGGGGGTGAGAGAATAATTGAGACCATTTCAGGTAGGTTCACATTTCTAAATTATTCACTGAAGAACCAATCCATCCCTTTACCTGTCTGCATTCCTAACTGGGTGTCTAAGCTAAAACCTGAATACACACCGAGAGTGAAACTTATAACAGGGTGCATATTCCTACAGGTCCTGAAGACACACCTACAAAAGACAGGGTTTGTTGCAGCACCAGTTTCTAACTTTTTGTTGACAGAAATTTTCATAACGGTCTCCAGCAAATAATGTTATAGATTATGGCTTGACTGTATTTGTGCTCCTAAAGAAAATGCTCAGTGATGATTGCGCATACTTTTACAGTAGTGATTATCAACCAATGAACAATCTAGGCTTTTTCACAGTTCCTGCAGAAACTGAAATAGTGTATTTTATGTCTTCAACTGGTACCTAACTTCATGTGTGCATGGAACTAAATAATCCAGGAATAAAATTAGGGCAATAGCCTTACTTCCTATCAGCTCCTCTCAGGCTGCTGCAGGGCAAAGGGCCTTTTCTGTATTAATTATGTCCAGTGTGCTGAAAGGTTTGGCTAGAGCCTTAGCCAGTACAGCTTGGCTAGAGTCTGACAAGGCTAGCCAAGCCTTTTTCCCTACTGACATGACTACCAGGGCTGACAGCTGCCAGGTCCTGTTGTCCTCAAACAGAATTTTTCAAAGGTTCTTCCTCAAACTGTTGCCACCGACTGTCATGGCTTTCTAGGTCAGCGGTTCTGTGTATATTGCATGTATTTGCCAGCCCACCCTTGTAAATTCTGTGCCCAAAGAGACTTCTTTGAATGAAGTCACTCAATAATTCACGTGAATGTGAGCAACATTTAGCACCCTCCTTTTGTCCCCCAGTTGAGTTGATTCTTCAGACCTGGACTGAAGTAAGCAGCTGATCTGTATATCCATAAGATTGGCAGGAAGCTTGTGTAACACAGGTCGAACAGCATATGGCCTGATGGTTTGAGAAGGTGCAAAGTTGTTAACCCTGTCACTGCCTTCCAGAAGTGCTGAAATTAGAGAACAATGAAACATCACTGCTGCAACACTGTTTCAAGCAGTTTTTATTTAGGCAAAGAAAGAATCACATCCCTTTTCTGGGATGACAGAATATGTTGCATACATCAGCGACCACCACCTGTGTGTCTGGGGTAGTATCTTTATTGGATAATATAAACTCCTGTGTCACATAATGTGAAGAAACTACCTGCATTGGTTATCCTGAACCCTGGCATAAGTAGGGTGCTTGCTTTGCTCTTACCTTTCTCCTCTCCGGACTGCCAACCTCAGACTTTCCTTCTCTCATCTCATTCTGAATTCTGGCTTTCACTATTAATTAGAGGTCAACTTTGTACTGCCAACACCATTTAAATTATCAGGCCAAATTTGAAGCTTCAGTAATGAACTTGCCCTGAGTTATGCCAGGAGGATGGAAGTCAAAATCAAGCCTTCACCTAGGCAGGAATTGTAATAAGGCAAGAAAATGTTGTGCACAAGCATCTGGATTCTGCACTTGAAGTCTAAGTTGATGAAAGATTATGAAAGTGCAGGATGGATGTAATGATGTTTAGTAGAAAAGGTGAGATGGCTGAAGATTAGATCAAACTAAAAGGAGGATGAAAATCATCATTAGCTGTATGATGAGCATTACTGTCCTGTATAAATGGTAAATTAAATGTAATGGCATGGTTATTAATAGGAGGATTCACACTCATTTCAATATTTATCTGATTACATGAAAAGATGGTTGCAAGAGATGTTTCTCGGGAGCAGGAGACTTGGTTGAGTCCTTGAACAGGAAGGATTTTAGCTATAGTGCTACATAGTAACCAATTAAAAAAAAATACTATTATTCTAAATAATGGTGCATCTTTTTCTTATTAAACTTGGTCTATTAGTTGTTAAACCAAAATAGCAATATTTGGGCTGGTAAGAAATGGATGTTACCTACTTTTTTATGCCTTTCAGTCTGATGCAGGCCCTAGTGTCTTCTGCTTTCTTGATGAAAAGGGTAAAATGCTGCCCCAAGGCTGTTTGCATAGCAATCTGTTCTTACTTGGAGATGAACAGAGCAACTGGAGGGGAAAGAGCTCACTGCTTTGGTCTGTGAGTGAACAGAGATGAACTGACCTACAGAGAGGGTTTCATTTGCATAATCTAGGTGTTGTGTTGGGAATCTCTGTAACTCACTTCCAAACATTAGGGAAAGGGAGAAGGAACAATCTACTAAAACTACCTGGAAAGTCTGCATCCCTGGTAGTGAGAGCTGTACTTGTAGACTGGTATAATGACACTTTTCTCTCCAGCGAAGACTGCGCATGACTTCAAAAAGTCTCATGGAAGAAGGGAAGTTGCAGAGAGGTTTGTGCTAGAAGTTTACAGAGCAGGGCTGAAGCCTCTCCAGCCTTTGCCTCTGGTGACATAGAATCATTGTAACTTTGCCACAGGTTGGCAAATACTACTAAGGCTTTCCTAGGGCCTGGAGACAGATCTGAGTAAATTCCTTCTCTTTAGTGGTACAAATATGTGATGCTCTCTTCATTGTTTGCCATAGTGGCTGGAGAAATAAAAGCAGCATTGTAAAAGTTGCTTTCACGGGGGACCCAGTTACTAAATTTCTGTTAACAGTTTTCTGTGTATAGGTGCAAATATGGATATTTAGCACATGCTGTACTTGATGATAGTGCGTTTTTTTTCACACTTATGAAAGGTTTTCAAGTTTTACCCACAATAGATGGTTGCAAGTATAAAGGATACTGATGATATTCAACAAACATTTCAGTGATCCTAGTGATTTCTTGGAGGATCCTCAGAGGTGTTTCTACAGATGGTAATTTGTTTTAGAGAGAGTTCTTGGGTTTTAATCTGATTAGTGTAGCTTTTGACTTTTCTTGATCATGAATAATGTTTCAGATGCAAAGAAATGTCATTTAGATAAGACATGTTTAAAACTACTATAGATCTGTTGGCTTTGTGCTTAAACTGGTTGCTGTTTCAAAATGGCACTAGCAAATATGCTCAACAACAAACTCGTGAAATAATTATTCCTATTGAAATCAATTTTAGGGAAGGGAATTGCAAGATATCCTGGAATGACCTAGTATGTAACAGGGAAAACATCAGTAGGATGGTGAAAGCCCGGTTTCACTTCAGAAAATTGTGGCTAATAGCAAAAATAGTATGAAGGGGAGGTGTTGGAGGATAAAGAAAAAGAGACAAAACAATAGAAAGAAAAGAAAGGAAGTGCGATAACTTATCTTCACAGAAACAGTCTTATGTCAGACTTTCACAAGTAATGCTGCCTTTTGCTGAGAACAGCCAGCAACAGGCAGAAAGAATTCCTTCAGCTGAGAAAAAATGTTTTTTTTTCTATTGGGGAAAAAAAAAAAAAGGGCATTTCTAGGGGTTTCCTCTCCTGCCTACCCCCCATTCCAATAATGTCCTGGTTTGTGTAGTGCCTGCATCTAACTATTGGTAAACACAGATTTCTGTTTCTTTTTGTAACAGTCAAGAAGAGCAGCAGTGCTGTAGCATGTTTATGAGTGTGTATTGTTTTGCCTCATTGAGGGACACTTCTCCCTGGGGATAGGAGTTCATTTATCTTCATGTTAGCTCCAGAGAGAAATTGTCTCAAGCAGAGAACAGTTAGTTGTAGTAAGCTGTGTATGTATGTGCCATGTTTTGATGCAGTTCAGACAGCTAGTAACCAGACCTAATCCGTCAAACTTATTTCACCTAAGACCTGAAGTGTAACTCCAATTCTGATCTTTAAGGTTAAAGCATCACACAGCTGCTTGACTCCTAACCTTCTGTTATTCAGTAAACACTTTTACTTCTTTCCTTTTATTTTACTTTTTTTCTTATTTCCTCTTCAGAAACATTGCTTCTTTCAGTCACTGATATTTTGGTATTCTCTTCTTGTTTTAAAGAAAGCAGCCAGTAGTACTATACACACTGTTTATTAAGTATAACATGTTCTCATGCAGTCACTGCATTAATATGTCTTATGTAGCTGAACCCCTATCCTTACCTGTCACATAGTTGTTCCTAATTGGGTATTTCTTACCATTCTTGCCAGCTTGCTACCTTAAGTTATACCTTTCGTATTAATTAGAAAATTGGAGTTGCTTACAGGTGTTAAAGATTCCTTGATAATTTTACAAGGACAGGAGTCTTGATTGTAGGGATTTTTCATCTCCAGGTAATAGTTATTAGCAAACCCGGTTCCCAGCTATAAGTCCCTTTGGCCGCTTCTGTTTGGCTACTGGGAAAAAGCAGAGGGAGAAATTACTCTGCACATCAAATTTTGAGTTTAAGAAAGTTCTGTCCCACCCTCTTGAAACAGGTCTTATTTTTATAGTCTCTGTTTTCAATTTTTTCAACTGTTGTAGGGTTGGCAATGTCCTGTTTCTTCTTTCATTTTGAAAGCTGCTATAAAAATATTCTTGTGGAAGCTGAAAATGAGACACAACGTTCTCTTGATGCTGATATGCTTCATGAACAAAAGCTTGTCTTCTTCCTGTATTATTTTTATTGTTTCTGGTGGCACTATAACGCATACAGAGATTTGTACTAGAAAAGGGGCAGAGCAGCTGACAAAGATAATTCCTTATAGACTGCACCTAAAAAAGATGAACAGAATATGCTGTTTAATATCTCTTCATCTGTCATTTACTTATAAAGGGAAAATAAGGTTATTATATATCTTTATGAATACTAACAAATGTAAGTGACTGGTGGGACAATAAGCTGGTGGCCAAGGGGCAGTGTTGTGCTTCTAGAAAATCTTCTCACTAGTGCCAAAATTGTCTAGATGTGACAGTTTTCCAGGGCACATTGAACTTAAATCATTTGACTGAACCAAAGATTTACAGTTTGAGATCTTAGCTCATGTATGAGGTTTAGGTATTATTTGGCTTCACTTTGGCCAAGGGTTGTATGATATATTGATTTGGTTTTGAATTTTTGTTAGTGATTAAGAAACATATGGATGAATGCTTTAAATCTGAAAGTAAGTAAGGAGTAAAGTATATGGTCTTACTCTGAGCATCAGGCCAGTAGAAGCTTCCTAAAAATTTCTATTTTACTTCTCTGTGATGTGTTATTCTTCTCACTCCTTAATAAACAGACATACACAATGCATGTCAAATTATAGTTTTCTTACATGAAATGATTAAAGAGTACTGAACAGGGTTTGCATTACTGCAAAAATACTGCTCCATAAGAAACCTTATCATAAAGCCCTGACAAGTCATTTCTATTAGTAAAAGCTTTATTATTTTCTACTGGACTGTCTTCAAAATTTAGATTTTGTGGAAGAAGTTGGCAGTTCTATACATGCCAACTTCTATACATGGCACTCCTATACACAAAGATTGCTATCAGCGTTATATTTTAGTAGTGTCTAAGCATTATCAGTATAAAAGCAAGGCTATAAAAGATGACTTCTCAATTCCTTTCCCAGGACATGGCTGAAGGAACCATGCTGAAGTGAAGTATATTACACCTAAATTGATGACATGAAACGCAGTTGCTACATACCATTGAGAGCTGTAGGGAAAAACAGAGGTGGTGTTTCGCTGAATACAGCTGAGTGCATGAGTCTTGGCAATGCTTTCAATCCATAGAAAGCATAAGCATGGTGGCTTTCAGTACCACGAGAAATGCTTGCACTCCCCTGAGCTCAGGAAGCACTTGTTTCAGCCTTGACATTACTCTCATGCAGGAGATCTTAAAGAGAAGAGTGCTGTGGGTAATTTCTTGGAGAATGTAAACCACAGATATTTCTCTGAAGTTGCACAGCTATGGGGTCTTTTATTGACAATCTTGTATGACATAAGATTTTTCTTCTGAATGTCAGCTTTTTTATTACAAAATTGTGCTAAGTTGCTATATTTGCAATAATTACAGTGATTGATTGAACTAGTATATATATAATGGAAGTGCTAGAATTGAAGATGCCAGTGGAACCTTAATTCAGTTCTCTTTTGCATATACAGCGTAATATAATCTTTAATTATGTGAATATGTACTATTTTATTCACCAAGCTGCATCTCCACATGTATCCAGAATATTCTAACCATAATACTTACCTGTAGGTCCGTTACTGCTCTGCATTATTGACATCACTTCTCAGTTTGAATTCTGGCACACAAACTTTACTTGTGTTCTAGGAACTTACATATCCGGCAAGCATGCTATTTATTTCATGGCTTATATTTGTACTATGCTCTCTTTATTCAGCTTTCAGCTGAAGTTGTGCTTATGTTCTGAATCCGTTCTTTTCTTGAGACATGAAGGCTCAAATCTAGTACTACAGAAAGCTTGTGGGCAGCCCAAATTGTTGGTCAAGTAGGGTCATACCCACAATGCTGTGCACTGTTGGGTTCAAACACATGCTACAGAGGTAAAAAGAAGAAAACAGGACTTCTGGTGGTGCATCATCTATTCTCTACCCAGAAATGAATCAGAAGGAATTTTGTTTTAGGACATCACCCCCAAATACTTCTAAGGTTTGATGGTACTGTGGTTGTGACAGTGACAATATCAACTGTTGTATGAAGCAGTGTCTGAGAGCCATGAGTTGATAAAAGACCTGGCTGAGACATTGGTGTGGTGAAAACTTCCTTGGAAGCACAGCTTATCACCAGGAAGGTTGTAGGGAATCATTACATTCACCTTAAAATTTGTCTATATAGATTGATTAACACCTGATAGATATTTTCTACTAAAAAGGGTGAATGTAAACCTCAGAATCTCATCCTAGATTCTGAACTCTTATTTGTTTCTCCTCTAAATGTCTACCTCTCTCAATATGTTAAAATAATGAGGATGTTGTTTGGGAAGGTGCAAGTACTAAGCTGACAGTACTAGTACATCTCTTCTTCCCAGTATTCTCTTGTTCCCTTCAATTGAGCACCGTCGGCTTCTATTGATATTGGGGATCTTGAAGCAGTTGCTTGTTACTTAATCTATTCAAATATATGCCCCCTGTAACATAATGTTGGAGCACAAGCTAACTATACTAGATTATAAATGAACACTTATTACTTCTGTGTTGCTTGATAATCACAGTGTGACTATATGATCTCAAAGTTATTGCATACATACTGCATTTTAATCAAACCAACAATTAACTTGGTTTGTCTGTGCAAGTTTGTTATCAGTAAGACTTTTTTTAATCAGTATAAATCCCTGAACAATGATTTTTATCACTGGAACTGTATTCTTTAAAAAGAAATTTAAATAATAGGTAGAAAATACGCTGCACAAAGTTTTAACACCATTAACTTCCAATATGCTTCAAATCCATTGAAAACTTGTATTAACAGTACAGGCTAATTTTTAACATTCCTGCACAAGATCTGAAATTTTAGGTATACATCTAAAATACAGACATAATTATAACTGCAAATTAATGAATTCTTCTCTGATGCTCTCAAATCTGTGGCTATCCCCTTCCAACTGATCATGAAAGTTTCACAGCCTGGCAAATCTCCTTAGCCTTTTGGCCTGACTAGCCACAGAAAGGAAAAGTCTGTGGCTAGAAATGGTGGTTGACTGCTGGTTATTTTTTTATTCTTTATTTTTTTGAAACAGTCTGAGCTGAGCTGTCTCTTGCCTTTCAGTTCAAGCTTTTACTGTTTGCACAGCACATCTGCTTAAAAAAGATAGACTTTTGCTTAATTCTGGAATTCTTTTAATTTCTATTCTTAAGTCACTGTTGCAATTCATCCTGCAGGAATTATAGATTTTTAGGTGGGCATCATATAGGCTGCATTGGCAGAGGGTTTTAAGCTGCCTTTTGCTAATGATGAGTTTATACTCATTACTTTGGTAGATTATGAGTAGAAACCAGTGTGCAGCTGTAATGCAAGCAAGATCAACTGTGTGTAGATGGTGGTCATGCGGTACAGTTACAGAAGGACTTTTTTCCTCTAATGTAGTTCATGATCTTCTGAATATAAACTTTGGGGAAATTCAAACTGTCACTGTCCTCTCAAGGAATGGCAAGACTTAAAAGACGTGCAAGACAATGAGCTCTAAAACAGCAGCTTGCATCTCTGCTCTAACAGTCCAGCTGTTGAGATATGTATGCAGCTAGTAAACCGGGCTAGTAATTGACTGGCCATGGCTGTGCTTTTCTCACAGCTCATATAGTTCTCGTGCTGATACCCTGTTGCTACAGCTCAGGACTAAGCTACAGACTATATTTGACATCAAAGGAAATATTTACACCAGGCTGAAGTTCTGCAGCTGTTCCTGGGCATAGTATCTCTGCAGTACCCATCTTCAGTGCCAGCTGGTGCTTGTTTCACGAGCCCAGAAATAGCTTTGTTGGGAAACGCTGTTCCAGAAAACTTGCTCTTGAAGCCGCAATTCACTCCATGTCTTTCACAAAGGGATCTGGAAATGCAAGCAGAGACAAGCAGTGGTAGTTACTATGACTGCTCTTGTAAACTATTCAACCAGGAATGCTTGGTGGTGTCATAAGAGCTGGCCTGAAAGCTGTTGCTGTTTGGTGATAGCATACCAGATAAAACTGTCTTGTTAGAAACTACCAACACTGCCATATGGCACTGTGTGGCATTTGTGCTGACCTGCTAAGAGTCTGAAAATCATACCATCTACTTTGAGAAATGGCAAGGAAGCTGATAAGGACCTGAGGATGTTGATCCCTAGATGCAAAAAGCAGTCAAATCTCCCTTACTTCTGTTGGTTTGCCTTTATATCACTAATCCCAGAAATGCCTTAGGCTGGCAGTAATGCAGATGAGACTAGGTTATCAGTTCACATAGCTGTATTCATACAGAATCATAGAATCATAAAATAGTTAGGGTTGGAAAGGACCTTAAGATCATCTAGTCACAACCCCCCTGCCATGGGCAGAGACACCTCACACTAAAACATGCCAACCAAGGCTCTGTCAAACACAACCTTGAACACCGCCAGGGATGGAGCATTCACAACTTCCCTGGGCAACCCATTCCAGTGCCTCACCACCCTAACAGTAAAGAATTTCTTCCTCATGTCCAATCTAAACTTCCCCTGTTTAAGTTTGAACCCGTTATCCCTTGTCCTATCACTACAATCCCTAATGAAGAGTCCCTCCCCAACATCCCTATAGGCCCCCTTCAGATATTGGAAGGCTGCTATGGGGTCTCCACACAGCCTTCTCTTCTCCAGGCTGAACAGCCCCAACTTTCTCAGCCTATCCTCATAAGGGAGGTGCTCCAGTCCCCTGATCATCCTTGTGACCCTCCTCTGGACTTGTTCCAACAGTTCCATCTCCTTTTTATGTTGAGGACACCAGAACTGCACACAATAATACAAGTGAGGTCTCATGAGGGCAGAGTAGAGGGGCAGGATCACCTCCCTCGACCTGCTGGTCATGCTGCTCTTAATGCAGCCCAGGATATGGTTGGCTTTCTGGGCTGCAAGTGCACACTGCTTGCTCATGTTGAGTTTTTCATTGACCAACACCCCCAAGCCATTCTCCGCAGGGTTGCTCTGAATCTCTTCTCTGCCCAACCCGTAGCTGTGCCTGGGATTGCTCCGACCCAGGTGTAGGACCTTGCACTTGGCATGGTTAAACTTCATCAGGTTGGCATCAGCCCACCTCACAAGCGTGTCTAGGTCCCTCTGGATGGCATTCCTTCCCTCCAACTTATCAACTGAACCACACAACTTGGTGTCATTGGCAAACTTGCTGAGGGCGCACTCAATTCCACTGTCCATGTCACCGACAAAGATGTTGAACAAGACCAGTCCCAATACCGATCTCTGAGGGACACCATTAATTACTGATCTCCAGCTGGACTTTGAGCCATTGACCACGACTCTGTGTGTGGCCATCCAGCCAGTTCTTTATCCACTGTGTGGTCCACCTATCAATTTGATGTCTCTCCAATTTAGAGGGAAGGATGTTGTGTGGGACAGCATCAAACACTTTACACAAGTCCAGGTAGATGCCATCAACTGCTCTGCCCCTGTCCATCAGTTCCATAGCCCCATCATAAAAGGCCACTAGATTGTTCAGGCAGGATTTCCCGTTAGTGAAGCCATGCTGGCTGTCACCAAGCACCTTGTTGGTTTTCATGTGCCTTAGCATGCCTTCCTGGAGAATCTGCTCCAAGATTTTGCCAGGCACAGAGGTGAGACTGACCGGTCTGTAGTTCCCCAGCTCATCCATTTTCCCCTTCTTGAAAATGGGGGTTATATTTCCCTTTTTCCAGTTGTCAGGATCTTCACCCAACTGCCATGATTTTTCAAATATGATGGACAGTGGCTTAGCAACTTGTGAGAGAACATCTTACTTCTCTCTCTCCTTTCTTTGTGCCCTCTCATTATATGACTCAGAAAACGCAGTGGTTAGTTTGGATGAGCCAGTTATTATAAAGCAGTTACCGGAAAGCCTTATAGTAAATCTCCTTATATAGACAAGCCGTTGGATAAAAAAATCAATCTCTTGTTACTTTTTTAGCCTGTGGTTTTCACAATTCACTGCAATGACATTTGAGGCATCTTTCATGGATATGAAGGATCTCATTCACTAGACTTAGCCCTCTGAAGTGATCATTTACATGCACTGGCTTGTTTCTGTGTATTTTGGTCTCTGCTGTCACACTGATTCTTGCCATTTCCTTAGGCAATAGCATAGACAGGTTTCTTTGTAATTTACCTAGGACCTGGAAAACTGATGCTGGCTGTATGATAGCAAATTAGATGTTCACTGTCACTAAATTTCTCCTGTATACTGGAAATTTGAAGTTCCTGAAATACTGAAAAATATTTAAGCTCTTGTCCCTCTCAACCCCCCTGTGAAGGGGTCAACACTCCACAGAGCTGTGTGGCTAAGAGCAGAGCTGCTATCAAGCACAGGGTAAGCAAACAATTTAGGGAAGCAAAATAGTCATGGCTCTCCTGTGAATTTTGGCATACTCTAGGCCAACAGAAATGTGGGTTGATGAGTCTGCTGAATCAGTGAAGTCCCTGGAAGATGTCAGCTTTGACTGGGAGGGTTAGTAGCAAAAATCTTTGTCCTTTTCTGCAACATATCAGAGTCTGGACTTGTTCTACAAGCTTCCATCATTACATCTCTTCTCCTTGACCTGAAAGTGTTGATTTGACCTACTTACCTTGTTTATGCTGCTAAGGATCCACTAGTAAACTCTGTTAGGAAGCATAAACGTAATTATTGTACGAGCCTGACCTCTTTTCCTCCTCCCCTTCTTCTCCTTTCCTCTCACCCTTCCCCTTTTGCTTCAGCTAGTTTTGCGTCAGCTAGATGCAAGTGCTGACTGTGTTTTGGTTCCTGCTCCTTGTTCTCTACTTCTTTCATAGTAAAACATCAGGGCAGAATATTGTTTAGTGCTTTAAGTTCATACTGT
Source organism: Amazona ochrocephala (assembly GCA_039720435.1). Lineage (NCBI taxonomy): Eukaryota > Metazoa > Chordata > Aves > Psittaciformes > Psittacidae > Amazona > Amazona ochrocephala. The sequence continues at coordinate 66,748,225 of CM077880.1, read as the reverse complement.
TTCTTGGATGTGTAAAGTGATGCTGAGTGTGATCATCCCCTGTGCTTGAAAACCAAATGGTACTGATGAGTGGAGGGACTTAGGGAATTATAACTGGGAACCTGGTTGTCAAATTCAGAATAAAATCATGGGTGGAAAATTCCACTCAGACAGATGCTACCTGGTATCTATAATAGCTTCCTTTCACGTGGACTTTTCAATAACACAGTACATAACCATAATGATCCCTTGTTAAAAAAGTGTATTTCTATATAATACAAATCATACTTAACAGCGTTGTAGAAAGATTTATCATACCATTTACTCAATACATGTTTCCGTATGACAGTAAATAATATTTTAAGTGAGTAATAATAACTAAAATGTTTGCAGTTTTGTAATCAAATGAGGACAATGGCATCATATGGTTCTTTGTAATAATTAATTCCAAAGGTAGATGTCCTTTAAAATAAAGCTTCTTTTTCCTTTTGGGTGATATGATTTTAACATGATCTGCCAGCCATAATAACAATAGTATGACTTCTACTGCCAGTTTTAATAGAGAATTAATGTATAATTTAAAGCCAAGTAAAAAAGTTTATTTAATAGTTGAGTTCCAAATTAATTTGTCACTCATCCTCATAACTTAACCTGAATATCAATATTGTTTTACTTTGTATTAAACTTTTTTAAGTTTTCAGTTAATAAAGAACGTATTTTCTTTAAAAGATACAGGCAACCCCATTTTCCCCATCTCCCCATACACAAAAATAACATATCTGTACTCAAACCAATAAGGAATGTGCTGTAGATAAATTCATACTGTACCAATGGAGCGGAAGGATTCCATTAATGCTTTAGTGATATCATCAAGGAAGAAAAAAGCAAAATGGATCCACGGCTTTTACTCTGCTGGGTCTGTAATGAAGCAGTGTTGTAGCAGCTGCTGTCTTTTTCTTTTTTCTCTTTTCCTGTAGGCATCACTTGGTGTATTGTGAAAGTTTAAAAAAAACCCCAACAAACCGACCAGATTCCTGACATTTCTTTCTTTCTTTTTCTGTCTCTATTTTTTATTTTAAAGAGCAGTCAGCTTCCTTTTGTTACTGCTGTGATGTGCTTTTCCCTACTAACTCCAAGACGGAGCCTGAAATGCAATATGGAAATTACTAATATGACAGAGAAATACGAGCTTTATACTGTAGAAAATGTGGCTGTAGCAATATATCAGAGAAATTATTGAATGTTATCGGTCATAGCACAGTTTATTATTTTACCAGTGTGCTGTGAAAAGTTGCTCAGCCAACTCAAATCTTTCCTGCTATATTAGCTCTGTCTGGGAGTTTATCTGGTAGCACTTCACTAAATGCAAGCGCAGTAATTATTTGTACATTAGCTCCTTGGATTCCTCCCTCCCTACCCCAACCCATCATCTTAACATACTGTACACAAAGTAATCTACCTTTTTTATTTTGGACTTTGTAGGTTAAGGATAAGGCTTTCACAGAGGAAAGATGGCTGAAGTATGTGAGAGGGCTGAGAATTTGGAAGCCGTCTGCTCTGCACTTTGTGTATGCTTCCTGCCAAACTCACGTGTTGCTCTCATTAATGCTAATGGGATTTAATACATGCTGCAAGAGGAAAATATCCTCATTTATTTTGCACCAAATCGAGGGGTAGCAAAAGTGCTGTATTGACAACTCTGGAGCCCTCCATTTATCCACAGAACAGGTGATGTCAGAATAAGTTTCCTCGTGCAACTTGGTGTCTCAGTCCTCTCTGGACAGACCTCAGAGAGACAGAACAGCCACTGGCACCTCTGCTACTCTTGCCTGCACAGATAGCAGTTTTGCTATGTGGACACCTGTACAGCAGCAGCCCAGCCAAGATCTCCCACAGTTTACTTGCTATATACAGCAGTGTGGAGATGCTAAGCTTAAGCTGGGTTTAAATGAGTGCCAGAAAGATAAAGAGTACAAATGAGATGTTTCAAATCACAGAAATGGCCTATCCTCACAATCCTGCCTGTAAATTCTTCAGACCATCATACCTGTGAGAGTGAAACTTTTCCTGGGATTTACTGGCTCGGGCATAAAATGTTAATAAGGATTGTATAAGTACATCCTTTAAAATTGCTGTTGCTTCCAAGCAATGTCACCCAGAAGTAGGTGGTGTGCTAGTGACACGTTATATGTAGACTTAATTCTTCAGTATTACTGAATAATAATCTTAACTTTGTAAGATGTCTTCTGATATATGTACATGTGTTTATACTGGTCAGAAAAAGCCATTCTGTTGAAACTTAAACTTCTTGCAGGAACATGTTTAGATAAAAACATATTTTGGTTAAATAAGTAGAGGGAAGTTCTTTATTAGGATCAAGAAAATATTTTCTTTCGATTGTGAGACAAGAAATTTTTGGATTCTATCAGAAGGAAAAATTTGAGTTGACTTGCCTCCTTATGGAAAACTGGTTTGTTTATCTCTTTATTTTTATTGTTATCCTGACTCAGCTAATCTTGATTGATTTATTTATTTCCATTAAATAGACAAGGATGCTCACTAGAGCTTCCAAAAACAGCTGCCTCATAACCAACAACTAGATAGGGTTCCACTACACTGTTTTGTTCTTTCGCTCCTGCTCCCTATCAACAGGGCTCTGGATGGAGACTCTTTCCACCTGGCTGGCCTTATACATCTTCCTACTGCATCTTTGGTACTCTTTATATAAAACACACATCATCACATGTAGCTGAACTGGCTGTCTTCCAAATGGTAGCGATGTTAATTGTTTTACAGAAACTTACAACTCTGTCATAACCATTTGAGGCAAAATTAAGTATTGTTGCTTTTTCTCCTTTGGGCTAGAAAAGAAGGTCTTTAGCAGAGCTGTCTGTACCATCAAGCTTGCTGAAAGTCAAGGTCTTCCTGCTGATGTAGCATACTTCATCTTGACTAAGGCTTTAAAACATTCTGAACTTCAAATCCTAACTTGAGTTATACTACCAAAGAATTCCTTGCTGAATGTATATATAGGCTGAATATGTATGAATTTATAGGGTGGAGAGTATGGAACTCTGTCTGGGGACAGGTGATCAGTTAACAGAGAGTTTGTGAGTCAGGGTTAAAGGGAGAGCAGCAAGGGGAGACATTACTGTGGGGATCTGTTACAGACTGCCTGATCAAGAGGACTCAGTCGATTAAGCGCTCTGTAGACAGATAGGAACAGCCTCACGCTTGCAGGCCCTTGTTCTCATGGGGGACTTCAACCACCCTGATATCCGTTGGAGGGACGGCCCAGGACAAGCAATCCAGGAGGTTCCTCAATTGTGTGGAAGACAGCTTCTTTCTGCAAGTAACAGAGGAGCCGACAAGGAGAGGTGCCATGCTTGACCTCGTGCTCACCCACAGGGAGGGGCTGGTTGGAAATGTGATGCTCCAGGGCAGTCTCAGTTGTAGTGATCATGAGATGGTCGAGTTTGAGATCCTCAGGACAGTGAGAAGAGCGTGCAGCAAGCTCACTGCCCTGGACTTCAAGAGAGCAGACTTTGGCCTCTTCAGGAACCTGCTCAGTAAGGTTCCATGGGATATAGCCCTAGAGGGCAGGGGGCCTGTCATGGGTTCAGCAGTAGCAGTTATTTTTCTCCTTGGTAGCTGGTGCGGTGCTGTGTTTTTGATTTTGGGCCTGGGAACTGCACTGATAACACCGATGTTTTCAGTTACTGCTTGGTAATGTTTTGGTCTGACCAAGGACTTTCTGAGTCTCATGCTCTGCCAGGGAGGAAGGTAAGCTGGGAGGAAGCAGAGATGGGACACCTGACCCAAACTGACCAAAGAGAGGTATTCCACACCACAGCACGTCATGTCCAGGATGTAAAAACAAGGGGCAGAAACCCGGAAGGGTGGGGGTGCACTGCTTGTTCGGGATGGGTGGTGAGCGACTGTACTCTTCCCTTGTATTTGCCTTGTCATTATAATTATTGGTGGTAGCAGTAGTGGTTTGTGTTACACCTTAGTTACTAAACTGTTCTTATCTCAGCCTGTGAGAGTTGCATTCTTTCGATTCTCCTCCTCATTCCCACGGGGCTGGGGGAAGAAAGAGGGGGGAGTGAGTGAACAAACTGTGTGAGGGGCTTAAACTATAACAGGGCCCAAGACTGCTGTTTGATATTCAAGGATCACCTGTGACAAGCTCAGGAGTGTTGGATCCCAACTAGAAGGAAGTGCTGCAGGAGGGCCAGGAGACATCCTTGGATGGATAAGGAGCTGCTGAGGAAACTTCGAGGGGAAAAAGAAGAGGCTTATAAAAGGTGGAAGCAAGGACACGCGGCCTGGGAAGAACACAGGGATGTTGTCCGGGAAGCTAGGAAAGTTAAGGCCAACTTAGAATTAAACTTGGCTAGGGATGTGAAAGATAACAGGAACAGATTCTATAATTACATTGCAAAGAAAAGACAGACTAGGGACAATGTGGGCCCTCTCTGGAAACTATCAGCAGAACTAGCTACCCTGGATTTGGAGAAGGCTGAGGTTCTTAATGACTTCTTTGCCTCAGTCTTCACCGGCAAATGCTCTGACCATACCACCCAAGTCTTGGAAGGCAGATGCAGGGACTGTGAGAATGAAGACCCTGGGACCACTGTAGGAGAGGATCTGGTTCGAGACCATCTTAAGAACCTAAATGTGCACTAGTCCATGGGACCGGATGAAATCCATCCGTGGGTCCTGAAGGAGCTGGCAAATGAATTTGCTGAGCCACTGGGTCCATTATATTTGAAAAATCATGGCAGTTGGGAGAACTTCCCGATGACTGGAAAAAGGGAAATATAACCCCCATTTTCAAGAAGGGGAAAATGGATGAGCCAGGGAACTACAGACCAGTCAGCCTCACCTCTGTGCCTGGCAAAATCTTGGAGTGGATTCTCCTGGAAGGCATGCTGAGGCACATGGAAAACAACAAGGTGGTTGGTAACAGCCAGCATGGCTTCACTAAGGGGAAGTCCTGCCTGACCAATCTGGTGGCCTTTTATGATGGGGCTACGGAACTGATGGACAGGGGTAGAGCAGTTGACGTAATCTACCTGGACTTGTGCAAAGCATTTGATGCTGTCCCACGTGACGTCCTTGTCTCTAAATTGGAGAGACATCAATTTGATAGGTGGACCAGTCTTTTTCAACATCTTTGTTGGTGATATGGTGAGGCACTGAAATGGGTTGCCCAGGGAAGCTGTGAATGCTACATCTCCAGGGGTGTTCAAGGCCAGGCTGGACAGAGCCTTGGGTGGCATGGTTTAGTGTGAGGTGTCTGCCCATGGCAAGGGGGTTGTAACTAGATAATGTTAAGGTCCTTTCCAACCCCAACTATTCTATGATTCTATGTGTCTCCAGGGGTACATACCTTGTCCCCCTGCTCTGCCTTCTGTGAACATCTGTAGCTCCTCAGTCTTCCACAGCCCTGGATGGCAGTTACCCTCCCAAGAGTAGGGTAAGATTTGAAGAAATTTCTCTTCTTCCCAAACTTCCTCCTATATTTCCTTCTCCGCCCCATTTGACAACAGCAGACACCAATGCCTTTCTGAAGAGAGGTGCAGAGAACTATGATTGCTTCTATTCCTTGGTGTATCCCACTGTGTGCAAACCTTGTTGCTGCTTCCTCCTGAGCCCCTTGGAAATTCCCTCACTGACTCAATTTTGCAAGCTTAAAACATTTGTTTACTGCATTCATTGTCTTTCTTCTTCATCCCTTTTAAACCTACATCATCCCCTTCTAATTCAGTCAAAATGCAGTGGCTGAATGTAACTTCATATCCATCTACCTAGGATGGTCATTGGATCATGACTTACTTTCAAGTGACTGCACAAGCTGCTTCTCTCATGCTGTAATTCACACATTATGCTGCTTAGCTTCACCTTAAGGTTTTGACTATCATGTTCTTCTTTTATCTCCTTTGTTCTTTTCACTAATGCCATCTTGTTTTCTCATTTAAACCCACCTATCATTACAGTGTATGAGATTTTTATTTATTTATTAAACCTCACGCTGGTGCCTATCTATGGAAAAATCTCTGAGTACTATAATCTCATTGTAACAGATGTATGCTCTTTTCACCTTCAAGTGCTTAATGTAAAATGGGCCTTACGGAACAAAAAGCTAAAATTTTTATATTGGTGAAGCTGTCGTCTCAAAAGTGGACTGAAGTAAGCAAAAAAATTAAAATGGAAACTGCTGGAAATTAACACCATCCTTTGGGGCTCTGGAGGCATCTTTTAAAACCAAACCCAGATACTGGGTAAATAATGGTTTAATCAGTCTCTCTTTTGTTTTGTGTGATACCAAAGAAATGGCTGATGCTTAGGTAGTAGGAAAAGGGTGTTGGAAAAGGAAAACAATAACATACAGCTGTGTTTTGAAAGGTGAATACTACTCTTTCCTTTCTGTTTTCTTCTGCAATGTTGCTTGTTATTTGGGTCATTAAATCAACCTGCAGATGCTAGGAGGCAGACTTCATTCTGAAGCTTATGTTTGATTTTTTTTTGAGGGTCATCTCACTTTCTAGTTGCACTGGATCTACAGATGATAACCCGATGAGCTCCATTTCTAGCGTATAATTCAACAACAAAAGCAACAACAGAACTTGTGCTTTCATTTGGGAAAGTGTGTGGTTGTTTTTTACAGATTTAGGCTGGTGACCATTACCACATCTGCTGGCTACATGCCTTCCCATAAGAAATAAACCAGTCTACTCTTGATGGACAGAATTCGGACTTGTGGAGTGTGAGTCTTGTTTGCCGGGCTTTTTAACTTGGCTAAACAGTTCACTTCTATTCTACAGTTTATTTAATTAATGTTCATCTCATTACTAGGGATCTATCTTAGCCATCTACCATTACACAGTAAATTGCTTTAATGAATTCTGTGATTCTCTCAAAATTCCCAATCAGATGAGAGGCCCTGCTAATGTAATAAGCCAAGAAAATACAGCTTTGGAGATTCATTAAATTTTCTTTCTTATGAATTGTCTCTGGAAAAACTCTGAAAGAAACACAACGCTGAAAAGGGGCCATTAGTACACCTTCGTGTTACAGATGACCAGAAAATAAGTAGTTTGGCTTTGAACTTCATTATCACACTGTTGGTAATTTTTTTGTTGTTGATTTGTTTTTTGTTTGTTTTTTTTTGTTTGTTTGTTTGGTTGGTTGGTTTTTGTTGAAATTGTGTGTGTGCGTATGCATGTGGGTTTGTTTTGTTTTTTTTTTTTTTAATTTAATATTTTTGTAGGAATAAGAGTCTACTGCAAAGTGCTATGGTCAAATTCCCATTTAAAAAGGCAGTCAAATGTCTGAATTTCTTCTTTGGTTTAAGTTGAGTAACAGAAGAGCAAAGTGCTTACTAAGAGAAGTCCACATCAAATGTCTACTAAATTCAGTTGAAATGTGAATTTACTTCCACTACGTACTGGAAAGAATAGGACAATGTGACAAAAAGAGAATTCAGGTTTGATAATTTCCCACTTAATTATTTTTCCATACTTTTTCCTTCTTCCTCTTCTAACTACCACTCCTCCAGCTGAGTTAGTATTCAACCTGATGAGAAAATCATGTAGAAAGGAATAAGAGCACTTATTTTAATAGAATACAGTATTTAAGTTGGAAGGGACTTACAATGATCACCTAGTCCAACTGCACGACCACTTCGGGGCTGACCAAAAGTTAAAGCAAATTATTAAGGGTGTTGTCCAAATGTCTCTTAAACACTTGCAGGTTTGGGGCATCAACCACCTCTCTAGGAAGCCTGTTCCAGTTTTGAATTAAAGAAACGTTTCCTAACGTCAAGTCTAAACCTCCCCCAGTACAGCTTTGAACCAGTCCTATCACTGGATAGCAGAGAGAAAAGATCAGCCATGTCCTTCTCCACTTCCCCTTCTCAGCAGGAGGGAAGTTGTTTTGAGAATAAAACTAGAATAAACAGAATTATTAAAATAATCTCTTTTTTCTTCATTCTGTATTATGGGAAATTAAGGAAATGCTTGAAGTAAAGTTATCTGTTCTACTTTTTCACCTGTTTTCCTTCATATTCTTTGTATCATATTCTTTGTATCATATTCTTTACAGAGAAGGCAGTCTCATGCCCCTAACATGTATCGAAGTGATAGTTAGGGCCAATGATGCACTATCTGATTGTCAGCCATCACTTTAGGCACAGCCTCCACCTGGTCGAGACCTCTAAATATTAGAGGTATCTTCTGCTACATGAAGTGAAGCATTATCAGGCCACTCAATTTTCTGTGCCTAGAAACATTTGGGGTTTTTTGGGAGTTTTTATATTATGTATTTTATGTACAGTTCATGCTGTCCCCCAAATTCTGCTGTCAATTAATATTGTGCACTGATACATACAGCTAAATTTTCACACAACTTGAGAACACCCTTTTGTTTACAGACTTAACTGTATAGATTCTTCTTATGTCTTCTTGTCTAGATACTTTTTAATATGGAAATATCCTGCAGCCATTTTCAACTAGTAGAGGTCTGTAAGTCTTTATACTGGTAGTTGAAATATACTGCAGCAAATACTGTATGCTTTACATTCATATCCATAAAATGACATGGTGTCCTTTCCTTGAGGGAAAGTTCCCAATGCAGAAAAGCTCACAAGCTTCTACAATGATCAGTATGTTGTGTCATTTGGAACTGTAGCAATTTAGCTATGCAATATAGTATGTTTTTATGCTGTCAGGGCAGTTCTACTTTTCTTCCTCTTTGTCCTGGTGTCCTCAAAGCCTTGAAATCCACTCTTTTTCTGAAAGGTGATTGTGTAAAAGTAACATCAACCAGCTCAAAATATTTGTTCTGTGTATGTGTACAGAGACATGCAGCTGCTATACAGTGCAAAAAGGAAGTCTTCAGTGCTTTTCTGCTCTTGTCAGCACCACAGAACTAATCTGGAGGCAGAGTGAAACAGGAATATGCTCTCATGGTGCATCAATGAAAATGTTTATTTGGCCACATGATAGTTACTCTTGCACAGCCCGGGGAACCACAGGCTTTGCCCAGGTGTTGGTGTAGGCATCTCTTGCAAATAAGGTGTGTGATGGAAAAGAAGCTGCTCTTCAACTCCCTGCTCCCAGGCTGCCTTTGCAGGGCTCAGGAACATTTAGTCTGCACCTTACTGAGAAAATAAAAACATGGAGGCTTGTCTGCCCCTTTTTCAAAGCCAAACTATAGTTAGTTTACCAAATAAAAGAGGAAATTATTTGCTACCAAATTCTCCACAAGCACAGCCCTGCTCTCCTGCTGGAGTCAAGAATGTATGAGTCTGCATGGATTACATGTGTTTTTTCAGACACCAGATTTCTTGTGTAGAGAACTATAGGGCTAAGTCAAACAATTAAACTTTTTTCCTGTCCTCTCCTTCTCTCCCTCATAACTATCCCTTTCTTTCAGCTCTTTGATAGTCCTCATCCATTGAGCAGTAGAATGATGTTCCAATAATTTCCCTTCAGCAGCAGGAAACACACTGCTGTATATTGTGCCCTTTAGCTAAAAGAAAAATAGATTCTGTCATGTATACGTTTATATCTCATCTATTTTTTTTTCCAAGGAAATTTTTAACTCTTCTTGCAAGACTGAGGTAGGAAATAATAAACTACTGACACGCATGTCATGATTCTCCCATCGTGGGAAGACTGTCCATCTTGAGAAATGGGAAATTCAGAGAGAAAGCTAGACAAAAGTTGGAGCTCTAGGTAGGTTTTCTTTTTTCTAAGCAAGCTCAGTTACATTTGCAGAGCAAGTATTTATCAATAAATGAAAGGAGGACTGAATGCAATATATGTCAAGTGTTTGGAGTCTCTTAATTTCTGAATCCTGAAATTTGAGAAAAGACCCCAGGTATCTTTACAAAGAGCCAAATTTTAATACATGTGATATTAAAAAGTTTATTATCTTGAGATAGCTGTATGTTCTGTCTATGAGCAGGAGAGCCTTTTGGTTAATTCACTGGACTAATCAGGCCATCTGGCTTCTATTCCTGGACTGTCCTGTGTGCTGCTGGCCATCTCAATTAAAGTCTGTTTCCTCAGCTTTCAATCTGAAAAATTGTGATAATAGTTACTTTGCCTCACCGAAGTGGAAGAAAAAATATAAAATGAGAATGCTTGGTGCACATAGAGCTTGTAGTACCGAGTGTCCCCTAAGTTCTTTAGAAAAACAAATGCAGCCTCTATTACATTGTTCTCATCCCAAAAGGCAGCCCAAAGACTTTCTATTAAAGGTTTCTCTTACAGAAGTGCCTTTCAAGTAAAAGCAGCCATTATTTATGGGATGTTGGCAACTGACCAACTTCCTACATAAAAAAAAGGACAAAGTAAATAAATAAAATATTCAGACAGAAAAATGTCTTTCTTCAGTCACATCATAAAATATATAAAAATTATATACTTTGAGCCAAAAAAAACCAACCCACTGAATATTTTTTGCAAATGAAACTGAATACTTATTTGGTGTGGCAACTTTTAACTCAGATTTAGCATGAAATTAATTTAAAAACCAATTTTGAGGAGGTAAAAAAGATGGTCCTCTGATCAAACACCCTGTTTTATGACTTTTTCAGAACTGTTTTTCTTATGGTGACTTTGTCAGCATAAGAAGCCTGTAGGTCTGTAGTTATGAAGGTTCTTTTCCTGAGAATAGTTGCTATTCAGTCTCTGGTAAGTAAAGACTGTTATTACCAAATCCATGATTTTCATATTTCCATTGTTTTGTTGGTTTTGTTATGTGAAGGCAATGGGGTCATTTATACCAGTTCCCTCTGACTTAAACAACTTCATTTCTAAGCATTTTGAAGTCATTATCACTGAAAAGTGAGAAAAAAATGTATGTTTTAATTCTTGACCATATTTACGTTGCAACTAATGTAAAGAGTGTTTACAGTCCTTTTCTACTCTGTTAGAGAAAGAAAATACTGGAGACTGAGATTAAGAAAACGGATTTGGAAACTATGAAGAAAAACATTAGAATAGTGAAATTGTTACTATCTAACTGCTTTTCAGAGAAGTTCTTTGGGTGGAAAACCTAATCAAACTCAGAAAATTTGCAGTTGCCAGAATTGTCAGGATTCAGTAATAATTTGCAAGTTGGATGTCTCATGTTCAGTTTCCCCTGGTAGTCTAGCTGAATTGCATTTCCTGTGATTCCACAGAGCCTCCTGTCATGTTGAAGAAAAATCTCAAAATGTGAGAGTTCCTGCCCACTGCCCACTATGGGAAGTTGTAGTCTGGATAATATCTAATTCAGTTTGCCTGATCAAAGCATATACACCTCTGGCAAAATCAAGATTAACTTAAGAAAGAGAAAAAACACCCCAAAACCACTCTACAAACTCAATTTTATTAACTAGTTTTGAATGGCAAATTTTAACTCTCTACATTGAGGATTGAATGTATGAATCACAGAATCATAGAATAGTTAGGGTTGGAAAGGACCTTAAGATCATCGAGTTACAACACCTCTGCCATGGGCAGAGACACCTCACACTAAACCATGCCACCCAAGGCTCTGTCCAGCCTGGCCTTGAACCCAGTGATGGAGCATTCACAACTTCCCTGGGCAACCCATTCCAGTGCCTCACCACCCTAACAGTAAAGAATTTCTTCCTTATATCCAATCTAAACTTCACCTGTTTAAGTTTGAACATGTAGGGAAAGGACTTAGAACATGAATACATGGACAAACACGTTTTCCTAAACTGAAACCCTTTTTTACAATAACAGAGAACATGGTTTTGCTGGGAGAGAGAAAGCTTACCTGATACATGAGTAGGTCCTTATTCCAGAAGAGGTTCTATCCTCAACTTATACCAGGCCCATGTGCTTGTCCCTCACTGAGGATTCCCAGTCATATAGCCATTTTTTTCGTTTTTTTTTTTTTTTTTTTTTTTTTAGGAATGGCACTTCATTTTTTCTATGAAGCAAAGTGAGACAAAATTTTTTAAGGACATACGTTTGAGGATCTTATTTTATCTTAGTATGTTAAACTTTAAAAGGCGTTTTAGATTTAATTCATTGTGGAGCCCTGGGGGTAAGAACCACATGTCACAGGTAACCAAATTAGAAGTCCATGGGTTATGAGATCACAACCCCCTAGAGAAATATTTAGCGGTATGTTTACTTAATATCAAACAGCATGTGAAGTTTATTTATTAATATGCCTGCAGGTTTCTCTCTAATCCCACTTCTCAAAGATGCTCACACGTAGATAGAAAAGCCAGGAGGGGGTGAATTGCCATGGTACTATTTCCATCTAATAGAATAATGTATCCGTTAAAGAAAAAAGTTAGGGTATGGCACATACCTTAGTGACCTTGACCAAATCTCAAGTCCTGTATTACACAGAAGCCTGTTGTGTGCTGTTTACAGAGAGCAGAAAAGCACATGCACAGCAACTTCCTCTTAGGGTTATGAATCTTTAAGAGGAAAATTTATTTTTTAACATAGTTAGAAGAGCAATTTCTTTCAGCTTAGCAACAAGAGGGAAATTCACCCCTCCTTCCTTGCACCATGCTGCAGCAGTTGAGCTTAGTGGAAGGAATTCTGCAGAAAGGAAATCTATCCCCTTCCCTCTCCATTAACAGCAGTGGAGGTGTGGCCACCATGAATACCCCGGTCAGGGCCAGTAAATGGAGGACCTGGCTTGGCTTACCCCCTGCTGAGCGGCCAGGCACTGCTGCCTGCCCTCCTCTACCTGCTGGACATCGCCCACAGCCCCAAAGGACTCAAAAGGTTTGTTCTGCACGGGGCTTGGGAGGTGCAGAGGTGCATCTGTTCGTATTGGACCTGGGTTTGCTGAGCAGGACTGCGAGTGTATTTTGGAGGCGGTGCTACCAATGAGCAGAATGCTGCTCTGCAGTTCAGGGGAAGTTAGTTTAGTTCCAGACCTGCCACTAACCCACTGCTTTTAAGCTGACTTTTATGGGTGTCTGTGCAACACAGGAATATTAGCATTTACCTCCTTAATGAAGCATTTTGAGGTTTATTGACAAGAAGTTTTATGTAAGAGCTAAGAGGTACTAGGCAGTAGATTGCACTGCTGAAGTACTATGAAGGATCAGTTCTATTGTGTTTGCCAGAGTAACTTCAGCCTTCTTGACCATATAGTGTCCTATTAATGCACTAGATAAAACATAAGATCAAGGTGCCGTTAAAAAAAAAGAACACTATCCTTCCTCTCTTGTTCAAGATATGCAGCATATCACTAGCTTTAATGTTAAGAGGAAACTGCCTGGATTTCCTTTGAGTTTATAATTATTAAGCTCATAATAAACCTGGAAATTAAAGGCGAAAGAGGTATTTTTATATTCTTGTTAAAATGCCAAAGCTTCAGAAAGTTTTAGAAAATGCTGGGCTTTTTCTGTCTTCTGTGTCAGGGGCTATTACCAGAGTAGGTGCCAAGACAGTCCGGACCCCTGAAATCTCCAGACAGATTCCATCAAGCTCCTATCTGTTAGAAGCTGCAGTGCTTGCATTTGGATTCAATATCTAACAATAATGTGGTATTTTATAAACATTAGTGGGCTTGATTTTGCACTGGTCAGCAGAGGTAAAAAATAAGTACTTTTGGAAAACAAATGAAAAAGGAATTGGAACTGTCTCAATAAATAGTGCAAATTGTAAATTTCTCAGTGGTACAGGCTTTTGCTAAGGCATAAGAAAATAAAGCTGGCAATTACAATATTGAGCCATTGCACAAGCTGCTTCTGCAGTTAAGGCCTAATATTTGTTTGACAATACCTTCCTATTATTATATATAGTATTAAGTCCTTTTAATATGTGGAGTTGCAGTTTCTGCTTTCTGCTGCATCAGAAAAAAATACCCACTATCACTGTATATGGAGTAAACCCAAGAATTTTCTGACTGTATCAGTGATGATCTTAATGTTTGTTTCTGGTAATGCTTTAATGGAATAAGTGGAATATCCATGTTAGGAGAAGTACAGAAACTTGGTTGAAAGCTGGAAACTGACCTTCACAAGTCTCTTTCACAAGTGATCTTGATTAAGGAATTTGTGGGGTAATGTGGAATATGGAACTGGGTTTCAAACAGTATTGGTTTTCATCCAAAAATAAGTGAAAATTATATATTTTTGAAATGGGTATTAAGAAACAGACAGGTGTAACCACATTCTGATATTTGAAGAGGTGATCTGCTTTTCAGAAGAGTTAGGCACCTCATTTTTCTGACAGCCTGTGGCAGTTGCTGGCATTTTGAGTGTTCAAACTCAGTAAGAGCCAATGCACATTGATCTGAAATAGGATTTGGTTAAGTGTAATTGTAGAGTATGTAAATGTGGTTGAATTACCAGCTGTATCATGGCTATTACAGTGTAAAGTATTGCAGACTGCATGTATAAGGGAAACAGGTATAAGGACTTTCGTTCACAACCTGTGACATCTTGTCACACAAATTTAGTTTGGGTTTCCTTTGTTATTGTATTTGCAGTCTGCCTACCCACTGTGCAGATTCTATTTATTTTTTTAATTTTATTTTTTTTCAGTTTGTGGTTCTTTGGTTGAGTTTTGACAAATTGGCAGGGATTTGCAAATCTATCTTGCGCTGATTATTGCAATGGAAGTGGACCAAGACTAGACTGGTTAGTCCAACTTGTACAGCTTTCATTATTAGGTAAAGTCAGGTTTTCAATACAAAGCAGCACTTATGAAATAAGGAAAATGCGTGCACCATTTACACAGATCTGCTTCACAAGTAAATGAAATGCCTCTTGAGTTCCTCTTTCCTTCACTAAAGCAAAATCCAATTGGTGCTACAATTGACCAACAGCTTCTTACCTTTGAATGTTCTGTAAAAGAACATGAGGTTGCATATTTACTTTTGCCTGTCTCATATCCACCCCAACAGAGAAGTGGGCTTCTTGCCAGAGACAATTTTTCTGATGTCTTAGCAGAGATGGTACTATAGGCAATTTTAGGCTGAGGATATGGGCTAGGGTGATATCAAGTTAGGTTGCTTCTGAGGTTACAAACAGCAAGCACAGTCCACAAGACTGATTGACCATCACCTATAAACTGCTGGTATGGCTACATGTTTAAGCTATTGTTTGCTTTGAATTTGGCCAGAAGATGTAACTAAATGCTACACCTCAGACTGTGAAAGGAACATTACATCAAGTGTCTAAGGAGTTAGCAAGAAAACCTATTATTCGCAATAACTTGTATTTCTAGTGAAGGCAAAAGGCAGTCTGAAACAGAAACAATTTAGATTTTGTATTTTATTGTGAAGGAGATAGGAAAGCTTCCTTTATCTTTTGTTTATAGATACCTAGATCATCTAGAGCATGTCAAATGTAATTTATACTTTTGTTCTAGAAAAATCCTTTAAAAATCTCAAAACCTCACTTGAGCTTCTACATGCAATCAACCTTAGGCTGCAAATAGAATCTCTCTCAAGTAACTTTCAGCACAATTTCCGTCGGTCATGCACAAGAATTAAGGCCCCTTAGATGGTTTGGAATTTCCATGGGAAATTTCAACATTTCTACAATAGTACAAGAATTCCACATTTTTTACATTTTTAGGGTGGAAATTCTAAAATAGATACTGATCTGGGAATGCTCTCTTTTTTTGACGTTTTGATTAAAGCACTTAAGTTATCCCCAATGTTAGAAGACTTTTTTTTTTTTTATCCCTTTGTTTTTATAAAGTTCTACATTGAATGGTATTTTTCTGTTATAGTACATACTCACAAAGAGATCTGGAGTTCAACAGTCTAATCCCCCCTTTTTTGTCTGGATGAATTCATTTTCCCAAAATACATCTGTATCATGTAATTCCTATGACAAGCCAATCAGCTTTTAATGTTAGGCAATCTGTGGTGCACAAACACGTAGATGAAGACAGAAAGCATCAGGAAAGTCAGTACCCCATATTAGTTTAGTATTGGTCCACACACAGATTTTTTCTCTCCGACATGTTTCAATGATACAATTTGTTTCATACATTTTGATGATTTAGTTAGCAACAAATGGTCATCAGTTCTCTCCCCTTAAATGTAGGGTTTACCTTGAATGAATTGTTCTCCAGATAAAAGGATACAGTAGAGCAGCATACAAATGGTGCAGTCACTAAAAGTCAGGTTTTTGTTGGCTTTTTTTTTTTTCTGTGACGGCTTGAATAAACTATTATAGACTATATACTAATACACTACTTCAGTAAAGAAATATCTTTAATAGTCCAGAACCATCACATTGACTTTACAGTGGCTCTGTTTAGGGAGTAGGCATTGCTTACTGAAAAAGGCTTTCTGGGTGAGACATTATAATGAATTAATATTTCTAAACAGCAGCAATACATAACATGATAAAAGAGAGGCATTGCATTCTAAATGAGAGAGATAGAGAGTACCATATTTAACCTGGAATGCACAAATTATGCTGGCATCCCATAAGTAGTAGTGTTTAGAAGCTTTATTCATCAAGTCTTTGCAAGAGTCTGATTTTTATTTTTTTTTAAAACTCTACAAGCTTTGCAACAATGGTAATATCTTTTCTTGAATTGAGTGACAAAGTTGGAGGAAATTATATTGAACCAGAAAGCATACCAACAAATCTGTTGATACATTGATCAATTCCTCCTGCAAAGCTTTTCACAGATATGACAGCACTACTAGCATTTTAAAC
The DNA here is from genome assembly GCA_039720435.1 of Amazona ochrocephala. Classification (NCBI taxonomy): domain Eukaryota; kingdom Metazoa; phylum Chordata; class Aves; order Psittaciformes; family Psittacidae; genus Amazona; species Amazona ochrocephala. The sequence continues at coordinate 66,731,559 of CM077880.1, read as the reverse complement.
TATATCAGTCTAAAACCTACTGTGCCAAATGTGCTGCCAGATTCCAAATATCTGATAGTTGGTTAAAAAGAAGTCTGTTATAATTCAAGTTATTTCCAAATAAGGGAACTTTAACGAAGGTTTGTGTTACATTTCACATCCTTTCAAGTCTTTCTGTTACGAGAAAAACCCACGTTGTTCTATAAAGACTAATAAGAAGTGCATGGCAAATTGCTGGGGTTTTTAAATTAGGTGGTGAATAAGCAAAATTTCAAATTAACAAGCAAAAATATCAAATTAAGATATTTTGCCTTATACCAAATGCTTTGTAAGTTTATTTGTCAAGTGTAGTTAAGCTGTAATTATTTATGATAAAGTATCTTGCGAGACTTAACTGAACATTCTTCAGTGTAGTTTGCACAATTCAGAACTGAGATAGTGGAATTACCTCCTACTGTTCTCTGTTGCTGCACACATTTGTTCTGTTTTGTCTTTAGTGTCTAAGGTCTTAGCTGCTACAGCACTGTGCTATTAAACTGTGATACTCAAATGGAAACTAAGTCTGTTGTATTTGAAAGAAGGCAAAGTTTACAAATGTTATTGTAGGCAACGTAGTTGTTCTGTATGATAATAATTTTAATAGGTGTGACAAAGGAAATAAATATTAGTGCATTATGTGTAATTCTGAATAGTTTAGCTGAAGTCAGTAATCACAACTTCAGGGGTAAATCTAGTCCTGATTTGCAGCATTAATAAGGCTTTCGTGTCTATCCATTTTCCAAACATTTCTGCTTGGGGTTCAGGTGCCTAATGCAAATGTTTAATGCTAATTTAGGTGCTACAAACCATGAAGGACACTTACATGTATATGGCATATGCCTTAGCACAAAATGGAGATCTGTGTCATTCCAGACTGGCAGCTGGAGAGGTTTTTGGGTACCTTAAGGCTACTACAGGGATGATAAAACCAGGCCTAGGCAGTTGAGTCCGACCCCAAATTTGCAGTTGTGTTTATCAGAGTAGGCTCCTCAGCCCCAGATCTTTTCAATGAATATCTCTACGCCTGCATACCAAGTGTTTGGAAAAAAGGTGCAACATAGTTTCAAACTAGATGCTTGATTTTATACACTCAATATAAATTCTTCTAATACCTGCTGTCATACTGATTTACAATTTCATTTGAAAGAAGCTGATTTGTGATTTTTTTTTTATATTTTCTTTTTTTTACCTTTAGCTACCACCAAAGTGTTCATACCCCTGGGTTGGACATAAACCCTTCGTTTCAAGCAGCTGTCCTTGAAGGATGTACAGGATCCATTCTTGTCTTGATTATCCTTGTGCTATCCCAGTAGAATATGAAACTTATTTGTCCTTAGTCTTTGAAATGTAGTTAAGGCAAGAAAAGTAATATGGCTTTCCAAAGTCTGTATGTGTAATGGATTGTAACCAAGGTCCCCTGACACCGAGTTTGTGGCTTAACCACAAGACCATTGTCTTCTATTAAAGAAATGTTAACCTCAGAGAACTGAAGGAGTCTATAAGCTTTATTGTCTTTCAAAGACTGGCTTAATGAGCTGTGGTGTCTGATTTTTAGTAAAGAGGAAAGCACCATGGAGGAGCCTGAAAAGCAACAAGAGGCACGAGTTAAACACTGCTTTCCTTTCATTTCATTTCATATAAGTGGATAGAAATAGTTAGATGAGGTGCTAATTTGAGGGAGAGTATTTCCTCATCATTTTTCACATCTCTCCATCCTATATCCATCTTGCTTTCACTGGGCAATCAATATTCTTATAACAAGCACAAGAAGTCTAGAATATTAAAATAAAAAATTTGTAAGTGTAAGGAAAATATCCTTATGATTGAAGCTGATCATTATCCACCACTAATATTAGTGCCTTCCTTGTAGGCACTGAGAGCAACCACTTATGGTCTAGGGTTTGATGTCTGCTCTCTTCAGCCCTCTTAGTTTCACCATCTTGAGCAGAGCTGTTCTATCTCAGAAGCCAGAGGAGTCCATGAGGAGACGTAAGTGACTAAGGGTTGGCATAGTTTATTCACTAATGAGGAAGCATATTTTAAGATTCTTCATCAAATACAGCATTACCTAAAATGGGCTTGCCCTCTAGTGTCAGGAAACCTGAAAGATGATCTCATTTTTATCATTTTTTTCTCTCAAAAAAAGATTCTTTCGTATTTCAAGTGATGGAGCTGCTGCTTCGCAATCTGTGACTTGTCAGGTCAAACCTAAGCAGAGCCGACACCTCGAAGAGGTGAGGCCTCATATAGAAGCTAGCAAGTACCATCTTTCTGCCATTGAAATTTCAAGGACATACCATTCTATTAGACTGGTGTTTACTGTTATTTCAAAAATATCTTTAAAAAAGTCTTTAAGTGAGAAAAAACACCAGAACATGAGTCTGTTTCATGTTTGTGTGTTTAGACGCCAGTTGCTATCAGGTTTAAATCTCCCATGTAGAAAAGATACTATGCTAAGACTGGCAATAAATAAGATTGAGTACTCAATGGGGACATCAATGCACTGTGAGCATAATATAAAAGCATAGGACTGTAGTGGCATTACAGCGTTTGACTCATCAAGCTGTAAACAGACTCCCTATCTTCACCACATCACCATCCCTTCTCTGGAAAAAGCCCAAATCCAAAACTGTCAGAGTTGATGAGGGAAGGAATCAAACCAGAGAAAACAGATCTACTGTAACTGAAGAAACACAAGATGCTTTCTGGCTGATTTTGTGGCATAGAATGAACGAGAGCGCCAACAGATTGTACCTCCTCCATTCTGCAGTTCTGCAGAGCAGGTGGGAGTAGGATAAGCAGGTTCTTTGCTTCAGGGATTTGGGGTAGGAATGACGGCCTGAAGGCCAGGGTCAGAAGTGCCCTACCTGACCCTGAAACCAAGCAAGAGACCACAGAAAACATGGCTGAAGACCTAACCTTGTGTAGAAAAGATGTCTGTCCTGTACCTGACTTCTGTGAATTTTACTTTTGTAAACTGCATTGTTACTTGCCATGAGTGCGCTGGCTGGACTGAGCTTTAGCCCTGTGCAAAGACTTCTGAGCAGAGGAAAAGGTGCTACAGCAAGTGATAGAAGAAGAAAGCAACCAAACAAATGAGTGTTCTAGGGTGACACAATTATTGAGCTGCTGGTTGTTGCAGGCTTCCAACAAAAGGAATGAAAGGAGGTGTAGGATAATTCCAGTGAAGGATGATCTGCATTTTCTGTACTATCATTGTTACTTTTGCCTCCATTAGGCCTCTGTATTTCCAGCCACTGCTCCTGCCCTGGATTTATGGTACTTTCTGCCAGTCAGGTAGTGCTCGTGAGGGTCTACGGAAAGGCTGTGAGCAGTGCCTGATGATAAATTCCCAACACTTGGGTTCCTATGAAATCACATGGTGATTGGAGTGTTGGACAGTATATGTGTGATTAATAATGTTCTTGCCAAAATGGCTGGGAACATCATTATAGGGGAGGAAATGAATGCAGCAAATCTATTTAAAAATTTGAATAGAATCTGACAAACAGAGATGTGAAATTCAGGAGAAGAACTAGAAAGGCCTGGGAAGAATACAGAGATGTTGTCCGGGAAGCTAGGAACCAGGTTAGGAAAGCTAAGGCCCACTTAGAGTTAAACTTGGCAAGAGATGTGAAAGATAACAGGAACGGATTCAATAAGTACATTGCAAATAAAAGACAAGACTAGGGATAATGTGGGCCCCCTCCAGAAGCTATCGGGAGAGCTGACTACCCTGGATTTAGAGAAGGCTGAGGTTCTTAATGACTTCTTTGCCTTGGTCTTCACTGGCAAATGCTCTGGCCACACCACCCAAGTCTTGGAAGGCAGACACAGGGACAGTTAGAATGAAGACCCTGGGCCCACTCTAGGGGAAGATCTGGTTCAAGACCATCTTAGGAACCTGAATGTATACCAGTGCATGGGACATGATGAAATCCATCTGTGGGTCCTGAAGGAGCTGGCAAATGAAGTTGCTAAGCCACTGTCCATCATATTTGAAAAATCATGGCAGTCAGGTGAAGCTCCTGATGACTGGAGAAAGGGAAATATAACCCCCATTTTTAAGAAGGGGAAAATGGATGAGCTGGGGAACTAAAGACCAGTCAGCCTCACCTCTGTGCCTGGCAAAATCCTGGAGCAGATTCTCCTGGAAGGCATACTGAGGCACATGAAAAACAAGAAGGTGCTTGGTGACAGCCAGCATGGCTTCACTAAGGGGAAATCCTGCCTGGCCAATCTGGTGGCCTTCTATGGTGCAGCTACGGAACTGATGGACAAGAGGTAGAGCAGCTGATGTCGTCTACCTGGACTTGTGCAAAGCATTTGACCCTGTCTGACATGACATCCTTCTCTCTAAGTTGGAGAGACATCAGTTTGATAGGTGGACCACTCGGTGGATAAAGAACTGCCTGGATGGCCGCACGCAAAGAGCTGTGCTCAATGGCTCAATGTCCAGCTGGAGACCAGTAACGAATGGTGTCCCTCAGGGATCGGTGTTGGGACCGGTCTTGTTCAACATCTTTGTTGGTGACATGGACAGTGGGATTGAGTGCGCCCTCAGCAAGTTTGCCAATGACACCAAGTTGTGTGGTTCGGTTGATAAGTTGGAGGGAAGGAATGCCATCCAGAGGGACCTTGACATGCTTGTGAGGTGGGCTGATGCCAACCTGATGATGTTTAACCATGACAAGTGCAAGGTCCTCCACCTGGGTCAGAGCAATCTCAGGCACAGCTACAGATAGGGCAGAGAAGAGATTCAGAGGAGCCCCGTGGAGAAGGACTTGGGGGTGTGGGTTGATGGAAAAATGAACATGAGCCTGCAGTGTGTGCTTGCAGCCAGAAAGCCAACCGTATCCTGGACTGCATCAAAAGGAGTGTGACCAGTGGATTGTGGGAGGTGATCCTGCCCCTCTACTCTGCTCTTGTGAGACCTCACCTGGAGCATTGTGCGCAGTTCTGGTGTCCTCAACATAAAAAGGCGATGGAACTGTTGGAACAAGTCCAAAGGAGGCCCACGAGGATGATCAGGGGACTGGAGCACCTCCCTTATGAGGATAGGCTGAGAAAGTTGGGGCTGTTCAGCCTGGAGAAGAGAAGGCTGCGTGGAGACCTCATAGCAGCCTTCCAGTACCTGAAGGGGGCCTATAGGGATGTTGGGGAGGGGCTCTTAATTAGGGGCTGTGATGATAGGACAAGGGATAACGGGTTCAAACTTAAACAGGGGAAGTTTAGATTGGCTATGAGGAAGAAATTCTTTACTGGGAGGGTGGTGAGGCCCTGGAATGGGTTGCCCAGGGAAGTTGTGAATGCTCCATCACTGGCGGTGTTCAAGGTTGTGTTTGACAGAGCCTTGGGTGACATGGTTTAGTGTGAGGTATCTCTGCCCAATGCAGGGGGGTTGTGACTAGATGATCTTAAGGTCCTTTCCAACCCTAACTATTCTATGATTCTATGATTCCTGTGGTGTAAAGTCTTATTTCAGAAAGGATGTACTTTTTCATTTAAAAAAAGAAGCTTCTCAGTTCAAATTGTCTCCTTAGAAGTTATCTTGAAGCGAAAGACAATAACCTTTCACAAACCAGCCAACCAACCAAAAAATTATTAAAACCTTATAATAGGTTGCTACCAAATTTTTAAGGTTGAACGAAGTGATGCAGAAGATCAGTGTTTCACAGAAGTTGCAGAAATAAGGGAATTCATATTTTGGTGTGCTTCATTCTGCATTGATATAGTGAATCATTAGAACAATGACGTTTGGTGGAGCCAGCAGAGCTTATGCTAAGGAAGGTCATAATAAAATGATGTTTTATAGTCTGTAAGGTAGACAAAGTTCTGACCCAGTCTCCTGTATGTCAGATCTTCTGTTTTCATCCTTCCTTGTCTTTTTCCTCTTCCTTATCTGTCTTCATCCTTTCTGCAAATCCCCCTATGTTTCAAATCTTCAATATATTTTTTCCCCAGTTTATTTAACTACCTGTTTTGAAATTTGACGTTTGAGAATGAGGAAAAACCATGTGTTATATTTATAAGCTTGATTGGTCAGAAAAAGCATTTATGTTTGATGAGAAATAAATACATTTAGGATTTTTAACAAAAAAGCAAAGAAAACATCATGTTTTCTCATGAAACAAGTTCTTGAAAATGTGAAGTCATAGCGTGTAATTTAATTTGGATAATTTCTGGTCAGTTCATTTTGCTCAAGGCAAAACATTGCCATACAATGTACAATATATAAATACATTTATCTCATAGATTCTTTCTAAATATCTGCTGTTGCACGGACGCATTTGGCATAATGTGAAATTGTCAAAAAAATCTAACTCATGTTATCTAAATAAATTATTTTTATCTCTGAAATTAATCACCTTGGTGTTGAAAGGATCAGTATGGGCTTCCCTGGTTTCAAAATCAAACAAACAGTATTTTAAACTAGTACTTTCCTGCCATTTTTTTTAAACATGAAATTACTTTTTGCATTGGGAAATGGCTCTGTCACAGAAATATATTTGACCAGTTCTGCTTATAGGCTTATCATTGACTAGGCTGAGGCCTGTGAAGGTGAAAGAACAGCAGGAGGCCTGGTTCATTTGCATCAAGCTTGTGTTACAGGATGTCCATGGTGCCTGTTTGTTTGCCTAAGATGCAAATTCTGTCCCTTTCCTCTACAGTAGTCTGAAACATTTAGTCCAAAAAATCAAAACAAAAATTTGAACCAAGTTCTCTATATCCATATTACCCATTCTTTTCACTCCCATAATAGCAATGAGAACTATTACCATGCAAGTTTTCTATTAAATAAGAGATTCATTGAAAACCACTTATTTTCTCTGTGCCTACCCAAAATTTGTCATCTTTCTTGTTCTAAGCGTCTTAGTATTTAACGTAGAGACATCTTCTCTCGCAAGTCATTGTTTTAGAAATATGTATTTCTAATTTCTTGCCTTATTTTTTATGATCTTGCTACATTTTTTTTTAATGCGACCATGTTTGTTTATTTTTATTTGACATTCAATGAATTTGCTCTAGCTCTGTCTTTTTAGTACTAACTGATGCTTTATAACATATTGATTCCCAATATTTTAAACTGACCCACTGTTGATATGAGGATCACACTGGGAAGTAAGATGTTTACATCTCACTATGAATAGCAGATAAATGAAATAATAAAGGTTGTCAAAAGCTGAGAAATAAAGTACACTGGGTTCTGTTTGCTCTCAAAGATGTATGGCTGTGCAGCTCACAACTAGTAAACTTCAAAATTCAAACCAAGTAGATATAGACTCAAATTTTCTCTCCTTTTTTTTTTTTTTTTGTTTTTTTATTTTTTTTAGTTAATAAAAGACTATAATGCCAGTATTGAGGACTATAATTTACCCGCAGCACTTCATGAAAGTAGTGACTTTACAAGCAATTTTCTCCTGTAGTTTTCCAGGTAGCTCCTTTATAAATAATCCATGTTCTAATGGGCACAAAAATGAAGCAAACATCTTTCTTTCCTTGTTGTATTTGAGCCTGTTGACTAATTAGAGACATAGAATATGCAGAAATATTGACATAGATTTTTACTGGTTTTACGTACAACTTTCTCACATATAAAAGCTTTTTTTTTTTAAAGAAAAAAACAAAACAAAACAAAACAAAAAAACAAACAAGCAAAAACCAAAACTCCTTTTAAATTACTACCGTTGCTACTGAGCTCAATTCTTTCTGGTATTTACTGTGGTAACATTAATCATGATGAACTCATCTTGTGTTTAATTTTGATACAATTTCACTATATACTATTTCTGAATTAAAATACTTATTTTATAGACAGTGAAAAATTATTTACTGATTATAGCACAACTGTGTGTGTGTGTAGATATAGATATATTGTATACATTAACGGTGACATGTAATTTAAATCTGCACATTTTGCATTATTCAGTAGTTGGATGCCAGCTGCTTTTCTTTTGTACTTTGTGATTAATTTCATTGTTGGTAGATTTTATGTTTCTGAAGAGTCTTTCATAGAACCTACACAGGATTCAATGAGGAGAATATGATTACCCAGTTGTCAGTGGTGCTTTAGCTTGATCTACAGCACCAAAGTTCAATGGTCAGAGTTATAGGATAATGAGGGAGGAAGAAAAAAAAATGAACTGTGGCATTATTTTCAAAGAATACTTGATTGACTTTTATCACATAACTAAAAAGAATTAATCCTCCCAATCACCCTATTTTAATTTCCATTGCAATAGTTTGTCTACTTAATGGAAACAAATGGGAAGTGCTTTGTCTAAATTTTCATGTGTGTTTTTCCATGCAACGGGGGAGGCATCCTCTACTCTGAAAAGCACATAGCTGTTGTGTTCGTTTTAGGAGTTTAAATGCTGAAATTTTCAAGCTTGTCCTATTTATTGTATTTGTGCTTGCTTGATCAGGACAGCTTGAAACAAGAGCATATGGAAACAAAAAACAAGAAGTAGTAAACATGAAAATAAATTGCAGCTCTGAACCACTACTAACAATTAAGAGTTCTAAAGTTCTGTCTTCTGTGTTTGTTTTTAAAAGCAGTTCAATAAACTAGAAAATTTTGGAGCACTCTAGTCAGGGAAGTTGCAGGTAGAATTTATACTACATTTCTCAAAAGGTGTAAATTCCCCTTTTTTGTAAGGCATTAAGTCCCTCCCTTAATTAAGCCTTCTGGGGTTTAAATGTGTTGATCTCATTTTAAACTGAGCTCAGCACAATTAGGCACACTAAGATAGCAGATAATCAGCACATACAAAAACATTTCAGACATAAATGCTTCATCTTGCCAGGCCCAAAACTGCTATTTCAGGTTTGGGGCTTTATGTTGTTTTGTTGTTGGTGGTGGTTTTTTTGTTGTTGTTTGGATTTTTTTTGGTGTGGTTTTTTTTTGCTTTTTTTTGATTGGGGAGGGGCAGGGAGGGGAAGAGGAGAGAAAGAGAAAGAAAAAAATTGATTATTTTCAGCTCGTCATACATCTCATTTGTAGTGGGTCAGACCTTCCCCATTCACAATTACTACTAGTTAATCTTATCAGAGAAAAATTCAATTACATTTATCAAGGTTATTCCATACACTCAAGTTATTGCCTTGGAAAAATCAGGCTTCAGTGTTAAGAATGTTGGCATTGTGTATGTGTATGGGGTTTGGTGTTTCCCCACCCCCCCCCCCCCCCCCATCTTTAAAAAATAAATAATTAAATCCTGCTTTTACACTGATGTTACTAATATATAGTTATAATAAAGTAATATTTGACAGCTTTGTAACAGGGATCATTAATACATAGATTATGGAAGTTTAGGAGGGAGGCTCATAACTGTTAATAGACTTCAATTCTCAGCCTACACTGACATTTTAAAAAATCTAGTTTCAAATTTGATAACAGATTACCAGCTAGGCTGGGAGCCAGCCACCTGATTAAGGCAATTTAAATGCTTGCAAAGTGGTGAGATTAAAATCAAATAAGTGCCGATTTTTTCCCTGCTTCACTTATCTTTCCCTGGATTCGTTCCTTAACTACCAGGTGGCAGAGGACTCTGGGTAATTTTCCTCTGCGCCAATTACCCCAGGATGGTTTTGAGGGTGAAGCAGAATAATTACTGCACTATCAATCCAAAATGGGCTGCTTAATGTGTTTAAGAGAGATTTTGAGCCTTAGCAGGGAGGCTGCCTGAAGCGTGCTATGCTTGTGGTGCCAAAGCCCGCTTGGCCTGCTCGGGTAGTTAACTGTTCACAGAGAAGGCAGCACACACCCAAGGTGAAAGAAAACAAGGAAAACTCCTGGGAAGCTGTGAGAAAGTTAATGAGCTGCTTCCAACGCGTGGCAGGCTGCAGTTGCAGGTGGCTGACAAAGCTAGGCAGGTTAAGAAAATAATATTCATCATCCAGCTGCCAGAACCATCTTTATCAAAAGTCTTTCTAAAATCCATACAACACACAGAAAAATGGGTTTGAAACAACAACCGACACCAAAAGGGAAGGGCGAAGGGGTGGTGCAGGCAGAAAACAGGGAGAAAAATGCAGTCAATGAAGTAACGTTTCCTTGATCGGTCATTTGCAAAGGTTTCTGGGGAAGCTGGTTCAATATGAGGATGCATTAATTTTAAGTTTGTTTTTTTTTTTTTTTTTGTGTTTTTTTTTTTTTTGTTGTTGTTTTTTTTTGTTTTTGTTTTTGTTTTTGTTTTTGTTTTTCCTGAAGTAGAAGAAAGGATGAGCTTGTGATTACAGAGAAGGGGAGAGCTGGGTCTGGCGTGCACTCTGACGCTGAGTTCCAGTGTGCTTGGCTGGCACCAGCCTGCCTGTACAGTTCCGCTGAGGGAGGGGGTGTCCGACTGAAGCCTGGCTTCCACCTGCTTCCACGCAGCTACATCCACCCATCAGTTTTAATTGGAGCTGTGCTGTAAAGCAAGGTGTTCTCTAGATGCTCCCCCCATTGGTGATCTCTAGATGGGAGCCAGCTACCCTTCCTCTAATCCTGGGACCGCTAGAGAAAAATTTGGCAGCAATTCCTATGCTTTACAGCTTTCTCCCTGCATAACATGGGGAAAGTAACACTTGGCTAAGTCATGGTATAAGAAATAACTCGTTAATTATTGGTTCATTAAAACATTTGAAGATCACTGGAGAAGAGGCAGTACAGAAAAGCTCAAGTGCAAGGTGAAGAAGCATTATGTTCTGTTATCAAACTGGTGTGCAGTGGGGGAGGGATAGAAGAGAGGAGTAGGGCTCAAGCTCAGCTGAGACTCTGAGATGACATTGCTAAATAGTGTACTGTAGCAGCAACAAATTAAGTATTATCTTCCATCTGGTGACTATACACTGGATTTCTTTAATTATTATTATCTGAATATAATTTGTGAGTTTTAGCCAAGAATTCTGGAAGGTTGTCCTTAGAAACAGAGATAATTAAAAAAAAAAAAAAATCGTATTTGTGAAGGGGTTGCTGCTGTTGCTTGCCTTTCAGTGATTTGCTTACACAGTTTTCTATATGATCTTTACCTGCTTGATGTACAGAGCTTTTTTATTTTTTAATGAAAAATTGATCTATGATTTTGCTTAGCAGATGGTTTGGATAATGTGAGTTAAAATGTTCAATTTTAAAGAGAAAGACTATTCTGAAATGTTTTCAAGGTGCTGAGTGACATCAAGTGGACTCCAAATATATTTAAATATCACTGGTCATATTTTATGAAGGTGTCAATAGCTCCCAAGAGCACAGGGTACAGGTGTGCATTTGTGATTGACACTGTGTAGCTTGCTGGTTCACATCCCAGTCCAATTGCCCAAGCAAAACTGATTTACCTGTGCACCTACTCTCTGCTGCCTTCCACCAGTAGAAAAGTGTCCTTCCAGGAGCAGGAGCAGCAGAGGGAAGGAATATCAGCTCCATGATTTAGTTGCCAAGTTTTAAACTGACCCTGTTTTAAATCACAGCGGTCTCACCTGCCACTTAAAACCTGTTCGTGTCCATCTCACCAGATGTGACAGTTTATGCAGAAGTGTGGCTTGTAAGACACATGCAATCCATTGACAGATTATCACATGAAACCATGTTTACTTCAGAGGCCTGTAATAATTACACCTTCACTTGAAAAATCCCCAGGACTTTGGCTGCTGTGCCGCAGATTTATACTCAAACATTTTCATTTGATGCGCAAAGTCTGAAGTACTCTTTAGTGGCAAGACAATTATCTGATTCTACTAATAAATGAATGCACTAGTAGTCATTTTTAATTGAACAATTATAGGATATTGCACTGTCAGTTGATTATAGAAGTCATTTCATAAATGTCAAAAATCTCTTTAAACGAATTATGGAGCTCCAAAATAACTCCGGCAATCAGCCAGCAATAACACAATAATCTGTTTACCCTGTTGTCAGGCAAACTACCACCATTTTACTTTTGATGGGGGACTGAATCTTAAGGATTATACTCCTGCTCAGGCTGCAGCAGCTACTGAGGCTTTGATTAATAGAGACTGTAAGTGTTGTCAAGAGCTCTGACATGTATTAAATAGCAAAAGAAATTAAAGTTGCTTTAGAAAGATGTCAATCGCAAATAGGAGGACGGATCTCCTCTTTAAGCAAAGAAGTTGGAAGTCTGAAAGGTGTTTTTAACATCTTCCTGTTTGCAGATGCTTCAGTTTTCTTCAATTTTTATTTTGGCATTGAATACAAATACCACTTCCTATTGTTATGCGATAATTTGTTTCCTTTCCTTATTGTATATACAAATGATAGTTTTGGACACAAAACCAGGCTAGGCCTGCTTTTATCCATGAACACCTGTGTTCATGGAAGTTAAGTCACACTGTTTCTTTCTGCCTACTTGTACAAATGAATACAAGAATTCGGTTCATGTATATTATGGATATGGCATGTCCTTCCCTAGTGGATTGGTCCACTTTCTGTCCTGGAGTAGGGTAACCTATAATAGTCCCACGAGAAATCTAGGTGGGTCTGCAAGAATGTGTTCCAACTGTGTCCAAAGAACTACTCTGGCCTGGGAAATGTGAATGGAGAACATCAAAGTAAAGGAGGTTGGAGCATTGCTGTGGAGTAGAATTGATCCATCTTGTGCTTGCTGAGAGACAAAGGTGAGAGCAATATTTTAAACCTTTTGCTTTTCAATGAAAAGAATATGAGCGTGACGCAGTTTTGTTAATAATAAAAGGCTTTGGATTAAAATGCAGGTGAAGTGTAATCAAAGGTAGAATTAAAATAAATATACTATGAAAAGTGTTCACTTTCTGGAGATTTTGGGGGTGTGAGTTTGGGTTATTTTATTCCCCTGTTTAAAGTGCTTAATTCAAGATACCTTTGATTTGAACAAATTTAGCAGGATTCCAGTACTTGAAACCATATATGGAAATCTAGTTCTAGACCAGTTCTAAAGCTGATCATCTGAAAATGAGTGATCTTGAAGTAGGACGTCATATTTTGGGGGCTGAGGGTAGTAGAGTAGATGAACGGCTGGTACATGACAAAACCTTTAATCTCTTTTAATCCTTAGCAATATAGGAAAGTTACCTGAAGCTTTGGGTCTGCTTCTTGCTATATTCATGTTTTCAGATGTTGAAAACTGAAATTTTCTGAAATGACAAGAATAAGGAATCTTTTAGCCATAGATGGTAGTACAAAACTTCAGTCTGGAGTCTGCATGACCTCATGATGCTTTAAGGGAGGTATCACCACAGGAGCAGAAGAACAGGGGCCTTCTGTATTGTCTGTGCCTCATGGAGTATTCCTCTGCCAGCCCTGTGTGAGCTAGCACAGAGAGAAGTTTTGGGAATGGAGCCAGAAGCATTATGCAGATTCAATGTCATAATCATCCTATGCAAGCTATTTATGCCTGTGGCTGTGGCCATACTTTTAGCTCTGGAGCTGGCAGAAATGATACAAGGGTACATTTTCATATTGATCTCTTATTCACATTTCTCACATGAGGACTGCTTGTTGGGATCAGATGCAGAGAAGCTAATAGAAGATCTAAGGAAATGTCTGTGTTGAGGGCTTGATTGCTGGAGTCTGCAGTTGGTAAAAATGAATACTATTGTTCAAGTGCAGAGTTTTAAGCCAACAGCCCTGCACTGGGTCAATATGCTGGGAGCTCCAAGTTGGCCATACATGGCCCTGTAGGCTGACTACTCTGTAAGTAAAAAACCCTAATATTCTGTTCTACTAATAGGTCAAAGTGTGTACAGGAGAGATTACATCCTATTTGCTGTGCATTTCCTGAGATTAATTAATCTATGTTATAAAGAGTTGCTATGCTGGCACCAAAGGACAGAATGGTCAAAAGCATTTGGTTAGACAAACAGAAAACTGAGGAGCAATAGTCAGAGGTTCTTAAGGAAATAACAGTCAGTACTAACATTTATTTCACTTTTATTATGAGGCTTTTGATTTACTGTAGGTAATTTAAGGTGAGCTGGATGGCATTTTGCTTGATGAAGATGCAGCCCTAGAAAGTGAAGATCTGTTTCTTCCCTGAGTTACACCTGTGTCCCAAAGTATATCTTTGCCAGACCTGTGCCAAACATAGTTTGGCAGCTTTTTTGCACACAGTTTGTTATGAATTTAACTGACTACACAAAGTGCAAGGCAGTCAAGAAACAGCCTCTGATATTTTTAATTGGCATTGAATTTAAGTCATCATCAATTATCCTGCTTTAACGGCAGCTTTATTCCTTAGAACTGCCATGCATGCTATTCAAAACTCTTGCAGGGATCCATCCCTGTTATCTGTCTTGGCTAGTAGGATTAAGCCCTTATGGCTAGTAGGTGGCTGAGACCTTACCATATGCTGCTGGTAGACAGCAGCAAAGCTTTACCGTGTGATAAGCATACTAAAAGCAATCTGTTGGGCGTTTTTTTTTCTCATTTTTTTCTCTTTTTTATGTAATACACCAGCACATGGTTAATTGGCATTCATATTATTAAACTAACTTGTAAATAATGTTATTCTCTCAGGAATCACATCAGTTGCACTGTGGGTAAGTTTAGATTTCAAAGGTGCCGCTGTGCCTCATTCTGTGTTGACGGAATTGAACAGCATTAACCTTTTCACTTACACTAGCAAAGACAAGTTAAGACAAGATGTGCTATGACTACAGCACATCTATGTTTTGTTTTTGCCCAGGGCCCTGTACAATTACCCAGCACTTCAGAGCTAATATTGGTTGGATGTTTACCTTTCCTCCCTTCCCCCTTCTATATTTCTACAAAATGACAGCCTTATTGTTTGACCAAAGAATAACCAGTTACATAATAGATATATTCTCTTCTTAAAAAAACAAGCAAACAAACAAAAAAGGCTAAGAAGATATTCCAGGCACTTGTAAAGAGATCTAGCAATGAGAAAAACACAGAGACTCTGCAGTACAGTTCAGATAGCATTTTCACAACGCGAGCCATTCTGCTGTCATTCTAAATTCCACACTGCATACAATATGATATCGATAGCAACGAAATACCATGTTGTGCATGTATCCCCAAAAATATGGAAAAAACATCCTCAGCAATTTGCAGGCACAGAAACCCATTTATTTATTTCTTTTAACATGCAGGCTCTTTGCATGTGTATAACTATATAGTTTGGATATTATCTGTATTACTCAATGTTAGCCTCAACTGCATTACTGAAGAACCCAGTGCATCTGACAAAATTTGTGAGAGTCTGGTGGCTAGTTAGCTGTGGCCTGACCTGAGACATCGCATATTTTGAAATGGGTCTAAAAGTTAGAACGATACAAATATGCAAGCTTCAGTGATTGCAGGGCTGGTACTTTCAGGATATTTCTTAGCATCAAATACATGGTTTGGTTGCTATATATTTCATTTCAGAAACAAAAGCTTCCAGAGGGCTGAGTGAAGAATAGCCTTCTCCCTCTTCACCTTTGTGGTAGAGAAACAAAGTGTGGATAATGGGGCAGGAGCACAGAGACAATTAAGTGTCTTCCTTGAAGTCACCTAACAGTTGAGCAGTGGCTAGGCCAGCAGCAGAAAACTTATTCCCTGACTTTTATCTATTATATGTGCCTTTGTAAAACTTGGCAGATTTACAGGGGGGTATTCTCATAGCTTGTTGAGACCTGACTTGCTTGGCATATGTGAGATTGATGACTGCTTTTATCCTAGCTTCTTACAGTTCACCATAGGCAGAGCAGCACTTATGATGAGCTTTCTTTCACTTACCTTTAGATATCTAGAAAGAAGATGTCTATCTTGGAGATACTGAAAGCTTCCTGCTGTGGACAACAGGTAGAAACATTGGTTGGGCTTATAACAATGCTGACATCTATGATATCTTCCAGTTATAACATTAAAGAGTCTATTTTTCTTTCTTGACCTATGGAAATTCCAAACAGCCTCTGATATAAATTGTAAGTTTGTCAATATACCCCACCCCTTATTTTAACATCTTAGAAGACTATGTTTAAAAGAGTACATATAATCTTGATCATTTGTGAGTTAACACAGAAAACCAAGAAATTATTCCTTAGATAACTATCAAAATATCACATCACAAAATCTTGCAGGGAAGACAGAAATGCATATTCTAGTGTTGACTATTTGATGCCTTTCATAAATACTAGTGAATGTGCCAAAATCTGCAAAGATGTAGAATACAGTTTACTTAAAAAGCAACTACATTCTGAGATGTGTACCAATCTGAGTGAATTTCTAGTATGAATTGTAATCTACAGTTATAATATAACATGATTTTCATCTTAAAATTGGTCCAAATTTTAGTAGGTCTGCAGTGGTGAAGAGAAGAGAGATTGGCAATATATATAAGGGTATACAAATGCAAGGTATAGCCTTAGTTGCCTTGGTGGGTATCCCTGAGTTCTAATTTCCCATCCAGCGAATGATGCAATTAATTGTGTTCCTGAGTTGCTTGTTTCATTTGATTTTGAAGAAAGTATTGAGAAGTAACTTAAATACCTAGAAGCTGGATATCTAAAGGCAGATGAGTTGAATCTTGTCTCAAAAAACTGGATTATGGGTTACATATGAAATTCAGTTAACCTGGGACAGCTGTTTTTCTGTCTGTAACAAAAATATTCAGCTCACATCATTTGCTTCTGAATGTGTGATAACTTTGATTAAACTACCAGATTAAATTCTCTTGGTTTAGATTTTAAACTTGTTTGAAACAAGGTTAGAGGGCATTTAAGTTACATATCACTGTGTCTCCAGTAATGAAAATTAGTCTAATAGGCAAAGGTACCCATTATTCAGGCTAAATTAGCTTCCTGGGAGAGATCCCTGTAAAGTAGCCATCATGATGAAGAATGCACCAATTAAACAAAGTAAACCAAGCTGATTATTGACATATTCCGAATTTCTTTTAAACCTTTTTATCTTTCACATACTTTATGCTTCTGCCTGTTACAGAAGATTGGACACTATTGAATGGAGAGAAGGATAAATAAATGTGGAAGGGAAAGGGAGGAATTGCCCCATGTCTTGTTATTGCCATTGTTTTGTCTACGTATTGAATCATTCTTGAAAGAATGTCCTTTCTGGATCTTCTTTTGAGGTCATACAGGCTATCCACTTCCCTACTAGCTGCCAGTGGGATGATATGTCCTGACTACAACAGCTGCTCATACAGAAACATAATGAAACAAAAGTGTTTAATATATTTTTCTAGCTGACTATTAATGAAATGTAATATCTGGAAGAAAAGAAAATCAAAAGCCACTTGACAAGCTAGCTTTTCACGGATACATGTTAAAGAAATTTTGACATATCTTGCTTCTGCTGTTGATGCAACGATTGCTGAGATTACAGTGATAAACCTAGAGGCTTTCTATTGATTGAATTTCTTCTGGTTAAATGAAGAACTGGGATTTTGCAAGATCTAGAATTTATTCTTGATCTAAGTTTCAGAGGATGACCTCAGAAAGACACATTAGAATGGGTTTGTAGGAGCATCTGTCCCATTTTCAGAAGTCATTTGGACTTAGAGGAGCTTTTGTTGCAGAGATGTAAACCTGCATTATTTGGTAAGAGCCAAATTAAAATTGTGGAAGTGGTTTTGTTGCTCCATCCATGTTTGTCAAAGCCCATCTTCTTGGTTCTGATACATATTCACTAGAATTTCAAACAGTATGCTGGGCTTTGCATTGTAATGGCTGAAGGATGGGTATATGTTTCTACTGTGGATGTGGTATGCACCACTGAGAGGTGAGACTAAGAAATTGCACGCTTATATCCATATATTTCGGCATTACTGTTTTAGTTTTTTTTTATCTGGAAGAATGGTCCTCAGTGACTTAGGTGGTCTTGACACATCCTGTATCTCCATTTCACACCTGTGAAATGGGAAAAGAACACTTACCTCCTTCTAAGAGATGTTTCACAAAATAGTTTTTGTGAAGCACAAGCCTCCTGTGGAATGAGTGCAAACTATTACTGTATTTATTTTTATGAACTTTCTGGTTTACTGCAGTAGGAAAGCTTAAATTATCCACAGAGTTCTTGAGCACATGGGGGAAGCCAAAGATCCTGATTTTGCCCACTGTGCTCCTGGCAAAGAGAAGACCCAAGGGAAACTCCTAAATGAAAAATATAAACAAAACCCTGAAGCTACTCAGATCCTTAGATTAGATTTTTGAAAATATGTTCTTTATAAGATAAGTTAAATGCATTCTTTCCCTTATTTTTTCCCCTGGCTTGGTCACAGGTTGCTCCAGGCATCCAAAAGGGGGTACTCAATCACTTGCTCTATTGATCCTGACAGGGACACATGCTAAGGTGCCCTGTCCTCCCTGAGGCTCTCAGTAACTGCAGATTTAACAGGTCCAGCAAGTAAAAAGAGAGGTTCCAGAGGCTGTCATTCAGCCTGGGATCCATACTTCACCTTTTCAATCTCATCCACCTCTCTGTATATTTCATTATTTTCAAGGTGTGCAATACTTGGATTTCCAGTTGTACTGCAAAGTCCTTTCAGGGCTGGTAGTTGTGGAGGGTTTAGTGAACATCTCATAAGTGGGAAAATTACCTGTGAGGCCAAGCAGTGCTCTTTGCATCACTCACGTGGAGGAGGGACAGGAGAAACAGTGCAAGTGTATTTTTTTTGTGAGTCTTTCTTCTCAAGGTGCATTGGGAGTTGGTCACAAAAAAAAAGATAAAGATAGGTAGTCTAGATGTCATTTTTATATTTTGACTGCACAGGGCATTTTAGACATTTTTTCTTTTCCTTTTGCTGATGCCAGCAATTTAGAATTCTGCTGTAACTCTCCAGTTTTGGATTTTTTAATAAGTGGTAAACTCATTCTGTCACATTTGGATTTATATTGAGTCTTCCTTCTGCCTTTTTAAAAATTAAGAATGTTATATACTTGTAAAAGTTAAGTACCTTGATAAAATGCTGGTGTGGATCACTGCTTTTCTGTAAACCACGCTCCAGGATTCAGTGTGTAATTCTGGAAGTTTGTAACTTGGCACTTTTAATCAGTGTACTCAAAGATCCATTTTATGAAATAAACTAAAGTTTATTTCATCAAGGTTTTTATTTTAAAATGATCCCAAAGCTTTTTACAAATTAATACCCAGGTTTCAGGAGTGTCTACACTGTCTGTAGGGAACACTGAAGTACAGCATGAACAGTCTATCTATAGCATAGCTCTATTTGCCTCAGTATTTCTAATTAACTTTTCACTGATATAGGATGTAAAGGCAAAATCAGTATTGGAGAGCAAAACAAAGGAGGTGGAAATTAAACTAAGGAGGAAATCACAGTATGTGGTTGAGTCTATCTGAGAGTCTTTTACTGCCATCAGGCTCTTAAAACTTCCAGTTTCCCTTGCTCCTCCAACTTCTCACCTGTCCTTTGCAGGTGATTTGTTACCTCCTTTATGCTGGCTCTGGTGGGAAACCAATGACCCTACAATGATTTAGTTCAGGTGAATGAGACAGACCCACTCACAGAAGGTGAGAAGGACACTAGATTTTGGAAGGAAGGTGGGGGGAGGCATTAGCAGCGCATGGATAAAAGCAAAGTAGGAATGGAAGGAGTGATTAAGGTGGGTGTAAAGGGTAGGAAATCCCCTTCCCAGTTTTCACAGCAGAAGTCATTGAAGTGTGTAGGTGTTGGATAAGAATGCGCAAAGGAAAATGGGCTTTGATTTGGTCCAAGGGCCTATATTTCACGTATCCCTACTCCTCAGATTGTTACAGACTGATATGACTTAGAAATTTTTGTTCCATTCTTCACATTTTCAAACAATGCCTCCTATTGCTAGTACTTTCCCACCTTCCCTTGGACAACATGTTGTTTTCAGAAGACTTGTACTCAAGTGTTACTTCAAGTTGAGTGACTACTCAACCACAAAAAAAAATCTGAGCATCTAAAGCAACTAAGTTTGAGTTGGGTGAACACCTTAAAATTAGCAGTTATGTGCTTATCTACTGCTATGTAATGCACGATGCTTGTTAACACTTTACAGATTTTTTAAAGAGCAGCCTCTCCTGTTTTTTCTCTGGTTTCTGCTCCTACTCTTCAGTCTCTCCCTAGTACATATCGGGAGAAATATCTTGTTGCTGATAGTGCCTAGTGCCATGCAGTGTAAAATGCAGAACACAGCAGTAGTAGGATGGGTTCTGGCTGTATACTCCTTGACAGTTTGAACTCAACCATCAGTGCTGCGGTTAGTTGAAGAGGAGTGGTAATCAACCACTAGCTACCCTGCAACAGTAAACAGTGGTTATGAGGAACTTGTTATTTAGTAGCATTCATGATGATTTTGCTACCCTTGCTATACTTCTGCACTTGAACGGCAACAACCTGTATTGCACACCTAATCTTGTACACCAAATTCCTCTGTCACCAATTAGTTGGATCACAGTGGATTATAGTCATGCTGTAGCTTTAAGCACTATATCACATTGTTTAAGGTTTTTTTGTCCTAACCATTTTCTCATGGGCTGTGATGTTAAAGCTTTGTACTGTTCTCATTAATTGTCATTAATGGCACTGTGTAATTTACTGCAAGATCTTGTACTTACAAGATAGATCAAATGCACGTTCTTTATGGCCATCAGCAGAATGGGACATCTGAGAGTTTCTATTGCCCTCAAGATTTTATTCAGTGTTTATATTGTCTTTATGTTGGAGGACAGTTGGATACCTAGTCCTGTGTGAAGTTAGAGAGATGAGGACAGATGATGCATAGCCTAGTATAATGCCTATTAATACAAAATTAAACGGTTAAAACATTTTCGTTATATTTCATAGAGCAGTGTCAGCTTATAGAAGATCAGTATTTTGTGTTGCGTGATCTCAGAGATTTTGACCTAGTACAGAGAAGACCTAAAGCTGGATGCACAATGTTGTCACACTGTGGTTTCAAAGAGCATATACTTTCAGTCTTCTCTGCAGCCTTGGGAAGCAAACTACTCAGCACTCCTCAGGATGAGGCCCCATGTCTCCATTTGGGAATAATGCTTACCTACTCCATAGGGATCTGTAAAAGTAAACTGATTACTCATTTAGTTGGTGTTTGTACAGCACTTTGAAGATAAAAAGGCGGTGCTATGATTGTAAGTGGTATTTGCTACATTACATTTCCTGTGTAATTATATTTTATTTTTTCCTGAGATTGTTAGATATATTTTAATCTTTATAATTAATACTACATGCAGTAGAACATTATTCTATCTCTAGCTAAACAGGGTGCTGTAGAAGTGTAGGGAAAGAAATTGATCTATCTTCTGTGTTAGCTCTGCTCTTACGATACTTTTATGAACTGTTTTCATCAAGCTAGTAAGGATTTGTCAAGGTGTTTACCTGTTGGGAATCTCAACATGATTTCTTGAGGGTGCAGTCTGGGGCTGAGTTATGTGTTCTTGTCTTCTGCTCTTCTAACTATTCGTACATCAAAGTCTCCCCATTGTAATTCTTTTTTGGCCTGCTCTTTACTCAGCAGTTGCTGTACGAAACAAATGTATGCTGTGTTCAGAGAATACTGTATATCATATACATTTATCCACTCAATGAAATTAATGCATTCAGTGAACATAAGCAGAAATGTCTTGTTGGGGAAAAGCCATGGTAGCTTGTGCCTCATGCTGCAAAATTCAGCATAAGGAGTAGTGTACTGGTGGTGTAAAACAAAATTAAGCAATGGAAATTTTGGATGAGTATCAGGAAATATTTCTTAATACTGAGTTCAGGCAGTGGAACAGTCTCCCAAGAAATATGATGGAAAGCCCATTGCCTGTGTCAATTAAAACTAGACTAGTTTTAGAACTGGGGAATATACTGTAGGGAACAATCCTACTCAAGTCTAGATGACCTAATAACTCTTTTCCATCTGTAATACTTATGCCTGTGTTTCAGAATTATGTATTACAATATGATTTCATTCTGACTGAGAAAGACTGAAATATTTTTCTTTCATGTGGATCTTTTTTTTTTTTTTTTTTTTTTTTCCCACACCATCCAAAATTTTCATAGCTGCTGAAAACTAGTAGGGGAAAAGAAAACAAATCCAGGTCTGTACATGCAGTACTCTTAAACCACTGCCCAGAAAAGAATCTGCCCCACTCTATTTGCACCTGCTATCTCAGCATGGTTGGAAAAAGCCACCCCAGATGTAACTGCCATGGAGGACAACCTGAAGCAGGCCAAGCCTCACAGAGACCCCAGGCAGGGTCTTGGAGACAGAGATTCTCTTTTTAGGCAACAGTCGTAAGATTTATCTTCCTATGGACCACTTCTGAGTCCTGTCTCACCTATACCTGCAGTTATTACTGGGGGACCACGGCTGATAAGAAGGTGCAAAACATGAAGTGTGCACTCTTGCAGTTCTGGAGGGAGTAAAATATTTCTAGCATATTTTAGATTTCTTTCTTACAAGAGCCCTGGTGAAGCTCTAACATGACATTATTTTGAAATACAAAGAGGCATTGAGAATAATCAGTGATGCATCACAGAAAGGCCCATTTGTTTCCATTTAACAGGGAAAAGGTTAGAGTAGTACATCATTTTGCTGCTTCCATTCTGTGCATGTAAGAAACCGTCTGTCCAGCCACTAATTGAGAAGTGAATTTTCATACAGTGAAACCAGTTTAGTAGTGTCAGTAAAGGAATTGGTAATTTTTTCACTAAGAGAATGCCATATTGATAAAATAACCCCTATCAAACTGGGACATATTGTCTATCTGCTCCTTAAAGATTTCTTGACTGTGGAATATGAACACCTGGGTTTTCCTTGCTTCTCTTTCCTCCTGTCAGCTTTTTTTTGCTTTTTTTCTTTTGCAACATCCTGCAGTTGAGGAGGAAATTGTGGTAACATCTGACCTTTCCTGGATCTAACACACCATAAGATAGCGGTTGTTCTGTAAAGACCTCCTTATGCTCCTAGAAAAGTCAACAGGAGTTTGTTCATAAACTTTGTGGTTAGCATCTTGAGTACCTAAGGCTTCTACACTTGCAGGAGGCCAGATGGGCTAGAGCTAAAAGTCCATGTTCCAATGCCTGAAAGTTTGCATCCAAACTGGCAAACTGGCCTGGCAAATCTCTGCAAACAATCTTTATGCAAAACAGTCTTCTACACAAATCTGTTACAAGTCTCACTGAGTTTGTTCCTTAATTCTTTGTTTAAAACCTGCTTCTTCAATATTAGCTTGAATCAGCTTTTTTGAACATACGCTTACACTTTTCTCTCTTTGCCTTTTCTCTTGTCCCTGATCTCATTTTTTCATCCGTATGACTCCATTTCCATTTGCATATATGCTGTTATGAAAAAGATAAACTAACGGTGCCAGCCCTCCAGCAAGGACTTTGAGGGACTTTCTTGTCTCTCTTGACTAATTCCTTTTGTGGCCTTGGGAAGTCACTTATCTTGTCTTTCTCAGTTTTTCTATATGACAAATGGAGGTAACAATGTACACTGACATCTAAGGCATCTTGTTTGTATTGCACTAAGAACTCAGCCATCTCCAAACACAGGTTTACTGTATGTGGGCATGTGAGATAATTAAAACATATGATGTTGTAATACTGTGGATTAGTTTTAGCCTCTGTGGTCAGTGCTGACCACACCACTGAGGGGAAAAATTGTGAATTAAAATGAAGAGCTGAAAATGTATTAACTTCTTTTTGTTATTAATCATTGTGGTATGTATTGCTGTTTATTTTGTAATTATTGCTAGGGAAATAAAAAAAAAAAAAAAATCTATCGCTGCTCTGTGCCAGCTCTAACTGCAGCTGTGGATTTAGAGACGCAATTCAGGCTTCAGCCTTTCCCTGGGGCTGATGGACTTCTTTCAAAGTAGGACACTTCTATCTGATGGCATTAACCATAAAATCCCCCATTTCAAGTCTATGATATCCTGAAGGACAACGGCTCATTTCATTTCTTATCAAGAAATCGGGCAGATCAGTCATATTTCCCGAATCAAATGACATTTTCAGAAAATTCATTTGAACCAAAAATGAGGTTTCCTCTCCACAGACTCCAATTAGTTTAAAAGTGGTTTTCTGATGAAAATTCTTGAAATAACTGAGCTGTATAAAGAAAAATCTATATCTATATATGTACGTATATAGATATATGTACAGATGTACAGTCGCTGTGAAAGCTATAGCCAGAGTACCCTATCAAGCAGTATAAATCTTTAATTTTGGTGATCAGCAATAACAGTGAAATACCTTAAGATCTCTCCTTGCTTCCTCCTCATTTTTCTTCCTCTCATCCCATCACTCTGGCTATTCCAGTGGGAGTGCACGCACTCATTTGCTCCCTAAGCACACAAAATTAGCTGCTTATCTGTTGATCTTCTTACATGATCCTTTAAAAATCCTTTCTCTGTATGTGCGTCCAAGGCCGCTTTTGCCTTTAGAGGAAGCCCAGACAAGCCAATCCTCAGCCTTTCCCTTACCCGCTCACAGGGGGCCTGGGCCTAATTAAATTGCTCTCAAAGACAAGAAGGGATGAATTTCCTTCTTTCCATCTCCCTTGTCACCCATTTAACTCAGCTGAGATATATTCCTTCCTTTTTAGTTATGTTAAAATAGAAAGGGGGGAGCTTGGATTGAGGGGGACGTGCAGGGAAGGGGGAGGAAAGTAGGGGAGGAGGAGGCATGCAGATTGTGCTGCTGAGGTGCAGCATCTCAGTCACAAACAAAGGAGCAAAACCTGAGTAAATGGGAGGTGAGTAGAAAAGAGCAAGCACCAGAACAGTGGATGGGCTTCTCTGGCTGTGACCTCCTTTGTTTTTGTTTACTGACTAGTTTGGTACTCAAACTGAAGAAAAATGTGTCAGTAAAAAGGCAAGAAAATGCATACATGCATTTCTGCATACTTACGCACTTTCTCAGAGTGATGCTTGCTCCTTCTCTCATCCCTCCCGAGAACTTTTTCTGATGACAAGGAGGCCTGGGTAATTAGGATGGCCCTCATCCACTTATGTGGCATTGCCCAGGAGGGGTGGAGGTGGCTGCCTTGTCTTGTCTTTGGTTGGTTACACTGGGGGGCTATGGGGAGAGCCACGGCAGCGAGGCTGCTGCAGTGAAGGTGTCTGTGCCTGGGGAAGGACAGCCCTGGCACTGCCAACACCAGGGTCCCTGTGTGAACTAAAGCCTAGCAAGACCTGGGAGGAGCTGACAGTTTGAGCCTTTGAAAGTCGTTCAAACTCATTGAGTTTTTCCTTTTTTTTTACCCCCCTTTTTTTTTTTTCTCTTCCTCTCCCCCCCTTCTCCCTTTTCAGTGCTGTATCCTCCTCCTCCATCACCAAAACCCCAAACAAATCTGAGAAAGCCATTCAATTAAATCTCTTCTGGCTCCAGCTGGCTCCTGAGTGAAAGGTCAGCAGCGTCCAGGAGGGAGAGGAGCACACAAGGAGGAGCTGGAGCTGGTGTTGTTACTGCAGCATCCCCTGTCTTCCCCTCACCTCCCTCCTCTCACCACCTCTCTTTAATGATACCCAATGGTCAATCACTCCCCAGCAGAGAGAGAGATGCCCTGAAGCATCATTGTGGTCAGGAGCGATCGATCAGGTTTAAAAAAAAAAAGATGGTAATGATAACCCGTGGACATAATGTCAGTGGGTTTGCAGTGCCTCTTGGAGGCCACGTGCGCTCTGTCTGCCAGCTCCAAGGAGAGGCTTGGAGGGGCCAGAGAAAGCCTCTTCCCCCCACTGAGCCCACTTAGTCCTGCCTTAAAGACAGCTAATTAGACCAAGGGCTGCTATGTCTGCTTACACCAGTGGGGGGGAGCAGGAACTAGGAGGGCCTCACACCAATGGCAAGCAGGACTAGAGCAACCTTTGTTTTAAAGAGGCTTCAAGTTAACTGAAGGTAATCATAGAGAGAGGCAGCTATAAATAATACATACCTGTGCTACGCGACCTGGATGCAGACCCTCATAAGAATACTGTGGTATGCAGTGGTGGTATCCACCACTTGCTACCACGCACGTTCTTCAGGGCCTTTAAGACAGATCAGTGCTTTGTATTGCCAGGCAGATAGAGGTAATCACTGGCCCATTCCTGAGATGGAGATCTGAAAATCAGCGTGAGGTACTTATCAACATACGATCTGAGCACTGGTGGATGTGTACAGACCTTTTAAAATTCTATTAGTATATGTCTGAGTAGATTGTGGCAAAAATACAAACAGTTTTCTGAAGAAAAACTGTCAGTCTCTCTTCCTAAATCTCCTACCCTGCAGCCTAAGCATGGACTTCTGCTTTTATGAATAAATACGACTTGTCTTTTAACTGTTGAGATTACACACTCACTGGAAGGGCTGAGGACCCTGCTTGGAAGAGGAAATCTTCCCTTTATCCCAGTGTACACTTTATCAGAAAAATAAGGATCAGACCTGGGGGCCCTCTGTCCCTTCCTTCCATTGAGGAAATATAGGGCAAATAACTCCATAGCAATAATTTCCCTTCCCAACACACAGATTTTTTTCTTGTCACATTATTTTCTGCATCATTTGATGAACAGAGCTACATTTTCCTCTGCACCTATTAAACTATTTGATGATGCTTTTTATTTTTGCACTATAATTGGGAAAGCAGTCATGTGATAAAATGTAAGTTTGTCGTGAAATAAAATAAGTGATGTTGAAAACACCTGAATTATATTGTCCAAGAAAGTTTCTCAGATGTTCTGTTCATTTAGAGAAATGATGCTATTATTATTTATAATTTTTTACACTTTTTGGAAGAAATCTTTGACTATTCGAAGTTACTTGTAACAGACATAGCAGTAGTGACTCATGATTCTGCCATTACCTCCCTCTTGCAGTATTAAAAAGGTGGGTAGAGAGTGTTAAAATAGCTATGGTCTGAAACAGGATGTTTATCTCATTTCTTTCTTGGGCAGCTGGTTTGTGTATGTGAAATTTCAATCCATTCATATGGCTGAGATAGTATAGAAAAGCTGCCAGGAATATGCATTAACATGCACTAGAAGGACTGAAGATTTTGCATAGGCTTTAAAAGAAACATGCAGAACATTTGATGCCATTTGATATTCTGCACTAAAGAATCATAAAACACCCATGTGAATTTTCTTAATAAAACACTCTTCTTTTTAATTAAAACCAGGCATTTCAGAAAAGAGCTGAAAATTGTTCTGACCACTTAGGAAGCCAGCAGAGGGTATCCAGCAACTTTGTCCTGTATTCAGCCTCATTAGAGATGTAGGTTTCATATAGAATGGTGGTTACAACAGTTAATTGCATTTTAGTGTTCCCAAACTACTGAGTTAGCCTGAAACCCAACAACTTCATAACCATGCAAGTTTACAGTGTACATAGGAAGTGTATCTCGACTTATTAGTTCTTTGATGTGTTGAAATCAACTACTGCACTAGCCATGGTGAGGTTAATTTCTGTTAATAATGCTATAATCTCATTTTTTTAGGAACAAAAGTTTTTTTTCATACCCAGGAACCAGTAAACTGTGAACAATGATGTTGTACGTAAGGTCAATGATGACATAGCTTTTAATCATCAGTGACAGTCAATCATGTGAAAGTCTGTTTCAGGAAGATTCCTTGGAGCAAGAAGCCCAATAAAAAGGGGGAAATGAAGCATTTGGGAATGTCTAAGCAACCTGTTAAAGAATTGTTCGAGCTGTAGAGCTGCAGGTGAGGTGCAGAACCTTCCTTCCTTCTTCTGCCCCCTCCATTTCCCAGACCTCCGCTGTAAAGAGCTGCTAGACGAGAGAGAGCCAGGCACAGGTTCTAATTTCCAGTCCAGTACTGGGGGTTTAGAGTTAGTTTTTGCTTCTGAATCTCCAGCTAACTTCCTGTATTGTCTATAACAGGGACAGGGAGGAAAGGAGAGGGTAACTTTAACAGTCCTCAGGTTCCTTTACTATCCTTCATCCCATTTTTGCTGTTAATGGAGTTTTATCTGCAGATTAAACTCTTAAGACCTCATCCATAGGCAACTGAACAACTTCCAGTGGGCTCTGCTTAAATGTACTCTTATTATTCATCTGTCTTTAGTAATACAAAGTAATAGGTTAGTTACTCTGATACCATCCCATTAGAAACATCATAGTGTGCTGCGACTAGAAGTATGAAATCTTGAGGTTTATTTTTGTGTCAAAATGAACAGCAACAAACGTATCAAGCCATATGCTGCAGATTAAATATTTGAAGATGAAAGGTGCTTCTTCCTGTTTTAAAGACTTTTGAAAGCTTCTTATCCAAATCCATGTGCAGGATATTGCGCTGTTCTCTTCATGAAACTAGGTTACTAGCTGCTATTGCAACAATAAATTCAAACAATAGTACCTCTCATTATGGTTCCTTTGTAGATTTTATTTTTTATCACTTTGTTTCTACTGTACTGAGCTGAAAAGTGCATTTTGTAGACTAAAATCTAAAGCACTTTTCTCTTTCCTGTTTTATTTATACCTCTTGTTTTATCCCATGTTATCTTTAGACCCTTCAGCACTGTCCAACACACTGTTTAGTTTCTCAGAGAAGAAAGCGAGTGTAAAGTAATGTGTGAGGACATTTAGATTCCATTTGGCTACAAAACATCCCAGGAAAAATTAATTAACCTTAGCACTGGTACAAAATTTTCTATGCATCGAATTTGCAAATTATTCACCCAGATATTGAATTGAATACTCACTATCTGAACAGATAACAGATGTTCAACCCTAAAATATAGTGCTTTTTGTCATTAAATGCCATTTGAATACTGCATTGCTTACACAGTGTAACACAAGTGATGGAGAGATGTGGCAGACTTAATGCAGAAAGAGCTTTAAAAAAGTGGTTGCAAGCATGACCTCGCACTAGTTTATATTTATTTCCTCCAGGTGATTCTATGTCAGATTTACTCAGATCTAAAACCAAAGCCTCTCTGCTAAATGCCAGGAATCTAAAAATGATAGCAAAACAAAGCAAACAACATCACCCTCCGAACCCTGAAAAAACCCAACTACCTGAAAAAGAAAATCCTGTTGTGCTTATGTCTTTGTCAGACTTCAAAATTATGTTTGTCACTGACCTTTCTAATCACATTTAATCTAAATTTAACAGGTGACGTTGATTATAGTAATACATAAACTACACAGTGTTAAGCTTTTGCATGGTTTCAGCTAGACTGGGTATAGAGTATGGTGCTATATTCTACGGACAAGAATGCTAGAAGCCACTGTCCATCATATTTAAAAAATCATGCCAGTTGGGTGAAGATCCTGACAACTGGGAAAAGGGAAATATAACCCCCATTTTCAAGAAGGGGAAAATGGATGAGCCAGGGGACTACAGACCAGTCAGCCGCACCTCTGTGCCTGGCAAAATCTTGGAGCGGATTCTCCTGGAAGGCATGCTAAGGCACATGAGAAACAGCAAGGTGGTTGGTGACAGCCAGCATGGCTTCACTAAGGGGAAATCCTGCCTGACCAATCTGGTGGCCTTCTATGGTGCAGCTACGGAACTGATGGACAGGGGTAGAGCAGTTGATGTCATCTGCCTGGACTTGTGCAAAGCATTTGCACTGTCTGACATGACATCCTTGTGTCTAAATTGGAGAGACATCAATTTGATAGGTGGACCACTCGGTGGATAAAGAACTGCCTGGATGGCCGCATGCAAAGAGCTGTGCTCAATAGCTCAATGTCCAGCTGGAGACCAGTAACGAGTGGTGTCCCTCAGGGATCGGTGCTGGGACCGGTCTTGTTCAACATCTTTGTTGGTGACATGGACAGTGGGATTGAGTGTGCCCTCAGCAAGTTTGCCCATGACACCAAGCTGTGTGGTTCGGTTGATAAGTTGGAGGGAAGGAATGCCATCCAGAGGGACCTTGACACGCTTGTGAGGTGGGCTGATGCCAACCTGATGATGTTTAACCGTGATAAGTGCAAGGTCCTACCCCTGGGTCGGAGCAATCTCAGGCACAGCTACAGGCTGGGGAGAGAAGAGATTCAGAGCAACCCCGTGGAGAAGGACTTGGGAGTGTTGGTTGATGAAAAAATGAACATGAGCCGGCAGTGTGCGCTTGCAGCCCAGAAAGCCAACCCTACCCTGGACTGCATCAAAAGGAGTGTGACCAGCAGGTCGAGGGAGGTGATCCTGCCCATCTACTCTGCTCTCGTGAGACCTCGCTTGGAGTATTGTGCGCAGTTCTGGTGTTCTCAACATAAGAAGGAGATGGAACTGTTGGAACAAGTCCAAAAGAGGGCCACGAGGATGATCAGGGGACTGGAGCACCTCCCGTATGAAGATAGGCTGAGAAAGTTGGGGCTGTTCAGCCTGGAGAAGAGAAGGCTGCATGGAGACCTCATAGCAGCCTTCCAATATCTGAAGGGGGCCTATAGGGATGCTGAGGAGGGGCTCTTAATTAGGGGCTGTGATGATAGGACAAGGGATAACGGGTTCAAACTTAAACAGGGGAAGTTTAGATTGGGTATAAGGAAGAAATTCTTTACTGTGAGGGTGGTGAGGCCCTGGAATGGGTTGCCCAGGGAAGTTGTGAATGCTCCATCTCTGGTGGTGTTAAAGGCCGGGTTGGACAGAGCCTTGGATGGCGTGGTTTAGTGTGAGGTGTCCCTGCCCATGGCAGGGGGGTTGTAACTAGATGATCTTAAGGTCCTTTCCAACCCTAACTGTTGTATGATTCTATGATTCTATGATGTGTTTGATGATGCTTTTCTACTTGTAAGAAAGCACTGATACTTTAGGAAAAATAAAGTCTCACCTCAAACCACACTGATTGTGCTAAGTGATGTATTCACATGTTTGTCTGTTTGCTTCTGTGATCATGTTCAGTGAAGCTGCATTTCCTAACAAGATAAGTATTATTGGATTGGGTCATAACTTGAAAAGTAAAAAGCAAATGAAAATAGCCCCACGCCTGAAACGAAATACCAGACACATTTGGCATTTAGCTGCAGGTGAGCATTTCTAGAAACTGGGCCCCTGCCCAAGGACTGCAGAGTGTGGCCATTGCATCCCTGTTAGTGCTGGCTTGTTGCCCTGGTATGGACAGAGTGCCAATGGGTCCTTAAGCTGTAGTGAGAGTCACTTGCAGCAGGAATCTCAAACTGCAAATATTCAGTTCATATCAGTCCTGAAAAATATTAGACTTCTAACTTTTTTGAGAGTTAAAGGTATTGTAACTGCTCTCTCAATGTCTCCACTGCCTAATTTAATGCTAAGTATGTTTCTGCATTTATAGTGCCATATATAAATGATCATTGCATTAAGCATTTATAGCAAATTTTACACTTTGAGGTTCCCAAACCAGTTTAAGAATTTAAAACCAATGTAAATGATAAAAAAGGATAGATCTGGTCGAACTAGTTATAATGAATAATTACTTTGACAAATCTATTTCTTTCTTCTTATTTGCAAATTATCCAAATACGGACTTGAATTCTTTTGTTCATAAGTTGAAGTTATTTGATTAATAGTTTAGGAAAAGAATTTCAGTCTATGTGTTGCCTGCAAGTTGTTTCACATGGCAACTATATCATGCATTATCTATTTATAATTGATAATATTACCTGTGAGACAATCACTTCCTGTAAATGAAGTGGTTTTATTTCTCTGTATTGTTTGACTAACTTTAAGAACTTGCTGTTGGATTAACATTCATAAAGAGAACTAGAATGTAGTTCAGAGCAGGATAATCTGGAAACAGCCCATGAAAGCAAGGCAATAAAATGTAGTACTTCTTGACAGCTTTCTTGACATCATACTAGGAAGAACCTGCAGGACATTTCAAGGGAACAGGAGGAGAACTGACAAATTTCTGTATTTCCATATCTAAAATGAAGAATTTGAAGTGAAGCCTGTGTGAGATTAAAGTTAGCAGGATGTAGGCTGGTACGAATGCCTTGTCCGGCATCATCTGACAGGCTGGTGATGATTTCTTACCAGAGGGATGGGAAATGCTGATTCTGTTGACCATCTCAAGTAAGAGCCATATCAGTCAATGAAAAACTGCCAGTAAGACCTAAAACTAAGCATAGAGCTTAGTAATAATGAAGGGAAATTGTGGCAAATATATACTCTAGTGTCTACCCATCTGTGTGTATAAATTACAACCAGGATACTAGGCATACAACAAAACCTAGTGATAAGGGACATATTATGTTGTAAAAGAATCCTTAAACTGAATTTCGAGCATCTTGGTAAAAAGTGGGCAGAAACAGTAGTTATATATGAAAAGAAATATCATAAAGTTAATATTCATGAAACTTGGTAAAATGTCACCAAACGTAGTAACATTTTCAATCCTCTTAATAAATTAGGTAGGGAGTTTGGAGATGGGCTTCTGCATCAAATCCAATGTTGCATGTTGCATAGTCAAAACTAATGAAGTAACAGGAACGCAGTACTTCTGAGTCAAAATATAACTACATATACGATATCCGTGCACATTACAGAGAAAAAGCAACCTTATAGGTAGTGGTAGGAGCTGCATTTTCAACATCTTGCCTTCAGCATGAGGAGGAAAACCCCTCTAGTACCATAGTAGAGTTTAAACTGGGGAATATTTTCCGAGATTTTGTTTCTCCAGCATCAGGGTTCCCTAGAGCTTCTAAAAATAATAGCAGATGATCTCGGAGTGTAGTGATTCATCTTTCATAAAGAAGCTTAAAACTAAACATCATTTTGGTGACCAAAGAGATACATCTTTCCCACTAGTGTCTATCAAATAGGAAGAAGAGTTAATAACTAATGATCATAACCCAGTATTTACTTTATATATATGAACTGTATGTAATGCCAAGTATGCATACTTGGATGCTTTCGAGGGTCAGTTTACTCCAGCTTGAATCAGTTAGCATAACTGATCAGGAATGTAAATTTTAATTAGGAAGTATTAATGAATACTGGGAATTGTTCAAGAACATAAACTTATACATAAAAATGTACAGTAGTCAAAATACCCTGATTAAGACACATAATGAAGTGTAAAAACATAAACCAATGATGCATCGGGAATGAAAAAAGGGAGGCTAAGTTATATACTGAGACTTATAAGTAACTGGTAAATTAACAACTCTGTTAAACATCAATGGCCAATATGGTTAAAAACAACAAGAAGGCAATTTAAAACCATTTTAGCATCAAAAAGAATCTTAGGTCAGATGTAGTTCCACTGAAGATGCAGATGGTGGAAATCATAAATAATGTTGCAGAAAAGGCAGAAATGTTTAATAAATATTTCTGTTCTGTACTTGGAATGAAACAGGAGGATGTATCTATCCCATATGATGTTGTGGATAGAAATGAAAGTTTGCCATCTGTAACAAAGAAAGAGGTAAGGCAGCAACTGCTAAAATTAAATATATTGGTATCAACAGGCTTAGATTATTTTAGACCCAAGAATCTCAAAGGAACTAGTTGAGAAGCTAAATTTAGCCACCTTATCAAAATGTATAAAAGGGAGGTATCAGTCCTGCCCTGTTGTCTTGTAGGTGCCAAACTTCCCTACTTTAGGAAACTAGTGAAAATACCTCTGTCCACCATGTGATGCAAAACAAGTCCCACTAAACAAACACTAAAACTTTTTCATCTCTACTTACACTGTAGGGTAGTCCTTAGGCTGATGCAAGCATGCTGCCATCAATGGTCTGTATTGTATATTAAGACTTCTCCAAGTTACTTTATTTAAAAATATATACCATCTTTAAAAAAAAAAAAAAAAACAACAAACAAATAAAAAAAAACCAAGCAATCTGTGGCAACTTACACTATAAAGGATCAAAAATTCACATTAACTGGATTAAAAATTGCCCTAGTGACAGACCTTCAAATGGAGTTGTTAATTAAGAAACATCAGTGAGTTACAACATTGCTGGTGGTGCTGACCATGGATCAAGTTTTGGACCAATACTATTTAATATTTTTTCCAACCATTTAGATAAGGGTTTCCTGAACACAAAATTGGATAATACATACCAGTAAAAAAGATGAGCTACTTAAGTAAATTGATTTGAATTACTTGGTTAACAGTCAAGAAGCAGAAAAACATATTTAAATGCAGCCAATATCCAAGCAATACATTTAGGAGGACCACTTAGGGAGACTATCTCTGAAAACAGTGACTCAGAAAAGGATTTTGGCAGGTCCTCAAAAGTTATTACCACAACATGTGCTTTCACTGAAATTCATCCCTAGGTGGATAAAAGGGGTCTTTACAATGAGGAATAGAGAGCTAAGCCTCATTTCTGCAGCCTACACTGGAAAGACCATGTCCATCTTTTGGACCTGCCCTTTAGGAAGAATGTGGAAATAAATACCAGGATAAAGCAGAATGGAGGACCACCACTTACCTCTAGACACTGACAAATAAGCCTTAGAGTGTGAAGTAACTTATGCGTCTATGTATGTATTTATGTGGTATAAAAGAGAACTGTCAGATGAGGCTTTTTTTTTTAACTTTGAAGATATATTCAACAGATTCTACCTTTCAAAAGATGTAGCTTTCTATAATTAAATATTAGAACAGCTTCTTGAAGGTAGTAGACTCACTATCTGTTGGCATCTTTAAAATAAGATCAGATATCCCTCTAAAAGAGGCCTTATGGAAAGAAATCTATTACCTATACACACCAGTATTCAGACTTGCTTATGACAGTTTTTTCTTGTCTGGGAGCTTATAAATCTGTGAAAAGAAAAAAATAATGATGAAAATATTTGTAAAAATTTGTGGACTAAAAATGTGGGAAAAATGCTGAGGTTTGGGATTGTTAAAGGGAAATCCTTAAGGGAATTTTTTTGTGATGATGTCAAAGGGGCTTGGTTTTACTAAAATGCAGCTGTTCTGTGGAGGAATTCAGCAGCTGTGGACTCTGCGTCACTCATGAAGTTGGAGTTAGGAAGGATAGATTTCATCTTAAACCAAAGACAAAAGATATGACAGAACAGATATGGTTGCACATGGGCAATAGGATGATTTTTGTAAAACTGCAATGAAGGCTTGGAATAGTTAGTCGTTGGAAAGGTTTTAGCTATGTTTAGTAACTTTTTTTGAGATTATAGTGTATTGAGAGAGAAGTGACTGCTCAATTGTTTAAATTGAATAAATTTTATGGTTGGAAGGCATAAGCTTATTTGCTAGGATGGAAGGTGCTTCAGGAGGATGCTTCTGTTAGCAGAAGATTCATAAAAGCTTATATAAATTACAGTATGTGATGTTACTGGAAAGTAACAGCACCATCTAAAATTTTTTTAACATGAGTATATATGTATAACCAGTGTTTAGATTTTACCAAGAGCAAATGTTCGAAGTGTGTGTCAATGGACAGACCTCAGAAGTGTCTACCTCATGTCTAAGTGTGGGCAGGTTTCCAACAGTGCTCATGAAAAAACAGTGAACACAACCAATGAAAAACTGATGTCAAAGAATAACCAAGCCTAGAATATAGTTTTGTGTTTAACAGTGGGTAACATTTTCAGTGTCTTCAAGGAGTCATCTCTCTTTAAGACAAGCTTTCATTGCCTCCTTATTCTTCTGCAGCCAAACACGAGTTCAACCAGGCTAGCAGCTATGAGGAAAACGACAGCAACAGGCCTGAGTTCATAAGCATTCATCAAATTGAAAACAGTGTAGCTGACTTGGTGCCATACTAATCACATTTTCTAGTTGGCTTGAACTTGTTCCCGTCTTCTTGTAAAGGATCTCACAGCTGCACCAGCAGCAGCAGAACTTAGAATATACAGTTATAAGTGATGGGACTTGCCCACACCTCAAGTGAGTTAAAAATATTATACTTTAAAAAAAATATATATATTTTACTTTATGGCCATTAGCAAATCTCTCTTTTGCTTCAGAATATAGGTGCCAGTAAGTTACAGTAGGGTCTCCCAGACTTGTATCTCACATAAGAGGGGAAATTTACCCCTCAAAACCATGTTTATAGGATTGTTTAGCTGAGTCTTGATGCAAGTTAGCTGGCAAAGTGAACTTTCTTCATTAGGAAAAGGTTTTCAGCTCTCAAAAGCTGGCTGCCTCTTTAAAAGAAACCTCTGGAGGAATTCTGAAGAGTACCCACTTTCTTGCTGAGCAAAACGGAGACAAGTTTAGAAGTTCAGCATGCTGCTGATGGTAATGAAGAGTGTATAGGAGCCAGTGTATGACACTGGTTATGCAGCAGCAATTGATGTTCTAGAATAATATCTTGTTTGAGTCGTAGCAACATAATCATTGCCTAGGTGTGGAGACTTACAGTAACAATTTGGCTCTTCAGATGATTCACTGTGTGGCCCTCAGCAAACTACTTAATTTTACCTTTCAGTTTTCTTGGCTAGGAAATGGAGATAATTATATTTCTGGAGCTTTATAAACACTTTGGGATCTATTGCTTGAAAGTACATAAATGTGCTAAGCAGCAATACCACATATTTTTTTTTAATCTGGTTAAGACGCATATAAGGCCAGTTTCACCTAGTTTTCATTGTGCAGGTGATCTACCTGAAGCTTACAGAGTACAAAATTGCTGTAGGGCAAATTTATAGCAAGGCTAACTTTTTATCATCTTTATTCTTTAGTTTGTTAGGGATTTTTCTTTTTTTCTTTTTCTTTTCTTATTTTTTTTTTACCTAATTTTTTAGGGCTTTTATCAAGTCTCTCTACTTTTCAATAGAAGTAAATACACCAGTGGTGATGTCAGACATGTCTATCAGACTTGTCACAGTTGCTGGTGTGCAAGATGTGTTTGGAAGTGGAGCAAGCCAACTGGAGAACATACCATTAGCATTGACATCAGACACGACTTTGGCTGCAATTTAGCAGTAATACAGGGACTAGACTTTCCACCATCTTAAGGTAAACATTTCTGGCATAAAACATTAGTGATTAGCAAATAGTGATTTTGAATTTAAGCATTGAACAATATTTTACGACAGAATATAAAGATGTTGAGAGAATTAAGGAGGCAGTATGCTAATTTTCTGAGATAAAATTTAACTGAGACCCTAATGATAATACCTATATTTAATCCAACGTAATTCCACTATTCAAAACACATGCTATACTGAGTACAGTATTACTTTGTCATTATATGTCAGGTGTTTCCAATAGCTAAGTGCTGTCCTTTAACTCCTACCCTTTCTTGGCACTTCCCCCTCTCCCAGTCAGAGGCTTGTGCATAATGATCAACACGTAGCTTTGATACTGGAAATATTGCTGTGCAAGTACATGTGTTGCAACAGCTCTGACTCTCACCCACCCCTCTGTAGTAATCACCTGCATTTCTCCCAGACAAAGGTCTAAAATCCAGTGCTAGTAAGAAAAGAAAGCTTACGTGTTAATCAAAGTCTAATGCTTTTATATTCACAGCTCTCCTGTGCCGTGTTTGGTATATGTAACTATTAGCTAGAATGTCTTATGTTTTACCTGAAGATCAGCTGTAATCAAATAGGATATTGCCAGTTCCAGATAACAAGGGTTAGTGTTGTTGATTTGCTCTAGCTTCTCAAACTCTTTAAGACAGCTGTATGCAGAAGAAAAACCCAAGAAATACCCAACTCGTTCCCCAAAAAGGAGAGAAAAATTGAATATGTTTTGATTTAATATGATGTTGATGATACATGCAATGTTTCTCTGGCTGATTCTGCAGCTCTTTCAGCTTTGTACATA
The DNA here is from genome assembly GCA_039720435.1 of Amazona ochrocephala. Taxonomy (NCBI): domain Eukaryota; kingdom Metazoa; phylum Chordata; class Aves; order Psittaciformes; family Psittacidae; genus Amazona; species Amazona ochrocephala. The sequence continues at coordinate 66,693,937 of CM077880.1, read as the reverse complement.
GAGAGTTCAAAAGCAAAGTTGTACCTGCCAGATTTACTGATAAACTATTTTTTATTTCTCTTTGTGTCATGGATGACGCATACAGGTAAAAAGAAAAGAACTGCCTGGATAAAAGTAGGACTATCCCCTTTGAAAGCTGGAAATAGTAAGAGGAAAGTATCTGGAGACTGCATTTTGCTTTGGTCTGGGGAATCAATTTGTTTTCCATTACCTTCTGGTAGTATGTTCTGTTTCCTAAGTTGAGCCATGGGCTCAGGGTTCTCTTTCCTAAGTTGAGCCATGAGCTCAGGGTTAACAGGCAGGGATACAAGCTCTCTTCTAGGCTGGAAAGTTTCCAGTAACAACAGCAGAATATTGCTGTCTTATCCTAGTGCTTTCATACTGGTGACAAACGATATCAGTTTGAGTGAAATTTTTATCTTAGTTAAATTGAGATATCTCTGTTGATACAAATTTTGCTGCAACTTAAACTCAGTAGGAATACAAAGTATTTCTTGATCTACACCTTACTAATCTCCTTTCTTGTCCTTTGTCTACAAAATTAAAGAGTACCACCTCTGGACTTCCAAGGAATGAATCCATGTTTCTTTTTAATCTGAAACACTGGAGAATTAACATTCATTTCACTTGTTCAGGCCAGTGTGTATGAGGCGTTGCTGTCAACAAGAGCTGGCTCCTGAGCATTTAAGTCTTCAATGCATTGCAGGAGTTAGGTGCATAGCATAAAATATTCTTCCAAATTTACAGCACTAAAACCCCATGAAATGGAAAGCTAGCTTCCTGTTTATAGCTAGATCTCTTGGCTTCCAAGTATCATTTTTATATATATATATATATATATCAGGAAGTCTACAGACAGTGAAAAATCCAAACTAATAATTCAGTCATCCCTCTGATTTAGTTTTCTCAGCAGCCCAACACGGTGAACTAAACAAGGGTCTTGTGCTGCCAAGCTCTAGTTAAAATCCATATGTTCACCAAAATACCATCACTTATGTCATGCAGGTTCTGAATCATTAGGTATGATGTTCACATTATTACTCACTAAAGAGTTTCTTATACTGTTCAGGCCAATGCATACCAAAATTCATGAATTCTGATGTTTACAAAGAGCTTTTAATGATACCTTCAGAAGATGAAGTATATAGGTTTCAAAAAGGTATGTGAAAATATGGATATTAGGCATAATAGTTAGAGTTAGGAGGAGCACATGAAATCAACAAGCCAGGCAAGTTCAGAAACCTTTAGTGATTGTGTAGCGATCTGTAATGAAAATTCAAGTACCTTCTCTTTAATGATCCATTTATCTCTTCGACATGATTTTCTATCATTCTAACTGGCATGGCTCCTGTTTTCTGAGTGTTTATAGCAAATTTGTTTTGTCAAACAAGCCTTTAATACCAGACAGATCAGACTGCTTCCTCAAGATTTTCTTTGAACAAATTCTCTTTTCTAAGGAAAACACAGATTAATTATTGTATGTCTGAAGTAGTAATACTGATATGATTCTTGCAGTGGAGAAGGAGAATTTTAAAGTCTCTAAAATGGGGTGAATTGCTTCTGTATCAGGAGGTTAACTGTATGGAGTCATTACTTTTAACCTATACTATGTTTTACATAGATAAGGGTGGAATTCAATCAAGGAGGACAAGATATCTAAAAAGGTAATGTTTCCTCCAGTGAAAACTGCTAGTGTATATATCCTCTAGGTAAGCTACCTAGCCTAAGACTGGTTATGCCACAGTGCAGAGTACTCTGTAAAATGGCAGCAATACACAGTTCTGTTGGTTATTACCTTTTGATGAAGAGACTTGGCTGTTTGGATTTTTGCTTTGGCTTTTCATGGGGGATGGAATCACTGGGCAATTGCAGCTCCCTTCTGAAACACTGGGCTACCTCACTCTTTATTTAAAGAAACAAGGTCAAATTGAAGATTCCTTAGTTTCAAGAAGTGTTAATAGCAAAATTAGCATGTTGTTCAAACTCGGGGGAGGGGGGAGCATGTAATGATTAAAAAAAATCCTGAAACTGCTTTCTTCAGTAAAATCCTTTAAATCTAGCTGTCTCAGTTATTTGAATATTTACTTAAGTTTAAAATTGCCCTATGACTTGCAGTACCGATCACACATACTTTGACTTGTACACAAAAGGAGTCTTGTGAGCAGGTAAGCTGGGGTGTAAATTCAGAGCATACAGGCACTCCACAATACTTTTCTGTGCACAGTCTTCCTGTGGATACCTTGCTTCATTTTGAAAGAGGTGCATCACTGCAAAATGAGATAGCTGTTGCAGAATAGATAATAACCTTGTAAATTCACACTCTGTACTACAAAAACTTCCCTGACCCATTAGTAAGTCATTTTTATTGATTTCAGAATCCCATTAACCTTAAAGGTATTCCTGACACATGGTAGAATCACTCAGGAAAGCAAGAGCAAAACTTAAATTTGGGGCACTGGCACCTAAAAAGCATTTCCTTAACTCCATCCTTCCTCCCAGCCTTGCAGATTCTGAATATTTCTATTTCACTTACTGTTTCTTATGACTTACTTACTCTGTAGGTTACTGCCACAGCTGCTACTAGTGGCTATCCAGTAGCTTGAAATATTCAAGAGAGACCTGGGGACCAGAGCAAAGAAAGTAAGCTGATGACAGCAAACTGGAAAAGCATCTGTTCCAACCTTTGTGATTGTGATATGTGGTAGAATATGGGAACACTGGAGAGGCAATAGAATTTCCCTCTTTCAGCCTCAGACCTATTGTCCACCTTAAAAGTAAATGGGGATTCTAGGGGAAAAAAAAAAAAAAAACCAAACCTTTTGTGTGTTGCATAATCTTTTACTAAGGCCTTGGTTCTTCAAACTGGAATTATAAATGAAGCAAACAAACAAGCAACAAAAAAACCCAACCCAAACAACCCAAACCAAGACAATCAGGAAAGTCTTAAAATAGGACTTAATGCTTACTGTAAAAGTCATTTTACAGGTTTTAGTTACGCTACTCTTGACTTTGATGACAATATACCTGAATAAAGACTGAAGCATTACTTAGGGAGAAAGTAGTCTCAAATTACCTCAGATCATAAATTAAACAACAAAAAAGCAGTAGTAAAGGGGACAAACCTTTCTTTTGTGATTGTATATTTATCCTCATAATGAGAATATAACTTTATTTCCTTCAAACCAATAATACCTTTTCTTCAATTACTTGAAAATTCCTAACATTAGGTTTTCATGCACTATGCTATAAGCCTTACGCATTAGCTTCTTTTTCTTTCTCTCACTCCACAAATTGAATTAAAAAAATAGTGAGGACAAACATATATAGAGTTACTTATGCCTTTTCCCAGCAAAGCAATAAATAGGATTTTATCATAGCTCTCTGTTCAGGGAATAGGTAATACCCTTGTTAATCGGGAACCTAGTATTGCAGATTAATTAACTGGTTTATTTTTTTAAGATTATTCTTAACGATTTCTGTAGTTCATATATCAATAGAGGCATGATCCAGCACTGGACCTGGCACTGTAAGTAGACACACTGAAGTCACTTGTTATTATTTCTATATGCATATGCTTTCTGCTGCATCGAATCTCTCCCTTATTGTCTCTGAAGAAGCTTATGAATCATTTTCACAATTAATAAACTGAAGCCAGAAAATATGGAAAGATGTAAGAGAGTGCTCACTGTTTTAGCACAAGTTCAAATGACCTAATTTATTACTTTGATGTGATGTTTATCTCATGACTCAAATATTCTACAGATTAATCCAAAAGATGTGATTAAAACGGAAAACAGCTGCAATGTTTGATTAAGGTAAACCAGACTCAGCAAGTGTGTCTTATAACCAGAGTCCTTTTAGGCATTGCATTAAGCATTTCTTGTAACCCTCTCATCATATTATATCACTGCAGTGCCCATGTAAAACAGATCCCCTGATGCTTGCTTAACTTTATGCGTTTTTAAACTTAAAACATGCTTTAACTGCATGTTTATGTCTTTTGACGACTTGCCTGTTTTTAGTGCAGCATTTAACAGTCCTTGTATTGCTGACATTTTGCTAGTTATTCTGCAGACTGAATTTGAAGATTTTTTTTTTTAAATTGGGTAAAACGGAGCACTATTTTACTGTTTTCAGTTTATCGGGGGGATGTTAATCTCCACTGAAGCTTCAGGGATCAAAAAATCAAGCAAACACAGAAAGAAAAGTAATTCAGCTGGGTTATATTAGTAAATAATTTAGAGTGCTTAAAATAACAATGTTCACACATTTTTAATTTAAAGCCTGCTAAATCCTTTTAAAATTAATTTGTGTTTGCAATTACTTAAACTGTGAGCTGTGCACTGGAGGGAGTGAAACTATAGATTTTAAGTGCATAGCTGGAGGTAATATATAAATTCAATTGATCAGTCTGACAGAGATTTGATGCCACAATTTGTACCCAGTGGCACTTTCTCTTTCTTACCTGACTGGCTTAGAACATTATCAGAAAGTCAATATGATACGCCAATATAGTGATATACTTGCAGTCATAAGTCCCTTGTTTAGATTAAACCCTAGGTGCTCACGATGTGGATTGTAATGGACAGACAGCCTGACTCCATCCCACTATGAGCTGTTCTGAATGCACTCAACTCGACTTAACTCCAAGGTTTCATATGGTTATCAATGGCCTCAGCAGCCAGCCAAACCAGTAACTGAGGATGTCTGTCTCTGCAAGACAATGCAGCGGGCAGGGAATAGTGTGTATGCAATACTCCAGTCTGGCTGCAGTCCCCTCTCTATCAGCTGCCTGTCTCTAACTGGCTTTGCACTCATCACGATCAGGTTTCCTTTATAACTCTTCTTTAGTCTCATGTTTTGTCCTCTCTCTTCCTTGTAATTTATTAATGATTTCACCTCCTCTGCATTATCTTTTGAAATCCTTCCTTCCATAAATGGCATCTTTATGAAGCCTGATGAGGAATCACTTCCAAAGTCTGCCTCTTGAGAGCGTGCCTTTCAGTACATACAGTAAATATAGGCTTGTATTTGTGGCTGCACTGAGAACTGGATCAGGACACCAGCTGCTAATTGCATACAAAACACTTATTTGAGTAAAACCCATTATGTCTGGTGTGACATATAAAACTGGAAGGTCATCCACAAATCTGCCCTACATATATTTTCCTCTCAGGGATTTCAGTTGTATGTAGTATGTACACTAGCATCTGACACATCACTGCAAGTGTTAATTTTTCCCTGCAGCAATGACCCTTATCTCTTCACCTACATAACGTGATGTTTAGAATCAGAGAAATAGTGAGGAGAGCTGTTGGGTCAACAGTTGTTTAACCCTCTCTGTGATAGTGCAAAATTATTCTAGCCAGTAAAATGCAAGTACTTTGTTTTGTGCAGCTTAAACTGACACAACTGATTAGCTCTTCTATCACTTTCCCCTTCTGACACTCTACTAGACTTCACTGCTAGGAATTGTTTCTCAGTCCTTGGAAAAAAATTCCCCCATGCTCTGTTTTTTACCTAATATATTTCTGATCATTTGGTCTCTCCAAAACGGCACCCACTTTTAGTTTTCTTTTTGAATACTTCTCTGTAATTGCTGTGGTTTTTACCATAGGATAATCTTTAGGAATGGACTGCTTTCCAAGGTATGGGACTACTGCTTGTTCCTTGATGCAGGGTTGGCGATGAGGGCTAGAAAGTGATATACTTGCAGTCACTATATAGCTACTATGAGGGCTACTCTCAAATTACAATTAGTATAGAATCATAGAATCATAGAATAGTAAGGGTTGGAAAGGACCTCAAGATAATCGAGTTCCAACCCCGCTGCCATGGGCAGGGACACCTCCCACTAAACCATGCCATCCAAGGCTATGTCCAACCCCACCTTGAACGCTGCCAGGGATGAAGCATTCACAACCTCCCTGGGCAACCCATTCCAGGGCCCCACCACCCTCACAGTAAAGAATTTCTTCCTCAGATCCAATCTAAATCTCCCCTGTTTAAGTTTAAACCCATTACCCCTTGTCCTCTCACCACAGTCCCTAATGAAGAGTCCCTCCCCAGCATCCCTATAGGCCCCCTTCAGATATTGGAAGGCTGCTATGAGGTCTCCACGCAGCCTTCTCTTCTCCAGGCTGAACAGCCCCAATTTTCTCAGCCTATCTTCATATGAGAGGTGCTCCAGTCCCCTGATCATCCTCGTGGCCCTCCTCTGCACTTGTTCTAACAGTTCCATGTCCTTTTTATGTTGAGGACACCAGAACTGCACACAATACTCCAAGTGAGGTCTCACAAGAGCAGAGTAGAGGGGCAGGATCACCTCCCTCGACCTGCTGGTCACGCTCCTTTTGATGCAGCCCAGGATACGGTTGGCCTTCTGGGCTGCAAGCCCACACTGTATAGGTGTGAAACATTTTATATATTGTCTCACCAATGAAAGAGAATTGTGACTATTTTCCTAGATGAAGAGATGTCATTCTGGAACTCCACAGTATGTTTATGTCTTGCAGTATGCAGTATTATACTTTGTATTTCCAGTAATCTGATTCCATGTATTATGTGGAAAATGAAAGTGTCATAGTTATTTGGTGACCCATTGAAGACAATTGTAGGCAAGTCCGCATGGTTAAAGGTCTTTTGCAAACACTCATACATTCACTTGCTTTTATGTTCATGAATAGTTATGCTGTTTTCATAGGTAAGGGGAAGCTGACATGTAAGTGTCAAAAGGACAGGGGTTTAGGCTGCAGCTACAGGGCTTAGTAGTCAAATGTTTGTGTAGCGCAGAAGATGCACATAAATTTCCCGTGCCCTGCATATGTCCATGTCAATGACTTGAGTGTAGGACCTCTAACCTTCAGGAGCAAGACAAAATGTACTTGTTCTGATGCTGTTTCATACTGATCTATTCAGTCATCTGTGACAAAATCCTCTGACTGTAGATTTGATTCTGCTGATGACAACAAACCTTTTTTGTTAGACTGAGATCAAGGTAGAACCAGCCTTTTAATCCATTTGGCTTTTCTATTTTTGTACATTGATTGCTTATCAGGAAATAAATAAATGTGAAGGTAAAGGACTTGGGCATATCAGGGCGAAAAGCAATAGCCATTAAGCCTGAAACTTACAGTATATGCCCTTTTAGCAATAAGGACACTGCTTGAAATTGTCAGTGTGACAGATTTACACTTAATAGCTTAAGCAAATTTCACAGCTTACCCAGGTCATTTTGAAGTAAGAAACATTAATGTGTTTGGAATAAAAATTAAGGATTATAAACTTCATGCACATCTGCAGAGAGTCAGGTATACATTTCATGTGTTTATTTAAAATATTAGGAGGTTCTTCTTGGGATAGAATATGTTTCCTCTGTGTACATAATATAAATAACCTAAAGGCATTTAAATACATTTTGACATTTAAACATATGTTTAAATCAACTTTAACATATTGATTCAGTCCTGTTCTACCACCACACACCCAAGCCTACTGCTTGTACAACACCCAGTGCTTTATGTAGGTTCTTATTGTATTCAAGTCATAAATGAAAGCAAGGAAGAAAGAGGAAAGAAGGAAGAGAAAAAAGGACAGATGGGTGTGTAACTGCACTGTACAGTGAAGAAGTGGTCATCTTCCTTCATGAAAGTGGGCTCCTCCTGCATCTGCTGCTTTTGTTTCGTTGTGGAGTTGGAAGGGCAGACTGGAAGGGCAGGCACAATTTTGCATCAATGTGCTGTGCTTCCAAAAGCAGTAGGCTCATAAGCAAGTGTCGTTTAAGGCATATCACTGGATTAAGTGCAAGTTTTACTTTGGACATGTATTTTATATATCACGTGGTTGTTGCAGTGACCTTGGAGTTTTGCTCTAATGTCTTGGCTCAAAGGTGATAACTCGTTAAGCAGTACAATAATATTATATGAACTTGTTTAGTGAAAATCAGCACCAGTTGCTGTAAAAAGCAGGGGTCCAATACCTTAGTTTGCTACTGGTACCATTGTTGCTACAATGATAGCAGTGGGACAATTTAGAGATACAAAGGTAGCATAAACAAAGCTTTAAGTCTAATTTACTGGATGCTGAGCCTCTGAACCTAATCCTGGAAAATAATTTAGCATGTGCTTAAATAGGGAAGATGGTTCACCTACTCTGAGCTAACTTTTGAAGGATTCCTCAGGCATTCGCAGTTATGCACATACCTAATCGCTCTGCTGGACTGGGCCAGAACACTTAGCATTCTGCAGGATTGAGCCCCAAGTGTCTAATTACCATAAAAAATATACGGTGGGAAATGATTATGCACTGGTAGGGGGGATGGTGGAGTAACCCTAATAAATCTTTTTGATCTTTAATTTCTCTACTAAAGTATAAATCAGCTCTATATTTTTCTAATGCCTAGGCTGGTAACAGATATTAATGTAGCTGAGGCTAAAATTAAGATGGTGTGTCTGAATATTATTTGAAGGAGTTGTTTGTATCACTGAGGGTGGGGTTTTGTGGGTAGACGAAGACAGTGTGCTGGAACACCACAGCCTCTACTGTGAAACAGGATGCACACCACAGCATGCATTTCCAGTGAAGGGGCAGCCTTCCTCTAGCTCCCTTGTAAATCTGTCTAAGAGAATATGTTTAGAAAAACCAGAAGATACTTCTTTTATGGAGGAGAATGAGTCTGCATGTTTATGTGTTAAGACATGGACTAAGATTACTCTGGTTGCTCATCTCAACTTTATTATTAATAGTCCTTGATGGCTGTAGATCCAGATTTCCAGTGAGCATGAATTCGTCTAGCACTGTACTTTTTATGTGGGTTAGACTTAAGAAATGAATGTAGGCGACCTTAATTCTCTGTTAACATTTTTGTGCGTATAGGAATATATTTATACAGGAATATATTTATATGCACACATACTCACAGACATACAAAAAAATATAGCAAAGATGCATTAATTTTACATTGATTCAAAATATTTACAGTTTCAGTTAAGATGATAGTGCTAAAGTGACAGAAAATTGTAAGTATTAACATTGCACTGTAAGTAATGACATGTGCTGTAGATCCTCACAGAAAAAAAAAAACAAACAACAATTGCCTGTGGCATCCTCACAGTATTTAAATTGGTAATCTCAAAAGAGAGGATGCTTAGATTCTCAAGCTTGTTTTCGGAAACTCTTATCTTAGCTGAGAGTTGTACGTTTAGGGGGAGTTGATACTTTAAAGTCTGTTTTGGCTTTTTTCTTCGTGAGAGCTGAGACTGATGTCAGAACTTCTCAGAAGCAGTTTTCACTGTCTTTTTGATATATTACTATTTAACTATGAGGTTGAAATCTCAGAATAATCTTATGCCTGGGAGAATCTCAGAAGGTGAAAATACAATTCACCCGCATACACCCATTTTGTCACAATATCTTCCTTTTTAATTTTCCTTTAATTTTTGTGTTACGTGATGGTTAAGCACCTCTTGCCAGACCCATGAAAGCTGCCCTACAACAGCAGGTAAGATGATGTGTCAGTAACGCTTATTCTTTGCAAGTTTAAAGGGAACTTCATATACCTTTGAGTCTTCCCAAGATGAGTTCATATCAAGTGGCTTTCTACAGTTCTGCTTGGCTCTGAGTTAAAGGAACAGTGCAGCTCACTGTAAAATCAGGTTTATGGTCCTCACAGTCTAGAGGAAGGATGGAGAATGATGTCTCTCTAAAATCTGAACACAAGGTATGCAGAGAAAATAAATTTGTAAAATACTTGCAGATATCTGGAAATATGCAAAAAGGTTTATTAAATGTTGTACCTGTGTTTGAAATTGTGGTTTGGGTTTATTTTACTTTTTTTTCCTTTTGGACTTGTCTATTCTGGTAACGCCAAGTGCTGAAATACTTCAGTGATGAGAGAGCACCTACAAACATCTCTCAGCATTGTCTAAAAATGTCTTTTATACAGAGACTTTTTAATATTTTCCCACTTACTTAGGTAGTTTCTGCTCAGTCAAGGTGTCTCATTGATATTCACTTGGTAACAGCTGAAAGAGAGCCAAGGACCCAGTCCTGTGATGTACTGAGAAAGTCCTCGAAGGAATTAAGTTACTGAGGGTAACTGAGATCACTGTGCCACCTGGGCTCAGCTATATAATTGTTAAAGTCACCCATCTAAAGAAGGTAACACATGCAGAAGGCAGAGTTAGAGCTGATGAGGAAAACTACTAAGCCTGCCATTACAAGCATGTTTGACATTTCTTAGTTCCTTGAATTATATTTAGGCTAGAATAATTATTCAAAGGGACATATCAGGTCAAGTGTTAACAATACGTGCTTTAAATAAAATAAATAAATAAATGAATAAATGAAAGAGAGAGAGAAGAGGAGGAAAGAAAAGCACCACACACAAGAGCCAGCCATCTGTTCCAAAAAACTTACACAAGCATCAATCTTGGTAATGACTCAAAAAATACAGTACAATTTTTGTGTTAAGAGTTATTATAAGAATTAACAGATTTATCTCAATTAAATGATCCAGAGTAACTTCTGTACAACATATACTTACAATGAAATGTTCATAGCCAGAAAGTTCAAAATGAGCAAATCTCCTCATATGGCTGGTTTTGTGTGAAAATCACATTTCTTAAGATAAACAGCAGTTTTCAAAGGCAGTATCTTCAAATTGTAATATAAAGCGACTTAATTTCTCTGGTGTGGAGTCAATGGAATATTAGCAGAACTTAGATTTTCCTCCCATTGCCAAACAAAGAAAGTGGAATGAGTGGCAGCATAAAAGACATTAAAGACCAAAAATATCAGAACTAATTTTTTGTATGGAAAAATCCCCACCAATTCTACTGTTCATAGTTGTGTTTGCAAGGCTACAGGTAGTTCTTTTACTCAAGGCTTAACTTTTTTGAGTGTTAACTGTAAAGTAAAATGACTCCAGGCTAGGCTCTCAGTGACAAAGTCCTGTAGGACCTACAGAATTAGCTGTTTGATTCATGTCTTAAGAAAGAAACTAACTAGTGAACATTATTTGTTCTGGTGAGCCTGATTGTGTAAAAATGCTTCTAAGAAGGAGGAGGTGAGGTGAAAAAAGGTTAGAATACAGACCACTCTGAAATAAGCATTGGGCAAATTAAGTACATGTCGCCTTTTCAAGGTACATTCTGTACTACTGTCATTACATCTCAGGTTACATCTTAAATATGAACTGAGTAACATGATGGAATAAAGTCCTGGGAAACAAATACGTTATATTCCTGTAACCTGTGTGCTCAGTGAAGGGCTATAGAAACACAGGCCTGGAGAACATAAATCTGGTGCTCAGCCAGCATGATCTCATGTTATGACTTATATCATAGGATGTTATTGTGGCCTTGTGTTCCCACAATATCACATATGCCTTGTAGATTTTTGCTTCACGCACTTCTACTGAATTGTCACACTGCATTCATCCCTCTACCTACGTACTTTCTGCTCCTCTGTTCTTTGTGAGAGTCTTCTGTTGAGCTCTCTAATGTTTTTAGTGCTCACTGGAGGTTTACGGGACTAGATACTAGTTAGTCCTCCCACCATGAAGCCCCTCAGTATATTATTGCAGAAATGAAAATATCACCACTTGCATAAGTGTTTGATCTTAGTCAACATATCTTGTAGGCTTTGGTATGGGGTTGGGTTTAATCAGATGGGTTTATATACAGATTTGAGGGAAATTCAGATCAGCGACTATACAGGCAGTTCAGGTTTATTTGGAATTAGAATTATGATTAAGCTTAACTCTGTTGTATGGACTGACCCTGAACCATGCTGATCTTTTGCACTTCTAATGAAACCAGAAAAAAAAAAATCAGTGTGGATCTTTGTGAGAGTCCCTGTGTTGCCTCTGTTATTCAGTACAATGCACTGAACATGTTGTGTGCATTTCTCCATATTTAATGGCTCTTTTATCAAACAGCGTTGCTTTAAGCAAAGGAATAAAATGAACTGTGTGCAAGTTTTTTTCTTGGCTTTCAATATCCCCTCTCAATCCAAATATGCTGTTCCCCTATTGCCTGCAAATCAAACTGCATATATAAAAGAGAATGAAAAGGTTTGTCTGCTTCCATTACTAAATACTATATCTAACAGACTCATGTAATGAACACATAGGAAGCGCACAGATGTTTTGCCCAAGTATTTCTTAAAATATAATTTCAATAAAACTCAGTCGAGTCTCTTTAATTGGTACAGGGACCCCAGCAGAGAGAGGAACATGACAATTAAGTACTCAGACCAGTGATCAGAGGTGTCATGGAATATCTACACACCTTTTGTGTTGGTAAGGAGTGTGTACCAAATCTACGGCTCAAGAAAATTGTCATAGCTTTGTTGAACCCTGATGTTCTGGACCTTAATTTGGGCTTTTATGTGCTGGAAATACTTTAACATCCTCTGCCAATGTCAAAATTTTGTAAGTTGAATGAAAGAATAGAAGAAATGAACAAGATTTGCACACTAAGTCATTTATGCCTGCTTCAGTGCCTTTGTAGGCAACAAAGTAGTTTTCTGGATACTGTCTAAAATATATGCATGAAAAGAAGATGAAGTAGGTATAATATCTATCTCTGTCTTTGACCTTGAAGAAGTGTACCTCTAGAAGCAGATACTACTACATTTCAACCTGCAAAGGTAAAATTATGTCATCATACTATTGTCTTTGAGGCTGTCCATGCCTATAAAAAAATGTATCAGTGCACTGAGATAGAAGATGTTAGAGGAGCTAAAAGGTCTATAATTTTTTATTAGGAATTAAACTCTGCTGTTTATGGCTTTCAGATTCACTTGTGTGTGGTCATAATACTTAATCTGGCTACAGTGACTCCTGTAAGAAGTTAATTTGTAAGGGTTAATTCTGAGAAGTTGCTACGAAAATGTGTCCTCAGGGAGGGACTAACCAATTAGAACTTGCTCTTATGGTACAATATTTGCAACTTCATAACATTTACTAAGCCTTTACTATGACTCAAGGAAAAAATGAGCATGGTTGGTTCTCAGGGAAGATCCTAAGGTACATAACTATGCACTGAATTTTAAAAAGTTACTTGAACTTAGGTTCTCAAATCCATATTAAGGCACGTAAGGAAGTGAAAAGATTCTCAGAAGTGCTGAGAATTGAAAATTGAGTCTGTTCTGACCTGGTGGGTAACTCGCCACTTGTGGAACCCAGCTAACTTATTAGGTATCTAAATATGGATTTAAACTATAATTTCAAATATTTCTGTTGACCTAACCTTCCAAACCATGGAAAGTCATAATTTTATAGACTTGCTTTTCCTCCCTTTTCTTGATGAGTGCAATTGCAAACAAACTTGTTTGATTCCCACCTACCTACAGATGCTATGTCTGAAGGTGCTGATAACTAAGTGAATTTGTTTAGACTGCATACCAACTACATCTAAGGGTATTTGTAAGATGAGGAAATTCTTTTTTTCTCGTGTAACACCTTTCATGTAATATATGAAGCTGATGACTTTGGTCCTCAACACTGGGCAGTCAGCATGAGAGAAGGATGCAAAGATGCATCATAAACTCTGCTGGTTTTAATGGGAAAGAGATGGCTAAGTCAATTGCCATCATTTGAGGATGCTACCTTGAATGCTTTGTGACCTGTTCATGTTCTGATACCATTGTACAGTTGGATGGATGGTGCTCTTATTGTGTAGAAATGCATCCTCTTCTATGTGATGTGGCTTTGTGGATTTTAAATAAAATATTAAACTACTCTGTCTATATTTTTAATTCTTAATATTTTTTGTTCCTTTTTAGTTTTCTTGGTCTTATTCTATTGCTCTCTTCCTTCTTCCCCAAATGGTGACGGCTTCTAATTTAAAGCTGACCTTTAGAGGTGTCTATAGCTTTTAGGAGTGCTTTACCCATTGTTAAAGTGGTTTTTAACTTTATATTTTAAAAAAAGATCAGTTGGGAGATTCTAATGCTCCCAATTCAGCTTTTGTACTAACTGTGCAAGTTAAAAGTCAGCATGGCTGAGAATAAGGGATAGAGGGGAGAACACGAGCAAAGGAAAGTGCATATTGATGCATCAGAGTAGCGTGTAAGAGCCATTATCACTGAGGTTGTCTCATTGTTTCTGTTATGAGTGGAGTTCCCTACACAAGGACTGAATACATTTACTGCTAAATCATATCCAAAAACCTCTTGAAGATGTTTTAAGAGAGCAGTCAATCCTATGACCTGTATTAAAGTTAGAAAGACTTCTGTTGTATGGGATTTCCTTTTTCATAGATGTACATATATATTGAAATGGCTATAATTTTTATTGGAAAAAAATATCTATAAAACTCTCTTGTGTCTCTCATAGTATCTACTAACATCTCATCTCTGTGAATCAAATCTCCAACCAAACTGTAATTATTTTTTTAAATAAAAATCTAAATTCACTTGAAAAAAATGGAGGAGAGGCATGAGAACAGTAGATGTGAGAAGGACGTGAGGGGGCTTAGTCTTTCTATTGAATCGGAAATTCAATTTTTATGTAAAGTAGCACCTAATGTATTTCTTCAGAGCAAGTTTCTTAAATAAGTCTTACTCCAAAAGTTTAGACTTGTCAAAATCCATGTCTCCCATTCCCTACATGTGTATTTGAGATTTATTAGGAAGTGGATGTGCATTTGATGTTTTCACAAATACAAACTATTTTCTTCAGATAAAAGTGTTCTGAAGGACACAAGACCTGTAAAACCTCATGGGGTCTCATACTGGCTTGGATTTTATGACAACACCATGTTGATTTTTCACAGAGGTTTTAATCCCAGTACCTAACATCAACAGGAGTCTGATTCATAAAACATTACCTCCATCGCTTTTTTTCCTAGAATCTTGCTATAGATCTTTCAGAAATGGAGGCAGATACTGTGTGTTGAATTGATTCATTGCACAAAAAAAGAAATCCCGCCCTGAAGTTTTAGTCAGTATTGGCGGCCTGAGGGAACCACCTTAGCTATTGGACAAATTTAATTTTTTAAAAATCAAACCAGAAGAGTAAAGAGCAAAAAAGTGCCCATAAAGTACATTAAACAGATGAGTTTCTGTAGTTAAAACAATAATGTATCAACACTGTCAAAAAGTCATAATTGTCTCAGCACTGCAACATTATTTATTTAATATTGAGAAGCTATTATTGCACTCTAGTTAAAAAAAAAAAACCCACTTTTACCTTAAAAATGCATGAAAATAATATTAAAAATTAACACTAAAACTATACAATGTGGCAGTGAGAAGCTCAGCAAATTGATAATGGAATAAGGAGACTTTCAAACCAGGTCAAAAGCTACTACATGATATCTTTTTGATGACAGATGAGAAATGAGACATTAAATATGCCCATTTTCTAGGAAAAAATGAGACCCCCTTGAAGAACTTTGCCACTAAAAAAGAAAAAAAAAAAGGAAAAAAGAAAAATGCATAAAATACTGAAGGGTGCCTATGGTACTGAGACCAAGAATGAAGTAAGGAACTTTGCAGAGTGGGCCTTCCTGGCTTTCTTCTACTGGAGTAAGCCCTAATCAAAGCATCCTGATGGAGCAACATATTAAGCACTTGCAGCTCAAGTAAATGTGATGTGGATGTAGGTGTACAAATCCAAAACTGGCATCTTTCCACTGATTCTACCTGTTTATTTAAGTTACACTTTAACTGTTCATGTTCACATTGTAGTAGGGCCTAAACACAACCAGCAAGTTGGTCTTATTGTGCTAAATGTGTTGTGAAGTAAAGATGTGTCATTAAATCCATATGCCAGTTTCAGCTCTGAATTGAAAGTGTAAAAAAGCTTTGTCTCAGCTTTATCCAGAGCGTACCATCACAACAAAATGCTCATCTGATATTTTTATTTGCAAGATGGGAATGGTATCTCTTTACATCAACCTGAAGAATGAACATCAACCTAAAGAATGGCTCTGTCCTGCAAGTTAGGACTCTATTGTTGAGCACCTACAGAAACAGTGAATGAAAGAATGAAAATAATTGTTCATAGCAGTGAAGGAATTATTAACATACATAACATGTAGTTTGCAGAATAGTCAAACAAAAAAATAAAATACAAACCTGTATGAGATAGATCACTTTATTACACTGCTAACTCTACCGCTTAACATATAAGCCTGCTGCTGTTGCTCCTGCACCCACCAATCCATTGTTATAGTTTATTGCTTATTCTTCCAGGTAGTGTTTCGAACTAGTGTCCAGGAATTATCTTCAGTCAGCCACACCTTTCAAGTTTCCTTGAACAGATTTCTTGGCTAGGTGTTGTATTTTCTTGAATACTTAAATTTGCAGTTCTCTCATGTTTCTCCTCTGCTCTGGATCTTCCTGGATTCAGTTTAGAAGAAATATTCGTCTCTCAGAGGCGAGATTTTTCTCTCACCTCAATTTGAACTTATTTTTACATTCCTGAGTTGAGGATTTACATGAAATGATTCTGAGGTTTCACAGGACATAAAGATAATTAACATTAAAATGATATCTCATTTTAGAAATATTTAAGGTTGGTTTGGGGAAAGTTTCTTAATGTCACAAACCGTAAGGAACAGTATGCTTGTACTGATACATGAAGAAGTAAAAAGAGAACCCCCCACCTTGTTTTTATGTAAAAACATTGATAAAGACAAAAAACTCACAGTTGGAAGGGGAAGATAACAAAATCTAGTAATGTCTTTCTGTTCCTTTTGTAGAGGTTGTTGCTCCACCCTTAATGCTGATTGCATCTGCTTACAGCTAGAATTATTCACTAGGCTTTCCATTAGGAATATTTCTGCAGTATGCCTAGTTTTGGGGTTCAGGTTTCAAATTCTTTTGTTTTAGAGAAACTTGTAGAATAGGTTTTTTCTTCAGAATGTCACTGTTCAGGTACCTTATGGTAGGTATTCTTCTTAAAACATGAATAATTATGGTTCAAAGAAAGTGCATTATTACTTTAAGTTAGAATTGTGAGGAAAAATGACAGTGGTGCTTAAATGGATCTTGACAGTCTGCATAGCAGGCACCAGCCATCTGTTCTATGGCAGTACTGTTTGTATTTTAATGTTTAAACATACAGCAAAGATAATTAAGAATAACTATAATTAAAAATGATTACAACAAATTACTTTTCCCTCAACAGTGATGTGTGCCTGTAACTTATAAGTTACTTGATGAAGTAACCCTTTGGTAAGGCAGATAGGAGAGCTTTGCAGTTCTCACCCTGTTTCTGACAAGTCATAGATTTTTCAGGTGCTTCCCCCCCCCCCCCCAAATGATGAAAGCATTTTATGTACTGGGCTTCATATAGCTATTTGATGAACAATAATTATCACTGAAATTTTATCCTTCATATCAGTATCTTCACTCTTTTTACATTTTTTTTCCCTTTTCCCAGAAACAAGATTAAAAGTAGCATATTTCTCAGTCTATGGATACAAAATGACAAGAAATAACACGAAGTCACACATTTATTTTCATTTTCAAAGAAAAACATTACCATTGGTCTTGACAAAAGCAAAATAAAATTGTAAACAGAGCCCCTTCCCCCTGTTTTTAAGGTAAATTAATGCAATTTCTGTTATAACTTCTTATGCCTACAATAATAAACCCATTTGCTTTTACAGCCCAATTTGTATAAAAGCTCTAACTCTTCCATCTTAGTTGAGTTCCATATAGATTCAGCCCTGTTGATGGGTTCTGGTGTCTGCCCTCATGGAGGTAAACATGTCTAAAATGCATGGGATGGGTTAAAGACAAATTATTCTCAACTGTTCACAGACAGAATTTCAGTTTCTGGTTGCCTCATTTTGCAGACATAAATGGGCTAAAAAAAGAATAGTTTTGGAGCTGATTGTGGGAAGCCCTACTATTGTTTAGCAAGGTGAGATCCTGCATGGAGACTGGATATGGCCAGACCATGGGGGCAGGCTCAGAAACCAGAAAGTCCTCTAAGGTTCCTGAAGTATAGATAGAATTTACATCTTCTGTGATGTTCCACTGCCATCTTTCTTAATCATTTAGCATGTCTTTAAGTTTTGGTCCCAAAGGTTTGACACAAAAGGTGTTAGCAACAGCTTCTGTGAGGCACAGTTGCATTTCAGAATTCAAGTACTTCTGGTTCAGCAGGTCATGCATTTTGGTGCAAAAACAGAATGATAGCTTAAGATATTTTGTTTTTCTTAAATAATAGAACAAGAATAAAATAGAAGAGAGAATTTTTGCCCATGTTTCTGCTTATTAAAAACATTTCCATATCACTGGCAGATCTCAAGAGAACTATTTTGGACTGTCACCCTCATATTCAGAAAATTGGTATTTGCCATTTTTCACAAACTATCATTTGAAGGTTGCTTCAGAACTCACTAGTGTTTCTCTTGACATTAGTAATGCAGCCTGTTGAAAAGAGACTGATAAATGAATTAAAAAGCACATGTTTGTAGACTGAGACTGCCATGGTGGCATTTCTCTTTCCCTGAAGATGATGAAGGTGCTATGCAATCTCAAAGGAGGCAGAACTCTGTAGAACTGCGGTTTGATCACATGCTGGTCACTTAGATTGACAGAATGAAGAGAGTATATAAGCAGGATATGAATAAAACATTACAATAATGTGAGTAAGAATCCAAATACTTTTCTAAAGTAATGTTTTATTTACCACTCTGAGTAGATTAGTGCTGTTCCAGAATATAATATTTGATGGCATTGTGTTTTATAAAGTTTGTATTGATAAAATTATCTGTCTTTCATACAGGGGAACCACATGGTCTTATTGCTTGAGAATAATATTACTCTACAAAGCTGATTACAGCATCGTTTGAAGTTAATTTCGTATTTAAATAGTGTGGGCCAAACTGAGCCCTGGTGCAAATCTGCTTGCACCAATGGATCTCCATCAGAGCAATGTTTGACCCTATGGGTTAATGTAATGAAAAGATAACAGCATACTGTATGATCACATAAATTAAAGATGGGAAATACCAATCAGGTCAGCTAGTCCTTACCCAGGGGACCAATTTAGAGTGTTCCCTACACTCTACTCTTGAGTGCTTTGCACTGTTTTAAGAAACTTGTGCAATGAGGCTCATGTCTATGGAGACTACACTGTAGTTCATCAGGTCTAACTACAAAAAGATGCTCTCTGAAACCCAGCCCAGATTTTTTTATTCTCAAGAATTAAATCTCAATATCCTTGTCATAACCATTCTGCTTCACTGTAAGCAATAGTATTTTTTTCTATTGTTTTCTCACAAGATATGCTGCACATGCTTTCAATCAACACTTTAGATTCACTCAGAAATAGAATATAGGAGACATTATTATTATTGTTGTTGCTATGATTATTATTATTTCTGTTGTTATTGCTCTAATTATTACTATTGTTTTGAGTTAAATTGTGTAGGTCAAATAAGAATTAATCTAAATGTATTTTTACTCTAATTGATGAAAAAAGCCATTAAAAAAACCTGACTTTTTATCTGGGTTCATTTTTTTGTATGTGTGTGAAAGACTGGAAAGAGAAATACACAAGCAGTTAAGGAAAGTTTTACTTTCATCCCAGATAAATCTAAGTAGTACTGAAGATCCTAGGCTTAGATGAGATAAAACCCAATTTCCAAATGAGTTTCCAATGTTGTGTGCTTCTGGCTACAAAGCTAACACAGACATTCAAGCTGTCATGTGCAAGAATGGTGTCAGCCAGTGACTCAGGCAACATAACTGGGTGAATAAGCAGTGCCATTACAAAGATAAATGCTTTCTTACAGTGACTGGGTCATCACACAAATATATTTGTCCTGAATTTGATCTTTTGGTGAATACAAGACTCTACACATCGGTCAGGTAGTCTCCATTCTGTAAATGGAGCAAGTCTCCTTGCTTTTAATATGAGAATCTGGCTTTGATCCAGTGTGTGTGAAAAATAGATTCAAGAGTTGTTTAGAAATTGATTGGCTAAATTGTTTCTCAAGCTGCCAGTACTATTTGTCTGAGACAGACAAAAAATTTGCTTTGGACTACCTGCTTTTCCCACCACGTACTGTACACCAACAAATAAATAAGCTTTGGGGTGGGTTTTTACGTTATAGCAGGTTAAATATTTGATCCTGAAGTACACTTCTTACTAATGCCAATTGTTAAAATTGTGGGGAGCATTCATACAGCCTAACTTTGACACATAATTATTAAATTGTTTGGTTTAGATTAGGAGCTAATTCCACAAAAATTCTAGGCAATGCAATATCAAAGAAAATTTCAGAAACTAATTTTAAACTAACCTAATTTGCCTTCTGCTATGACTTACCCCTAGAGGACTCTTTCTGCTTTTACCAGAAGGGTCTTAGACCCCCTATGATAGATGTCTATAGATATCATGAATTGTTTCCTTATTTACATGCCTTTTTGAAATGGTGGAAGAAAGTGATCAGTTACGCGTATTAAGTCCTCTAATAATAACAGTAACTGTAGCAAAAGTTTCTTACAAAAAAATCACATCTATCAGAAAACATAATTGATTGAAAAAAACAGAGAGAATGGAGGGAAGTGAGGAAAATCCAATGTATGGCAAGAAAAAAAAAAAGAATTGTACATGAAAAGAATCCAAAGGAAATCAATTAGGGAAACTACTAGAAATTTTGATCACTCAAATATTAATGTTAACAATATTTTTTATTCAAAGCACATTTTTCCTCCACAAAAACAGAAATGAGTATTAATATTATTACCTATGTATTGCTTAGAAAACACGCAGTAAATATTTTCCTTGATTTGTGAGCTCTTTCTGACAGACTGACACTAGCCAAAAGCTCCTGTGTCCTTAGCCACATGGTCACTGAAACTAGTAGAACTTTTTCTTTTATTTTTAATTGAATTAATGGAAAGAATAGTTACAATTTTAGAGCCACTATTAAGATGACTATTGGGCAAAATATCAGGAAGCCATTCACATTGTCTACACTAAGTTTTGTTCGGGTGTGAATGGGCACAGTGCCATTACATACATCTCCCCATGTCCCAGGTCTCACACCAGGAGCGACAAAATATTGAGAAGCTGTCATAGTCTTTCCACCATAACCCTTCCTGGCGCAGGACCTACCACTGCTGCTCCTTCCTTTCCCAACAGCAGCAGGGAGGGGTGGGTGTTGAGACACACAATCTCTTTTTGTAACCAGACAATTCCCTAACAGGTTTTACAGTTGCTTTGCAGCCCACTTTTTTGTCACCTGGGTGTCACAGAAGATGATGCTCAGCTTGTGATTCCGGCCAAGTTAATTTAATTTATGTAAGATGTATATGTTGAGAAGTGAGAACATACAGTTTTAAAAATTACTAGCATAGCTTCAGAGAGAGTGCCAGCATAAATTACCTATTGTTTAGATCTATGTTCATGAGAGATAGGAGACAATCAGAGGATGGCACATCACATACTACTTCACACATTCTAATAAGATTTGCACAAGGAATCTGCTGTTTCCATATAAAAGAATTAAGAGGAAGGATAAAACACAATGAAACCAGGTAAAGAATAGAAATTCTGAAGATAAATCTTATTTATAGTAGACCTCCTTGAAGAACTGTGTTGGGTTTTAGCTATGTCAATGGCCAAGCCCAGATACACAAAAATTATTTTGGATTAACTCTACATTAAAAATGCACAATTTTCCCTTAACATTCTGAAAAGCTGAAACAAATTCTGTCAGTTCAAATTGAAGGTGTCTTTCAGATTGAAACAGAAGGTTATGTTTGGCTTCCTGACTTCCATTGACTTTGTCAAAGCTTAGAAACATTTAAAATACAAAGATGGTAGATTTGAAAGTAAGCCCAATTCTAGCTGAAAATGGGAATGTTCCTTTAATTTAGAAGATATCGGAGCAAAATACTTAGAAATTACTTTTTTTTTTTTTTTTTTAACTGAAAGTTGCCAGAAATTATCACACTCTTCTTGACCCAAATAATCATTGTTTTGTTTTGTTTTGTTTTGTTTTGTTTTGTTTTGTTTTGTTTTTTGTTTTGTTTTGTTTTGTTTTGTTAATTGTTTTTTCAGCTGAGAAATTTAGAAGGAAAAATGGTCACTGAAGTTTATGTATGTATTCGGTAGCTTGAATAGAATACACATACAGATCAAGTACCTAGATATCTATGTATAGGTATTTATTCCATGATTGTAAGGGCTTTCTGTTTATCTGTAGACTTTGTGAATATCAGTAGGCTTTGTGAAAGCTTGAAAACAAAAGGTATGTAAAAAAAATGCATGCAAAAAGTAAATGGGCACCTATAACATTTATTATTATTGTTCATATGGATTTGCAGGAAGTAGTCATCAAACAAAACAGTTACCTTAGGATGCAAGACTTGTTTAAAATTCAAAAAAGATGGCTGTAAGTATTGATGTTATGCCATCCATGGGTTTGTATCATGCCTACATGCTTCATTTTCTTATAGAATTTTTTGAAGTGTTACTATTCTTGAAAACTGCTGGAAGGAATTGCCTTGTCTTCAGCTGTGAACGATGCCATGTGGAATGGTACCACGTAGCTCAACCAGTTAGCAAGCTGGGGGAGTGCCATGTCTAAGGAAGACAAATTTACCAGTTACTGTATTAACAAAGGCAGTTGATAAATAACTGACTCTGGGCCAAAAGTTCACAAAGAGGTACTTTTCTCACATTAACTTCTCAAAATTTTATAGTGCCTTTAACTTGGTAAGTTTTTATAGCTGGGAATTCCAAAAGTTGGTAACTCAAGGCTGAATGACACTAGATTCATAGCGAAAAGGAGAGTGATTTGCTGAACTGTAGAGTTCTCAGTCTCATTTTGCCATATCACTTCTTCTTTTTCTTCCCCTGTAAAACCTGTTTCTTTGTGCTGGCATGCTATAGCTTAATATATGAAATCTAAACGTTTACTTCACACTCATTTTCAGTAGCTTATTGTAATTTTGCTTGATCTGACCTTCGTCTTCCTTTTTGATCTTTCACTTACTTAGGGTGTGCTTTCTTTTTACCCTATTTTTAATTTTTATGTTAATGCATGTTTCATTTTTCCTCAGGCTCTAAGACTGCTGATCATTGCATAAGATCATGCTGCTACTACTCGAGTGAAAAAAAGTCTGCAAGAAAGCTCAGAGCTGAGGAAAAGGCTGACTTTTTGCTTTTCTTTAGTCGCTACAAACCTTGGGTATTGACAAAAACTTCCCGGTATACAAAAGCACAAGGGGGCAGTATTACATTAAAATAAATTGTTGGGGGGTGTATGTGTATGTGTGTGTGTGTACTGAAGAAAAGCCAGCTAGGTAATGCTAAAGTTACAGAAAAAAAGTTATTCGAGTTTGTTTAGACTGCCTTATTAGTTTACTTGTCCTGATGCCACTGGTAGGTTAGAGGAAAAAAATTCTGAGGCCATGAGGAGATTTACTTGCTTCTGTTGTGTGGCAGATCCTTCATACCTCTTCCTTTCCCTACTTTTCATTGTTAATAAATATTTATTTGTTTTTTTTAAGGACTAGCATAGTTTTTCAGAAGACTTTCTTTCATGAGTAGTTGGCATGAAAAATAGCACTTCCTCCTTCATTGATACAGTACAGTGAATGCACTGTAGAGGATTTCTGCTAACCTTTGAAACTTTCAAAATTGGTCACAAAGGAGCCATTTGGAAAATAGCAGTTGAAATGACCTGTTCTGTTGTGGCAACACTTATATCAATGCAGTGAACAGACAGGCAGCTGGCTTCATGTAGAATTCTTAAAAACTTATTCTTGGATGAAAATGTTTTGCTGCAGAAGCTTGACTTCAAAAAGCAAGGGTGTTTGTAATGACTTTGAAAGAATCTGGTCATGTCCAGAGTGTTTCACATTGTTTTCCTGTCATTTATTACAAATTCTTATTTTCCCAATTTTTGAGCAATTAAAATCACCAGTGTCTTCTTGTCTGGAATTAGTTATCTGGGCCACTTTCTAAAACCTGGGCTCTGCTACTGTAGATTTTTCACTTTCAGTTTAAATTGAGTGCAAAGTCTGACCTATCTTTGCTGGGTTGTGTCATTTTGATGCTATGCCCAAAGGATGTAATCTCTTAGTATTTTTCCAGAAAGTCTAGTGCCAAGGGTTCCTAACAGAAGTGGCTCTATAATGATACACAAACTCTGAAATATGAAAATGTATTGCCTGTATTTTCTATTTTTCAGCTCTACCTAGCTTTGAAAAGAGAAGTTATTATTTAGTGACAAAAACTACTGCCACTTCAAAGAATAATATCAATGTGTAAGGAAGGGTATCAGGATTTGGTTGCAAAGACCTAACTCCAGCCACTGTTTTGGTTTCTTTTCTGTGAATGCAAATAATTTGTATACTGCTTGGCAGCACCTCTTGGAAGTACTCCAGAGAGTATTGTGTAAATCCACTTGTGTGAATGACTGCTTCCACCTGCGTTAAGATATCCACACTTCATTCTCAGTCTTTTAAATAAATTCTGAACAGGAGGTTTAAGAAGGCTCTTCCAGGGCCTGACTGTTGAGAAGCTGAGACCTCTCAAAAGTCAAAGAGGTTGATTCATGCTTCCTGGAGCTCCCTCCAGAAAGATAAACTGAAGTTAATGCACAGCACAGGTATTTGCACCTGTTTTAACTAATATTTTGCTCAGATGAGAAGTTAAAAGTGGTATCTGGCTGTTGGCCAAATAAGCAACCAGTAATGCCATTAATCTTTGATAGTTGTGGGTCCTCCATTTAAGAAATTGACTGCTGCTCCCTTTTCATGCCAGAAAGGCCTGAGTGGTTTCTAACCCTTGGACCTTAGGACTGAATTATATAAAATTGAAAGGTTGGTAATAAAAATCTTAAAAAGTGGTTTTATTTTTTTCCTCTCAGTATGTTCAGAACCTAAAATTGGCAGAGGACCTTATTGTAAGGAGGAAAATTCGTAATAGTAACTTCAAAATTAAAAATATTTGAGAGATAGTTATAGGATCTTTAGTAGCCTTTTTGTTTCGTTTTTTTTTTGTTGTTTTTTTTTTTTTTTTTTTTTTTGTTTTTTTTTTTTTTTTTTTTTTAGTTCTTCCATTAAGTGAAAAATATACATTTGTTTTGAAGCAAAATGAACAGGTCAGGTCACTCAGTTTGAATTCTGCCCCCACGTTTCTCTTAGAAGTAATCCAAATATGAACTTTGGGCTAAGAATTGGTTCTAATACTATAAAAACATGTCCCTGCTTTCAGACGAGATTGCATCTTTGTATTTCACCCTTCCAGATGAACTTTGGCCTGTTTCCATTTTAAGTTTAATCTTATTTATATGGAGTCTTTTTCTGTGATTTTTGTGCTTGGCACCCATGAGAGCCCTTCTCAGTTTTTTTCTTTTTCTCCAAACGTATAAAATGCCATTCCTACCATTTGGGGAATCTAGTTATATAATTGTAGGTGTCTGTTCTTAATCCAAAACAACCTGTGAGAAAGATGTTTTAGAGACTTTTTTTTCTCTTGTTCCTATGAAGAAAATATAACAGTTGATAGTATCTGTCCCTGATTTTTACATGGGTCAATAGGTATTGGGGTTATAGGAGTTTTCTAATCATATCAGATGACCGAAGAGATACACGTACAAATCATCTCTCTTGAGGGAAAAAGGTATCTTACCATTGATATCTGCTTCTATAAGACATGGCTTATGTCTTATATGTATATGTATAGGTATACATATATGTATGCTCTAGTATCTTCTATCTAGAGATATTAAAAGGAGTTTTTTTTTCTGTCTCTCTATCTCCTTTCTCCCCGCAGAAGGCTTATTATGACATGGAATGGTTTATCAATTTAGTGACATGACTCAGCACATACTTTGTGTCATACTGTTTCCATAGCAAACTCTGTTCATGAAATGCCCAGAACTCATCTCCAATTTCCATAATAAATTCCTATTGAAATCCAGCTCTAGTTACCTGTTCAATAACTTCCATTTCCCACAGGACTTCTCACCTATTTAGGGTATCATCTAGCTATAAGAAACATAATCTTTCCATATATATAGCTCACATTTTTATGAACATCATTTATAGCATTCGAAAAATCACCTCTAGCGTCATTCAAATTTGGTGACTCCATATGTTGGTGGCAGTTATTTCCACAAAGTCTGAATGGTTGCATTATAGTTGTAGTGAGAATTAATTGTAACAAAAGAAGGCTCCCCGTTGTATTTTAACTCTCATTTGATTCTGAATTATAATTTTTTTTAATTAACTTTCATTGGGTTTTGTTTGTTTGTTTGGGACTTTTCTAAAAACGTTGTTTTTCCACAGTGTCATCCCATGTTTGATTCAGATAAAGTAGCATTTCTTTTACATCAGAGTACTAGCTTTCCCATTCTGAGCTATTAACTGGGGACAATAAGTAGTGTTATGGGGTTACTTTCAGATTGAGGACACCGTATCTACAGAATAAAGCTCATAACTACTGTTGAAAGTCTTTTGGCTCTAAAATGGAACAAAAGCTAGAGAACTGATAGAAAGCAGTTCATTTGTTCAGTTCTGCCTAGAAAAAGATGGAACTTCCCACTGCCTACACTCTGAAAACACTGCAATATTAAGGTGAAGCATCTCAATGAAAATCTTTAAAATAAGGTGGCTAAAGAGTAAGTGAATCATACAAATGGAAAAATAATGTGTACTGTTTATCCTGAAGGTCCTTCAATTTCAGCATGCTCATCTTTTCTGTGCCTGTCATCCCAATATAAACCTTTCATAATAAGTATTCTCATAAATGTGAACAAACAACAAAAAAGCCTCCTCTCCCCCAACACACCCTGAAGTGTTGAGAACTTTCTGAAGTTGTCATCACAGGAGGCAGTGAGCAGGTAGAGCTTTGCTAGTTTCTGCACCTGTGATGCCAGGGGCACAGCAATGGCTCAGAGAGGCTTCTTCCTACCAGCCTCAGAACTCTTGTGCTCTCTACCTCTGGATGGGGATGAGCAGTCAGGCCAAATGCCTCACTCCACTATAACTTCATACGAATTTTTATTGCCAGTCTGATTATCTGCTTTGCCCTCATTCTTCTTGTTTGTCAAATAAGACACTGCTATACTGCTTTGTGACAAAACCTGTGAGACATGTGCTTCTTTTAGCTTGCAGTTGCTGGGAGTACTAACATTACTTTTCTGACACACCCTCCCGGGACCCTGGGTGCACTACGCATGGGTCTGGAGCCAGAGGCTCTTTGAGCTATTCCAGAGAAATTATCAAAACTACTGGGAAAGAGACACTGCATGGTGCAATATAACATATTTATTCCTTTATACCTATGGTATACATAAAACTAACATGTTATTGTTAATTTAGGAAACATACATTTCATTGATTTTCCTTTTACAAGTGGCATGACCTAGCATTCTGAAGTAAGTGTCCAAAAATTCCTACCTGTGATTTGTATACTGCTTTTTCTAATTTTATTCTAGTTTTATGGAGAAACTTTACTATAAATAAATTTATTCTGTAAACAAAAAAAAAAAAAAGAAAATAATTAGAGACATATTTGGTGTTCATTAAAGTTGGTGATGTAAACAAAGAGTAAATATCATTTGCCTAAGTCTATAAATGAGAGCTAAAGAAACGATCTATTATTCAGAGGCGCTGCCCTTTGCAATTCCCATTGAGTTTGGGCTACTTATCCAGGTACTTAAATGAGATAAATTTTTAACATGAAAATCTAGAAGTGATTTTTTTTTTTAAGGCATTAGTTCGCAATTTTTTTTACCCAGATTTCTGCCTTTTCAGATTTTCACTTTCTTTTTTAGTTGTTTGTTTTTGCTGAACTTAACCAGACCTGAAAATCTTAATGTAATATTCTGTTACATTTTTTTTTTCTTTTCAAATTATTGGCTATGCTGGCTAGATAAGTTTCTCAGGTTCTTTCAGCTTCTGTAAAGCAGGCACAAGTGTTAGGACAAAGTGGATAGTAATGCTATGTGTTAAATTCATTTTATTCAGTCTTCTATGTAATGGAAAACACTGATTTAATTGGTGGAGAAAGACTGATGTGTATAAACTTATGTATCACTTAAGGGTTTTAAGAGGAGCCAGTGGGCTATACATCTGGTTTTAAATGCACAAGCATTTTTAACTTGTGTGCATTATTGGACTGTATGAAGCAAGTTTCTGATCTAGAAAGTCATTATGGCTCAAAATCGATTTCCTTAATCTAGGGCAGACCTTTCTCAGCCCAGGCTGAGTGAGCTGACCACCTTTGCTAGCAGTCCTCACTGCAGCACAGGCACAGGGAATATAAGGAATCTTCTTTTCTGACTCCAGGTCCAAGAGCAGAAACATGCTTAAGGGCTTGTATATTCAGAATGAAGACCCTTCTTCTCTGCCACATTTGTAGTGTAATCTTGGACAAGGCATTGAAGCTCTTTGTGTTCTGTTTCCCCATATGTAAAAATGGATAACGCTTCCTTCAGAGGGTATCAAATACTTCATGAAGATGAGACAGTTCTGTAAGACATTCTGATACTGCAGAAATGGATGTTGTACAAGTAAATATAGTCATTTAGCTAAACTGAAGAGGGAAGGAGATAAGGGAGCATGGGTAAGGAAGGCAGACATCCAATTTATCATAAGAACACAGAAAGCTCTCAATATGTATGAAGGGAACAAATAAAAGAAGGAGAGATCTCTGCCTTTTCCATTCTCTGAAATCTGCATGGCCTGTGTATTAGATACTGGTTTCTTCTTTTCTAAGTTAAAGAAAAAAATTCTGTACTTTCCTCAAAAGGGAATGCCTCCAGTTCCTCTGCATTCCCCTCCCTTTGGCCACAGACATTACTGGACTTATTCCTTCAATAGAAAACATGTTTCAGGAAGTTGATGTTGCTCAAATGTGTCAGTCCCCTGTGCTAGACCCTTAAAAGCAAGGAATTACCAGATTCTGAGACACCTCTTAACCTCCCCTCACACCCACACAGCATGTCTCTATTGACAGTGACAGATACTGCATCTTAATAGGGAACCTACTTCAGCCTCCAGCAGAGAAGGAAACACTCTACTCATTAATCTCCCTCATAGTAGAGTATGAACCCTTATTTACAGCCTCAGCAACATTAGCAAATGTTCTGTGTTGACATATGCACACAGGTTAGGCGTGTCAGACTGTATGAACTTCTGGGGAAAGCTGATGTTTTAATGAAGGGTTTGCCTCCTCCCCATCAGAGTGAAGTACTGCCTGCTCTTACCGCTCACAATCTGTAAAGTAACGTCCCAATGGCATTCTTCATCAATCCAAACCCACACCTTTGAAACAAAATACGAAGGTGTTTTGGTGAAAGGCTTCAATCAGCTAGACCTCAGTGTTTGAAGCCACTTCCACATGCAGAAAAAGGTCTTGTTTCTACAGTGATAGACAAGATATGAAAAGCTGGAAAATTAGTAATTCTATTAATCTAGTGTCCAGCATTTCTGTAGTGTTTAGATATGTGATTTGCATTTGGGTTCTTCTACTTATCTTTGAAGAGAAGTGTTCTTTTGCACTACTAACCAAGAAAGCAAAAAAATAAAATAAAATCACTTAAAATAATTTCAGAAGCTTATATGAATTGGTCTGTTGTCTAATGAAAATCTGATCTGGGCAAAGCCAGTGCCAACTCTTGAGTGTTCTGCAGCTGAAAATCTAAACTTTGAAACCATTATGTGGGAAGTATATTCAGAAAATTGGCTAAACAAATAAGTTTTACAACCCATGTGGCAGAATATGTAGCACTAGGGAACATCTAGGTGTTAGCTGCAAGCTTATAATTTGCTAAAAATATAATACTGACAATACTACAAAAGGGTTTGTTTGTTTTGAGCTGTTATCTGTACTAAGGATTAGGAATTAGTTTGGTACGGATTAAAGAAAATTGAGTGATGCTCTGGAAAAGAAAAGTCATGTTTAATTTAAAACCAAATACTGATTACAGTATTAGAGGGATACTGTATACTTGAAATATGATTCTGGCACTCAAAATCAAAGGAGCAGTATGGCTAGTGCATGAGACTTGGACTATGTGAGAGTTGGTTTTTGTTTCTGGGAGCTACTGCCTGTGACTTCCTGCCTCTCTCTAAGAATTCCTCTACATTGCCTACTCCCTCCTGCCTGAGCACCATGCTCCCCAGGACAGCGATTGCCTGTACTTTTTGATACAGAGCCACTCACAAGAGAGCCTTAGCTTTGGCGTGGTCTTCTACTTGCTATGATGCCTCTAGGAGTATGTCTGTGCAAACATGCCAACTGGAGAAGAATTAATACTTTCAAAGCATGTCTCTAACATGGTTTTCCTGCTACAGGTTCCTAGAGTTCATCAAGTCCTGTGATTTTGGAGAGTAAAGAAAAGACCTTTGGTGTGTCCGAATGCCTCTCTGTAAAATCACCTGGAGATATTATGGCACCTGAAGGCGAACTAGGTGGTGTATACTTTAGAGAGTTCTGCAGGTGAGTGGTTGGCCAGAGAGCAATTTTCTGTCTGTGTTCTTATGTTAACTACAGGAATTACAAAGGACATCTGAGTTGCTTGATTCATCTGCATTATGTCCTATCGTGCTAATACTAATACTGACTAGCTAAGCTTTTCTAGGAATAGATAGTCCTAGTTTCTTTTATAGGATGGGGAAAGACCCATGTGAAATTGGGAAATAACCTGTATGTCAGGTTTGCATTTAGGGCTATGTATTCTGAACCTCTTACTCTTGGCCTTGCTATGTTTTATATTAACCCATTTAATTTAATGCAGACAGGTCTCTGTCTCCTTCTGTGAAATTCACTTGACCCTTCCTCACTCACCTGTATAAATTCCAGTATAGATTTTTTGAGGGATATCATCTGAAATGTTTTATTCATGTTACAAAATCATACATTAGTATCACAGCGTCCGATCCTTTGAATAATGATTGCTTAAAAACATGCTTTTTATCTGATCAAATGCTTAGCAACTCCTTATTGGATATGGGTCATGGGCCATTACCCACCAGATAAGGGACATCCCTTAAAATGTAGGAGGATAGTCACCCTACTTTCAAATTTATCTCAAATATTCCCTAATATTTCATTAACTGCATTAGGGTTACCTACTGTGCTTAACAGCGTTAATCTATATTGTCCTGATAGCTTTCATGGAACAAACCCAAGGTTTATCAATAGTCTTAATTAACAAGCAGTAACAAACTGACTCAAGGGCACACTAATTTGCTACATTTGCTTGAATGTCCCTGTAATTTTCCTGAAAATGCTTACTACAATGAGCATATATGAAAGCAGATTTCAAAGAATGTGCCTAGTGCAGGGTGTGGAAGAAAAAGTGGGTTTTCAGATGCTCTGAGCACTCCTTGCATAATGGACATAAACCACTCACAAGGTCTTGCTGCCATGGCCTTTTTTGCAGATTGAGTCTGTTCAGAATTCTATTTCCTTTGCCTTCACCACAAGTGCAGGTGGTAGTAAATGGAGGTGTCCCTGCCCATGGCAGGGGGGTTGGAACTAGATGATCTTAAGGTCCTTTCCAGCCCTAACTATTCTATGATTCTATGACATCAGATGCTTTACTTTGCAGGGAAGGATTAATCAGATGCAAAAGTCACTAAGATTGGTACCACTGGTATTTAACACGACTTGGATATTAGGGAGAAAAACAATGCATTTCTTTGATGGTTTGCTCTTTAGCTGTAAAATTCCAAGCACATTTTTTTGCAAAAATTGGTGATCATTACTAGCTTCCTTTTCAGTGCCGAAAGAAAGTGAGATGCTTACTTCTAGTCTGATAACTTTGCAACAAGTAATAGATCCTGCGAAGAACAGAAATCCCCAAATGGACTGTGCCACATTGCAAATAAGTCTTCCTTCCAAGAACCCTGTGGCAGTGAATAAGCTCTTGGGACACTGAGGAACAAGAGAGAGGAATGAAGTAGTAGAGCCATAATGCTGTGGAGTTTGGGCAGGATTATGGTCCTTGGGGCACCACAGGGAGGGATCTACAAAATGGGGCAAGTGTGCTTTGCATTTTTGAAGGCGTTCAAGATGTTCATGCTAACTTCAAAGCTGTGTCAACAATCATGCAAACAAACAAAACATTTTAACACAGCCTCTCACATGGATTTTTTGAAACTTTGCTTGAGACCTTAATTCAGGGGACCCTTTACCTTCAATGCCAGACAGTACCTTATACTATGAACCTAGCTGGCAGCATATTTGTCTGAATATATACTGCATTTGCAGTGTTAAGATAACCTTTCAGAGGCCTGTTGTGCTGTTTGAGTAATCCCGAAAGGGGTACTTCCAGCCCTGAGAGCAGCCTTATCCTGTTCTTGGGGCAGAACACCATATTCCCTGATACCCTTAGCCCACAGGTCTTGTGCTCTATATCCAGGGACCAGGAGGGTGGTCAAAAGGTCATGCAAACCCTTATGGCAGAGTTGTATGCAGATCCCAAGCCACTTGATACCTGGGGCTGTGCCTTCCTTAGAGCTGTCCCCGGAGAAGGCAACAGCCATGTTTGCCTAGCCAGCCTCTTTTGAAAGTAGTTCTGAATGAAAGGTAAAAGCAGTGATTACAGTGAGCCAGTCACATGTTATGAAAAATATACTTCTAAAAATCATATTTGATTGTTAAACTGCCCAGCCTTGATTAAACTGGTTTTCTTTGTCATGCTGCCCTGACACACCCAGTTTCCTGCAACTTCTGCCCCTTATTTGTGTTTGTTGAGAAATCTGCTATCTGTTATACTAGCTACTACAATATTATGCTGTTTCTATGGGATGTGAGCTTTTTTATTTGCTGCGTAATAACTAATCCATCACTGAGGTTTCTCAGCACTTGCAGGGGTAGAATATCAGTCCTTCACTGTTGTAACTCTACAAATGAACATACACTATTGTAGTTCTACAAATGAACATACACGCGCTCTTTCAGGCACACGCACAGAGAAAAGCATGCAGTCACTTACTGGCTTACTCTGAAGGACAATGTGTTTGTGGGTTTTGGTTTCGTAATTGTCATCTTCTGGTGTTGGTAGGAAGTGCAAGGTGAAAGAAGCATGTACATGAACACAGCATTTGGTGTCCTCCCTTGGTCCCAGTATGCACGCTCCAATATCTGCTGTTAAACACGGCAGAAATCACAGGAAAGGGAACTGGCTCTGCCACCTCAGAACCAGCACAGGATTTGTAAGACAATCCTTAGTGTCGGTGGAAAAAATACCTAGCAGGGGTACTTGGGTTCTGACAGCTTGTTTCTAGTCACCATCCCACAGCAAAGAATTATTACATCTTATGATTATTTTTTATTTACATACGCATCAAACTGACAAAATGAGGTTTATGCTTTCTCCACTTTTTAGTTTCCAGCTGACTGTCATTTTCTTTTAAGATTAAATAAGTAATTTATTGAACTGTAACATCAAGTATTTATTAGGAAATTGCTGGGTAATTTTAACTGTATCTTATTTTAAAACATAAATCTGCATCCAAGGCCTCCAGTAACTTTGTGCGACTCTGAACCATTAATTTCTTCCAGAGTGACATTCTGATATGAGCTGAACAGATGGAATTGCAGGATTGTTCTAGCAAATTTATCATAAAAAATGCATCCGACACCTGTGTAATTTGCCTAATCATTTTCCTAATAAGCTCCCACCATTAATTATGCACGATTTCCACAATGCAATCAAGATAAAAGTAAATCTGATGACTTAATACCCTTCAAAATAATTGGTTCACCCAACACAAGGCCTCCTTTGCTTTCCATAGCCATTCCAGTTAATTAGAAAAAGGGTGCACCCTGTAGGAGTCAGCAGAATGGAGGCTGATCGCATGGTGGGAGGCAGGCCTGCTGGTTTTTTGGGCAGGAGTCAAGGATATTAACTCATGAAAGAGAGGAACACCACCACCACCACCACCCCCCCCGGCTCTCATCGTTGCCTCTTTTTTCCTCACTGCCCACCCCACCCAACAGCAAACAGATGCGATTAGTGCTCTTCAGCCATCAGAAAACTGACTGCAGGACTCCAAGGGTCTAATGAGAATCAACTTTTCGGTGGCTGCTATCTTGCAGTGCAGCCCACCTGTCACATCATTAGGTGCAGCATGTGCCTGGAATTCACTTTGCTAAATGAGATTTACAGGCCCCAGTGAAACCCATCCTGCAGCATTCCTGCTTCAATTAGCTAAAGATTAATTGTCTGAGAAAGGGAATGAAAGTTTTACTTCAACTGACCTAAAAAGGGGGGGCTAAGCAGGGTGGGGAGGTGGAGGGGGAGCTGTGAAGGGGGGTGCAGGCAGAAAGTATGGCTCAGGTATTCCACATAGGCCTCAGGCAGTGTGGAAAAACGTGATAATTTAAAGGTGCTGCAAATTTCCTACACCGCGTCTGGATGAGTGAAATTAACTAGCACTAAAAGCTGTCAAATTAAAGGTTGACTTCCAGATATTAGCACCTTAAATGTCACTGAATATTCTCCGTCTCTCCCCTCCCCATCATCCCTCTTTTCTCTCAGTCTCCCCCCCCTACACCCCATCATCCCCCCCTTCTCTTTTTTTTTTTGGCAAACACACGCGTCAGCACACCTGCACATGCACACAAACATTATCCTACTGCTGTTCCTGCTAACTGCTTGTGCGTGCTCAGGCCGGAGCCGCTCAGTATAAATCTCTGATGTAACCATGGCTACAGAACAACTGGCAATTACAAAATTTCCTCCATTTTTAATGTTACACTAATTATGTTTGAATGTGTTTTAATGGGGAAAGAAATCGAGGAGATGAAACAGT
Source organism: Amazona ochrocephala (assembly GCA_039720435.1). NCBI lineage: Eukaryota > Metazoa > Chordata > Aves > Psittaciformes > Psittacidae > Amazona > Amazona ochrocephala. The sequence continues at coordinate 66,659,173 of CM077880.1, read as the reverse complement.
GTTCTGCACGCAAAAGGCGAGGGGGGAGAGCTGGTGTCTCCCATCTTCAACAGCTTGAAATCCAAGCCCAAGAAAACCCAGAGCATCTTGAAATGGGCTGGTGTGCCTGGGAGCAGAGGACATGCACACCAGTGTGTGGATTAAAGCTTGGAGTTAGGATGGTACCACCAAAACAAGCCCACCCCGCTCATAAATTGGGAAAACAAAATCGCAGCTTAATTTGAACTTCATTTAAAGAAGAAATGATGGCTGTGATGCCATTGCTTTGGGTGCCATTGCTTTGGATGTCCTGCTGGCCAAAGGTGTGGCTTCAAATCTGTCTTGTGACTTTTGTTCCATTTGTGATTTTGAGTTAGAAACTGTTTTTCTTCTATTCTGCATAGCATCAAATACTGGTGTGTGTGGGGGGGGATTCTCAGGCTGTACAATGCTTAAGATGGCATACACTGCCTGCAGAAAACTTTATCAAAAAAGGAAAACCATTTTGTTATCAATTGTACCCTCAGCCCCTAGGCCTGGCGCATCTACTTGTCTTTCACCAATAAGCTCTGTGTCATCCAAAAATATATGTTGTGTCAACACATTCTGAATGAAGCCGGTAAGTCCTTGCAAGTGAGCGCCTTCTGCCCCAACTGAGGTGTGGGTGGCATACTCTCAATGCTCCTTTTTGATTTTAGTGGCATGCTACTAAAATATACCCAGTACTACTTTTTAGTGGCTGGAGGAACATGTCCTGCCACTTAGATTACTCTGGGTCTGAGCATCAGCCTCAGAGCTCTTCATCAGCAGTACCTTATGGGTTTCCTGCCAGGGTACTGGATCCTGTTCTGATGTTGGCAGAAAGTCTTCAAGCAGGGAAAGATGAGACAGACAAAAGTTAGTAGAAGAGTAGCATACTCTTTAAGGCATTTTGATCTGGGGTCACAGGGATGCCATGCAACAGGCATAAGTATTTGAAGAGTGGTTCATTTCTATAAGACCCTGATTTGGTTATATTTTGCTGCAGGGGAGGGAGATCAAAAACCCAGCAAACAACATTTTGCATCATACTGCTCCAACTTCTTCCTTAACCTGGTAATTTAGCATGCGTGCACACCCACTGCTGAAGGTGGGGTGGGGATACTGTTACAAATTTCCTCACAACAGTGAGCTCTGGATCCCAGCTGTGTCTTCAGCGGCATGAGCCAGCTTGATTATGCTAAAGCACCCCTGGATCCCTTCCGCTTTTGTTTCATTCTACCCAGGGTTTTAAAGCTTAAACATTGACATGCTTGGGTAGTTTCTTCTCTAATTTTATCCCAGCTGACTGTGCAATGAGTTTAACTCAGAGCCCTTAGGTGCAAGTCACTTTCCACGATGTATATTAAACCTTATAAAACTAGCCAGTGTGTCATTACCCGGAATATAATTACCTATATTGGAATTTGGCCAGAATACTGGGGCTAATATTGTTAGCCTTGCAAAAATTGGCGTGGGACTTTTTAATGACCACATGTGGTCAGTGCCATATGTTTCTTGCTGATCTAAAGGATGGTGCCTCTCATGCAGCCATGCCCCGTTGAAATCACTTCAGGGTAGGAAAGCAAAAGCTGAGGCCATGCAAGACAGACAGGTGCTAGTTCAGAGACTGATGACATCTTTGATGTGAGGCAGGAGAGAGCTCTGTAGCAAACCCCAGCACTGCATGGCCAGGAGCTCTAACTGACCCAAGCTTTACACTTTCCCTCCCTCTCGTTTGCCAGCCCTCATGCTTCTGCAACCTAGCCTGATAAGAAGAGTCACTGCCCTTTCTGAAGATGGTGGTTTTTATGTGAAGATAAATTTTTAATTGCTTGTCACACAAGTTATTTCATTCACTGAAGGTACTGATTTAGACAAAATTGGCCCAAACTACAAAATCAATTGGTAATTTTCTATAAAGCCCTTTAATTTTTCTTTTACTTCCATGTGTTTTGTGCCAGACAATCGCAACATATCCTAACTGAGGATGACTATGCTTTAAAGTATTTAAGCTAACATTAATAGTCACATTAAAAGGAAATCTCATTCAAATATTTTGTGCAAGTCTTCCATGTTTGCTCCATACGCCACTGTGAAGTTTGGGATAGAAGCTTTCTCAGAGAAAACAGGTGTAGCTGACCACTGCTCCGGTCAGTCTGATGAAACTAATCTTGATCTCATTCTTCAAAATGTTCATAAAAACATAAAAAAGCATCAGGTTTTGAAACCCAGCAGGTATTGGGTTTCTGGTAGAACGTCATTACAAGGTTCAAAATGAAGCTTGAGCTATGTTTTTCCTTCTTATGCTGACAACAAGGAGTATTCAGTGTCCTTGTCCTTTCTCAGACTTCTTTGTGACTCTCCTGAGTCTCTTCTCAAAGAGACCAAGTTACTGACTCTCATGCTGCCTATGTGCCTGTGGTTCTCTCCCCACTCTTTTCCTTCCTACTTTCCTTTGAAACCATATTCTCTTTAAATTGTACAATGAAACCCTCCATTTACTTTAGCCTGCAATAAAATAGATTTTCATTATAAAACATTTGATGGTACTGCACTACTTCTGGTCTATGTGGCTTGTTAAGACACTAGTGGTGGTAGAAAAGTGATGACCTACCACCTCTGTTTTAAACCTAATTCTCTCCTGATTGTCAAAAGTTGTGAAGAAGAAACCAAATCTATTATCGGACAAGGTTATCATTAGCAAGGTTAGCAAGCCTTCATCTTTATAACCTTCAACTTTACAACTATCCTTTGCTTGAGAGATCATCGTTTGGCTTTAACGATCTCTCTTGCCACAGGTAGTGTTTAATCTTCCCTTTTTGATTAAACTAATAGAGATGGCTTTGCCAAGTCATCTCCAAGCTTCTATTTGCTTCAGATGTCCTGGACTTTTGACTTTGTTACAGCTTTTACACTTGAATATAAAACAAGGCTCATATTTCTGACTTTGGTGGCTGATATCTCCCTAACAAAGACTAATGGTCAATTCTTGTAATTGTGGATCCATTTACACGCAGCGAAGATGTGCAGATGAGTAGAAAGAAAGAAATAGATGTTATCAACAGTCATTATTGTCACAGGGGTTAAGAAGCTTATAATTTCAGCATCGAGTTAGACCAGCCTCTGTTTAGATAACTAAATGGTAGCTGTGACAAGGTAAGCTGTTTCCAGATATGCTTGTTGAGAAGGTACAGACTCTGCTTGCTTCCTGATTACAACACAGTGACTCATTCTCTAGAGGCAACCCAGACCTGGTGTGGTTTTTGAAGCCAGGAATAAGCTCACACTTCAGGCCTCACTGCACATGGAGAGGTATTGGCTGGCTGTAAACAAGTTCATCCCCTGGTGTTAGGAACATGTCTAGGCAGTGTTTTCATATGCTTGGAGGGTACTTGGCTGGAGAGCTCTGTGGGGCTCAGCCACCGCAAAAGTGACTTGCCAGTAGCAACTTCATCCACTCGTTCTGGGATGTCTGTTTTTCCAGAACTAGCCCACTTTGGTACTTACAGTACCTGCATCAGATGCTACTGAAATTCTACATAAAATTTCAGAGATGAATGCTAACCTTAAAAAAACTGAATTACCTAAACCCAACCTGACTTGAGGTGGAAGGCAGTTTTCAGGGTTATATCCTTGTGACATTCCAACCAGGAGTATTTCAGACAGTGTAGCAGAAGACGTCTCTGACAGAGGTAGGGTTTCACTTGGGACTCCAGAGCTTCGAAATTCATTCCTTTGAGAGCAAGAGTAAAATGAAGGCAGCAAGGGGTGGGAGGGCTAGAGACATAATGATTTATTGGAAAAATCTGATCTTCTGGGGGAGAAAAGGCTGCCTGCATTCAATGTAGCTGGTTGTATATCTAATTAATGGCAGAATGCCCTGTGCTTTTGGAAACACTTGTGGACCCAAAGAAATAATTCATTGTGTGATGGATCCTAGCAATGGATCTGTGATCTGTGCCAGGACTGCTCTTTAGCTTGGTTTCTCCCTGCGTTTTATGTTGTGATGCATTTTTTTATCCCTCTTGAAGCCAAGATCAATGAGTTAAAAGCCTGTTTTGTATGAGAAACTGCATCCAGTTATACTTATGCCATCTTAAGCCTTCAAAATTTATTCTCTGCTATTGTGTAACATTATTTTGGGCTGTTCTAGGTCTATTCACTAGGAGCTTATGCACACCCATGTCTGTGGTACAATGAGGTTAGAGAGATGTGTAGCAAGTATTGTAAAGGCCCTCTATGCCTTCAAAAAATATTTTGAAGTTGATGATTAACTCCGCATAATAGGCTGACTACTACTCCAGCAAGGTGGTGTGACAGACTGGAAAATCTATTAATTTCTTTTCCTATTTAAAAGAAAAATAAGCGTAGAGCCATAAATAAGGAGATGAAGCATAACTGCTTAGCACACAAATATATATTAGGAAGCACTTGATTGGAACATTTTACAATTTGTTCCGAGAGCATTGATGACCTGTGTAATTTTAAGTGTACAGTAAAATGAAGGCCTTCTAGATGGATCTGCTGATATCAACTGAGAGAATGCTCTGCAGAACACCTGGACAATAGCAAAGGCAACTGTAATTAATTCTAAAGAATGCTTTTCATGTGTATTTTCTGGAGGTTCAAGCTTTTATTTCTCAAAGAGGACATCTTGATATCTGGGAAAATAATTTTTTTATCAGAAGTTTGAAAACACAATTTGTTGGGGGAGGGTATTGTTTTATTTTTCTAGAATGATGGTAGGTTTTCTCAAGGGATTTCTGAAAACTGCTGTGCAAAAATTTAGCTTCAGTGAACTTTACTGGTATTATTTCATTATATTGGATTATTATTATATTATTACAATATATTATATTGGGCAGAGAAATGATTCAGAGCAACCCTGCGGAGAAGGAATTGGGAGTGCTGGTAGATGAGAAAATGAACATGAGCCAGCAGTGTGCGCTTGCAGCCCAGAAAGCCAACCATATCCTGGGCTGCATCAAAAGGAGTGTTATCAGCAGGTCAAGGCAGGTGATCCTGCTCCTCTACTCTGCCCTCGTGAGACCTCGGGGTCTTGTGTGCAGTTCTGGTGTCCTCAACACAATACCTTGGAGTATTGTGTGCAGTTCTGGTGTCCTCAACATAAAAAGGACATGGAACTGTTGCAACAAGTCCAGAGGAGGGCCACGAGGATGGTCAGGGGACTGGAGCACCTCCCGTATGAAGATAGCATGAGGAAGTTGGAGCTGTTCAGCCTGGAGAAGAGAAGGCTGCGTGGAGACCGCATAGCAGCCTTCCAGTACCTGAAGGGGGCCTATAAGGATGCTGGGGATGGACTCTTCATTAGGGACTGTAGTGATAGGATGAGGGGTAACGGGTTCAAACTTAAGCAGGGGAAGTTTAGATTGGGTATAAGGAAGAAGTTCTTTACTGTAAGGGTGGTGAGGCACTGGAATGGGTTGCAGAGGGAAGCTGTGAATGCTCCATCCTTGGCAGTGTTCACGGCCAGGTTGGGCAGAGCCTTGGATGGCATGTTTTAGTGTGCTGTGTCCCTGCCCCTGGCAGGGGCGTTGGAACTAGATGATCTTAAGGTCTTTTCCAACCCTACCTATTCTATGACTCTATGATTCTATTATCATTGTCATGTAATCATAATTTTTAAGTGCTCTTCTACACTGATTCTGACTGGTGTTCTAAGGATTTTCTTTTTCAGAATGTAGGTCCTTTCTATGTATCCCATTAAAATCTACTAATTTCTAATCATGTTTGTCTTCTAAATGAGGCAAGGGAGGCAGTGTCTTAAGAATCATGAAATGCTTACTTTAAAATGCAATTTTCCCATACTAGTCTGATGCACCATCAGTTTTTATTTCTTCTTCCTTTTTTTTTTTGTTTCTGCTCTAAATTAATTATTCAGTAATGTTGGGTTTATTACTCCAGCTATTGTTTGCCTTTTAGATAGTCAGGCTTGGAAAAGGCAATATAAGGCCATTGTCTCCCCCACCAAGTTAAAAGGACCAGAGCTCCTACTGGGACATCCTTGCTCCCAGCCACAATGAACAGTAGGAGACTATGCTCGTTTTTTTTTTTAAGCTCTCAGTATTTCTGCTGATACCCAAATAGGGATTGCTGACTTTTTGGTATTTCTTAAAATGTCTGACTTGTCTTAGCATCCTCAGCAAATGGAATCTCAGCTTTAGTGAAAATTTGGCTCCAGGTCTGTGTACTTACAGCAACTTCCTCTGTGAATAGTGAGCTCTGTTGTTAATTAATGCAAGCTGTGTTATCATTTAATCTACTGTTGTTCCTTCTGTTAGGCAAATTTTCTGTGTATTATAACTATCATGGTAGTGTTTATAGGCCTTAGTCAAGAACTTGGGCCTCATGGTATATGAAAATAATAATTGCCATTAGTATCTTTTTTTAGCTTGTTTCTTAAGGAAACACGGGTTATGCTGTCATGCTGTTTGTCTGGCGGCCTGCTCCAAATAACTTTGAAATCTCTTAATTAATTTCAACCAAAGTTTACTGTGGGAGTTCTACCAATTTTGTGGAAACTGGCTACTGGCAAGAGGAGAAGGTGATTCAAATTAGAATTCCTGATACAAGGAAGACGTGTTGTGAGCTCATGTTATTTTCTTTCTGGGAGAAGACGTGCCGGCTGGCCAAGCAGCATAAATATAGCTCTTGTGCTGCCTCTTCCCTATTCAGTAATTAGGAAATCTGGGAGGGAGGTGGCTGCACCGTGTCCTCATTTTGAACAAGAATGCAAGAGTGGAGGGAGATTGCAAGTAGCATAGAGGGGGACTTGGATATATTAAATGGGGATTTGGGAAACAGTCTTCATTAGCTCTGCTGCTCTCAGATCAACTAGATTTATTTTTTAGTGTACTTTGGAGTGCAGATATTCAGTAGGATTTTAATGGGAGTCCTCCTAAGGAGAACTGAGAAAATCCATGAGAAATCCTAGAAGTGATGATGATGATTTTCAGAACTAGTGATGGTAATATCATCTGCATAGGATGCACAAGTAGATCATTCATATTTGTGCACATTTTACAGTTCTCATATGTATTTGTCTGAGCTACAGGTATCTAGAAACTACCAGTGTCCGTTTGCTTCAGTTCGGGGGGAAATATTTTTGCATGCTTAAATTGCCAGCTCCTTATTCTTATTCTGAGTTTCATTTAATCATTTACAAAGTCAGATGAAATTTTGTCAAAGGTACACAATTTTTCCAGCTCTGTCTGTAATAAAAACCATGAGTGTCACGTGTTTAACTAGGAGATTATCATGAATAATGCACCCCAGACAACATTTCATATTTTCCCCTTTTTCCCTACTTTTGGGTCCAGAGAAAACCCATTTTGGGTATCACATATGCTCTGCATTAACTAGATAACAAGGTAATATGATCTAGAATTAAGAAATTCTTCTCTGGTTTGGATAACATTAAGTTTTTTTCATTATTATTTTTATTTTATTTTGATTTTAACATTAAACTACTGTCCTGGCTCAACTCCAGCTTCTGGACAGCTTCCAGCTTAAGTAATTGCATCTTATCTAATGAATTTTTCTATCTGGCATTAATTGGAAGAGCTATTTTTAACTTCCTGTCCTAACCTGGTCTATAGTGTTGTCATGTGCTATAAGTTACTATGATCAATCCTGGAAATGGCTGCATTTTAAAAGATAAATACATATGCACTGGGCAAGTAGAGGAGCAAAACAGCGAGAGAGATATGTCCCATTTCCATCTTCTATGATACATCACCTGTGAAGCATGAATACTGCCCTCTTTCAAATGAAAATACTCTTACTCAAGCATTAGTAATCACACTCTTCTCCAGTAGCTGAAAACCTTAAAATAAAGGATATGAACTTGAATTCTACTTATAGATATTAGAAGAGTTCTTTTTAGCTGGAATAGCAAAGATAATTATCCAAAATAATTGAAGTCAGTGTGGTAGACTTGTGGTTTCCCTGACTGAAGACATGAAATTAGAACTCAGTCTCGAAGATGTTAAAGTGTATCCATGAGAAACAAGGCACCAAAGGCATCCGAGTGGGAAAGCAGAAGGCATCCGAGTGGGAAAGTAGAAGGCATCTGGAGGAGCAAGTCAGATAAGGGGAGTAACTAACTACAAAGGAAGAACTTGGCAAAACAATGGACTTTAGTAGTGAGGTAAAGGGTAATCCAATAATGTGCTGTTGTGTCATGGGTTCAGCAGCAGCAGTCATTTTTTCTCCTTCATAGTAGCTGGTGCAGTGCTGTGTTTTTGATTTTGGGCCTGGGAACAGCGCTGATGACACCAATGTTTTGTGTTACTGCTTGGTAATGTTTAGGCTGGACAAGGACTTTCTGAGCCTCATGCTCTGTCAAGGAGGAGGGTAAGCCGGGAGAAAGGAGAGACAGGACACCTGACCGAGACTGACCAAAGAGAGGTATTCCATACCACAGCACGTCATGTCCAGGATGTAGAAAACGGAGGGCAGAGACCCGGAAGGGTGGGGGTGCACTGCTTGGTCGGGTTGAGATTGGTGGTGAGCTATTGTACTCTTCCCTTGTATTTTCTCTTGTCATTATTATTCTTGGTGGTAGCAGTAGTGATTTGTGTTATACCTTAGTTACTAAACTGTTCTTATCTCAACCTATGGGAGTTGAATTCTTTCGATTCTCCTTCCCATCCCTCCAGGAGCGGAGGGAAGAAAGAGTGGGGAGTGAGTGAGAGAGCGGCTGTGTGGCTGAGAAACTTAAACCACAACACATTGCTAACTAATATTAACCGGAAGCTAAAACACACATGTGCTAGAAAAGGTATATAAGTAGTGGCTTGTAGTAATAAAGCATCTATCTATTTTTTCATCCTACTAAGTCACCAAAAATACATGTATGTGTGATTTTTGGCCGTCTCAACAACGACAAGTCAGAAAACCTGTTTATATTATTCTTTGCTGTTTAAATTCTTGGAGGGTTTTGGCCATCTTGGCTGCCTATTCTGAGTTTGCTTTCCTGGAGCTGCATGCTGAATTTAAATATGAGTCCTTAACTATTGAGAACATTTTCTTCAAGTTATCTTTGTTTTGCAAGGCATGCTGAGACCTACATATGAAGACAAATTTGAAGAACATTGGTTTAATAATGTTATGCACAATTAAAATGTGTAAGCTCTGGTACTGCTTTCCTGATGTGTATGTATATACTTGGATACATAGAACATGAAGTATTTTTTTCAGCTTTCTCAATGTAGGCATTGCTATGGGGCAGAAGGCTCGTTTATGGCAACATAGCTAATTATTTTGTATATCAACATTTTAGTTTTCACAGATTATTTTTAAAATCCTTATTAAATAATTTGATGACAACCTGATCTGTCTTACATATTGCAAACCATCAAGTCTCAGCTGACATTTTGCCATCACAGTAATTTCACTATAGGCTAGGGACCTTTACTGCAAGTCCTGATATAGAGACTACGGGTGATACGAGAGTTCATTACCATCTTACTGTCTCATACCTTATTGCTAGTCATGTGAACTTTGTTTCTGAGCTGAATTAGTGTATGTGCGTATTTCAGAAACTGTGTCATACTACACCAAGGTCTTGCTGCCTATCAAGAGTATCTTGCTGCATATCAAGAATATCTAGCACCAGGAATTTATTTTGGTATGCAAAATCTGGTTAATTCCTTTTTTACCCTCCATCAACACTGTATCTTGTTAAACAACTAGAAAATAGGAGTGGGAAAGTGTCTGTGTATTGTTTGTTGAAATGGGGATTAAGGATAGCGGACTGCATACTAGTATACTTCCCATGAGTATCCATGTAAGTTTTCTTAGTTGCTAAGAACATCTGAATTAAAATATTTGATGCCATAAAATGAACAAGCAAAAAACCCTGCATGTATTTTCTTCTAGTTCAGAAGTATTTGGAAAGTTGCTGTTGCGCCTTGAGGACAGGTTGTTATACCTATTAAATACATCATTAAAGCAGTCCAAAAGTTTTGGTAAGTTAAGCAGTAAGACTGACCCTCAAACAGCCTGATCATGGCTTGTTTTGCAGGCAGTATGTACTCTGATGTATAGGCTGGTTGGCTGTAGATCAAAACTGGAGGTTTTATTGATTTAAGTCTTCCTACAGTGGGGATTAAAAAAGTACATCTTATCTCACTATCTATTCGAAAGATATAGATTCCTGTAATTTGCTGAAGTAAGGGAATGTTGGCAGTATCAAGTTCTTTACATAAGGACTGACATGACTAGACACTGCTTTGAAGATCTAGCCTCTCCGGAAACAAAACTACTGCATTGGGCAGCCTCTTCCCCAGCTGCCTGGCTAGTATTGAGTTGGTTCTGTACCCATAAGTAGGTTGTTTTAGGGTTTTATTTTTGGTTGGGTTTTTTGTTGGATTTTGTTTTCTTGTTTTGTAGTTTGTTGTGGTTTTGTTTTCATTTGTGTTTTATTTTCCCAACTACTTTTTGGGGGTTTGTTCATTTGCAAATAAAATTGAGCACAAACTGGTTTTCCATTACAGCTTAAACCAGTGCCATCATCAAGAAGACATTCATCAACATGCTTAGCTCAGAGTATAGCCTTGTATCTATGCTGCAGCAGGAGAACTGGGTAAAGCATTAGTATGTCCCGTATGAGAGTAATTAGGGGATGTCATGTGGAGCAGGTTCGTTTAATTTTTGGACCTTATTCAACAAGGACCAACTCAGACGTAATTAACAAACAGCTACTTAGCAAAAGTAGCCCTTTGTCTTTTCAAATGTGTCATGATTTTTTTAATGAATTGTTGGCAGGGCACAAGTGTTGGACAAATAATGCATGCAAATAAGTTACAGCCAGTGATTTTGTGACCAGTAGCATTAATTTCTCCTGAGAATAAATTTTGAATCTTCTAAACAACACACATCCAAGCCCCCTTGCAGGGTTAAGGGCTTATTAGGGTTTTCCATGGAATGGAATGTGTAAGTAGAGTATGTGGAGTTATAGCATTGAATGAGTGGGGCTGAGCAGCACTCGACACAGGATAGAAGCCACAGCAGGCAGAGACCATGTGCTGGTCCCCTTTCATCCCCTTGATCAATTCATGCAGCTGGAAATCTTGCATCAAATGTGACTGTATGGCTTCCTAAATGTCACCATTCTTACCTATAGAGCTGAACAGAAAATAGCAATTCTGTTTGAGATGATTTGCACTTTCTTGTGTTTTACATTCAAACTGTACAAAGCAAAATAACTGTCCAGTGTGGCTGGGCTGGAGGCTGAGAACCTGGGACCTTTGATTTTAGGAGCTGGATATGTTTCTGAGGAATCTTAGAGATTTGCTGGCAGTAAACCAATTGGTGTCCAGTTAGAAACCTACTGATAGAAAGATTTCAAAACCTAAGTTCTGCTATGATCCTGCAAACCTGTCTGATTTTTGGCAGAAGCTTATTAAACCTGCCTTTGTCTCACAAGTATGTTTCAATGTCAGCAAGTAAAACTTTCTGAATTTGATTGTCTTCATATTTAGGATTATATAAGTAGTGGTACCATACCAAGTAGCTAGCATCAAAACTTGACTACCAAGTTCACAGGAATGGAATAATGCACAGGATTTTTTTTTATCACTTTTAAACTAGTGGATTTTAAGATACCCTCATTTTTTTTTTCTGGTTTCTTAGTTAAGATTCTCCTCATATGGAAAGTCATATATATCACGGAGTATTGTTTCTGTTATCTTGTCTATTTTTAATCATTTATTTGAAAATTTATCCTCTAACAGTCATAGTGTACTAATATGTGCTTTATAGAAATAAACTATGGAGGCAGAATAGTGACTTACCCTTTGTACTTCCATCCTTTAGCTTAGGGATTATAGTCCAAACCAGAATGACCTGCAGATTTATGGTTACCACCTTCTCTGTCCACATGCATACTCAGCTCCAGAAAGGAAGACTTAGTGTAAAAAAATCACAGTCACACTTTCTGTGTTGAATTCTTCTCTCTGAGTTCTAAATGCTGCACAGCAATTATCTCATTTTTTACTGGTCCATTTTACACATGGTCCATGAGGGAGTGTTCTGGAGACTAATAACATCCTTGTGTAGGTTATCAAATGTATGGATTACAGGCCATGGATTTACCTCTCTGATGCATAACCATAACATGCTTCTTACTAGTTACCCTATTTCAGAAAAGTTAGGCATCTTATTCAGTGGCATGGAGTTTGGTCCCCTGAAGAATACGAGTTAAAGTCGCACTAGCTCTTTCCTTATTAGTAAACTTATAGGCTTAACTTAGCAGCAGTACCTATGCTATGTTTTTACCCATACTGTATTTACCTCAGTCAAGCACTGCCCAAAAGTGTTAAACCAGAAGACAAATGCAGTGTAAACATTAATTTTGAGTTCTTATGATTAATGTGATTGATTTGTGAAAGGATAAAATTATGTTGTAAAGTTAATCATTACAGAAAATAAATGTCTGAAGAATCTAAGCTTAATATATTGGGCTTTTCTTTACACTGAGTCAATATAGATTGACAAGCTATATTTTCCATTCAAACAAATGTTTAAAGTGCTTACAGTTTCACAAAAGTCTCTTAAGACAACATCACTTTATTTTCTGTCAAAGGCTACAATAATCTGATTTCTGCTCCCAGCCATGCTGGAATAACTGTCAGAAGTGGTAGAGCACATTGGTTAAATAGAGAACTTGGCCTAGCTATCTTGTAATGCTGCAAAAAATAAAATTGTTTGGAGTTTTCCTTGTTGCTTCGGTTTTGTTTTTAATCCTATGACTGTGATGTGAAGTAGACATAATGTTTGGAGCTGCCAGTTCTTATAGCTTGTCCAGTAGGGCACACTTCAACATGAACGAATCACTGCCTTGAGTGGAAACATCCCAGTGAAAGGTGTTAATGTTTTTGGCACAACAACATGTTACAGCAAATGCTATTGCACCTCTGTAGTGTTGATGAGTGTCCTTGTGACACTACAATTTTGATGACGTTGATTTCTGCAGAAGTGCACAATGCCCCTGTGAGCTGGGGGGATGGATCCTGCCTCACTCACTCATGCCTTGCATTGTTCACTGTGTGCTTTGCACAGCTGGTGGTCTAGGTAACTTTTCTCATACCTCATGTCCCTGAAATAATAGAAAACTATGTGGCCCCTACCTCGTACAGCTAAAATAATCTCTTGTAAGATAGCCCTGGTCTTTCTGTAGGTATTTTGCCTTAAAACAAAAGAAACCAACCAAAAAAGAAAAAACAAACCAACCAACACCCCCCCCCCAAAAAAAAAAAAAAAAACCAACAAAAAAAAACAAAAAAAAAAAAAAACAAAAAAAAACAAAAACAAAAACAAACTTTTTAAAATATTAGGACCCTTGTTTAAATATTTGGATAGAAGTTGGAAGTCCAAGCTTTAGAAGGCCAGAACTGTCATGGTTAATATTTTGTTTGCTGCCTATGGGAGGTTATCACTCACTTGGCATCTTATGTTTTTTTAACATGTATTAACAAGCTTATCTTGCTTGTCTGAGGCAACCCAGTAACCTGTTGATAGTTCACAAGTTAGTTAAGACTATATATGACTTTGAGGACATCCTTACTTCTCTTTGACTTTGATGTGACTAAAGGTTTGAAGCCTTCAGGAGCCATTATGGAATTATATGATGCTTGTAAAATACTGAATGGTAATAACATGATTTTTCTTAACACTGTCGTGAGATATGCTGTATTGTATAATAAGCAGTGTATTATAAATTTCTTTCATGCACTTCTGGATCATACAAGATCTAACTCATATAATTCTGTCACTATTGCACTAATTCAGTATAGCCCATAGTTTGAGTTTCAGTAAGCAGAATTTGAGAATTAAGAACCAGTTCCAGTTCTGGCATTAACTTTCTATATGAACTTTATCTCTGTTTCTTTCTTTCATACAGAATCACAAGACAGTGTTTCCTTTCTACTTACAAGTATTATGTAAAGATGAATTAATTATATGGCAAGTCCTTTGAGATTACTTAGAATTGAAAAATGCAAATTATTAATATTCAATTATTAAGTTCTACCATTAGAGTAAGTGATAATAATAGAGCATATCCTAAAATAAACAAATGGGAAAGACTGATTAAAAATGCATAGACAAATTTAACTTCCAATTTTTCTGACCTTATAGTACACCTGTGCTCATTTATATCATCTCAGGTCTTTGATGTTTTCTGAGTTGTTGACTGTTTTGAGTGATGGGAAATTTTTTGTTTGTTTGTTCTGCTTACTTTTGTTGTATGTTTGCAATTTCTAGTCCTGAGCAGAAACAGAAATACCATGTTGCAGAGAACAATAATTTTCTACACATGCAGTGCTTGGATTCTGTTGTTGCTGCGCATATAACAATTAGGAGGAAAAAAAGAACAACAAAACAACTCACTTAAAATATCTCTGTTGAGCTTTGAGTAATTAAATGAAGTCTAATACTTTGGCACGAGGGATCACTGTTTGCTTGTGCGCTTCAGGGGCAAGTTTGAATGTGGAGAACAAACTTTATTGGTGATACATTCTATTTGCTTTAAAGAGGGCACTGTATCTGACAAGAAGCATTTCTTAAGGCACTCTACATTCACTGCCAGATAAATACAGATGTCTGGAATAGCTCCATCTGGTGAGTCACAGCATACAACAATGCCCACCTCTTCACTTACTTGCTAGTTCTTTGACACTAATCTGAATCTGCAGAGAAGTCGTCGCCTCATACTTCTGTTACATGGAAATCTTATTCTAAAAACATGTATTACTTGCGAAGACTGTACCGAGCCACTGTAACTGATTATGTTGCTCAAACTTTTTTTTAATTATTATTTATTTATTTTCTTTTCTTGTTTCTCAATGAGGGGAAAAAAAAAAAAAAAAAGCAACAAAGCAAAACAGAGAGGTTTTCTTTATTGCATTCCCAGACATGAACAAATCAGAAATGCCAATATCTTGAAATACATAATCTGATCTTTGAGACCCCAGAGCTTCTCTATAGGCAGCACTTCTAAGTGCTGATGCCACCCCATCCAATGAAGATGTTTATTGATGTAGATTTGTCAATGTTTAATTATGCACCATTACAGAAATACATGATGTCAATGAAAAAGAGGGATGTATGAATAAAAAATTCTTTGTGCCAGCAGAACTGCATGCAGAGCAAAGCTTTTAGCTCTGGCTTTTAACAGGTTTGGGTTTTTTTTTATGTAAACAATTTCACCCACAAGAAGGGTATACATTTTCTTGCAGGGAAGACATCACACATCTAGGAGCATTGCTTCTTGCTTTTCATGTTCAGATGTCTGCTTGACTGCAAAGAAATATGTACATGCCCGCTCTGTAAATGCCATCGGTTCCATGTGTAAGTATGATTAAAGATCTGAGATAGTTCTTGGAGGAAGGCAAAGTATTCAGAAAGAGCTGATGCTGCAGTGAGATGGCTCCCATCAGTGTGACACTGCAGTGGTGACACAGGATTCTTCTGGAAATGAATGAACCCTTAAAATAACCCAGAAAGGTGAATTCTGCAGCCCCACTAACACTGAGTGTTAAAAAATTCAAATAAAATAAAATAAGTAAAAAAAGCAATAGAAAAGAGTTGCAGTTCATTGTGTTAGCTTCCCAGCTAGACAGAATTTCTAATGACTTCACATGGATAACTCTGTATTCACAGACATTAAAAACAAAGGACAGAGAAGACTACCAGCAGAGAAGACTGCCAAAGTCCACTTACATTTGGTTCGCTTTTTCTTGAGTGCATGCAATATCACTTTTTCACTGAATTTCTTGGCTCCCAACTCAGTGCTATAAACACCATCTTTTGAAGAATTACTTCTGCCTTCAAGATGTATGAAATGTGTGCTAGAAACTTCGAGAACTGCTTGTAAAAAGGCACAGTCAAGGCTTGCAAACAAGGTCTCATAAGACCAGTTGGGGTGACGGCCTGAGGTGCAGGATACTAGAGCAGCTGGTGCAGGACTGGTTGCATAAGACTGGCCTGGCATGTGCAGGGATGCTGCGCAGGGTTTACAAAAGGGCTGAAAACTTCCCACACTGAGGATTTGGGCTCACAGACCTCTGCTTTTCTGTATTGCTACTTTCTCTCTTGGTTTTTCAGCGTGTAGGAGTTTCTTAGCATTAGATATAAGCCCAAGCTGCAGTATTCAGACCTGGAGACAAGCATTCTTAAATTATTAATGGATAATTTATCTTTGGTTGTAACAATGGGGGAACTTGAGGAAGGGTAACACTTTGAAAAGTCCTGTGAGATCTCCAGTTAGTCAGTTAACCCTGTTTACTAGCTTCTTCTAAGCCATTGTGAATTCAATGCATGAAATATTTGAAAATTATCTAATTGGAGAAGGTTGTCTTGCATTTGATCATTTTCTTTTTTCAAACCATTGATCTGCTGATATATTACAGTCAAGCAGCTCGATGCACCGTTGAGATATTTTATTATAATACATTAACCAAGCAATGGTCATTGATTGATAACAGGGGAGCAAAGGAAGATTTCTTCTGTACCTTTTGCTTAAAATAAAATATATTAAAAATAAAAAGATATGCTAGGCAATATTCTGTTCTCACTCCATTACAAATCCAATACCATTTCATTGACATCTGTGGGATTTCTCTGGAGTTAAGGTGGTATGGCTGAGAACTGAATCTGTCTTGCATGCACTAACATCCAGACAACATCATCTTTACCAGGCACATATTCTAATCACAGAATAGAAATCAGGTATACAGTTATACATTGGGTCTAGTTTTCAGTCAGTTTGCATTTAAATGTATTCATGCATGTCTCCGTTTGTGTGCATTGCTTAGAATAATGAATGCAACTAATAAAGGCACACTTTACCTCCTCAAAAAGAACCTGAACTATTCAAATTTATGTCTTAATCCATTTTTTTCCACTTTCCTTGTTTTAAAGATATTTTTATAAGGAATGGCTTTGTTTCACAGAAAACTGTTGCCATGTTAATTGCATCTCAGGCCTGATCCAGAGGGAGCATTTCCACAGGAAAGAAAAAAAACCAACATTGTTTAGTCTTTAGGTCAATTGAATCTTTGGCCTCCCTGCAAGTCTGTCAGCACTGGTGCCAGTTACTGAGAGCAGTCATTTTTATGATATCAGCATTTGTCTTTTGGGGATTGGGCTGCGACCTTCATCATAACTTAATACAAACCACTACAGGGTAGATCCTTTCTAATCCAAACACACTGGGGTTGTTTTACCATTTGGATTAGCCAAAGTTCATGCTACTGCAATGCTGATGGTGTACATTCTTGAGATGTGGAGTTCAGGTTTTTTTTTTCCATGGAAATTAAATCTTTTGGCAAAAGGCAAGTTAAAGAAGCTGTGACATTAAAGACCCTGTACTGAGAGCAGTAACACTTTGCAGTTTGGAGGCTGGCACAATAGTGGCAAATTCATGTTTTTCTGACCAAGATGTTTGGGACCACGTGTCGCACATTCCATCATACTGAATGCATTGGAAACCATGTTCAAGATTTTTTTATCAGTATGAAATCAAATGGGCATTTTAGTGATTTAAGAATCTACATTTAGAATGTAAAAAGGATGAGATATTTAGCATCTTAAGTGAAAGTGAAATTCTAGGTTAGAATAAGTAATCATAAATTGTGATGGGTTACAAATTTTTTTAATCATAAATTGTGATGGGTTACAAATTTTTTTTAATTGATCCATTCAAAATGTTTTTGCTATAGTGCCTCCTTTAGTGTAATAACACAGAAATAACTTACCTATCCATGCTCTCATTTCAATTAAGATTTTCCAATTCTTTCATCTTTTGCTATGAACACATAGGAGGTTTCACATTTTACTTTTTGGTCTTTTTAGTGTAAAACCTCTCATTGTATATTATAACTTCATGGCTTTGTTTGGGTTTGCAGGACTTGACTTAAGAAGAAAGAACTGTATTAAAAATTTTTCAATGTAATTCAAGATAGGCCCAAAAGAAACATTTTAATCCACATTATGATTCTCAGTTCTTCACTGAACAATTTGCAACCCCTGAACAATTTCAGCAGGAATGGCCTTTACTTGCTGTTTCTGAAAAAAACCTCGATATGACTTTACAACCTGCAACAGATTTCTTAAAAGGAGTTAGAGTGGTAGTAGTGGAACCCTGATGTGTCACCTCTCACTTTTGCAATAGTTCTGTGCTGTATCCTGGGCTGCATCAAAAGGAGCGTGACCAACAGGTCGAAGGAGGTGATCCTGCCCCTCTACTCTGCTCTTGTGAGACCTCACTTGGAGTATTGTGTGCAGTTCTGGTGTCCTCAACATAAAAAGGAGATGGAACTGTTGGAACAAGTCCAGAGGAGGGCCACAAGGATGATCAGGGGGCTGGAGCACCTCCCGTATGAAGACAGGCTGAGAAAGTTGGGGCTGTTCAGCCTGGAGAAGAGAAGGCTGCGTGGAGACCTCATAGCAGCCTTCCAATATCTGAAGGGGGCCTATAGGGATGCTGGGGAGGGACTCTTCATTAGGGACTGTAGTGAGACGACAAAGGGTAGCAGGTTCAAACTTACACAGGGGAAGTTGAGATTGGCTATGACGAAGAAATTCTTTACTGTAAGGGTGGTGAGGCCCTGGAATGGGTTGCCCAGGGAAGTTGTGAATGCTCCATCTCTGGTGGTGTTAAAGGCCAGGTTGGACAGAGCCTTGGATGGCGTGGTTTAGTGTGAGGTGTCCCTGCCCAATGCAGGGGGGTTGGAATTAGATGATCTTAAGGTCCTTTCCAACCCTACCTATTCTATGATTCTATGATTCTATGATTCTATGATTTGAGCTGAAAACACTTGACAAATCTATCTAGAATTAAAATTTCCCTATTTATTTGGGGCAAAATTTAGAAAACCAAAACATTTCAGCTTGAAGGTTATAATCTAATATATAGTGTCAGCTGCATGAATCATAGAATCATAGAATCATAAAATAGGGTTGGAAAGGACCTGAAGATCATCGAGTTCCAACCCCCCTGCCATGGGCAGGGACACCTCCCACTAAACCATGCCATGCAAGTATATTTCCACTGTGAACTATTACACCATATTAGGGCCATCTGGTTTTGTGCTTTGCTTGAGACTCTGCTCTCATTTGCTGAAAAGTTACACTTTCATAAACCTTTATGTCAATGTGGGCTTATTTTTGAGCTAATTTAGACATGTTCAAGGAAGGCATAGCTATCTACCTGTGTTAATATAATAATTCAATAGATTTAATAGAGTTAAATCAGAGTTTTCTTGTAAATGACAGATTTCAAAATGGTGTTTCCCAAGCAAATTACCCAGCAAATATTATCTATTGACAAATTCTTGCCTCTGGACTGGCATTACACACTTAAAAGTATTATTTCTGAATTTACTTTTCAAGTGATAGGGTTGTTTTCTTCCCATTTATGTAATGTGATGTGATTATTATTACAGAATGACTGAATGAATAATCAGATACAACTTTGTCAGAAAAAGATAAGTAAGGCTCAGGTAATTTAATTAGGCTACATTATGCTTCCTTTTTCTTTTTTCTCAATTTTCCATCTATATCTAACATCTCATATTATGGTAATGCCCACAAACACCAGATTTTTTAATGCTGCTTATTTCCTTCTGACTGAGAGATTATAACCTAAATTGATGATTGCTAGATTTTTTTTTTGCTGCTTACAGCAAATGTTTACATTTAATTTTCTCTTGCTACGTTGATACCACAGAATAATGCACTCAATATTCCTTCTGAAGATTTCAGTGAGATCCTTGTACAGTTACTGTTTCTGTACTGAATGCAGCTATGGCTTTATTAAGCAGTCTAAAAGTGCATTGATGTAAAACCACCCATTTGCACATTTCAAATTATTAAATGCATGTTAGTGGCAGGCGTCTGTCCTGAGAGCTTAGGACAGGGCTATTTTTATACATACACTGCTGCACAGGGCCTATTTATCATAGTAAATAGTTCAGATGTGAATATGTATTGTTGTCCATCAATCTAAGCAAGTTCCCCAAATTTCTGCCATACTGTTCACAAGGAAATGAATAATGAAAAGAGTAAGAACAGAATCCAACTTCAAAGTTGTTGTAATCCCTTGCTATTTGCACAGCTGCAATCATGAGACATTCATATTTTTGTTGTGAATATCTGAATCTGAATATCAAAGTGAAACTTACAGAATGCCACCCTGTTGACCAACATAATAGAAAATATTAGTACAAATCTCTCAAAGCCTAATTCTTGGGCAGACATGAATAATGTCTTATTGAAAATAATTCTTGTTCAAAGCTACAGTGATTTCTGAAATGTATAGAGCAATCAAACTGAGGGAGCCAAGCCTGAATGCACAGATAAAAATTTGATCCATAATGCAAAGAATTCTTATTAGTAATCTTAAAAATGGAAACTAATTTCCAAGCATCTTCATTTTAGTAACATTCTCAGGTCCCAGGGCTGGGTATATGTAGGGATTTTTCCTAATCAAACAAGGAAATATCCAAGCTTTTATTGCCATCCATTGTAAAAACAATGGTGTTGAAATAGCTGCCTTGATGTAAAATCCCTATGGAGAACAACTACAAGTAATTTTGCAAAGTACAAGGGTTCCAGCCAGCCTAATATGCTTTACCTGCAGTCTGCTTTCACTAGCTGCCTACAGAGAGGTTAAAAAATAGTCACAAAAAAAAAAAAAAAAAAAACAAAAAAAAAAAACGGAAACATTTTGCCCTCTGATTTATTTTTCAAGCAGAGGAAAATTTTCTGTTTGCTTGTATGACAAATTGGCACTGATTAGTGCTTGATTTTCTATTTAGAAAATGCAACTAGCATTACACAAAACTAGAAAAGTCATCTCTGACTCAAAATGTTGGATAAAACTAATATTTTAGTCACCAAATATTTATGGGCACACTGCTTCAGTGTTTCAAGTAGAGACTAGGCTGAGAAAGTTGGGGCTGTTCAGCCTGGAGAAGAGAAGGCTGCGTGGAGACCTCATAGCAGCCTTCCAATACCTGAAGGGGGCCTATAGGGATGCTGGGGAGGGACTCTTCATTAGGGACTGTGGTGAGAGGACAAGGGGTAATGGGTTTAAACTTAAACAGGGGAAGTTTAGATTGGATCTGAGGAAGAAATTCTTTACTGTGAGGGTGGTGGGGCCCTGGAATGGGTTGCCCAGGGAAGTTGTGAATGCTTCATCCCTGGCGGCGTTCAAGGTGGGGCTGGACATAGCCTTGGATGGCATGGTTTAGTGGGAGGTGTCCCTGCCCATGGCAGCGGGGTTGGAACTCGATGATCTTGAGGTCCTTTCCAGCCCTTGCTATTCTGTGATTCTGTGATTCTGTGAGATGAAATAGAAATAAGCCATTGACTGCAGGAAATTGAGGATGGCCAGCTATATAGATTATATATTAAAGTCTTGAAAATAGAAAGGGAAAAATACAATAAAATAATAATAATAATAATTTTTAAAACCCTAAAAATTAGGATTGGTCCTGAAGTTATTTCTAAGTCATTCACCTCAGGTTGTGTTACCAAATAAAAAAATCATATCTCCTTGGAATCTTAGTATGAAAATCTTATAAACAAAGCGAAGATGTAGGAGAATACAATGTTAAAAAGAGAATGTAGGATTTACTAACACATGACTAGATTCCAGATGGCAAGAATCATAGAATCATAGAATGGTTAGGGTTGGAAAGGATCTTAAGATCATCTAGTTCCAACACCCCTCCCATGGGCAGGGATGCCTCACAGTAGACCATGCCTCTCAAGACTGTCCAACCTGGCCTTGAACACTGCCAGGGATGCAGAATTTAGCACTTCTCTGGGCAACCCATTCCAGCTCCTCAACACCCTCACAGTAACGAACTTCTTCCTTATATCGATCTCAAACTTCCCGTGTTTATATTTGAACCCATTACCCTTTGTCATATCTGCAGTCTTCTGGGGTCCCCTGTCCCAGTGATTTTATTTGGAAGCATTGGAAAAATTTTCAGCAGCTCAATGTATTTTGCTAACACTATTGATCATATCTTGTAAGTTTTACTTTCTTAACTCGAAACTATAGCAATTAAAAAGATATTTGGAATTATTAAAGCAAATGTTTCAGGTAACAAAACGAAGGACAATGATATTGCCAAAGTGACTGTAAAATATATCTACAATAAAAACCTCCAAATTAATCATTGTCTGTCTGTATACCATCCAATGCTAACAGAACCACAAACTCCATGTATTTAAACCTACATTTTATAAAAGCTCGCAAGCAAAAATCAATAGAAAGCTTTAGTGGGCAGAATGTGTGTAATAGTAACAAGTAGAAAGGTTAGTGTAGAAGTTAATGGTTCTATCAAGAATAAAACAGAGCTAAAGTCTGAAGGAAAGCTCTACCAGAAGTGGGTCATTAACCTCTGAGAACTCCAGTGTATCTTCAAAGTAAAGATTACAACAAACTTGACTCAGTCACTAGTAACACTTGTTAGCACTTGGCTTCCGAAATCATCAGCTTTTTCATTTGCATTATGAAGATGTCACAAAGCTATCACTCCACTAAGATGCTTGACCCTGTAAACTAACTAGATTAGTTGATCCAAAGTCATGTAGAGCAGTGGGAATAACGGTGAATATCTTACCTAAACCCAGCAGTGTGCACTGCCAAGTAGTTGGGAATTTCATACTGAAATGATCAATAGTGAACAACATCCATAGTTAATTGGCATGGTAATGCCAGGGAACTAGAATTGCACTGGTGGGGCTAGAGATCATTTTGATTAATTCCCCTATGCACCACAGCAGGCTGACTGCAACAGCTAGGAAATATCAGAGTTTTTCTGCCGGCAGCCTCACTGCGGGATGGATGCTGAACAAAAGGTCCAACATCTGTCTCCATCTGCCTTTTCCTCAGCAACATTTACTGCTGATGTCAGCAGATCTTGATCCTCTTCTTCCCACAGCTCTCCTACACCTCCTTCTAGACTTAGTTTTTCCACTTAGTTTTTCCCACTTAGTTTTCCCACTTTCCACTTAGTTCTCCTGGCACAAATAATTGTGATGCTTCACAGCTAACTAGATCACTGAAATGGTCTGGAATAAATAAAAATCTTGTATAAGCAGTGTGGTTGTTCAAATTGATAATTCAGGCCTCAAATGTTTCTATTGGTATCAAGTGAAAATGAAGGGGAAGGTAAGAACTCCGTGAGCAACTACTGTGTCCAAACTAACAGAAAATTTGGAGAGGCTGGTAGTAGGCTACCACATGTAGTAGTAGTTTCCCATTCAATAAAAAAAAATGCATGGGCATGTTGTACATTAGATCTTAGAAAAGGTAAGCAGAACTAATGCTTTTTGAAAATCCAACCAGTAGAGTCCTGTTTGAATAGTAGGCACAGAATGTTTCTTTTGGGATACATTTTTACTTTAGTTGCATATGTTTATCAATATACATACTTATTTGTCACGGGGGATAAGGAACAACGTACCACTGACCAATATGATCACGCTGAACAGTTTAAAGTGCGCAAGCATGTCTTATATAGAAAAGTTTCAGAACGCTAGAACATTCGATAACACTTGATTGGTTAACTTCACTCGGCCGAGTGCCAGCAACAGTTTAACGATTGGTTGTGGTTTAAAGTGTCCGCAGCAGCAGGCTCCGGCTTGCAAGCAGGGTTTTCTCGGTGGTAACCTGATCCGGCTCCGCGGCGTCCGGCTCAGTCCCTCTGTTAACCCTTTCGTCGACCTGCAACGCCTCACAAAGCCTGTTACCCACTGCTAGAGTGAAGCTAAGTCAAAGGCTGGATTGCTCACATGTCCATTAGCTGAAAGAAATGCTTCCACAATACCCTCTTCTTGTTTTTGAGCAATCCAGATTTGACTTAGCATTCTGTTTACAAACCTTTTCAACAGTGTAAATACAATGGTGCATGCAAGCAAAATTAATAATACAATGCCTAACACCCTCAAAGCAATAATTATCCAATTTTGAATCCAAGTCCCTATTCCCCATCCTGAAAAAACGTTACGGAGCTAGTCATCCAACGGGTTCACATCCTGTTGGATTTTTTGAGAGTGTTCATTTAGATAGGTCAATTGTTTATGAATGCTCTTGCTATGATCAGACAGATTCTGACAACACATACCTTCAAAGTCCTCACAGCCATGACCCTGCGTCAACCCAGGCTTGTGAGTAAGCCCGTGTATCTTAAAGGCTATTCTCATACCCAAATATTTCTATTAAACATGTTTGAAATGGATCTGTGGCTGATGCCATAGCAAGACAAAACTCTGACACCCCACTCTCACTGGCCCATGTTACCCACAAATTCTTTCTAGGATTGATTTCGTGTAACAGAGATACAGAACTATATACAAACAGCAAAATTAGCAGCTTAACCTCTAACAGATTCTTGGTCATCGCTGACATCTTCCGGTGCAGACGAGTTATTTTCTGCTGGAAAGCGGCATTGCGCTTGAAAATGCCCTTCTTTACCACAGTTATAACATCTCTTTTTAGCTTTGGCAAGGAAAGGAGAAACTGCTTCCCTTACAGCGGCTGCTACAAAGGTCGCACCCTCCTTTTGAGTTTCTCTTTGTGCTGCGCGGTTAGCCAGCTCAATCATATCAGCTACGTCGGACCCGTAGGGTAAGGTAGCTAAGCTCTGTTTTATTTTGCTATTGGCATTTTCAAAAGCTAGCATTTTAAACAATCTTTCTTTTGTAGGAATGTCTAGATCAGGGTGTTTCTCGATTGCCGAGTATAATCTGTCTATAAACTGTGAAAATGTTTCTGTGGGACCCTGCTTAATGCCGGTAAAACCAAATGGAGTGGAGCCGTCTGGCACAGAAAACAAGGCTTGCAAGGCTAGATCACGGGATAATTGCAAGACCTCATTGGAGAAGTCCACTTGGACATTAGCTTGTGCCCAGGGCCCTGATCCTGTTAGCATCTGTGATTGGACTCCACGAAGGGGGTCCCCTTGTTGTCTAGGTTTTGCTTGTTCAATATCACACAGTCTCTGCCAATTACGGTCAAAGATCAGTTTCTGCGATGGCGTCAGCAAAATACTGGCTACCTGGTTAGTATCATGGGGGACCGGAAGGTCTGATTGTAAGATGTATGTTATGATTTGCCGAGACATTTGAGAGTGTAGCCCATATTGAGTCACGGCTGTCCGAGCTTTTTCTAATAGCTTCCAATCAATTGCTTCCCACTGGTTGGTGCCCTGTGGTGTAACCGACACTGGAAACGCTTGTGGAACAAAATTCCCTTCTAGGATAGAATCTCTAATAACTCCCTTCCACCTTTTGACACTCCACCAGAATCTTGACCAGAGGAATTAAACAAGTGCGGTGGGGGAGCTAGCACCGAAGCCGCAGGAGCAGGAGAGGCACCAGCTCCCTTGTGCATGAACGATCCCAATTCTTCCTTTTGAGTCACCGCCATGAGTTTCTCTATAACCTCCTGCAATAATTCTTTCGTTGAGTCATTTAGTTCTTTCGGTTGCTCTGTTTCTTCCGGGGTAGAAACATTAAGGTCAATGGGGGAGCGGTTTGGGGTGGAGGTAAGGGAATATTCTGATGCGCCAGGCCTATAATCTGTGGATGCCTTCACCTGGCAGCGAGGTTCAGCATTGTCAGGATCAGTAACAATATCGGGTTTTGGTCCCTCCTCACTGGGCCGGGATTGAAAACCCTTCTTGACTGCCTTTGCAATTTTTGGGTGAGTCCTCCCCCCGGCATAATGATCGAAGGGATTCCGAGTGGGGTTCTTAGAACCCAAAGTCAGGGGCCCTGCGGGTAATTGGGAGGCAGGGAGGGCTGGAGGCTCAGGCGGAGGCACGGATGGCACTACCGGAGACAAGGCTTCAGCCGCCGAAGCAGCTGCAGCTCTCTCTGATTTCATATCTCGCAAAGTCCCTCGGATAAGCTTCCACAGCATGCAGTATTTTTGAGCCTCACGCGCTGCCTTCCCCCCATCAGTTATAGTGTCCCAGAGCCGGGTGCCTATTGCCTCCCATGTGGATATTTCAAGTGCCGCTCCAACCCCGCTAAATAGCCCCTTTTCCTTACTCCATTGGAGTAGTCCTTTAAGTATATCTTCTTCATATTTAATCCCTCTCCTTGAGAGGACGCATTGGAGGAGATGAAGGACAGCTATCTCTTCCTTTGTCTGAGCTGCCCCCATTCCTCCCCGACCGCCACTTGCCTTATTGAAGTGGACCTTTTTCGCAGAGACTCTCTTCTTCTGCGGCACGCGTGCTTCATCTACATCGGCAGGGCTGCTGCCGGCTGCATTTCAGTCGGCTTCCCACCTGTCAGGTCTGTGCTGATCTTCACCACCGAAGCAGCTCTCAGGAGGCAGATCTGAGGGTCCCTGTTCGGGCGCCACTTGTCGCGGGGGATAAGGAACAACGTACCACTGACCAATATGATCACGCTGAACAGTTTAATGTGCGCAAGCATGTCTGATATAGAAAAGTTTCAGAACGCTAGAACATTCGATAGCACTTGATTGGTTAACTTCACCCGGCCGAGTGCTAGCAACAGTTTAACGATTGGTTGTGGTTTAAAGTGTCCGCAGCAGCAGGCTCCGGCTTGCAAGCAGGGTTTTCTCGGTGGTAACCTGATCCGGCTCCGCGGCGTCCGGCTCAGTCCCTCTGTTAACCCTTTCGTCGACCTGCAACGCCTCACAAAGCCTGTTACCCACTGCTAGAGTGAAGCTAAGTCAAAGGCTGGATTGCTCACATGTCCATTAGCTGAAAGAAATGCTTCCACACTTATTTATATGCAATGTTTTACAACTAATAGCTATGGTTGAATACCACTGTGTTATAGTAGCATGGTTGCATATTCTGCATAATTACATATGTTCCAATATATCTTTCAATATGAGAATAATATGTTGGTACCCTAAGGTTTCCTAGTTACGGTGCCTCCAGTTCCCTTTTCTTGCTAGGTTTGAGGTTCCACACCTGGCATTCAATATGAAATAAATGACAAAATGAAATAAACATAAAGAACATATTTTTGAGGAAAAAAGTCTCACATAAGTTAAAACGTAATTTTATGTGGGAGAATATAGGCAGGAAATTTCAATGGAAAATGGCTGAAAAGTCCTGAGCTAAAGTTCTCACTATGCACTGACTCTCTCAAAAAATGTGCTAATAATTGGGTCACGTTTTTACAGCTCCACCTAAGCTGCTGCTGTAATTTATCTGCATTAAGGAACCATCCAAAGTCAGTGCATTTAGTTTCAAGTCTCACATCAAACTATAATGGCACAGGTACACGTAAAATCAGATTCACTTTAGCATGGCAATCAAGAACCTTCTGACATGGAAACTCAGATTCATAGACCTTTTCCAGGTAAACTATTTTCAGGATGAAGTGACAGGGGGTGAACCCTATCAAATACATTTTTCCACTTTCCAGTGTAATAGAATAACAATTCAGTTAAAGTATGAACATAGTTGCAAAACTGTAATTCAATTTGCTATGAAAGAACTACAGGGAAAGTTGGTAACTGTCAGATGTATAATGCTGTAACAACCCAAAGATAAAAATGGTGGCAGCCAAAGGGACATTTGGGACCAAGAATCATTAGCTACACATTGACAATTCAAATGCATTTGTGCAGTAGCCAGTTTATTTCATCAGTCCTACTATTTTTTCCCATTTTGCTTTTCCCATATTCCCCACCTACTGCTCTAACTTTTCTTCCATCAAGTTTTAGGGTGGAAGTTTAAATGAGCATCTGCCACAGCACCAATGCCAGCGCTAGCTGGCCATCAACCAGCAGGGCTACTCTTGCATAGGTTGTCTGGCTCCCCTTCAGAGACTGTGCTTAACCTTTATGACATACTCAGATCCCACCAGCTTAGTGCCACAAATCCCACGTTCCTGCTTCTCTCCAAATTTTCCAGTTGGTAACGTATCCTGATGTGAAGACTCACATCCCTGGCCTTCATTTTCTTTCATGTTTCTTTGCAAGTCAAAGAGTTTTTATTTTATTTCACATTTGTCTATTACATTTATTTTTTCATTAAAAAAGCAAAATGGGGGGAGGGAGGTGGATTCAGTTCATAATTAGGGGAGGAGTCGTTTTTGGACTCAATCCTCAACCTGAAATCTGTTATAAATGAATTCTGCCAAATTGCTGAACAGAGTGCAAATTTGTAATGTGCCAGTTTTTTAATAGGTTTAGTTCTTTGGACTATTTCTGCAAGCCTGACCCTTGTGTCATTTCACAGACATTTTGTCCTTGAAAATCTTGTTCTGCAACCTCCTTTTAAAACTACGTGATGCATATGCTTAGGCCTTCCCAGCTGTGACAGCTCAAGACAAAAAAGTCAGCCTAGGTTTTGGCACACCTAGGGTCTTCTTAAAGTAATTGCATTTGTGCTTGTCCTAGAACTGTTCTTAGCCAGCGTCCTTATCTCGTATTCACAGCTGAGGATGGCATTGTGGCTTCCCAAAGCACGGTTACTACACTGGCTAAAGGGACATCCAGATCTTAGTTACAGTAGACGCCATCTTTGGAATCGACCCTGATGAAAAAATTGCTGAAGCCCTTCATCTGTTTTATTTCCCTTGCTTGAATGATTGGTTAAACAGGCATACTTAAGAGTACAATAGCTCCAGCCATTTGAAATGCTAATTTTCATCTTGGCCACAATACGCTGAGCATATCAACCCCTTTTATACATTATTGGTTGTAAAGATAATGAGATTCTTTTAAAAGAACAGCATAAAATCCAAGATATTCAGTATTCAGATTGCCCTCAAATCTTACTCATGCATCCAAGGACTGTGAGCAACTTCAGACATAAGAAAGCATCGTTTAGATTATAGCATATTTAGAGTTAAAGGATCAGCACCTCTGAGACGCACTTCTTCGCACTGGATAGGGGCAACTTGTAAATATTGAAATTTGTTCCTGTCTTAGAAGGACTGTTGAACCTTCTAAAATGTTTCTCTTGGAACTGGATCTAGTGATCTGGCTATGTATACTCTTGCTGTATTTTCATTTTATTTGAATGCATGAAGACACCTTACAAGCACCTTTGCAAATGACCAGTCAAACAATAAAAACAAACATGTTGTTCATCCAGATTGTCTGCTGTTGACCCAATCTGTATTTTTTGTTTTCCAGACTGTAGTGTAAATGTTTCCAGGGACAGATGTTTTGAGAGAGATCTGAAAACATCTGATGGTACTTCCAGTAATTTCCAATGACACTTTTCAAAACTGAGATATGTTGCATATATCTATTTTATACAAGTACTTTGGTTCATATTTTATTTGCATATTAGCCAATAATTTAAAAATCTCCTTCTGTACAAATAAACAGTTAGAACATCAATACTTGAACCATGGTGAAGAGGTTTGCGGCAGAAAAAATGGTCCTAGGTTTTCTGGTGTCTGTTTGAGTTTGCAAAAAATATTGGTGGCTTTTAAGATTATAAAAATATTTGCAATGGAAGTGAGGGAGAAGAAAAAAAAAAAAAAAAGAGTGTAGAATACCAAATGCAATCTGTTAAGCTTTTTTTGAACATTTTTTAGACTTTACCAGATGCAGTGCATAATTGTGAGTAGAAGTAAAAGGCAGTTTCTGACTTAAAGTGAAATTTTAAATTTGAATTTGAGCCTAGGTAGGCAGATATCAACCTTTCAAATGGATCACTTCTGAGTTTTTAGATAGCAGGAAGACTTGAGAGCTATGAGGATTTTTCTTTGATAAGAAATGGTATTTAAAATAAAGGTTTTTAGGTATTCCTAATTTATAAAAATATTTCAGAATTTTTTGTTTTATCAAGAAGTAAAGTATTTCTAAAATAATAATTTTTTTTGGAGAAAGTATTTTTGTATTTTTAAAATACAAATATTTTATGATTAGAATAAATCTTTAAAGAGAATTGCAGAACAGACTTTGAATGTGTTGTCTATTGTAAGATTGTATTTAGGTCAGATTTCCCAGAGAACTGCAAATTGTGGACATAAATTGTTTTAGGAAAACCATGTCAATATTGGAAACTGATTCATTAATACGTGTTCTCTTCCTAATTTCTTACAGGACAATGGCTTGAAAAGCTAAGTGTTTCTGCGGTAGATAATATCAGATAATATTCCTTTTGGAGTCTATAGCAATCCAAACAAAATGCATAAGAACTGGCAAATTTACAAAATAAGTTAGTCAAGTTCCAGTACCAACTTACTTAAATGTACAACTCAATAGCTTTTTTATTTTAACCTCAAGTAGTTATCTGGTTTATATGCTCCTGAATGAAGAGGAATCAATGAGTCTAGAAAAGTATACTGGTAGTTCTCTTTGAAGGCTTCAACTCACTTCATCTGATTGTTAGTGAGATGTTTAATGCTAGCAAGTCGAGTTAGTGATTACAATCATTTAGCAGGCAGTCTTCCTGCTATTGATAACTCTGCTGTGTATTGAGAGCTGAAGACAGAGAGCTGCTACTGGAAAGGTGTGGGAGTTTCTGTTTCTTTGAGCAAGGATAATGGGCATCATGCTTTGCCACCAGGCACCACTTGCTGCTGACTTCCATGCCTGAAGACAGGTCTTAGGGCGTCTTTAATTTGCAAGTCATCTTTTTTTACATAGACATATATCTTCTTGGCTGACTTTGGAAAGACATCTTTGACACAATATCTTTGATACAGATCTCATTATTGCATTTAGCAAAAATAGTTCTTCAGATCTGAAGTGATGAACAAAACTGTATTATGTTGTTTTTCCTTGAACTTCAAAGGCACGGAGGGTGGGAACTGGAGGAGGGTTTATGTAGCATCTCCAGAACTGTTGAATTACATGAATGGGTACAAACTGTACCTCAGAACACTTCTAAGTGATGAAATTACTATCTATATTTCAATGTGGAAAGAGACTTTTTCCAACAGTATATAAACTTTAAGCAAAGATGCAGGATTTAGTAAGAACCATGCCCCTTGCATGTCAGGAGTTGGTTCTGGAGTTAACAGATGAAGGAGATTTAAATCGGATTTTATATTTCTCTTCCCTATAATCATAGAATCATAGAACAGTTAGGGTTGGGAAGGACCTTAAGATCATCTAGTTCCAACCCCCTGCCATGGGCAGGGACACCTCCTACTAAACCATGTCATCCAAGGCTATGTCCAACCCGGCCTTGAACACCGCCAGCAATGGAGCATTCACAACTTCCCTGGGCAACACATTCCATAATAATGCTGTGTTCTAGGAAACCATTCCTCACCTGCACTTCTGGGCTTCACAGAATATGCTTGTCATGGATTGTTCTCTGTTTGTATCACTACAGGACAGAGTTCAGGGGTTTGTATAATTGTCCAGTAATTTATTTTTTTTTAATATGAATGAGGTCTCCACAGGAAACTATAACAAAATTTTGCCCTTGCCATCCTACAGTGAATTGAAAAAGAAACCCCAAAGTTAAGTTTTGCGTGTTTTCATTGTGTTAATAATTTCATTATTTATAGACATATTTGAACATGTACCTTAGCAGTCTTATGTCAATCTGGAGCACTGTGAGGGAGCCAGAGTGAATTGGCCTGTTAAACTGCTTTTACAGATGCTTTGCATTGGCAGAGCAATGCAAAGCAGCTGGGTAGTGTGCTTTATTTTTCCCTCTACCTTCTGTCCTCCAGGTTCACATTTTTGCTTGGACCTCCCTTATGTTCTCCTGTCTATGCATAGCACAGATTCCCTGTGTTTCCTTGCACTTGTGCATTCATGCATTTGCCAAGGTTCCCTCTCTTGCTCTTCTCATATCCCCCTTTTTGTACTCTCTGCTTATATGTTTAGAAAAGATATATTTTTAGGAATTGTGATTTTGGCCATGAATTTCAAGAGCCAAGCAAAACTCTCCCTTCCTCCACGTTCATCTCACTCTCAGAAGTGCTGATTACTTGCACAGTTGCAAGCATGATTTAATCTGCAACTTCTGTCTTTAGAAAACAAATAAACAAACAAATTTTATTAACCCTTTCTCACCATCTTGTGTCAGTGATGTTAGGCAGAGGATTTCTACAACCATAATTCAATGAGGAGCAGCAGAAGATTCTTCGCCATATGGCCACCCAAATGCCAGTAACCAAGGAGCTAATACAATCAGGAATGATAGGAAATTAGTCATTTGTAGCAAACCTTAACATTTATCATAAAATCTCTTTGCTTCTACCACTGACCTTTCAAAATCAATAAGGCAGGCCACCTAAAAAAGGGAAGTTTTCTTTAAAACAAAGAAAAAATAGCCTATGTTTGTCCTTCTGTCTGCTGTTTTTTCCTGAAACAGTAAGTCACATTTTTTAGCTCTCTTTTATCAAGTCATGAGTGTTCAAAATGCATTAATCACTAAATGAAAGATGAATTTCTTCTTAATTTGGTCACCTGATTTCTGGAGATTATGAGTTATATAAAAGGAAATGCTTATATATATCTTGACGAGGCATTCTTTTTTTGTTATTCCTGGCAACTGAGTTATAAAGTTGAGTCAAACTCAGTATAAACTCAGTTATAGATCTGATTTGATTTTCATTTTTTTTTTTTATAGAATTGGAATGCC
Organism: Amazona ochrocephala; assembly: GCA_039720435.1. Taxonomy (NCBI): domain Eukaryota; kingdom Metazoa; phylum Chordata; class Aves; order Psittaciformes; family Psittacidae; genus Amazona; species Amazona ochrocephala. Next base: position 66,626,567 of record CM077880.1, on the reverse strand, counting down.
AGAGTCTCAAAGGGAGGTATTTCTTGTTTTGTTTCAGTGGATAAAACAGGGTGTGTGTTTCTCACTGGTATAAATAAACAAAGGTTAAAAGTAATAAAATTAATAAAAAATAAAGTACTGGATTCCAGCTAAAGAAATTGTTGAAATTATATTGAATCCATTTCTGTGTTTATTACCTAGAGAACATTATTGAGCAGTTTGAATCATTTATTTACTGAGCATCCCACTTAGGTAATACTTTGTCCTTATTTCTTCAATGTGCAAAACGTAGATAAATAGATCTCTGTGTACAGTTGTTGAATATAATCTTTCTTTTATGGATATATGAATTAATTTTGTCAATCTAGTTCTTTTCATATATCAATATGCATTGACATGGCTTTGGTTTGGTGGTTGTTTTTTTTTTTCCCATGAGAAAATATAGTCAGAATCTGTTTGTCTACCAAAAGCAAAGGAGAAGAACTTGATGAGAGTAGTTCTGGTTTTCAGGTTCTTTCTGATTTTCGGATTCTTTCTATCTATCTGTCTCTAATAGATGTCCTTAAACAACATCAAGATGCCACTGTCTCTGACCTTGTAGTGGAGAAATGGAGTCCCTTTCTCTGTGTCACACTACTCTGCTTCTATTGTGGTTCTTTGCTCAGCTGGACCGGGAGGCTTGAACCAGAGAAAGAAGTCAGATCTGTCCTGGCAAGGACAGGAAAGGTGCAGATGCTAAGTTTTTAAGCTAGAATGACTTTAAATTTAACTTGTGTATTTGTAAATTCCTTACAAAATTAATCAGATGTCCAAAGTTCATATATGATTTTGACAATCTCCTATATTCCTAGGACAGACAGTGTCCAAATATCCATACTGTATGTACATGCCCACTCGTATTAACTAGGAATCTGTAAGTGACAGTAACATAATGTGCATGATGTATGTAATATAATGGAAATATTACCTTGTAATGTACACACTTGAATTCAAACTTGTGGAAAAATAACTTCAGGAAGCCTGATATTTGAAAACAGGATATATTTAACAAAGTGTCATTGAGTAATAAGGCAAAGGGGCAAATTTCAAGATCTACACTAACACGCAGTCAATAAATTCATGTGCAGTCTAAAGATGTGACAGACAGATATATTGTACGAAAAGGATTTCTTGGACAGATTCTGTCAATATAAATATATTCTGTCGACATACATGTGCCTTGTCATGCTGCCTTGTCATAATTGCAGTCTCAAGAGCTTTAATTATCTCTTTAAACCATCGGTATTTACATTTGGTTTGTCTCATGGTCCTTCATTGCTAATGTGTCACAATCTTTTTTTCCCATGTGGGGGTGACAACTGGTCACTCTTCATTAATAGAATGACAAGTCTCTTATCCATGTTGTACTTGCAATAGGCTTTAGAAAGTTAAATTTCAAGAGATTAAATTCCCTCTGTGGTTATCCTACAGAACAGACATTTCAACAGAAAATGGTTATCCATCATTATTTTTCTCCTGCTAAGACTAAATTCTGTTTTTAAGACTAAGTAAAGTTAAGATGAAAACAAGAATATAACTCTCAGAATTCTGCAGTAAAAGAGTGACATGTATGGTCAATCTTTATAAACTGTAATATGATAAGGAGAAAGAGATTCCTGTGAACACTCTAACTCACTTCACTAATAGGATGAGTATATAAAGAAAATCTAATATTATATTTTAGATTCCTCATGAAACCCAGTAAATAAAGTTTTGGTTCTGAAATCTGGCAGTACCCCAAGGTTTCAAAGAATCACAGAATAGTAGAAGTAGGATAGGACACTAAAGGTCATCTTGTCCCCTGTTCAAAACAGGCTCCCCTACAGTAGGTTGCCCAAGACCATCTCTATAGACAGCTTTTGAGTATTGCTAAGGAAAGTTTGATCAGACCAGTTCATATATGGAGGTCAGTGTCTTTTTCCTTCTATAAAATCAGTGAGAGTTAAAGATATATAGCACTTAGAAATGAAGAATTTTTACAAGTGCCTAATGGAAGTAAAATGAAATAGTGTTAGTTCAGGGTTCCTTGGCCTCTTTCTCCTGGATGCATTTCTTTTCCCTTCTTATGTAAAACCACAGAATTTGCTGTATGATGAGCAATGAACTACTGGTGCCAATTCACCTTGAAACTGTGTTTCTGGATATCTGCCTTATCTGTTAATGTGACAGCAATGATGGTTCCTCTAGGTGGGTTTCCTTCTATCTGAAATTGTAAGCTGCCTCACACAGTGGCTATAATCTTGCTGAATACAATATCATCTGAAGCTTTTTGCTATTGGGTAGGAAAATTGCCACCTATCTGCAAGTCCCAATCTTAATTTAAACAGGAATCACAGAAATCGTCATTTCAGCAGGTGGCACTTTCAAAGCGTGGAAATGCAGGCTGTTGTTCTCTGGCATACCTGGAACACGAGAGTACTTAAGCTCAAAGACTTTGTGTCATGGTTTAAGCTGTAAATCATGCAGCCCGCTCACTCACTCCCCTCTCTTTCCTCCACCCGGCTCCCGAGGCGGGACTGGGGAGGAGAATCGAAAGAATACAACTCCCACAGGCTGAGATAAGAACAGTTTAGTAACTAAGGTAGAACACAAATCGCTACTGCTACCACCAATAATAATGACAAGAGAAATACAAGGGAAAAGAATACAATCACTCACTACCCAATACCAAGCCCAACCCAGCAGGGAACCCCCACCCTTTTGGTTCTCTGCTCTCCATTTTTTACAACCTGGGCATGACTTGCTGTGGTATGGAATACCTCTTTGGTCAGTTTGGGTCATGTGTCCTGTCTCTGCTTCCTCCCGGCTCCCCCTCATTCCTGGCAGAGCATGGGGCTCAGAAAGTCCTTGGTCAGACCAAAACATTACCAAGCAGTAACTGAAAACACTGATGTTATCAGTGCTGATCCCAGGCTGAAAGTTGAAAACACAGCACTGCACCAGCTACTATGAAGGAGAAAAATGACTGCTGCTGCTAAACCCTTGACACTTTGTCAAACAAGAGTCAAAGCAGGACTTCCATGGATCAAGGTGAGAGAAGGCAGTGTATGTGTAGCTGTGTCACATGCAGCCTTTCCCTTGAAAGCCAAGCGATGGCATACGCAGGTGATAGTGGCTGTGAACTTGGCACTGGCAAGTTATAGACCTGCTCTCCAAAGTCTTACTTTGATGCCATTGGCATGCTTAGCTTCATTTCAGCAAACAGAATGATGGATAAAGTGAAGATGCAAGCCCTTCCAGGAATCCTGAGCACATGGATCAGAGTTTTCTCCCAATATATGATCATGGGACTAGGCAAATACTAACCAAGTGGTTGGGAGTTCCTGCATTTTTGTGAGATTAGAAGTGGAATATCTAAGTAGCTCTCAAGCTGCTACATTGCCCGTGTGATATTAAACTTGGGCTACTACTGTCCTAGAATAAGATTGGATTCAGTGTGTCATACTTCTGACTGCTACAGGCACACAGGCTTAGGATGTGATTTTTTGTAGACGTTATATAGCTGTGTTGCCTTATTTCAGGACATGTCCAGGATATGTACTAAGACATATGTCTTAGGAACCAGCTGCAGCATCACATGGCTTGACCACTGCCGGGTGGCTTGGCCAGGTAGGTAGGAGATACATGGCACAGAAACCATGGTACTTTTGTTATGCGATTAACAGGGCATGAGCTAGTTATTTACAGGGCTGGTTTGAGTTTGCCTACAATAGATTGCAGTGACTGCAAAGTAAGCATTGCCCAAGGCAATGAAGCACTCCTGCAAATTTTATTCTTCTTAAATGGCTCTGATCAGACAGGGGATGTTTAGGCCTAAAAAGAGGATGCGTATGGAAGAAAAGCACTGCCTCTCTCCAATGGGACCGCTTAGAATGAGGATTAGTCATAAAACTTAACAAATGCTGGAGACACTTACAACTCTCTTCTAACATAATAGCACCTATACCAAATACTTACATTAAATTGCAAATTTTATGTTCCATAATGCTATGCACAATAAATTAGCAAAGCCTGTATCAATCTCAATGTGAATATGAACACAAACCAGAAAAATCATGTTTATTGTTAAGGATAAATAAAGCACTTTATTACTCAGTGACAAAGATTATAAAATACCTTACAAATATAGAGCACATGCTATAGTCCATCAGAACAAAAAGATTGTTTGATTATGGAAAAGATCTAAAATTCAGGAAGTAAGGAAAACATGAGTTTTAATGGTATTATTTGGTATTAAATCCTAATTTATTCCAGTGGGAATGAAGCAAAAAACTTGGAGGGAATCAATTCCTAGATTTTACAAAAAGTTTCTTTTGAGGGTTAATACTGCTATACTGAAAATAAGTTGCTTATTTTATAGGAAAATGTAGTGTTTTGGTTTTTGTATGCACTCAACCTTGTTTTCATAAGTGGTGAGACAATAAATCTTACTTTCTGGTCTCAGCTTTGACTAGAAACCAATCTTTACTATTGGAAAAAAAATGAAATAAGATACAATTTGCTTTACAATTACAGAAAGTTTTTTATCCTGATTGATCACAAGGAGTTTACAAAATGTAGAAAAAAATAATTTTGATTTGGCTGTGCTGCCTTCAGGCAGTGTTGCAATGAAAGAGAGTATGTACAGTGAAGCTGGTGTACAAAAGTGTGATATGTATACTGTGCTGGCACTTACCATATCTAACCTTAATTTGACCTTCAGCAAGCATTGTGTTGATCTGGCTTTCATCTCTAATCTGAGATCTAACAAAGCCAAATATATGTGCTTAAAAAAGGTTCTCACCAGAGAATACAGTGGCTCTTAGTCCTGGGTTCAGCAGTAGCAGTCATTTTTTCTCCTTCTTAGTAGCTGGTGCAGTGCTGTGGTTTTGACTTTTAGCCTGGGAACAGCACTGGTAACACCGATGTTTTTAGTTACTGCTCAGTAATGTTTAGTCTGACCAAGGACTTTCTGAGCCCCTGCTGTGCCGGGGAGGAGGGGAAGCCAGGAGAAAGCAGAGACAGGACACCTGACCCAAACTGACCAAAGAAGTATTCCATACCACAGCACGTCATGCCCACTTAACGGGGCCCTGAGCAAGAGCAAGCCTTTGAGAAAATTAAAGAGATAGTTCATGCAGTAGCCCTTGGGCCAGTCCGGTCGAGGCCAGATGTAAAAACTGCATTCTACACTGCAGCCATGGAGAGTGGTCCTACCTGGAGCTTCTGACAGAAGGCTCCCGGGGAGACTTGAGTTCGACCCCTCAGCTTTTGGAGTCAGGGATACAGAGGATCTGAGGCCAGAGATACCCCAATTGAAAAAGAGATACTGGCAGCCTATGAAGGGGTTCGAGCTGCTTCAGAATTGGCACTGAAAGTCATTGGCACTGAAGCACGATCCTCCTGGCACCCCAGTTGCCCCTGCTGGGCTGGATGTTCAAAAGAAGGGTCTCCTCTACACATCACGCAACTGATGCTACATGTAGTAAGTGGGGTGCACTAATTACACAATGAGCTCAATTAGGAAATCCCAGTCATCCAGGAATTCTAGAAGTCATCATGGTCTGGCCAGAGGGCAAAGATTTTGGAATGTCACCAGAGGAGGAGGTGATGTGTGCTGAAGAGGCCCCACCATATAATAAACAGTCAGAAAGTGAAAAGCAATATGCCTTGTTTACTGATTGGTCCTGTCGTATTGCGGGAAAGCATCAGAGATGGAAGGCAGCTGTACAAAGTCCTTGATGGCAAGTTGCAGAAACTGCTCAAGGAGAGGGTGAATTGAGTCAGTTTGCCGAGGTGAAAGCCATCCAGTTGGCCTTGGACATTGCTGAATGAGAAAAGTGGCCAGTACTTTATACTGACACATGGATGGTTGCAAATGCCCTGTGGGGGTGGTTGCAGCAATGGAAGCAGAGCAACTGGCAACGCAGAGGTAAACCCATCTGGGCCACTGCACTGTGGCAAGATATCGCTGCCTGGGTGCAGAACCTGGTGGTGAAGGTACGCCATGTAGATACTCATGTACCCAAGAGTCAGACCACTGAGGAACACCAGAACAACCAGCAAGTGGATAAAGCTGCTAAGATTGAAGTGGCACAGGTGGACTTATATTGGCAACATAAGAGTGAATTATTTTTGGCCCGGTAGGCCCATGACACTTCAGGCCGTCAGGGCAGCGATGCAACCTACAGATGGGCTTGTGATCGAGGGGTGGACTTAGCAATGGACACTATTGACCAGGTTATTCATGAGTGTGAAACGTGCTGCAATTTAGCAACCCACACAGTTAAAGCCTCATTGGTATGGAGGATGATGGCTGAAGTACAAATAGGGGGAGGCCTGGCAGATTGATTATATCACACTCCCACCAACCCGCCAAGGCAAGCGCCATGTGCTTACCATGGTGGAAGTAACCACCAAATGGCTGGAAACATATGCTGTGCCCCACGCCACTGCCCGGAACACGATCCTGGGCATTGAAAAAACAGATTTTGTGGTGACACGGCACCCCAGAGATAATTGAGTCAGACAATGGACTCATTTCTGGAACAGCCTTGTAGACATTTGGGCCAAAAAACATGGCATTGAGTGGATATATCACATCCCCTACCATGCAACAGCCTCTGGGAAAATCGAACAGTACAATGGGCTGTTAAAAACTACACTGATAGCAATGGTTGGTGGGACTTTCAAACATTGGGATACACATTTGCCAAAGACCACCTGGTTGGTCAACACCAGAGGATCTGCCAACAGGGCTGATCCAGCCCAGTCAGAACTTTTGCATACTGTAGAAGGGGAAAAAGATCCTGTGGTGCACATAAAGAATTTGCTGGTAAAGACAGTCTGGGTTATTCCTGCTTCAGGTAAAGGCAAACCCACTCGTGGGATTGCTTTTGCTCAGGGACCTGGATATACTTGGTGGGTAATGCAGGAAGATGGGGAAGCCCAAGGTATACCTCAAGGGGATTTGATTTTAGGGGAAAACAGAAAATGAACTCAACTGCATGCTGTTGCCTGCTATGTAGCACTTTTATAGCCCACCAACTAGATGTCTTCAGGTCACCAGCGACTGGCCCTGACTTCCCTCTGACCATTATCCCAACAAAGAATGAACTTTGATGAAATCAGATGAGTTCTGCAGTAAAGGAATGATCAGCATCAGCAGGCAGTGATCCAACACTGCACACAGCCTCTCCGGCTCTGAAAGGCTGTTACAAGAGATGGAGCATGACATCATGGACTGGATGGACTCAGCAGCTTTATAGGAATTGCTCCATGCACTAAGGAATGATCTGTGTGTGTGTTTGTGTGCATGTATGTATATATGTATATATATGAGATGAAAGTGATAGTATATTGAAAATGTGGATCTGAGCATGACATGAATGGTATGGAATAAGAGGTGGATACTGTCCAGGATTCAGCAGTAGCAGTCATTTTTAATCCTTCCTAGTAGCTGATGCAGTGCTGTGGTTTTGACTTTTGGCCTGGAACAGTGCTGGTAACACCGATGTTTGTAGTTGCTGCTCAGTAATGTTTAGTCTGACCAAGGTCTTTCTGAGTCTCATGCTCTGCCAGGGAAGAGGGGAAGCCGGGAGGAAGCAGAGACAGGACACCTGTCCCAAACTAACCAAAGACGTATTCCATACCACAGCACATCATGCCCACTATATAAACTGGGGGCAGTTACCCAGAAGGGTTAGATCACTGCTGGGTATCAGGTTGGGCTGGGTATTGATTGGCGGGTGGTGAGCGGTTGTATTCTCTTCCCTTATCATTATTATTATTATTGGTAGTAGCAGTAGTGGTTTGTGTTATACCTTAGTTACTGGACTGTTCTTACCTCAACCCGTGGGAGTTACATTCTTTCAATTCTGCTCCCCATCCCTCCGGGAGCAGGAGGGAGGAAGGTGGGGGAGTGAGAGAGCAGCTGTGTAGTCCTGAGTTACGGCTGGGCTTAAACCACGACACTCTTGTTACGTTTTATGATACTTCTTCAGGAGCAAGGAGGCCTCAGTCTCATTTACAGTACCTAGGCACTCCTACAGCAAAGTAATTGGAAATACCTGGATTTGTTCCAGGTATTTGACACTGTCTCACACAGCATCCTTCTTTCTAAACAGAAGAGACATGGATTTGACAGATGGATCACTTGATGAATAAGGAATTGGCTGGATGGTCACACTCAAAGTGCTGTGATCAACAGCTCGATGTACAAGTGGATATCAGTGATGAGTGCTCTTCCTTAGGGGTCAGTGCTGGGACTGATCCTGGACAGCATCTTAGCCAGTGACATGGACAGTGGGATTGAGTGCACCCGCAGCAAGTTTGCCAACAGCATCAAGCAGCGCGGCACAGTTGACATGCTGGAGAGAAAGGATGCCACCTAGAGGGACCTGGATAGCCTCAAGAGGTGGGCCAGTGCAAACCTCACAAAGATCAACTAGGCCAAATACAAGGTCCTTTACTTGGGTCATGGAAACCCCAAGCACAACTACAGGCTGGGCAGGCAGAGGATTGAGAGCAGCCCTAAGGAGAAGGACTTGAGAGTGTTGGCTGATAAAAAGCTCAACATGAGCCAGTAGCGTGCATTTGCAGCCCAGGAAGCCAATCGTATACTGGGCTGCATCAAAAGAAGTATACCCAGCTGGTAGAGGGAATTGTCCCCCTCTACTCCACTCTCATGACATCCCACCTGGAGTACTATGTTCAGCTCTGAGGCCCCCACACAGGGGGTTCTGCTTGAGCAAGTGCAGACGAGGGCTGCAAAGATGATCCAAGGTCTGGGGCACCTCTCCTTTGAAGACAGGCTGAGAGAGTTGGGTTTGTTTAGCCTAGAGAAGAGAAAGCTCAGGGGAGACCTCCTGATAGTCTTTCAATACGTAATGGGGGTCTACAGGGAAGCTGGAGAGGGACTTTCTGCAGGGGCATGTAGTGACAGGACAAGCTTAAACTGACAGAGGAAAGATTTAGATTAGATATTAGGAACAAATTCTTCACTATGAGTGTGATGAAACACAGGACCAGGGAATCTGTGGATGTCCCATCCCTGGAAGAGTTCAAGGACAGGTTGAATTGGGCTTGGAGCAACCATGTCTAGTGGGTGGTGTCCCTGCCTGTGTCAGGGGGTTGGAACTAGATTGTCTTCGAGGTCCCTTCCAACCCGAACCATTCTATGGTTCTATGATTTTCTTTTGTTTTCTGTTTGCATTTTGAACTTGGTCACATCACTGTGGCCTACAGATGTAATTCGAAGATATCAGCATGCATCTGTTTATATGTATTTTTTTAACTACAGGAGAAAAAGAAAATCAAATTTTAAATCCCTAAAGCTGAATGTTAAGTTTCTACAATACAAATAGATCTGGATAGCTTTTACTTTTTTTTTTTTTTTTGGTAACAGTTTCTAATGCCACAGATGTGAGAAAATATGGGTTTAATTAATTTTCATAACCTTTTAAACGTGTAGGAATTTTCTACTAAAAAAAAAAGGAAACAGGAAAATTGTGCTTTAGAAACTTACATAATTCAATATCATAAAGACTAGCCAACCCTGAAATAGTATAATAGATGGGATACGAGAAATGTTCAGGATACAAATGCATGACCTTTGGAAATAAATAAAAAAACAAAATGTAGGATTGTCATTTGCAATTGACTGTGGTTAGATTTTCATTGAAGGTAACAGGACATTAATTCAATAAAACATCATTTAGCAAATGGTCTTTTTTCAGCAAGGCACATAAATATTTGCCTAACTTGTTTAATTCTCACTGAGTTTAATTTTATGCTCAATCAGGTAATGGGAAAAATTATGCTTAAATTCAAGGTACAAATTTCAGCCTTCTGATCTCGTTAGTTCTCTGCTTCCTCTCTCAACTTTTGCTACTCTTTTAAATCCCTCCCCAGTCCCTATCTGTTATCAACTGAATGCCACTTCTTTTTTAAACAAAAGAAGCATTTCAGTCCTTGGAAACAATAGGTATAGGAGCATTTGGTGAGATACATATCTGCATACTTAGACCCCCTGCTAGGCTGGAATTCTTTGTGCCTGCCAGAGGAGAGGAAAGGGAAACTCCAACTCAAAGAAAGTTAAATCGTATTGCTTAATACTGATTACCCGTAGTTGCTTCACTCATATCTGGTTTCTTGTATCAACTGAATTTTGTTGGGGTATTTTTTGATTGTGTGAATCTAAATTGGTATTATTTTTGTACTCATGGAAGTGTACTGTCAGAGTGAAGTCTTGCCTTTGTTCTCAAACAGTTTATTTCATTATCTGGCCAAAGCTAAAGTTCAGTAGAAGAGTATGACAGCTCCTTTTGTATGACTAGAAATTTTGCTATAAGGGGCATTAATTTGCTCGGGCTTTCCTTTTGGTAAGTCTTTGGTCTATGGGCATAGTATCATGGAGACTGGAACTAATGTTATTGTTTCAGAGCAAAACCTAGCTGGATTTACTATTTGAGAAGTAAAACAGAACAAAGCAGGAATGACCTTAGCATCCAGCAGGCCAACAAAAGCAGAGATCATATCCCAGATCTACTCTGGTTAGCACCAGCTCTGTTTCAATTAGAAACAACTGGTTATATAAAGCCAAATGGATACTAGTAGCACTAACTGGGTTTATGAGTAAGACTATACTGGAGAGGGGCTGTTACAGATTTAAGACTTGCAGAAAGGGTAGGCATGTGTGACTCCTGTCCTAGTGCACATCTATAGGAGAAAAAAAACCAGTAACTACTTGAGCTTTATTTTTATTTCCAAGAAACTTAGCCTTAAGACACTCTTCTGTTTCTGCCCAAATTACAGAGAAGAAAATGCTGAATATACAAAGTTAATACAGTTGTGCTTAGAAAATTGAGATTTCATATAAAAATGGAAATTTATTCTTAATTGAGGTATTATATAAATCACAATAACTACTGTATTTCAAAATAGTGATCCAGAAAGCTACTGCTGCCTACCAGAAAAAACTGAAGAATCTGTTTTTCAGTATGTGCAAAAAAGTTTCCTCATGACAGTGCCTTATATTGAATGACTGCACAAACTTTCATGAGTAAGGAAGGAAATGCTTCCTGTAAGTTAACAGCTGGTTAAAAAAACCTGCAAAAGAACAACAATAGCAACAAAAAATAGGATTAATAAGTTTTTCAGGTCCTACCATCACAAAAGTGAAGAAGGAAAAAGGTCTTAAAACTTTATCTGAAGACATCCCAGTAACAGAAGCTCATGAATTGGCAACAATCTCTCTAACTAGATCAATAATAAAGCTTCTTACAAATTAATGAAATTTGGTCCAGGTTGTCTTTAAGTGAAAACATAGAGATATTTTTGTAATGAAAACTGAATAATGAGAAAATGGAGAGTTGTCATCTGATCATGAAGATACCTCCCCTTTGAACATAAAATGCATAAAATATCTGAAATATTAATATAATTGTGCAAGGTCCTGAAAATCACAATGAAAACATTTTATGAGTATCCTTAGTGTGCCTGTGACCTATAGAGATCATTAATTTGAAGCCTGATACAATTCAACTTCCATGACCTGATCTGGCAGAATTGTATTAGATGTATAATATTGTTAATAATGTAAAACATAATAGAATGCCACATGGTATTATAAAAAACAGGAGAAGTAGATAATTATCAGTATTGCAATATGCCAGTAAGAGATCATAGAATCATAGAATCATAGAATAGTAAGGGTTGGAAAGGACCTCAAGATCATCGAGTTCCAACCCCCCTGCCATGGGCAGGGACACCTCCCACTAAACCATGCCATCCAAGGCTATGTCCAACCCAGCCTTGAACGCCGCCAGCGATGAAGCATTCACAACCTCCCTGGGCAACCCATTCCAGGGCCCCACCACCCTCACAGTAAAGAATTTCTTCCTCATATCCAATCTAAACTTCCCCTGTTTAAGTTTAAACCCATTACCCCTTGTCCTCTCACCACAGTCTCTAATGAAGAGTCCCTCCCCAGCATCCCTATAGGCCCCCTTCAGACACTGGAAGGCTGCTATGAGGTCTCCACGCAGCCTTCTCTTCTCCAGGCTGAACAGTTCCAATTTTCTCAGCCTATCTTCATACGAGAGGTGCTCCAGTCCCCTGATCATCCTTGTGGCCCTCCTCTGCACTTGTTCTAACAGTTCCATGTCCTTTTTATGTTGAGGACACCAGAACTGCACACAATACCCCAGGTGAGGTCTCACGAGAGCAGAGTAAAGGGGCAGGAGCACCTCCCTCGACCTGCTGGTCACACTCCTTTTGATGCAGCCCAGAATACGGTTGGCCTTCTGGGCTGCAAGCGCACACTGCCGGCTCATGTTCAGTTTTTCATCAACCCACACCCCCAAGTCCTTCTCTGCGGGGCTGCTCTGAATCTCCTCCCCGCCCAACCTGTAGCTGTGCCTGGCATTGCTCCGACCCAGGTGGAGGACTTTGCATTTAGCATGGTTGAACTTCATCAGGTTGGCATCAGCCCACCTCACAAGCGTGTCAAGGTCCCTCTGGATGGCATTCCTTCCCTCCCATGTATCAACCGAACCACACAGCTTGGTGTCATCGACAAACTTGCTGAGGGCGCATCTCAAAGAATATAAATGTTATATGGACAAATGAAAGTATGATGGTCCAGCAATTTCCTTTTCAAGGAAAGATTATACCACTGGAAAGAAAATGGTCTCAATTCCCATAGATTAGGCTTCAATAAAAAATAAAAAAAAAAAAAAAAAAGAAAAAGAAGAAAAAAAAAGAGAAAGAGAAAAGAAGAAAAGATAACGAGAATGTATAGAAAATTAGAGACTCGGTGTAGGAGATTTTTCTCACTTAAAATTATAATTAAAATTATTAGAAAGCACTGTATTTTTTATTTATTTTTCTTTTTTAGATCAAGGATACTTGATTGTCCTTATCATCTGTACTTTTCTGCATCCCTGCCTGATATGCCTCCTTATCACTTAACTAGCTAGTCAACCACTAGACTTTTCCCTACATCTTAAGCACTGCAGAAGAGTGTCTTTCTAGAGTAAGAAAGGTGTCGATGTGTTGCCCTTGCTCTGAATCACCTGTGTTCACTTAATCATCTACACCCCTAAGCCTAAAATGAAGTGATTACATATTAGAATTCAATGGGGCCTTTAAGAATTGCATGAGTAATATTTATTAGATGTTCACTTTATTAGGATTAAGATTGCTTGTAGTTGTAGAAATCTTCTGGAAAAAAAAGTAATTAAAAAGAATGAACTGAACAGAAAATGATATATGGCAGTGGTCTGCACAGGCAAAGCATGCCTCTGGTGGATCGGGGCTTTGCTTACACTGCAAGTGCAGAGAAGAGGATGGAAATCTTTACCTGACTAGCTTCTGGGAAACCAACTGCGCCTGGCTTAGCCTACCAGTGCATTATTATATTGCTGAATAAGACACAGGGCTGTGACATCAAGTATCTCAAAAGACACAAATGACTTCTAATTTTTCGACATCCTCACCATCTTAATTTTGGGGTTTTTCTGCTCAGTGGATCAGAAGTGTGCTGTTAAATGCAATGGGCCAAATGGTGTGCTGCCCTCCCTTCTGCTGCCCTCCTCAAGCTGAAGAAGCCTGTGGCTTGCATATCTTAGGGAGAAAAGATGATAGCGTAGGAAGGACAAACAACATGGTGAACCTATCAGGACTTGAACAGATGATAGTGTAGGAAGAATAAACAATATGGGATTTTTGTTCTTCTTTTACTACCAGAAGATCCTGTTTTAAAATTAGATGGTGAATATGGCAGGATTTCATTGGGAAAAATATTGTTGCTTTCTCTAGATTTCTCTTGACATGCAGGGAAACTGGTGTATCTGCTTTGGATTCAACAATATAAAACCAGAAAAGATGAAACTTTGTATTTTTAGAACGGATTTTTATGGTTAAATGAACGTCTCAGTATTGCCACAGTGATATTTGAGTGTACAATAGCTCATTTGCTGGTGCTGATAAGGCACTGCTGAAAATTTTGGCATGAGCAAAATGGGGGGTCCCAGTTACAAACTCAGGGTTCACTAAAAGCTGAAAGCTAGTCAAAATACTTGGTCTGAAAATCCACGTTATTTTTGAAAGCTAAGTATAAAGTATTTGGCGTATTTCTTAAGAATTTACATGTCTTTCTCACTACATGCGTGTGATGATGAAGTTATGAAAACCCATGAGAAGAAACTAAAAAAATATCCCCATTCTATTCTGCTTTTATGCACCACTTCATAGACCTTAGACCCTGCTACTGAAGACTGTGATTCTGAGCTTTGCAAAATGCTGTGTGAAATTACCTGAGTTACATCTTTGTGAATGACTATATGGCCCTCAAGAAAACATCTTAACTCTCATTTTGTGGCTATTTCTACTTACAAGTAATAGTATCTGAAAGAACAGAAAATTTTGCGTGGTTTTGGGATAATAGAAAGAAACTGTATTTTTGATATAAACTATTAAACATGTCTGTGTTCACATCCACAAACATTCTCAAAGAGTAAAGCATTTAATGTCACCCAAAAAAGCAATCCCCAAAGCTCATACTATGAAACTAATTTATTTAATATCTCATGTTTTTGAAAAGTAAAGCTAACAGTCACAGAATTTCTTTTTCTTCAGTGTATGCACAATGCTTGGCATAGTAGATTCCATGCCTTCTCTGTCTGTGAGAATAATATAAATAAATAAATACTACCGGTCTTATGGCAAAATCTGTAAGCCCAGGTGAAAAGGGTGAAGCATTTTGCTATGTAGGATACAAACTTGGTGAGAGATTGTCCTGGGCTAGAAGGGCTTAGAAATTAAACAAACTGAGAGGACCAGGTAACAAAGAGGAGATAGAAGCAGGGGCAGAAAGGTGTAATGTCTTGCCTAAAGTCGCAAACAAAGTCAGTGGCTGAAAGTATATCCCTATTCACGGCTTTGAATTCACCGAATCCTTCCCCCAGCAGTGCTTGTGTAAAGGTGCACTAACTTTTCCTTCAGCGCATGTGGATATTTAGATTTGACTCAAATATAAATTAGTAGTGAAAATGTGTGCTAAGCCCTATCTGTAAAAGGCTTTAGGGAACTGCAGTGGTTACCAAAGAAAGCATCTCTTCAGCCATCAATAACAGAAAAACCAGCATGGGAATGGAAATAACAAATGTGCTTCTCTCACACCTACTGTTTTGGAAGGTGATTTCTGTATCTGTTAATCTATGCTAGCTGAAAAAGTTATCTGTAGTTCCATTTGATTGGTATTTCATCAGACACTTAATTTGATATGCTTTAGAATCTGATTTAGTTTTCTTCTAGGTCTGTGCCCCAAAGGCTGAGACGACTAGTTCGCATATCCATTTCTAGCTGTTTTCCTGATTGTTCAAGCTAAAAATGGGGAAAGTATTTTCCTCTTTTCTTGTCATAGTTTCTTCATGCTAACTGAGTGATTTTCAAAATGAGGCTTCTTTTCTAGACTAGAAGACATATGAGAAAGGCTCTCTGTAGAGGATTTACCTCTGTAAGAAATGAAGTTCTATATGCAGTTTCAACAAGATCATATCATCACCATCAAAGCAGAAGAGAGCATCTTGGCTGCTCTTTGGTGAGTGGTAATTAGGATAGGATTCTACTCCAATGACATTGATTGCATTCGTAATCAAGACTCAAAGGCTACCATAGGATTAGGTATGAAATCAAAATGTTGTTAAAAAAAAATCTGCTGACTCTGGCAACCATGAAGTATTCTAATCTACAACATATAGTTTTAACAAAGACTTAAATTGCAACAGAATAACAGAGAAATCGGGAACTCTAAGGCCTTCAAAAAGGTGCATACATCCATATTTAGGCCATATACATGTTTTCACAAGCTCATATGCTGGATATGCAAACCATTACAACAAGTTACAATTTCTGATTTTTTTAATTTAACCTACCAATAATCTACACTTTTGAATACCTACAGAGATCAATATTAAGAGGCCATAATTTTTCAACCATTTTCATTTGTGCTATCAGCAGCTAAACAGAAAAGCACTGATGTTCTGATATTTTCTATTTTCAGTTCAGATTTAGCATTTTGCTAATACTGATCTCTGATAGGAAAATACGCATGTACCTGCATGTTGTCCGAAACTCTGCTAGTCCTCTCTTATGCCCAGTTACCTTATAATGACCACAAAAATTACACAGTATTGAGGGAGAATACAAAATGGAGACAGATTTAAATTTCTTATTTCTGCAAAACTTTGTCTTGGCAAACCAATTCATTTTAAGATCTGTCCAGCCAACATCTTGTCTGTTTTATTTATTTTTCTTTCTTTATTTGCTGGACATTTCAAGTTCAAATTCTGCAGATGAATATTTGTAGGATTAATCAACTGGATTGCTTTCATTCTTGGCTTTAAACACATGTAAGGATTTCCTGAAAGAAGGCTTTCGATTGTAGTCTTTTAATTGCATTTTCAAAAGTATTACCTCCTCTTTTATGCTTCTCATAAGGATTGCAAGGAACCATTATTTATTTCTTTCTCCATATTCTGAAATTGTCAATTTGAATGTGTATTAAAAACATGTCTTGCATTCCTTCCTTTAGCATTGACCTCTTATATACTCTCAGGTGCTGTTACTTCAATTTAATTCAAGAGAAAGAATAGTTGCAAAGCCAACTTTGTCATCCCAACAATGTAAATATGCAAGCGAAGCTTTTCGATAAAAATACTTATTTTTACGGTCTCACATTGGAAGCCTAAATAATTATAAGTGCAAGATTCCATCAATAATATTAATGGAAATAAATTAGTTTGTATATGCATTTAAAGAATTTAGAACTGTCTGAGTGATGTGATGCACATATAAAAGTTGGCAAAAGGGCAGCACCAAGCCCACAAAAATGGGGTCACTGATAATGACTGAATTGAAAATATCATTTATGGGGTAATTTCTGTGCTCACTAACATCTTATGCCGCATTTTGCATATGCTTGCATGATTTGATCCAAGGGTAGAATTTTCCTCCGAATTTCCTTTCTTACAGCACTTGCAGTGTTTGTGCCCGCAGCCACCTCACACCAGCTACAGACTGCACCTCTTGACTTATGGAAGTTAGAGATGGAAAAGATCTATTATGTCCTTTACTCCATTCCTCTGTTCATGTGAAATTGTTCCGTGCAATCTTTATGAGAAGATGCTGCAAAGTATAATCCTGCCTAGGAAGGGGGATGGACAGATGACCTAACAGGTCCTTCCCATCTAAAATATCTCTCATGTTATGACTAACTTCACTGTCCTTGTTATCTGCCACTTACAAAATTCAGGGACCAGACATCTTCATGGGAACTGCTCATTTCATAGGCTCTTGCTGCTGCAGTTGTCACTCTCTTTTTCAAGCTTCCTCCCCACTGTAAGCTGTCATGCGTGAGTTTCTTTCTTCCACAGTATGTTGAAGCTTCTATCTGTTGTAGGTGAATGGTGAAGTGTGACTTTTATTGCTGTGCTGATATATTTTGCTAGTTATAGCCATTTCTATTTGATAAAGACTTCCTTTTTGCTTCTGCTATCATATTCTGTAAGAGTTGTAGCAAAGCAATGCATGATAACTTTCATCCTGAAACATACAGATAACATCAATGAAAGGACATTAAGTCATCTACATAATTAAATAGAAATTGGCCTTAGCCATTACTCATTATAGTGTAGCTTTTTGTCATTCTGTTTGATGCTAAAGGATGTTCAGCTGCTTGTAATTGATAGAGAGGTTTAATCTGCAGTGGTTTCACTGTAATGAGCCAAGCATGAAACTACTTTTTTATTTTAAAAAGCTAAAAGATGCTTGTTTGGGTGTAGGCATGGGGACAATGCTTGGGGTTCCTCAAATTCCCAAGGCATAGAAGTAAGCTTTTCTTCTATAACAGTTCATTTTCATAAACTGTTAGTTGAGAAAAGATTGCTTTTGCTTCAGATGTAAAAATGCAGACCTGTTCACAACAATTGAATAGCACTGAAGCTATTGGAATAATGTGTTTCTAATCTGGGGATTTGGAATAGCAGAGAGGTAGAAAAAAGCACTGAGCGTTTTGCCAGAAATTAATCAGGAGTTTCCCCTACTTCTAATGATCCTAAAATCTCTAATGAGGCGTCTAAAGTTTGTAAACCAAAATGGATGCATTTGATAGCAATAAATGTATTACATCTGCAATCATTTTTGCACAATTCTAAGTAATAGTCATAAATATCAACTTTAAAAAGAAGTCAGAAAGAGAGCTTTAAAAATGGTTCTTGGGTTTAGGGTTTTTTGAGGGGGATTTTGATTTTTAGTTGGCTTTTGTGTGCTTTGTTTTGTTTCTTTTTTTTATTTCATAATATTATCTCTAATATATTAATGACCATGGCTGGAAATACTGTTATAATTCACATTATAACACTGATGTGATTTATTTCTTCTTCTGTGCCAAGTCAGCAGAAGAAAAGTCCAGTTTACTGTACTGAAGGGTTCTGATCCATCATCTTTGAATAAAGGTTTGCAGCTGTTTAGTATACTACCCATCTGTTTGTCACAGCCCTATAACTGAAAATTTTTGCCTCCATCACAGAGGCAGCAGGAATAGGAGATATTTACTTGCAACTCAGACATTTTACTTCACTATCCAGAATATAAGCATGAATTCACATGTATCTGTGGCTTAAATTAATACTCTGAGCTGCTGTAGCTGAGTAATAATCAAACCTTTTGTTTTACCAGCTCCAGAACTGCAGCAGAGGGATAGATATGATAGCAGGGGCATAACTGTAGCAGCAAGAGCTAGTCAATGAGTCCTAAACCAGACGAAAGACAGAAGAACTTTTAGTCAAATGAAGCAGAATGTCAGTAAAATACTAAATGCACTTCTTCTAATTTCTGAATTAACTCTGTACCAATGGTGAAGAATTCCACTGAGAAAAACTGGGAGACTGAAAAATGACAAGAAATACTAGAAGAGCAAAATCTGAGAGAAAAAAAACCCAGAAGAGCAAACTGAGCTACAAAACAAAAGAAAGAAAACCACACACACGCCCCTCCAGGCTGCTTGCTCCTGAGCAATGAGATTGATCAGAAAAACATCCCACAGAAACTGTGATAAAGCATTTATCTAAATTCATAGACAATTTTAGGTGGAACAGACTTCTGGAGGCCATCTGGTCTAATTCATTGCTCAAAGCGGGTGTTGTGAGAATAACTGCCAATGGTTATAACTAGCTGAATCTTGAACACCTCCCAGAACAGAGGTGACACAACCTCTCTGGCAACCTACTCCAGTCTTTGGTTGCCCTTATTGCCATTTAGTTTTGAAAATAATGGAGGGAGAGTAGAAACCGACCACGAAAATGTGTCTAGAAATTTTATGTAAGACCCACACTTTTCTCCTTTTAAGACATGACATGGGAAAAATCATACCCTTTGTTCCTTTGAAAAACCTGTTTGTGCCAGCAGAATTTGACTGAAGTATAGAAGATTCATTCTTAAGCATGTGAGTTGTGTTTAATGGCTGAGAAGAAATTATTTGCTTTGTGCAAAAGACTAGAGAGAAATACACCTTTGTTATTAACATAGTTATTTCATTTTCTGCTTCAAATCAGTATGAATCTACCTTGCTTGGTGTGGCTAAAAATTTTGAATTACACATAAAGAGCTGATGGCTGAGACTTTTTATATTGAAGAGAATTTACTATAAAAAGAAATTCTGAAAAAGTTCTAGGACTGCACAGACCTTCACATGTGTCGTGGTTTAAGTTGAACCCATGACAACATGGCTGCTAAAGTAAGAAATGAGTGTACAGATCCAGGGAAAAATATAACAATAATTCTTGATTTACTATTTTTTAGTTTGTTTCCTTTTTTTTTTTTTTCCTTAGAGAAAAAATCAAAACAGCAATGCATTCATATTAAAAGAGAAAGAACAACACTGGTTCTTTATCAAAACAAATGGGATAACATTACTGGGTTTTTATACATTACCTAAAGGCATGCTTTAATCTTATTTTCAGGTGGCACATTGATCCTAAGATAATGACAATCACAACAAGAGCAACACAATCATTGACATGTAGATGTTTAGTCTTTTTGGTGTAGCAGGGTAGTTAGAAGTTACTGAGTTTTCATTCCCTGAGAAAATTCTGTTATTTCAAATTTGATTTGATTTCATGTCAGGGTGCAATATAAAACTTTGTCAAGAGGAATTTCTCATCTTTCTTTAAAAAGTCAGCTTTTCACTTCTCTAGTATGCTACCAAATTATAAAAGGATATTATTTTAAAATATTATTTCAGTAATATTCAACATAAATTTTAATTAAATTTATATCTTCTAGATAAATATATTGATATCATGAAAACATAATTACATAATGTACCCCAATGAGTTCTAATAATCAACTGAGTTTTTGTTAACAATAATAAAGGTAATCCCTGATCTTAAAAATCATGCAATCTCTTCTTCTAATCAGTAAGTGGTTTTAGCATGGCATTCTGTTAAATCAGTGGAACTGTAGCCACCTTCTAGAAATAATCCTGCATATTCTTTCCATTTCTTTGCAAGTTTTTGTTAGGTTTGTTTGGCTTTTAATATGCACTTCCTTTTCAAGAAATCAATAATATAAAAAAATATAATATGCTGGCATGTAAATGAGTTATGTATCTCAGTTTTAGCAATTAATATGGTATAGGTATAAGCTTTTGCTCTGCAAACAATGACTCATCACTGATACTCTGCATAGAGCTGAGTGACCATGCATC
Source organism: Amazona ochrocephala (assembly GCA_039720435.1). Taxonomy (NCBI): domain Eukaryota; kingdom Metazoa; phylum Chordata; class Aves; order Psittaciformes; family Psittacidae; genus Amazona; species Amazona ochrocephala. Next base: position 66,605,800 of record CM077880.1, on the reverse strand, counting down.
ATGATTTTCCAATACCTTCTAATTTGTGACATAAAAAATTAAATTAAAACAACTTGTAATACTTTTCCAGTATTCCTTCAGAATTTCAATCAGTGATTCTGTGATCATCTGTAAAAGAAAAAAGAACCAGAGTGGTGTCCCTCTTACCAGGTTGTTCTGTTCTTCACAGTGAGAAACCTTCTAACTCCATTTTACTCAAAGAAAATTTTGGGATCAGAGCAGATAGATATATTAGATGGCCCAGTCCATGTTCCTGCCAGTTCAAGATAGTCCTACTAATCAGATATTAAACTATTATTATAAATGACCTTAGGAGATAACTTAGCTTGCAAAATTTCTTTTAGAAGGTCATTAATTACCCCTGGGGACTTAGTGAACCCAGGCACATCACAAATTACCTGAATTCTACTTTTTTTTCTTCTCATCACTGTACTCTTGCACAAAGTTAGCTCCATTGAGTTGGATCTCCATGTAGCAATCCGGGTCAACAGCTTAATCACTGTAGTTCTTAAAAGATGCGGAACATGAACATATGTCTATGTGACTAAAACCTCACAACTGAGAGGGCCTGCCTGTTGCTCCTAACAGTGGAAGTGGAGGGAAGAGGGGGGAAAAGCAGTAGAAATAGACATGCAGATTCATACAGTCTAAAAGGCAAGCTCTCTGAGGATAACGTATCAGTCATGCTTTGAAAGACATATCTGAATAAAGTGGTAAGCATTGCAGTAGCATGGAATCTCTCCAGCAAACTGCACTACTTCAACTGGCAAAAAGAAAAAGAAAGGTACATATTTTGCTTGATTTGGAAGGCGTTCTTTGGGAAAAAAAGAATACACACATCAAGGCTTTTTCTGCAGCTTTATTGCATACTTTCGTACAGATCTTTATGCTATAAACAGAATTAAGGCACAAATTGGCAACTCTTAAAAATAACCAGTCTGAAAAAGGATTTGAAAGAAAAGAAACTGTGACTAAAGATCTAGAGACTGCAATTTGCCCACAGTCTACAGGATGGACAATTCTCTAGGTTTTAAGCAAAAGAGAGATGTAGTTCACATTACAGTCCCAGAGTTATCTCTTTTTTTTATTATTTCAGATGTAATTCTCTTTTCTAGAAAGCAGTAATGTGATTGTTTCTTAAAATATTTTTACCTGCAACTCTCTATTTTAATTTTTAAAATTCCACTAAAGATGTTAAAGCGAGATGTAAGAAAAGTGTCAAAGAGAGATTGCTCTAATAAGACATTCAAGAGTGATTTGATTTCCCCTGCTGTTGCAGTAAGTCAGTAGATAAAATCATGTTTTAGAGTCTCCTAAAATTTTAGAGCTATTCATGAAGAGTATTGATGACATTGCTACTGTAGTTAGGTATGTCCTTTAATTTTTCAGTGAAGAAAAGCTGTTGTTACTGTTTCCACTAGAATACTAAAAAAGACTTGTATGTTAATAGAAGGAATTGAATTTAAGTACCCACAGAACATTAATGTTGTTAGTCAGGTAACTACGATTGCAAACGAGCAGTGATATTTCCAAACTGAAGTTCCAGATCTTAATGCTTCTGTACTATTAGGTCTCTGCAACTGGGATCTGCCTTTAGACCCAAATAATCTCAAGCCTCTTTCCCTCTTCAAACTGTCATGTATACCAGGTATGCAATAACCTTATCCTGATAATATTTTTCACATATGTTCTTCAATAATTCTTTCACTTTTTTTTTTATCAAATATTTTATGCAATGAGTAGTATTTTGCTGCATTTGACTAGCTTTTGCAGCTTTGTTGAATAAATTATTTAGCAAATAACAGAAGCAATCATCAAATAATGTAATCTGCAGTATTGGATTCTTTTGATGTTTGACTTCCTTAGATAAAAACATATCAGCAAAATTAAGGCTATGAAAATACAGTGATAAGACTATAGCATCTGCCGCAGAAAGTTTCACAAACCAGAATGGAAATAAAAACCCTACCGCTCATTGCTCAGATTCAATTGCTTCTTACTTTCTTATTTATTTTTGTAACATAGTCATTAATTAATTGTTTCATTGGAGCAGCAAAGAAATTGTGTTGTTGGGCATATGACGCCAGTAAGTCAGAAGGCGTTCAGCTGGCTGCTGAAAAGCGACAACTCAAAAGACAAGAAAACAAAGATTTAGTGAGGTGGCTCTTAGCTGTTCAGTGAGCCAAACAGATGTGTTAACGATTAATATATACTTTAAGATGTGTTTATATACTTAGTGGCGGAAAATTGTAGACTATATATTGTCATGATGTGCTATAAGGAGGAAAAAAAAAGGGGGGGAGTTGTCTAAAACTGCTGCACTTTCATTAAGGCGGTCAAATCTCTGAATACATATAGATGTTGTCTTCTCACATGCGGTGTAGGCTGTACCATGATATTTGGAATAACACAGATGAGCTCAGAGGAATCACACTGAGAATTCATGGTAACAGTTGCAGAGATATGATGAGTTTGAAGGGTATTCGGTAACATGTACATAGATATTTGGCAGTGGACAGCCTAGCAGGGTACCTATTTCCATGGGTGTGATGTGGTCCTATCAGACTTCCTACATCAGCCTCAAAAAGTAGTGCTAGTCCTTACCTGTGCAGAACAGGAGCCATGAACACAGCCCATGTGCACCAGGAAATGTTGCTCTTTCCAATAAAGAGGAGATGAGAGAAAGAGCTCTAGAAATTTTAGCTTTACAGTATTGATCCAAACCCCATTTGAAGTCTTTCTGCTGTTTTCAAGCTAGCTTTGGTCTGGTTATGGGGGAAAAAGCGACTGAATTATCAAGGCAGCTAGAGGTGATCTTGTTCAGAGTGCCTTGTGAAAAACTGGTGGCAAACAAAAACTGATGTCATAAAGACGTGCTTCATCAAATTATATGTCCACTTCTGATATTAAAAACTAATGCATTTGTCATATGCAATTGGTCTTAAAGCAGGCGGAAGTCCTTCGCAGCATGTCCTCTGAAATCTATCATAAATAGAAATCAGAAGAAATGCCAAATACTTTAAGGCTTGACAGCAAATGATGTTTTAATTTAATGGACGTACAAAACTCTCTTTGACATCTAAACGGATGTGTACCATTAGGAATCTCTTCCCTTCCCCCAAATATTTGTGATGAAAGAAGACATATACACAGAACAAATTGTTCATTTTAAGTTAAAAAGCAAAATTTGCATAGTACAGAAAAGGTTGCCTTCAGAAGGACTGAGACTACATTGCGAAGATGGAGATGTTAGCAAATTGAGAACAATTTTATCTCAAAGTGGAAATAGAAGTCTCTAAAACTGGATCCCTATTCTACAGTAACCTCAACACAGGCTGGAATACACTGGCATCCATAACATAGAGAATAAATTTTACTATCCCAATCCTTTAAATCAAGATTATCTTGGTGACTGCAATTACAATGAAGCAGAAGGTCAGACTGTTGGAAAGGGAAACTTTCTTCTTTTGTAGTGTCAAAATGTTTCTGTTGAATGCCCTAAAAGCCAACCTACGAATTTATTTGCCCTTCTAACCCCAGAGCTATTAAACAAGAAGGACAAGACAAAACCAAAATGACGTAAAGCATCCTTCAAATTTAGTACTTGCATTTGGGATGCTTTCTGACCCTAAACATAAGAAAGTTACATTGAAATGAGCACAGACAGTTTACCCGTGAAAGGTACTGACTTTTCAGGAAGGTATCAATTCATTTATATACCTCCTGAAAAACTTATCCCCTTCATTTATAATTAATGACCTCCAGTCATGTTGTTTACACTGGATCGCAGGTTCTTTGTTAACTTTTTTATATCCTTTGGTATGAATGCAGAGTGCAAGGCTTGTGAAAATATTGTGAACTTTGTTGTGGAAGGTTTCTAGCTACATATGCAAAAATTAATCAGGTAGGGCTTTATAACCATGATGAACTCTGCATGCAGTGTCTAGGCTGTAGTGGTGCTGACTGAAGGTTTTGTACTTTTATACTTCGGTACATGTACTTATTCTCATGTATGATTTTTAAAAAGATACGTTTATTTTGCTTCTCTTACAGACTGTTCTTGTCCATACCCTGCTATCATTCAAACAAGCACAATTTCAGTAGGGGACAGCAGGTTTCAGGGAACATTGTACAGTTCTACCACTTCTTCTGGGACTGGAATTAAGTGCAAAAAAGTATTCCTTTATAAACTTACTGCTCAAGGCCCTAAGCTTCTTTGGCAGATTCATGCATGTGTAAGTAGGAAGAAGCATAGCTCCTACCTGTCATCTTTTCTCCTGGAGGCCTTGTACATTTTGGAAGGATAGGACACCTTAGCACAAAACACAGTGATGTTTTTCTTAGTCTCTTCACAAAATCTTATCTGAATTATGTCTGCAGAGTGGACAGAGGACTCCAAGTTGTCCTGCATCCTATTTATATTCCTGAAAAGACATACTGTTATCTCTGTATGAATAATGTCTTGAAAAGCTACCAAAATGAAATTTTGATTCTGCAGAAAAGGTAGACAGATTTGTCTTTTACATTAAGTAGCTTAGACATAGCTTTTAATTAATAGATAACAGAATTACAGGCCAAAAAAAAAAAAAATCCTGCACCAAGTTCAATAACTTGTGATGTTCCTACCTATGTTATTTCTGTGGAATGGGAAAAAACCTCCAGAGCTCTTCAGTTCAGTCCCCTTCCATGACACTTGTCAGTTCACATATTCCATTTCGTAAATCAATCTATCTTAAGTAAAAAGTTAGATTTTCTTTTTGCCTCATTGCCTGCATTACAAGACTTCCCTGGGTCCACAGTAGTCTTCTTTAAATGTCCTGATTGCGCCAAATGTACTTTTTAACTCACACCAATAATTTTTCCTTGTGGTTATCTGCTAATATTTTATAGTTCATGGCTGTCTCTGTGGTTTTAAATTAGGTGCTTTTGCTGTTTTTAAGGACCCTATAGTCACAGCTTTTCTCTATTAACTGTATAAAGGAAATAATAAAAATTATTTTGGTGTATATAGTTTTTATTTTGGTAAAAAACAATTTAGCTTGCAGTTGTCTTTGCATATTATGGCTTAAGATGGATAGTTTGGGGAATAAGTTTCTTGTCTTGAACCACCTACAGTTAATTTCCTAGGTTTTGGGAGAGTTGTTCCACAGACCCAGAGACATTGGAGGTTGGATTCAATTACTTTCATTTCAGCTGGATAAAATGTTGGTACCTAATCTAAGAAAATTATCTGGATTTCTTGAGTCAGTGAACAGAGATGGGTTGTAGAAACCTCTTTTAGTGTGGGAAGAGACATTCAATGGCTGCTTATCTCACTTTGTCACTGTCTCTTTCTTTGATGATGGAGAAAGTCAAGAGTAGCTGCATAGACTTTAAAATTTCAGTTCTTAGATGAAATAAGTCATAACCCCCTCCGGTCTTCTTCTTGAAAAATGCCAAACACTGTAGCCAATATAGCAAATCATTTCAACTCATTTGGATTTTTAATCTGTAACTACTCAACGAGGCTTTCATATTTTATTCCTAAACACAAACAAAACAGCTTTCTGGATCCAGCTACAGAATTTGTCGTTTTGCAAGACTCGGATCTGTCTCCATGCCCATTTACCAAACTCTTCAATACATGACTGAATCATCTGGGATTATGTATGCTCACTGTGTATTTGAATAGTAAAATACTGGCACAATGAAGCTTCAGTTTCAGTGGCAGCCCTAAGATAACACTAAAATACAAATAATAGATAAGAACAAATATGATAGAAATCCTTATCCTGCATCTAGAGATAGAAAAGAAATGAAAAAAACTGAGCAGCAAGTCTGAAGTCTGCGTTCTTTCAGGCTCAAATGGGACTCCAACTTCAAAGCTGAGAATAGTTGTCTCAGTCTAAAGTCCAAATTTACAAGCGAAGTTTGACTATGTTAGAGCTAGTTCTCTTACCCTACATGTAGTAAATACCTTTGAACTCACTTCTATGAAACAGAAGTGCTTTCTGAAGAAATAAGTTGAAAAGATAAGTGGCTTACGAGCTACTGTAATTAAAATCTGAAAGATGCTTTCCCAGCTGTTGCTTTTGAAGTTCTGCTTAGTTGGTGGCTAGGTGCCAGCATTCAATTAGAAGTATGCATTTTTATTAACAGACTATCATGTGTTATGTTATGTCAATAATTCTTTTTATTCCTTGTAATAGTCACAGGTGTCCAGGTCATTAAATATTAAAACAGGCCTCACTGACAATTGTGCAACATTCTAAGTTTATTTGGTGTTTTATTTGCACTTCATTTGAAGTTCAAAATTAACATATCTCTGAACTTGTAGAAAGGAGGGTTTGGCCAAGATAAGTTAATACCTGAGGGGGAAAAAAATAAACAGAGGTGCACAGTCTACATGGAACTTTTTGACTGCATTTGAGTTTCTAATCATCATTGTTTCATTTACTTAGCCATAATATGCATTTTGCAAGTGGGGGCCTCATTATTTTGATTCACTTTCTTAGATGTCAAAGTCTCAGGCTGGAATTAGTACTGTGAGGTGGGTTTGCCATTTGCAGGCTGTTAGAGGTACTCTGTGTCAGAACAGCACAATAAGCTAGTCTCCCAGCTTTTTGTTGCAGGTTTCATCTCACCTAACTTCAGATGGTGTAAATACCTTCATCTAAACTTGATAGCTAAGTTTTCTTAATTTGGCTAATTCAGACAGCTATTTTGAGCCAAGATGAATGGAGCCTGGAAGTGTCTTTTAGACTTCCTCACATGATGACAGAAGCTTTAAACAGCAAAGTCAGACAGTTTACCTAGTGTGTGAAGTTACCTGAAGTTAGAAGAGGTGTTCTCACTCATATTGTTTTCCCTTGTGGTTAAGGCTCTACCCAGTATGAAAAACAATTGAGGCACAATCATTATTTTTCAGGTACCAGTGGAGGTTCAGGATACAATCCTGTCCTTTCAGCCGTAGTATACAATACTGTGTTTCCTCCTCCTTTATATTATATAATTTGTAATAATAATTTGTATTATTATAGTATTACTATGACATATTCTGGTCTGCAGGTCATACAGACTGAACTCTTCTGAAGCCTGTAGAACAGCAGGGCTGGTGTGTCTCAGCATTTGTTAATTACTAAAGAGGTCTCTTCTGAGACTGAGGGATTCTCTATTCTCAGCCAGTTTCGGCTATTCTTTTAAAAATGGCACAGGAAGAAATTTAAATTGTACTGTTAAAAGCAAAGTTAAAAGCAACAGACTGGCTGCTTGTATTTTCTCAGTAACTATTCTCTGGAAATGAACGTCCTTTGAAATACTGTTTTTTTACTAGGTATCAATAATACATATCCTGTTGGCAAAATTCCTATAGCTAGTAATGCCCTTTTTTTGTGGCTTACAAAGGGTGTCAAAAAGTTTTGTCAATACAAATTAATTCCTTCTTGCATAATATTTTTGAGTAGCTGCCCTCTTCATTTTACGCATAGAATAAAGTGATCTGCCTATGGTCATGTGAGATATGTGCTAAAAGCTAATTGAAAACCTAGAAATTCCCATTTTTATTCCTGCTGTGGTGGCTTTCTGTAGATGTGGCTGACAAATGTTGTTTCTTGAGATATTTTGGAGTTAAGAGCACTAGGAAAGCAAGTGCTGTATATGCTCATCTGCCACCCCATTCTAGCCTCTCATTCTAATCATGGACAAGGACAAACTTCATGAGTTCAAATGATAGAGGGAATTGTTAGAAATAACAAAAGAGACAAGAGAACAATTACAATGACAGAAGAAAAATAGCATTTAACACTCATTTCTTGGTAACAGCTTTTCTAAATGATTTAGCTAATTAAAAACTACAGATGTTGATTTGACCTATTAGTCATTTCTCATTGCACTTTTCCAGTTTTGGATCATGATATATTTTTAACCATCTGCAAATAGCTTAAGAAGAATATTCTTTTTTCTTAAGAAAGTTATAAAAACATTCAAACTAAACAGCTCTTTCAGCAAAAACTGAATTTTCACTTAGAGCTGAAGTTTTTTCTGTCTCTGACCAATCCCTGACATCTCTAACAGCTACCTTCAGGAGATATATCACTTCCTTCCATTGTTAAGCCCATCTACCACTGAATGGTAATTAATTGGCCTTTGCCAACAACAAAGCATTGTCCAGCTGTGCTTTTGGAAAGAAAGACAATGTTTTGTTCCCTCCTCACTTTTTAGTTCATGTTGTACCTCTCTGTTCATTTGTTGTGGTTTAAGCCCAGTCAGCAACCCAGAACCTCGAAGCTGCTCGTTCACTCCCTCCCCTTCCTCCCCTCGCTCCCAGAGGGATGGGGAGGAGAATCGAAAGAATGTAACTCCCATGGGTTGAGATAAGAACAGCCCAGTAACTAAGGTATAACACAAACCACCGCTGCTACCACCAATAATAATAATGACAAGGGAAATAACAAGGGAAGAGAATACAGCTGCTCACCACCTGCCGACCGATACCCAGCCCGACCCCAGGGGTGATCTCGCCCTTCCAGGTCACTGCCCCCAGTTTATATAGTGGGCATAACATGCTGTGGTATGGAATACCTCTCTTTGGTCAGTTTGGGTCAGGTGTCCTGTCTCTGCTTCCTCCTGGCTTCCCCTCCTCCCTGCCAGAGCATGAGACTCAGAAAGTCCTTGGTCAAACTAAACATTTGAGCAGTAACTAAAAACATTGGTGTTATCAGCACTGTTCCCAGGCTGAAAGTCAAAACCACAGCACTGCACCAGCTACTAAGAAGGAGAAAAATGACTGCTACTGCTGAACCCAGGACACCATTCCAGAGAGTACCAGCACCCCAGTTTTTGTGTCCGATACTCTAAGTCTGTGAATAGCCTGAGGAAGTTGGTCACTTGCCATCCAACCCAGTATCCCACACATGAACACTTGTGCCACTTGTCCATGCATGCATAGACTATGTGATGGATTGCAAGATGTAGCAAAATCTGCCAGGGACTTGGAAGGATTTCAGTTTCTTTGGATAGTCTGTGACCTATTTATGTGTGCTGTGTTGATAAATGAAGTGAAAAATCTTTTACACCTTTCAATGATGGTGCTGTTTGGTCTGGCAACAGAGCTGACAATTTTAGTGATGTTCTGTAGGAAACAGCTGGGATTATTAATTCATTTTTACATAGGTCACTAAGCATCCAGAAGTCAATATTTCTTTTAAATTGCTCTCAATCTGGACCAAATCCATTCTGAAGGTGAAAGGTTCCAGATATATACTGCTACCAGACATTATTAGAGTCTTTTTAAAGCCTTGCCAATTGTTTTTCCTTGGTTCAGCCCGAGAATGACTGTATTAGAACGGAAAAACTGCATGTTCTTTAACTTTCATTTTCAGCTCATGGTGTGGTTTCATTTTTCAGTTCTTGGAAATATACTTTATTTTATTATAGATGACACAAATCAGGGTAAAAAAAAAAAAAAAGAAAAATGAGAAAGACTTGATTCTGAATCTGAAACAATTGCTCAGTGTCTCAAGACTCAAATGTAATGAGGAAAGAAGAATTGCAAGAAAGATTTACACAGATGCTGTTAAGGAAAAAGCCAAGCAGAACTGTAAGGTTTCAATTCACAGGAATATCTTCAAACCTGTAATTTGACTTTGACTTTGTGAGAAGACATACCTGATGACTCCAACATCTGATGAAAGTCAGAGCAGAAGTACTAAACTTCAAGGTGTATGATGTTAAAACTGTGGGTCTGAAACTGGACCTTAACATTGTCAGTCTTTAGAGGAAAGACCTATAAAGCCCTATATCTTACTTGGACAGTAAACAGCTGGAAAGAGTATGGAGAAGAGCTACTGTAACTATGCAAGGGCTGAAAAGAGTGCATTGCAGCAAGATGTTAAAAATGTAGTCCTAGCTCTTTAAACAGAAGATCAAAGGTTATTTGATTGCACTGTGTAAACTCCTCCTTGGAGAGACACTAGTGATACCCAAAATAAGAGAAACTAGCAGTACAAGACTGACGGCACAAAGGTAGACCCACATGTATTCATATATCAACAATCTTTCTGTTATGGAAATTAAAATAACAAGGAAAAGAGTGGACAAAGTGTTGATACCAAGCCTGTGTGTCATGCAGTATTGCTTTCAGACAAGCAGAACTAATCAGTCACACTGCAAGAGTGGCCGGATGAATTAGTATCGCTGATGTGATGCAAAGGGTCACACTAGATGATTCTTTGGTGTCTTTGGGTCTTGATGTTTGTTGCTTGACAACCCTGACTCTGTCCTGCCTCCAGCCTTGATGAGAGGTTTTGGAGTACTTCTTGTATTTGGAAATACCTGAAGTGGAAATAGGCTCTAAAGAGAAATTAAAAGACTTGAAACATTACTTGAAAAGTTCTGGGGCTACTCCCTTTTGGAAGCTGGTTCTATGATAATAATTCAGACAAATTTGCATTTTTATTACAGATGGGTTGATCAAAATTGTGACAATTTTGTTGATACTGGTTTTGGTTTTAGTAATTATGGGCTTTACGCTCAAGTTGTGACAAGCAGGCATGCAAGCAGCTGGACTGGAAGCCTTGCAAAACACAAGAAAGTTAAATATCTGAGAAACTTCCTAATATAGTTTTCAGACCGAGGAGATTTGAAGAAGTCCAGTGACACAATTGGTTGGAAACATTCTCTCATGAAATTATCTCTATTTAAAGAAAAGCTTTCTCTGGAAAAAAAACTTGCTTTTGCAGATATTTTTTGAGTTCAGATAAGGAAATCAAAGACGAGATTTTTTTTGTTTTGGGTTTGTCGAACCTGAATAAAGTGCCTCAGTTTGTTCAACTGACCAGAAAGAGCTAGTGATCAGCTCATTCAATATTATTCTTTGTTTTGTTGTGGTAATATCTCTAGGGATTTCCTGTTCTTCTAACTCATTCCCATTCTATCCTAAGGGGCAGAGCGGTTGATGTCATCTACCTGGACTTGTGTAAAGCCTTTGACACTGTCTCCCATGACATCCTTCTCTCTAAGTTGGAGAGACATCAATTTGATAGGTGGACCACTCGGTGGATAAAGAACTGGCTGGATGGCCGCACGCAAAGAGTAGTGCTCAGTGGCTCAGTGTCCAGCTGGAGACCAGTAACGAGTGGTGTCCCCCAGGGATCGGTGTTGGGACCGGTCTTGTTCAACATCTTTGTGGGTGAGATGGACAGTGGGATTGAGTGTGCCCTCAGCAAGTTTGCCGATGACACCAAGCTGTGTGGTTCGGTTGATACATTGGAGGAAAGGAATGCCATCCAGAGGGACCTTGACACGCTTGTGAGGTGGGCTGATGCCAACCTGATGAAGTTTAACCATGCTAAATGCAAAGTCCTCCACCTGGGTCGGAGCAATGCCAGGCACAGCTACAGATTGGGCGGGGAGGAGATTGAGAGCAGCCCTGCGGAGAAGGACTTGGGGGTGTGGGTTGATGAAAAAATGAACATGAGCCGGCAGTGTGCGCTTGCAGCCCAGAAGGCCAACCGTATTCTGGGCTGCATCAAAAGGAGCGTGACCAGCAGGTTGAGGGAGGTGCTCCTGCCCCTTTACTCTGCTCTCGTGAGACCTCACTTGGAGTATTGTGTGCAGTTCTGGTGTCCTCAACATAAAAAGGACATGGAAGTGTTAGAACAAGTCCAGAGGAGGGCCACGAGGATGATCAGGGGACTGGAGCACGTCTCGTATGAAGATAGGCTGAGAAAATTGGGGCTGTTCAGCCTGGAGAAGAGAAGGCTGCGTGGAGACCTCATAGCAGCCTTCCAATACCTGAAGGGGGGCTATAGGGATGCTGGGGAGGGACTCTTCATTAGGGACTGTGGTGAGAGGACAAGGGGTAATGGGTTTAAACTTAAACAGGGGAGGTTTAGATTGGATATGAGGAAGAAATTCTTTACTGTGAGGGTGGTGGGGCCCTGGAATGGGTTGCCCAGGGAGGTTGTGAATGCTTCATCCCTGGCGGCGTTCAAGGTGGGGTTGGACATAGCCTTGGATGGCATGGTTTAGTGGGAGGTGTCGCTGCCGATGGCGGGGGGGTTGGAACTCGATGATCTTGAGGTCCTTTCCAACCCTTACTATTCTATGATTCTATGATTCTATATAGTGCAGTTAGATGTCCTCTGGAAGCAAAAATTGTGGTGCAGTGTGGGAGTTCTGTGATGTCTTATGGAAATGTCATCCTTGCAGAGAGCACAGGAAAAGGAGCAAATGTAGGTATTCATAGATCAGGTGGAAAAGAAAAATAGTATGCCAAGGAACGTTTTCTCAGGAGTATCTGCATTATGGTCTTTATGATCAGCTGGACTACTATTGAGAGAAAAATAAACAAACAATTTTCCTTCTTTCTACTACTATCACCTTTTCTTTTATCTCCTCTAAATTCTGTTTTTCTCTTTTATCAGTCATGTTGAACGCTGGTAAGATTCTTCATTCAACCTCAGGCACTCATTTGCAGGAAATTAACTTGGCATCGTAACAGCTCTTAACATCTGTGACTCTTAACTTGGAGATAGTTGACTAAAGGGGATAGGCAGAGTTGTAATTTATTGCCAACAAATTACTGACTTTCTTTTTTTTTCAACTAGGACTTAACAGTTTGGTTTTTTCCCCTCCATTATATTAAATCTATTGGGGTATGAGAATAACACAAGGGACAGAATGTGTTTTGCGTTAAAATATATTTCAGAGGACAGGACAAAATAGAATGTCCTCATATTTCCATTAAAAAAAAAATGTCTTTGTTGGTATAAAGATGTTTTGTTTCATTTTTAGACAGATGCTGATAAACCTTATATGTGGAAGTATACAGGCATACTGAATCACTGTATCCAGCAGGTTCTACACCCAATATTCTACTCCTAATATAATGTCATGTTGATACTTAATTTACTTTCAATTTGCTATTCCTGATGATCCTTTCTTTTCTGTTGCCTTTCAGATCAATCTTTATTTTATTTAAGTTAATCATTACAAGAAACTATATCAAAGCCTTGCAATCTGGAAGAACTCTTCTGCATTGTAAACTGAGTCTTCTTTTGGTTTTCATAATTTTCATTTTATTCCCATTCTTTGCAATTTCTTCCTGTTAGCACGATTTTCTAACTTCATTAGAAAGGCAAATTCTGTAGTTACCTCTTTAACAGTTGAGAGTTTTTTCAGCTGAGGTGGATTTGCTTTGGGTAGCAGTCACATGCAGACACAAACTGAATTTGGTTCTAGGTTCTAAATTTCAGGTGTTCATCTTCCCACAAAGGAGATGGGCAAAAAAAAAAAAAAAAAGAAGAAACAAAATCGCAAAACCTGTGAGTTTTGATAATTCTGAATTTTTATATCCCAATCAGGATGCTGAAGATGAAGTCCGTTATAGCTTTTCCACACAAATTCCCACCACTTATCTGTTAGTAGCATGTTTTTCTCTGTTATGTTTTTAAAATAGTAATTAGAAAAGAAGTGAGCTACCTATTTGAAATATAAATCTAGCAGAACACAAAGAAAATATATTTGCATGGAAATCATGTACATGATTTTTGAAATGATCTTATACTAGAATTTTTAAGAAACTGTCTTAGAAGTGACTGTTCAGAAAGTTCAGAACTGAAGGGTTAAATTACAGCCTGATTTTTCTAAAGTGAAATCACTGACAATATCCAATGAAATCACAAAAAAAACAGATTTAAGTACATATCTTTATATGTGTATATTTAAAATTTTCAGTCCAAATCTGCAAAGTATATAAAGAAAAGTCCTATTACTGATCCTTTAACAGTCCAGTGCCAAAGCAGTATTAAACTGGTATGCTTTGGTGTTCCTAAGACTTAGTAGATGAATATTAGGTATTTTACATGTAAATCCTCTGCATGCATTTCTATAATTAGGTCAACAGTACCTATTTTGAAATTCCCCATTAATCAGTTTATGGAAATGGACAAATAGTCACCGCATAGAAAATTTCAAACATAAGGCTTTCTTCAGTCTTTTTCCAAATAACTTACATGCTATTTCTTCTGCATTATAGGTGCTTTCTTCTAAGTGTAAAACTTGTCTGTTTAAACAACTGACTCTAAAATGTTCATGCTTAAATCTCAGTATTTTTGTTACTTCTAGCATGGAAGATGGATAAGTTAAAAGTACTAAAAAAAAAAATTATGTTTGAAGGGTTGTACTTCCCTGCTGTTTACTATTTTCCTTTTACTGATGAAGTAAATCTGCCAATCTTGGTGACGCATGCTTCAAATAATTATAATTGCATCCTTTTTGATTTGAGGACAAAGATACTGAAATTATTTCACTTGCAATTACCATACTCCTCCTCTCTCCATCTTCTCTTTTCAGGAAACCTTCCAACCAGCCAAACATGAACACTATCAGAATCCAGTCTGAGCTGATGACAGCCAGAAGAAGTCCTTCAGTACAACCCAACTCCTCTAGGGCCAGACTCCCAGGTTCTTTTCACAGATACCACCCTGGACTTGTTGCCATTTCTCCTAGCTATGAGCATTAAAAGCACTAATCTAAAACCCACTGGGAGTAGTGCCTAATTTTTTATTAGGATTTATAATTATACTGTACCATTTATGCAGGATACTGAGATGAATGAAGACTTATTATCTTAAAACAATCTGATTTTGGATACCTTCAGTTGAAAGAGTTATCCTGACAAGTCCTTCCATTTTCTGAAAGGAAGTATTTGTTGGCAATTTTCCACTTGGAAACATGTTTGGGTTTAGTTTTGTTGGGTTTTTTTTGTTTGGTTTTGTTTTTGTTTTGGTTTTTTTTCGGGGGAGAGGTGTTGTTTGGTGGGAAGAGTTTGGTTTGTTTCGTTTGTTGTTTTTTTTACTAGTTTAGCATTGGCTTGTACAAAAAGTCCGAACTTTATGGAGTAAACTTGTGAGTCAATAAAAATGGAAAATACCCCTTGATAAGAAGAAATATTTCATCCTATATAAACTAAATCTGAGTGGGTTTAGGTTTGGTTTGGTTTTGTTTTCCTTTATTGTCTCCACAAAATTTTTACCCATATGTCCTAACTGAAATATTTCCCTTGTAGTTTGTTTTAGTCACATAGTACAAAGTTGCAATTCCTTCTACTTATCTGATTGCTAGCAGCAGTGCAGACACAGTGTGATAGATACCCATGAGCAGCGTTAGCCCTCAGAAACATCCATCGTACCCAAGGGCATGCCTGTTCTTCAATCACCGTCTCAGTTGTTTTGTGTGACCGCGCTAGACAGCGCTGAGGACGTCATTCGACGACAAGGGAAACTGGTGAGAGGGTGTCCTGGGTTCAGCAGCAGCAGTCTTTTTTCTCCTTCTTGGTAGCTGGTGCAGCGCTGTGTTTTTGGTTTTGGGCCTGGGAACAGTGCTGATAACACCAGTGTTTTCAGTTACTGCTTGGTGATGTTTAGGCTGGCCAAGGACTTTCTGAGTCTCATGCTCTGCCAGGGAAGGGGGGAAGCCGGGGGGAAGCAGAGACAGGACACCTGATCCAAACTGACCAAAGAGGTTATTCCATACCACAGCATGTCATGCCCAGGATGTAAAAAAAAAAAAATGGGGGGCTGGAACCCGGAAGAGTTTTTGTTTTAGTTCACAGCTCGGTCGTCTGGTGGTGAGCTGTTCTATCCTCTTCCCTTGTATTTCTCTTGTTATTATTATTATTGGTGGAGGCGGCAGTGGTTTGTGTTGTACCTTGGTTGCTGGGCTATTCTTGTCTCGACCAGTGGGAGTTGCGTTCTTTCGATTCTTCTTCCCACCTCCCCCTCCCCCCCCCTCCCCGGAGTGGGGGGGAAGATAACCTCTTCCCTTGTATTTTTCTCTTGTCATTATTATTATTGGTGGTAGCAGTGGTGGTTTGTGTTACACGTTAGTTGCTGGACTGTTCTTATCTCAACCTGTGGGAGTTGCATTCTTTCGATTCTCCTTCCCATCCCTTCAGGAGCGGAGGGAAGAAAGAGGGGGAAGTGAGTGAGTGAGCAAAACTGTGTGTGGCTGAGAAGCTTAAACCCCTACAGAGGGACATGCAGGGACTTCTGTAGTTCTTGTTTTGCCTCCATGTGAGAAGAACCTTAACCTTTGGCTCAGGTTTTGATATGTACTGTCCTATTCAACAACCAGAAACAAAAGAGAAATTGGCATTTTTACCCTTTCCGTACTTTCTCTCCTGGTAATGCTTGAAATGTATTTAATTCCTCACCTAAGAATGATTCATCTTGTCTCCTTTTTAACTGGTTAGCAGGTAATAAATGTTTAATCTCTGAGGTAATTGGCAGTCCTATGGTGATCAGCATAATATAAGAGCCAAGATAGAAAAGAATGAGTGTTTGTAAGCTAGTAGACTAGCAATTTAGAATTTTTTCCTTTTCAGCTTTAAGAAAATCTTGTAACCTGTGTGGGCCATCCTTTTAGGTCAATTTCATGCAGGTTATTTTCTCTTTTTCTATATCAATCCTGAATTAATACAGTAGGTGCTCTGCAGCCAGCATGGTTTTGCATTGATCTTGGCCAGCTTGTTTACAGTGTTTTGGCAAGTTGCTGATGTACTTCTCCCTGGGGATAGAGCAGGGGTTAATTGCTGTTAAACTCTCAGTGCCAAGTAATGGTTCAGACTCTGTGCTACATTAAAGATGACACTAATAAGGAAAGAGTGTACTGGGTTGCTCTGTGTTGAAAATTGGACTTGTGGTGACAGAAACTTGGAGCAGAGCTGATGTAATAGGGAGGCCATAATGTAATTATAACTGCTGAACATGTGTCATAGCAAGTTAAATGATACATTAATGAATCAAAACAGGTGATGGAGTGTTGCTGTTTCAGCAGATAGAGGTGTTTTCAAGATCAGATTGTCATTAATTTAATAATCTGTAAACTGGATATTCTTCAAATTATAAGCAAATCAACTTTATTTTTTTTTTTTTAGTGTATTTCTTGTCCTGTACCAAAGGGATGAAAAAACAGAAGACGTTATTCTCAGTATAATTTGTTTAGCCCTCTTTTATTCTATCTCTATTATACCAAATACAATATATGTGTACCTAACATTTTTCAGCCAGGTGTGAACTCTGTTTCCTTGTGCTCTGAGCAGGCTGAACACAAGCCAAGAGGTGCGTAGACATGTTAGCATTGAGCCAAGCTAATAAACTTTGCTGAGAGACAGAATATGTTACACCAAATGCAGTCAGTAAACGGCTTCAAGTTAGCTTGAACCATGGACAAAACAAGCTCATGCCTGCCCAGAGCAGAAGTAAGCATGTAGTAATATTGTGAGCTGTATTATGTATAAATTCTCTTTGCCTATTATGGTTCTGCAGCAAATGAAAAACCATCTCTTACTTGTTCCTTGTTTAACTACAGTGTCACAGGTGAAGTTCTTAGTTTTTGATTCTGAAAGCACCTCTGTGTTCAGGAATTAAATAAAGGTTCCTGTTCCAGATCAGGTGGCAGTCCAGGAGACCACCATCCAAATGATACTTGATTGCTTGAACATGAGCATACCTGTATCTCTCTCCAGGAAGTTCTGAGTACTTACAGAAACCTGCAATATTTTTACAGGTAGCTTTGGTCAAGAAGTTTAAAGAAAAAGTAATATAGCCATTTTTAAGAAAAACAAAACAAAACAAACAAATACTTTTTTGAATATTACAGTCCTCTGATTCTTGCCATGTCTAAAACATTTTGTTTATTTCACATTTGTCTTGTATTCCATAAGCTTCTAATTTTTCTTCATGCTGTTAAAAAATAAAGCAAAGAATTTTTTTTAAGGGTCTAGATGAGTCCTTTCCTGAGTTTCTATTAAAATACGGGATTTAAATTCTTAAACTGAGTCTTTTGAAAATTTCACAGTAAGGTCATACTTTGACTTTATTTTTTATTCTTAATATTTTCTTCTTTAAAAATGAAATTTGGCTGCAGATTCTTTGCTAAATTCTGCTTCTGTATTGTTTTCATCTTTTCCTTTCTTTTTCATGAAAGTTTTTGGGGTTGAACTCCTTGTGTTTGAAAAAACCTTGGGCTTCACCTCCTTTTTCACCTGTCATACTATTTACAAGAGGGAGCTCTGTTCATCAACGTCCTATCTCACAGCTCTGTTCTTTGATAGAGCACCTCCTGGAGGCTGAGCACTCTCCCAGGCATGAGCCTGTGAGGAACATCCAAGGTAGGAGGAACTGTTCACATATTCTTTCTAGGTCTTGCGTTGTCTGCTTCTTTTCCTCTGTGTTTTAATAAAACAGATTATAAACTGTGCAGCTCAGTGACTTCCTTCTATGGCCACCCTGCAAGGATGAACAGAAGGGCATAGCACTCGTCTTTAGCAGATTAATTGTGATTTGTAAAGCTGCTTCCAAGTACACTGGCAAGAAAATTTTTTATGCTTTTTACAAAGTTCAACTTTGGCCTAAGAATTATTCGTATTTCTAGGAAAACAAACAAACAAACAAACAAACAAAAAAAAAAACCTTCCTTGTCAGAAGCTGTCAGAGAAGTCAAACATTCCTGAAGGCAGATGTCCAGAGAGCAGACGTCACCACTGGAAACAAAAGCAGCATTCTATGTGTCATTTGGCATCCTTGGCCCTTGAAATATTGGCCATTTGCTTCTGTTGGAGAAAGGTAGAGGAAAATATTGTTTCCATGGAATGTATTCTAAGTCATCTGCCTTCATGGTCAAATCAGCATTTTTTGTAGATGAAATCCCTGATTTTTTTTTTTAACCCTGGAGATTTTAGTTCAAGTCATGTCAATCTTAGTGAAAAGTGAACTTTCCTTGTCTTGCATGTCCTAAAAAGCTATGGCATGTGGTCTCCCAGCACTACATCTGCACTAGTCATCCTTACTATAGAGGCTTGACACCCTAGCACTTTCATGTCTGGCTGGTCAGTTAACCAGATCTAAGAATCATGGATATTTATTATGGTTGCCAATCTAAGAGTGAATTTCACCTTTGAGAGTCATTGCAAATTTCATTGCCCGTTTTATTTATTGCAGTGTAATACTGGAAAAGAATGGCTAAGCACTATAATGCTCAAGATGACATTCTCAAGGAAAATTTGTTACCTTACAAGGGATAAATTATCTAGAACATTTCATTAAGAAGGTTTTTTGCAATACCCAGAAGTTGTTCATGTTCCGAGTAACACATTGACTCTCCAAGATGTAAAGTGCCACTTCCTTAGTGGGAGGAAATAGAATAATCCTTTACCATGAAGCAGATCTGATAAAAAATATTGCACTGTCAACATTGAAATATTCTGTGGGAATATAAGAAATACAAAGAGATATTGTAGGGAAAAAAGCATTTTAGTTTTGGAACGGACCATTGAAATTTTGGTTTTGAAGCAATGTTTTGTGTCAAGATGTATTAGATTTTGGATTGTTAACCATCATCTATGATTTAAAAACTCAAGATTAGACTAAAGCACGTTAATTTTATAGAAGCACAGCATGACTCTAAGACAAAGTCAATTTACCTCATAAATTTTTACTTAAATGGAATAAAATAAATGAAGAAACACTCCTTTTCTGGGTTTGTAAAAGGCATAATATGAAGAAGAATATGAATCAGAGTTGGAACACATAAGGTGCCATCTAGTATACGCTGAAAACTTACATTCAGAAATCTCTCAATCTTGAGCCAATTACATTTAGGGACTGTAGTGAGAGGACAAGGGGTAACGGGTTCAAACTTAAACAGGAGAAGTTTGGATTGGATATAAGGAAGAAATTCTTTACTGTTAGGGTGGTGAGGCACTGGAATGGGCTGCCCAGGGAAGTTGTGAATGCTCCATCCTTGGCAGTGTTCACGGCCAGGTTAGACAGAGCCTTGGGTGACATGGTTTAGTGGGAGGTGTCCCTGCCCATGGCAGGAGGGTTGGAACTTGATGATCTTAAGGTCCTTTCCAACCCGAACTATTCTATGGTTCTATGATACCCTTCCAGAAATTCAGTGACTGTGACAGATTCATCAGTCTCTGGCCCACCAGTAGGTTGTTATTGATGCAGGAGGAAAACAGATTCAAAATATTGTGATATACAATGCAAAAAGGAAATTCCAGTACTTGAAACAAACTTTAAAGAATCTGCTGATCCTCCTTTCCATCAAATCTCTTTCTCTGTGGTCAGACACCCACACAAAGCAATATTCCACTCTATGGTACATGTCAAGGATAAATTTCTTTTTATGTCTTTGTTATCATGTGGAGGTGCTCCCAAAGCACCATGGTGCTTGTATGACATCATAGAAATAAATACAATGTTTGAGAAAATTACAGTGTCAGCAGGAGTTGTTTCACTGATAGCTATGTCAGATTTTCTGTCCAGTACCTACATAATATAATAGCAGGGTAATTTGCATTTATGTTATCCACATATAGAGCCTATACTGGTTATTAAACCTAGCTTCACATGTTACAGGCTTGTAATTCTATAAGTGTCCCTTATCTACAGCAGACCTTTGATCAATCCTTGTAAAATCAGTCTTGCTCTTGAAAATACGTAGGTTCCTGCCCTAGGTATTTGCAGTACAATTATTTTTTAAAGCTAGACAATGGTTGAATTCAAGAACAGGAGACAAAGAAAGGTGGAGACCATAGCAGTCTCAGCACAGCTGAGACCTAGCATTTGTCAGGTTGTGTTGGCATCACGTAAGTGAGTTTCAACACTATGAAGATGGAGATAGCTTACAGATGATAATAAGGTACTAAGGTACTCGTTTGAGGCCTGTCTTCATCCTTTGTACGTTTTGAAATCCACATCTTGCTTCTTTCTTGTATACCCTTCCTTGTGTACTCTTTGTAGCCTGAGCATGGAAGAAAGAAGAAGAGGTGCCCTTCAAGGTCTATAAGAAGATGGAGACTTGTCTCCAGTTACAAGTCAGTGCTACATTTCACTGAGCTTTTTTTTTTTTTGTGTATGAGATGAAAAGTAGGGAAAAGAAAAGTGGGCAGAGGACAAAAGACCCCCCAGTAGAGCACTGGAAGAGGATAAGGAGGGTTTACCAAGTACCCTCTACCAGTTACCAGGCCACTGTAGTAATGATTAGAGAAGTAGGAAGAAAAGTGCAAAAGAAGAGGGTGGCTGGGGCAAGTTTCAAGAACAGTGTGGTTAACTGCTTCAAAGGAATGTAAAAGTTTAGTAAGGATGGGAAAGGAGGCATTGTACTAGCTATCCTGATGGTATTTTTGATGGGATTGTAAAAAATATAATCAGCAAGTTCATAGATAAAAGGAGACTGCAGATAGCAATCACAGCCAAAACATTGCCAACTGTGTGATAGCAAGAATATTTAGTTAAAGGCAACTGTTTCTGTTGATTTATGTATTAAATTAAGCTTTATTTCATCCACAAATTTCTGTTTCTTGTATGTCCCTGAATTTGCCATGAGTTTTAAGCACCTTTAGTTTATATTTCTTGGCATGGACTTCTTTCTGGGCTTTTTTTGGCAGGAGCTTCTTTATCTTACTAATTCAGAAAATGCTATAAACTGCTGCTGAGTTTAAATGAGACACATGCTTACCTTAACCTTAATTTGATATTAAGGCTTCTTCAGTTATTGAAGAACCAACACCAAAATTACTCTTGTAAATTGCCTATTGAACTTCCACTCTGATGCAAACCCCTTCTAGTCTTTTCTATATTCTAATCTTTTTAAAATGTGCTTATCAGCCTTTCTCTAGATCTCCCAAAAACTACCATTGTTAAGAGTATATTTATTCTGACCCCTTTTTCCTTATTTATTTATTATCTTTCTGCTATTTTGTTAGAAATATATATTTACCTTATAGGACATATACATTGGGACATTTTAGCTGGATTTTTACTGTGATGACCAAAGGCCGTCCTTTGTAAAATGTGTTTGTTATCAAATTTGCCTGTATCACATGCTTTTGAGTAGGGAATGTAAAAAGAGTTCCAAAGTGCTTCCATTGCTACAAATTTTGATTCATACATTGAGAATTGCGCAACACAGAAAATAAAACTGATTTTATTTATGTATTAAAGTTTTTCTAAAGCTTCCTCTTGGCTCAAGGTGTAATCATAAAGGGTGCCAGTTTCCCGCAAATGCAGTTCACTATATGTTGCTTCTTCAAGAGGCAAGTAAACCAGCCTTCCATAACCTAAATATTGCATATGGTAAATCTCTGACACCCCAACCCATTAACATTCTCTTCAGAATCCCCAGTCATAGCATCCTTAACATCTTTTAAGTGGCAGAATTGCACCTTCAAATATAGTATACCTACAATATTTACAGTTTCTATATGTTAAACCAGACAAGTATCTGATTTCAGGGAAAAACAACATGAAGAACGTTCCCCTTTTGAGTGACTACAGTTTCATTGCAGCAAGGACTCAGCTAATAAAGTTTTTTCATATTAAGGGAGTTATAATTTGCTGTCAGGATCTCGACAGTTGTCTTTAGAATAAGACAATACGCCTTTCCCCTCCCTACCGGGCCTATTCCCTGGTAACCTTATTGAAAATGTGTATGGGCTACAAAACTAAAGATTAACTGTCCGGGGACCTGCTTCCTGGAGCTTATTTGAAGATTAAATCAAATGGCAGGCAATATATATTTGGTAATTCAGCTTTGTTTCAGAGTTTTCCAATCTAGTGGCAAGTATAATAGAAGAATCTGACACTCAAAAGCACTAAACGGGGTTTTCTTTTTTTCCCTTTTTAATTTGAAGATGCCTAGTATTTCTGTCCCTGGCAAAATTAGAATTAATGATTTATTTCCGCATGTCTGAAGATCCTGTTCTTTTATTTTTGAACATGAAGCAAAGTAATTTTAATTACAGATGATGTGAAAGTTTTTTCTCTTTTTGATATTATTCTTTCTTCTTATTTTACATAACAAATAGCAGCAGAGGAGTTTAAAGAGAAGCAATAGAATATCTACTATAGCGTTACAGCATTCATTTAAACAGAAAGGGAAACAAGCATATTGGTTTTTAATTCAGTGTTTAGACTGTGTATTAGTTAAACAGATTTCTATTCAACAAATTGGATTGAGATGGATGGAGATGTTATGCTGTTTTAAAAAACTGTATTTAGAAGGCACATTCAGAGACACTGATGTGCGATTTGTCCCAGTAGCAGACATCTAAAGAACAAGTGACATTCTTACACAAAATCTATATTGGTGATGTATTTAATTACAGACTTGATTGAAATTGGCAGCTTCAGTGACCTATGAGTGCACTGTTACTGACTGATGGATGCTTCAAATCTGGTTACTTTTAAACCAATTCACATACTGTTCAATAACATCCTGTCAAGCTGCAAACTACATTTTTTCATGTATATGGACTAGGCAGAGAACATTTTAATTAAAATAGAAATGAATGATGTTTAAAAATTGATGTAATTCTTAAAAATGCAGACATTACAATTTGAATAGGAGATAAAGAATTCTCAGTATTATTCAAGGTGGCTGTATTCCTTAAGAAACATATATTTTACTTTCACACTCACTCATATCAGCCCCAAATCTTTCAACACAGCTTAGTTTTCCAGACTCTTCTGCACGTACACAGGCAGTTCCTGTTAATAGTTAGACATAGTTATTAAGGAAATCGTGCCTCAGATTTCTGAAGGCATGTGACATCTCCTAAGGGAGACTCTGCAGGCTTTGCAGCCAACTACAGTGCAGAAGCCAAGCTCTCTGGCTCCAAAAGATAACTGAAATGTCCACTTTGCTCAGCTTTTCTGGAGAATTCATCATGGTATCAACTACAACATGCCTCTGTATCAGCATATGCAATGTATAGTCAAATGCAAGTTGGGGGTTAATAATAAACTCTTCTTTGCGCCTCTGTCTCCTTTGTTTCCACTTCTCTGTGGTTCTGTGAGGTTGGCTCATGCTTTTCTCAAGCTGTTGAATACTGACTTACAATTCTGTGGACAGGTAGATATTTCTTAATAATATCTAGAAGCATAGGTTACCTTCTGGAAGAATAACCAACAACATATGAACTTCTGGCTGAAGAGCTCATGTTCCAACCTGAAGCCAAGTAAATAGTATAAAGGACAGACAGGTACCTGAGACATCAAAATGTCAAGTAGCCTCATACTCCCATTCAGTTAATTTGTATCCATATCCTGGCTGTAACGGTAGTAATAAAGTAAACAAGCTTTCTCTCTTCCCAGAGTGGTCGCAGTGATCAATGTCCTTCTTGCTAAATTATATTGCTGTAACTAATTATGTACAAAATTTAAAACAGAAGCAACATTTAGGTTCCAGGATATGTCAGCTTACCTATCCAGTGAGATCACTTCTCCACTGAGCATATTGAGAACTACCTGAACAATCATATTTCTATTGATGATATTTCCATTCTCTGAAAGAACAGCAAAGGTAACAATGCCTGTGTGAAACAAATACGATCTGGATACAAAGCATCAGTCTGAAAAAGAGAATTTTCAGTGAAGACTAACCTCTTTAAAATAAACTATAGGCTTTTTGTCTTTGAAGGTGCTTTCTCAGTGTAGCTAGAATTATTAGATTTGTACAGAAGTAATGGAAAATCAGACTCTCGAACTGAAATCTACATTTAGAGGAGGAGTGAAATGTTTTTTGTTTACAAAAAACACCCAGGATTGATCCAGCCTAATGAAATTTTAAAGAAACATTATAGTAACTTCTGCACAGAATAAAATTAAAAATACTCCTTTTTCACTTCTGTTTCCTTAACACATTTTTGTATTCTACTTATTTAAGATTTCACTTCGCCCTGGAAATCATCTTTACACTCTCTACAGGATAAGGAACAGAACATAAAATTTCTGAAAATCTTAAAGTCATTGAGAATTTACCAGTGAAAGCAAACTCACCTTCTTACCAATAAGCATTGTGAAAATATTTGAGTGAAAAATAAGTGCAAATAAGAATAATTAGCATAGGTAGTTCAGGAAGTGACAAGCAATGCTACAATACTTTCACAGCTCGTATCAGAGCTATGGTTTTATAGCATGGAACTGCAATTATACTCAGGATATCATGGAGCTTGTTATGGACAAACCAAAAGACTTATCTAGGTTTTTTTGCAGCTTGCACTGAGCTCTAAATTGTCACTGAGGATAATATAAATTAGCAGTTAATCTTCACATGCTGTAGTTCATGGTTCACGTGCACCTAAGTGAAAACACTGCAATAAGTGCAGGTATAGTTTACAGTGAACAAACCTAATAAAACATGTTCTTAGCAGGAAGAAAAAGGCTACTGTATCTACCAGGTATCTTCTGTTTGCAAATTCAGAACAAGTTCTTCCTACCCAGAAAGCAATTTCTTTGCAGAAGCAATTGAAACTAAACCAACCTGATTTCTCAGTGGTGCCTCAGTCTTCTTCCCAAGCATAAGGGCTCACAATTCTGCAGAATGTGGAAATAACCTGGGGTAAAACTAAGCTTTCCCCTAGCCTGGGTCACTGCATGACTTTATTGGCATGCACTGGGCTGAGGGAGAAATGTAAAGGGAGAACAGCTAAGGATTACAGCTGATTGCTAATGTGTAAATTAGAGAGGTGTTTGATCTTCCTTTTCCTTTCATATACAAGTAAGGAACCAGTCAACTAAGGTTTTGAAATAATGGGCTCAGCAGACCTATATTAATATGTTCTGAGATAAGGAGATAAGTGGCATTGGTCCCACTTTAAGCTTCCCTGTGCTCGTCTTCTGCACTTTTCTAGTCATCCCTAAACTGCATACCCTCACACCACCGATCTGAAGGTGTCATAAGAGCAGTAATAAGGATAAAAACGAGGAAAGCAATAAAAATAATGTTATACTTGCTGTGACCTATATCTAGGAAGCATAAATTTTCCTTCCCTTCAGGAAGAGTGCATATTGAAGACTGCTAATCCCACATTAAAGTTTTGTACTGTGAAAAAAAGATTCCAAAATCCCAGGCTTCTTTTCTCTACCAGGAATACTTGTCTGTATGACCAGGAGTCATGAAATATTACCCACTGTAGAAAAAGAGTGGTCTGCTGAGAACAGAAGATAAATTTTTTGGGCAGAATTATCGATTTATTTTTGTCCTGCTTTTGAAAACAGTGCACCAGTAGGTTGCTAATCTCTTCTAACTCGTTATGGCTTCTTTTCTGGTCAGCCAACCACTCTCCATGTATGTTGCTTACAGGCACAGAGCATGTGGCTTGTGTACTTGCTCTGTGAACTGGGAATAGATCAGATCCTTCTAACCCTTTACCTAAGGTGTAGCTGTAGAATGGCTTGAGTCTGAGCATGCTTTCTCTGTTTCTTCATTGTATTAAGTGCTATTCCCAACACTAATTTTGGTGAACTTGGGCCAGTGTTATGCAACTTCCTTTGCAATGAAGGCTCCAAAAGATTTGCATTTCTGCCCACACATCAATGATCCAAGCGGAACAGCTAGGTTGAACAGCTATGCCTCTGATTGCTTAACTAACACTTTGTAGTATAGGACCTTATTTTCACCTATTTATAAATTCTTCAGATTTCAGAAATGTTGGCTGAAATTTTCTGGGTTGAGTATATGCCTCAAGCTTAATAGGTTAAAATAGCACAACTGCTTCTAAGCACAAAATTAGGAGAAGAAGCTGTAGTTTCCTAATTTTTAAAACTATTATTTGCAACAAGTTTAAGGGAAAATCTTGACAATATCTACGGTTTATTATCTCTGAGTCAACAAGAAAAGTTATAAGTTCAAAGCAAGTATGTTGCTCTGTCCCCCTCTATGCCTTGCTTCATTCGGTACCAGTCAAGACGTGTGGGGAAAAGCTAGTGCGGAGCAGGCATGCCTCTGACAAATCCCAGTTTGGTTATTTGATTTGAGAACTGGTGTGATTTAATCACTGAGCCAGCAGAACTTATGAATTATGTAAGTAGTAACTGGCCCTAGAGGGCAGAGACTGGCCACAAATTGGCATAACTGCTCCACTTTCCCACTTTTTATATAATGTCTTCTGTAACAACAGTACCCTCACACTTTCATGAGCATTTGAGTATGGGCAGGATGGGCCTTCTTTTGTACCAGGCCAGTCTGAAATTCTGTTTTCTGATTTTATATCCTTGATAGCCAGAAGCTACAGACTGCCTGGATTTCTTGAGCAGGGTGAGTGAACCAGCAGATTAACTATGAAGTTACCCTCTGAATTTTGTTGGATTATAAACTGAGATACAGAGTTTTAGTTCATAATATTGGAGACAGTCGCTAGATGAATTGGTTGAGTATACTGCTGAACATAAATAAAGTTTACAAGTAGCCAGGCCTTTTTCAATGACCTCTGGTTTAGGTATTTGAAACACCTAGGAAAACTTTTCCCTGAATTAATTTTTACATTTATGTTTTTCCATCTAATCTAACAAAGATGAGTTAAGGTAATTCTAGCTGCAATAGTTAAATGTCATGTGAAGTCCCAATTTTTTTCTCATCAGATTGTCCACTTAGCTATAAGTGTAGTATAAGAATAATCTGTGCACATCAGGAGAAGTATTACAATGATGTGAATACTGCACAAAATTTGAGCGGAATAGCAGACAGTGTAATTTTAGTAATTTTTCTTTTCATTCTCAACTTTTTTATTTTCCTCTCTAGCCTTTCTGGATAGAAATTCCAAGACCATCATTGTGAATTGGATGCTACAAACAACCATCTGCAGGTCAGAGAAACCCATCCATCAGCATATCAGCGAGTGGACCTAAAATCTTTCCCAAATTTTTATTCATGAGAGAAAGAAACCATTAATTGGTGATTAACATAAGAAGGTAATAATGAACTCAAATCTGTGCAGTACAGTTTTGTTATTATTCATTTTCTGCAGGCAAGATAAGAAAACAAAATGAAGAAATTAGTTTTCATTTGCCAGAAGAGCTTTTTGTGTAGATTATTGATGAAATGCATTTTGAAATCTGATGCATCTGTACACATCCAGATTAATTCCTCTGATGTAGTGAAATATCACAGATACTTCCCAAAAAGGGAGCTTTTTAACAAACTGTAAAATCTATATCAATCGCTGTTTATTCACAATAATTCATAGTCCTGACACTTAATTATGGCTAAATATAATTTCTGACTTGAAATATTTTCAGCACAGTACTCAGCATATTCTCAACTTAAAATGCATTTTTTTTTATTAAAAGTTCAAATACATTAATGGATTTGAGGCTGCCATGAAGATGTCTATATAGTCAGCAATTACTGAGTTTGAAGTATGAAAATAAGTTCAATTTGTATAAAACAGACAACTCTCTGAAAAAAAGGTAGTGTCCCTTTAAAGTGCTCTTTTTCTGATAAAGAAAAGCTGAAGTGACATAAAAAATTATATCGATTGCTTGTCCTCTCCTAGTTTAATTTCTTTTTAACTTAAATAAATATTTCTTTACATTTAGCAGCAGTAAAAAAGGCTGTTCTTACTCATTTTGTATGATTAAAAGTACATTAGCAATAGAGATGTATTAATTTACAGATACAGATACTAATTGCTTAAATATTGAGTTCAAAACTAGACAGTAGTAGAGGGAAGGGATAATTGGTTCTTGCTATAGAAAAAAATATAATAAAGAACTTGAAAGTGCTGTCACATTTCACATAACAAGCAAAATCTCAGAGTATTTGAAAAATATTCTGAAAGAAAATGTCTTGGGGCTTTCTTAATGAGAATGAATGTGGCTTGAAAAGATCAAATAATATCCACATATGTCAAATACAGGTTCTAATAACAGTTAGAGATAATGAATAAAATTAAAGTAGGTCATTTTTTGTCATTTAGGATCCAATAGGAGGCATAATTCTTCATAACTGCTTGTAAAAATCTAATTAGAAGCATTTGCCATATTTACAAAAAAAAAAATCAATATCAAAGATTAAAAAAAAAATAAAATGAGGTATTTTGCCATTCTTTGATTCTCTGTTTTGATTTTATTAGCATTTGAGCAGTAAATGGCATGTAAATATGCTAATATTGTAATAATTGGGATAACTTTAAGTAATATGGCAACTATAAGTAAACTGAAAGGAGAGATGGGTTTTTTTCCTCTCCTGAATGTGGTAGCTTTTAGCAATCCACAACTGTCTATGTATAGATGGAACATAGAGAAAAGCCCAGATCACAGCATTCTTTGGGCACTGACTTAATGCGTCAACTGTAGATGATACCAAATTTTACTGAAAATGTACAGAAAGTCATAAGAGAGGAGGGAAAAAAAATAAGGGTAAAGAGTTTGATACAGAAGTGATTACAGAAGAGGTCTTTCAGCTCAGTCAAATTCAGTGTATTTTCAGCACTGGGCTAAATTTTCCGAGTACATGCTGTCCATTCACATGTAACACTGATGCTTAAGAAATACCATAGCTTATCAGGATGTTTGTTTTAGAGATGGGTTTCGCAATCACCACCATATCCTGGTTTAGAACTGGGAGAAGTGAGAGGTAGAGCTGGTTGGCATTTATGGCTGAATCATTTCCTAATTCAAATTTCTGATTTGTTAAATTATTTGCAATTGTCAAAAATCTCCACGTTCATTTTTTAAGCTTTGTTCTTGCATCATTTTGAGATTTTCAAGACAGAAGATCTTGCTTTATGTAATTTTTTGTAAATTTGGGTTCACTTCACAGAGCCATAGGACAACGAAGATGTTAACCCAGGCAACATTAAAGGAACGAGTGAAAATAGACTATGCTGGAAAAATAGTGAAAGAATTGCAATAAAGCGGGACAAGCCCACTTATGAGAACACAAATGGAATGAAAGCAGTCAAAAAATGAAAGCAATTCAGTTTTCACAGTAAGACTTGGTAAATGTCTTAAGGCTTAGGGAAGCCTTGTAGGCCAGTGGACTCAAAGGACAGCTTGTGAACTGAACAAGGCTGGTACCTACTTACCACAGGGCAGGAGGAGAGACATTGTTAGCTACATGTGTATTCCCCTGACATAATTTCTGAGCCGATGTGATCTCAGGTCAGTTGTTCTGCTGACTGCTCATTTACTGCCTACTTACAGATGCCCAATATGTTCTTTCACATCTGCCTTCTCAATCCTCAACACTGCCCTGCATCAGAGCACACACCATACTGACATGGGTAGAAAAGGACTTCTTGGGTAACTATTATAGAGATACATAAAACAAGCAACATAATATATTAAATTTAAAAAAAAATTGTGTTGCTTACATTCTCCATGACATTTTTAAGCTAAGGCCTCTTATACTCAATTGCATAATTATGAACTTCTTTGACATTCTTGTCATCTTCAACTTCAGTCAAAGCTTTTGAGAAAGATGTTCTTAACCCAGATACGTAATTTCAGAAGTTGTGGCAGAATTGTCCTCACAGCCCATGTCTCTGAGAGGGCTACCTCCCTTTGGATATTTTTTCCCTTCTCTACTGCAGTAAGTGAAAACTGCTGATCTCCCCTCTAAAAGCTCCTTGGGCTCTCTTCATGCCACTTCATTGATAACTTTGTACAAAGATTATTACTTAGTGCACCAAAACTCTGTGTATGAGGAGCCTTAATACATTAAGAATTTCAGGGTACGGCTCATTACTGAATTTTTTATTACCATTTCAGTCTTTCTGTTCTTTTTTATATTTAGTTTTTCTTTGCTAGGTAATTTTGAGTTTGTCTCCCTGGTGGATTTGTTTCCTTTGCCTTTTCTTAACCCTTGCTGCTTTTCTTCTTCCTACAATACTTTCTCCTGATGCTTTTTCACTCTATCTTGCCCAATACATTTTAAAAATTGTTATTAATTTGCTGTTTCTTGGCCAAATACAGTTCTTTCAAAATCTCAGTGTTTTTTGTGAAACTGTTGATTTTAAGCACCCCAAAGATCAAGTGTGGCTGCCACTTGCAATGTGTTTGTCACTCTGCAGCAGCTCCTCCTTTGAAATGGATGACTGAGTGGGATATGACTGAAGTCATATGCAGGAAGTAAATGATTTCCTCCTGCTTGCTTCTTTGACTAAGTACTTGGCAAACACCAAGAGATCCTGCCAAAGAACCAACTCATCGGCTAGTTCCTGTTTTCTCTTACTTTTTGTCTCTTTCCCTGCTTCCCTCTCATAAGCACACATTGTGGATGGTCGGATATTCTCAGCAACATCACGGTGGTTCAGTAACCCTTCCTAAGAAGCTACCCAGACGGATGTGTCGAGGTCACCTTTTTCCCACCCTCATGATTTGAAGTCTCCTCTGTTGATACTGCATCTAATCAAATACTTATGATGGCATCGATATTCCAGGAAACCAAAGATAACTCCTGTTCCTGTTGAAGTCAGTGCTTCCTGGAAAACAAGGAATTTTGTTTGAACACAAAATCCCTGCAGTCATCTGAAGCAATTTGTGATTATCGCTCATCATTGGCTCACATCTATGATCCTAATTACTTCCAATTAAGAGTCAGTGCTAAGCCTTCAGAGCAGAGGAGAAAACAAAGACCCTCAGTGTAATTTCTTTAAAGTCCAAGTTAAACTAAGGGTGTTTGACACATCGGTTACTCTTAGCCCCATGACTTAGTGTTGGTTTGTCTGAGATATTTTTTATCAGTCTATTTTTAAAGAGGAGCCTTGAGATCTGGTGAACTTCAAGGCATGCACTCTTTTTGTGAAGAATTATGGTAATGCCCCCATTTGTGTGTATCTTAAAACTTTTTGTGCTGCGAATTGATAAGGTGAAGGCTGAAGATGAATAAAGTCTGCCTGTTCTTCACATACCAATGGGTACAGCTTCCATTTTATTTTTGTATTAGTCCTGGTAAAAGTGTAGAGCACAATGGTATATGGCTAAATAAAAACGTGTTCTTGGGTTTTCTAGACCACATCTGCAGGAAGGCTCTTGTCAGTGACAGGGCTAGTGGTTTTGCACAGGTACACCTGTGCATGTGTTTGTTTGTCTTTAATTATAGATAATCAAAAGCTCTTTAAGAAGTAACCAATTATTTTCTGACAAACTAACCACAACTTGCTGAAGCTCAATGAACAAAAATGACCCAGTGCATTCTCTGCAGTTTAGACTACTACAGGGAGTTACAGACTAAATGGACCCAGACAATTAATATTTTTCTATTTTCATAGAATCATAGAATAGTTAGGGTTGCAAAGGACCTTAAGATCATCTAGTTCCAACCCCCCTGCCATCGGCAGCGACACCTCCCACTAAACCATGCCATCCAAGGCTATGTCCAACCCAGCCTTGAACACTGCCAGGGATGGAGCATTCACAACTTCCCTGGGCAACCCATTCCAGTGCCTCACCACCCTCACAGTAAAGAATTTCTTCCTCAGATCCAATCTAAACTTCCCCTCTTTAAGCTTGAACCTGTTACCCTTTGTCCTCTCACCACAGTCCCTAATTAAGAGGCCCTCCCCAGCATCCCTATAGGCCCCCTTCAGGTACTGGAAGGCTGCTCTGAGGTCTCCACGCAGCCTTCTCTTCCCAGGCTGAACAGCCCCAATTTTCTCAGCCTATCTTCATACGGGAGGTGCTCCAGCCCCTGATCATCCTCGTGGCCCTCCTCTGCACTTGTTCTAACAGTTCCATGTCCTTTTTATGTTGAGGACACCAGAACTGCACACAATACTCCTAGTAAGGTCTCACAAGAGCAGAGTAAAGGGGCAGGAGCACCTCCCTCGACCTGCTGGTCACACTCCTTTTGATGCAGCCCAGAATACGGTTGGCCTTCTGGGCTGCAAGCGCACACTGCCGGCTCATGTTCAGTTTTTCATCAACCCACACCCCCAAGTCCTTCTCTGCAGGGCTGCTCTGAATCTCCTCCCTGCCCAATCTGTAGCTGTGCCTGGCATTGCTCTGACCCAGGTGGAGGACTTTGCATTTAGCATGGCTAAACTTCATTAGGTTGGCATCAGCCCACCTCACAAGCATGTCAAGGTCCCTCTGGATAGCATTCCTTCCCTCCAATGTATCAACCGAACCACACAGCTTGGTGTCATCGGCAAACTTGCTGAGGGCGCACTCAATCCCACTGTCCATGTCACCCACAAAGATGTTGAACAAGACCGGTCCCAACACCGATCCCTGGGGGACACCACTCGTTACTGGTCTCCAGCTGGACACTGAGCCACTGAGCACTACTCTTTGCGTGCGGCCATCCAGGCAGTTCTTTATCCACCGAGTGGTCCACCTATCAAATTGATGTCTCTCCAACTTAGAGAGAAGGATGTCATGGGAGACAGTGTCAAAGGCTTTACACAAATCCAGGTAGATGACATCAACTGCTCTGCCCCTGTCCATCGGTTCCATAGCCCCTTCATAGAAGGTCACCAGATTAGTCAGGCAGGATTTCCCCTTAGTGAAGCCCTGCTGGCTGTCACCAAGCACCTTGTTGGTTTTCATGTGCCTTAGCATGCCTTCCAGGAGAATCCGCTCCAAGATTTTGCCAGGCACAGAGGTGAGACTGACTGGTCTGTAATTCCCTGGCTCATCCATTTTCCCCTTCTTAAAAATGGGGGTTATATTTCCCTTTTTCCAGTCATCGGGAACTTCACCTGACTGCCATGATTTTTCAAATATGATGGACAGTGGCTCAGAACTTCATTTGCCAGCTCCTTCAGGACCCTTGGATGGATTTCATCCGGTCCCATGGACTTGTATACATTCAGGTTCCTAAGGTGGTCCCGAACAAGATCCTCCCCCACAGTGGGCCCAGGGTCCCCACCCTCACCATCCCCGTGTCTGCCTTCCAAGACTTGGGTGGTGTGGTCAGAGCATTTGCCCGTAAAGACTGAGGCAAAGAAGTCATTAAGAACCTCAGCCTTCTCCAAATCCAGGGTAGCCAGTTCTCCCGATAGCTTCTGGAGAGGGCCCACGGTGTCCCTAACCTGTCTTTTATTGGCAATGTACCTATAAAATCCCTTCCTGTTATCCTTAACATCCCTAGCCAAGTTTAATTCTAAGTGGGCCTTAGCTTTCCTAACCTGGTCCCTAGCTTCCCGGACAACATCCCTGTATTCTTCCCAGGCTGCCTGACCTTGCTTCCACCTTTTATAAGCTTCTTTTTTCCTTCGAATTTTGCTCAGCAGTTCCTTATCCATCCAAGGAGGTCTCCTGGCCCTCCTGCTGAACTTCCTTCTAGTTGGGATGCATCGCTCCTGAGCTTGCAGTAGGTGAGCCTTGAATATCAACCAACAGTCTTGGGCCCCCCTGCCCTCTAGGGCTGTATCCCATGGAAGCTTACTGAGCAGGTTCCTGAGGAGGCCAAAGTCTGCTCTCTTGAAGTCCAGGGCAGTGAGCTTGCTGCACGCTCTTCTCACTGTCCTGAGGATCTCAAACTCGACCATCCCATGATCGCTGCAATCAAGGCTGCTCTGGAGTGTCACATTCCCAACCAGCCCTTCCCTGTTGGTAAGGACGAGGTCAAGCACGACACTTCTCCTTGTTGGCTCCTCTATTACTTGCAGAAGGAAGTTGTCTTCCACACAATCGAGGAACCTTCTGGATTGCTTGTGCCGGGCCGTACCATCCCTCCAACAGATATCAGGGTGGTTGAAGTCTCCCATGAGAACAAGGGCCTGCAAGCGTGAGGCTGCTCCTATTTGCCTATGGAGCGCTTCGTCCACCAATACCCCTTGGTCAGGCAGTCTGTAACAGATCCCCACAATAATATCACCCATCGCTGTTCTCCCTTTAACCCTGACCCACAAACTCTCTTTTGACTGCTCACCTGTCCCCAGACAGAGTTCCATACTCTCTAGCCTATCCCTAACATAAACAGCAACTCCCCCTCCCCATCTGCCGGGCCTGTCTTTCCTAAAGAGTCGGTAACCTTCCATTCCAACACACCAGTCATAGGTGCCATCCCACCATGTTTCTGTGATGCCTATGATATCATACCCCCGTAGATGTGCAGACATCTCTAATTCCTCTTGTTTGTTCCCCATACTACGCGCATTTGTGTAGAGGCATTTGAGCCGAGATCCAATTGAAGTCGGGTCATTGACTGGAGCAGCTGGAATATCCCTACATTGCTCCGAACGTTTACTATAGGTGCTACCAACCGACTGGGTGTGTTGGGATGGAATGATGCCCCCCTCCCCCAACACATCTAGTTTAAAGCATCCTTGACCAGCCTGGCAAGCCTCCTACCAAATCCACTCTTCCCCTTCTTTGTCAGACCAGTAGACCTCGCCTACTATATTGAGTCCCATGGTCAAGGTACCCAAACCCCTGACTATAGCACCACCCTTCTAACCATTTATTAACCTGCCCAAACCTCCTAGCCTTTTCAAGGTCCTGCCCTGTATCCTGGAGAATTGGCGAAAAGATAATCTGAGCTCCAGAGCCCCTAACCATCTCTCCCAGAGCCCTGTAGTCCTTCTTTATGGTCTCCAGGCTACTGCTATCTATATCAGTAGGACCCACATGTATTACCAGGAGTGGGTAATAGTCAGTGGGACCGACTAGAGCAGGCAGCTTCTCAGCCACATCCCTGATCCGAGCCCCTGGTAGGCAACACACCTCCCTTGAGGCTGGGTCAGGCCGGCAGATGGGTGCCTCTGTGCCTTTCAGATTAGAGTCCCCGACTACTACGGCCCGCCGCTTTTTCCTGGCAGCACCAGTAGTGATCTTCTTTACCAGTGCACCAGCTGGTTGCGCCTGGTGGGAGCGCTGTTGCTCATCAGCCCCCTGCAGGATAGCAAAGCGGTTCTGGGTGGGGATCTTGAACAACACCGATCCCAACACCGATCCCTGAGGGACACCACTTGTTACTGGTCTCCAGCTGGACACTGAGCCATTGAGCACAATTCTTTGCATGTGGCCATCCAGCCAGTTCTTTATCCACCGAGTGGTCCACCTATCAAGTTGATGTCTCTTCAACTCAGAGACAAGGATGTCATGTCAGACAGTGTCAAACGCTTTGCACAAGTCCAGGTAGATGATATCAACTGCTCTACCCCTGTTCATCATTTCCGTAGCCCCATCGTAGAAGGCCACCAGATTAGTCAGGCAGGATTTCCCCTTAGTGAAGCCATGCTGGCTGTCACCAAGCACCTTGTTGGTTTTCATGTGCCTTAGCATGCCTTCCAGGAGAATCCGCTCCAAGATTTTGCCAGGCACAGAGGTGAGGCTGACTGGTCTTTAGTTCCCCGGCTCATCCATCTTCCCCTTCTTGAAAATGGGGGTTATATTTCCCTTTTTCCAGTCGCCAAGAACTTCACCTGACTTCCATGATTCTTCTAATATAATGGACAGTGTCTTAGCAACTTCATTTGCCATCTCCTTCAGGATCTGAGGATGGATTTTATCAGGTCCCATGGATTTGTACTTATTTTACTTGTATGTAGGGTTTGACTGATTCTATGGCAACATGGGGAACAGCACAAATGACTAACTGCCAATCAGACGTTTTTACCAATGTACAAATCATTGCGTTTTGCTCTATTCCCCTCTAAGCTGTATAGCAGAACATTAATTTTAAAACCAGTGCTTTAATTTATTTACTCCTTTCCAAGCAGCATAAACTGATCTTAAAGTCATGTCCTCCCAGTGACACAGATCCTTTTATACCTTTCTTTTGTTACTATATTTCTCAAAAGAAGACTTGCATGTTTGAAGATTACTATCTGGCATAATGAAGAAACGACAGAAAGACTGTTGGCCTAGAAAAGAGCCATTCACATCCATTCATTTATGCATATGCCACTCATATGCTGGTACTGTTTTGTGACATGCATTTCTGTCCCCTTATCCCTGCAGTTATCAGGCACTATATGCAAGGCAGGCATTAAAGCAAGAGCATCACCCATGACACCTAGTTAGTTGGTTAGAGACAAAGTCATTTCTTCTTATCTCAGCAGGAAGCCACACTACTTTGAGCCCAAAGCTTCTTGGTTCAATTTCTTGCTGGAATTGATTCCTTATAAATATGAATTACTCTTCATTTGATCTTTTCTTATTTGTGGGTAGGGCAGCAGTTCCCCACAGTTCTCTATGTGAAGGGTCCACATAGGTTTCCTATGTTTTCTTTTTGGAAACCAAAAAACAGTGATTCATTGTTTTAATACATGAGACTGGAGGGTGAACTTTATTTGATGCAGCCCCATTGGAATAGGAACTTAAAAGTTTAGAGAAACAGGGGGACAAATATGGCAGATATGCATTCAACCCCTTTCATCCTGTAGAAATCCATCACAGACCTCAAGGAAATTCCATTTTTAAATGATAGGTCTCTGTGACTTGAACTGGGGTCCTGTTCTGTGAGTCATCATTGCACTGTCATTCTCCAGGTATGCAGGATTAGAGAGGAGGTAAACAGATCTTTAAAACTGATGAAATTCATGTAAGTGTAACATAGGTCCTTCTTCTAACTTTTCAAGGAGAATTTAAACCATTATTTGCTCATTCCTGTGATAACGATCAAGCCGTTATCTTCAAAGTTACCTTCCATGGGTTTAAGAATAAGAAAGACTGACACAACGCTTGGTCACCATTTTGTATCATAGGAAATTAATTTACACCTTTGGCATTTACTTTTATTCTAGATGGAGCGTATGTGTGGGCATACATGTGAAACCATTCTGTGTTTCTTAGTGATGTGCCATTGAAGTTCTCATATGCATCATCTTATAAATGCAATCTCTTTTAATTTTTAAGCTATTACAATATCACAGCATGCCTGAGGTTGGAAGACACTTCTGGAGATCCAGTTCAACCACCCTGCACAGTCAGAGTAGTTTGCTCCAGACTGTGATGAGTTTTGAGCATCTCCAGAGATAGAGGGTCTCCAGCCTCCCTGGGCAACCTCTTACTGTGTCAAATCACCCCTACAATTTCTTCTTATGTTTAAATGGAATTTAATGTAGTTCAGTTTGTATCCATTGACTCTTGGCCTGTTCTGGGTACCACAGACAATACTGCAGTTACATCTTCTTTAGTCCCTCTGCCCTGCCATGTGTTTATATGCATCTGCTTTCTTTTTCAATGCCCTAGGATGCACCTTTCTTAAACTTGCAGAAGGTGATCCTTCAGAATCAAACAGTTCTCCAGGACCTTTGTTAGCTGAAAATATCACAAAGAATTCTTCCAATCAGATCCCTGAACAGGGCAAAGCTTGCATTGGTTTTGAATTGCCACCCCTCTTTTCATGACCCTGAACTCCACCACCTTGTAACCTCTGCAACCCAAGATGCCCTTGACCTTCACATCGCTGACCAGTGCATTGTTGTTTTTAAGTAGGAGGTTCAGCAGCATTTCCTCTTTTTGATTCCTCAATCACCTGTGTCTAGAAACAGTGTGCTCCAGAAACCTCCTGAATTGCTTGAGCCTTATCATGCTCAAGCATGTTGCCCTTCTAGTGAAAACAGTGGTGGTTCGAATTCTTCATGAAGAAGAGGGCCTGAGGGTGAATGGCTTCTTCCAGTTGTCTGAGGAAGGTCTCATTTACTTCTTTTTCTCGATGACAAGATCTGTGCCAGATTTTTATGTTTGTCTTGGTCTGCCTTCTAATCCTAACTGGTAAGGATTACCAGTCCTCCAAAGATGCAATCATATTTTATATGAAGTTTGAAAAAAAGTTGTCTTATGATTCTGTTGCCATTTGCTAACCACTTGTGAAAATGTAAATAGGTTTGTGACTGAGACGTGCAACATATTTAAAAAAAGAGTGGTATATCACACCAAACAGTGCAGGAAGGCTCCATTATATAGGCAATTCTGATACCATGAGTTAGCTGCTGCATCTTGCCCTCCTTTGGGTAATAGGTGGGTATCCTTTTTTACTCCCTTATGCCTTTTTTCTTTCCTTTTTTTTTTTTTTTTTTTAAGATACCTGTCCCGTATTTTGGCCAACATTCCTATTTTTTTTCTCACAGTTCTGAGGTCTGGACTACGTATGATCTATTGTTGACTGTATAATGAGAGTCAAGTTTGCCAACACAGTCACTCCATTATCTAAGAAGTTGTTGCTCTATAAAGTACTTTGAGATACCTTGAGCATGAAATGCCATATATCTAAAAAAATTCTATTCTATATTGTATAGTGCCCAAGCTGTGACAATGCATATTCAGTGTTCTGTGTGATGGGAAGAAAACAGGAAGTGGAAGAGGACTTACACTGTATTACACTGGCCTTTCTTTCTTCACTACACAACTATATTCTGATGTTTGACATTCACTCTTTAAATTGTTTCAGTAGAGTTATAATCAGGTAATGAATCTTGGTAAGAAACTGCTTTTAAGTAACAGGGCTTGAAGGACTGATATCAAAACAGCAGTTTATTTTTTCTTGAGCTAAAGATAAAAGCCATATTTTAGGTTTTGGCTTCATGCATGATGTATTTATTGGACCACCAGAATTTTTTGAAGGTGATGTTGAGTATATCTTTTTACGATTCCAGCATACTGCTAAGGTTTGGAAGAAAGTATTTCTCATTAAAAGGCTGATGTCTCATGGACAACTTCAGACTTCACGCTATTCTCTCAGTGCATTTGGTCTCTCAAATCACTTTTTTGTGGTATATTAAAGTGGAAGCCTATCTGGTTAGCATCCGTTGGTTGAATACACAGATGAGAACACAAGATCTGCCATACTCCATAAAAGAACATACAGACATAAAGTAGAATATTTTTGCATGCAATCTGATTTTTAAGGAGCTTTTGAAATATCTTGATAAATTCAAATTAAGAGTGGCTAAATTCAACCATGATGCTCTTTCAGAATTTCAAAATATGCATGATTAAGTGAACTTCAGTAAATAACATGAACCTCCTGAGGATGAAACTTGGCTGGAAAACTATTAAGATCTGGCATAATATTTTGGCATTAATGTTTCTGGCAAGGCTAGACACAGGATATACAAAATGAAGCAAAGTTCCAAAATAAGAAGAAAAGTAACTTTTTCAAGTAAGTTACTTTGTGTGAAGTATTCATTAAAGCTGGCATTAGGCTGCAGAGTCAGAACATGATCTGGTTCCAGTCACTTCAGTGCCTGAATCACAAGGTTTTGATTAATTCATTGTGGGGAGAAGAGCCATGTACATGATTTTGTTGTGTGCTGAACTCTATTTAAATCAAGAGTTACACTATGATGTGACATTTGAGCTATTTTTTCATATTTAGTATATTTCTGCTTTTTCTCTGGTTAGTTCTTCCAGCCCTACTTGAAAGTGGTCTCTATTATCTGCGTCCTATGACTGTAGTAAACTTTATACTACTTCTTGAGGATTACCTCATGGATATTTCACTAGAAAAAAGCAGACACCTATCTTGAGTTGCATTAATTGCAAACTGAATGGATGGTTGCATGTCTGCAGTACTCTGTTTTTAATGTTGTCATGGGTGTCATCTCTGTTTCCAGCTTTTTGGTTTTATTGCAGTTTTATTTTCTGCAACTTTCTTGAAATGCAGAAGATGATAGAGTTATGCTGTGATGAATGAGTTGGGGAGCCTATAGCTCAGATTCTAGTTTGTATAAAGATTGACCGTTGAATGTAAAGTATGCAAGACTAAAAACAGTTTTGATATGATCCATTGTTGAATGTGCAGTGATTCATTTTCCTTTCCTAAATATGCTATCTTTGCTGTAGTTCTACCATTTGTCACATTTTTCCATTAATAAGTACCCAGAAGGACAAAAGCATGAGCAGTCATTTCAAAGTTCAGTATTAAATAAATTAAATTAGTATATAAGAAATATCTTCTTGACATAACAAAACACATACCTGCCAGCATACCACATAAATTAGCAGCTTCTAAGATAGTTTCTGGAAAATGGAAAGGTTTTCCAAAAGGTAATAGTGAGATCTGAAAGGGAATTTTATGAGCATTTGGGAATATTTGGCTCTTGTTTCAGGTTATTTTATTCATAGTTCTATCTGTTATGAGGCATGTGCCAATATTTATAGGGACATCATATTTAAACTTGTGCAGGTACTGTTGCAAGTCTCAGATCAATAAAGTAGGTAAACGTTTACTTTATATTGCTCCCCTTCAATAAAGTTCTAAACATATGACAAAAATTAATCACGTTTATATTCTTTACTGAATGGAGAGCATAGTACTCTGGGCTATTAAAAGATATATGACTGTATTGTTAAATGGCCATAGCCATGAGGTTCATGGCTGTCTCAAAATACCGCAACATACTGGAATCTTCAGGATTTAAAATAAATTAAAGGAACAATTTGTATGTTTTATCTTACCACAGCAAAACCTCCTCACTGCTGATTCCACTGCGAAGTTCAGGAAGGTATTGGTTATTCAGGAAATGATACCATTGGATTAAAAACAAGCCAGGTTGGTAGAGATCCAGGGTAAGAGTCCTAGCTGAGAAAAAATGAAAAGGTAAGCACATATGGCTGAACAGCTGCTTTCAAATTTATAAAATATCTTCTTTAATCCCTGCAGCTTTCTTGGCTTTTTCCTATTAGCTCTGTTTCTTTACAGAAAACACTGTGAAAATCATTCCATTTTTTTTAATTGTAATTTTCCCAAGATATTTAATCACTTCTATTTCAAGTTTATAGCTTTGGCTTTCACCAGAATACCCCGAATGCAGACATAAATACATCTAGAGGTGTTAAACAGAGTTTTGAATCATAACATGGAGAGAGAGGGAAGCAGAATTCTTCTATAGTGAGTCAGATTATTTATTTGTGGATGCAGCAAATTTCACACTGAATTTATATACGTGATTTTATACATAGTCCAAATCGAGGATGTTTTCTTGCCTCAGTCTCAAGATGATAGATTTAATAACACTAACTTTCTCTACTTTACCTTGAAATTCTCAAAGCACATTTAAGACATTATTAACTTTAATAATACACGTAAAGGGAGAGAAAATATTCCGATTTTCAGCAGTGAAATACAGAGATTGCTACAATGCCAATACAATACAAGGAGTGTAGGACAGAATAGAGATGATAGAATCTAGGGGAGTGGCTCCTTTCCATCATTGTCTTAACCCACTGAAACTTTCTGTAATATATTTCAGTTTTCATAAGAAATGAAACTCCCTCATTGATTCATCTGTAGGAACTGCCCATGAACAAAGAAAGTTTAAGACTTCATTACATATCTCTAAAACAGAGCTTTATTTTTCCTCTAGTATACTTTTTTGTAGCTTCCAATATTCTTATTTGTGCTGGGTTCAGCAGTAGCAGTCATTTTTCTCCTTCTTGGTAGCTGGTGCAGTGCTGTGTTTTTGACTTTCGGCCTGGGAACAGTGCTGATAACACTGATGTTTTCAGTTACAGCTTAGAATGTTTCGGTCTGATCAAGGACTTTCTGAGTCTCATGCTCTGCTAGGGAGGAGGGGAAGCCAGGAGGAAGCAGAGACAGGACACCTGATCCAAACTGACCAAAGAGGTATTCCATACTACAGCATGTCATGCTCAGGATGAAAAATGGAGAGCAGAGACCCAGAAGGGTTGGGTTTTCTGCTGAGTCAGGCTTGGTATCTGGTGGTGAGCAGTAGTGATTTGTGTTATACCTTAGTTACTGGACTGTTCCTATCTCAACCTGTGGGAGTTGCATTCTTTCGATTCTTCTCCCCATCCCCCCCCACCTTGGGAGCTGGGGGGAAGAAAGAGGGGGAGTGAGTGAGCGAACTGTATGAGTTATAATGTCTTAAACCACAAAAATTTTCATTTTGATTCTTATTACCTGTGTGAAGAGTAAGTCAAACGAAATATTTCATGTTTTATCTGAGAAAAATTTAATGTTTCAGAAACTGGTTTTCTTTTTAGGTTTCCAATAAAGTTTTGGGTTTGTGTGGGTTTTTTGGTTTTTGTTTGTTTGTTTTTTGTTGTTTTTTGTTTGTTTGTTTGTTTTTGTTTGTTTGTTTTTTTTTCAGATGACGTTTTAAAGAACAATTAATTTTTCAGGATTCTCCTCTAAAATTGGAGATGTTTTAATTCCTTTAACCAAATTGCAGATCTCAAGAGAAATGTAGTATTTTTGCTTTTCAAATTTAGTTGGGTGCATTCTTGGCCACTGAGTTGGGTTTTAACATTCTTTTGGTTTGCTGCCTTTTGAAAAGCAGCAAAACTGAAAATCTTGCCCCAAGCCCAATTTTTTATGTCAAAAAGGCCTTCTCTGTTCAGACACAGGTACTGGTTTGGGAATGGGAAGAAGTAAAGTTGCATCATGGTGATGTTTCACTTGCCCTTCTGCTGCTTAGTGTTATGAAATTATTGATTCAAGCTTATTATAAGTGTTTTTCCCAGTCCAGCACTATGCCAGCTGGACATGGATTTAGAATATTGGATCCCATGTTTTCTTAAAGTTGTTTAGATGTTTGTGACCGGATATTTCAAATCTTTCCCCAAAGTACCTGGTAAAAGACGGACACACTGGGATTCTGATTGCTTTTAGTCATATTTAAAGAAACAAGTCATTCATTGCAACTGATGTTAAAGAGAGAGAAATTTAAGTTAGGTGGTTTTTGTGCCCCTAAATAGCTCTAATACCCTGGCTCTTGGACCTAGAACACCTAAAGCACTTCAGGATGAGAAGTCTTTTCAAGTCTTTAATTTCGGTCAGTGTTTAAGAGGAATTTGAACAATGCCTTTAACAAAATTCTCTAACTTTTGGTCAACACTGAAATGATTAGGCAGTTTGACTAGATGATCATTGTAGGTCCCTTGCAAGTGAAAGAATGATATTACTATTATTTTTAGTATTAGTATTAGCATTGGGGTTGGAACTCGATGATCTTGAGGTCCTTTCCAACCCTTACTATTCTATGATTCTATGATTAGCATTATTTCTATTATTACTACTATTATTGCTATCGCTATTATTGTTATTGTTATTTTTGAATACCATAAAAAAGTCAGAAATACTTAGTAAAATCATTCAGTTATTTAAAAAAAAAGAAAAAAAAAAAAAGAAAAAAAAAAATCCAGAGTTTTTTCTCTTTCTGTAGCCATATTTGATGTGTGTTTTACTGTAGAAGTACTGAGTAATCTTATTTTGGTAGTGTAAGTATATTTTTCAGAGGGAGAAAACCTCTAGAGTTATGTCCACATCTGGATTTTGCAGCTCAGTAGATATATATTTTTCTCTTTTCTTTCAGCATATGGGAGTTTAATAGCTTACCTGTAGAACAGGGAGTTTAGACCTGTTTTTTAAAGACCTCTGTCCTTTTCCAAAGGAGACCTCTATCATTATTCCAAGTACGCTGACAACACAGAATGCACTGTCAAAGTCCTCTAGGTAATACCCTTATTACATGTGTCATTAGAGAATGTTTGCCATATCTGCTTTAACACTGCAGACATTTTAAGTAGGTTATTCCATCACTTTGCCATTTTGATTATGACAACAAAATGACACCATATTGAAATGGATTTTGGA
The DNA here is from genome assembly GCA_039720435.1 of Amazona ochrocephala. Taxonomy (NCBI): domain Eukaryota; kingdom Metazoa; phylum Chordata; class Aves; order Psittaciformes; family Psittacidae; genus Amazona; species Amazona ochrocephala. Next base: position 66,561,511 of record CM077880.1, on the reverse strand, counting down.
AAGAAAGGCTAACTGTCCAAAGAGGTCCATGCTCACTCTAATTAAAATTGGCTTAGGTGGCACAACCTTCATAATTCAGACTATGGCTATGAAGGATATGCATGTTGAAAGCACTCTTTGCTCATTAGTGCTATTTCTGTCAGACACTGCTACCTGCTCTTTTCTTAATGAATGCTCAGCCATCTCTTCAGAAGATTGTGCTGCTTCCCTGAACTGAGGGAACTGTCTTATTTCCTCCCAAGTTCGTTGAGAGTAAAATCGGGGAGTCACCTCTTTGACATTTCCCAACCTCTGTACTTATTTATCTCTTTGAGACCCTGCGCTCCAGAGATATCACTGTCTTAATTAAGAAGAAGGATGTGACCATGGTAAATTGACTGATTCCATTGATTAAGGACTAGCTGTACAAGTAACATTGATTTTAACAGTGGGTCTACATAAATGTAATTGTTCGAACATGGGGCTGCATAATTATGGTGATGTACGAGAGTAGTTGGTTTGTCCTTTTCAACCTTCACTAACATTCTTTTGCATGGTAATGTACCTCGTCCAATTAGCAGAAATCTTAAATGTTACAAAATGTCTTTTGTGAAGGCACACAGTAATCATTATAGTCTAATTTAATCTAACAGCATCAGACAGATACATCTTTTTCTTTTCCTTTCTTTGCTCATAGATTTTTCTCCCCAAACCCCTATTTTAGTGCTTAGGAGCATTCACACACATATATATATGCATAAATGAAAAAAATAAATTGGAAAAAGAGCCTTTCTTGCTCTACCTAACTTAGAAATCCTATGACTTTGAGCCAGAACCCACAGAGATAATTCATTACTATTGACATTTATTTTTTGCTGCTTTCCCCATTTTGGATGCTTTCAGAGCACACTGAACATACTCTGCATCTACCCTGCAACTTCCTCAGCCCTACCTCTGTTGGAAAAAGGGCATTTTTCCCCCAGTGTGGTCAAATTCATGTATTTTTCAGAATTCACCATCCAACTGTCTGTCTCTCATCTCCATGCTCCTCTTAAAACAGCAGATGCTTGACAGCACATCTTGGAATTCTTTTTTAGGAGAAATACAAAAGGCTTTAGTGCATGCCATGTTGTTCATGGGAGTCAGCAAGCAGAATCTGGAGATCCAGAAATTTAAGCAAGGTGGTGGTAGAAAGCAGCACGAGAGCTGAAGTTTTCATTGCTACAAAATATGTGGGCCACTTTCAGCGTACAGAACTTGCGCTACCAGTTCATAATTATTTTTTATTCTCCAGACAGAGTAGAGCTCTTTGGGGCATTAGATTGTCTAGTCTTTTGGGCAAGAACCATATCTTGACACTCTGCTTGTATGACTGGTGAGTAATTCTTGGTAAGAATTAATAACTTAGTTTTCTAGGGTTGTTTATTTGCTCAAATATGTCATTTTGTGACACCAGGAGTTACTTGGAAGTCTGAGTCAAAGAGCTGAATCACCAGCTTACCTTCTTCTCCAATGTTTTAATATCTATTTTAACCAAACCTGGGCAGTTTGAGTTTACCATTTTGATGCTGCTTATAACTGGAAGATACGGATATGCGTTCAACCTTGATTCAATAAGTAATATAGTCTGATACAGAAGATACATGTAGACTGAGGGACTCACTCTTGCCATTTTTCAATAAAGGTCTTGAACATTAATATCCCAACCCTTGGATGAATGCTCTAACTGTTAGGCAGGAAATTTCTCCAGACAGGCTGGAGAAAGTGTGGTTCCACAGTGTCTTGACCTGTCAGGCAAAATTGAATTAATACTTTAGTTTTGCATGCAGATTCAATGGGATGTGTAGTTTATCCCAGAACACAAGCTCAAGTTAGCATCATTGCTCCTTTTCACGCAGAGAGGGGAGTGAAGTTCAGGTGCAGCTCTCTGCCAGTTGAGGTGTGGGAAAAAGGCTCTGCATTTTTCTTGCCTTATTGCACACAGCAAACGCTGAAGCATTCTCTTCTTCATCACCCCATAACCCAAGAAGTCAAGTGGCTCTCCAAAGGATACAGACAAGTGGGCCACCTTTTTGTCCAGCCTGTCATGAAAACGCTTTTGCTGACATATGTATTTTCTAGTTGATCACTACATAAGTTGTCTCACACGGAGTCCTATACCTAAGCTTGTTATCCTGCTGGACATATCATTTTTGTGGTCATTATACCGCAGGTGCCCTTGAAAAGTTTCATTTACTTTTTTTTTGCCCTGCTAGAAAATACATCAATATTTATTCCTTATAGCTTCAGTAGGAAATACTTTGGATAATCAGACTCCTCCATACTATCAAAAATAGGCAAAAGCTGTCCTTATTGTACATGTGCATGAGTACAAGATGTATCTAAATGGGAATAAAAACCCTCCAGCAATCAAGTATGCACACAAGTTATGAGAAGTGACACCAATACACACACTTCAGCACATATACATGCATACGCACAAAAAATCATATCCTGGATTTAAAAGGCTTCAAGATTAAAGGCCCAAGGGGTTTAAAACTTAAAGAAATACTTCTTCCGCATCATTGCATATTCATGAGTGAGTATTTTGGTAAGCAGGCTGAGCAAAATAGCTTACAGAATTATGGAAGGAAGATTATTGTTGATTCCTGTATGCCACAACAGTGCTTTCACAGAGAGAAAAGAAAATGTAAATAATCATCCAAATGACTGCATTGACACCAGGCAACTCTGAGGACTGTGTGCAACCCAGATCTCATTATGTATTTTTGATCCATGTGAGCTGCAAAGCACAGAAGGGTACTCAAGAGGCCAGCCCCTTCCAGAGACAGGTTAAAAGGTAAGAAAGAAAACCTGTCCTGCACAACAAGGCATTGCAAAGGCGCCTTTCCTACCGCTTTTCTCTGCTGCTTATTTTTGGCCCAGACCTAAATCTCTCACCAGACATCAGGGATTTGTGTAAGATTCTTATGTGTTCCACCAAATTTACTCTCAATTACTCTGCAAGAGGAAGAGTTGCTAGAGGCAAATTTTAGTCTCGAGGGTTTTCATTTTTTTATGACCAACCACCTCTGTTGTATTGGTTACTCACCTGGTTTTTTCTGTCTTCCAGTGGTTTTGCTTGTTCTCATCATCTATTTTGCCAAGGCTTTATCAAGCCTGCAAATCTTTCAGGGTAGAAAAATGTTTTTTCCTGTATGACTTTGACAGGTGCCATGAATAGATGTGATACTAGTGCTTTGTATCCCTGATTAGCAAAAAGGTTCAAGAAATTTCAGTGGCGAAACCATGCAATATTAATGAGACAATAGATTCTAAGAATAATAAGTAAATAATATAATTAAAATAGTATGAAAGCAAGGAAGAAACTCATCAAAGAAGTACACAAATAAGCAATTTGCCATTTGTGTACTTTTACTCAAATTTACTTAATTTACAATAAAAACACCATAAGCAAAGGATAGGCTCTTCAAGAAAAAGCACCTCTTGCATGCATCCTTTGGTAGCAGACAGATAGCTCTGGGGACAAAATTACTGATATCTCTGCAAGTAGAAAGGGTGCTTAGCACTGTAGGAAAAGGTAACAACACAAAGGAAAACGTTATATCGAGTACATGAGACATATCAAGATTCAAATATCTCACTCAAACAGTAAAACACCTTGATTTCTGACATAAGACCAGACTTTTTGCAGTTAAAAAATATAATGACTTCTTTACTATAAGCAGTTTAGTAGCTCACATGGAGTTCAGTGATGCTCCAGATGCTGCAGGGATAGGTCATACAGAAACATGCAGCCATGAGAAAAGTGCTATGAACTACATTCAGAAAGCCTGCTTCCAGGTTAAAATAGCAAAGATTTAAAAAAAAAAAAAAAAACAAAAAAAAAACCGCTTTACTCCAAAGTTTGTTTTTTTCACCAGAAAGCTTAAAATGTTGTATATTCTTCAGAAATATTTCCAGTTTGTCCACAACCAGGGTTTCTTGACCTCTCCTGTGATGCCATAACTCATATAGTATTGTTACTCTGATGCAACACCCTATTTTTAGAGTTTTGTGATTTCTCTTCTCTTTTTCAGTTTTCTACTCTCATGCCTTTGGAAAAAGGAGTGCTTGACACCACCTCTCCTTGGTCAGTTAAGCCTTACCTTCTAGTTCTCTGGGGAGGGAAGGTGAGCTGCTGGAAGCATATTCAAGAACATCAAAACCATGGCTCTTGATTGTCAAGAAATTTAAGGCACAAATTCAGTTGCTGCCTGATCTTTGCAGAGACTTTGGACACTGTAGCGTGATGGAGTAACACAGCATTGTTGTGTCCCTAGTGCAAATCAATGAACAGGGATACAGGGGCAGGGTCAACCATCTTCAGTACACATAAGGTGGGAGTATAAGTTGCAATGTCATTTTTTGTATTAATTTTTAGTCCTAAGGCCCACACTCTCGCACTCACACATTATCAATGGAGCCAGAAGTACCTTAGGAAACCCTGAGGAGGAGAAGATGCACAGCTAGTGCACAGCCTTACTCTAAAATGGTCCCTGGCCTGAGCAACCTTTGCCTTTGGAATTGCAGTTCTCTCTCATTTATGCAGCTGGTAAAAAGCACAACAGCGATGCATTTCCCAATGTGACCTCTGTATTTGAAGCATAAGCACAAATTGAATTTCTACTGACAACCTGCAATTACTTGAGCAGAAAGCAAAGCATAGAGCAAATCTTCAGGATAACACTGTTAAAGGTATTCATATATTAGAAAACGCCATTTCCCACAGGCCACAGGATTAGTATCTGAACAAGTGGAAATGTGGCCACAGGGAATATGTGATGACAATTCATAGCACTTCCATCCCAGATGGGATTTAAGGATCTCCAGTATGCAATACTTTCTTTTTATTCTTATTTTTTTGCTGCCTCTGTTTTGAATTAAGAATATTGTAAATATAAAACTTGTGCTATTGAAAATGCTCCTAATAGTATATTAGAATACAGAGACTGAATTTTTGTGATTTTTAAATGAATTTTTTTTGAGGTTGTCCCATTGTCTTGAGCTTCTGCAAGGATGACTGTAGTATGCACCAGAAATGCTTTTCATCCATGTCTGACTGGTACTTAACAGGGGCTGTGATGGTTTTGTATGAAATTATGGCATTAACTCTATAATTAACATTTTTTATACTCAAAATTACAACCTGAACTCTCTGCTGTAGATTTTATTAACAATTTTTTTGTTTGCCTTTCTGAAAATATTTCTCCTCATTTTTAAGTCATGGAATATTAGAGAATTATGAGGACAGCTCATTGGTAGACTGACTGTTGTCTGGAGTACTGGGATTTTGAAAAACTGTTTTCATTTCCTGGTAGCTTTCCATTTTTTCTTGTAGAAATTCAATTCAGAAGCACCTTTCTATAAAAACTTCAAATAATACTCAACTTTTTTATAAGAGCAGCTGCGTACACAGAAATCAAGGTTGGTTGTAAATTTTTGAATGTAGATATGAATTTAATTTGGAGGAACCAATTGTAAGTCTGCACACATTAAATAGTTTAGGAGATGGTTAGTAGAAATCACCAGTAACACAGAGAAATGTGTTGAGTTTCCAGAAGGTGAGTGAAATAAAACAGTGAATTCCTCTATAATCTACATTTCTTTTTCTTTTTTTTTTTTTAACTTATAACTAGTTGACTACTGCCAAACCTTGTCATTTGCTAGTTTGTAATATGTGCCCTGGCATAAGTAAATTGCAAAGAAGTCACATTAGTTTGATTAAGTACTTTATATGAGGAGAGAATGGTTTTCATTCCTTGGAAAGGCTCCAAATACTGATCCCTTTGCATTCATCTAGCATTCTGAGAATTCCTTCCTCAAAATGCTTTTGCTAGAACTTTGTTTTTTGTAGGTCAGTGTGAGAGTTTTTTGTTCACAGTCACTAGGCTGGTATTCTCAAAGGCATACAGACTGCTTCTCTCCCACTGTATTTCAAACATGTCAGGTTTGAGAAACAGCCACCAGATGTAAAACAAAGTTCAAGGGAACTCTTTTAGCTCTTCAGACTAACCCATGAAACAGTAGTTTTAGGGATGAGTGTCCAGGAAACGTCTCATCTCCTGGACATTTTGCAAGTTCTGCTTGTATTTCACTGAAATATTACATAAATAAATACAATAAGCTACATTTATTATTCATTAAATAAATTAATGAGATTAATTTCTGATAGCCAAATGAATAGTTGTGCTTCTTGCCTATTTCAGAATTTCCTTTTACTCAAATGCCATAAAATTTTTTAAGATTATTAATTCTGCAATGCAAATAAGCTTGTATCCAAAATAAGTTCTATAATTTTCACTTTGGTTGGCTTGTAGAAAATCTAGCTTGAGGAAATTAGCTAAGCCAAGCTTGTCTTCATACAAAAGTTACACCAGTTTAATTTGAATCGCCTTAAAAATTGATTTTGTTAAACCAATGTGAACACTTGTTTGGACACTAACAAATTGATTTTGCCCTGGCTTCTATTGATTTAGCCTAAGTCAGGAAGGAATTCACTTAAGATAAATTAATGCAAGTGTGAAATAAAATTAAAAGTACCCACATAGGGTTTGCATGGGCTTGCTAAATTGATTTAAAAATACACTTTTAAGTAAACTGATACAATTTAGTTTAGGCCAGGCTTAACACCACAAAGAGAAATCTTTGGCTTCCAGAAATGACAAAGTCTGTCATGTCCTGAAAGAACCTTAAATCTGATGACTAGTTCAAGGTGCTGCAAGATTTCTCCATTAACACTTGAAATAGCTTACAGTAATTTTGCAAACACGTAGCTCCACTCCCCATCAGGATAAATTCACCTCTTCTTACTCCCACATTTTTCTTTTTTAAATTTTTTTTTCATCAGTGTTGTCTCCCTTATGATTAAGGACAAGTGTGAAACGAAATTTGGCTTCTGAACTGAAAGATTTTATAAACCTGAACACAAACGTTTGTTTTACCACTCTCCACTGCCATTAAGCAACCCATCTCCAGAAAAAACTCCAGGACAACTTTCTTCAAATAATAAAGGTATTGATTTTGGAACACTTGCATACTGGGGACATATTATGTCTCCATTTCTACTGGAGGCATAACAGGACACTTGCTGGCTTCAAAACTTTTGCTGTATTCTATTGTAAACCAGTAAGTTTTCATGGTACTGCCAGTTGCTGAACTCTCGTGTGCGCTTCAATACATGATTAGCAATTTTTCCTCATGTATTTGTCCAAGCAAAGATGGTCTAGACACCAGTGCCCTTGTAGAGTAACCCTGAATAATGATTTGGAAACCAGGCTGTAACCTTCACGATGCTGTCTGGAACTGGCAATCAAAATCAGAGATTATGCAGAAACCTTGATCTCAGAATGTGTCTTGTTTGCTGAACTTTTGCCAGATACAAAGTACTGTTTGAGGGAACGCATTACAGATTGTTATGCAGAATTCACCCTACACCCCACTCCCTGATCTCCTAGGAACAGAAAATAACAAAATTACATGTTTCCAGAGACAAGGCTATTCACGGGATGGTAATCAGAGCTGGTGTTGGACAGGGCACCCATGCTTGAGAGCTGCTTTACTTCACATACAGACATTGCCCTTTGCAGCTGGCTTGTTTCTGTAGTATTTCCACTTCCTCCCTTTCATGGCTTTGCAGGGAATATGATGCCCTGGATTCCTGATGGTTAGTTCACTTAAAAACCAGGAAATCTTTGTTAGCTATAGATCTGGCAAGGTTATTTTGGCATTGCTGAATCAACTAACTGTATTTTCCATGGGTGAATCACCATTATCTGCTATCATACAAATAAGAAGCTGAGCCTGGCCAGTTGTCATTTTTTTCTGGGTCTCTCACCAGTAGAAAAACAAACAACGGATGATTTCATCTATATAGTCATTGTTGTGTCCTATCTTAATCTTTGGTTTTCTATGCACACAAAAAGTAGTTTCTTAAACCTGTCCACCTTTTGTTGTTCTTGTTGTTGTACTATCTCCAGCTCACCTACATCTTCGTTAAAAGTAGAGTAGCCAGCTGGCAGCAGTGCTTAGAAAAGAGTGGTATAGCAGCTTCCTGTCTCTCATGTTTAAGTGTTCCTGCCAACAACTTTAGAATGAGATTTATCCTTCTGTCACTTTTGCTGTGAGTAGTTGACATGTTTTGTTTGTAACACACTTCTTCTATATTGATGGTCTATGAGTCATCCTTTGTTTTGTATTTATGTATTTGCTATTTCTAAGAGGAAAAATTTACATTTATCCATATGTAATCTCATCTTGGTTCTGGGAATGTTAGAAAGACCCATAAAGAGGTCGAGATTGGATGGGCCATTAAGGTTAAACTGATTTATTATCAAATTTAGTTTGAGGCACATTTGTGCAATGGAATAGAATAGTTGCAAAATATTCATCCACACCACACCTGTGTTTTTTCAAATATTGTATTTCTAACTCTGGAGAATATTTCAACAGTGAAAAAAAAAAAAACAAAAACAAAACGAACAAACCAAAAATCCCCCACAACTCCACTGGAATCTTAAAAGCTGATTACTGAATGAAAATACAAAAGTATAGTGAATGAACACTTACTGGAAGAGTCATGGGCTCAGTTTCCACTGCCTGAAGGGTGCCAACATGACTCCAATGAGTTATTGCAATTCATTAGTTAACTGTACTGGAATTTTTTCCCCTCTTGTTTATTTGTTTGTTTGTTTACAGGCATTACAGTGGCTACCACATTATGCTTAAGGAAGTCTTATGGTACGCCCACAAATTTAAATGTCTTCATTCTTGACTTCAGGGTCATTTTGAATAGGTTCAACACATTTTTGAATTTCTTTTTTCCAAAGTCTATTTTCACATAAAAGTTTGTTATGTGAGTCTTCCCTAACCATGTTGCACTTTCTTATATTCTTGTTTCTAATATCTGGGGTCTACAGAGTTGATACTTGTAAACTCACTGTCTCTGTCTTACAAAAGGCTAAGTCAAGAATTGTGCTGCCTGTTTAATACTGCAGAAGTAGTTTAGAAGTGATAATTTAAATATATATGACTTAAAAATATTTAAACCTCGTCCCAGGATTATATTTTATCCAGCTACTGGAATCATCTATTCATGTCCTGCTAAACTACATTAATCCCTTTCTGCATTATGTGTTCAACATCTTTATTTGTAGTGTGCAGGTAGTAATACTCTGATACATATAAAAGGGAGGAACTTTAGCTCTGCATTATTCAATACTGAGTCACTGTGAGAGGTACCATGGCTCAAAAGTGTTTGTGTATTTCTGATTTGTGTCTATCCAGCTTCTCTTTGTTACACCAATATAATTAAAATAATGCCTATATTTTTACATAAACCTATAGATTCCATAGTTATACTTGTCCTTGTTATGATTATTAATAGCTCTTAAATTTTGAGCAGTAGTAGCTATCAAAAGTGCCAGTTGAAACTGATGGTCTCCTGTGCACGTATAAGACATACACAAATTTAGCTACCATCAAAAAAATCCCCCTGAGTTGAGGTAATCAGCAAAAAATAAAATTAAAAAAAGAAATTGTATATGGGCCTTCAATATAGCCATAATGGCTACAATAATATTAATGGTTGGCTTAAAGAAAGATGCGAGCTAGTTTATTCAGAGAACATGTCTCATGAGTGAAGGCATGAAAGGCTGTGCGGAAAACTGCTTTCAGTAGTCAAACTGAATCCTAAAGAGTGAGAGATTATGAGAATGGGTGACATTAGGACTCAACCAAAATGCACAGGTGAGGAGGGAAAGACAGAATTTCAGGGAGCTGGTTGCATGTGTGCTGCATGGCAAAAGACTGTCTCTCCATCCAGCTCTGTGGACATATCTCTGTGACTGCAGTGAACAAAATGCAGTGAGGAAGAGAAGGAGAGGGAATACTGGTCACAAGAGTGGAGATGCAAAATGATGCATAAGGAGTGTAAAGAGATAGATAATGATGTAAACATAAATGTATAATAGCAAAACGTCCTTACAGAACACACAAATATACCTGATACCTGCTGGTGAATATCACCTTTCCTTGAACAATGCAGCACGCTGTCTTGCAAGAAAACAATTGATCCCTGTCTAAATTTTCATATAATACATTGCAGTTCAAGACTGAAGACCATATTCTTACTATATTCAAACCACTCAGAATTCGGAGAAACAAGTCAATGCTACCTGAAAGTACTGGAAGGAATGACAAGCTTGTGCTTTGTACTATAAACCTTCAGAGTCTACATATGTTAAATTTGCGCTGTTATGATTTATTCTTTTCTTATAGTTATCTTAGGTCACCACTTGCTCTGTATGGAGAAGTGTAACAAAAAGGAGGGAATCAAGGTAAAATGCTTTATTGTTTAAGACTTTTATTATTGTGCTGCTAAAAAATAATTCTATGCAGAACAAGTTTAAGAGCAGCAGATACCTAAGAAGCTGTCAAATGGCACTGTTAACTATAATAATTTATCCTATAATTTAATGTAGCCCTGACCCCTGTCATAAGTTAATACACCATGAAGAATAGTGTGCAAAAAACATGCTTATTAATGAATTGGAGAAATAATGTGACATTGTTTTTTTCCTTTTCCCATGAAGTATCTTAATATTGGAGTTAGCAGAGCCTAGACAATTTTTGCTATGTAATTATGGCTGTCCATATCTTACTAACTTGTTCTGTGACTAAAAGGTTTGTAATTTTAATGATGCTATCTGAAGCCAGATTGTTTGATTCAAGACAAAAATAACACTATGTATGAACTCTATATCATACATTCACATTTTGTCTATTTTTGTAAATGAAATGTCTTAATTTGAAATTCTTTATACATAAATGCTAGCTGCAGATGTGTGTATATATGCTAGCTCTATGTAAAATACACAATTCCTCAGGAACCATGGTCCAATTATTCTTTCATCTCTTCTGGTTGCAGAGTAGCACAAGGCCCTAAATATATTGGAACTGCTCTTCTGGAGTTTCTGTGCACAGAGGCAGTTATGGTGTAAGGCTGAACTTCCAAGTGGAAAGGCTGCCTGCTGATGCTGTGATTCTGTTTCAGATGTTACCACGTGCTGTCTACGGTCTGTACCATTTTTCCATTCTTGCAGTTCATGTACTGTTATTTTGTGTACTTTGGTCCAGAAGATGCGCTAGCCTTTGTCACCAGGGGAAACTAGACCCTTTTCTCTGAAAAGCTTGTATTTAAGGATCTATGGGGTCCCTTTGTCATCCAAAAAACATATAATCAGTTTCCACCACCTGCAAAGAGAAGAGGTTCCTGCATCCTAGAGAAGCTTTCTGAAAATTTTGTCTGCACTCTCATACTATGGAACTAATTCTGAAGACATCTGAAAGTCACAGATAATGCCTTTGGAATAGTAAATAATATTCATTCTCCACATTATCTAGCTACATGTTGATGTTAGTCGTATGTAACTCTGCTTAAAAATTTCTGATGCAGAAGAACTGTATAAAATTTGACGATAAGCTCCCTTGTAACTAGGCTGGAGCCTTACACTCTGAGTTTTCCTTCATGCTCTCAAATGTGTCTTAAGCTGAGGAACTTTAGTCAAGAAGAACTTGTGGTAAGACTACTGACAGCTGTGGAAGCAGTGCAACTTTAAGATAGTGAGCGTCTCCAGAAAAAGTGTCTCCCAGACGCAGCTACAGGTTGGGCAGAGAAGAGATTCAGAGCAGCCCTGCGAAGAAGGACTTGGGGGTGTTGGTTGATGAGAAAATGAACATAAGCCGGCAGTGTGCACTTGCAGCCCAGAAAGCCAACCGTATCCTGGGCTACATCAAAAGGAGCGTGACCAGCAGGTCGAGGGAGGTGATCCTGCCCCTCTACTCTGCTCTCGTGAGACCTCACTTGGAGTATTGTGTACAGTTCTGGTGTCCTCAACATAAAAAGGACATGGAACTGTTGGAACAAGTCCAGAGGAGGGCCACGAGGATGATCAGGAGACTGGAACATCTCCCGTATGAAGATAGGATGAGAAAGTTTGAGCTGTTCAGCCTGGAGAAGAGAGAGAAGGCTGTGTGGAGACCTCATAGCAGCCTTCCAATATCTGAAGGGGCTTATAGAGATTCTGGGGAGGGACTGTTCATTAGGAACTGTAGTGAGAGGACAAGTGGTAATGAGTTCAAACTTAAACAGGAGAAGTTTAGATTGGATGCAAGGAGGAAGTTCTTTACCGTGAGGGTGGTGAGGCACTGGAATGGGTTGCCCAGGGAAGTTGTGAATGCTCCATCCCTGGCAGTGTTCAAGGATGGTTTGGACAGAGCCTTGGGTGACATGGTTTAGTGGGAGGTGTCTCTGCCGATGGCAGGGGTGTGGAACTTGATGATCTTAAGGTCCTTTCTAACCTTAACTATTGTATGATTCTATGATTCTATGATTCTATGAAAAAGGAGACACACCAGGTAGCCAGCCTGCATAGGGTCTCCTACTCTATAGTTACAGTGCTAACAAAGTGTGAGTTACCTTCTCTAAAGAAGAAGTGGGTCAAGTATTTCTAGACTGGGCACTAACACTGTAGGGCAGTCACATTGTAAAACAGAGACAATTTTTATTATAGCTCAATACTAAAAAAAATATTTTTTAAATAATTTTAAAATATTTTTAAAAATAAATATTTTTTTAAATTGAGACCTGAAATTTTGTCTTTCAATTGTATGGTTACAAAAATAGGCTTCAATTCAATGAAGTATTCCCGTATGATACACAAGTTCACTTTTCGATAAAATGTTTGGACACTGAAGTCGATGGTATTCCTGGACAAGCTTAATAATTTCACTTTTTTTCCCATAGAAATGGACTGCCCTAAGTGGTTTGGTTTTTCCAGCTCAATGAAAACTAACAAGTTCTCGCTGATATTGAACGTCTGACCACTTGTTTAACAATTGACTTAATGGGCTAAAATCAGGCCATTTTTAAAAGGCTTTCCTTTGTGTAAACATTTGATAGGATTGTTTCTGGATGCATATTATTTTCTTAAAAACGTTCCAGTAGAAATGCTGAGACAATTTACACTCACTTGATTCCTCTGAGGTTTTCTAATTTGCATAGCTTGCATACAATGCTCAAAAGCAATGAAAGGGTTAAATCTCTTGTTGTTTTTAGGCTTGCACTGTATACAGGGACTTGACATTTTCACATTAATTAAAACAGACTGCCTCAGTCCTTATGTACATATAACTCATATTTAATTCAATGGGATTGTTGAGTGCACATCGATGGAAGAGTTTGGTCCTTACATTAAGTATTGTGGCAATCAGGAAATGTCTTATCCAGTGGTATATTTAATGGTATCTTTAATTCAACCACAGCCCAAATAATAAAATATTCAAGCCTTTGAAATATTTTGTTTAAATTAAGTATTCATTTTAGTGAGGGAAATCTTCAAGACTTTCCTCAAGCAAAAATAAGTTTGAGACTTGAACATCTTTACGAACACCACCTCCAGTACACTAATGTTATTGTAGAGGGTTTTGTTGCTGCCATGCAGTATGAATCATACTTATCCACACAAAGTGTTGGCTGATATTCAAGGATCACTTGCTGCAAGTGCAGGAGCGATACATCTGTATTAGAATGAAGTGCTGCAGGAGGGCCAGGAGACCTCCTTGGTTGGATAAGGACCTGCTGAGGAAAATTCAGGGGAAAAAAGAGGTTTATACAAGGTGGAAGCAAGGACAGGCATCCTGGGAAGAATACAGGGATGTTGTCTGGGGAGCTAAGGACCAGGTTAGGAAAGCTAAGGCCCACTTAGAATTAAAATTAGCTAGGGATATTAAAGGATAACAGGAAGGGATTCTACTGGAACATTGCAAATAAAAGACAGACTAGGGACAATGTGGGCCCTCTCCAGAAGCTATCAGGAGAATTGGCTACCCTGGATTTAGAGAAGGCTGAGGTTCTTAATGACTTCTTTGCTTCAGTCTTCACCGGCAAATGCTCTGACCACACCACCCAAGTCTTGGAAGGCAGACACAGGGACAGTCAGAATGAAGACCCTAGGCCCACTGTAGGAGAGGATCTGCTTCAAGACCATCTTAAGAACCTGAACGTATACAAGCCCATGGGACCTGATGAAATCCATCCACGGGTCCTGAAGGAGCTGGCAAATAAAGTTGCTAAGCCACTGTCCATCATATTTGAAAAATCATGGCAGTTGGGTGAAGTTCCCGATGACTGAAAAAGGGAAATATAGCCCCCATTTTCAAGAAGGGGAAAATGGATGAGCCGGGGAACTAAAGACCAGTCAGCCTTACCTCTGTGCCTGGCAAAATCTTGGAGCAGATTCTCCTGGAACGCATGCTGAGGCACATGAAAAACAACCAGGTAGTTGGTGACAGTCAGCGTGGCTTCACTAAGGGGAAATCCTGCCTCACCAATCTGGTTGCCTTCTATGATGGAGCTATGGAACTGATGGACAGGGGAAGAGCAGTTGATGTCATCTACCTGGACTTGTGCAAAGCGTTTGACACTGTCTGACATGACATCCTTCTTTCTGAGTTGAGAGACATCAATTTGATAGGTGGACCACTCGGTGGATAAAGAACTGGCTGGATGGCCGCACGCAAAGAGTAGTGCTCAATGGCCCAATGTCCAGCTGGAGACCAGTAACAAGTGGTGTCCCCCAGGGATCGGTGTTGGGACCAGTCTTGTTCAACATCTTTGTGGGTGACATGGACAGTGGGATTGAGTGCGCCCTCAGCAAGTTTGCCGATAACACCAAGTTGTGTGGTTCGGTTGATAAGTTGGAGAGAAGAAATGCCATCCAGAGGGACCTTGACATGCTTGTGAGGTGGGCTGATGCCAACCTAATGAAGTTTAGCCATGCTAAATGCAAAGTCCTCCACCTGGGTCGGAGCAATGCCAGGCACAGCTACAGGTTGGGCAGAGAAGAGATTCAGAGCAGCCCTGCGGAGAAGGACTTGGGGGTGTTGGTTGATGAAAAAATGAACATGAGCCTGCAGTGTGTGCTTGCAGCCAGAAAGCCAACCGTATCCTGGGCTTCACCAAAAGGAGTGTGACCAGCAGGTCGAGGGAGGTGATCCTGACCCTCTACTCTGCTCTTGTGAGACCTCACTTGGAGTATTGTGTGTGGTTCTGGTGTCCTCAATACAAAAAGGACATGGAACTTTTGGAACAAGTCCAGAGGAGGGCCACGAGGATGATGAGGGGACTGGAACACCTCCTGTATGAAGATAGGATGAGAAAGTTTTAGCTGTTCAGCCTGGAGAAGAGAGAGAAGGCTGCGTGGAGACCTCATAGCAGCCTTCCTATATCTGAAGGGGGCCTATAGGGATGCTTGGGAGGGACTCCTCGTTAGGGACTGTAGTGATTGGACAAGGGGTAATGGGTTTAAACTTAAACAGGGGAGGTTTAGATTGGATCTGAGGAAGAAATTCTTTACTGTGAGGGTGGTGAGGCACTGGAATGGGTTGCCCAGGGAAGTTGTGAATGCTCCATCGCTGGCGGTGTTCAAGGTTGTGTTTGACAGAGCCTTGGGTGACGTAGTTTAGTGGGAGGTGTCCCTGCCCATGGCAGGTGGGTTGGAACTAGATGATTTTAAGGTCCTTTCCAACCCTAACTATTCTATGATTCTATGATTCTAAGTGTAGGAACTTATGGAGCATAAGTTTTCATGGATTTCATTTCCTATTTAAGAGCACATTTACTGGAATCCTATGCGGATGTGTAGCCTTTTCCATTGAGTTATAGAATATATGACGATTTCTGGTGTCTGAGGTACTTTTTATTTTTTTGAAAAAAGAAAACCAGATCCTTTGACTACATCTAGACTTAAGGGTGAGTTCACAACATAGTAATCATAAGCTGAGGGTGAGTGATAATAATGGCTAATAGAGGTTGTTTTTCTTTCCTGCAGAATCAAGTCATAGGGAGATGCTTTGTTTCCTGAAGTATCCTAATACATTAGTGAGGTGCAGTACTCCACTATCCAATAGCTGACATATAGCAAATGCATAATGGAGTTGTGGTTTTGTCCTCTGTGATGCTGGACCATATCTGTGTACCTTCATTAAGCTCCACACTTTCACCTCTGCAAATAGTCCATTCTCCTGAGAAGCTGCATGATGCATATGGGGGAGGAGGAAGCAGGTTATTAGGTAACATTTGCCTGGCAGAATAATACTTCAATTCAAGCTGATTTTCAAAGTCTATTAGTTCCATTTTTCCCTGATCAATGGAAGAAAATAAAAACTAAAGAGGATCAAAAGAACCCTCTGCTGATCTCCATTTAAATATGAAGAGATTTAGGAGCTAAATAATCATAGGGTGTTAGCTTTCTTCCGTCTTGAGACTGTTACGAGCACTCATAAGTGTATACAGTTTCTTCCTTAAAATCCCTGGCAATGTTGAACTATGTGCCTTAATATAGTTTCTTATATTTTAGTGAAAAGGCAGCTGTAGATGTCATCATGACTATGAACTTTTATAGTGCCGTAAAAATTCAGTGTCATCATAAATTCAGGCTGCTGAAAATGTTGACGTTTATAGCAACTTCTACAAGGACATATTTTAAAATTATATTAAAACTTCATGCAGCAACTTTTATTTAGTTAAAAAAGTAAGATTATAAAGCAAAATATTTACTCTCATGTGAGAGCGAAGAGGTGTAACAGTTTATAAAAAAGGATGAAAATAAAATAGTTTCGTAAAGCATATTAGTCAGACACAAAAACACAAGACACTTGAATCCTGTTTATGTTAAACAAGTAATTGAAGTAGATAATTAATATTCACATCTATTGTCCGCAGCATAGATTGTTTATTATTTGGTCATGTATCAGTGCCACAGATATATTACAACATTGCTTTTAAAGCTCAGCATTTCTCTATGTGGTTTACACTGAAAAATCCTTGTTTCTACTAAGTTTTTAGGATCCATAAAAACCAAGTGAGCTTAATGAATACTGCTAAAAGTAAGGCATAATGGAAATTTGGGATCTTGTATCTACTAAAATTTGAGCTGCTGTGATGCAGCCCTTTAGGAATCTGGCTAAAATGGACTGCATGGATCCCAAAATAGCATAACTATATAGGTTGAAACCTACAACACATGGACAGTCGCTTGTGAAGTACCTGAGCCAGATCTCTTTACACTAAGTTAAACCACTGATTTCAGACAGCTGTGCAGTAAGCATAGCATGTATTTCACAGAAACTAACTAAAAAGCAACATTAAAGAAGGGGGCTGGAGATGTAAAATGCCACTTGCTTTTTATTCTTTGAAGATATTCAGGAAGTATCAACTAACTTCTTCTGAGTTTCCATCAACTTTCATTGAAGTAGCTTCAGAGTCTGATGTACCACAGAGAGCAAAATACATTGAGTATTCCCCCAAAATAGTGACA
The DNA here is from genome assembly GCA_039720435.1 of Amazona ochrocephala. Classification (NCBI taxonomy): domain Eukaryota; kingdom Metazoa; phylum Chordata; class Aves; order Psittaciformes; family Psittacidae; genus Amazona; species Amazona ochrocephala. The sequence continues at coordinate 66,544,115 of CM077880.1, read as the reverse complement.
TTTATGTTTCAGTAGAGCTTTAGGGACTGAGTTTAGGGATTGAGCCCATTCCTAGTAAAGTCAGCAATAGAGCCCTATTAATTTCCTTTCAGCAATATCAGGCACTAACACTGAACAGAGCTGAATCAAAGACTTTAACTTTGATATTAATGCATAAAGAAGATTTGGAATGAATTTTCTGACCCTTATGCTCAGATTTGCCTAATTTTTATATATAAGGACAGACTTCCTGAAGTTTAATGGTAATTTTAGTTATGCATACCAAGGATGCTTTAAACTAGATGTGCTGGGGGAGGGGGGCATCATTCCATCCCAACACTCCTAGTCAGTTGCCTGCACCTATCCCTGGTGGAGTTCAAGGCCGGATTGGACACTTAATGTTTTTTCATTAATCCCAAAATAGAATTACACATGCTGGAGATCATGTATTGGAAACTGCAGAGATAGAATCACAGAATCATAGAATAGTTAGGGTTGGAAAGGACCTTAAGATCATCTAGTTACAAGCCCCCTGCCATCGGCAGAGACACCTCCCACTAAATCATGTCACCCAAGGCTCTGTCCAACCTGGCCTTGAACACCATCAGCAATGGAGCATTCACAACTTCCCTGGGCAACCCATTCCAGTGCCTCACCACCCTCACAGTAAAGAACTTCCTCCTTATATCCAATCTAAACTACCCCTGTTTAAGTTTTAACCCATTATCACTTGTCCTATCACCACAGTCCCTAACGAAGAGTCTCTCCCCATCAACCTTATAGGCCCCCTTCAGATACAGGAAGGCTGCTATGAGGTCTCCACGCAGCCTTCTCTCTCTTCTCCAGGCTGAACATCTCCAACTTCCTCAGCCTATCTTCATACGGGAGGTGCTCCAGTCCCCTCATCATCCTCGTGGCCCTCCTCTGGACTTGTTTCAACATTTCCATATCCTTCATTTGTTTCGTTTTATTTCAGACAATCTAAAAAAGACTGGTAATGTGTAACAATACCCAGTTGGTTTAATATCTTTGGATATTTTTTATGTGTTTTGGAGAAGGAAAATACAATAGTGAGGAATTTTTTTCCTTACTGTTGTCATAATTTGAGATATTTTTTTAAGTCAAAGAACAAAAAGATGTATGCTTGATACAGAAGAAATATCTGTTTGTACCTAATATAGTATAGAAAAGTTCCAAGACAGGTTAACCTTGTAAAAATGTTACCTCTGTAATGCTGCCACGATCAGTGGCTGCATGAATTATTACTTTGACTTGCACACATTACTTTTTTCAGTATTTCTCTAATTTATGCATTCATTAATTGGGGATTTTCATATGCTGGTAATTTCATAAATTGGTGATTCATTTCCTCTTTCATTTGAACTCCCACCATTTAAAAAAGTCATGCATCTTTCTACACTCAGGCTCATAATATTCAGCTCAGGCATTATTTTAGTGAATATTCCACATTCCAAAATATAATTCATTGGGAAAAAACAGCAATTGTTTAATGTTCAATACCTAACATCAAACACAGCACTATAGAAGTGGCCCTGTGTTAAGGTTCTCCCCCCATTTTACGATGCAGGAGAAAGTATTTGGGAAACAGATCTGGTCCAGTTAGATAAAAATTTCCTTTGTAGGAGTGGACAATATGCTTTGATGTTAAATTTTTAGACTAGGTAATCATGGTAAAAGCCATTCTTCTTATACCTAGTAGAAAGAGATTATTTAAACAATAAGCATGCTAAAATTTCTACCTGATATTCTTTCTATTAGTGTGCACTACTGATTCTAGATATGCTGATTACCTTGTCCATTGACCCATGCAGATATTTAGCCTCATGTATGGTGGCTTTTTAAAGAAACTTTTGTCATTCATTGAATATCCCACCTACCTGGTTTTGAAAATCAATCTGTTCTGCATTTTGAAAATATGTTTCAATTGGACAAATGTTCCAAGCTTGCAGAAAGAGAAAAGCTTCTCGGCTGTATGGTCAGGCATATAAGGCATCATTCTTATTTTTTCCAAAAGCTTCTCTCATTATTAGTTATGTGAAATGCAAAGATATAGGAGCATGTAAACCAATAACAGTTATTCAGTCTAAATTCAAAGGATAACTTACTATGGGCACTGGAGGCTGAGATAGGATATTCTACTTGCATACATACAGTATGTGGAGAACTGTTCTGTTTTATGGAACAGCAATCATATTTATTTTAATGTCTTATAAGTCCCATAAAATGACATTAAGAAATTTTGCTATTTGGCTGGTGAACAATCTAAGCAGTGGTGTTAACTCATCATAACACCACTACTCTGAAAGCTCAAGCCTCATAAAATCTGGGATATAAATATGCCAGCTGAACTAAACTAGATCAGAGATCTTGCATACATTCTTTCAAGGATGGCATCCAAAAATCTACTGTTCACCTAAATCTTTAAAGAATTTCTACAGTTTGTAGGCTACTGGGGAGTCTTAATCTCTGAAGAAAAATCACACACTTTTTGCTTCTAAACATATCCAGTCACCTGGAAACCTAGCAGACAACCTAGCAGATTTAGGACATCACAGTCCTAGTAGATGTGACATGACACCTCTGAGAGTCCTGCACTCCTATGGAATGTCAGACAGGTAACAGGAAACATGCATAGGTCATCTAAAATTATATTAAATGATTTCTGGATTGGAGGAGCTAAAACACAAGGCAATGACAATAATACAATTGCAACAGAACACTATTATATTTTTTTTTAATGTGGATGATTAATATTTGAGTTTCCCTTTAATTTTTACTTGAAGATTTAAGGCTGGCCTGACATAAATTTGACTAGCACCTGATGATGCTAATCATGAGCTCTACAACCTCAAAATAACAGCAACTTCAGTTTAGGATTCTTTTGTATACTCATTATTCATCTCTGCTTTGATTTGTGTCCTTCTTTTGATGTATTAGGAGCTTCCAGGTGGTGGCAGGTGGAGTTACAAATGTTAGATAGCAAGGACGCAGATTTTGCTCCTGGCTAGACTGATAACATATATATTGCAAAGTGAAAACAAGCTCTCTAAGCCTGAATGCACTGGCCTTTCAGTTCAGTACCAAAACTCCATCTTGGATATACTTTCTAGTTAAACTCCTTCGATCCTCTTTATGGAAGATGTTAACTCTATATGGATATTCTGTTTCTTCTGCAGTTTCACAGAACATGAGTCACGATGCTGTCCAAGAAATCATCCACCCATGGTGACAATTTGCTAGGAGCTGATACTAACCTGTTGGCAAATCTGTGATCTACTGCAAGTGAGGCTCCTCACTTCAGGACACAGACTTTGCTCACCCAAAATATCTTCTTTATGTTTGATAGTAAAGGAAAAAAAATTCAGAAAAGTTAGCTGGGTCTCCTCTACACTACTTTGTGGCGTGTTGACTGAATTCCTTAATGACATTCTCATTAAAAGTTCCTGCTACCAAATACTGTTTGTCCTTAGACACTTTTTTTATTGAAGGAAATGCCTTCTTGTCTCTTTGACATCTGATTCTGAGGTGACTCATCCTACTCTAGCTGATTTATCTCGCTAGTTAGTGGACATAGTCTGCCCATTCAGAGGAGATGAAGAAGTCCTGTAAGACATCTCATGTCAAGTGGGGCTGTTGATCACTTCCTGGCTCCACTCATCACAGGGGTGATGGTGCTGCATTATAGTAAAGGTTCAGATGTTTCCCAGTGAAACAAACACACAGATATTTCATTAAAATACTCTTTTGATGGTCCATAATCTGCAGCTCAGGAATGCTGTGAGACACAGGTTGTGTCTTTGTGTCTGATGGACTTTGAAGCTTCACCTAGGAATTATTCTCTTCAATTATTTTTATGTATTTAAGATCACAACAATTATTCTGGATTGAAATTTTCAATCTGTGAAACAAGTTTCCTTTTTGTGGTGATAAAAATATTCAGCATTTTTTTCTACAAGTTTCATTTATTTGTCGTCATCTAATCATATTAGGTTTACTGTTAAAATTAGATGCATGCAGAATAACTTAGATTAATTTTTTTAAGTTACCTAAAATTGTATGTCTTTTCTGGAGATTTTAAGAGGTTGAACACCTTTACTTGTGTGTCTTCTTTAGTGCTTTTTATTATTTTAAACAAGAGAGAAGAAGTGCTTTTTTGTTCACGGCATTGCCAGTCCAGAAGGCAGAACCAAAAGTCTTATTTTCAAAGTGTGGCATTTTATGTCACCACCATTTTTACCCAGACAACTGCACTAAGTTTGTCCCGACTCTACAGTATTTAGACATTCAGATAAAGTTTAAGTAAGCATCTATGCTTCTAGTGATTATTCAAACAGTCTCTCAACCTTTTGTGGTTCACCCATCACCAGTTAATATCGCATTAAAAACTGACAAATAATGTTGCATTTTATTGTGACTGCACAAGCTGGGTAACCTGCCCATTAATTCTCTGCTGCTTTTCACTTAGCATCATTCTTTTCCTATACCAATGAAAGGACTAAAGATTGTTCACAGCTAAAATTAGTTTTTTATTAGTAGACAACTGAGTCTTTTCTATGCTTTGTAATATTCAACCAAGAGGAAAAAAAAGACCCAACATTTTGATTATCTACTGTGAAAAATTTATTTAATTCATGGAAACAAACTACTTTCATAATGCAGCAAATTCACCTAGAGAGAGTCAATTTTGTTTCCTAAAAATATAATCTTTCCTACAACAAATACATCTTACAAGATTTTCTTTTTTACTTCATTAAAAATCAACTGTTTGCAGAAAAAGAATAAAAAATTTGTTTTTATTTCTTCTCTTTTCCAAAAGCATAAACAGTTTTTGGCTTTCTACAGCCAGCAATAGTGGATACTTTTTTACCCAGGGAAGAAAAACATTTTCACCAATCACCAAAAGCATTTCCAGCGCTAATCAGCTCTACGCTCTCTTGAAAAATGGTGAGATTTTGGCTGCATTAATGGCACTGCACAAAGAAGATGGAATCCCAAGCTATACACCGTGAAATGCTTCATCTTCAAAGTAAGTGTTTTTCATATTTTTATCAAAGACAAAGGCACTTGAGATGAAAGATCTAATTCTCTGTTGCTCTGTAGAGTCACTGGCACAAGCACAAAGCAGTTGTAACATGATACTAAACATGAATTGTATCATTTACACTCATTTTGCATTTAAGATGAAGGGCAATCTGACGAAAATTAACCTAGGGTTTTTTAAAGCACACATGCAACTCTTATCTTTGTAGGTGGGAGATAATTGTATCTTATGGAAAGTTTTATACACACACAGAGTCATGCAAGCAAATTAATAGTTTTTAAGACGCATTTCTAAAAACTGAACAAAAGACTTTAAACAGCTTTGATCCCTTACATCCTCATTACATCAATTTGAGGGTGATGCAACTGGAAGGGAGATTTGATAATCATGAAGTTAAGGCTCAAGAGGCCGCAGTCTCTCCCCCAACAGACCTGTGTGCAGTGCAGAACCACAGGATAAGGCAAAGATAGCTTTCTATCTCCCCTAATTTCCCTGCAGACCGTAGGACTACATCCCAGCTGCCTTAACGTAGCCTCAGATGGCAGTGCTGATGGTGATGCTGCACCCCTGTGCCTGGTGAGGAGCTGTGTGCTATTCAGGAGCAACCCACAGTGCTGATGCCAGCTCAAGATCTGGCCCAGAAAGCAGTGTGACCACCAGACCACCAGCAACAATGGAGCTGGGACTGCCAAGTTCAGTCCCTTGGCTTCATAGCTCCCATGGGTATCAGCCTCCCTGTCTCTCAGAGTGTTTAGCTTCTGAGTGGTTGGAGGCTGCATTCACTCCTGCTTGGAGATGATCTGACAGAAGATAGCCCAGAAGTCCCCACTTGGCTCCAAAAGATCTAGTTTAACATTTTCTCAACATGACCAAACATCCTAAAGCTGTCTCTGGGAACAATTTCTTGTTATTGTTGGCATTTATTGCCTGACAGTTTCAGTCTTTTACCATCTTGCTGTTTACAAAAGGCAGTGCAAATCGTTAGAACTAGCAGTGCAAAGTTACTCTCTTTTTTTGGCAAAATCCCGCCTGCTGTCATTTTGTGTAGTTAAGACTTTTGCCTGAAGCCTTGAATGTCTCACCCTGACACCAGCCTGCAGTAATTAATCATTAAACAGTGATTGAGGCAGTGGACCCCAGAAAATATCTTCATATTCTACCATATGCTAAAGCCAGCTGCAGCAAGCACTTGGAGAGAAGCTGCACAGAGGAAAACACTCTGCCTGACAGTCCCCTGCTGTGAAGTCCAAGCACAGAAAGCCTCTAACGAAGGGCCATAGACAGACTGTTTGCTTGTATTGACCTTCATTACCTGAGATTGTTTAGAAGGCAAAATGTCAGTGTTAATGTGCTAGAATTTTAAACATTATCACATTTTAATGACTATTTCCAGCCTCTCGCATACTCACAATGTGGAACAAAAATGTGGATTAGTGTAATGAAAGGTTATAACAACAATAACAGCAACAATAATGAGGGATGGGCAGATGTGTTTCGCTTAATTTCAAACTCCCCTGGAGCATCTCGGGTTTGGAATTAAGAGCAGTTTCCACCCACCCGAGGTTCATGTTTTATTTGGGGCTGGCCCAGCGCCACGTCTGGGCAGTAACAGGCCACAGCACTGATCCAGAGCTGGGTATGAGCCTGCTTCCAGTCTGGTGAATGCAGCTGAGTTGGCAGATCCCCACAGACATGCTGGGGTCAACAGCAGGATAGGGGAAAGGCAATATGCATCTTCTGGATTATGGAGCTGCTAGAGCAGGGGTGATTTGCAGGCTGCAGACCAATATTACAGATTCAGAAGTCCCACTAAGACCCAGATAATTTTCTAAAACCCACACCTTTCCTGGATTTATCTCACATGCCTTCCACATGTGTGTGATCGGCCTTGCACAGGTGTACAAGTAAACAGCAGTCTACACAAGAGACACATTCTAAGGCACATTCCCTTCAAAAAATACATGCTTTTATGTTCTGCCCCTGCATTAGTAAACACAGAATACTTGTCATCTGTGCTACAGGTATTTCTGCAGGTACACTAGGAGTGGTTTGAAGGCTGAGAAAGAGTCGTAGTACTTATTTTGCAAACTTCCCACTCTGCATGATGGCACCTTCTTGTCAGAGTGTTAGAAACTACCCTTATTTGCAATTCCCATAACTGACCCCTCTGAATGCCTTTTTGTTTATTCAAATATGATCCTCCATCTTAAACCTTCCTTAAAAACAGAAAAGAACTTTTCCACAGATGTTTGTTTCATGGGTATCCTACAGACCTCACATTTCCATTAGAAATCCATGGAAATTTCTAATCCATGGAAAAGCTTTTTTCTGCTTGTGTTGCCCTTTCCCTACTCTATTTGTGCTTATAAGAAGAAGTTAGTCATACCTACATGGCATAAAAGATATTTGTTTCCAATGGACCTTTACATATAGAGGCAACAAAGAGATTTAATGCTGAAGGAAGTAATTTTCCATGCAAATCATAGCTGTACTGTAATTATTCTTTTTTGCCACATGATGTTGTAGAATTCAAAAATGTAAACGGATTCAAAATAAACTCTGGGAAACCGATGAAAGAAAAATTCAACTGTAACTAGTATGGAGTCACAAAGAAACAAGTCTTTGGCTTAGAACTTCAGTGCACTGCACTTTTCTCTAGTCTGGAAGGAAAAAGATCTCTCTGCACCTGCCCTGCTCCTGTACTCAATCTTTATGTATTAGCTACAGGCCCTTTGCATAGAGAAGAACTTAAGACAAGCACATCTTTCCTCTGTCGCATTCATACATGCTGTAAAGCAGGAGAGATCAAGACCATTGCTAACTACAGAGTATAGAACCTGCATCTGAGGACTAGACAGCCCTAAATCTGCCAGTCCTATTTGCATGGGGCTACATCTCAGTTCCCCAACACCTACATTCAGAAAAATCTGCTGGACTACGTACATGTGGCATAGCAAGTACAGAAATGCTTTTGTTTTGCTGAAAGAAGTTAAACAGGTTTGTTTTGAAAATGTTCAATAAATCATTAAACAGCATCTCTCTGTAAATACTCAAGGGAGTAGGAGTTCAGCCTTCCACTTTTTTTTCAAAGGCCAAGTTCTTGGAGGGTTTTCCATAATGCAATGTGAACTTCTCTCATACCAACCTTTGCCCAGGGCATAAAGTAAATCATGATGCTGGGGGAGCAGAAGAGATCTAGTTGCACCCAGGGTCTCACTGGGGTTATTGAAAGCCCAAAGTCTCCCGCTTAATTTTTAAGTTATGTATTAAATTTTTTTTTTTTTTTTAAAAAAGGAAGTTATTCAAGGTGCTCTGAGATGTCTTGGTTGTCAAACAGGTTAATTTTATAAATGGCTCTCTTCTGCTACCAGCTACATTTCAATGAGAGATTAATACAGCTTTATTGGGCAGATACTGGTACTTTGGCCCACCTGTAAATATGTATGATCTCATATTACATAGAACAGTCTTAACAGAAGTTTCTTTGTCACTAAAATGAACTACACAGAAGTGCTGCACATACATTTTACAGCTGTTTTAAAATTGCCGATGCTAAGAGTATGACTCATTCCTGTTCTCTTTTAGACTGAGAAAAAAAATGTCCGCTCTCAGCCTGTTCATCTCATATCAACATTAAAAAAATAAATGAAAAGATATGTCCATACTTACACAAGATTGACCTCTTCGTCTTCAATTATTTCCAGAAAATAGTCAATTATAAGCTAACTCTATTTTTCAGTTGAATAAAATAAGGCAGATGCTTGTAGCTACACAAGATTGTAGTACAGCAGAGAAGGAAGGAGCAGCAGAGAAAATATGTCATGAACTGACCACAGCACTCTTTCCCCATCCCACTGCACCACTGGCAGAGAGGAGGTAAAGTATTCAGGAATAAAATGAAGCCAAGGAAGAAGGGAGGGGTGGAGGAAAGGTGATTTTAAGGTTTGGCTTTATTTCTCATTATCCTACTCTGATTTTATTACTGATGCATTAAACTAATTTCACCAAGTCAAATCTGTTTTGCCCATGATGGTAACTGGTGAATGACCTCCCTGTCCCTATCTCAACCCACAAGCCTTTCATTATATTTTCTTTTCCCTGCTGACCTGAAAGGGACAGTGATAGAGCAGCTTTGGTGGGTACCTGGTGTCCAGGAGGGTCATCACGGAAAGGAAAGTCAGAGGTGCTGCTCTAGAGCCTCCTTGTTGAAAAGTGAAGGCTTTCAGACAGCAGGAGTTACTAATTGAGTATTCAGCAAACGACTACAGGCAAGATAAGGTTAACTATGAAGCATCTGACAACAAAGATGCGCACCCTACGTTCTGAACAGACTGAAGAGACTGTCAGAGTGCTCTTTGCAGCCACACTCTGCATGGATATGATCATGTTTGCTAAGGTAACAAAAATGCAGTAACCAGAGCAAGGGATAATGAGTACCTGAGAAAGACATTAAACTGTCTGGTTGGGGAAGGCAGGCATATCTTAAATACATAATAAACATCCAACTGACTTAGATTTATCTCATACCTGAGGAGAATAGAATAAGACCGACCAATCATACAGAAATAACTATCCAGTGATATTTTTTCTTTACTGTAGCAGAGGGAACGTGACTTTGGCCCAGGACCCTTATTCTAATGAATAAGAATTAATAGTCCTGACAATAGAGTTTAATAATTATACTAGATAAACTGACTGCAGACAGGAGAAAATAATATTGTCAACCACCTTTTTTCAGGTGGAATACAAAGCAGAAAGACTTGTACAAGAAAGTATGTGGGAGGACAGGAATTAAATCTCTTTTTTTCATTCATGCCCTACTTTCCATCAGCCTTCTGCACATACAAGGCTGAATAACAATGTACTTGAAGCGTGGGCTTAAACTTAGTATATATATGGATGCCTATTGTGTGCAATAAACAGAAACATCAGACACCAGACAGAAATGAGTGATAGGAATGATTAAAAATTTGTAGCACCCTCACTTTTTTTTTTAACATAATACCTAATTCAACATTTGATGCATTTTAAATAGAGAAAAACTACTTAAAGACTTGAGAGCTACAATGGAGTTGGCTTGGTTGACCAGTCATGAACATACTGAGATATGATTAGGCCACGAAATTTAAAAATAAGTGCATTTTTAGATCAAATGGCAGCTTCAGCACATCTCACAAGTACGTGATAAGACAAATGAAGGAGACTAAAACAGAAATAAAATAATGTTTTTCAGGTCTCTGAGACAAAACCCTTTTCAACCTTACACAAGGGATAAGCAATTTAGTGGTGTGGTTCTCACTCTTAGAGGCCATCATGCACCTAAGGCCGTAGCTGAAGGGGCAGTGAGAACTTTCAGGTTTTCTTCCTAGGTCCCCATTCTCTTCTTCTAGTCTTGATATTTGGCAACAGAGGGCAGAATATATCTGAACAATACTGTTTTCTGTCATCAGCAAGAGACAGGACAAGGGGTAATGGGTTTAAACTTAAAGAGGGAAGTTTAGATTGGATATGAGGAAGAAATTCTTTACTGTGAGGGTGGTGAGGCCCTGGAATGGGTTGCCCAGGGAGGTTGTGGATGCTTCATCCCTGGCGGCGTTCAAGGTGGGGTTGGACAGAGCCTTGGATGGCATGGTTTAGTGGGAGGTGTCCCTGCCCATGGCAGGGGGGTTGGAACTAGATGATCTTGAGGTCCTTTCCAACCCTAACTATTCTATGATTCTATGATTCTATGAACATGTTTTACCAGTCCAACCCATATGGAGAGCTTGGAGGAGTGAAATACTGTACCAGGTTCTCCACTACAAAGTAATTGCACTGCTAGCCAATGTGCCTGTCTCATTCAGAACATTTACCTATGGCTGTAAATCCATAATCTGGATAATTTCAGATTAGCCAGAAACACCATTACCAAGAAAACAACACACAATTCTGGAGCATCACTGTTAAGATACACTGATTAATATGAAGATGACCACCAATAAATTGTTGATTCTACCCAAAAGGAGATTCAGAGTCTGCATTGCTGTCCCCATATGCCATAATGTACTTTGAAAAAGGATGATGGTACACTCCTAAAAGATTATATGCAGCAAAATATGAGGCAGGATATAAAACACCTTTGCCTGAAATAAGAAACACAGAATCATAGAATCATAGAATAGTTAGGGTTACAAAGGACCTTAAGATCATCTGGTTCCAAGCACCCCTGCCATCGTCAGAGGCACCTCACACTAAACCATGCCACCCAACGCTCTGTCCAACACAGCCTTGAACACCGTCAGCAATGGAGCACTCACAACTACCCTGGGCAACCCATTCCAGTGCCTCACTACCTTCACGGCAAAGAATTTCTTCCTTATACAAAATTTAAACTTCCCCTCTTTAAGTTTGAACCCATTACCCCTTGTCCTCTCAATACAGTCCCTAATGAAGAGTCCCTCCCCAGCAACCTTATAGGCCCCCTTCAGGTATTGGAAGGCTGCTAAGAGGTCTCCACGCAGCCTTCTCTTCTCCAGGCTGAACAGCCCCAACTTTCTCATCCTATCTTCAAACGGGAGGTGCTCCAGTCCCCTGATCATCCTCGTGGCCCTCTTCTGCACTTGTTCTAACACTTCCATGTCCTTTTTATGTTGAGGACACCAGAACTGCACACAATACTCCAGGTGAGGACTCACGAGAGCAGAGTAGAGGGTCAGGATCACCTCCCTCAACCTGCTGGTCACACTCGTTTTGATGCAGCTCAGGATACGGTTGGCTTTCTGGGCTGCATACGCACACTGAAGCCGGCTCATGATAAGTTTCTCATCAACCAATAGCACCCCCAAGTCCTTTTTCTCAGGGCTGCTCTGAATTTCTTCTCAGCCCAACATGTAATTGTGCCTGGGATTGCTCCGACCCAGGTGGAGAACCTTGCACTTGACATGGATAAACTTCATCCGGTTGGCATCAGCCCACCTCACAAGCGTGTCTAGGTCCCTCTGGATGGCATTCCTTCCCTCCAGCTTATCAACCGAACCACACAGCTTGGTGTCTTCGACAAACTTGCTGGGGGCACACTCAATCCCATTGTCCATGTCACCCACAAAGATGTTGAACAAGACCGGTCCCAACACCGATCCCTGAGGGACACCACTCGTTACTGGTCTCCAGCTGGACACTGAGCCATTGAGCACAATTCTTTGCGTGCGGCCATCCAGCCAGTTCTTTATCCACCAAGTGGTCCACCTATCAAATTGATGTCTCTCCAACTCAGAGACAAGGATGTCATGTCAGACAGTGTCAAACGCTTTACACAAGTCCAGGTAGACGACATCAACTGCTCTACCCCTGTCCATCAGTTCCGCAGCGCCTTCATAGAAGGCCACCAGATTGGTCAGGCAGGATTTCCCAGTAGTGAAGCCATGCTGGCTGTCACCAAGCACCTTCTTGCTTTTCATGTGCCTCAGCATGTGTTCCGGGAGAATCTGCTCTAAGATTTTGCCAGGCACAGAGGTGAGACTGTCTGGTCTGTAATTCCCTGGCTCATCCATTTTCCCCTTCTTGAAAATGGGGGTTATATTTCCCTTTTTCCAGTCATCGAAACTCCACCTGACTGCCATGATTTTTCAAATATGATGGACAGTGGCTTAGCAACTACATTTGCCAGCTCCTTCAGGACCCGTGGATGGATTTCATCCGGTCCCATGGACTTGTATACATTCAGGTTCCTAAGGTGGTCCCGAACAAGATCCTCCCCCACAGTGGGCCCAGGGTCCCCACCCTCACCGTCCCCGTGTCTGCCTTCCAAGACTTGGGTGGTGTGGACAGAGCATTTGCCCGTAAAGACTGAGGCAAAGAAGTCATTAAGAACCTCAGCCTTCTCCAAATCCAGGGTAGCCAGTTCTCCCGATAGCTTCTGGAGAGGGCCCACATTGTCCCTAACCTGTCTTTTATTGGCAATGTACCTATAAAATCCCTTCCTGTTATCCTTAACATCCCAAGCCAAGTTTAATTCTAAGTGGGCCTTAGCTTTCCTAACCTGGTCCCTAGCTTCCCGGACAACATCCCTGTATTCTTCCCAGGCCGCCTGACCTTGCTTCCACCTTTTATAAGACTCTTTTTTGCTTTGAATTTTCCTCAGCAGGTCCTTATCCATCCAAGGAGGTCTCCTGGCCCTCCTGCAGCAGTTCATCCTAGTAGGGATGCATCGCTCCTGCACTTGCAGCAGGTGATCCTTGAATATCATAGAATAATGGAATAGTAAGGGTTGCAAAGGACCTCAAGATCATCGAGTTCCAACTCCCCTGCCATGGGCAGGGACACCGCACACTAAACCATACCATCCAAGGCTATGTCCAACCCCACCTTGAACGCCGCCAGCGATGAAGCATTCACAACCTCCCTGGGCAACCCATTCCAGGGCCTCACCACCCTCACAGTAAAGAATTTCTTCCTCAGATCCAATCTAAACCTCCCCTGTTTAAGTTTAAACCCATTACCCCTTGTCCTCTCACCACAGTCCCTAATGAAGAGTCCCTCCCCAGCATCCCTATAGGCCCCCTTCAGGTATTGGAAGGCTGCTATGAGGTCTCCACGCAGCCTTCTCTTCTCCAGGCTGAACAGCCCCAATTTTCTCAGCCTATCTTCATACGAGAGGTGCTCCAGTCCCCTGATCATCCTCGTGGCCCTCCTCTGCACTTGTTCTAACAGTTCCATGTCCTTTTTATGTTGAGGACACCAGAACTGCACACAATACTCCAAGTGAGGTCTCACGAGAGCAGAGTAAAGGGGCAGGAGCACCTCCCTCGACATGCTGGTCACACTCGTTTTGATGCAGCCCAGGATACAGTTGGCCTTCTGGGCTGCAAGCGCACACTGCCGGCTCATGTTCATTTTTTCATCAACCCACACCCCCAAGTCCTTCTCTGCAGGGCTGCTCTCAATCTCCTCCCCACCCAATCTGTAGCTGTGCCTGGCATTGCTCCGACCCAGGTGGAGGACTTTGCATTTAGCATGGTTAAACTTCATCAGGTTGGCATCAGCCCACCTCACAAGCGTGTCAAGGTCCCTCTGGATGGCATTCCTTCCCTCCAATGTATCAACCGAGCCACACAGCTTGGTGTCATCGGCAAACTTGCTGAGGGCGCACTCAATCCCATTGTCCATTTCACCCACAAAGATGTTGAACAAGACCAGTCCCAACACCGATCCCTGGGGGACACCACTCGTTACTGGTCTCCAGCTGGACACTGAGCCACTGAGCACTACTCTTTGCGTGCGGCCATCCAGGCAGTTCTTTATCCACCTTGTGGTCCACCTATCAAATTGATGTCTCTCCAACTTAGAGACAAGGATGTCATGTGAGACAGTGTCAAAGGCTTTACACAAGTCCAGGTAGATGACATCAACCGCTCTGCCCCTGTCCATCAGTTCCGTAGCCCCTTCATAGAAGGTCACCGGATTGGTGAGGCAGGATTTCCCCTTAGTTAAGCCCTGCTGGCTGTCACCAAGCACCTTGTTCGTTTTCATGTGCCTTAGCATGCCTTCCAGGAGAATCCGCTCCAAGATTTTGCCAGGCACAGAGGTGAGACTGTCTGGTCTGTAATTCCCTGGGTCATCCATTTTCCCCTTCTTAAAAATGGGGGTTATATTTCCCTTTTTCCAGTCATCGGGAACTAATTCTCACTGGGCCTTAGCTTTCCTAACCTGGTCCCTAGCTTCCCGGACAACATCCCTGTATTCTTCCCAGGCCGCCTGACCTTGATTCCACCTTTTATAAGCCTCTTTTTTGCTTTGAATTTTCCTCAGCAGGTCCTTATCCATCCAAGGAGGTCTCCTGGCCCTCCTGCAGCACTTCCTTCTAGTTGGGATGCATCGCTCCTGAGCTTGCAGCAGGTGAGCCTTGAATATCAACCAACAGTCTTGGGCCCCCCGCCCTCTAGGGCTGTATCCCATGGAACCTTACTGAGCAGGTTCCTGAAGAGGCCAAAGTCTGCTCTCTTGATGTCCAGTCTTGGGCCCCCCGCCCTCTAGGACTATATCCCATGGAACCTTACTGAGCAGGTTCCTGAGGAGGCCAAAGTCTGTTCTGTTGAAGTCCAGGGCAGTGAGCTTGCTGCACACTCTTCTCACTGTCCTGAGGATCTCGAATTCAACCATCTCATGATCGCTGCAATCAAGGATGCCCTGGAGCGTCCCATTTCCAACCAGCCCTTCCCTGTTCGTGAGGACGAGGTCAAGCATGACACCTCTCCTTGTCGGCTCCTCAATTACTTGCAGAAGGAAGTTGTCTTCCACACAGTAGAGGAACTTTCTGGATTGCTTGTTTATTGGTAAATATTCTGTTGCATTGGAAAAAAAAAGAACAGCCTGAAAGTTGTAGAATGAAATGATTACCCTAATGTGATAAATCCCATATGACAGGGACAGCCAACAGCCTTGACACTATAAACCCCATACATATATTACTCATCTGTATAAGTCTTTGAAGGACACAAGCCTGTAATATCTACCTTCAGGAAAAGACTTATTGTATTATTCACTATAGGACCCAGTGCAGTGAGTTACCCAAATGCAATAACTTTTTAATAAGAATCAACTGGCTGTTCATGAACATAAGTGCTTTACTAGATCAAGGTCTAGACTGGCACTGAAACATTTTCCAGCTGCAGGAGGCAGCTTTTTCTAGTCGTCTCTTGGGAGCTGGCTCCTCTCAGTGATTTTTAGATGGATGCTTTAGCAATCCAGATAAATTAGTTTTTTCAGAGGTTGAGGCCTGAGAAAGCGAATAATATACTGCTTACAAAAAGCAACCCAAACTGAATGGATGTATTTAGAAAGGGGAGTAAATGTGCAGACCTGTCTTCTGCACCAGAGCAAAAACAGGGCTCCATGGATGCTTTTGGCCTTTTCTCAAACCTGAAATGAAAAAAATGGCAAAACAAGGATTCAAAGTACCGTGAGATTTTTACCATAGGAGTCATTAACATTGTCCTCAATATTAATAACAAATTAGAGTGGAGTCCACTTGTCTTGCAGCTCAAATGGCAAAGAAACATGGTGGGATGGCTCCTATGACTGGAGTGTTGGAATGGAAGGTTACTGGCTCTTTAGGAAAGACAGGCCCGGTAGGCAGGGAGGGGGAGTTGCTATTTATGTTAGGGATAGGCTAGAGAGTATGGAACTCTGTCTGGGGACAGATGAGCAGTCAATAGAGAGTTTGTGGGTCAGGGTTAAAGGGAGAACAGCGATGGGTGACATTATTGTGGGGATCTGTTACAGACCGCCTGACCAAGAGGAGTTGGTGGATGGAGTGCTCTATAGACAGATAGGCGCAGCCTCACGCTCGCAGGCCCTTGTTCTCATGGGAGACTTCAACCACCCTGATACCTGTTGGAGGGATGGTACGGCCCGGCACAAGCAATCCAGAAGGTTCCTCGATTGTGTGGAAGACAACTCTCTTCTGCAAGTAATAGAGGAGCCGACAAGGAGAGGTGTCATGCTTGACCTCATCCTCACGAATAGGGAAAGGCTGGTTGGGAATGTGACGCTCCAGGGCAGCCTTGATTGCAGCGATCATGAGATGGTTGAATTCGAGATCCTCAGGACAGTGAGAAGAGCGTGCAGCATGCTCACTGCCCTGGACTTCAAGAGAGCAGACTTTGGCCTCTTCAGGAACCTGCTCAGTAAGGTTCCATGGGATACAGCCCTAGAGGGCGGGGGGCCCAAGACTGTTGGTGACAGCCAGCATGGCTTCACTAAGGGGAAATCCTGCCTGACCAATCTGGTGGCCTTCTATGAAGGGGCTACGGAACTGATGGACAGGGGTAGAGCAGTTGATGTCGTCTACCTGGACTTGTGTAATGCGTTTGACACTGTCCCACATGACATCCTTGTCTCTAAGTTGGAGAGACATCAATTTGATAGGTGGACCACAAGGTGGATAAAGAACTGGCTGCATGGCCACATGCAAAGAGTAGTGCTCAATGGCTCAATGTCCAGCTGGATACCAGTAACGAGTGATGTCCCCCAGGGATCGGTGTTGGGACCGGTCTTGTTCAACATCTTTGTGGGTGACATGGACAGTGAGATTGATTGCGCCCCCAGAAAGTTTGCCGATGGCACCAAGCTGTGTGGTTCTGTTGATAAGTTGGAGGGAAGGAATGCCATCCAGAGGGACCTTGACACGCTTGTGAGGTGGGCTGATGCCAACCTAATGAAGTTTATCCATGCCAAGTGCAAGGTTCTCCACCTGGGTCGGAGCAATCCCAGGCACAATTGCATGTTGGGCTGAGAAGAGATTGAGAGCAGCCCTGCAAAGAAGGACTTGGGGGTGCTATTGGTTGATGAGAAACTTATCATGAGCCGGCTTCAGTGTGCGTATGCAGCCCAGAAAGCCAACCGTATCCTGAGCTGCATCAAAACGAGTGTGACCAGCATGTCGAGGGAGGTGATCCTGACCCTCTACTCTGCTCTTGTGAGACCTCACCTGGAGTATTGTGTGCAGTTCTGGTGTCCTCAACATAAAAAGGACATGGAAGTGTTAGAACAAGTGCAGAGGAGGGCCACGAGGACGATCAGGGGACTGGAGCACCTCCCATATGAAGATAGGCTGAGAAAATTGGGACTGTTCAGCCTGGAGAAGAGAAGGCTGCGTGGAGACCTCATAGCAGCCCTCCAATATCTGTAGGGGGCCTATAGGGATGCTGGAGAGAGACTCTTCATTAGGGACTGTGGTGAGAGGACAAGGGGTAATGGGTTCAAACTTAAAGAGGGGAAGTTTAGATTGGATATGAGGAAGAAATTCTTTACTGTAAGGGTGGTGGGGCCCTGGAATGGGTTGCCCAGGGAAGTTGTGAATGCTTCATCCCTGGCAGCGTTCAAGGTGGGGTTGGACATAGCCTTGGATGGCATGGTTTAGTAGGAGGTGTCCCTGGCCATGTTCCTGGGGCTGGAACTTGATGATCTTAAGGTCCTTTCCAACCCTAACTAGTCTATGATTCTATGTTCCCAAAGCAAGCCCAGGCCTGTATCACAACACTGCTGTGACAGGGAACACACTGTCTCATCCCTCCACAGAAGACCTCCAGACTCTTTATGAAGAAATTAGAGGGAATCAAAATGTAGTGTTCCCACTAATACTGTTTTGCAGGGAAGAAAATAAAAAATACTCACTGCAATACTTCTGAAAATGTGTTCCATTAGATGCTTAATCTGCAAGATTATCTCAGTCCTAATATCCTAATATCGTAAGCACCTATGCTGTTAAGTGGCCTAATTATTTTGTGATCTCATTGAGAACCAGTATTTTTATTCTGTTGAAAGGTGATGGCTTGGGTGGGTTTTTTTCTGATTTGAGCCATAAAAGAGATTTGGAGTATAAAATTTTGTACCAGAAGGGGAAAGGAAAGAAAAATATTTGAGACATAAAAATAGTCTTTAAATAGGTAATTTTAATCCATTTAAAGTTCATTGTTGCATTTCATTAGTACCTTAGATAATATTACGTAGATAATAATGATTTACAAAAAAACTCTTCTTGTGACAAGACTAGTTCAAAGTATGTTACCAATTCTGTCATCTGGATTGGCATTCCTTTGGCACCTGCAGATGGATAATTACTTGCCTATTTAATTAATAATAAGTTTACATATTCAGTGAAGATAAAAGTGCTTGCATTTAATATCCATTGTGTTGTCAAATTCCAGACTAATAAATACACAGCTGAGGCCTACTATATTCTCATATGCCCTATAGAATTCTAGCTATATACACATAAAGACAGGAAAGCATAGGTGAATACATGAAATCTTTCTAAATTGTGTTTGTTGCTGTTTAGAAAAATAGAGAAGAAAAATTGTCTCACACCAAATTAATGGTATGGTGGCAACATTTAAGGCAATGTTGGTGAGCTCTTGAGCATAGGCCTCAAGCTTGAAATAAAGGAAATTTTAGCAAATTTACTGACAGTGCAAAATATACATGGGATGCTATGGTAGATCTCTTTAAGGGGATAGAAATTCATAATTACATTCTCTGACAATTACGCTTACCATGAGATAAGAAAGGTAAAGAAGTCCATTTAAACCCAGTTGAATCAACTCAACATTGCTTGATCTATCCCACATAAGAAGACAGATTTATTCATGTTATTTATTTATTTATGTGATGCCAGTCTACAGGGAAACCCGAGAAGTGCTTCAACTTTTCCCACTAGTCTTCGGAGAAATGTTGAGGGGTAGCTCCCTCACTCTGTTGCATGAAAGATCCGGAGGCTGCCATATGCAGCGTTATAGTTTTGCATCCTGTAGAAGCAAGCAGATTTGAAGAATCGGCATCCCATACAATATGCATGTACAGGTGTCTTAACAGTAAAGTTAACCAGAGGCAGTTAAATTTTTAACATGGAATTAGTTTTTTAGGTAAAACAAACTGTGTAAAAAAAACAGGTTTCATTTGCAGATTTTCTGTTAATCTACAAATTTCTTCACATTTCCATTGTATTTTTCTTTTTTTTAATGGCTTTTTTGGTTTTGCTTTTCCCCTTTTATTCTATTAAAAGCAAAGAGAATAAGAAGACAGCATGATAGAAGTGGATATGATGCTGTTAAAGCATCTTGTATTATTTTCAAAACAAAACCTATTGGTTAAAGGGCAGAAGAAACTATTTCAAATAGCTGAAATATTTCTATTTTTCTTTCCTTGCAGACTTTTTATCAGAGAGTATATCCACGATCTGCCCAGCCTCACCAGAGAGTATGAAAGAATAGACGACTTGATGTTCTGGCAGCAACATTCAAGGCAATGTTGGCCAGCTCTTGAACATAGGCATCAAGCTTGAAAAGAAGGAAATTGTAGCAAATTTTCTGTCAATGCAAATCATAGAAGATGGAAAAAATCTGTTTCCTTGACAACATGACTGCCCTAGAGGATGCTGAAATTTTTTTTTTTACTTTGGTGAGGAGGGGCTGGAAGATGGAGAATTTTGACAAATGAGGCTTGAAAAGTAGCCTGCTGAAATCAGTACAACTATACATTTCCATACATGCTATCTTTTCTTTTTGGTGCCTAACCAACACTGAAGTCTGAAATGGAGCACTTCCAGCAGTGGGGTTTTATGTGTTTAAATCTGCTCATGGAAATATATTTTGATATGTGAGTTATATTTCTTCCTTGCCAATAGAAGTCAGCTACTAAGCTGAGGCTGCCCTCTGTTAATTAAAGTATGTTCCACTAAAAACCTGCAGCACAAATACATGGTAGCAGAGTATGTTCTGCGTGCTTTTTCTCCTCATGTGATAAGCAGTACATTTCCTCAATGGATGCACATTGCTTACATTTTTAGAGCTATTAAGCCAGCTAGATTGTTCCATAATTATGGAACAATCTAGGCAATGTTCAATAGCCCATGCAGATGCCTGACAGGGCATGTTGTCTCTTAATTAGGAATTTGAATGCCTAATGCTTGTATATTAACTGAAATAATTGGATAGATGTTTTACATTTTCTTCACTTTTACTGACAACCAAGTCAGGAACCACAGGAATCAACATATCTTTGTGAGCCAGCTCATTTCATTTGCACTTTCTAGGTGATCTAATTTGTTGTTTAAGTGTGATTTTTAAGATAGTTGATGCTGGGTACTGTTTAGACATATCGTAAAGTGTTCCTTAGTGAGACTAGCAGTTTTAGGCTGGTGTCTTGTTGCTTCTCATACTATCATCATGTACACAGTGTGATTACTTGCCTGCATTTTTTTTTGTTCCTCAGAAATCAAGTAAAATTACTCTAGTTGTTATCACTTTTTAATGTTTCTAAGTGCTGATAATGGGATATATAGTGTTTCAAATCCAGTTCTGATATCACGCTAGTAAAATTTGCTACCACTGATGTGAAAATCTGCTTTGCACACGGCTATTTTCCACAGATTGAGACTGCTTTTCAGGGGTTGGGTTTGCTGACTGGACTCTGCAGCTCTGGCTGCAAAGGAGAGGTCCACTTGGACATCCTTACCCTTACTCTCGTCTTCCCTAAACACACAGAGAACTTTACTGGCTCTGATGAAACTCTGTGGAAGCATTGCATTCAGTGGTACCAACCATTAGCTAATTTCCACAGCTGTGACACCGTTCATCTATCAATGTAATAAAAATGGTAGAAAAAGTCCTCTGGGCTCCATGTTAGCAGAACTGGGCAACTGAGCAACTTCTTTAAGCCATGTCTACCATGTATGTGAGGAGTACTATGCTTGCCAGTATATACATTGTTTATATTTAGGATGCCTCATAAATGCGTTTATTCACAACTATTAGTATAAAAGCTCCTTTAAAAGCAACAAATTGCTCTCTATTAGTAATGTGCATAATGACCTATTTCCATAAACATTTTTAGTAAGAGAAATTTTAATGTGCAAAACCCTGCAGACATTTTATGGAAATTTGACTGTATTCTGCAGAAGTGCATCACAGTCATATTTTGTTCTTTAATATTTTGTTTTGAGAGGTGAATTACTGTCATTCTGATATATAGTACAAAAGAAGTAACCTGGCACAGGAGAAAGGAAAATGAGTCTTAATGTGTTTCTTTCTTGCTAATGTATATTTGCTTGATTGATGTAAGGATGTTTTTTATAGAAAATATACAGCCCCTGTTGGTTGTGGGTTTGCTTGTTGTTGGGTTTTTTTTATATCTATTTAAAAAGGGTGATGGAGGCTTTAAAAGAGCTCTTTAAATCCAGTCATAAGGGAAAAGAAAAATAAAAGAATGTCTTTCTGATCAAAATGATAAACAGAGCTTCTGAGTCTCTATCTTCATCAGTTATATTGCAACTGATTTCTATACCTAAATGGAGGTCAAGCATGCAAAACTGTATTGACAAAATATTGTGATGCAGTTTTAGAGGTATGGCTTAAAAATTAGCCTGAGGGGGTTAAAAGTGTTAGTTTTACTTTTTTGTTTAAAAAACATGCAAACAAATCTTTGGTATTCTGTGGAGTCTTAACAGCATTTCTGTATGTTACGTACTAAATGCAACCTGAGCAGTAGCAGAGCTTTGCATATTAATTTACTATAACTTTAGAGCAAATAATGCTTTTTTCTGCCACGCAGAGCTTAAAGCTGCTAAACTCCCAACAGTTCCCACAAAAGTCTGTAAAAATAACCTGAGATATCAGGTGCAAACTGTCTAATTTGTAGTTCCACCAAAATTATATGGTGAAAGAAAACAAGGTTTTATTTTAAATTAAGCTAATCGTGTAGCCATTCAGAGGAGGTGGAAATGGAAAAGCCGTCCATAGATCTAATACTAAAAAAACTGTGTTGTATTTCAACTCTGCTTTGAAGGCATTCTAGGAAGTCTTTTTTTATGGAAAGTTTGGTCTATGTTGGCCAATGCACAGACAGAGCACAACTATGAATTCACTTCTGCCTTTGACACTGCAAATTTGAACAAACCACCAAAGTGAAATTTTTAGGCTGGAAGATATTAACCTCTAACATGGTTACCCCATCTCTACTGCAGAGAGTGTTGAGTTGGCTAGTAAAGTACTCTGCCGATGTATGGAAAAAAGCATGATGAAAGATGCCAAGGGGGTGAAAAAGATGAAAACAGGAACACTTTTAGAGATATCTACGAGTAAAGCAAGTTCCTGTATTTCCGATTTTGTCTAAGAAATGTTGATCTGCTTTGCAGTATCCATATGTTCCATTCAAAAAATAAGGATATAGCCCAGTTGGAAGGAAAGCATAAATTAACACCTAAATTGGTGAGGAGGTATATGGAGTAGAAACATGGCCTTGAATCACCGTATTTGTTAAGTAGTTGTTTAACTTCTAGCATGTGCCATTGGTTCCTACGATCTTTAAAAGAGAAGTGGTTATAAATGTGGTTAAGAGCTTGACTAAATAACCAACTGAGTAAGAGGCTAGACCCTCCTGTTACAGTGGAGAGTCAGCTTCAGCACATCAGTATTGCAGCTGTAGTAATACAGTTGCTTTAAGATCTCTTTTTTCACAAGCGCTGAGCAGCCCTTAGTAGCTCCCACACATACAGTGACAACTGAAAGCACATAGAGGTACCAAGGCCTATGCACACCCCTTGTCTTATCTCACTGAAGTAAATGGCTAGCTATAATTAATTTCAGTGGGATCACGAATGGATGCATAAAGCTTCCAAAGGAAACCTTCTTCCTCATCCCAGTCATTTTATATGCTCTTTCTTGTCATTACCGCTGCTGTACGTTCATGTAATAGACAGTTGTAAAACCTTATATGAGAATAAATGAAATTTGAAGTGTTGAATTAGTCGAATAAATTAATGACCATGATTTAGTGGGTTTTTTTTGCTTTAGGAAGTGTAAAGAATCAGTCAAGATTTTCTCTTGTGAGGGCTGTATTGTATTGATTTCTTTTTTAAATGACCAAGCAATTAGCATAGCAGAAACCTAGGTGCTCAGCACCTTCTCCATTAAACAGAATAAGTGTCAAGTCCTATTAATATAGTCAACTGTTCTATAGTGATTGATCAGATGCTATCTATCATTATATGTTTATTATCTTGTTGAAATAGTATTATGAGGTTTTGCTGACAATAACTTTGGATGATGCTTTCTTTTTCATTTCAATCCTTCTTTGTAGGTTCAGTCACAAACAATTTTATCTCATTCAGGCTGTTAAACCATTAATTGTGAGAGCACTGATTTTCAGCAGTTCACACTGGTACAAAAAGTCTTCTTTCCCTGTCTCCTCTCCCAGGTGTAAAGAATCTGTATTTTAATAATAACAAAAAGACATAATCACTTAATGCAGAAATGTCCATTGCACCCAAACAGCAAATCCAGCTTAAGTGGAAATTTACACAAAGAATTATTTATAGGAATCAATCATAATTACATTTAATGCATTCTGCAGCTGTTTATAATTGTGGTTTTCCCAAGGTTATTCTCCTCCTACTGTCCACCCACACACACATGAAATTTGTTTCTGTGGAAATGCTTAGGAAGCATTATAATTTTCCTGTAACTTGTTACAATGGCAGCTGACTGTTTTGAGGCACACTAGATCCTAATTAGTGAGTGCAATAAAAACCAAGAGAAGACTGTTTTGCTGATCAGTAAGAGTCTTGAGAAGCTGGTTGGTAAGAACTATCCGGACAAACATTTTCCATGTCATTCTGTTTGTTATTTATTATGAGAAGTAACTCTGACTGCTAAATTAAAAAGTTTATTTTTGGTAATCATAAATTCAAGATAGCGTAGGCCAAACTGAGAATCCATGCGTAAAGTAGTGTAACTGGGACCTTCTCACACTCAATTAAAAATTTCCTTCCCTGAAAACTCATTGCTAAAGGACTGATTGTAAAACACTTTTTTTTAACTACTGAAAAATATTGCGTTTCATAGAAAAAGAAATTTAATTTTAAATATCTTTTAGCTCTAGTTACTTGATTAAAAAAATGAAGGCTATATAGGAAAGCAAATACATGTCATACAGTTTTTATTGTGTTGAAGGCCCAAGAAGTTTAGAATGGAACACATTGGGCAGACATTTGATGTAAGATATATAGCTACCCATAAGGGACCCTGCATTGTTTTTTTATACCTAGTATGAGCCAGGAGAAGGTGTAATTTTAAAACAATAATTCTTTTTGGTACATATTCCTCTGGCCTCTCAGCCAGTAAGTTTTATATTTTAAATTTCGTTGCATATTGACAGATTTCCTATAACGGTCATTAGCTCTAAGGTAGTTCAGCAGAAAGTGTGACCCATGTTATAGAATCATAGAATAGTTAGGGTTGGAAAGGACCTCAAGATCATCTAGTTCCAACCCCCCTGCCATGGGCAGGGACACCTCCCACTAAACCATGCCATCCAAGGCTATGTCCAACCCCACCTTGAATGCCACCAGGGATGAAGCATCCACAACCTCCCTGGGCAACCCATTCCAGGGCCCCACCACCCTCACAGTAAAGAATTTCTTCCTCAGATCCAATTTAAACCTCCCCTGTTTAAGTTTAAACTCATTACCCCTTGTCCTCTCACCACAGTCCCTAATGAAGAGTCCCTCCCCAGCATCCCTATAGGCCCCCTTATACTATTGTATTCATTCCTCTGGAGTATGATCTGTGTCTGTAGTACTCATACCAGAGTTAAACCATCTCAGTCAAGCCAAACACTACTGAGGGAAAACTATGAAGCTTGAAATGTAAAATCCCCTGGGCTTTAAGGACAGTGGTATTGATACTGCTCTCTGGGGGGGTGGGGGGGGTGGGGAGTGGGGGTTGGGTTTTGGTTTTTTTTATTATATTTTTATTTTTTTAAGTCCATTTTTACAAAATATCTCTTTGACATGTGAACATTTCATTTTAGATGTTCAGTTAGGCACCTGAGTTCTGAAGTTATGCACATGTCTATTATGAACATCTTTGAGTCATATGACAGAGAATTCGTGTTGTAGTGATATTGTAGCAATCCTGTAGCTCATACACTACAAAAAAATTCTGAGGGTGGAAATAGTACATAATTATGTATAACTTTAGTTTCTCAATCCTATCTTCTCTATCACCACTGGGGAAATCTTTCATTGAAAGACCAGTTATATATAATAATACAGATTATTAAATTTGTGATTAGATGTGGAAAATCTTGAGTCAAAAGTTTGGTAATGTAGGATGGGTCCCTTCCCCTTGCACAATTAACTGAAATGTGGCCAGGATTTGCCCCTTACACCGCATTACCAATGTGTCACTAATGCGTTACCAGAAAAGCATTACCAGGGGTACTGAGGGAATCAGAACAGTTGGTGTTGATTTGGTAAAGATGCCCAAGTAACTGTGGAAGTGCCTGTTCCTCTGAAGAGCTTTATCAGTGAGTGAGACAGTGGGGAGAGCTCCAGAAGTCCCAGCACCCACTCCAGCCTCTGAGATCAAGTGAGTTGAGCCCCTTACATATCAGCAGCTGAACTGCCTCAGTTTACAGTGCAGCGTCTAAGGACAACTCAGAATCCCAACTCTCAGGTCACTTTGAGGGGAGCCTTGAAAATCCCTCCTCTTCTGTAGCATCCTGAGGCATGCAAATAGGTTCAAGCCCATTCCAAATCAATCCACTCATTTGCTATTTGTGCTTTTATTTCTCCCCACATACCTTCTAGCAGGGAATTTAACTGTAGCTGAGATACAGCATAAGTAAATAACCAATGGGGACCAATAATAATTGCAATAAACCTATAACTTTGATGCTCTAGTATTTAACATTCTGGATCAAACTCTGCCCAGCCTTACACTCTGCAGAACCCTCCTGAGGGCAATAGGATTTCATGGGGTATAAATCAGGGCAGAATGAGGTGATTTCAGAGTAGGTGAAATTGCAGATGTGACTTCCCCATCTTAAAGAGACTTCAGCCAAAAAGTAGGGTAGTGAGGGCAATAGGGAAGAAGGTCATAGTAAGACATTTAAAAATGAACTAGAAAAGTGTTTTAATAGTTTACTGTTCCATGGATATTGACGTGTTATTTGTAATGATTGGACCAGTTTGGCAAGAAAAAAAGGATTAACTCTATCAGTTGCTGTACAAAGCATACTTTCTAAAGCAGGTGTTTGAATTTTCCTCTTGCAATACTCTACCTGAATAAAAAAATGGTCTCTCCAGGATGTGTCAAGATAGCTCTGCTGTTTGATGTATTATTTCTTAGTATCTAAGACTGACTAATTTCTGAGCATTGTAGCAATTTTACATTGACTCTAGAAAAACTAACCATATTTTTACTCTTGCAGGCAAAAGGCCTTGAAAATCTACAGGTGAAGTGAACATTAGAGTTGAAAGTGGGATGAAGTTCTGTGGAACAGCAGCTTCTTCTGCAGAGGAGGAAACTGAAATCTCATTTATTCCAAGAGAATTTTCAATACTAAACATTAAAAAAGCCCAAACTTACTTGTTTTTAAGAAACATTCTACTTCATAAGTTTTCTTTATTTTAGCTTCTGAAAGGTCCAAAGTGATCTGGGCTGCATCAAAAGGAGTGTGACCAGCAGGTTGAGGGAGGTGACCCTGCCCCTTTACTCTGCTCTCGTGAGACCTCACTTGGAGTATTGCGTGCAGTTCTGGTGTCCTCAACATAAAAAGGACATGGAAGTGTTAGAACAAGTGCAGAGGAGGGCCACGAAGATGATCAGGGGACTGGAGCACCTCTCGTATGAAGATAGGCTGAGAAAATTGGGGCTGTTCAGCCTGGAGAAGAGAAGGCTGCTTGGAGACCTCATAGCAGCCTTCCAATACCTGAAGGGGGCCTATAGGGATGCTGGGGAGGGACTCTTCATTAGGGACTGTGGTGAGAGGACAAGGGGTAATGGGTTTAAACTTAAAGAGGGGAAGTTTAGATTGGATCTGAGGAAGAAATTCTTTACTGTGAGGGTGGTGGGGCCCTGGAATGGGTTGCCCAGGGAAGTTGTGAATGCTCCATTGCTGGCAGTGTTCAAGGTTGTGTTGGACATAGCCTTGGATGGTATGGTTTAGTGGGAGGTGTCCCTGCCCATGGCGGGGGGGTTGGAACTCGATGATCTTGAGGTCCTTTCCAACCCTTACTATTCTATGATTCTATGATTCTATGATATCTATATAGGGGGTATTATTATTTTCGGGAAATGAAAGTGGCTATAAATATTTTTGTTCTCATTTATTTTCTTTAAAAGCACTGAAAGGTTTCCCCAGATAGAAGATTCTCCTTATTAAAAAAAAAATAAAAAAAATAAAAATCAATAGAAAAGTAAGTTTGGTAGAAAATAGATATTTAACAGAAAGAAAAGAACAAACTTATTGGGCCTCTAACAGAACTAGAACAATGAAGAAACTTGCAGCTACAAGATGCCTTTGCTATAATACCTGCAGAATAGAGTCATTGTCGGAGATTATTTGCCTTTGCACAGCTACTATCACTTCAGTTCAAGGAGCTTTCCCTAAGGATGTAATCCATTATATTTTCTATGACCTATTAGTATAAGACAACATCTTGCAAGGAAACCCGTGGCCTCTATTTTGTCTTGTTAGTGACATCCCACAACAGCTTTTATTCAACTGGCTTTCTCAAAATAAACATTTTGCTTCTTCATTTTTCTCTTAGATAACTTTTCCTGCATATTCCAGCAGAAGCGGACCTGTGAGCTGAGCTGTGTACCTCTTTCATTGCCTCTGTTGAAGAATGTGCTTTCTTGTTTGTGTCTGATGGCTCAGGGAGAACAGCCTTCCACATCTGCACTGCAGGAGGGAGGGAAAGAAGGAGGGAGGATTCCAGAGGAGATGGGGATCATGCTCCCTTAATCCCTAATGCCCTACAATCTCCATCACCACTCACATTTCTACAAGAAAGGTTTAACAGCAACACAAACAACGACATGGCTGAAGCAACTTTATATTAATTTAAAAGGTGACACAATGTACAGGGTACTGAAATCAAATAATGCTTATGAGCTAGATACTAAGCACAGCAGTTATGGTGAGTAAGAAGGTGCCACGGAGGCTTAAAATCATTAGTAGAGCAAATAAACCTCTCCAAAAGAAAGCTCTGAATGTCAGAAGAATTGATTTTCAATGTAAGTATCCACATGCTGAGAATCCCCAAAAGGGCTTTTTCAGGTGGGGTAGAAAAGTGACTATTTTAGTGCAAGGATGTATTCTTAAGCATTAAATGGAAAAGCTGTGCCACCGATCCTGTATTCACGTAAAGTGGCGCAAAATCTCTGAAAGTCAGGCTCCACGTACTGATTTTTGAGACTGGGTGCCAGACAGGAAAAAAAAAACGTACCAAACAACTATATTTAAATTATTACTTTGTCACGTATAAAGGCATATTATTGTAGTTTTCAGGTGCCGAGAGATGCATCAGCATGCAAACCTAAACTTTGCTACTTCTGCTCTGTCTTGGACTATAGTTTTCAATCAGAAAAAAAATGGAGCCTAGAGCTTCAGAGAAGTGTTGGGTACCATTAGAAACCAGCACACCTGCCATGTGCTGAAAAATGCATCCAAAGTTCCCGGTCCAGTTCTGGCATCATTCAATCACTCTCAGGAGGAATGCGAGGTAGGTCCCATGTGTCAGCCACAGACTGAGCTTCTGTCCCCTATCCTCTCCACTGCCACTTCAATGTACACCTCTGATGAGTGATACATGGAGGTCTGGATCTGCAAATAATTCAGCAGTTTGCAAACATCTGAATGGCAGTGCTTTGCACCTCATGGTAGCAGTGAGGAGCAATGCTCCTCACAGTGTTGGTTCATGATTAGCAGTGGCTTGACCATTTCTATCGTTATACGTAGCAGGAATGCTGTCAGGGATAAGTAGATTTAAATTGTGATTTTTGTTTTATAGAATCCTTGCTTAATAGTGGTTGCTTTGCTCATTTCCAGGGAAACTGGAAGAAATTAATAGTGACAGCATTTCATATAACTTTACCAACACATGGGACCTTTCACACTGCCCTTTAGTTTTCAAGCCAGTATTGTGGGAATAGTACAGGACCAAAAGCTTGCCGTTTGCTGCTTTTCTTAACAGTCCTCTACCTGTACAGAAAGCTGCCTTGCCTGGCTACTGGGTCTTCCCAGGCTGAGAGCAGTGGCTGTCATGCAGGACTGTAATTCTCTCCAGGGAAATTTTCCTGATACAGATGTTTTAAGACACTGAGCTCAGATTAGACTTAGACCATAATTTAAATACCTATTTCTGCCAGGTGCACAAAATCACTGGCAATGACTAAAAAAACCTGTATTTCAAGATTTTCAAAGGTATAGCCACTACTACTATTTAGTACAGATAGGCAAGGCAGCTATAGATTAATTAACTCATGTATCATTAGCTGTTCCACACAGAGTAATCAACATGAGGTAAATTACACAGTCTCTTAAGCAGGTTTTGCAACCCACACTGAAATTCCTGCTGTGAGTATGGCAGAAAACCAGGTAGAAATTGCTGTGCTTCACTAAAAGTTTGGAAGAACAAGAACTGTCACAGCTAGTGTTGTCTGAGGCCTTTCCTCTAGTTTCCCTGCAGAAATTTGCTTTCACAGGCTATCTTCTGGGGTGAAGTCTTAACATCAAAAAGTGATTTACATCATTACAATACACTCTACTTTCATCAACTTCAAATTAAGGGTTTAACCTCCAAAATGCATTCACAGCATATATGTAGTCCCTGCATGAAAGGAAAAGATAGCTGGCTTGGAACATCGTTCACAAAAATTGGCTTGTAGGCCAAGGATCTCCATATCATAACAAAGAAGAAAGCTCAGGACAAGACTGCAATAAATTCAGCTTTACTTTTAGATGCTTTTCTTGGCAACACTACTGTGGTTACTTAGGCCCTTAACTCCAAACCAGCCACTTCTATCTTTGAAAATTAGGGTGCACAAGAAGGTGGCACATTTTAAATAGATGTTTAGGAGTCAGAGCATTCAAAAGAACACCACAAGATGTAGTTAAAATCTCCTCCTCTGCCAGAGGTTTCAGATATACTTCCATGTCTGGCAGACTTAGCCACTGGGATATAGGCAGACTGGGGAGAATGGGAAGAAGATGGAATGGAAATTTTGGATTTTGATTCCCAAGTCTTCCTCTACCTATGTTGTTTTAGCTTCTAAGCATGATCAGTAATGACCAGATTTTTAGGATGTGCCAAGGTGCACACAAAAAAACTCACGCACCTGCTTCCCAGTTGTGAATCTGGTTCATAAATTCACAGTGGTTTTTAATTCTGGGAGCAGGGTAAATCCTTGTCTTTCTATCAAACATGCTATAAATAAAACTGGGAGGACTTGGGCCAGAAATCTTTAGTATATTTCCAGCTCTGGGGAAATAATGTCCCATGCCTGTTTTGTTGGTAAAGACAAAAACACAGCAGAAATTTTGGCATGCTGTTAGTTAGCAGCAAGGGCTGCTAGTAGATATTAATTAATTGAAAATTATGGTCACCTCTGTATAACACAGGCTGCTTTCTCCACAAGCCCACACGTGCACAAGCACACACATGCTAAAGCTTGTGCATGTACGTGCTTGTGTGTCAGTGTGTGTCTGAGTGTGTTAGATTTATTTTTCCTCTGCAGTGAAATCTGTGCCAAAAAAGTGCCTCACTCTCAGCAAATCCAAGACCAAGGCTGGAAGCCACGAGAATTAGCTGCAGGTGCTTAGGGTTTAGAAACTGCTGAAGGGACGAAAGACCAAGGTGTTGGCTCCAGGTTAGTTCTTATGATCAACTATTCTTTTTATCTTCCCATAAGACCACCTCACTCTTTTGTTGGCAAGGAGGAAGGAGAACGGGGGGGCAAAGAAAGAGTTAGACTGTTTGATTTCAAATGGGAGGTGGAATTCCTCAGAAGACGAGCCTGTAGCGATCAGGAGAAGCAGATTAAGAAAAGCAGATGTAGGGAAGAGGGAAGATGGGGGGGGGGATTTATTCATGCAATTTAGGATATTAGCAGTAAATTGGGAAGGTGGTTTGTTCTGCATTTAGTCTTATACAAATTCTGCCCCCCTTTTCAGCACATTTTCCTTTTGTTTATCTCCTGAGAGATGCCCACATGTGTACTATACAAAGAATCAAGTCATAAAAGCGCAGGCCTGTCAGCCTCCCTGAGGACCAATTAATGGTGTTCCAAATCTTGTGGGCAGGCAGATGAAAAGGATACAGATAGAGAAGGGGAGGTAGATGAATACTCAGCGAGAGCAAGGCAGGTTTTTCAGATGTGGGTAGGAACTTCTTTAGGTATTCTTAGCAAACTTATTTGGGGTTTGGGCTTCTCTCCCACTTCTGCAGTCCTCTGGTCATAACTGCAAGAGAGGAAAAAGCTGCTCTTCAAAGTATCAATTAGGCTTTTATCCAGACCCATAACAAAACAATGCTGGTGTGGAAGAGGGGGCAGGAAAAGGCCATTTAGAATTTTTCCAACCCTCCTTTCATATATTGGCATTTTTATTGATAGGTACTTGAGTTTATGTTATCATTTGTATTTCCAAGCTGGGTATTGCTCTGAATGCAGCAGGCTTTGTAGTGCAACCTTTTACTCCTGTCTCACCCCCTACGTGTCCACAGGCCTTTGAACAGCAAGCGAATGACACTTTGAAATCAGGAGTTGAAAGTGTTTGACATGGAAAGGGGAGCATGAAAGTCTTGCTCTTTGAACCTTTTCTTTTTAAAGTCCCACAGAAAGTAGAGACAGGACAATAATGGACAGGCTGGGGGCTCTCAGGGTGAAGTGGGGATATTGGTAATGAGGTTTTAAGTATTTCAGCAGTTGTTCCACCCCACAGTTTCCTCCCCTACGTACTCTTGCTGAATTAAATCTTCTGTGAGATATCACAGAAATCTGCAGCAAGATATATATTCTGTCCCTGCTTAATTCATTCCTTGATTAAGTTCTGGAAATGAAACTGAGCTGATGAAAACATGAAAAAATGGTCAAAATTATCATTAGGTTGCTGACTACTGAAGGAAGATCAATTTTAATCTTTGTTTGTTTTGTTTTCTAATTAAATGAAGCCAGATGTACAGTACATGCAAGTTGCATGAGAAATGCAGCCAGCTGTTGCTCCAAATATCAGGCACAGGCCTCTTCGTACTCATAAGCAAACTCACTGTCTCACCTGTTGGGGTCAGTAGGGTGAATTAGTAACCTTGGCAGCTGCTAAGATTTGCTTCAGTTATTTCACCTGCATGTGAGATCAGCTAGCATGGAGAGAATGAAAGAAACTTGAAGGCCCTGAAATGAAACAGCTCATTTAAGAGCTTCATTATGTTTAAGAAGAGAAGAAGTGGAAGGCTAAGTTATTATTCTGTGAGGTCCATGAGCTGATCTTTCACTCTTTGGAGAAAGGTAAAAAAAAAAACCCAACCAAGTTCAGAAGCCTCTTTATAATGCATCTTCTCAATTGTGTAATCCTCTACCTGGGAAGGAAAAAAATCCTTTCTGAGTGATGCAGCAATCATTTTACACACTCAAGCATGAAATTTCATCACCATTATCTTAGCTTGGGTGACTGTACAGATGTCGTTTGGCCATAAAATGTATTCAGCCTTTTTTAAATCTAACTACAGTATCTGACTCAATGACCCCCTGCAGCAGTTGGTTCCATGGGTTTGGACTATGTTTTGCTGAGGAAAATTCATTTGTATTGATTATAGAATTAGCAAAGGTAGTAGAGGAAGAAGTGAATAAAACCTTGATATCAAAACGCCCCAGATTGTTCTGATCAGTCTAGTTTGTCTGATCTCTTCAGCTTCTTGTGTCGTTAGTCCTGCCCAACGCAGCCCCCTTAGTGCTAGAGTCAGAGAACATAAAAGTGTGTGCCATTCTTTCAAATTGGCTGATGCTAGAGTCCTCCAGCCAAATATCACTGTTTAAAAAATCTGACCCTGAATTTTAATTACTTCAGATGGACTGGTTTTCTTCCTCGACGAAGCATGCACAATGCAGACATTAACCTGACTTGGTGCTGGCAGTCATTTTCAGTGAATACCAGTAAAGCTGGTGCCACCACACTGCTGTGTGTCACACACACAACTCCAGCTTCTCAGCAGAACCTCAGTAATGCCCCCAGGCACCCCTCTGGTACATGGTCACTGCGCTGTGTTGTGTCAGGTTTAGTGCTTGAGAGGCTGAAATAATACCTCTGAGGAAGCTGCTGTTCTGGAGGCTATCCCTGAAAATTCCTCTGCTTCAAGGATTGAAAGCAGAAATGAGAGTCGTAGTTTCTTTTTCTAAATGTGTAGATTTGGCCCTTCTCTTGGCAAAGTGAGGCTGGAGGCAGTGAGGAAAACAATACCCTTAAAGAGAAGGGCTGTCTAATTTCTGTTTCTCAAGAATGTCTTTGGGGTCCCAAGGATATGAACCTCTTAAGGCTTTTCACGGGGCTGGTTATAGTTCGTCTGTTGACAAGTACTGTGGATTGCCACACATCCAGAGCTAGATTTTCCTTGCATGTCAGCTAGCATAGCTGACCATGCACCACACTCCTGAGGCACAAGAAGTTGTGTGGTATATGATGGAGTGAAGCAGGGGTGGATACTACTCCCTCTGAAGCGTAGATCATCTTGCTTCACCTGCCTGCCTTACTTCTCCAGGTTTCAATCAAGGTTGGTAGTGACTGTCTACATTATAAGCCTAGATATATTGATTAATTAATTGCTGTTTGTACAAGGGCATGTCTACACACAAGTATGCAAAATCATATACTAATCACTTCATGCTGTTTCATTTTTCATTTCTTTATATTTTGAAAATCTAAATGCTTGACAATAATCAGGAGGATGATTAGGTTAGTGCTCTATTATCATGTGTCTTTGGCATTCACACAACCAAACTGAATGGTAATGGTGAACATAGTACTAAAAGCAACAGTGTTATATGCAATACTTTACCATCCAGAATGAAAAATAGAGAAGACAATGTTGTAGATACCTTAGGTTTTTCTGACCTGGCAGAATAATATTGGAAGCAGAAAATGGACACGGTTGTTTTTGTCGTAACGCTGTCGAGCCTCATTCCTGCATCTCAAGGCATTGAACTACATTGACTAAAACCAAGTACTACATGGTTCTCCAAAACCTGACCCTATAATGCTTTGGATTTTTCTGCCAAAAGTTCTACCACTTTTTAAATATAATACTATAACTTGCCTTAGCAACATGACAGTCTCTGAACAACTGTGCCCTTCTTTGGTATGAAGAGCTTTGGTGGAATATTCTCCCCACACACTCCTATCTGTTACCTCACATATATGCTTTTCTCACAAGTGAAATCCTCCAGTGCACTGACTTCTTGGAGGAGGAGGGAGGTCAGCGTTTTCACTTTTCTCTAAGTTTCAGATGGTCTGTGTCCCTGAAATAGAATCATAGAATAGTTAGGGTTGCAAAGGACCTTAAGATCATCTAGTTCCAACCTCCCTGCCATCGGCAGCGACACCTCCCACTAAACCATGCCACCCAAGGCTATGTCCAACCCAGCCTTGAACACTGCCAGGGATGGAGCATTCACAACCTCCCTGGGCAACCCATTCCAGTGCCTCACCACCCTCACAGTAAAGAATTTCTTCCTCATATCCAATCTAAACTTCCCCTCTTTAAGTTTGAACCTGTTACCCTTTGTCCTCTCAACACAGTCCCTAATTAAGAGGCCCTCCCAAGCATTCCTATAGGTCCCCTTCAAATACAGGAAGGCTGCTATGAAGTCTCCACGCAGCCTTCTCTTCTCCAGGCTGAACAGCCCCAATTTTCTCAGCCTATCTTCATACGGGAGGTGCTCCAGTCCCCTGATCATCCTTGTGGCCCTCCTCTGCACTTGTTCCAACAGTTCCATGTCCTTTTTATGTTGAGGACACCAGAATTGCGCACAATACTCCAAGTGAGGTCTCACAAGAGCAGAGTAGAGGGTCAGGATCACCTCCCTCGACCTGCTGGTCATGCCCCTTTTGATGCAGCCCAGGATACGGTTGGCTTTCTGGGCTGCAAGCACACACTGCAGGCTCATGTTCATTTTTTCATCAACCAACACCCCCAAGTCCTTCTCCGCAGGGCTGCTCTCAATCTCTTCTCTGCCCAACCTGTAGCTGTGCCTGGCATTGCTCCGACTCAGGTGTAGGACCTTGCACTTGGCATGGTTAAACTTCATCAGGTTGGCATCAGCCCACCTCACAAGCGTGTCTAGGTCACTCTGGATGGCATCCCTTCTCTCCAACGTGCCAACCGAACCACACAACTTGGTGTCATCAGCAAACTTGCTGAGAGCGCACTCAATCCCACTGTCCATGTCACCAACAAAGATGTTGAACAAGACTGGTCCCAACACCGATCCCTGGGGGACACCACTCGTTACTGGTCTCCAGCTGGACACTGAGCCACTGAGCACAACTCTTTGCGTGCGGCCATCCAGCCAGTTCTTTATCCACCGAGTGGTCCACCTATCAAATTGAGGTCTGTCCAACTCAGAGACAAGGATGTCATGTGGGACAGTGTCAAATGCTTTGCACAAGTCCAGGTAGATGACATCAACTGTTCTTCCCCTGTCCATCAGTTCCATAGCTCCATCATAGAAGGTCACCAGATTGGTGAGGCAGGATTTCCCATTAGTGAAGCGATGCTGGTTGTCACCAACAACCCGGTTGTTTTTCATGTGCCTCAGCATGCGTTCCAGGAGAATCTGCTCCAAGATTTTGCCAGGCACTGAGGTGAGACTGACTGGTCTTTAGTTCCCCAGCTCATCCATTTTCCCCTTCTTGAAAATTGGGGTTATATTTCCCTTTTCCCAGTCGTCGGGAACTTCACCTGACTGCCATAATTTTTCAAATATGATGGACAGTGGCTCAGGAACTTCATTTGCCAGCTCCTTCAGGACCTGCGGGTGGATTTCATCAGGTCAAATGGACTTGTATACATTCAGGTTCCTAAGCTGATCTCAAACCAGATCCTCTCCTACAGTGGGCCCAGGATCTTCATTCTCACAGTCCCTGCATCTGTGTTCCAAGACTTGGGTGGTATGGTCAGAGCATTTGCCGGTGAAGATTGAGGCAAAGAAGTCATTAAGAACCTCAGCCTTCTCTAAATCCAGGGTAGCCAATTCTCCCGATAGCTTCTGGAGGGGGCCCATGTTGTCCCTAGTCTGTCTTTTATTTGCAATATAGCTACAGAATCTGTTCGTCTTACCCTTAATATCCCTAGTCAAGTTTAATTCTAAGTGGGCCTTAGTTTTCCTAACCTGGTCCCTAGCTTCCCGGACAACATCCCTGTATTCTTCCCAGGCCGCCTGACCTTGCTTCCAACTTTTATAAGCCTCTTTTTTCCTTCGAATTTTCCTCAGCAGGTCCTTATCCATCCAAGGAGGTCTCCTGGCCCTCCTGCAGCACTTCCTTCTAGTAGGGATGCATCGCTCCTGCACTTGCAGCAGGTGAGCCTTGAATATCAACCAACAGTCTTGGGCCCCCCGCCCTCTAGGACTATATCCCATGAAAGCTTACTGAGCAGGTTCCTGAGGAGGCCAAAGTCTGCTCTCTTGAAGTCCAGGGCAGTGAGCTTGCTGCACGCTCTTCTCACTGTCCTGAGGATCTCGAATTCAACCATCTCATGATCGCTGCAATCAAGGATGCCCTGGAGCGTCACATTCCCAACCAGCCCTTCCCTGTTGGTGAGCACGAGGTCAAGCTTGGCACCTCTCCTTGTCGGCTCCTCTGTTACTTGCAGAAGAGAGTTGTCTTCCACACAATCGAGGAACCTTCTGGATTGCTTGTGCCGGGCCCATGAGAACAAGGGCCTGCGAGCGTGAGGCTGCGCCTATCTGTCTATAGAGCACTTCATCCACCAACTCCCCTTGGTCAGGCGGTCTGTAACAGATCCCCACAATAATGTCACCCATCGCTGTTCTCCCTTTAACCCTGACCCACAAACTCTCTATTGACTGCTCATCTGTCCCCAGACAGAGTTCCATACTCTCTAGCCTATCCCTAACATAAATAGCAACTCCCCCTCCCTGCCTACCAGGCCTGTCTTTCCTAAAGAGCCAGTAACCTTCCATTCCAACACTCCAGCCATAGGAGCCATCCCACCATGTTTCTGTGATGCCTATGATATCATACCCCCGTAGATGTGCATGCATCTCTAATTCCTCTTGTTTGTTCCCCATGCTACGGGCATTTGTATAGAGACATCTGAGCTGAGCTCCAGTTGAAGCTGGCTCATTGGCTGGAGCAGCTGGAATATCTCTACATTGCTCTGAACGTTTCCTGTATGTGCTGGCAACTGACTGGGTGTGTTGGGATGGAATGATGCCCCCCTCCTGCAACACATCTAGTTTAAAGCATCCTTGACCAGCCTGGCAAGCCTCCTACCAAATCCACTCTTCCCTTTCTTTGTCAGACCAGCTCCACCAACCCCCAGTAGACCTGGCCTACTAAATTGTGTCCCATGTTCAAGGTACCCAAACCTCTGACTACAGCACCACCCTTCTAACCATTTATTAACCTGCCCAATCCTCCTAGCCTTTTTAAGGTCCTGCCCTGTACCCTGGAGAATTGTCAAAAAGACGATCTGAGCTCCAGAGCCCCTAATCACCTCTCCCAGAGCTCTCTAGTCCTTCTTTATGTTCTCAGGGCTACTGCTATCTATATCAGTAGCACTCACATGAATCACTAGATACGGGTAATAGTCAGAGGGGCTGGCTAGAGCAGGCAGCTTCTCAGCAACATCCCTGATCAGAGCCCCTGATAGGCAACACACCTCCCTTGAGCCTGGGTCAGGCTGACAGATGGGTGCCTCTGCTCCTTTCAGGGTAGAGTCCCCTACTACTATGGCCCACCGCTTTCTCCTGGCAGCACCAGTAGTGATCTTCTTTACAAGTGCAACAGCCAGTTGTTCCTGGTGGGAGTGTGGCTCCTCATCAGTCCCCTGCAGGACAGCAAAGCGGTTCTGGGTTGGGACAACAGATGTAGGAGGAAGCTCCTTGCTTTTAATTGTCCTCTTCCTCCTTTTTTTGTTCTTTTTTTTTCCGCTACTGTTTCCCAGCTTCCCGGGTTAGCGGCCTGCTTTCGCGGATGAGCAACAGGGGACGCTCGAGGCCCCTGCACAGCCTGGTCCTGGAGCAAGCAGTGCTGATTCCTCTCAGCTTCCCTGACACCTTTCAGCCTGGTAACAGCTTCCCGCAGCTCAGCCACCTGCTGCAGGAGGACCTCCACCAGGGAGCACAGAGTGCAGCCCTGCCCATTGTGCACCCTCCTCTCAGGAGTTAGTGCAGGCGCTCTCTACACCCCGAGCTCTGCACTGCAGCCTCCCCTCTCATCGGCTGTGTGTGCCTACAGTGGCCACTGCCGGGGCAGCCGAGGCAGCCAGAGCAGAGCTCCCAGTGTGGGCCCTGGTCATAAGGCGAGTGCCCACCATCCCGCTCGCCTGCCCACCCGAACTACCGCGAAAACTACCAGGAACCCGCGCTGGTTGCCCGCCCCTGGGGCAGGTTTTTACCCAGTCAGGGCTGGTGCCGCTCCTCCTGGCACCACCCCCTGCTCACGTCCGCTGAGCTGCCGGCTCCTGGGCAAGCCCTGTCGCGGACTTGAGGCTCCTTCGGTGGCTGTTGCTGCTCCGAGTTGAAGCTCCTGGACGCCGAGCCTCCCCCCGATCAGGCATTCAGTTCAATGTCATGATACGACACAAATCAGTACCACAATTTGCTCAATTTTTCATTCTTCTCAGTAATTTACACTAATTCCATCAGAACAATTATTGCTATTTCAAAAGAGACTTCCACTCAGCCCAACCACCCTAAATTACCATCTATTTTGAAAGTGGAATTTGAACAGGCTTCTCTCAAGCATTCAGATCTTTATCCCAAAGGTACATGCTAACCTTAGTTATGGGATTTTGTCCCCTCAGTCCACATTTTACAGCCTAACTGACCTCCCTGCCAGGGTGCTCTTCTGAAGACCCAGATGATTATTCTTTTTCTTCTTTACTTGCAGCTGTAGTTATAACCTCATATCCAATTTAATTTGTTCCTCCCCATTCTCCACACAAGATTAGGAACACTTGCAGAGTCTTAACATATATCCTCTCTTAATTATCTCGTAGCTGAGCCATACATATACAGCTCTTTTTATCTTCCCTCATATGTAAATTCCTCTGGTCCCCTGACCATTTTTGTTTCTCTTCTCTGAACTCTCTCTAATTTGTCAATATGTTTTTGGTAATTAAGATTCCCGCAACTAAATGCAATGTTCCATATGCTTTCATGCCAGATCCCTACAGATTTTCAGAAGAGGTCACTGCTCACAGCTGGGGCCATATTTCCAAAAGCACTTTGAATGCTTAGTGCTTTTGAAAATATGGCTCTAAAATATCATTATGGGAGCTTTTGGTTAAGGAGCATTTTGAAAGTCTTAGCTCTCATGTAGGTGTCTAAATGGAGTTGGGACTCTGTTAAAAATGTGTTGCCATTAAAAATCTTAAGCATATGAATATCTGTCTCCAATCCCTTTTGGAAATCAGACTTATAGAGAATACCAGCTTGCTATGGTTTTTTTGCACATCGTAAACAGTGCAGACATTGAGCAAAACCAAGCACATAAATCGGTCTAGATAGCTGGTTAACTTTTTTTTTCCTTCCTGTGAATTATCATCAGTTTCACAAATCTGTTTTCTTAAGTATTTTCACAGTGGAAAAAGGCAAAACTGTCTTTCTTCTGTTGAATATACGTGACTTAGAATCATAGAATCATAGAATAGTTAGGGTTGGAAAAGAACTTAAGATCATCTAGTTCCAACCCCCCTGCCACGGTCAGGGACACCTCCCACTAAACCATGCCACTCAAGGCTCTGTCCAACCCAGCCTTGAACACCTCCAGTGATGGAGCATTCACAACTTCCCTGGGCAACCCATTCCGATGCCTCACCACCCTTACAGTAAAGAATTTCTTCCTCATATCCAATCTAAACTTCCCCTGTTTAAGTTTGAACCCATTACTCCTTGTCCTCTCACTACAGTCCCTAATGAAGAGTCCCTCCCCAGCATCCCTATAGGTCCCCTTCAGATATTGGAAGGCTGCTATGAGGTCTCGACTTAACATTTTCTTGGCACTAAGATGCAGAGCTTCGCACAGATGAGTTTAGTACTTAACTAGGTTCTTTGGATCATTTGGGATCTTGTCTTTTCTGTTTGGGGTCAGAAGGCAAAACTATTCCAATCTCTTTTTCTAACTCCCCAGAGTGCTCATATCATTGAAAGAACAGTTTGGATCACAAGTTTTTAGAAATATATGTCTAGGAGTCAAAAATGATTGATGTATGCTGTGGAACATGGTGCTTCCACAATACCGTCCACAGAAAAGTTCTTGTTTTACTTCCCAGCTACCTCTACTAAGCAAGCTTCATGCTGGACAGTACTGAGAGAATGGGAGGGAGGATAATTTTTCATTTTTGTTTGGGTTGGGGGCTTAAAATTGCAAAAGAACTGCAACTGAGTAATGAATTACAGAAAATTAAATAATCTGGATCCACTTCTATGCTGCAGTAAACATATTCACTAGACAGTTAGAAAATTGTTTATGATGTGCCTAATAGAGCTATTCTAGTTTATCAGTTAAATATGTATTCATAATTTTTTAAAAGGAATATTATTTGCCCAAAAGACCAGAACAGTTTCTAAAAGAGCTTTTCCAGTCCATAATGTAAATATGTATTTAGGACAAGTGCTGTGTGTACAGTATTAAAACAAAATCCTCTGAAAATCTCTTTGAAAAGTTATTACACATGTCCACTGCTGCAATGAAGTTTTAAATATTCATATCTCAGCTGTTTCCTTTTTCAGACTTTTCATCTTGGTTTGCATATATTTTGGGTGAAGTGCTCTATGAGAGCCTCATTTGTTGAATATTACCAGGCTTGTGTTAACAGGCTGCTCATGTGTGTCAAGCTACATATGCGCTTAAGTCTTTACCAGATCATGGACTTCATTTTGTCAGGCTAACTTAAATATGACATTAATGTGTAAAGAACTGTCTTCCTTACATGCTCATGAATCTCTGTCTCTTCCTCCCACTTTCCCTTTGGTGAATTATCTGCACACAACGTGTCTGTTATTTGGACTCTGATGTACATAGGAAAGCTATCACTGCCCTACCAACCATCAGCAGCCCTCCAGAAGTTGTTTCAGAGGTGCATAGCATACACTACTGGAAGATAACATGGGTGGGTGTAATAAGAGGTGTGTATCTCTGTTGAGATTTTGAGCTTGTTTTGTCCTTTCTCTGTGACACAAGTCATGCACTGAACAGGCAAAACCAGGTGACAGGGAGAAATCTTGGAAGAGAGAAGGAAGGGAAATGACAGGACTATAAATACTCTTTGTGGCTGGCCTGGGCACCAGAAAACTGTCTGTGGAGACCTACCACATCTGGGTGGACATAAGAGCTGGTCAGGAAGATCACTATCATTTGCATAATTATGTTGGGGATTTGGAAAATGTTTTTACCTTTCTTTTTCACAATATAAAAAAAAATAGTTTTAAAATAAAAAATAAAAGAAGGAATGAAAGCCCAGACCCATGTTTCTCAGTACGTACTTTGCATGAGTTTGCTAGAAAATCAGTTACGAGCTAATGAAATTGTAGGGGATAAAAGCGGGCTTATTTCTGTCTTGCTTTGCATTTGTATTTTTACTTGTGCTGTGAGTACAAAATGGGTGTACAGCAGTAGCAAAACTGAGTTGCGGTATGTTATATTAATTTAGCAGTGTTACAAATGGTTATGCAATGTGACAGATTAACTACAGTATCAGTAACATGATATTGATTTATTTTCTCAGGTAACCACTCTAATATAGAATTGAACGCATCTTACATACATCTCCTTTCTTATGCATCTGACCATATGCCAGTGCAGAATAGTATTTATTATTAATTCCATTAATTGGAATTTTATATTTTTTTCTCAATTTTGCATCAATTTATATTTTCTTGCAGGTATTGCAGAGATTTAAGAGTTAATTTTTTCTTGTTATTTTCATTATAAGCTCATTTGAGTTTCTTTTTTCCTTCAGTAACGTTGCAAATATTTGATTCTTCAGGTCATTGAAGCAAAGTTCTGTTGAATTCACCAGAATTTTTGGCTTTCAGTGATGGCAAGGTTTTAACCAAAACAGTAAGCACAAATGCATTAAAATTTCAAAGATTTACATTTATAACTACATGACAGAAAGAGAAAGTATGGAGTGTCTAAGCAAACATTTTGCATATTTTCATTCTATCACAATGCTTTAAAATGCTGTTCAATTCTCAGTAAAGCAGGGTGGGTTTTTAATATGAAAACTGACAGCTGTCTTGAATTTCAAAAATGCAAATATAGATCCAAATTTTGAAACAGTCTGAAGTTCCTCCAATAAAATAAAAGCAGTAAAAAATTGCATGTGCTTATTGCAAAACAATCAGCCTGAAATTTTTTTCAAAAATGAATATATTTACATACCAAATTCCCTTCTTTTCCAAAACTCTTGTTGTGGAATCTGTTATGATATTTTTTGTCAACATTTTTGTTGAAATAGCTGTCAAGGTTTTTACTGAAAACAAAGTTTTAATTACATAAAAAAGATGATAAATCAAAAATGTTACCTAAAATTCAAGTTAAAACGTCTAAAATCACTTTTAGCATTATGTCAACAAAAGATCAACATCTTCTTTACAACTGCTTTTCCATTTTACAGAAGGCCAATTTCAGATGGAATTTTCTTTGTTTTCTGTCTATTTTTCTATCTGTCTTCTCTATATTTGACTGATCAGAGCTGCAATAAAAAAGGATCCGAAAATCCTCCACTATGTATCAGAGCTAATCTAATTATTTAATTGTTGCTACTGGTATAATTGTTTTGTGTAAAAAATTCTGTTTTCCAAATTTGATTTGAAGACTGGGAAATTGTTTAAGGTATTCACGTTTACTCCACCAGTCTTTCTTTCCCTTTTTTAGAAATCCATGGCCAGAAGCACAGTCTAAATCTCTTCTGTGGCTACTGGTATACCTTCATCATTCTGATATACCTCACAGTCTGTCCTGCTTTATGCAGATCAGAGGGAATACTCTGCTCTAAGTGAATATACATAATATGTTTTAAAGACAAATACGTGTGTAAGGCAGGGGCTATATGCTGCAAGTTTAAGGCCTTCCAGTTAAGGGGGCAGAAAGGGGTTTATTAGCTAATATGAGCACTGTGATTGAATCTTGCTTGTTTTAGAAATGTTCCATTCACATACATGCTTTTAAGTCACCTTCCACACATTGCATGGAAATTTGTTTTGATGATTACCTTAATTTTTGACCTGGAGATTATTAATAATGCTGCCAGCACCCCAGCATCTTGATATTTTTATGTCCCTTTAAAACTTTATCAGTGTTCTTATCTTTGATATTTCAATTCTCTCCCTCCCCTGTGGCTCTTGTCATGAATTGGCTGTGTTCTTCCCCATTTTTCCCAAAGGGAGAATCTGCTTAGTTATTCCTAGGAGGTTGCTGAGCCTGCTTAAACACAAA
Source organism: Amazona ochrocephala (assembly GCA_039720435.1). Taxonomy (NCBI): domain Eukaryota; kingdom Metazoa; phylum Chordata; class Aves; order Psittaciformes; family Psittacidae; genus Amazona; species Amazona ochrocephala. The sequence goes on along the minus strand of CM077880.1, from coordinate 66,500,071 downwards.
GATATTGCCCTATTTAATCAGTTTCTTGATCTTGTATTTCTTGTTTTGTATTTGTTTTTGACTTTAGCACTTATTGCAAGTAGCCTGATGAAATATTAAACTAGTAAAGCTCTTCTGCTTCTAGGACATTGGTTTTCATCTATATAAGGTTGATCACCATCAGATAGTAAATCTATATGGGCGAAAAGGTGATCTGTAACCAGTGGGTAGTGTGAATTTATGTCTGTTAAAATACAGAGGTTGATTATAAGATCTAAAGAGGTTACATTCACACTCATTGAATTTAACGACAGAACTTCAGTTTCTTCCACTGGGAGCAGGTTTGGACTTGACTCCTCAGATGACAAAGATACATATGCATATACATATGTATTTTTCTTATTTTACATACCTGGGAATACATCGTATTTTCAGTTTAATTCTTGCATGGTGCATACAACTTAAAGTAATTGTTCTTGTTCAAACTCTAATTCTATTAAAACAACACCAGGCTTCACATTTTTCAGTTATTCTCTGTAAAACCTATAAATAAATCTACAAATGAAGAATTTATTTTTTTATTTTGCTACTCTGACAAACTCAAAGCTGTTCTTACCATTGCACAGTCTCTTTGCCATTAATAAAGAGGTTTTCTGTGCCAAATTAGGCTGCTTACCATGGTAATTGTACTTCAGGTTTCCTTACATGGCATATGCCATTGATGGCATGACTTCTTTTAGCATTTTATTTGGATAGACCTTATTGGAATGGAAGCCTTTCTGTTGCTATTTCTTAACACGGAGTAGAGTCTAGTCTGTTGGTATTAGCAAACTGTCCCTACAGAGGTAAGAGAGTACTATGAGTTTGTTTCATTTAATTAAGTCTGTAGAGTTTTTTTCTTTTCTTTTTTCACTGGAAAAACAAAGATAGCTCATAAAGCTCCATGGCTTCTAAGACATATTTCGCTGTTGGTTTTGTGCTGTTCCAGTCTTTTGTTGTTAATCAGATCAAGCCAGCTTGCTGCTGAGAAATTAACAGTAGTGCCACCAGACTGCAATCTGTCAAACCCCCCTAAAAACTTCCTTCAATTGCTTTTGTAGGCTTACTGTCTCTTTACAGAGTCCCTGGGCTACATCCCTGCTGCATCTTGATAAAAGTTCTCACTCTCTGTGTAAATGTCAATAATTACATGAAAGCACAGAAGTATCTTCTTGAGGGCTCCGGAAAGCGTCGTTGAGTGCAGGGCATCCTGCCACCTTTCTTTGTCAAACAACAAAAATAAAAGATGTTAATGACAGCTGTGAAAGAGTTCTTGAATGTGTGTATTTTGTCCTTTCCCTCCCGGTAGCTGTTGCTTTATTTTTAACACTAAGCTGTGTGCGGAAGTTCAATATAACTGTCCCTAAGAACTTCTCCTGCATTTTACATTGCGGATGTAAACGGTGGAGCTATCCTTGTGTCATTTCAGCATTTTGGCTGCAGCACTGTCCCTTCAGGGAGAGCACTGGTAGGGCTAAGTTAGGACTTGTTCAACATCTTTGTGGGTGACATGGACACTGGGATTGAGTGCGCCCTAAGCAAGTTTGCCGATGACACCAAGCTGTGTGGATTGGTTGATACACTGGAGGGAAGGAATGCCATCCAGAGGGACCTTGACACGCTTGTAAGGTGGGCTGATGCCAACCCGATGAAGTTTATCCATGCCAAGTGCAAGGTCCTACACCTGAGTCGGAGCAATGCCAGGCACAGCTACAGATTGGGCAGAGAAGAGATTGAGAGCAGCCCTGCGGAGAAGCACTTGGGGGTGTTGGTTGATGAAAAAATGAACATGGGGCAGCAGTGTGCGCTTGCAGCCCAGGAAGCCAACCATATCCTTGGCTGCATCAAAAGGAGTGCGATCAGCAGGTCAAGAGAGGTGATCCTGCCCCTCTACTCTGCTCTCGTGAGACCTCGCTTGGAGTATTGTGTGCAGTTCTGGTGTCCTCAACGTAAAAAGGACATGGAACTGTTAGAACAAGTGCAGAGGAGGGCCACAAGGATGATGAGGGGACTGGAGCACCTCCCATATGAAGATAGGCTGAGAAAATTGGGGCTGTTCAGCCTGCAGAACAGAAGGCTGCGTGGAGACCTCATAGCAGCCTTCCTGTATTTGAAGGGGACCTATAGGGATGCTTGGGAGGGCCTCTTCATTAGGGACTGTAGTGAGAGGACAAAGGGTAACAGGTTCAAACTTAAAGAGGGGAAGTTTAGATTGGATATGAGGAAGAAATTCTCTATTGTGAGGGTAGTGAGGCCCTGGAATGGGTTGCTCAGGGAAGTTGTGAATGCTTCATCCCTGGTGGCGTTCAAGGTGGGGTTGGACATAGCCTTGGATGGCATGGTTTAGTGGGAGGTGTCCCTGCCCATGGCAGGGGGTTTGGAACTAGATGATCTTAAGGTCTTTTCCAACCCTAATTATTCTATGATTCTATGATTCTATGACTCTATGATTCTATGACTTACCTAAGCATCACAACATTTCATCGCAATGGTGGCATCAAAGCATCTCATTTGCAGAAATATCATTCTTGTGATAATCTGCTCTCCCACTTCAACAAAGAACTTTTTATTCAATAGCTAATTTGACCTTGGGAAACCCGCAGAGCTAATTTTCTGCAGTTCAAAAAAAGCCTCGGTCTTTTCTGTCTTGTTACTTAACAATTCCATACAACGTTTAAATTTTACTTCAGATGAAATATCTATTTCCATTACTTTAGTATATTCACTCACCTATTTCTTATCACCTTTTTCAGCCAGGGGAATTTTGAATTGAATATATTAATATACAGACATGCAGAAGGATCTTTCTATTGGTTTTCAAGTATATGGAGAGTTAGTCAAATTATTTTTTCACAGAAAATCTCAGTGAAGATAAAAACACACTCATTGTTAACACTTCTCCAAAAAGGTTCTGTTGGTTTGCTTTGTTTTTCGTAATGAAAATAAAACCATTTTGGCTGAGGCCAGAATATTTTGATTTAGGAATGCCATTGCAGTTCCTCAGTAGAATTCCATTTCAACACTTCTTATTGAGAGTTAATGTCTCAGTTCGCTACCTAGGGAACACATCTTAATGGGAATTTCATATTGTTATATATTATGGGAAAAGACAGTGACCAGTCTTTGGAGTGACAGAAAACGTGACATAGACTGAAATTCCCTTGAAGCACTGTGATATTAAAAATCATTATTTTTAGGTAGTAAGAAAAACAGTGGTTTTGATGCAAATTAAAACTAATGCTTAAAGATTCATCTAGTTGAAAACATAATTTCACATGGTAAAAAGACAGAAAGGAAGATTTGATTAATTTTAAAATGGACTTACTCATATTTTAAATGACATCAATGAGGATCTTACAAAATAATTTAATCTCTTTTAGAATGCAACAAAATTGAACTCTTCTTCCACCTCAGGTATTCTCCTTCACAGGAGACACCTATACTGTGCCTTAACTCTCTATTCCTGACAAAAAAAACCACAGAACTTTGATTTTTCATCGTGTCCTACTTCACTCCTTGAAAGTTAACTTCTTTCAGTCATAGACTGCAATAACAATTATGTTCTCAGAATGGAAATTTTTACAAATATTCTAAGTTTCCATAAATACTTAAGAATATCATAAAAGTGCAAACAACTAAAATATCTTTCTGAAAAAAAAATTAAGTTTCTCACCATCTTACTTGCATAAATGTGTATTTTTCTCACTAGTTTATGCCAGTATGAATCTTACTGCACTGTGAAAATTTGTGGCATAAAGAAGGATCATATATCATTAGTGAGTTTTTTCTTGTAAACAGAAACACAATTTTATTTTTACAGGTTTTATGTATATACATTAATTAATCAATTGAGGAACTTTTAATTTATTCTAGTGAGTGTTTATGCATTTTGCACAAAATAATCACTTGAAAAATGAGAGAAGATTGTTTGGAGTGAAGTTTAAAACAAAGGTATCTCACATGTCTCTAAGGTATGACCCTTACCAAGAACAGAGTCCACAGAACCTGGCAGTACCAGAGACCTCCCATGAACTCACCTCTGAATAGTCTAGCAACAGAAGAAGATAAAAGAACTACAATTCCAACAATGTATGAGCGTGACATATTTAGAATACATCTCGTGGTGTGGGTGATGCGGGTTTGAATTTTCTTGAGCTGATGAAGCCACAGACTCCAGCTCTCACACCTTCAGGGAAGCTATCCAGTCAATGAGATAGTAAAGAAGAGGGATGGTGACAACCCTTTCCACACTTCTGAACAGATTTTTTTATTCATAGATGATCACGTCTCCTACATTCAAGATTGTCAGTATGAGTCAGTGATTCTTGGCACATACTGAATGGGAAAGGGTCCACTGGACTCCTGAGTTGATGATCTGCGATCCTTGGTGGCTTTATTTGATAGGGGATGTTCATCTGAGCTGAGACTTTCAGCTCAGCCAAGATGAGACAGCTTTGTTTTGTTCAGTAGAACTTCAGCAGTCTAAGTAAAAATTGACCCAGTTTAATAAACCTCTTAGCCAAAACACAACTTCCTACCATTTCTCACACACCAAACTGGAATATACAGAGGATTTGTGAACTCAAACACCTGCTTTTTACCAAGGCAGAACAAATACTTTTCTTGGAACTGACCTACCTATCTCAGTTCCCTATCTGTACAACAGCCATAACTGTGCCTTTCTGGCTTATATAAGTGTTATAAGGATACCTACTTTAAGAAGGCATTTTGACATACCTCAGGAAGCAGAGCTTTGGGGCATACAAATTTTTAACATATGATCTATCATGTTTTAATGTGTAATAGCACCTGTAGATTGTTCTAGAGGAAATTCTTGTGTTCTGTGTTGACAGATCTTAGAGGCTATTGTAAGTAATTATATTTAGGTACAAAGACAATCAATTCACTTTGCTTGTGCATGTGATCCCTTGTATTGGTTTATTTAGGAGCCTCCAGGCGATAAGCACATTTCGTTTTGCAGGAATCTCCTCTGGAAACAGAAGTATCCCAGGTGCTAAACCAACTGATAATACATTCATAGAACTAGTGTCTCACAGATGCATAGGCAAGGTTTTGTTGTTCTGTGTTTTACAAAAAAAAAAAAACAAAAAAACCAAACCAAACCAAAACAAAAAAAACAAATCAAACTTTAAAAAAAAAATTTAATAAAATAATTAGAAATAACAAATAGAACAACCAGTACACCAACAGAAAAGGTGATTGACACTTCCACTGAGGTAAGAGATGCAATGCCATCTGACACCCCATACTGTTTTCATTCTACAGAAGAACAGTAGCAGTACTTTGTAAAGACCAGTGTGGGAGCACAGCATATGCTACTGTTTGTCAACACAGTTGTTTGCTAAACAATCAAAAATAAATGCATAGTCCCAACTACTCTTTGGCCATTCAAAAGCACTATGAGAATCTACACTTTTACATAGCTCACAGAGAACAGGGTCACAAAAACCTTACAGGCCCTCAGGCCATTTCTTCTCATCCTCATGCTTTGCCTTCTGCTATGTGTTTTTGGGGCTACTTCTGAACTGGGTCAGGGAACTCATTAGGTTATAAATAACGCAAAACCAACCCCAAACAGTTGCAAGAGCATTTAAGAGGGACAGCATGTGCTAATGGTGGGCAGCAGGGTAGCTCAGAGGCTATTTATCCTGACCTGTTGCTGAAAGAGATGTTCGTCAAACTCCAACTTATGCCATCATACTCTCTTCTGCGTCCTGCTCTGTACTCTTTCATCTTGTCTGCCATTAGTACCTCCTGCAGCTGCGGCTAAGCTTAAAAACTTCAGTTGTCCAATTCAAATCAGTAAGAACTGGAGTTTGCTTGCTAGTGGTGTTTGGCTTTGTTGGTTGTTTTTAAATTCAGTTTTCCCTAGTTGGCTGTGGAATGTATTTCAACAGATGGTCATGGATTTTTAAATGCTGTGAGTGGATTTTTAATAAGTCTGACTAATTTTATGATCATTGCAGTTTATGTGCACTCAACATTCCCACTGACTTCAGCAGGAAGGGTTGAATGTGCAAAAAATGTCATATTACACTCAGCCAATGTAACTCTGGCAGCATAGATAAATAAGGGAATTCTGGCCTCATGCTCTGGGCTGTAACAGTCAGGTTCGTTGTTTTCCTCCATTCAGTTGACTTAAATATATTATGGGGCTTTTTCACTTCCCTTGGTAGCATCAAGTATCAGCCACAGCTGGAGGCAGAAGTTAGAGTAGTTGTCTGATCAGTGGTGACAAACACTATGTTTTTTAAAGCGGTGTGATTTGTGGGTAGCTTCAGCTTCTTCCTTCACTGCATAAAAAAACCCCACCATCACTGTTAAAAGCTCCCGTTCATTTTTCCTCTTTCCAATCTGAGAGTTTCTCTCCTCTTCTTTAAATTCAGTGAATGAGATCATGATGTCTCTTTGAAACCTTACCTGTTATTGTCTCTGTGCCAAAACATAATATGTCATGGAGAAATGGCCTGCAGCTATGCCTTACAAAGCTGAAGGGGAAAAAGGTATTCTGGCCATTGTCAAATATTCTTCATGCCATATTGCTACAGCAGAGATCCACTGTCCGCCTGCATTTTCTTCCTGCTGACAAGTTCACATCTCAGACCATCTGTCCTGATTTGATAAAATGTTTGGTCATTCTGCAAGTCAGAGAGGGTCAGCAGCACAGGTTTCCCTGAACCGGCTGCTTAGAAAATTTCTATCAACAAGTTCACAAAGCAGTAGAATGCAATTGTTACCTTCACATTTCTTTTCTGCACATTTGGTGGCGTTTTCTTGAGTTTTGTTTACTACTGACAAGCTTAATCTAGCAATACATTACAAACCCCCTTTTGGCAGCCATAGGAATATATTTTAAACAGGCTTTGTTGGATATCTACAAGAAATCTCTGTTTGGTTTATGTAATAAGACAAATGTATGCAAATCTGTCCTCCGATCCTGTAAATTAGATGCCTGGAATCAGTAAGCAATACAGTAAAAGCTCACTAGGTTGCATTTTACCTATTCACATAGTCCATAAAACTCACATGAAAAACAATGGTTCCTTCACTATTCTCAGCAAATATTTGATACAATATTTTGTAAGCTCTCACATTATAGCAACTTTCTTTGTACAAAATATAGTGAGATTGATCCTTTATTAAAAAAATGTTTCACAACATTTATTGTTACTCTTCAGTGCAAGTATGAATAAATATTTTGAACTGTTACCAAGCAAATGTAGCTTTTGAGATGAATACATTGGTTTTGTGTATTTCTTCATCTGCACTGCCATTTTTTACAATTCAGTAATTAACTGATAACTACTGAATTAATATTCAGTCTCTTAGAACATTTTCAAAAAGGGATATATGCCTAGGACTAGTCCTACAGCTCTCATTTAGGGCTAAATTCACAATAGATCACAATGCTGGTTGTTTCCAGCACCTCCAGTCTCAAATGCCTGCTTCCAGGAGAATGTACAACCCCAACTGGGTGGCAAGTGCTTGAGATGAGGACAATTGGGTCCTAAAACTTAGGTCCAGAAAAGTGTGTGTGAGTATAAAGAAAGCTGGGTCATTCAAACTAGCCTTTTCAACCTGCTGTGGATGCAGAAGTGTCAGACCCTGGTCCTTTTCCATACCTTGACCAACCCAGAGTCTTCTTGAGTTTGATACCAGCGTCCACCCCACCTTCCAACACATATGGAAGGAAAAAACACTTCTGCCTTTTCCTTTGCATCACGTTGATAAATGCTCAGAGGACTCAAACGAGCCAGTGGAAGATCTGGATTTGTATTCCTGCTTTCTGAAAATAGGTTTGAACCTGTGACATTCTGTGAACCTGACAGCCAAAAGTGCGCTGCTGGGTGGATGTCTCACTGACCCATCCATCCGAACCTGCTGTGACGGTCAAAAGACCCTTCTTGTGTCTGTCTCAAGACAACTCGTAAGAAAGAATGACAGCTTGTTATCACTTGGGCAAACGGCAGCAGGGCAGAGCAGGAATCCGCTCCACCAAGGTGGGCGGATGTTTCCCAGTGTTGTCTGCCCTGGAGCCATGAAGATCAGCTGCCCCGGTAACAAACTGCCCGGAGACAGCACGACAGACACTGCTGTGCCTACCAGGACACTACTGGCTTTGGGGTTTTACCAGATCGCCTGGGAATGAGTCTCCGCCTGTGGGAGGGCTTCAAGAAACACTGGCCCTATGAAAAGGTAGCCATCCTGTGGCCGTGTGGTTCATCTCTCCACCTTGCGCCGCACAGGGTTCACTGATCACAGGGACCACAAGGATCGCAAGAACCACAACTGAAAGAATTTCCACTTGCTGACCATAAAGACGTCCCTGAATCCACGGGGTGGTGAGCCTCTTTCTCTGTTTTCTTCTTTCTTTCTTTCCTTTCTGCTTTTCTCCTTCTACTTCGTATCTTTTATAAGAATAAGAACTTGCCAAGACTTTTGTTCCTCCTGACACTGTTTGAGGGAAGTTTACAAAAAAATTAATGGTGGTTTCATTTTTCAACCTCTGGAGGGTCTGTCACAACCGAAATCACCTCCCCATGGGCCTGGAAAGCGGGACGGGACATCTGCCTGTTAGAATCATAAAATCATAGGGTGGTTTGGGTTGAAAGGGACCTGCAAAGACCATATAGTTCCAACCTTGCTGCAATGAGCAGGGATATCTTCAACCAGATCAGGTTGCCCAGATCTGTTGTGGATGAGAACTGAGTGTTACAGAAACAGGGTGGGGAAAAAAAGCAAGGATTAGCATAGCTCTTCTCTATTGGCAATGAGAGCTATTGGGATGTAGAGAAGCTCAAGGGCTACTCGCTGTTCCAGTAAATACCACAGTATGTCTACAAATCTATACATGTGTGTGGATGCGCATAGACTTCTGTGAGTCTGCTAACCATTGGCTACAAAGTCTTGCTCACACATCATTTTCTTCTATGGCCTAATGTATGTTTATTATTCCATACAAGGCTTCAACAAGAAGGACTGAGCAAGATCATCATTCCCGAATACCTGTTAGCATAATGGTTGGAGTTTTCCCCTGGAAGATGCAGGTTTGTTTATGCTCAAGAGAGAAAAGAATTGAACCCACATTTCCCATATGAATGCTCTAATCAGCGAACCCATCTAACAGAAGAATGGAGCCAATCTAGGAGGCATGCTCAGAGAATGAGTATTGAGCAGGTCCTGCCAGCCAGATACATAGAACAGTGGCTAGGTGTCTGCCTTCTGCTGCTACTGAATGTGACTCTTATTCCATGCTTTGATCGGGCATCATTCCTTTCTTCACTGAATAAGGGTAACAGGCTGTTTTGCAATTGCAACGTATAAGAATTGACCCTAGTTACCAGATTTTTCTTTGCTGCAGAGTGTAAAGGTAGATTTAGAATCTGCTGCACACTGCTGCTTTCCCCTATTATTCCCTTCAGCATAATTATTTCAAAATAGTTGTAAGAATTAGCATAACAGCTAGGGCCAGAAAACTACAGCTTGTCAACAGTCTGGTGGAATATCTTCCATTGTTCAAATGCTGTTTTGCTGAAACCAACATTTCCATCAGTCAGTTTGATTGAAGAAACAAAACTAAAAAGGGTTTCTACTTTTCATAGACTTTTTTGTTTGGTTTTAACAAAAGGTAAGGATAATAAAAATAATTTAAAGTGGAGAAAAATATATTTGTTTCCTCACAACTAGGTAGGACTGCGCATGACTGCCTTGTTCACCAGGTATATTTCTAGGGTGTCTTTTTCAAGGGCATCCCAAAGTAATTTGGGATTAGATACTCCCGTTTCTTAAACTTGTCAAGCTTCATTAAAAAGAAAGTAGTTAGTTGTTCCCCACTACTTGTACGGGAACCTGTTTCAACAACTCCCACCAGATTTGTGTAGTTTTTCAGCTTAAGTTTTTCCAGGGACATTTAAGTGACTTTCTTTTCCTCTTGCCAGAATACTCTGAAACTTGAGAACTTTAACTCATCTAGCTCTTTGGTATTTATCCTTTCACTTTTGAATGTAAAAGCATTCAAATCCTTTAACCATTGTGTTAGGTCAGCCAGGTTCAAAATTTTGGGAAACTTGTGTTCTCACATGTCAAGCTAATTGAGAAGTAGCCAACTACAGTGGTGTAGTGCTTAGCCTAATATACCCACCCTCATGGAAATACATCTTAGCTTGTTTTCAGCACTGTATCTGTGGCTGCTGTGCTACAGAGCAGCTTGGAGCTCAGACACACAGCTTCTTAGAGCGTATTTTATTTTCCCTTATGCAGTAAGGTCTCCCTTCCCCTCACTAGTACTTTGCTGTATCACTTCTAGTTTGCATTCACATTTCTTATATGAAAATAAGCTAAATTATATACAGCATTTCAGGTCTTACTAGATATTGTATGCTTGTATGGAATCATTAATCACTTCTTCAGCTCCAATGCCTGTTATATCCTATGCCTGCTTCCTTGTCTTGCTGCATCACATAAATGGTTCACAGTCACTTTTCCTTCTCTTTGTCATGTTCAGTGCAGAGTGTATAGAGCAATTGTTTGTTTGGGCTTCTAAACCCCTTGTACTTCTACTTGCTTGCTCATTTTTTCCTAGATGTCTTTCAAATATTGTTCCATACTGCTCATGTCTCCCAAATTTGCCATCATACTTCTCCAGTGTTTTGCTCTTCTTTTGTTATGCGGGGTTCACCAGTGAAAGCATGAAATTACACCAACTTAAAGCACTCCTTATCAGAATAACCCACAGAAGTCTTATGATTAGCCACTACCCTTTGTACAGTACTATATTGGTAGAATGGCTTCCCAGTTCTATCTAAAAGACACATTGCTCTTGTGTTCAAATCTGTGGGAAAGTAGGAGTGATCTCAGATCACTCAGTATGTTACCTGTATTCAATACAGGTAGTAATTTTATTCTTTTGTGTAAAATAAAAAATGATGGTTTACATTAATGTTCATTCCGTGTACCAACTCTTCTCCAGAGTCTGCCACAGGGATCCTCTAGTTGTCTTTATCTGAACATATTAATATCTTTAACTTTGCTTCTGTGAGATACATTAAAATTTTCCTGCCTGTGCAAACCCTCAGCCTCCTGCCTGCTCAATCTTTTCACCATTACTGAGAGCTGGTGTCAGTTTCTCACTTGGTTTATGGACTGCATTTTAATTTTTTTCACTGAAAAATTATATTTATTTAGAATATCTGATTTTCCATGGAAAAAAAAGATTTAAAAAAATTAACATAAGAATCTAAAAAGTATGCATTCAGCAGGAGGAGAGGCTGATTGAAAATTAATAATTCATCTTTGCAGAAGTTTAGCAAAACTCAGGTTAGCACAATTTTGAGTACTATTCTGTGATCCAAACTGCTATAAAAACTTACAAAACAAACCAGAGAGGTAACTGGTACCAAAATGTACAATGTTTGTATAGTTTTTATTAAGCAAACCAGGGAAGCATTCTATGGATACCTATTCTCTGCACTAACAACTAGGAGATTTCATAATAAGCTGATCAGCTGACAACACCTACAGAAGACAGACGGTAACAATACTTGGTTACTGCCAAAAAACCTATCAGAGCCCAAAATTGATAAGGTAAAGTTTTTTAAGTCAAATAACAGTCCCCAGAAACTTTTAGTACCCCTTTACGTATGTCCTGAGTTCAGCAGTAGCAGTCTTTTTTTTTTTTTTTTTTTAATTTTTTTTCCCTTCTTGGTAGCTGCTGCAGCTCTGTGTTTTTGATTTTGGGCCTGGGAACAGTGCTGATAACACCAGTGTTTTCAGTTACTGCTTGGTGATGTTTAGGCTGGCCAAGGACTTTCTGAGTCTCATGCTCTGCCAGGGAAGGGGGGAAGCCGGGGGGAAGCAGAGACAGGACACCTGATCCAAACTGACCAAAGAGGTTATTCCATACCACAGCATGTCATGTCCAGGATGAAAAAGAACTGGGGGCCGGAATCCGGAAGAGTGGTGGTTTTTGTTCACAGCTCGGTCGTCGGGTGGTGAGCAGTTCTATCCTCTTCCCTTGTATTTCTCTCGTTGTTATTATTATTGGTGGTGGTGGCAGTGGTTTGTGTTGTACCTTGGTTGCTGGGCTGTTCTTGTCCTGACCCGTGGGAGTTGCGTTCTTTGGATTCTTCTTCCCCACCTCCCCCCCCACCCCCCGGAGTGGGGGGGAAGAAAAAACTCTTCCCTTGTATTTTTCTGTTGTCATTATTATTATTGGTGGTAGCAGTGGTGGTTTGTGTTACACGTTAGTTGCTGGACTGTTCTTATCTCAACCTGTGGGAGTTGCATTCTTTCGATTCTCCTTCCCATCCCTCCAGGAGCGGAGGGAAGAAAGAGGGGGAAGTGAGTGAGTGAGCAAAACTGTTTGTGGCTGAGAAGCTTAAACCACGACAATGTACCAGAAATGTTTTGGCAGTTCCAAGAAGTGATATGGGAAATATTCAAATCATTGCACAGAGCTTCAGCTTCATATCTTACATTGACTTCAGTGGGAATCATGCAGTGAAATTCCCACTTATTGCTTTGAAAATGTACCCCTTAGTGTTTCATGTCATGCTGAGAGACAGAGCAGTGATCCAAGGTCCAGATCCACAGCAGGCAGCAGTACACATGATATGCTGGAATCCTGTAAGGCACCACTGTTATAAAATATGCAGGCTGTAACTTAAAATGCAAGAAATTAAGGGCATTCCAAATTAGAGTTCCTAAAAGCTTCCTCCCTTTTGTCCCATTCAGTGATGGTCATACCTTTAGAGCTCTAATATGTAAAGTTACTTTTTCTTCTTCCTTTTCTCTTTTCTATCCTGCCCTCTGTATGACCTCTCCCCTAATTGGAATATATCTTGTTTTTCGATAATAGAATTTCCCCGGGAGATAGTCAATTTTTAGAGCTGAAAATTAATTTACAGACCCTGCTTGATTGCATGCATCAGATATGTTTGTCTTTTACTACATAGTGACCTTCTCCTCCCCTCTCCCTTTACATCTTCATAGCTAAGAATTCACTTCAGAGTCAGATAACATGTCTCTTCAGCCTGTGAGCGAGGTATTTGTGTCATGCTTTTCACCTGTTGATGTTTACCTACTGATAGTACTCTTGGAGAATTGTGTCCCAGTCAAAAGATCTGAATTTCAGTTATTCCTTGCACAGCAGCTTGCAGGACTGCAGCCTTTCTGATTTTGTAGTAGCTTCCACTTCATGTATGTAGAAGTGCCCAGGGCAGAGAATAGGGTACATACCACTCAGAGGTAGTTTTGCCTCATAGTTTGGTACTTCGGCTTGAATCCGTTCACAGTTTCATAAGAACTCTCTCCTGGGCTGTTTGAATGAGATTAAAAGAATAGATCCATACAGTTTGCTGCCACATTGTGTGGATACAGTTTTGTGTGGATCTGTTTCCTTCCAGTCTCTCTAATATCTACCAAAAAAAAAAAAAAAAAAAAAAGTAGATCTCTTCATACAATGACATAAGAATGGTAACCTGAATGCATTGAGGCATTTTAGTTAATCACTTAAGATTTCTATTTTTTGAGTACACTAGCATATTTCCACAAAATATACTCCTATGCAGAGCCAGTCTTTTATTCTGTTCAATTGATAGACTGGAGTGCTCAATTTGAAATGAAAAGTTGAGCAAACACAGATGCTATTCAGAGCAGTGAGTTTGCCCATGCTTGGTGTTACGGACACTTGTTCAATGTTCTTTTGAAGAGTTTATTTAAGACAGTGAGTGTGGGATTCAGCTCACCTAGACTTAGATGGCTACAGCATAAATTTTTACGCCTCAGCCAGCCATCCTCAGTGCCCTTTTTAGTTGATAAAGAGGAATAGGCACATTGAACTCGTAATTTGTCTGACCTATTTTAGACATTTCCAGTGAATATAAAAGGAGTATAAGTGGCTATATCAGATCTAGATGTCAGCAACTGATACGTTTCCCACTGGTTGAACGGATCCTCCTCAAAGTTACATGGCAACATCTTCCACAAAGTAAAATCTATGTGGAGCCTTTGATTTTGAAAATTTGATCAGCCAATTATGTGATGCCTATAAAGAGGTCTCTGCTGGGGCTCAGCTCAGAGCTGACAGTCTTTGGGTTAAAGAAGCTTTTCAGAGCAATCCATAACAAGTCTTATTTTAATGACTAGTTCCTTCTGACTTTCAAATGTTAACGTGGTCACAAAGTCAGTCAATGAGCTTGTTCAGGTAACATATTGCTGTAAATTTGATCCCAGATTTTGCATACATGTAGACACACCCATGCATACATGCACATACATGCACCGCAATTTTCAACTGTTAAGATCAATAGGTCATCAAGCAAGAGAAGTTTGCTCTTTAAATTAAATTATCCTGGCCTATTTGAATAGACACAGAATTAGGTCAGCATACCACACTGAAAGGAAAATCTTTGGGAGCAAGCGGACAAACTTTACAAATACCATAATAGAAATTAATTAATGAGGTGTGCTGGATAGCAGTAATTGTCAAGTTGAAATAACACTGTAACCTCGAAGTGTGAGAAAATGAGATAGTATACATATATACATATATTGCCAAGAAAGATCCAACAGATCCAGGTTTTCAGCAACTATCAGATTTCTAGACCTTATTTTGGATGTCTGTAGACCAGCCCAGCACAGTTCCCTAACCAGCGAGCTCTGCCAGTTTGTGCCAGCTGAGAATCTTGTCCTTCATTTTTATTCTGGAAGGAAGGAAGAACAAATAGAAAAAAGAACCACAATAAAATCTCTCCAAGCAAACTTTTATCTGTTTACTGCAGGTGTGCCTAATCTTTCACAGTCCAAGAGCAAAGAAAATAAAATGTACAAAGTCAAAATGCTGCAAGCTTTTAAAAAGCACTTAAATTAGTATTTCACTGATATTTTTATTGGAATTACCACTACAAGTAGACAATACAACATTAAATTTTGCTGACCTTCATTTGTCACAGACTTAACACTGATAAATATTTTAAAACTCATTTGTACAATGCTAGAGTTTTATTTAATTTCTTTATGGGTAACCAATTTCTGTTGGGGAAAAATAGCAGTAACAAAATGTCAATGCCTTGCAAAATACATAGTTAATGTACAACCTTAGAACCAGTCTTCTGCCACAAGACCCTTATGTCTATTAACTGAATCCCCAGACACAAACTCTTGGCTTCCAGCTTTGGCAGGAGCCACAGCCTGCTGCCACTTACAAGATATTACTGATCCCCTAAACTTGCCTGTCAGTGGCTCAAGGTGAGTTCAGAGTTCATCACCATAATGTGTGTCAGGTGGCTTAGGTCCCATTTCACATTATCTCATTGGAACCATAGAAGAGCCTTTGTGAGAGGTGAAGCTGTCATAAATGTAAGAGCATACTGGAGAGGGATAAAGTGGGTGAGTTATAATTTGGGTTGTTCTATGTTATCTACTATTTCATATCAGTTTTTATTAATCTTTTCTTCTCATTTAAGTGAAGTTCATGAGTAGGGGTGGAAGTAATTCAGCGCATAGTTTCGATAGTTTTTCCTGCAAAGGCTGAAAGAAACAGAGGAAGCTTCACAGGCATATCTGTTGAGCTCCCAGGTAAAACCATAACCTCTTTCAGTACCTCTAAAATCTCCACTGTGGTATTTTATCATGTGGCATTTTCAGCACAGGTGATAAACTGTCTGTTATGCAAAAAAAACACTTCTACTTTTTCCTCACTTTCCCACCTGCTGTCTTCCCTTATGTCTGGGTTTTTTCTTGTCATGAATCTATTTTTGCAATTCTGGCCCGAAGACTGTCTTCATTTGTGGACCACCTGGCATTATAGGATCTTAATCTCTTGACTGCTAGTCCTCAAATGCTGCTATATTACAAAGAATTTATCAAACAATTTCAAAATAGCTGTCATTTGGAGAAATTACCTTGAGTGTGTTCAGACCTCCAGCTTTTTTTTCTTTTTTTCCTTTTTTTTTTTTTTTAAGTTATTTCTTTATAAATTCTTGTGGATAAAGATAAAATTAAGGTTCAGTCCAAAAAGCTGATTTTACACAACTGAGTGTTAGAAAATATTTGCTTCTGGCTGACAATTTGTATGCAAATGAAAACAACAGAGCTCTAGCTGATACTCTCCCGTAACCTTCAGTGTTGTTCACTGGGTGCCTTTACAGTAAAGTGGGATGTTTTTGTCAGACTTACCAACATTTTTGGAGTAGTAGTTCTGGGTAGAATTAAAATGACCTTCTGCACCTTAAAAGGGCAATGAAAGGGGAGGAGAGGGAAAAGAAAGAGTAAATCAGTGCGTACATGTTCATTATGAATATAACTATTTAAATCAGGCCACTCCACAGAGTGAGACATGAGCTAATACTTCATTGTCAGTATTCTGAAAGCCATGCCTCTCAAGGGGAAAAGCATTTCCTCTGCAGCCCTTGGTTGAGTCCACTGTGATAGCATCCTGTGCTATTTACAGAGAATTAGGTGTGGACAACAGGCATGCCTGTAAATACCTATTTGTTCAGTTGTCAAGCTGAGTGCTCTCTACTTCTTACTGAAGACCGCAAAGGTTCAAGACATTTTGTAATTCACAGGTGTTTGATCCTCAGGTGTCACCTTGCAGTAGTGAGTCTAGAAGTCTCTAGGGGAAAATACATCATCCAAAATTTTCCTGGTGTGTACATCTCTTCCCTCAAAAGTGTCAGTTGCTGCTTCTTCCTTGTTTTATCCGACTGTATCCATTACTGATTTAGAGAAGACATACACTAGGACTCAGAAAAATATGTCTACAAGTTGTTATTAATGCTCATACTTCAAAACCAGCTGATACGTTTTTCCCAATGTGATGGCTGGAGTGCATTTCCTGTGTCAATTTCTATCTCCCAACCAGCCAGACCATTGTACCAATAACAGCAAGCTGGCAACCCTTAAAAAGACATACAGACCTAAATTATTTTGTTGGTTTTGTGGGATCTCAAAGAAAGATGAGTCCTGGAGGTTTAGGGGAGGTGAGGTCCAAATTAACAATGGATTTACTCTGTATTGGCATAACAGCTAGTTGAACAGAGCAGGCTTTACAATAGAGCAGAGTATGATCTGTGCCTGCTATTGAAATGCATTTAAAATAATTCGGTGAAAACTGTTCAAAACTTTCATATGGTTTAATGACAACCAAATTCTGCATTACACTGGAATGTAGATGTGCTAGAAAGACTTTGTGTTATGCCTCAGCATGCATTTCAGTGATGATTTTGGCCTGATTTTGAGCATTCTGCTGGCTGGCTGAGGCATCAAGTTAAGTCTATGGTCTCTTGTCAAAAACTGACTGAAAATCAGCTCTCAAAGGTAGCAGATTATGAAGAAGAAGGACTAAGAGAGTTTCATTCTTCAGGCTGGGCTGAGTTATACAGGGGACATTTGCCCATTCATAGTCCAGAGTGAAAAAGTTCTGCCCAGTATTTGCTTTTCAGAGTTGTTCTAAATTTGGTGTGAATCGAGGTATTTTATGGAGAGGAGGAAGCTGCCTTGCTTTTACATTCCTGCTGACACCCAGTGGTTTGCCAGCACAATTACACACTGCGCTGTGCACTGCGTATCCTCCTCAGTAGCAAGGAAATAATAAAAGTCACAGCAGCATTTCAGGTAGTTGCAGTGAATCTAACTGACATCGGCATCCTCTTCTTTTTTAGTTAATTTTTACAGAGAAAAACAAAGGTAGAACAAACAAGAAAAATTGCTTGTTTCAAAATATGTTGCAGGACAGCACCTGGTCTGTGACAGTCCTGCTTCATCAGCGGGACTTGGATGCAGCTTTGGAAAGCATAAATGGTTTTAGCAAAAAACCCAGGGGAGAAGCTCCCTCTGACTCTTGGCTTTTGGTGCAAGAAGAGGAGAAGTATGGTTTTGTGACTGCAAAAGGCATTTGAGCGTGAACTAATTTTTCATAGTAAAATATGCCATCACCTCCAACCCCCGAAAGTTTTCATACACAGTTTGGGAAAAGAAAAGGGAAAAAATCCTTTACACAGCTCAATTTTCTGTAAAATAAGGTGATTTCCTATAAAAACAAATTTCATACCCTGCCAAGTATGAGTACCAGGCCCTTGATATTAGTGGATATTTGATGTTTTCTTTCAGTTCCTCTCAGCCTTTGGTAAAAGAAGTCCCAAAATAAGGAGCCCTGCTAAGGATCTTAAGCCTGGCCTATTATTGCTTTCTTAACAACAGCCCTTTCTGCTTTGGGAGACAGCTGTCTTGTAACTTGTTCTGAGCAAAAGGGGAATTGGATTTGTATAAAATCCCAGGCATTTGTATAAAAACTCATTTATGTGCAGGATCCAGCTTTGTGAACGTAAACAGTGGGTAAAAACAGTCTTCATATTTTCTACTCCAGAAATGTGGCAAAAAAGCGGCCTTTATAAAGCATGTGGAATTCACTCAAACAAACTTGACCATCCAAGTGTATTAAAAGTAAAAAGAGTGAAATAATGAAGTAAAAGCAAGGTAGTATCAAAACCTAATATCAGTTTCCCCCAGTGGTGTAGTTCATAGGCTAAATGAAGCAGCGGTGCAAAGAATGTGCAGGCACAAGGAGTGCACCCACACATCATGCATTTTAAGGACTCGACAGCTAATATTTCCTATCTTTTTCCAGAAGCCATACGGTAAACAGATAGCACTAACAAAGTCAAATATTAATAACCAAGAACTGCACATCTCCAAATCCCCTTCCCCCAACCAGCAAAACCCATAGAAATTTACACTGACCAAAGCAAATAGAAAATAAAAGTCAAAGCACTTACATGGTTGACATTTAGGGATAGAACCAAGTACCCTTTCCATCCTTTTGGATTTCCTAAGTTATAACATTAACAGAAAATAAATACACATTGAAATGGAGTAACTCATGATCATGACATATAGTCACTGAAAAGTTACAGTAATAGGGTCTTAGAATGGAACATCCCAAGAAGAAATCTTAAACTGTCTCCAGACAGCTCAGATCAATTTAGCGTTTTGTCACACTCTTAAGTGATCTGGTTGGCTTTGTCTACTCAGAACAGGTTTCTCAGTGTAATTGCTTTCTGCCATACAGTTCTTTCTTTTGAGGAGTGGCATATTTTCAACTCTCTCAAGATTGATTTCTTGAGCGATAGAAAGAGGTATGGTTTGCAGAAGCATGAAAACAAATCTATGAAAATGTTGATGGAGGGGACATGACTTAACCCTTCACCTAAAACCTGAATGATGTGTTGGGTGGTGGTGTAGAATTAATTTAGCAGGAGGAAAAGAGTTATTTCATATTTTATTGATGTTTCTGAGACTTGTTTCAGAAGTGGATACCCCAGAGCAACACATACAAAACCTCAGCATCAAGAAACCATTCCTTCTAGCCAGTGTAACTGAGCAAATGACACCAAAAGTGATCCCTGTACTTTCTTGGTTGTTCAAGAGTTAGACTCCACAAAGCCTGCTCACAAAAGTGGTTTTGACTACCAACAGCTATCTCAAATTCTTACACTTGAGTTGTCAAAAAGAGAGACTGACATTATGTTTCTTACCCTCCATTTTCATAGAATTGTAGAATAGTTAGGGTTGGAAAGGACCTTAAGATCATCTAGTTACAACCCCCCTGCCATGGGCAGGGACACCGCACACCAAATCACGCCACCCAAGGCTCTGTCCAACCCCACCTTGAACACCACCAGCGATGGAGCATTCACAACTTCCCTGGGAAACCCATTCCAGTGCCTCACCACCCTTACAGTAAAGAATTTCTTCCTCATATCCAATCTAAACTTCCCCTGTTTAAGTTTGAACCATTACCCCTTGTCCTCTCACTACAGTCCCTAATGAAGAGTCCCTCCCCAGCATCCCTATAGGTCCCCTTCAGATACTGGAAGGCTGCTATGAGGTCTCCACACAGCCTTCTCTTCTCCAAGCTGAGCAGCCCCAACTTTCTCAGCCTATCTTCATACGGGAGGTGCTCCAGTCCCCTGATCATCCTCGTGGCCCTCCTCTGCACTTGTTCCAACATTTCCATGTCCTTTTTGTTTTGAGGACACCAGAACTGCACACAATACTCCAAATGAAGTCTCACAAGAGCAGAGTAGAGGGGCAGGATCACCTCCCTCGACCTGCTGGTCATTTTAACTCCTTGCTTTTTTTAATTAAAATACAAACTGTGCAGTGTCTTGGAAACTTATGTCCCACTGACTGAAGATCAGAATTCTTAGGCATTATTGTTATTATTATTGATCTAACTAAGATTTTGTTAAGATGAAGGTTGGAGGAGGACTTGGGTGCCTTACAGGCTTGTTGGTTCACCGTTCAGAAAGGCAATAACTACTGTTTGCTAATACCTGGTGTTAGTTCAGGCAGATGAGAAGTGTTTTTGATAAAGTAGATGAAAATAGATGTGCCAAGAAAAGACAAACTTTTTGTCTTAGTGGAGATATTTTCTTTCCTTCAACTATCACTTGGAGTATTGTGTGCAGTTCTGGTGTCCTCAACATAAAAAGGACATGGAACTGTTAGAACAAGTGCAGAGGAGGGCCACGAGGATGATCAGGGGACTGGAGCACCTCGCGTATGAAGATAGGCTGAGAAAGTTGGGGCTGTTCAGCCTGGAGAAGAGAAGGCTGCTTGGAGACCTCATAGCAGCCTTCCAATACCGGAAGGGGGCTTATAGGGATGCTGGGGAGGGACTCTTCATTAGGGACTGTGGTGAGAGGACAAGGGGTAATGGGTTTAAACTTAAACAGGGGAAGTTTAGATTAGATATGAGGAAGAAATTCTTTACTGTAAGGGTGGTGAGGCCCTGGAATGGGTTGCCCAGGGAAGTTGTGAATGCTTCATCCCTGGCGGTGTTCAAGGCTGGGTTGGACATAGCCTTGGATGGTATGGTTTAGTGGGAGGTGTCCCTGCCCATGGCAGGGGGTTTGGAACTCGGTGATCTTGAGGTCCTTTCCAACCCTAACTATTCTATGATTCTATGATTCTATGATTTCCTCCCTGTTTGTTACTTTTCATTATCTCATTCCATGAAGTACTTGTTTGAAAGGAGTAAATCTCAGCTTTTTGCATCAAATGCAAAAGTAAATGGTGTAAGTATTTAGACAACAAAAGTTATATGTTTTTATGAAATCTTCAGAAGTTGTGAATTTTATGAGAACTTTCTGTTTGCTTCCTGAAGTGAAGGAGGCTTTCCTGACTATTAGGTTAACTCTGTAATTGAACATAATCTTTTCTCTTTTATCCTGTGGTAGGTCATATGTTGCTAATCTTTGTCTGTGTCGTCTCATGCAAAGAGGTTCATTTTGCCATCTATTAGTCGTTAGAAAAGTAGTAGCCTGGTGAATACACACACACAAAAAATGGGCATGAGAAATCCATGGCTGAGAATGTGTCACTGCTGCTCCTTGCTGCTATACAATATGTGCCGGTCTCAGTAAGGAAACAGGGCCAGCCAGTAAAGGATATTTGCACCATGGCTAAGCAAGGTGTCTTCACACTGTTCCTTTTCTACCTTCTTGTTTATTACTATTACTGTTTTTCCCTCATTTAGCATTGGTTCATTGGTTCATAATTGGTTCCTTAGTTTGGATGGGGTTGGTTCTGCCTGAATAAATACCTTTTCAACCAGGAAAACAAGGCTGTAAAATAATGACCACTCTTTTCCATAGGAATACCAGATGATGAGGATGTGAGTGTTTACCCAGCAGAAACTGCTGTCAAGGCCAGGGTCCCAGAGCAAGGTAAGTGGCGCTGTGTAAGCTCTACTGAGTAGTACACAGATGGCTCATGTGAACTGAGAGTTGTGCTGCATCAACCGAAGGGCAACTGGTCCTCAGCTGAAGAACAATTTAAGCCCCTAATAGCAGTTGACCTGGCAACCATGCCAATAAACATTATTTGCTTGCAAATAGCCAATACAAAGAAGTACTCAAGATCAACACCAAGTTTGTAAAAACACCCATGCCTAACTACTGGTGCATTGTTCAGGTACTTCTAATGGTTTATGATCTATCAAATTCCTTGCTATATACAGGTATTAAATATACTTTTTGTGCCCTTTGGCATTCCTGAAGCCATGAAAATACCAAACAAGAAATTAGAAGAGAAATCCTGGACTCCGCTGAAAATTTTGACTGAATTTGAAGAGTCTGTTTTTTTACTGAACTTCTTTCTAATTTGCCCTTTACACTTGCAACTTTGTTCTCTATGTACTTAGCTGTATTGGGGCGGTGCTTTCAAGTCCAAGTAATTCATGAGGACTTTTATCTGTGACCATAACTATGTAAAACCATATGGAAAATCACTATATGACTTCCAACATGAATATAAAATATTAAGTGGTGTGTAGATACAGGTACACAAATGTCAAAAAGAGTAAGACTGCATAGCTGCATCATCCTTAAAGCAAGGAATAAAAAAATAAACCCTGCTATGCCAGAATTTTCAGCGTGCACTAAATATGTAGCTACCTTGACAGACTTCTGCCGTGCTCTCTGAAACTCCTAGGTTTCATGTAATTTAAATGCCATTAGAAACTACACTTGCCAAGTGAGGATTTTTTCTAGTATATGGGACTTGTTTGGCCTAAATTGGAAATAAAGCCAAATATCTGTCAAAATTCACCACAGATATAGTTGAGGGGTCATGTTGTGCTTATATTTTTAGTATCAATTTTAAAGTTCTTTGATAAGCTTTTCAGTATAGAAATCAAGTTTTCTCCTGACAGAAGAATGATGGATGCCATCAGTACTCAGCAAATTACAAGTAATTATATTCAAACTAGCTGTGCTATCTTCAGTTAATCACACGTAGGAGATAGTAATAGTTTAGGGAAAATGTGTTTGATGTGGGCCTCATTTTAGGGAAAGAGTGTATGAAACTGCATCCAGTGTCCTAACAGGTGAATATATAAAGAGACTGAGTAACTGCCTGCACAAATGAGACAGAGGAACTATCCTGGCCTTTTGTATATGGGACTAGGTGCTTTTTTTAATCAAAACAGCACAACAGCAACATTAAAAAATCCATACATCCTTACCTTCTTAAAGGACTATAGAAATTTGTTTTCTCTGCTAAGCTGCTGTCAGATCTATTTGTCTGAATGTATTTGGCTAATATATTATAACAGAAAGTGCTTTGCTTCTCATGACATGATTGAGATCTGTAGCTGAACTGATTATGTATTATTTCAAAACCAAATAAATGGAGAGAATCTCTGTTTCTGGGTGACGGTACTCAGGCCGATAAGTAATAATAAGAGGAATGCATGTGCTCTAGAAATCCATTTATTCAGAAAGATCCCAAAGCACTTATTAGATTATTAAGAGAAATCACTTGCACAACCACTTTAGCAGTAGCAATGTAACAATACTACTCAGATGTCTGCAATGAGAAGGATGTCTTAACCGCAGTGATTGTCCCACTGCAGTCTATAGATCATCAGTAACCTCTACAATAGTTACTGTTAGTAATTGGTCGTAAATACCTTTCTTAGAGCCTTAGACAATATATAGAAGATGAAGTATGTCAAAAGCTTGATCCAAAACTCTTTGGAGTAAATATCCAGGGAGTCTCTTGGCTTCCTTTATTTCAGTGGGACTACTTGATTGCTAGAAGATAACTATATTTTTTCAGAGCAATACTGTTTGGATGTGTCATATAAACCATAGCTCAGAAATGTTTTGATTCAAAATAACAGTAGGAAGGACGAATCATGAGATCTCAACAGCAGAGCTGAAGTGACCTGGAATGTCAAAGCTCTGGCTGTAGTAGAGGATGATGCTCTTGAAACAGTGACAAGACAGTAAGCAATGTCAAAGAAATCAAGAGCAGTGGCTGTATTTCCATGGGAGATAGAAGGTGGGGGGAGGTAGTGTAATTCTTCCTTAAGGTAAGCAAATATACAGGGTCTGCTGGTCATACGGTGTTTGTTTTGTTTGTTTTTTTTTTGCTGAGGCTGTTTGTTACCCACTCCCAGCCAAAGGCTTTCATATACCTTAATGCTAGGAGTAGAAACTGGAGTCCCTGGAGTGCCCATATAGTTCAAGTACTAAAGACAGAAACTAGAAGCATATATGTGAACGAAACCTCTCACATTCTGGTTGCAATACGCTGTTGTTTTCTAGAGAAAATGGATATAAATGCATAACTCATATATTCCGAATCCCATTTAACTGCTTTACATTAAACCCTTGTTAGTATTTTTCTACTACAGCATGAACTCTAAGAAATCTGAATGGTGACAGCATTGCCTCAGTTGTATCATCCCAGTGTGAGCACAGGCGCATATCAAAGGACTGTTAAATTATCAATGCCTCTCTGATGCCACTCTGATTTTAGAAGTTGGCATGCTCTAGAGGCAGTACAATAGTGTCAGAAAAAGACATGAGCAAGGGCCCAGCTCCACTTTCCTCACTTGCATGCTGGGAACTTAAAGTGAATTGCTGATGCTGATTGTTGCTCTCCCTCAGAAAGCATGACCTAGAGAGTCACCAGCTAGGTTTCTGAGCCTCTTTGTAGGAGGACCAGTGTTGGAGGGCAGCTTCCTCATCCACCACACCTCATCTTGATGATCCATTGTCCACTTACATAGTCTCTGTGTGAGACATTCCTCCAGGTAGACATCCGGGTGTAGGAGTGGTTGGCATCATGTTCAGATGTTTGGATGTTAATGAGACAAAGTAAGCACTACTGAAGAAATTAAGTTAATAATCTGTATAATATGTGATGGAGTAGAAGGGAATGTTGGTACTCTGTGCAAAGGACCCAGGAGACAATGGGGAAGGACTTATTCCAAGACTGATATGTAGGTGAATTTGACCTTGGAAATCAACTGACTATGTTAATGTTTCAGCAATGATTTTTGTTTCTTTTGAGTAATTGTAGCAGTTAAATCAACAGTGCTTCATTTAGTAGTGAATCAGCATTTCCATTTTCTTTCTTTTTCCCCCTTTCCAAACTTAAAAGAGTTTTGGGGAAAACAGTGAGACTACCAGAAAGCAAAGCCATGCATAGTTTATGCTAAAATGAATGCACATTTGAACCAGCTTTATCCATCCTTGCTTTTAATGGGGCCCTGAACTCCATAGAGACTGTTAGGTGCTTTTGTAATACAGATTAACAGTAATACTAAAGTTCCTCCCATATCTCATTCCTCCCAAAGAGAGAGACTTAGGCTGTTACTTTAAAGCTCTTCTTAGGCTGTTGTGAGTTCAGTACGAAAATACATCTGTTGCCATCTCACGTTAACACTTATGGCTCTAGAAGTGGGGGCCTTTTGCTTTTACTGTAGCTTGTCAGATTATGGAACTGAAGGAACCATTGATCCCTGAAGGATAAAAATCAGTGGAAGGCTCCTTAAAAGAAAAATACAGTATATTCAAACAGCGTTAGAGGAAGTCCTCTCTTTGTAGTTTGAGATGTTGAAGGTCAAGGGAAAAAAAAAAAAAAAAAAAAAAGAAAAAGAGTCCTACATAAAAGTTAAGGGAAGAAAAAAAAAGTTAAGGCAAAGCAGCTATTGGAAGCTAAAGTAGAAATAGAAGTAAAACTTCAAGGTTTTTCTAGTGTCTGTCGTTTGTTTTTACAGTGTTAGCTATTAAAAAAAAAAGCAAAAAAAAAAGCCCTTTGCTTTCAAACTGCTGCTTTAAGGTGAGTAAATAAAGTATCTTATTTATCGCTGAAGAGCAAAACTGTTGCATTCTTAAAGAAACAGAAAGTATTACAAAAATAATCGTTCAGGAATTCTGGCGGATTTGAATACCTAATTGAAGAAAATGACAGCATATTTAATGGGAGCTATGTATCCACATTTTCTAGAAGGAAGGGTGGTTTTGGAAACTTTAGCATTAAGCTGCACGTGTGCTTGGTTTTAACTGGGATAACGCTTTGCAGTGGGAGTGAGGAAAATTGGAGCATCTGGATGCTCCTGCTCATGAGGTAAGCTTATGAATTCCTCCTGTCTCCCACCTTGTGTTATATACTGGTAAATTACATCACTGAAGAAAATTTGAGATTTTTACGTCAGAGGCTTTGGTCCTGTCCCCCTGGAGGAAGATAAACCTTCCTCTGGCTCCAGCCTGTGCTGAATCAGGCTGGCAAGGCCAGCCAGCATAGTTTGTGCCTCAGTCATTGCACTTGGGGGATCCAGTGCAGAGAAAAAAAAGGAGAAGCCACCCAGTGAAGACTATAAAACTCAAAAAAGTGAATTAGGACTCAAATGAGAGATGGGGGAAAGAACCAAGTGAGATTTCACAGAAAAACGAGTTTGTGTTGTTTATGATACTTGTTATTTACCAAGGTAGAAGTACACTCACTTAAAACAAAGAGCTAAAGCATTTCCTTTTGTTTTTCACATCCTAACCTCTGGCTTTTTGCCATGCCCACAATATGCTCACTTTATGCCTGTCAATTTAAATGAGTTTTGTTTTAATTTTTATTTCAGATGAGTTAATTTTGTGGTCTTCAAAAAGGCTAGGTGGAGAGTTTCCCAGAAACATAGCATTTCCAAATAGCCTCTTCAAGTGGAATCACTTACTGCAATTTAAATATTCAAGCACTTTTGTTTCAAAATTAATATTGTTTATAGGAAGCAAATGCAAATAAGTGGTAAAAACCTTTTGGAGTTAGGTCATTAAAAATCCATTCTTGACTTCCTGCCCACAACTACATCTTTTTTCAGACCTGTCACCCATTTCATTTAAGCACTTAGCTTTCTTCTAATGAATGAATTGGTATTTGATATTACCTTATTATCCTATAAAGCAAAATGCATACTCAATAACATTAATGGTAATTTCTCATAAAGACACATTATCGATCCGGGTGCTACCTGTAAGCATTGAAAATTGCAGCCTGCACACAGAGCTTTTCACATCTGGGCCTGAAGAATTAAGGAAAAATTAAATTTGACAGCAGTAAATTCACAGGCACAATCTAGGCACCAATTTATATGCAAAATGAAATGCTTTATGAAAATTTCCTCTATTTTCTCACGGAGATTTGGGAAAAAGATTTCACTAGATGCTTCTTTCTCTAATATCCCTCTACTTAAATATTATACTGCAGTCACTGCAGACTCCCTTTGATGTATAAATAATCAAGTTAAATTATGTGCAGCAAGGAGACTAGTGCTCTGCCATTCTTATTTTACAAAGTAATATCTACCCTAGAGGGTCAAATTTCCCTGACAAATTCTTAATTACTATGTTGCAACAGAAGCAGAATCTATTTGTGCATAAATCCCGGGGATTCCCATGTGGTAAGTAACTAATATTACCAACCATTTCACTTGGCCTGTTCACTGAACTCCATAATTAGATAATACTTTTGATGATGGTACATTTGAAGTCTTAATCCATTTAATTTTTTATGAGATTTTTTTTATTTTAATAGGGATATGTTAGTGACCACTGCCTATTTAAAAATCATTAAAATTCTGTCCACAGCAGTAATAAAGATTAAAGATTACTAATATGGCATTCATAACCTTTCTGGTTTTCTAGAAATCTGGGGCTTAAGGTAAATGTTAAAGGTCATTTAATATGTTAGTCAGTAATTATAATCCTGGGTAATAGGTTCCTTTTCTAATTATCCTGGCATAAAAGTTCTATTGTTTGGGTCTGTTCTTCAGATTTTCTTATTTGGGTTTTTGGGGGAATGAGTAATCCTGGAATTAAGTTTCCGAACATTGATGAAAGTAGGTTATGCACAATGATTAACTGGATAAAAGCCATATGTTTGAATGCCGCATAATATCTTGCCTTGGAGTTACTTACAAAAGATGCAGCATCCCTTTCCAGGAGAAATAAAGCAGAAAGGTCACTGCAGAGATTAGTACCTTTTTTATTTTAATATCAAACATTGACAAATATGATAAAGGCTTTGTGAGCAAGCTCAGAAGAAAGCAAGAGTGGTTAAACACTAGATGGGAGAAAATCTTAAAAGAATAATCTGCTGGTCATTTCGGAGGCAGGGAAAGGAAGTTTCCTCCTTGAGGCCCCAGTTCAAGAAAAAATTCAGGCATGTGTTTCATTGAATGCAGCGTATTCTGCACACTTTCCTGGGGTGCAGCTTGGATCTGCACCTATCTACTCCCCTGCGGTGCAATTAGAATTGGTAAGACTAGCTGAAGAAAATGTTCTTTCCCTTTTGCTCATGCAAAAAAATCTGGATGATTTTGTCTTAGAAATACTCTTATTTTCTATGACATGAATATTCTCCAATGACTTTCTTCCCTTATCTGCACATAGATATATATCCATGATGCTTGTAGATTTTGCATTAATGAAATTTACATACCAGGGTCTGAATTCTGGAGTAAGCATTTAAAATCACATCTAAGTACAAGGCATTTGATATTAAACACATTCTTAAACTCCCTTTAAGTTTAGTGTGTACAAAAATTCTGTGTTAGGTGCCCTGCTGAATCAGCTCAGTCCCAGCAAAGGGTCAAAAGGAACAAAAGTGCCCCTACAAAACCTGGGTTTCTGGCCAGACATTTTCCGGCTGGCCTTGGATCTCATGTCACACACCACAGCTGAGAGCCATCATGCTCTCAGTGAAGGAGGAAAAATGTAAAGAGAAAAGCAGGACAATGGCAAGAAAATGTCTTTGGGAGGTGACCTGCTCTTTATAGTGTTTTTCAATTTAGCACAATACAAATACATAATAGTATTAAAAAAACCCCTCAATGTCACTAAGTCTAAATTCAGTGGTAATTATATCTCACTAGCTGGCTTTGGGTAGGTCACTAAGGTCACATTTGAAAAGCATCTGCAGGTCATGATTTTTCTCCATGGGCACTGAGCAGCTTGAACTACAGATTTGTGCTGGAGTTGATGTTCTGTACTTCTGAAAATCAGGCCCCCAATGTCTTAGCATGGGAGTAGAAAAAATGCTGACAAACATATGAAAATTCTAGTCTTAGGATCTCCATTTTAAAGGGATGACAGTGATGTGGCCTGCTGAGGTGGTATGAAATTTAAATGGTCAGGTTTTATAAGGCATTTGCCTTTTTAAGGGAAAGAACTGCTAGTACATGAGTTGATAAACAACTAAAAATCATAGCCCAAATCTTTTTCAGCAGTCCTTTTTATTTTTGAAGATGTACAAATTCACAGCCTCTTGTGCTTGGAGTTATTTGAAAGGAGGTAAAAAGCAGACTGATGAATGTAATTTAACTATGATTGGTGAATTTTCGAGAATGCTAAATCAGAATTGTATATAAACCCTTGATTAAGAAATTAATCTCTTACAAGCATTTCCTTCATACTGAAACCAAAGTAGCAAAATCTGAGGCTCTCTTGTAAAGAAACAATAGCTGACTTGAGAAAAAGTTTAACTTTTTGATTTTATCAGTAAATATATAAGAAGAGCAGACTTCTTTCAGATCTTTTTTGAAATATAAGACTGAAGAAAGTATGTTAAAGTTCCAGCTCTTTTCTACCTCTATTTTTTGCCTCTATTTTTTGTCTTTTATATAGCTTCAGCCTCCCAATGAGTCTTTCAAACCAAATACTGCAAAACATTAATTTAAAGGAAAATTAAGACAGCAAGAGTTTTGTTTACACACTTGCACAAAATTCACCCATCCACCAATCTTATGCCAGATAAAATTAATGAGCTATTCTCATAGCTATTTCTGATTTAAAGTGCCACTCGGATCCCAAATTAGCAAACTTGGTTGAAATTAGTAATAGTGTAGTTATTACGAATATTCACAGGAATCTCTGGCTCAGTTTCTACCCAAAGTATCTGTGAGTATGTGTCCAAGGAAAGATCACTGAAAAAGGAAGACACATACGTTGTATGTCACCAAATGATCTTCCAGTCACTGAATGACAAGAGTCAGGCTGTGCTTATCCTTTGGACCTGCGTAGCATACCACCAGCGCAGCAGGCAGTCTCCAAGCCACCTCGGCCCCAGCTAGAGCTCTCCAGCCCTTCTCAAAAGTTGGAGCAGCTTCAAGACTTCATCTAATCTATATTTAGCTAAGACATTTTATCTTCTCTTGAGTCAGAATGCTGTTGCCTTGCTTCCTTCCCACGTCACATCTCCCATGGTAGTGATCAAATGTAACTGCACCTGGTTTGCCTGTCCTGGATGTATTCTGTTGGCAGAGGACCCTTGTGGATAAACCACATCTCACACAGCCACAGCTGCCTAAAAGCTGATGCACAGTACCCCTGCAAAGTGTAACAAAGAATTTGCTTATGGGATGTTTATTTTTGTTGTATTGATCTTTACTATGATTCTTCAGAGAGCTTTCCTAAAATATTTTCCATTATTCTGCAATGTGAATAAAAAGTGTAGGCAGAATATTTTATATTATTCAGTCATCTGCTACTTAATCCTCACAACTGTGAAGAAGAGTGAGATTTCATGGGACTGGGGAGGAAAGATCCACAGTGAATAATGACTGAGTGCAGTGGAAAACTGCAGTACTCTCAGCACCTTCTTCCCATCTCTAGCAGTAGGTGCAGCCATGTTGCAGATAAGTATTCACAGTAATTCCATCACCCCAAAACTCAAACTGGTAAAAGCCTGCGGGTGACTATCAAGCGTTACTGGTGAACCACAAGTGGTATAGCTCCATGATACCTTCTTGCATGTTACTCCGCTTCTGAGTGCTGTTTTACCAACAAGCACAAGAAAAAGCAAATTTTGTCATAAGCATGAGCTAACATGAGATTTCACCCAGTCATCTCCTTAGTAAAACTATGAGATTAAATCTGTGGTCCGGGCCAGTAAATTTTTGTAACAGCTCTGTGTGTTTAGGAAGAATTAATAGCATCTAAATATACTATGTTTGTTATTTCTAAGTTTAGGACTGTAAATGAAGTGCTGATGCAAAGGGAGAGCTGAGAAACTCAGAAATTGTACAATGCAATGCTATAAAATTATTTTATGTGTTTTTGTTTATTTTCTCTGAAACATATGTTCAAATTATTAAGGCAGAGTGAAAGGAAGGATAACATTCATAATGTTTTAAGCAATGCTTTAGCAACAACTTTTTTAAAATTAGAATTATTTTAGATCCACATATACCTTTTCACTGTTTATTTCTTTGCAGAATTGTCAAAAGTTTTTCCCTATAAGCATATAATATACTACTACACCTGTAAATATGCAGAGAGAGTCTTAAGGCTTATAAAACTATATAGGCATAACTTACAGTATAACCTGTCTTACAGATCTGAGGGATAGTTCAACAGCACAGGGCAACATAATTGGAGCTATCAAACTATGTTACTTTCTGTCACAGATTTTTACTTGAAAAATATTACAGAACAGAAAGGAACAGATTCTAGTGCCCTATAGCCATGCTCAGAAACAGCAGAAGACAAATCCATATCTTCCATGAAAAATTCATGGAGACATATACAGGTTAGCCTGTTTTCTATCTGAGGCATTTGAAATCTAAATTCAGATTTGGCTCTGGTAGTTTTAATAAACAGTATCTTAATATATTATAAAATGAACAATTTCCTGTTTTAAGTGTTGAATTACTCAAATAGGAAAAAAATAAGAGAAGATCGCATTTAATTAAAAGTGTTTTTTCCTGCTTGAATTCCAAAATTTAAAAAGAAAACAAAACAAATTTATTTTTAGTAATTTGGTCTTTTATTTTCTTTTCCTCAGGTTTTGTTTTGGTTTTTAATATATATATAAATCTCCCCTTACAGTGACTGCTTACACTCTCAATCATCTTAACAGGCTAAATTCTGAAACTAATTGCTAGAGCTGCATTTGGAAGGAGGAAAGCAGTGACATCTGCCAGATACACAAACCTACTGCTAGTGCATGATAGACTGGTGTAGAATTACTAGGCTTGTTCCAACAACAATAACCACTTAAGCTGGCCTGAGAAATGCAAAATTACGTTCCTTTAGTTAGCACTTAGCCTGCCCTCTGCTTCATGAGCCAGCCTGGGCTGTGAGCACCTTTTACTTTGCGGTTCTGGGGCAATAACTGAAGGAATACTGCAGGCTACTCCTGAGCTCTGGTAAAGTATGCTGCCCTAGCAGACAGCTGAGACTGGGGACTTGGCTGGTGACACAAAGCTCTCCCTAAAATATATAATTCATGGTCTGAAATAATTTTGTGACTCTGGATACATCTGTCCTCTGTATGGATTTAGGTAGAACTACATTCACAATGTGATTTATTCATCACAAATGGAGATGAATAGATGTATCCAAGCCATATCAGAGCCCATAACTCTGAATTAGGTGGTTTGGGGCTAGGATAGGAAACAGTAAACATTCTTAGTAGGAGAACTGCTTATTGCTATTGAAAGGAATTGGTATACAGAAAATTGTGTCTTAAATACTGCCAGTCTTTGCGACTTGTGACAGCTCTGGTAAGAAGGAGTCATAGCGACAGCTGCAATACAAATAGGTAGGAATCACAGTAAACAATGCAAGACTGGTTACATGCAGAAGTGCCAGATCAAAATAGGAAGAGACTCAGAGAGGCATAGGATGGGGGCACTGGAGTAGTGATAATGTAGAAAAAAAATTATATATATATATATGTAAGCTTTTTGTTTGATAACTAAGTAAACTGCTTGCTACAACTGGATAGCCAAGGGATAGCAGATAAGTGCTATTCAGCCTACATTAGAAAAGACATGGTTCTGAATTTTCTTTGTTTTCTACCTCTAATGTAATACAAATAGCAGAAATGCAAATACCAGCCATCACCTTTGCATCATGTAAATGCCTTGTGTCTCTGGAGGGTTTTTTGGTACTATAGGACCAATGGAAATTGGCATCTTACTGTAAATTCATGTAGATTGTGGCTACGGAGATTGCTCTGTTTCTGAATTGGCATCACAGTTGAGACCAGATTTTTTGGCTTGCTTTTTTTTTTTTTTTTTTACTAAAAAGTCACCTTTCTGGCACATTCTTGGTCCCCAGGCTATAAAATGCTATGAGATTATTCAATTCAAATAAGGCCAGAGAGGGAAAAACGTACTGATTAGAAGTTGGGATTCTCATCTAGGAGAAGTCAAGTCACAAACTCCATCCAGTTTTTGCTCATATGGTTGCGTACACATTTCACAATAGGACACAATCCGTAATCACCCTGCTATGCAATCTAATATAGTTACATTTGAGAGGCGTTGAAGGAACACTGCTTCTATACTGCTGCTATAATAAAAAATAATGCTTCCTGCATCGCTGGCTTTACTCTGGTGGCAGTATGGATATGTACGGAGTCTATATGTGTATCAATAGGTTTGACTGGAGCTCAGGTATTTAGCCACTGGTCATGACAGATAATGACACTACAGGTCTTTGCTCTACTAGTCCCATGATTCCTGTTTATTCTTCTGAGGATAAAAATTGGAGGTAAAACTACTGAAACCCTTACTTTTAAAGATCCCTTCACTGCCCTGACTGAGCATCCAGTTTGATCATTGCCTCAGTTTCTGTTTGCTAAATTAAAATGTAGATACTTGATGCATGGGAGTGTCATGAAGATTATTTCAATAGTTAGAAACTTCAGGAATGGTATAGTAATAAATATTATTTGTATTATAGAGCCTAAAAAAGAAGGTGTTTTGTATAATAAAGAGATACTCTTTTGGATTTGTATGGATATCTGGAGTATATCAGTGAACACAATTTAGAGAGCAAACTTTCAATAGCATATTGTGGTGCATGAAAAAAACACATGCAGAGGCATATGCAGATGTGAAAGAATTAATGAACATTTTAAATAACAGGGGAACCTCACTATTCAGAAATACCAGTACTCAAATACATAATTTTATATATATATATAAGCATATTGCCACATTCTCTTTCAACTAACCTTTGCATGAAAGAAACTTCTGCTGATGTCAAACGACCAGAAGGACATTAGCAGCTGATATTGGTGACTGTCGGGTGTTGTTGGGTTTGTCTCCCCACCACCAGGTTGGCTTCCCTCACTACTGCCACTGACCTTGCAAACAGCTCCGACAAAGGTCGGAATGGATTCATTGATCAGCCAGGCCAAGCATATGACAGTCTGTGCCTTAATTGAATCCCAAAAGGGGGCAGACTGGGTTTTTATTACAGAGGCCAGACGATAGCACTCATTAAAGCTCCACAGACTGTGTGGTTTACTAATTAGTTTATTATACAGACACCTTGACGATGGGCAAAGTTGTCATTTTGCCCTTTATCGCACAGGGGATGTTGTTAAAAGTTTAATCAGCTAACACTGACCAACTTAGCTTGGCAGGCTGTGGACAGTCATTACTGAGGTCACCCCTGCTGTAGCAATTCTGACAGGGTCACAGCATGAATCTCCAATAAAAGCACATTACATAAGGTAAGAGTGCACCTGAAAGGGAACCAGGAAAAGAAATGTGCTCAGTGGGGAGTAAGAAACAGATGGACTGTTAGGACAAGTGAAGGCTGTTATGGTTTCTCTTTGCTTACATTGGTTAACATATGCTTTTTGGAAGTATGGGGAGCTCTGAGCTATTGCTGTGATATGTTCATTAGAACACAAGATAGCCTGAACCAAGTGGTGTGAGAACAGGCATTAAGTATCTCTGCTTTTGAGAAAGCAGGGATGATTTCAATAGTTAAGCAATGCCTAACACCCAGGTAATGCTCTGGTCCAGAGGTGTGGGAGAACTTGAGCTGGGAACACTGAAGAGTGAGACAACACAGGTTTCCCCCAGCATTGCTTTTCCTTCAAATGTACTCAACATACTCTGGGTCATTTCATGATGTACTCTAATATCTTTATTCCCTTCAGGTGTGGGCATGTGTAACAATTTAGAGAAACTTTTCATAAGGTTACTTTCATGTAGTTTTACTACAGTGACATTTGGATGTCCCAGCAGAGTTCAGGCCTGTTAATATTCAGTTTTACGCAAACAAATGCTCTGCAACCGCTCCATGTCAAAAGACAGAGTATAACTACATATGTCAGATTAAGTCTGATGCAAAAAACAGTGGAAAAATGACAGAGATTCTTGATCTTCTTTTCAGAGTCCCACTGACTAAACCATACTGCAACATGATCTTTTTTATTTAGGAAACTAGCTAAAAATAAAAATAGCTTGATCTGTCTGTTGGTCGCACCTATGAATCAACTTCAGTCAAATCTAAGGCTAGATAGGGTCCTCAGTTCCTTTAAGTCTTCTGGTAGCATTTTCCACAAATGCTGGTAGAAGCTGACCATTTTTAATTATTTTGTTGAGGGAAAGACAGGGAAAACAGCAGTCATCCCTCCTGTTTGGTAGCAGGTGGCTGGCAAATCAACTAGTCAGTGTGACTAATGTACCAGATAGATAGGCCATGGCACTTGCTGTCTCGTGTTGAGACACAAAGAAACTCAGGTAGGGGACTCAAAGTGTATGAAGAATCTGTGAAAGACCACATGGAGCAAGAGGGTATTTGAAGGCAGTCTGGGGAAACATCACTTCCCAGGAAGGAACTGGGAAAGTGGGTTAGCAATGAGTTTTGTTTAACTCATTAAACAAATTAGTTTAGAACAGGCTTTTAAGGATGGAAAGAAAATTAGTTTGTTGAGGTTCATACCTGTAGAAGATGTAGATGATTCTATAAAATGAGTCTTTGATAACTGCTGCACATCGAACAAATAATTTCTTTCAGTGTAGAGAAGTGTGACATGAAAATCACTTTCCAATCCTTGAACAGGATCATGACAGAAACAAAGTAGAGATGACCCAATAGGAAATCTCCTGAGCTTGAGTTTCAGTTTGCAGGGACAGGAGTACACCATCATGTCATCCAGAACCTGGGAGTGATTGTTTACAGATGCACACATTGCCGGAATTAGCAACTAACAAAGATGCCCATGATGCTGGGCCACAGCTGCAGCCTGTGATAGAAAAAAATGCTTGTCAAATTTGGAGCATTTAATAAGTGTAGTGACTTTGTTGCCCTGAGAGAGTGTTAGGATATTCTTGGCTTCAAGTCACATAGGGCAGAATAAGCTGAACATGACTGCATTTTGGCACTGCCACAAAGTGCTGTCTGTATTCTTTGTCTGACAAGTGGGCTAGGGTCCCCCATTTCAAACATAATTCACAACCAGCAGCTGTAATTCCAGAATACGTTTAGAAACCAAAAAAATAATATTAGATATACAGGATGCATTGTATTCTGGGAACTAAAGCTAAATATTTGTAATAAGATATATTGCATTTGTTTCACTTCTGATTTTAGCCTTTTTATTTGTAGACAGTTATCAGCTGAAATTTTGGCTTTGGTTTGTCAAGTGACAGATTAGTTGGTGACTACAATAGAGAATATTACATGGAGTATCGCTGCATATTTTTGAGACTCGCTTCCTCCAGCCTTATGCCACTTATAGTTGCATCACATAGCGAAAGTAGGTGGAAAGTAGGAGACCATTCTTCTACTTTCACTTTAGCTTTTTTCTGTTCCAAATGTCCAGCATATCTACTTTAATATTCCATCATCATTGAAGACATGAATGACAGAGTCCATGTCAACCATGTTCAGTTCAGCAGGAGTAAACCACTGTTCAGTCTTATTTAAACACAAAATGCAGCCATAAAACAAATAGACTAGTATCTGTGTCTAGCTAAGGCATAACCTGTGGTCCTGATTCTCCTATACACAGGGTGAGAATTTTGTCAGAACACTGATAGCTCCGGCCCAGAAACTTTGGCTCCTTGGATCTGTCATCATATAGAGTAAAGATCAATGAGTGTACACTTACAATATGTCCTGAGCACAGTGCACTGTGGGGTGTGCAATAAAGGAAATATGAGAGGAAGCCAATGCCATGACAAAGCACAATAGATGCTCTACGATTCACAGCAACTTTATCTGAATGCTTAGGACAAGAATAAAAAAAGAATATTAGACAGACTTTGAACTTGGTTTTGCCAGCATAGTTCCCTTAACTTTGATTTTGACAAGCTGAGTGTGGCCCATGTATCTATTCGGAACATGAATCCACTCACATTTCTCACACAGGAATCTCGCCAGAGTATATTGCAACATGGGAGTGAGCAACAGGTCATGTAAAACGGAGGTACCATTGCTAGTTAACGTGTCTTGGTAGTCACTCCAGGAGTCTTCTCGTAGTGACAGATTGCTCTGTTACAACCACACAGGCAAACGCTCCATCATTAA
The DNA here is from genome assembly GCA_039720435.1 of Amazona ochrocephala. Taxonomy (NCBI): domain Eukaryota; kingdom Metazoa; phylum Chordata; class Aves; order Psittaciformes; family Psittacidae; genus Amazona; species Amazona ochrocephala. The sequence continues at coordinate 66,462,905 of CM077880.1, read as the reverse complement.
CTCGCTTTAAAAAAAGCTGCCTTAACTGTGAAACTAAAAGACTCCAACTTTTCTTTTTGCTGTAGCTCCCTCAGGCAATGAAGGAATTTGCGATGTGTGTCAATGAGACATTTGAAATCTCACACATTTAAGTCGTTCCGACTTCAACAGCATTTTAAATACACTGAAACCAGCAGCATTTCTAAATTCACTTACCAGTTTTCTTCCCACAAGCTTGCTCCTACAAGCCTCAAAGGCAGTAGAAAATGTTATTATTTGAACAAAGTGTCTCTTTGTAACTGAATTAAATATAAATCCATTAAAAAGAGAGACAGATAATATAATAATTAATACTTTATACCATTGTATTACCTTTCTATTGCAGACTAAAGGTATTAATTCAGCCTTAGCCAACCATTTCTCTTCCCATTTTATAAACAGAAAAATTGAGGCACAAAGGGTCAAAGTGATTTAACTGAAGGCTCAAGGCAAATCGGTATCAGGACAGCCGTAAAATCCTGAAAATCTGGTTCTCAGGACTACATCCACTGTTTTGGCACCAACCTAACCATATAGCAAAGATACAGTAGAAGAAAGGTACCTCCAGCAGCACTACAATAATACAAATGACTACAATGAAAAACAACAGTGAATCCTCGGTCCCCGAATCTCAGTCTCAGGAAGATGTATGGCTCAGTGGAAAGAAAGCTCTGAGTAGCATGGCCATTATTTCAAGAAATCTGCTGCCTGCATTCAGGGGTGGGCAAATTGCAATAACTTCACCTCATCGTGTGAGGTATTTCTCAGTGTACATGAAGAAAATCTCATAATCCTGTCCTCCAGTCTTTCACCATGCAAGTAGGTAAGGAGTTCCTATTAAGTTCAGCGGTGTGAGACTGCAATTAAGCAGTGATTAAGAGTCACACAATGCAGTCCACTGGAGGGATGAGCTGTGTTCTGGTTAACGCGATCGGCAAACAAACTGCTTTGAAGTGCTTAGACGTAGGGTGTTAGAGAAGGTATCCAGCATGAGGAACTACTGCTCTGCCCTCACACAGACATAAATCCGCGTTTCACTCAGCCCTGTAGATGGATGGACCTGTTTATCCTCTAGAGGGATTTTACATGGCACCAGCAGGCTGCCCACAGTGCAAAATCAGGCCTTTAATGATTGCTTGTGAGAACTGAGAACGACAAAGCATTTCATTAATCGTCCATTCCTCATCAGTCTCTTAATAGATCTATGAATGAATAAATACCCAAAGGAAATTGCTACTTTAAAAAAGGAAGAAATTGGGTATCAGTTTGAAAATTGGCAGACACAAGAGTTGCCTTTTAACTCTGGAGTCATTCAACTTTTGTTGGAGTGTTACATAAAAGCTTTTAATTTACCGAGTACCTTTTTGTGAGTCGAGGGGATCATTTGTGACTAATGAAGAGCAAAGAACATTTTAATAATAGTGACAACTGGCTTTGATATTAATATTGTCTCCAAAAAAGTCTCTTTTGAAGTTTCCGAGATTAGGAAAACCCTTTGTATTTTATCCAACCGTGTTAATAAAATTGCCTTCCCTACATAATGCTCTCTCCAAAGAGAAAGTGATTTTACCCCATTTAGTTCCCTGCACTATCCTTTGGATATTTTTGTATAATTTTTTTCTCACTTGTCATTTTCCTGTTCATCAACATTTCTATTTTTTTTTATTAGTTTTCAGAAATCATTTTTTAATGAAAACTCAAGTGTAATACTCTGCTTCTTACAAGAACTTAAACATATTTCATATCTTTAAAAAATGGAAACCTTTTTGCATGTCATGATATTTCTTAAGACTTCTTTAGGGGGGAAGTAGGACAATGTTAATGGTCCTTCACTGTTCCTTAGAATTTCTGGAGTCTTATTAAAGGATCAAAAAAACCCAGGTCACCCAAGAACAATATCGTTAGGTGAGGATCCCTTCACATGTTTATGTAGGCAAAGAGATTCAGGTGATATTCAGAAATAAAAAAACTTAATATGTTGTTGAAAATGGCATCATCAATTTAAACAAGACACCCTCCCTCTATAAATGCTGTGGGGATCTGTCCTGGGTTCAGCAGTAGCAGTCATTTTTCTCCTTCTTAGTAGCTGGTGCAACACTGTGTTTTTGACTTTCGGCCTGGGAACAGCACTGATAACGCTGATGTTTCAGTTACTGCTTAGTAATGTTTTGGTCTGACCAAGGATTTTCTGAGTCTCATGCTCTGCCAAGGAGGAAGGGAAGCCGCAAGGAAGAAGAGACAGGACACCTGACCCAAACTAGCCAGAGAGGTATTCCGTACCACGGCATGTCATGCTCAGGATGTAAAAACGGAGAACAGAGATCCAGAAGAGTTGGGTTCGCTGCTGGGTCGGGCTTGGTATCGGGTGATGAGCAGTTGCATTCTCTTTTCTTGTATTTCCCTTGTCATTATTATTATTGGTGGTAGCAGTAGTGGTTTGTGTTATACCATAGTTACTGGGCTGTTCTTATCTCAACCTGTGGGAGTTGCATTCTTTCGATTCTCCTTCCCATCCCTCTGGGAGCGGGGGGAAAAAAGAGGAGGGAGGGAGTGAGCAAACTGCATGGCTGAGAGGCTTAAACCATGACAGGATCACAACAAAAGCCCAAATTAATAGTGGGACTTTATCCTCTCCCTGTGTTCTAAGAAACATGTCTTTTTCACACCTAGTAGTAGGCTTTACGACTCCTGACCTCTTCTCGTTTACTGTTTCCAAGATGAATTGTAATACCAGTGTTACAGTTATTGTTTCTTCAGATGCACTATAGAATCATAGAATTACAGAATAGTTAGGGTTGGAAAGAACCTTAAGTTCATCTAGTTCCAACCCCCCTGCCATGGGCAGGGGCACCTCTCACTAAACAACCCATGGCAACCTCTCATGGCAACCCATTCCAGTGCCTCACCACCCTCACAGTAAAGAATTTCTTCCTCAGATCCAATCTAAACTTCCCCTCTTTAAGTTTGAACCTGTTACCCCTTGTCCTCTCACTACAGTCCCTAATGAAGAGTCCCTCCCCAGCATCCCTATAGGCCCCCTTCAGGTATTGGAAGGCTGCTATGAGGTCTCCACGCAGCTTTCTGTTCTGCAGGCTGAACAGCCCCAATTTTCTCAGCCTATCTTCATACAGGAGGTGCTCCAGTCCCCTGATCATCCTTGTGGCCCTCCTTTGGACTTGTTCCAACAGTTCCATGTCCTTTTTACGTTGAGGACACCAGAACTGCACACAATACTCCAAGTGAGGTCTCACGAGAGCAGAGTAGAGGGGCAGGACCACCTCCCTCGACCTGCTGGTCACGCTCCTTTTGATGCAACCCAGGATATGGTTGGCTTTCTGGGCTGCAAGCGCACACTGCCGGCTCATGTTCAGTTTTTCATCAACCAACACCCCCAAGCCCTTCTCAGCAGGGCTGCTCTCAATCTCTTCTCTGCCCAACCTGTAGCTGTGCCTGGGATTGCTTCAACCCAGGTGTAGGACCTTGCACTTGTCATGGTTAAACTTCATCAGGTTGGCATCAGCCCACCTCACAACCATGTCAAGGTCCCTCTGGATGGCATTCCTTCCCTCCAACATATCAACCGAACCACACAGTTAGGTGTATAATATTCCTGAATTTTGCTGCCCTGAAGTTTTCCTCCATGTCCCAACAAGAGCTTGTTCTTTAATCCTTTTCATGACAAACTGCTGTACATGTCTTTGAGTACGTGCCGTTCTCTGCCCGGAAGTGCATTTGAATTGTCTGTGTCACACAGGCAGGTGCTTTTCCTTGTAGGTGTGCTGAATGCAGGTTTTGGTCAGGAATGTATCAGTTTTGCATAAATTATGACTGAAGAGAAGGAAAACATTTGTCTAATTCTGTTCTAAGTTTGTTGTTCTATGAACAATTGCAATGTAGATGTTACTTATTCAGTGGCAGATCCTGAGATCATGCCATCTATACAGGTTAACATGGAGACAACCACAGCTGAGAATAAGTTACTTCTGGTTTGTTTGTGAGTTCTTTGTCCTTAAAAATTTTATTACATCTCACAGACTTTTTTAAGTCATAGCAAAACATGACATATCTGAACTGGAAGACACATCGATATTTAGTTTCACTGAAGGGGGTCAGCTGCAAATGACTAATGTGAAAAAAGTGTATCTAAAAAATGGTGAAAACAATCCAATGGACCCAGTTCCTCTTGATTTTAAATTCTGTCCACAGTCTTTCTTATTTCAAATGAAACACTACTCATTTTCCCCGCAGTTTTCAGACAGGGTTACAAGTTAAAGCAATACACTTGCTTCAGAATCTTGTTGAATCAGGACTGCATGTGATGTATTTCAAGTCATGAATCATTTGAAGCATAAACCAGAAAAAAATCTTTTTCTTCAGTTTCTTTCCTACTGCCCATGATGTATTCCCTCCAGCTCTTCCTTAATTAGGGAAGTTAAGACCAGTAATTTATCTCTAGTTGTTTCCTCCAGGCAGCAGCAGCGGTAGGAACAGTAGCATAGACTGGGCTCCAGATGTTTTACCACGTGCTCTAATCCTACTGGGTAAGTTTCCATCAGTCCCAAAAAACATCAGTATTGCTTTTGGTACCTCTTCCAAAGAACAGACAGGACAGATAGCAGTCTACTCAGGATACAAGCACAGAACAAAACAGGTCTACAATCTTATGCTGACTTCTGAAGGTGCCCCATGTCCTCTATAAGTTAAATATGGTTCAGCTGTGTTTTACTCAGTGAGGGACAGAAGAGAGTGAACCACCTCTCTCTCCTTGGAGCAGCCCCTTGTAGCACATTTTTTATTAGTTCTGACCAAATCCAAGTCCAGGTACCTATTTTGATTTTTACATATTATTAGTTACAGGAGAGACTGCAGGCTCAGTAACACCTTTTACCGGAAACTCTAGGCATGTGATAAATATGTGTAATTTTGACACAGAGAAGTTTGCTACGAGGTAACTAAATGAAGGCCTACAGCTAATATTTACGGACGAGTTTCTAACAGAGGGATGGTAAGTCTAGGCTGCTGACTCAGCATACACTATATATAGGGATGCTGTCACTAGAGTAAAGATAACCAAGAAGGTTACGAGGGGCCAGAGACGCCCCTGTGATCTGCAGGAGCCAGGGCGCCCACAGAGACTCATTCACTTCTACTGCACCTCAAAGTGGGAGGAAGAAAGGACCTTAGCATTCGTTCAGATGAAGAAACCTTTTATGGGAGTTTCTGTAATGCTTCATTTTGAATGACTATGTGGTAACTAGAGCTGGATGACTGCATAATAAGGCTCACTGGCTCTCTGATAGAAACTTTCATAAAGGAAAAAGTTACTGATGAAAGCGAATGGGATTTTGTGTGTGTGTTTCTTGTGCAGCTTGAGGTTTCATCTGGATTTCAGTGCATGTAAAATGAGGGACAACAGGGGAGCAGGCCACAAACCTTAACTCCCTGTGCTCTATTCCTGAAAGTAAAGGAAAAGCATCAAAGGGAATGAGAGTGACAGACTCTCAAACTGAAAGACATTGTATATTCTTGCTTTAGGTCACAGCCATGGTTTGCACCACAGAGCAAAGTCTGTCTAATTTAACATTTATGAACTTCTCATTTCCAGGGTACAGTCTTAAGTGGTCTTGGAAACTTAGGGTGATAGTGCAGAGTTACAGTTATTGTCTAGTATTTGCTTTTTACTTTTGGCAAATTTTAAACTTTTCATTTATGCTTGGGTGCTGGATGACTTCTTTATTAGAGATCCTTTCCCTCCTTTTCCTTAGCCTCTCCTCTTCAATGCTCATAAGGCTGAAAAAGTAAAAGCCCTACCATGTCACCAATTTATACCAACATTTTTACATATATACTTTCTTTGTTCGTAAAACATACTAAAACTTTACATTATACATGAATGTAGATAAACCACCAATGAAGCATGTGTGCTCCCACCAAATGCAAAGGAGAACCTTTGCTAACTGATGTTTCTGCATTCATGTTAAATTCACTTTTGCATAGGGCTCAATAAATGAGAAAGTGTAGAAACAAATGCATGGAAAATATTATAATATTTTGGGAACAATACGACACAGAACTATAATTACTGTATTCGTAGTGTTAAGATAAAGAATAAACTAGGTTTTTTCCAAGATTTTAATTATTTTACAGATTGTAAAAGGTGTTTTTGAAATAGCTTTCAAGCTACTTCATCTTTTTGCTTATTTAACTTTTCAAGTGTTCAGTATGCAAATTGTTACATATATATTTATTTATATGTGTGCTCATACCATAATCATGCCATCTCATTTATGAGAACAAATGGGCTTACTTGAGTAAGTGCTCACATTTGTAGTGCAGTTGTAAACTGGTGTACTGTGAACATACTAAACTGGTGCTTCACTACTGTGTTCCTGTACCAGGCTTCAGCAATAACGCATCTTCTTTGAAATGTAAATTATCTTTTTTGCTTATACAGAAACAAAACAGGAAGATCAAATGCACAGAGTTTTTCTAATCAGCTGACAGCATCATTTGAAGGATAGAATTGATGTTAATAGAAAAAATAGTAAACTAAACGCCATGCCTTCTGTTAAGTTGTTGCTGTGTGTTTTGGATAGATTCTTCTAGTTCTGATTCTGCCCAGTAGAATATCCCATTAGTTCCCTCCGTAGCTACTGGACTGATTATGTTGAAATTTTCAAGTTTTTTCTCTGTTCTTCAAAAGTTCAGCTGTGCAGCACAAGGAAAGAAGAGATTCTGTATAAGCAAAGAATAAATTAGAGATCATTTTGACAAATGTGTGTGGAGACGTAAAGCATGAATCCCGTTTCTGGTCATGAAACGAAATCATTTCTTATCTGATAGTCCAGGGTTGATATAGGCTTTCCGAAGTACCCGTGTGTACAAGCGGCTAATACAATTGGTTCACTAACACCCCCCACATGGGTCTCTTCACTTCTTCATTGGTGGATATCTTGCTCACTGGTTGCCTTGACTGGCTGCTTGCTTCTTGCTTCTCTCTTCCTTCTTATCTTGCCCACAATACACCCAAAACTTTCCCATCAACATTCCTCAGCTGTCTCAAAGCTTTCCCAGGAGCTAGTCCAACTCAGAAATCTTTCACATTTACACCCACAAATGTGAACTTCTGTTATTTCTGGATGGACTGAAATAATCCAGAACAAGTCAACAAGAAAACGAGAGAATGATCTGAAACCTAGAATACAAGAATTGGGCAAACGTAGTCTGTGATTTTTAAACTTGCAAAAATTGCAGATAAATGAATTCTAGGCCAAATATTTAAGGAGCAATGCTCAACCCATCTGTAAGCAAAGGATGTAAAAGCGACAAGGAAGAACTGACAGATATATCCGATTTAGAATCTGTAAAACCGATCACATTTCCTTCAATGGCAGGGTAACAGGATTCATGGAGTGAAGTAGTCGTGAGTCATGATCAGATTATGACATGATTTGAAAGATGTTACCATAAATAAACCAAGAAAGTGCACAACAGGAAAGTACTGTAAGAACATCAAGTTATAAAACTGAATACATACATACACATATATATACATATATACATATACAGTGTTAGAAGTGGCTTTCTGCTAAACTGGAGCAATGCAGAAAAGAAGAAGAAGAGTCATACTTCGACCTGTTCTGGTTTTCAGTAATGAAGGGTGGAATTAAGCATATATAATAATTTTCATGGATTGTACCTAACCAGTGTGAATCACAAGTGCCTTTGAGGATAGGGTTAGAATTCAAAACTGTCTCAGTAAATTAGAACTGCAGTCTGGTAAAATAAGAGATGGTTTAATAAGGCACAGACAAAGGTGCTATGCTTATTTTGATTCTTCTTGACCAAACTCATGACTTCTGCACAAATACAAGATGAGAGAGAGCCGTCTATGCAGCAGATTTGACAGAAATGGGTTTGGGGTTATAAGGGATCATAATCTGTACATAAATCAATAATTTTAACCACTTGTACTAGGATGTGTAAAAAGAAGTGTCACATATAAATCAAGGCAAGTAATCTCTTCAATCTTCTGGTAAAGCCCTCAACTCTCATCTCCTGTTCGGGTTACTACATTTTAAGAAAGATGTGAAGAAAGCAGAGGTAGTCCAGAGGAAAGTGACAAAAATGATAAAAGACCTATAGAAAAATGTCTTGCAAGCAAAATTTTAGAGGCTCGTTTAGTCTGAAGATCAGAAAACCGAAGGGAGAGGGAATAACAATTTTCAAATCAGTTCATTTCTGTGAAGTGAATGGCAATTAGTAAACTTCAATGTACAGTGAAAGTAGAAGGGGGAGGATGGTGAGGGTTACTAAGTGGACTATCAGTGTCCCTTTCCCTCTATGATTTTCTATGTCCTCTCAGAAAAAGGAAAGAATTTCCTCTCCTTTTCTATCTCTGTCCTCTCTAAATTAAAATCATTCAATAGATTTAAATCCTGGAGTCTATGTCAGTATTTAGGCAGATGTTAAACGAAAAATTGAAAAAAAAAAAAAAATAAACTAAAACAGTCTGATCTCTGTTTATTAAAGATTTAAGCATGTGACTAAATTTAAGCCAGTCAAGCCCTTTAATTACTGAAGTGATTGAAGTTGGGTGTTGTTTGTAACATTTCTGAACTTAATCTGAGTTTAGACTATTTGTACCTTGTCAATTTAGTTCATCTATTGCTTAGGAATTTATGCATATTTAAACAGAAAATTGATGCAGATGAACTGAGGTCTCAAACTTCTGAACATACATGCTCTAGACCTGCATCTTTTTCCCTCTTTCCCTCGCCAGCAGGGGTCTATACATCAAGATTTTGTGTTCTGACCTTATAGTTTGAAAGATATTGAGTGCTTTAGTCTCCAGTATTGAAATCATTGAATGTCTGTTGCTGACTCAGATGGAAACAAGGTTAAGCCTGTAAATAGTAACATTATTGAAAATCACTTTTAAAACTGCAATTTCCTGACTAACAGTGAGGCTGGTTTTATCAAACCTCTCTCCTAAAACCGGGTATGAGGGCTTGTACACCTGCACAACCATTAACACGCTGCTGGAAAAGCAAGTCAGCTTTGCCCACATTTTTGGGAGGACACTTCTGAACATGTAGCTATTAAAACAGTAATTGCTCTGTTACTCTGCAGTTGAGAGGTGATTGCAGCCCAGACCCACACTGACACAGCACACTTCTGGCACCCAAAGCCACAGCTACCTAGGTTTTCTATAGGAATTCACACAGATGTGTCACTGCTGCTAATTCATTCTTCCTTTACTGAGAAGGGTGAATGGGTGTGTCACAGTTTAAGCCTCTCACACAGTTCACTCACTCACTCCGCCCTCTTCCTTCCCCCTAGCTCCCAGAGGGATGGGGAGAAGAATCAAAAGAATGTAACTCCCATGGGTTGAGATCAGAACAGCCCAGTAACTAAGGTATAACACAAACCACTACTGCTACCACCAATAATAATAATGATAAGGGAAGTAACAAGGGAAGAAAATACAACTGCGCACCACCTGATACCAAGCCCAACCCAGCAGTGAACCCAACTCTTCTGGGTCCCTGCCCCTTGTTTTTACATCTTGGGTATGACGTGCTGTGGTATGGAATACCTCTTTGGCTAGTTTGGGTCAGGTGTCCTGCCTCTGCTTCCTTGCGGCTTCCTCTCCTCCCTGGCAGAGCATGAGGCTCAGAAAGTCCTTGGTCAGACTAAACATTACTGAGCAGCAGCAACTCAAAACATCGGTGTTACCAGCGCTGTTCCCAGGCCGAAAGTCAAAACCACAGCGTTGGACCAGCTACTAAGAAGGAGAAAAATGACTGCTATTGCTGAACCCAGGACAGGGTGCAAAAGAATCACTGCATCCCAAGACTTAGAAAATGTGTGGAATATGTGGGTATGTGAGATAGTAGTTAGGTGAATCTTTGTGAATCAAGTCCATGGGAAAACAGAGAATTCTAGCCAAATTCTAGAAAGCAACTATAGTAATTAACACTTCCCAAGGGATATTTGTTTTTTTAATCTTTAGCTCTGTAAATGTTGATGATAAATTACAACATACCCTAAATTACAACAGTGGTAGAGAATTATGTTCTCTACCTTGGGGTAAAAGATCATCTTTTGATTAAAAAAATCTGCAAAATATTATACAATGCTGCATGTTTATGTATTGTTATAATTATTTACTCTAATATCTTTCTGATGGTTATTAAAAATATTTTGGTTCCTTTAAACAAAAACACATTACGATGCTGTCATACTTCTGTAGCATGAAACTTGTCTATGGCTTAAAACCAAGTTACGTACTAAGTAGTAGAAATTGTTGTTCTTTGTCATTTTGGCATAATAATATTTGCTGTTGAGAACAAGTATAGTGATAAAAAAGGAAAGTTTTTCCTCATCTGATATGAATCAGCTTTGTTCCAGTTGTTTCAGAACAGTTACTAGAATTTGCACTTCCTGAAGCCACTTACAGCTGCACAAAACTACCTTTATGAAGCTTTAGTCTGTGCTACTCAATGTAATGTTATGCAAAGACTCATGTTATACATATATTACAATTCAAAATATGCCCAGCAAATAGGAAAAATCTCTGGTGGACTCCACAGCTGTCAGTATAAATTGTGCAGTGTAAGGTTCAGGTAAAAACCTGGCTCTTGGGTTCCACCTGCCTGCAGCTGCCCAGCCCAAACTATTTCCTTGAAACATTACTTATAATCAGCTTTGGGAGCACCTGATTGTAGGAAACGTTTTGGTGACGCTGCAGAGAACCAAAATTTGAAATGAACACTTCAATATATGTATAATTTTGCCTGTGGGGTGAATGGTGTCTGATGATCTACAATGACTTTACCTGTTCTTCCACTTCTCACTACTGCCTCTTATAGTCATGCAGTTCATAGGCTGAATTTACACACTGTTTTGCACATCTAAACAGATAACATTGATAACTTATAATAGAATTCAAATTAGTTATTTGTGAACAGATCTACCGTACTTTTATTTTGTCCTACTCTTTATTATTCTGAATTTTCCCCTCTGGAGAAAAAAACCATGAGGTTTGTGTTTCTTATAATTCATTCACTTTTACAAAAGAAACATTAATTGGATCTTTTTCTCTCTTACCTGATTTGGTCAAGCAGATAAAGTCTGGTACTGAATGTCAGTAAATTCAAAAGCTGTTATGAATAGTGGTAGCATTGCACAGTGAATTTCCCAAGGTATTCCATAATAGAAACAAACATGCTCTTGCAGTACAATATTAAGACATACAGCATTTCAGCACTTTCTGTGCTTCCAACAATTAAATTACAGTTACCATGCACTGGGTTATAGGAGGAGGAGCAGAATTCTCTTCCCTTACTACTCTGTGGAGTATTAAACCTAGTTATTTTATTAACTAAAGGCTCTCTTGGGAAAGCCAACTAAAATTATCATATCCTCTCACACACATAGTGTAATTAAGGCCCCTATACAAAAGGTACTTAAGCACATGCTTTACTTTAAGCACAAAGTTAGATGTCTTGATTCAATCAGGATTACTGCTGGGTTTAAAATGAAGTGCATGCGTAAGTGCTTTGTACTAAGGTTCCTATCATCGGAATAGCTAGAGAGCTATAAGGATATAAGTTTGCCTTGTTATCCAGAATTGAAATGGATGAGATACAATGCCTTTTCCTCTCAAATAACTCTTGATGCCTCCTCAGAAATTAATGCACAGTGAAACCTGCAGGATATCTGAGGTCTCATCTCAAAAAAACCAACCCAATTAGGTTTTTTTTGGTTTGCTGTGAGCACCACATCTTATTTCCTTATTTTAGGCCTTTGGTTGGGATTTCATTGATTGCAAAGGCATTTAAAGGATATTATATATATTCATTGATTTTCTTAAATGACTGTCCTACATGAACAGCACTGAGAAAGTGTGGCAATAATTGCTCTGGGAGTCAACTTCTCAGTACATAAATTTTTTTGCATGAGCTTTATACGGTCAGCACAATGTAAGCCTCAGTCGTCTAACACTGGCAGAATTTTACATCACTTTCTTGTCAGACTGGAAGTGGGGCTATCCCTTGGTATACTTCTGTGTCTACAGGCAATGGTAGTGTTCTTCCTCCAAATGAACACTTCAGTCATGCCCAGAAATAAGCCAGGAAACCTCAAATAAGGACTAAAGACGATAAAAGCAGTTCAGCAGCTCATCTTAAATTGCCTGTTCCGGATTTGAGCTGTTCTACTGCAAGGATGAAATTACGTCTAACCTGATGCTGGCATACTCAACCATTATTTTTTATCCATGTAGCAGTATACAAGAATGCACACCTGTGCTCTCCAACAACACACATAAACCCAGATGCTCCAAACCTGTGAGGCAATTGCAGCTGTGCCAGTTGCCATTTCTTTGATAGGGTCGTTTTGACAAATTCAGTAAATGAAAGCAATCATAATGTTAATATCCTTAGCAAATTTCTTTAATTTTTCTTTTTTTTTCTTTTTTTTTTTCTTTTTTTTTTTTTTTTTTAAGATCATGGTGCACCCGTTGTGGTAAGAGAAGACGAAAAGACCAACGATCTGTGTTTGCTTCATGCTCAATAGGAAAGTTCTGGAGATCAATTTAATGTTAGCTAGATAGCGCTTTTTGTATTTGTGACTTTCAAATGCCATGAAATGCCTATAACACAAACATTTCCTTGCGCTACAAACTTGGATTAGACAGGGAAGTGTGCTTGTCACCCGTTACTCCCCTCTTAAACACTATTATAAGTGTCTGAGGTGTAAGGGAAGTATTGCCTAACGGAAGTATTCTCTGGTCATTCTCTGCTGGGTACCAGAAATATGCATCCGCTCAAATCTCCTGAAGGTGATGAGCCAGGGATGCTGTTGGTCATGTTTCACTTTACCTTTAGACAGATCTGTTCATCTGGGTTGCCAGAATGCTATGTTCCTGAGCACTAATTTATGATAAAAAATGTTGAGCAACCAACCAAATGCATAATCTTTTGTGCATTTCCATCTACCTGCTTCTTCCCCCTTTACTCATTCAATAAGTCCTTACTGTGTATTTTCTTCTCTTGGCTGTCAAAGGTATCTTATGCTTAAACTGTATGAGAAAATCCCCTAAGCCACAATGCCACATGTTCCATGCAATCAAAAGAACTTTGGCTTGTGTTAATCTAGGTGTGCTATATTGTATGCACCTGGGCAGTGTGTGTGGATGTGCCATATTAAGAAACCATACATTACTTGTCTCTGAGCTGTAGCACAGAGAAATAAACAACCATATGGCAAATTAACTTTTTCTTTATTGCTTTGTTTTATTTGTTTCAAAATCACACAGTGCCACAAATCCAGAATATTAACAATGCTCCATCTGGAAAGTGGAAGGTTTTGCTGCTTTGCCATCCCAGCATGTTAGCTTTCTTGAAAAACTTCAGTTGCTTTCCCCGCCTCCCTGCCTCACACCTCAGGGATTTACTGTACCCAGGGAGGTCAGTGAGAACAGCATATCTTTCTTTTGTCTTTGCTGGGCTCATTAAAAACTCTAATGCACAAAGCAATATGTCAGATCTGTAATAAAAGAGAATCAAGTTAGAGATATAGCTTGATGATTTCTTTACTCTGTGATTTCTCTTTCTTTTAAAAGGGAATGGAATCATTTCTCGTTCTCCAATTCTATGGCTGAAAGAGCTGTTGGAGAAAGTCAGTGACCAGCTGTATGCCTTTGTTATTCCAGTATAAAATGGAGGTAGTTCATACTACTATAAATAAAAAGCAATGATTATTACAGTATGTAACTATCATTTGTCATTATTCCTATATTGAAATGCACAGCTATATAACCAGACCTCCAGGGAACATGTATGTATAATTTAACATGGTCTGGGTTACCATTCACTTTACTACTGTTTCTTTCCATGTCAGAGAAACTTTTTTCCATCTAAATCACTTAAAATAAACTATTCTTGGCCTATATTTGTAACCATTATTACCACTTGGATTACCTCTTGGGGGTACAAAGTCGCAATGTCCATAATCACACATTGATGTTCTGATGCATAGCCTGTTTTCTAGAGCTTACAGTCTAATTTCCCTTACACATAATCAAGTTAATATGTATTAGTGATCTACCCCTTGAGATACCTATGGGCAAGCTCCTAGACAGTAACAAGCATAATTGCTTCCTTTTCCATATAAGGTTTTTTAAAGATTTTTTTTTAATGCCTATTGTGACAGGCAAAAACTTTTCAATGGAAACTTGTGAAATTTTGTTTTTAAATTCTAAGTCAAGAGAAAAGTAGAAGTATTTCTCTTTGAAAGCAAAATTCCTCTTTAAATATTAGGTATGACCAAGAGGTATAAAAACCAAAGAGGAAGGTTGTTTGAAGATACTGATTGATATTTGCAAGTAAATTGGTGTTGTGGTTTAAGCCTAGTCAGCAAATCAGCCACACAGTTGTTAGCTCACTCCCCCCTTACTTTCCTCCGGCTACTAGAGGGATGGGGAGGAGAATGGAAAGAATGTATCTCCCATGGGTTGAGATCAGACCAGCCCAGTAACTAAGGTAGAACACAAACCACTGCTGCTACCACCAATAATAACAATGATAAGGGAAGTAACAAGGGAAGAAAATACAACTGCTCACCACCGCTGACCAATACCCAGCCTGCCCCCAGCAGTAATCTAACCCTTCCAGGGGACTGCCCCCAGTTTATATAGTGGGCATGATATGCCATGGTAAGGAATACCTCTTTGGCTAGTTTGAGTCAGGTGTCCTGTCTCTGCTTCCTCCTGGCTTCCCCTCCTCCCTGGCAGAGCATGGGGCTCAGAAAGTCCTTGGTCAGACTAAACATTACTGAGCAGCAGCAACTAAAATACATCGGTGTTATCAGCACTGTTCCCAGGCCGAAAGTCAAAACCACAGCACTGCACCAGCTACTAAGAAGGGGAAAAATGACTGCTACTGCTGAACCCAGGACAATTGGCTACAGTTCTTACCAGTTATCATTTGTAAGAGGAGCAGTGGCAACTGGCTGTATGACTATATGAGTAATTGCACATCTGCTGCAAATGCTTTGTGCAGTTTAAAAGGACCTTCATGCTCAATATGCAAAAGGACCTGTGACAGATCAGGAGCCAGCAAACAAACAGTAAGAACACAAAAACATTTGTGTATGAAAATGCATCTGTCCATGTGCTGGTGTTATGTTACTGAGCACATTACCTAAGTTCAGGTATCGCCTCTCAACTCAAAGATCATTTTTCTTTTCTTCTTCTGCCATTATCTCTCTTTTTCCTTCAAATGGAACTTGCCATTCCTTTTTTTTTTTGGGGGGGGGGAAATACAGCTGTGTATATTTGCATGTGTGGATTGCATTTTCAGTGTCTTTGGTTCTTTTTATCCTTTTCATTTCTCAGGCAACAAGAGGTGTGAGTGAGCACATTAAAAACGTCTACAATCATGAACAATGCAGTTCTAATTATAGGGAAGTACCGTACTGTAGTCAGTCTCTCAGCAGTTCTAATTATAAGACATCATCAGACTAAATTAATAAATAATGAAAGTTAATTTAGAAGTTCTGCAAAAAATGTAAATGGCATTTTTACATACAAGTAGAATTTGTAGTTAAACCAAAAACTGCCATACAATAACTTCATAGTTGCATGCACAAATCTGTGAATTCTTTGCTTTGATCTTTTTCCTCAGATATACTGGTGGATCATGTAGGCTGTCAAGTGGACATGCTAATTATCCATTTACAAAATTTCCTGTGCTCAATAACAGGTGTAAACTCAAGTCAAACCATACCACAATCTATTCTAGACATGGACAGCTGTGCTATGTCCTCTACCTCTGTACTCGTTCTTTCTGTTCACCTGTTGACTGTTTCACCTTTCTGTATTTTAAGACTGATGTACCTTAATCATATGAAAGAGACTTAAAATCTTTTCGTTATGAAAGCAGACCTCTATAACACACAAACACACAAATTACTACGCATTTTGTTTACCTCTCACACAAACCTAGATGGTTTTCTTTATTCTTTGTTACTTGTCCTCTCCCAAAGTCACCATGCATAATTTTATTCTGTCTTCATAATGGTGTTATGAAAGACAAAGCATCTAATAGACACGGCTTCTCTTTGATGCCTGCATAGTTTGGTAATTTCATTCCCATTTTATGTGGTTTCTCCTCTACCAGATAGATTCCTGAAACCAGCCACTAAAAGGGAAAAGTCAGATGCTCAGAAATGACTAATGATCTGGGGAGCCTGGAATTTTAGCTGTCAAATTTTATTTCCAGTATTTCCTGGAGGTCAATTTCCTTTCATTTGTTGACACTCAGAGTTAGGATTTACTTCTCAAACTTCTGGTCAAACAGATAAAACATATCCCTAATTAAAAACCAGTGTCAAACAGGAGCTTTGCCTTTGGTTTTCATAGAAACAGGCATCAGAAAAACATTACATAGAATCGTAGAATCATTGAATAGTTAGGGTTGGAAAGGACCTTAATATCATCTAGTTACACCCCCCCTACCATGGGCAGGGACACCTCACACTAAACCATGTCACCCAAGGCTGTGTCCAACCTGGCCTTGAACACCGCCAGCGATGGAGCTTTCACAACTTCCTTGGGCAACCCATTCCAGCGCCCCACCACCTTCACAGTAAAGAACTTCATCCTCATATCCAATCTAAGCTTCCCCTGTTGAAGTTTGAAACCCCTTGTCCTCTCGCTACAGTCCATAATGAAGAGCCCCTCCCCAGCATCCCTATAGGCCCCCTTCAGGTATTGGAAGGCTGCTATGAGGTCTCCATGCAGCTTTCTCTTCTCCAGGCTGAACAGCCCCAACTTTCTCAGCCTATCTTCATACGGGAGGTGCTCCAGTCCCCTCATCATCCTCGTGGCCCTCCTTTGGACTTGTTCCAACAGTTCCATGTCCTTTTTATGTTGAGGACACCAGAACTGCACACAATACTCCAAGTGAGGTCTCACAAGAGCAGAGTAGAGGGGCAGGATCACCTCCCTCAACCTGCTGGTCACACTCCTTTTGATGCAACCCAGGATATAGTTGGCTTTCTGGGCTGTGAGCGCACCCTGCCGGCTCATGTTCATGTTCTCATCAACTAGCACCCCCAAATCCTTCTCCACAGGGCTGCTCTCAATCTCTTCTCTGCCCAATCTGTAGCTGTGCTTGGGATTGCTTCGACCCAGGTGTAGGACCTTGCACTTGTCATGGTTAAACTTCATCAGGTTGGCATCAGCCCACCTCACAAGCGTGTCTAGGTCCCTCTGGATGGCATTCTTTCCCTCCAGTGTATCAACCGATCCACATAGCTTGGTGTCATCGGCAAACTTGCTGAGGGCGCACTCAATCCCACTGTCCCTGTCACCAACAAAGATCTTGAACAAGGCTGGTCCCAACACCGATGCCTGGGGGACACCACTCGTTACTGGTCTCCAGCTGGACATTGAGCCATTGAGCACAACTCTTTGCTTGCAGCCATCCAGCCAGTTCTTTATCCACTGAGTGGTCCACCTATCAAATGATGTCTCTCCAACTTAGAGACAAGGATGTCATGTGGGACAGTGTCAAACGCTTTGCACAACTCCAGGTAGATTACAACAACTGCTCTGCCCCTGTCCATCAGTTCTGTAGCCCCATCATAGGAGGCCACTATATTGGTCAGGTAGGATTTCCCCTTAGTGAAGCCATGCTGGCTGTCACCAACCACCCGGTTGTTTTTCATGTACCTCAGCATACCTTCCCGGAGAATCCAATCCAAGATTTTGCCAGGCACAGAGGTGAGGCTGACTGGTCTGTAGTTCCCTGGCTCATCTGTTTTCCCCTTCTTGAAAATGGGGGTTATATTTCCCTTTTTCAAGTCATCAGAACTTCACCCAACTGCCATGATTTTTCAAATATGACGGACAGTGGGTCAGCAACTTCATTTGCCAGCTCCTTCAGGACTTTCGGATGGATTTCATCAGGTCAAATGGACTTGTATACGTTCAGGTTCCTAAGATGGTCTCAAACCAGGTCCTCTCCTACAGTGTGCCCAGGGTCTTCATTCTCACAGTCCCTGTGTCTGTCTTCTAAGACTTGGGTGGTGTGTATTTCACTTAAAACGGACACTAGACTTTAAGCTGCCAAAATTCCTTAGCTTCAATTTACTGCAGCTTTTTCTGGGATTCATGCTCATACTATTATAACTGTCTGCAGCACAAGATATGAGCTCACAGTTGATCACAGCCTCAGAAGAAGAGTTTAATGGTTTAATATCAAGGTATTAAACAAAAGCAATTTATTCCTTATTTTTCTCCTTTAAAATGGTGAAATGAATAACAGTGAAACAATGAACAAAAATTTTAAAGTATGGCCTTTTATTCACTGTTTAGCAATGGACAACCTTGAAAAATATGTGCCTGTGGAATAACATTTTTCGAATACGGTTCTATTCGAGAATTCCCATGCTAATGAGAGTGAAATCAAATAACCATGAGGAAATAAGCACATTTATCTTCATCTCAATTCTAGTTACTCCTGTGTATTCTTAAAGCTCAGCATCTAAAACCATGACAGATAGACTCTGCAACTTTTTACTGCTGTTGCCACCTCCATCACACAGTGAGATCAAAGTGGTCTTTCAGTTTCAAATAAACATTTTACTGTTCTAACATATTTTACAGAGATAATAAAAGAGAGTCTACCTCCAGCTTTACTTTGCTCTTGCAGTGGCTTTTCTCTTAAAATTATAACTCATGTGTCCTGGAGGGATTTTGTTTCTTTCCCAGCAAGCACCTTTTCTATTCCCACAGCTACTCAATAGTGCAACTGCCATGTTACACCTCCCCTTTCGTCCTTACCACAGGATCCAGCTGCTTCCAGAATAATGTTTCAAATTTCAGGATATGATGAACTCACTGGAAAATCTTATCTCTTGTCATGATTATGAAAAGCATCTCAAATAAGTGACTTAGCAAGAGCTGAAAATGCAAAAACTGAAGAACCTGTTTTTCTAATGCCTAAACAAGTCAATGATTTCCATGGGGCCTAATTTATAGTTTCTGAAAACTTTGAACTGGCTATAGTATAAACAGCCAGTAATAAAAAATTAATTCATCATATACACTGGTAATTTGCATTAGCAGTGAAGGATGCCTGACTGGCTCATTGTAAATTAACTAAAATTATCAAGCGTTTTGCTTGATCTAATTTAATGCATAAACTAGGGAGGGCACACGATGAGAAGAGAAGCAGAGGATGGTGAATTTTTTTTCCTTTTTCTTTAATAAGTACATATTATTACTATGAGATACTTTCACATGTATTTTCAAGATTTGGATGTAGTCGTTAGCATTTTTATCTCTTTTGTAGAATAAACCAAAAGAGAAAGTTGTAAGATAATTCAGAATGCAAGTCCCAGAGCTGGAAAAATATCCCATGTTTTTGAGTTACAGTCTGGTGTTTTACTTACTATATATCACTGTGTCCCATGTAGGCTACATTACTTGAAATTATCGCTATTTAAATTTAAACGAAGCTTACTCTGAAGATAGACTTCATATGATTCAGATTATGCTGCGGCGCTCCACTGTGTATTAAAGACATAACATAAAATTAGATTAGATTACCCCATACTTTTAAATGAATAGCTTTTCTTAATTTAACTACCTATAAAATGTGTAGTTTTACTTACCTTGTATTTGTTCCTTGCAAGATTTCATTAATGAGTGTTTTCGGAAAGACAGATTTGATCTTCCTCTGTTTCTATATCCTGCATTTTTGCATGTTGTCCATAGAATTACCAAGTGTTTGTTTTAAGATTAGGGGCTTCATGACAGATTTTAATTCTACCCTTTCAGGTACAGTTTTCGCTGAATAGCTTGACTTTCAAAACCATCCTATAGGGTTTCTTGGCATCAGTCACATGCACAAGTTTTTGAATGCTAAGGCTTCTATCACAACTTTACTGAAGCTAAAAATGGACCAAACGTGGTGCAACATAGAGAGGATTTGGTTCTATGCTGCCAGCAGACAGCAGTTTTAGACTACAACTATCATTCATGAAACAAAAGTGTTTAAGAAAAAAATAGGTTAATTTTATAGAAGATTGAAAAGTAAACAGTAAATTAAAGCAGAAATAAGCTTTTGTATTTTGCTTATTTCTACCTTTCTGCTTGGAATAATTAAGTATTTCTCCTGTGCACGTTGAATGCAAATTAATACTAACATCTACTTTTTGTAAGTTTTCTAAAATTGCTTTAACACAAATTGTTTATCAAGTGCATCTATTTTTCTTTTGCTGTAATAATTATTGAAGAGTAAACCAGTGACAGTAAGTGCTAACATAGGTGTTAATTTATTTCTTGAGAGTGTGCATTTGTGAGTACGTGTGTGAAATGTAGTTTGTAACCTAAACCTGGCAGGGGGAGCTGTAACACTTCTGTAATATTTGTGAGCCTAACTTGCTGAGATTTCAAGCCAGGTAGTTTGTTATTTCATAGAAAAAATAAGAGTAAAATCAAGGCATCCAACACCCAAATATACTTTCCTTACCTCATGCATCTTCCCTTCATGTTCCAAAAGGAAGCCTGCTCTTTCTGAGTGGGGATTCTTGTTTAATTTCTAGTCTTGTGGTTCATCAAAATTAGGAATGTGCTTTCCTAGTGTTCATTATATTTACATCTGGCATCAGAGCAGCTGGTAAAAATCTACTCTGTACATTGCCTGGTTTATTTCATTTGGCTTATCAAAAGCAGAAAGTATTTGAAAGATGGATTTGTGTGTGTGCCAGGATGAAGCTGTATATGAAAATTAGAAATGGGATTTAATTTACAAGTATTGGTAAATAATATGGTTCTTCCAAACTCCAGGAAAATTAGAACTTGAACTTTGAGAGTTTGGACTGTTCTAATAGTAGTCCCTTGAACATGAATAACTTTGAGGCAAGCTTTGCAGGGTGGATCATATTTAACGTAGATATTATAATTCATGTAGGAATCAATACATAGCTGCTTACAAAGATAGAAACCCAGACTAATTTCACTGGAGTCATAGTTTTTTTGTGGGAGCAAGAGAAGTCACAGAATGCAAGATCAAACAAATGTTTAGAATTTGATTCCTGAACTTGTTTTCTCTCATATTTTAAACCGTTTTAAATAGATTCAAACAATAACAGAGACAATAGTGTTTAATGGGTAAGGCTTATTTGTATATGCTGAATACACTTCTTCACTCTAGAAGCATAATAAACAAAACTATTCAGATTCAGATGAGTCCTTGCAGGAAAATACCAAGCAAAGCAGAAAATATATGAAGATGTTCTTTGTTCCTCTTTCCATTGGTTGTCTGCAGACATTGATTTCTTTTCCTTCCTTTCTTTTCCTAGGCAGTCCTTGCAAAATTAACAATAAGAGCAAGTTTTGTACATGTGACTTCTCACAAAGATTATTTTTAAGATGTTTACTCTTGTCTTTATATTGCTTGTGCATTATATGAACAGCCTCTGTTTGGACTGCCTATTAAATGATAGCCAAAATCTTCTTCCCCTCAATTGCTTAGGTTTAGAAAAGTGACTGTGTTGTAGTCCCACTAAAGGTGTAAGTGCATTGAAATTGCAAGATGGCAAATTGAACTGTATCCTCCATTTTACTTTTACAGCAATCTATGAGCAGGACATGGAAAGGACAGCACTGGCAAGTTTGCTCATATGCTGTATCAGGTGTGTTTTCACAACCCCTTAGACTACAGAAATATCCTGCATCCCACGCATCTCACATGGCAAGAAAATAATGAAAATGGAGCAAATAGTGGAGAAAACATGGGTTTGAGATCTTGTTTCTTCACTTCCTCTGTCTTTTTGTCCTAATGGGTAGATACAAATTTGCTCTGCCTATGCTTTAAGCCAGCAGGACACAGGCGAGCGGCTCTGCAAAAATCTGAATAGTGGGACAGCTTGAGCTCTTACACCTTAGCAGGTTTTAGTAAAACAGGCTAAGCAGCACTCTTACTTCAGAGCTGGTTTGTGTCTGGCAAACCTGGAGCACAGGAAGAAGCTAACCTGTATCCTTCCATACACAGGCTACATTTTAGAAACATTTCCATAAATTTGAGAAAGTTACTTTTATTTTAGAAGAAAGTGAAGATCACCACCTAATCCCTTTACCACAGCTGCTGGAACTTTAAGAAGAACAACAAATATCACAACAGTCCCAAAGAAAACAGTGAGAGATAGCATTGCTGCTGTTGGCAATTTGAATTTACGAACAAAGTTCAGGCAAACTATTGGTTTTAGTCTCATTTTACATTCAGGGCAGTGTTGATTTTTGAGTAGCTCTGTGGTGTGACCTAAAGAGTTTTTACTATGCTAGTCAGGGTGATTATACCTTTGATGCACACTGTAGCTCTTGTGCTTTTGCCCCAGCTCAGTTTGGTTTGCTAAGATTCAGGTAAGAGATCAGCGTTTACCAATCATCACAATAATCATTTGTATATAACAACCATACTAGCCTCTGTAGACAAATATGATGGCTATACGAAGCCATAAATCCGACTGCATTTTTGCACTCAGATGAGACACAGATTTTAGACTCTCTCTGCTCAAAGTGCTTCTCTGTTTTCCAACAACTTCGATTAAAATTGAAGTTGGGTCTGTGATAAGGACACTAAACACAGAACAGGAGAACTTGGTGTTATTCCCAGTTCCATTATTGGCCTGAGAGGTAAATCTATAGAGGTAATTTTATTCCTTGGTACCATCTTTCTAGTCAAATTTTACTGATTTAAAATGTAAACTGGAAATTATTGTTGACTCTAGACAAGGATATACCCTTAGATCTAAGCACAGTAAATTAAGAAGTGGGTGTGCAAGGGAAATATTTGTACAACTGCTTACCAAATATCCATATACAAATGACCATTTAAGTTTGTGAATTCTGAGCTTTATTGACTGTTGGCCTATTAATTATTTTGTTTCTTATAAACAAGAATAGTGTCCTATGTTGCTGTTTGGGTGCAAATTTCCTGCATGCTCCTGATTCTTTGAATAAAATACTGGCTTAAAAAATAATATTAATTTCCCATGAAAATATTAAGAATTTGAATATGCATGTTTTTACAGAGGAGCTCAGCTTCCCAAACTGTTGTTGACTTGGGAAATTATACAAAACAAAGAGAAAGACTGTCAGTGGAAGTGCTCAACAGTTTCTGTCATTCAATACAGAAAAGTAACAGTTTATTAAAAAAAAAAAAAAAACAAAACCAAACAAACAAAAAAACAAACAAAAAAAACCCCCACACATTCCTTTAAGTCTGCTTGTTTCCTATTCATCTTTACTAAGGAGAAAAAAAACCTCTCCTTCCCTCCACCCCCCCTTTCAGGCTAATGCTTTACATTTGGGAGAGGTGGGCAGCTGTAGCTTAAGTAGCTCTTTAGTAGCTGGAGTGCTAGGTGTGCTCTTTTCACTCTTGTGAGTACTCTTAATTTTTTTATACTTCACCTTTTTATACCTAATAGGGAATGTATTCTCCCAAAGTCAAATTTTCAATAACTGGCGTGACTTAGAAGTGTAAGGCCTCTTGAAAAGTAGTATTGAGAGAAAAATCTTTCTTTTCTGTTTTGGAGCTGTGATGTTTGTGTGGGGTGAAAAGGGGGAAAAAGCTACGGATGAGGTTGTTAGGGACAGCTGTTAAGAATGACAGTTGAAACTAAAAAATAAGGAAATAATGAACAAAATCTGATATGAGTTCAAAACAGGGCAATTATTTGTTGGAGGGAGGGTGGTGGTGCCACCACGTTGAATTAACTTAAGCCTGCTTTATGAGTAAAGAAAATTAGTGCTGCTGAGGATACAGTCCCTTTCTAGGGCAGCATATAGTTTATCTTCAGTACCTTTAATGCTTGAAGTCCGAAGAGTTGGAATTTAGTCAGAGGGTAAAAGAAGCATCTGTAATATTCAAAATATGAAGCGATTGTGTTTGCAACAGGATTGCAGGAGAGGAAAACTCAAGGGAAGAACAAATTCAGACAGCTTTCTGTAGGTACCAATAACCTTTTTCATAGAGAAGTGCTGACTTTTTTTCTTTTCTTTTAAATTTGTTGGCAATTTTCTGGTTAATTTATCTTCTCACTTGAGGCCTCTCTGCTAATACCATATAAACCAAAGTTTCTTGGGAAGGAATGTCAGCAGCTCCTTATGTTTCCCTAATTCTTGTCCTAAATTGTTATGTGCTTTTGCAGTATGCTGTGAAACATGTACCACAGTCTCCTGTGAGACAGTTGCATTTCAGTGATGGTTACAGTGATGATTACCCACATGCTGAGGAGATCTGTGTATTGTGCTTCAGAGTTATGTGATAAAATAAATCTTACATCTTTACCACTTTATCAAAAGTACCTCTAATCAAACTTCTGAGCAGTCATGAGAAACTCCAAACTTCCACTTTGTTGTGTGTTTAGGGTTTCTTTTGGTTTTGTTTAAGTGAGGCCCCGAATCTAAAATTCATTCCTTTTGATAGCGAACCTTCCTACCTTGCAGGAAGGTTAATGATTAGTCTGGGACAAGCAAGGTGTTTGTGATTCAATTGTAACTAATTTACTTGTATTAGAAATAAAGAGCTTGTCATTACAGGACAAGGGGTAATGGGTTCAAACTTAAACAGGGGAAGTTTAGATTGGATCTGAGGAAGAAATTCTTTACTGTAAGGGTGGTGAGGCCCTGGAATGGGTTGCCCAGGGAGGTTGTGAATGCTTCATCCCTGGAGACGTTCAAGGTGGGGCTGGACACAGCCTTGGATGGCATGGTTTAGTGGGAGGTGTCCCTGGCCATGCTAGGGGGGGTGGAACTCGATGATCTTGAGGTCCTTTCCAACCCTAACTATTCTATGATTCTACGATTCTATGCTCAGTGGCATATTTTAGCATCGCCTCTTCGTGCATGGTGGCCCAATATATGGGCTGTAAAAGTGAGGTATGTTTGATTGATGATGTCTGAGTCAAGTTCATCTAATGGCTCTTGAAGCTTACAGTCTATTATCTCATGATTAATTCAGGCATCAAATTCACAGCTGCTAACTATGACCATCTATGCCAGGCTTTCTCCGTGCTGTGAGATGCAGGAAGTATTATTAGGTCCATTTAGATTGTATCAGCCTGTAGTGACCTACCATGTGATCATTTTCACAACTCTTGTAGATATTCTGGGTGGGTTGTCTGAAGTTAAGCACCCAAGCTTGAGCAAGTCTCCTAAGGCTCCCTTAATAGTCATGGAAATACAATAGGTATCTCCAGAGTGTGATTTTTATGACCTATTTTAGACACCCACATCTTGGGATAAGATAAATTGCTCTCTGGAGAGGCTGGTTTCTCTGTATTTATAATAAAGGGAACTGAGGGTACCTGCCTCAGACCTTGGGCAGATGGTGCCTAAATTAGAGCAGATGAATCACACATTTGCTATCACTCAGGAAAAGTAAAACAGGATTAGCCTCTTCATTTGGGTGGCTGAAGGGGAAGAAAAGAAAATAAGAATAGGGAATTTACGTACATCCATATACAATGGGGGAGTTCCAACACTGTCAAATAAAAAGGTGAGTAGTTTATTTCACTTAAGAATCTGGTTAACATTTCCAGATCAGCAATAGCTTAATCAGAAGAAGAAAAGTAAGGAGCAGTTGAGTGTGTAATTAAAGGCAAAAAAAGTAAGAGAAAGCAGACTCTTGCCCACAGACTTAATTCTCCTCCCAAGGAAACCATCAGTCATGGGAGAAAGAGAGCCCCTTAAGCTCTTTAGTAACTCAAATTCATGATTATTTATTCTTAGCTGGTGTTTTTTTGTACAAAACTTTCAAACCTTTTCAGAAATGGGGGTATTAATGCCTTCAATATATATTGGGAAAAACTGAGGCATAGGAGTGGCTATAACATGTCAGAGATTATATGATTAAGAACTATTGAATTTGAAATGGAGATTCAAATATTTTACTCCCAGTCATCTGACCTAAACTGGCCATTGCTGCTTTTGTATCTTTCTTCTCTCTCCACTGTCCAATGCACAATATGTGCTTTTTCTCATGGAGTTTTTAAATAGCATTTTTGAATGACTCTGAAACTTTTTAAAGGCTCACCTACTTTTTTTGAGAAGGCAATAGAAAGAATTCAGCTTCTATTGGCAATAGGAGCTGCTAGTTGGGGGCAATCAAAGTATAAAATTGACTGCTGAGAAAGTAGTGTGGAACCACTCTGAAGTGCAGCTACACTGTGTAGAGGGAGAGAAAAGTTTCTGGAAAATTGTATTTGGGGTCACTTATTTTTTGCCATCTTTTATTTTTTTAAATAAGTTCAGTGACACTTCAAGATGAGGTCCAAGATGCACGTTGCTATTCTTTGTACTGCAAACTGTTCTGTAACTGAAGATCTAGTCCTGTTCTTACAGATTAAGGCTAAAGGATGTTTTTAAGAGCAAAATAAATTAAAAGTGATTCACAGAAGTGTCAACAAATGGCTGCAATTGGCATTTGGAATAATTCTGCAGATAGCCCCCCTGATTTTAACAGCTGTGTCCCCTTAGCTTAATGGGAGCACAACCAATCAAAATCACACTGAGAACCTCATATAGATTTCTACCACTCATGCCATAGTGGTTCATATGAGAAATGTGTGTGCATAGGCAAGTTTCACTGTCCCAAGAGCAGAGCTCCTGCACCCTGAACTTAGCATCTATGTGAGATCAGTGGTCACAGGATTGTTATTCTTTTTTTGTTTTCCTTTGCTTCTCTAAAAGACACTGACTCTCTGGTCCTGAAGGCAATATGAAGTGAAAGAAAACTGAAGTCAGGATGTATTGTACCAGCAAAACACTTTAATATGTGCGATTCCTGAAGCTGTTGAGAGAGACCACAGCAAGACAAAATTTTATGTTATGCAGCTTGTTCTAGCACTTCTATTTTGTTGAAGATGCATGAAAGTACTTAAAAGTACATCTGTAACTCAAAATTAAATTATGAAGTATGTGTTAGAAATACCAAATCTCAATTTGTGTTTCAAACAAATGTAATTAGAAGGGCAAGGACTTTGTAAAAGAAAATCTAGGAACTGCAAGTATTGCTGTCTCAAAAGAAATCCTTTCATTTCAAACTCCAAATATGAAATTTGATAGAACTATCAGAAAGTTTGGAGGGTAGTATGTATGAAGTGACACTTACCTGATCATTATTTTTAGGGAGGAGGACTTTTCTGTAGTAGTTAGTGCTCCAGAAATAAAAATGAATGAAATGGCATGTTAAAATTAGAATTTGAAGTGGACTCCAAAATATGACAGAGGTCCTAAACAGAGACCTGAAATGGTATGTGGGCAGCAATGCCACAAGAAGGTCTATGAAATTACTCTTGCAAAGCACCAGTGACTTCAATTGCATGTACTATAGGCCTAGAGGTCTGTAAGTGAGCAATTACACTGCAAGATGAGCAAGGGCACCAGGACATCCAGGTCATCAAAGGGCAAGCTCTCGTGCTCAGTGGTAATACGTTGATGGTCTGAGGTCTTGTTGAGATGTTTTGGAGGGATAGATGTCAAACCAAACAGGGTTTTCCTTATAGAAGGAATTAAATTTTTTGTAGCTCTGGAAGTCCCTGTTGGGTCGCTTTCTAAGCCAATGAACTGCTTATCCCCAAGTATATTAGTGGAAACAGCATTTTTGTGTTCTGATTCCATGAGATCCCGAGTTCCTTTCCACTCCTGTTGAAATCATTAAGTATGCTCAACATCTTTCAAAAAGGATTAAACCTTTTATTTTATTATTTTATATTTCATTTTTAGCTGGCATTATCTTCATAGAGAGAATTCTTAAAAACATCATCATTTCCCTTGTGATAGTGAGGAAAACTTTTTTAAAGAGTTTTGATTTTCATTCTAAATTAAACATCAAACTGAGGAAAAAAAGGATCATGTTTTTATTTTTTTAAATAGACAGATGAAAGATTTTGTTATTAATAATTGACATGAAAGCCTTTCGTCTTGAACACTGGAGTATGTAAACCTCAATAAAATCCTAAAAGTGCTTTTGTAGAACAAGAACAGTCACAAAAATCTGAATAAAGCCACCTTTTCAAAGAACATGATGAGAAAGGGGAAAACTCTTAGATGTGCAGAGCAACACATTTTACATTCATGCCCTAGTTATTAGGAAGCTTTGAAGTATTCACTGTTATTGAATACAGTGTATACTGTAATTCATTTAGTGCCTTCATGTGGAGCTAAAAACTTCTAGTCAAATTGCTTTGGCTATTTTTGTGAGTATGAGCATTTGGATGCAGGGATAAAAATGGTGTTCCTGCCTAAATCTCATGTAGCTCATAAGGCTTGACTACAGGAACTATCCTAGCAAAGCTTGCAAGAAGCTACAATAAAAAATGCTTGGGGGCTGGGGTGGGGTGGTCAGGAGGTGAATTCTTTTTGGTTTTGGATTATGTTCTTGGTTCTTCATTGCAAAGCATAAGAAAATAACAGTTTACAGTGTGAAGCTAGCTTCCAGAAGATGATACAAATTGAAGACCCTGTCTGTCTACAGAATAAAACAAAATCATGCTGTAATCTAGCACAACTACATTGAAACATGACTGGTTAACTTTGCTCAGGGCAATTTTAGGGATAGATTCCAGACTATATGCAGACCATAAACCAATACTGCCTTCATCTCAGTAAGATATGAAACAGCTGGTGTCTCTTAAATAACTTATTCTTGATTGGTTGTTCTCATCTCCATAGGAAGTAGAGATGCTGCATTATCATACATGAGAAAGCCACACCAAAACTCATTACTGACCCAAACCTGCTGTTTTCTCACATTCAGTGAACATCTGTAAAACTACCCACGGGAACTTGGTAAACATTGAGTAACTGTCCATTAGATGAACATTCCTTGGAGTTAGGGTCTACCCGTACCTGATAGCTTTTTTTCTTCAAACCCATTTCCTTACTATCCTCTAATGTATCCCAGACATGGTCTAATTCAAGAGCTGACAACAGTATTTACTGCTCTGTCTCTATTCATGTCTTTATCTCTGCAGAACCCCTCTCCCTGCCAGGTGTTAGAGTGCTTGCATATACACGATTGATGTGTATGTATTTGTGTGGACATACTTTCTGATGTGCTGAGATTATGGCATGTATTTTTTCCAAGGCACTGAGTTAATGTCATGAGATACAAACTCCATGTATTTTTGCTTGATTTCAGCAGGTGTCCCCAAGTAGGAATGTGTGCAGTTCATAACAGGCCATTCAGATCAGCTGGTCAGGTCTGTTTTACTGGGTTTCTTTCCTCTAGATTGCCTACGATTAATCAGATATCAGTCTTCGTGTATGGCACTGTAAGCAGTTCCTATGGAAGTAAGCATAATGGAGCCATCATTTGATTTCATGGGAACTGCAAGTAGCAGTAGGTTAAACCACACAGAGAGCATAGTAGTGTAGAAGAAAACCAGCATATTCACTCTGCTCTGTCTCTTTATCCTTGGATAACAAGACAGAAGGATTGGCTCACAGCTTGTTTTACTAGAATTAGCTATAGCCATGTTTAAGCACCCTATTGTAGAAGTGGCAATACACTTTTTGTTCACTCTGGGATTGCCCAAATTTATTCAAAATAGTGAACAGGCAGATAAATTGTAGGGTGCAGCAACAGATTATTTCTTTTTTTACATCAGTTTAAATCTGGATTCTTTTAGACATAATAAAATAGCATCCTAGTAATTTCCTAGTTGTTTCCTTAGTTATCCATAGTAATTTCTCAGGCAATGCCTCTGATTTGTTGCAAGCCTGGAGGGGAAGAAAGGGACCCTTCAGGTTTGTTAATTTTTGTCTGGGAAATGGGGATGCATTCAATTTTTAGTTGTTTGTTTGTGTGTTTGTTTGTTTTTTTCTTGACTGTGGTCTTAAACATACTATGCAAGATGAAGCATGTATTTTTAAAGCTGTTTGAATTATTGTGGTAAATAACTGAAACAACAGCATTTCATTTTAAGAGCATTGTGATTTCAAAACTGTTAGACTTCAAGCATAGGGAGTAAGTAAATGCTCCCATAATATTGCTATAGAAGCATTTTATCAGAAAAACAAAGGACAAACTTCTTCAGTACACCTAGCTCTACCTCTGGAAGCTGAAGGATATTTTCTGCCTAGGCCTTTAGTTCTCATCTGGCTCTAGATAAATACTAAAGTAGGAAGAAATGTGAGAGGAAAAGTTTATTTGGTTTGTAGAACTTTAGCTATTCTTTTCTTTTAGATGTTGAGTGCACATGTACATAACACAACCTCTTAGCAGTGAACTTGGACTGAGAAATCCCTTCTTCCCACTCAACCTCCATCTTCCCCACTCACGCCTATGTTGGCACTTCAGCTAGCTGATCCTGCAGTGCTAACACAAGAATTGGAAACACCTTTTCCCCTCTGATTTATTTATTTATTTAAAAGGGCTTTTCCTTCCACCCAGATCTCTTTAGGGCAATACAGACGGATCATCTCCATTATATGCAAGTAAGCTTGATGCCAAAAGAAAACTCTGATGGAAGTCTCTGCATATATGGAAAAGGTAATCAACTCTCATGAGTAGGTAGCTGTTTTGTACCTTTTCTTTTGTTGACTATATGTACCTTCCAGATGGTAAATATTTTCAGTTCCTATTTTTGTTCTTATTTCAAAAGAGATTTACAGATTTTGGAGGAAGCACATTCATTTTCCATTATACCAGTTTAAAGTTTCTGATGAAGTTTGAGAGCAGAATTTGGCCAATAAAACACAATTATGTGTCTATGGTACATATTACACACACCCCCACACAAACCAAGGAACTTCAGTAAAAACACTTTTTGAACTACTTTGACACTAACATATGATGTTGGGCCCTTTGGTTTCATCTACAGTAGGAGGTTTCTGAGAATTGTTGTTTACCCCAGCATTTGTACAAATGGGAACTTACATAATTAATTTATAAAATGGCATTTGAATTCTTAATTTCTGATTGATGTAGCTCTCTCCGGATTTTTCCATGTCATTCATCCAGCACTATAGCTTTTCAGCATAATGTAATTTAAATAGGTTAACATTCCACAATTCAGGGCAGATTTTGGAGAGGTTTCCACCTGTTGAATTCTTAACCAAGACTAAGGAATCAAAATGATTCCTCCTTAAATACCTTTCAAGCTTAGAAAACAATAACTCTACCAGCTTAATTCGAATAGTTCATAATACTGGCTCTGAATGGATACTCTTTTGCAGACTGATTCCAGGAGCTTCAGCCAAACACAAGATTTCTACTACTGCTGCTAATGCAGCTACTAGCATGGAGATGAAGGCAGGGGAGGGGTGGCTGGGGAGGCAGCCTATGCTGATCCCTTGTAATTGTGCACCACATTTAACTGCCTTCCACTTCTCAAATATGCAGGCCTTTCTTTTCCTCCCCATCCCTCTGGTGGGGTAAGGGCATAGCAGTGTTTTTTCAGCTTTTGGTTACATCTATATTATATTTTCTGTTGGTGTGAGTCTTTTTTGTTCTGCTGTTGAAGGTTTGTTGCAGGGTTGTTTTTAACCCAGACTCTATTACTGAGCTTTAGCATGGGCTATCAGCCATTCCCAGATGCCCAAACTGGGTCTTTGGTGGAAGACAGCAGGTGAAACCTTTCTGAACCAGAAAATTTCACAAGTACCTCTCCTATGACGGGTGAAGACATACTTGGACCTCTCTTCTCAAGGAAAATAACCTCGAAACCCCTCGTCATCAGCGGCTCAGGCAGGCATCTGCAGTCAGGAAGCTGACCAGCAGTGAAGTGGTGCACAAGCCACATTTGTTCCATGCTCCATACAAAATAGAGCTGCTGCGCTCCTCACCTGAGCGGGAAAGGCTGAGCTTCCCTCCACAGCTGGCATCTGTCTCAGGAGGCCAGAGCAGCCTCAGTGCCCTCTCCATTCTCTTTCAAGAGGCCAAATGGTGGTCTCTGTTAAACTAGGGCTGCTGGGTGCATCCCATTGGGAGCTGAGCAGAGGACATGCAGTTGTTCATTCAGTCCAGCTTGGAAGTGGTTGTTGAGAGCTGCAGAGGGACAGAGGCCCTGAAACAGAGCATATGGTTGTCCAAGCTTAGGAGTTAAATGTAGGCAACTGAAGGTGCAGGTGTGGGCTTTCTCTGGTAGTCTCCTCTGACATTCCCGCTCCTCACAGGCGCATTTACTGTATTACATTTATGTTTCAAAATTCATCTTCTGATGAAGCAGTAACCTCTTTTCCCCTCTGGCATTTCCAAATATGAAGGTATTTTCTTAATCTTAGATATATGACCTGGAATTGTGTACATTACATATATTTTCTGTGAGTATAGTCCTCAAGGATACCAGTGCCATGTCTGCATTAGCAAGTAGCACTGTGCAACAGGAGCAGATTCACTGAGTGACACAGCTTGTGCTGAGGGCTCCCATGCCCTAAGCCTTTGTGCAGAGGAGGCAGAGGAGAACTGGCAGGAGGCCTAGCCTGGTCCTATGAAGCAAAGACCCATTATCAACTTGTCCTGAGTTCAGCAGTAGCAGTCATTTTTCCCCTTCTTAGTAGCTGGTACAGTGCTGTGGTTTTGACTTTCAGCCTGGGAACAGCACTGATAACACCGATGTTTATAGTTGCTGCTCAGTAGTGTTTAGTCTGACCAAGGATTTTCTGAGTCTCATGCTCTGCCAGGGAGGAGGGAAAGCCGGAAGGAAGCAGAGACAGGACACCTGACCCAAACTGACCAAAGAGGCATTCCGTACAACAGCATGTCGTGCCTAGAATATAAACTTGGGTCAGTTACCTGGAAGGGTCAGATCACTGCTCAGTCAGGCTGGGTATTGGTCGGTGGGTGGTGAGCGGTTGTATTTTCTTCCCTTGTTATTTCCCTTATCATTGTTATTATTGGTGGTAGCAGCAATGGTTTGTGTTCTACCTTAGTTACTGGACTGTTCTTATCTCAACCCGTGGGAGTTACATTCTTTCAATTTTCCTCCCCATCCCTCCGGTAGCTGGGGGGGGAGGACGGGGGGGAGTGAGAGAGAGACTGCGTGTTTTTTTGAGTTATGACTGGGCTTAAACCAAGACACAACTGGACTGCCTCTTCAAAGCTCACTTCAAGAGGGCAGTATCTGTCCCAAATGAAAACAGTAAAGCAGATGTAGTCTCACCTCCTGTTCAGTATTTTGATTCTCTTGTATATTGACAACATTTTCTGAATTACTTGGTTCCCCGGAAATTTCAGCAGGCCGCTTTATTGTGTGTCAGGGTAATGAATGAAAATAAAGGTTGTTGCACAGTCATCTATACAGAAAGTGTTTTCAGACAGTTACCCCGACAGCCCTACTAATTCTTGTATTTTAGCTGCTTTCTATAGCTACTAGCTATACAGTCCTAAGCTGTCTTCTCACTTTTAACAAGAAATGCTAGGTGTGACACAAAATCCACTGCTTTTCTCAGTATCAAATAAATTAGGATCTGCCGCATTGCCCTTGTCTAGAAAATTGTGTCAAAGAAGGATGTCAAGTTTGTCAACTACTACCTTTAGCAAACCTGTGTTGCATTTTATGTTACTGTCTACTTGTGTCACTGTTTTCTTATCCTGCATTTCTCTTGTCAAAATTCTTTACTTCAGATTTCTTTCCTGAAGCTTTATGTACTATTAAGGTCAGATGATTCAGCAAGGGAAAGAGCTGCGCACTTCTTCCCCATGCCTTGAATACACGTATGAAAACAGTTTCTAATATGTATCATGCTGCCTGAATGTAGATACTTTTTAAAACCTCATGAAATAACTTGCTATTTCATGTCCTTGTTCTTTTCATGAAACTAGGGAAGACATTAGTTTTGACACAGATGCATCAAGCTCCTTTTTTCTCGTGCTTCAGATCTATATAAGCTTACCACTTTTGTTAGCTATCCTCCCTTTGACACCAGATTTGGCAATATGACTTTTATTGAAAGCCAAAGTGTAGCTTATGAAAAATATCAAATTATTTTCAGTTTCTGCTTCTCATTCTTTACATAGCAGTAGCTTTTTTTTTTTTCTCCTTTTGATTTCATATGGAGAAATAATTAATATTTATTTTCTTTACTTTGCAAAATCTGCTTGACTCTGGTCGTTCTCACTTAATCCCTATTGTCAGTTACTCTTTGGTAAAATACCTTCTTCCACTTCTTGAAAGCTTTCCTTTTCATTTTAGTACTCTTTAAAACACTGTTACTAATCCTGTTGTGCTTGGAGCCCTTCTCAGTAATTCTTCTCTTGTGCAACATATAAATTCTGTCTAATTTGTGTGCTTTGAGGGGATGTAAGTGAAGAAAGCTTAGGTAGGCTGGCTGTAATTTCTTACCTGAAAAGGAAAGAACTGAAAAACCTGAGAAGTCCAGCTGAGTTTACTAACTGATTCATCAACCTTCTCAGTCTTTTGAAACCAGAATCCTTAGTTACATATCAGGGAGGGAGTGGGGTTTACTTCTTCCATTCAATTTGGGTTTAATCAGTTTATTATTACCTAAGCATCACTTACTTTCTAAAATGGTTTGTAATTTATAACAGCAAAGTATGAATAGCATCACCTGCTGTTAACTTTAGGGAATTTCTAGCTATCCAAGGACTTCTGGAATTTTCTATAATTAGTCTAGTTTATCAACTTAATCAGCACAATAATTTTGTATCTTTTAAAGAAAACTAGTAGGTGCAGCAGGTCTTCCGAAACAACTTTTTTTTTCTAGTCAGATCTTGAGTGGTTTTGTGACCTGAAATGGCTCACTATTATTGCTGTTACTGCAGCAAATTTGCACAGATGCATTTACAAGCAACAGAAAAACTTGTTCTGCCGTTAAGAACAAAGTATGTTTAAATCTTTCATGTGTTTTAGAGGCCTGAAAACTGGACCTAGCAGGGAAAAATGTGCAAAACTGTTGAAAAGCTGAAAACTCTTTTAATTTCAGTTGTGACCTGACAAGAAAACAAAAGCTAACTGGACTCTGATATTTGCATCAGTCTACACAGAAACATAGAAAAAAGACCTCTAAAAATTATACTGATACATAATAAACTACATTGCATCAGATCTATAAAAGTGTTTGAGACATATACGCCGTACAGTTGAGCAAGATAAATTGATGTGCTTTAAGCAGTACATCTCAAGTAACTATTAAAAAAAAAAAAAAGCTGGGTTTCTTAAAGGAGTCTTGAGAGAATCCAAGACAGTGAGCTGCAAAACCCACATGCTTAAGTCTCTTAGTCATGTTCTAGATTCAGAGCTTTAACACCTAGATTTCATTCTAACCTCAATGCTGCATTAAGTGAAATAGAGCATCTGCTCAAGCTCTGCGTGGTACAATCAGTGTTTTTTCTTGTTCTTGAATTGTTGAAAAGGGCATATTCCAAAACCTGATTGCAACCACAAGCTGACTACAAAGAAACTAGGACATAGTGGATGAATAAAATGCAAACAAGCAGAGCTTTATTGTTATTTATATTGTTATCCATTTTTTGTTATTTGTTCAGATTTTGTTTGTTTGTTTGTTTTTGGTTTTTTTTTGTGGCATGAAGCCAGAGCAAGCTAAAAAAATATGGTGGGAAATTGTTGTGTTGGCAGTGGTATATGTATTTTCTAAACCAAACAATTTAAAGGCCCATTAAACAAACATCTCTCATTCTTGACATAAGATCACAGTGCTGCTATGTGCTTTTTAAAACCTGATTTACAACAGAAGGTGCAAGGTGGAATAAAAATATGTGAGAAGCATCTGGTTAGGGCAGTTGTAAACATTCCCTCTGCCAAAGAGGTGTTTTGGTTTTTTTTTCTTATCTATAGGTAAGGGGCAGAACCATGTTGTCTGCATGTTCTTTCAGTGGCACTATTCTATTCTGACCAGGCTCAAGCTAGAAATACAGGTTTGTTGCATTGTTTTCCTGTGATTACTCTATGAATAACTCTTGCTTCAGATTTATTGTCATCATTTCTCAGATAATGCTGGCAGTGATCTTATTTATGATGCAGGAAACACTGTATTTTTGTGCATATATTCCACTTTTATCTATTTATTGGTGACCCAACTGATTGCTGATAGCACTATTGTAGTAGCTAAACAGTGGCAAGTGTTTACCTGTGAGTCTGGAACACACTAATTTTAAGTCTTCCTGAATTTGTTCTTAACAGAAGGGGAATAAGAAGACCACCACAGCAGCCTATTATCAACTCTCTTGCTTGCAGTCTTAGGTCAAGTGTATTAAGAATTTAAACATTTCACTGGTCGAGTACCAGTAGGGTAGTTCCTTGAGGTCTGGGACCAGGGCAGCTAGAGGGCATGAGACACTGGGGAGGGGTTTGTAGGTACCTATATCTCTACTTTTGCACCTCTACTGAGATTGCATACTCAGGGAGGCAGGGCATCTGTGGTCTTGCTGACTCTACTGTAAACCAAAATAAGCTCAGCACATCAGAAATCCGAAGCCATATTAAATAGGAGCATGGTTTAAGGACATGCTCAGCTCCCCCACCAGTAGGTTACCCAGCTGGTTTCTCCAGACTCCTCTCTGGTCAAGGGAGGGCATGTTTACACTGCAGGTGAAGCCCAGATGACCTCCAGGTTTGAGGACTGAAATGCTTCCTGTTGACTTTGTTAAAACCAGATTTGAGTGTTCCCTTGTTCTGAGTTGTTCTGAAAATTGCTGTGCTCTCAGGGATCAGCACAGTGTAGTGCCTATATGCAATGTAAATATACTTGAAAGGCTGAGTTTAGCCTTGCTCAGCCTGGGATAGCTTGGATCTTGGGTCATTACAGCTTATGAATTTCCCGAGACCTCCCACTGCTGCCATGGGAATCCCAGCCTCAGCAGTAACCAGCTCCTGCTTCACAAGTTGTCAGATGACTGCTGAAGCACTAGAAAAATCATCAAGTCCCTGTAGAATTTCCTTTATTGTTAGCAGGTAGCTTAAAATTAGCCTGCCTGCAACTATATAGAACACAATGAGACATTAGCACTATTAATTGCTTTTAAAAGAGGGGCTGGTGACAATCACCGGGAGCTGACATTAGTCATTAAAAGAGAAATGCAGCACAACAGTGAAATTCCGCTCCACCCCACAATTGAAGTTGCATGGCTACCATATGAAGTAGGTGTGGTGTTGTCCTGCTGAAGGAAGCCACCCCTATAGCAGAGCCGTGGCAGAGGTGAGGAGATTCCCACAAACTAATTCATATTTATCCATATTGGCTTTGCTACCTGGCATCTAACTGAATGTGGAGATTTGTTGTGTTTCTTTGTGTTGGAAGGTATCTGCAGAGGAAGGTCCCAATGAAAGTCACCAGTACAACACATAGGGGGCATCCTCTGAGTTGATTTGGAGCCTGCAGTTAAGTCCCTGCCACGAGTCTTCTCCCTTTTTCTTTCTCACTTCATTTACTAGGGGGCTGACAGTTGTCAGTTGACTGGTGAACCATGTAATTTTACCATTTGTTACTTTAGGGGCAATGCCTGTGGAGGAGTCCTGACCTGCTCATCATACCACTGGGTCCTGCTCTCCACTCTCCATCTCTCCCCCTGCCCCTCCCAGTGTACAGTGTTTCTTTCCCCTTTGCTTTTGCCACTACCATGTGTCTGCAGTGCAAGTTGGACAAATTCACTGAAAAGTGAGGATACTGTCCCATAGTATGCATTTGTAACTGCTGACCAGTAAGGAAGACTGGATCTTCATTGGCACTTGGATGCTAAAAGCTGGTCTGCTTAATAATCAGAAACAGAATAGTTTTTTATCAACTGCCTAATATTCAATCACAAGACAATATGGCACTTGCTTTTCCAGGAATACTTTTTTTACCTACATTTCCATACAAGCAAGGAATTTTCTCTTGCAAGCCTTGGGCTCTGTGTAGAAAGAAATGAACAAACTGACCTCCCCTTTTTCCTTTCATTCAGAGAGCTCCTGGATCAGTAAATACAGCTGCACCCAAAAAGAATATTTAAAGTTTGTGCCAGAGACAGATCCTGTTCATCAAGGTCTAAATTCAACCATTAAAGCGTAGTCCAGAGTGGATTGACTGCTAAAGATTAATTGGCCTGATTTTCCTTTTCCTGTTTCTGCTCCCCTCATGGATTTCAATAACAGTGTTCTCTTCATGATCACACACAATTTTAGACCAACACATATTTTGAATTGCTGCAGGCCTATAGTGTAAGTTATTTAGGTAATTATATTTTCTCCCTCTTTGCCGTTCCCCTTTTGCTTTTGGCTAGTCCAGTGTCTTTTCTAGTGCTACAGCTTCAGCTCTTTTTCTTCTGTTCTAAATCAATAATGATTCAAGGAAGAGAACTTCTTCCCATCTCTCATTCTAAGATGTCTTGCTGTCAGGAGTTTATATCCAGTATTTATCTTCTGTGCGCTTGTCTTAATGTGATCCCATTACTTACAGAGATAATCCAAGTAGTCATTTTCAATTTATTATTATTAGGAATAGGAAAATTTCAGTGATAAAAGTAATTCCAGTCCTGGTTCAGGACTTCGCTGTACTAGAAATTCTGCAATCACTCTCATTCCAGTCCCCCAATATTAATATTACTAAACTCAAGTCCATATAAACAAAAGGATGTTGAATTTTGTTACTGGGCACATAGTAGGGGAGACAGCAGAGGAAAGAAATGACTGATAAGGTTGTTTATAAAGTATTGGCCAAGATTATTACTGGCAAAAGGGAGACTTAAGTAGTCAGATTTGTGTTAAAGTCTGTAGTCCTCATTGCTTTATTTTTGTGATTACTATTGTGGTTGTTGTTACTATTAGTAGTAGTAGTGTTAGGAAGGGTAGGAGTTTTTCTTGGTTTTGCTTTTTCCTCTAAAAATGACTGCACTGATGGACAAGGAAAAGAAGATAACCTTGGATACATTTGCTATTAATGCAAAGAGAAAATTGAAGGGACAATTGGTTTGGGGTTTTGTTAGGTTTGTTTTTTTTTTTTGCCGTGGAGCTAGTTTAGATTGTAGCTCTACAGAGTTTCAGTGGTGGAGCTGAGTGGGTGGGGAATATGGGAACAGGATGGGGAGCTTGCTGTATGTTAGTCCAGACTAACTGGACTCTAAGAGGAGTCTGTCTCTTATGAAGCCCTCCATCAATTTGTACATTTTGTATCCCCAGCCTGTTAAGCCAAACTGGGACTGATTGAAGTGATCAGACTGTTTTCTCAGTGTACCACCCTGCCATTTTTCAGGAAAGGTGCGCAGGAAAATGTGGTAATGACTGTGTATTCTAATCTCAGAGAAAAGGAAAACCTGAGGGGTACACTCAATTTCCTTTCATTTTGCAGCTTATTTTTCTTCATTCTACCAAGCACTTCTTAAATCTGAAGGGTAGAAATCATTCCTCACTTCAAGGAGAAGAAATCTTAAGGTGTACAGGGCCACATACAAGAGGTAGGTTCTTCATGCTGCTTGATTTTGCTTTCTTTCTACCACTATGTCCTCATAGACGCTGAAAAACTAAGAACTAAGGTCACTTTTCTGATGTCTTTAGGGTTGTGAGGATACATGCTCTCTTCAACCCAAATGATAAAAAACAAAGTGGAAAGGCAGAGCAGGGTTCGTTCATAGCTGCTGTGATTCAATATTTTTTCTAAAGTGTCTTTAATTTTGAGTTTGTTTTCAAGTGGCCTATTTTGCAGCTGTATTTTTCAGAGCCCCTTGACCACACCCTGGAATATAGTTCTTAATGTGATGAAATCACCCAAAGGTCACCTCTCTAATGAGGCTTCAGTGACTTTTGAACAATTGTGCTGCTCATAAGGACAACAGTGATGAATGTCTTGAAAAATTACTTCAAGTATACGTTTCCACCTGACTTAACAACCACTTCTGTCTCTTGAAAAGTTGTAACTGGTGTGTAATGTTATAACATAATGTCAAGCCTTTACTTAAAGTGAGCAGTGTACATACAAGTGCTGTATGATGACTTTCAGACAGCCAAATACCTTTTTTGCTTTTTAGTAAGTTGGTTCAAATTTCCTGAGCTATTAACAAGGGAAACAGAATGGTTATATTTTTGTATCAGAGCATATGGTTACCAGCTAGCCATCTAATTTATCCGTCTGTCCTTGGTAGCTGACTAGAGGAGTGATTTTATCATTGGGAATACATTTGATAAAAACCCACAATATTTGAAAACTTCACTGAAGTGTTCTTCTTCTATATGGTATTAGCAGAAGTGGTGCTGTTTACAGATGTTTAATGCTTGTCCGTCTGAGTGTTAGTCCATGTTGAGTCACTGGATGTTCCAATGTAGTTATTATTATTATTATTGTAGTAATTATTATTGTTTTTAATGAAAAATTGGGGAAAAATTTAACACCTCATGAAGGTGAAGTGTTAAGTGCTGAGCTTTGGTCTTTTTATATACTTTAATCCCATTAATACATATGATAAGAACTGAACAGAGAACTAATTCACCTGTACAGACTTCACCCTCGATCCTATATCATAGCAAAAGATGACCCTCTTCTGTGCTAATGCATTCTGTATTCTGAGGTTTGCCTTGAGAACATAGTGATGGGTTTGTAGGGATTTAGGCACCACAGTGCTTCTGAAATGCTTGCCCTTTTGCTGTCTTTCTGACAATCTCATTATAAATATCCTACATGTTAAGGGAAATAGGTTGAATAATCTACAAAAAGTACCTTTAATCACTAACATTTCACTAGAAGGATCATAACAAAGATTGAGATATGAAAATTGAAAGGAATACAAGTACTTTTTCTTTTCACCTCTATGTCTGAATTTTGTCTGACTACAGGATCAAATCTCTGATTTCCTACATACCAGACTCCAGCTGGATCTTGTTGCCAGTGATGTTTCCATGATTTGATCTTACTTTAAAGATCTGTGGGGTTTGGTTTTGTTTTTGAAAAGAAAAAAAAAGAAAGTGCAATACAAACTCCTCATAATACATGCATTTGGCAGCTGACCCCATGGTTATAGTAGTACCATCAGCTATGTCTTATGCTGCCACCTCAAAGTCCCCCTGTTATGCTGTCTAGATGCTTAGAGTCAGTGTAGAACTGCTGCCGTGTGTTTCTCTTCCCTCTGGGCATGGTTGGAAATCCACTGCTACAACGGGAGGATCTAAAGATTTCTGAGTCAGCTCTCTGTAGCCTAGCCTGATGAAACAGGGGGATAGCACTTGTGCCAAACTGCAGCAGTTCCTTAGTACTGCTGCTCCCTGCCGTGACTCAACAAACTATGAGATGAGGCTATTCCCCTTAACATGCAGTTACCAGGCCACATCATACTCCCAGACAAGTGACTGCTGCACACACAACTGCCTATGTGAATTGATATCTGTGAGTGGGAGGCCAGTGTTGTGTAACAGCCCTTCTCCCGCAGAGGTCCAGCAGCTAGTCCAAGGCTGGGAACAAAAATTGATTTAAAAGACGCATCCCACAGTAATCAATGTCTTTGATCTGTGTTTGTGCCTCAGTGTTTTCTATAGATTGTATTCTCTCTCCTCATTCAGTTTCTATTTCCAACATAAAAGACAACTCATCAGCGCTCAGCTTCCTGATCATCCCCATATGGTGGGTGATTGCTCTGATACCTCTGAGTCAATCCTGGAGAAGGTGCTTGACAAGTTAACTCACAGCCCTGTGATGATGAGCTAGGGCAGATGGTGGTTTACCTTTAGCCTGCAGCAAGAGGAAGGGTTTTCTGAATATCTTCACTGCAGGTCTCTCTGTTCCAGACTCTCTTCCCTCTTCCTCCTGTGGGGTCTATCCAGCAAAGACAAATTCTACATGGGTATCATGCACTCTTTCCCAAAATATTTCTGGAGTGCCTTTTAGCCGAAGGACAGTATTTGCCTTTCTTGGTACTGCTTCAGTTTTGTTTCAATTTCTTTAGTTTAGTTCTCATACCAAAACGTCTCAAGTTCAATACATAGAATCATAGAATAGTAAGGGTTGGAAAGGACCTCAAGATCATCGAGTTCCAACCCCCCTGCCATGGGCAGGGACACCTCACACTAAACCATGCCATCCAAGGCTATGTCCAACCCCACCTTGAACGCCGCCAGGGATGAAGCATTCACAGACTCCCTGGGCAAACCATTCCAGGGCCCCACCACCCTCACAGTAAAGAATTTCTTCCTCAGATCCAATCTAAACCTCCCCTGTTTAAGTTTAAACCCATTACCCCTTGTCCTCTCACCACAGTCCCTAATGAAGAGTCCCTCCCCAGCATCCCTATAGGCCCCCTTCAGATATTGGAAGGCTGCTATGAGGTCTCCACGCAGCCTTCTCTTCTCCAGGCTGAACAGCCCCAACTTTCTCAGCTTATCTTCATACGAGAGGTGCTCCAGTCCCCTGATCATCCTCGTGGCCCTCCTCTGCACTTGTTCCAACAGTTCCATGTCCTTTTTATGTTGAGGACACCAGAACTGCACGCAATACTCCAAGTGAGGTCTCACGAGAGCAGAGTAAAGGGGCAGGAGCACCTCCCTCGACCTGCTGGTCACACTCCTTTTGATGCAGCCCAGAATACAGTTGGCCTTCTGGGCTGCAAGCGCACACTGCCGGCTCATGTTCATTTTTTCATCAACCCACACCCCCAAGTCCTTCTCCGCAGGGCTGCTCTAAATCTCCTCCCCGCCCAATCTGTAGCTGTGCCTGGCATTGCTCCGACCCAGGTGGAGGACTTTGCATTTAGCATGGTTAAACTTCATTACATGCAAAGGTGTGACCCCCACATTCTCCTTCAGTGAGAGGATGAGGGCACAAGTCTGTTTGTGGGACCAGGTGGCACAGGGGCATAAAATACCATCAGCTTTGCCTGATGCGTCCATGCGCTTTCACATGTTTCTGCTCCAACTGCAGGAGAACACCTTAGAGTCAGGTCAAATGCAGGGTTTCTTTGCAGAATACAAAAGGGCCAGTGAATTCAAGGTTTCTTGGCCACTTTACTTTTGACAAAGGCTTTTTGCTTGCAGCCAAGATCCTTACTAGGAAATTAGAGGATTTGAGAGAGATATCCGATGCCTTCTGCATTCTAGTGTGCAAACCTCTAATTTAATGGACTAAAACCTGTATAGTAAGGCTTTTTATTTCTTGTCCTCCTGTAGTGTAAGAGGTTTGAAGGAAGAAGAGTTGACTGATTGGTTTCTACTGCCCCTCAGACAGCTTTGAGAGGCACACACACAAAATAAGAGAGGATCTATCTCTTGTTACAGACAAAGCCAGAAGGAGAGAAGGGGGGAGGGGGAAAGTATTTTCTTTGTTTGAAAACTGTAGCAGATGTCTGTGGCAATAAAAAGGCAATTATACTCGTATTATCATGAGAATTTCCAGCAGGAAATCTTGACAAACTCAAAGTTTACTTAACTGAGATAAATACAGTAGATAAATAGCAAACTGAATTCAGTTTACTCTTGTACACAGGTGTACTACACATTTCCTCAAGCCATGATTCACAGCCATAACCTTTCCTAATCACAGGCACAGCAAGATATGTCAGGGGTAGGAATGGGCTCATGTTATAAAATACAGCTATAGACCCAAACTTTCTCCGAAGTTTTGGTATATTCGAA
This sequence comes from Amazona ochrocephala, assembly GCA_039720435.1. Taxonomy (NCBI): domain Eukaryota; kingdom Metazoa; phylum Chordata; class Aves; order Psittaciformes; family Psittacidae; genus Amazona; species Amazona ochrocephala. The sequence continues at coordinate 66,419,294 of CM077880.1, read as the reverse complement.
GCTGATAAACAAGCTTTGGCTCATTTCTGTATCCCTAAAGGGATGGACCAAAGGGCCCAATTCGTTTTTCAGGCTAGACATTTTATGCTGCTCTGAGGATGCAAGTTTTTGATTGAAAATATCTATAGGGTGTCTTCCACTGGCACAGAGCCCATGGCACAGCTAAGAATTTATTTCTTCCCCCACTTACAGCAGCCTGGGAAGCAGCTACTCTCTAAGGCTGCTCTGATTTATACTGGGAGCAAGGTAGACCCTGGCAGCACTTAGAATCTGGAAGGGCCATAGATAGCATGTATGCAGTAATATAAATAAAGGGTAGTACTCTGGGAATTTGGAGAGTTCTGTTCTTGAAGTAAGGATGCCAAGCAGTACTTCAAGAAAAATTCTCTGTTCAATATTGTTTTCAGGCAAGCAAGCAAAAAAAAAATACGTAAAAGCCAGCTGTACTAGTCCCTTCAACTAGAAAATCTCTAGATACCTGTCTGATAACACACCAGATTTGTCTCACAACTTTAGGTTTGTTGAATTAGTTTTTTTCACCTCAGTGAGACTCCATTTGTATATCAAAGGTAGACTTAGCTTGCAAAATCAAATTTGAAGAAAGTCATCTAGGGTTCTCATTTTCTTTCTTATTGAGCAGCAGCTCAGAAATGTGCATGCTGTTTACTGGTTATGCTGCTGTACTTGCTTACCCTCTGAATAACTGACAGCAGAAAAGCCAATTCACTTTAGGACCATTGTTGAATTATCGAATAATAGTTTTATTATTATGATCAACTACAGCAGAACTGTAGATGAACATCTAATCTTCTTGACTACCTTCTGATTCATCAAGGGGTAATCAAAAAGTGGAGACTTTTGCTTAGATGGGGAAAAACCCCACCATTTTATGGTAACCTAGAAGCTATAGCACTTTAATAAGATATGCAGACCACTGGAAGACCTGTTTTGTCAACAGCTTAATCTCATTTGAAATACAGCAAGCTGTACCGCTTTAAAAGTCTACAAATAGATTACTACTGTTGCAGCACACCCTATTAGGAAAGATGGAACTTTAAGACTGTCATTCAACATTTCTTCTTGCTGTTCAGTGTGTGTAAGTGTATCTGCAGCTCTGCTCTTTAGGTCCTCAGATGCTGCCAAACAGTGTGTAATGATTTTAGGCCACCTCAATATTTGCACTGTTCTCAAGGGAGTTGTTGGGCTGTTGAAGTATAAATCAGAGCAATTTAAAGGCTATTATGTCTTCTGGCAACTGCTGTCAGCACACTGTTTCTGTAATCAGGGGTAGCTAACCATAAAGATTTTCCTTCCATATACCATTTTGCCTAGCTGCATGTTCTGTACCACCAACAAGGAGAAATATCAGAAGAGTGTCTTTATATCATGTTAGATTTCCCCTGCATGAGGAGAATCTCCAAATAGCCTTTTGAGGCTGCCTTTTTTGAATAGAGAAAACAGGCCTGGAAGCAAACTTGAAGTCTGGTGAGCATCCTGACCCGAGATGGGACCAGATGAATATTGACTGTTGTTTGCCACATCCTAGCAGGAAGGAATGGTATATCCATACTCCTATGACACTGAATCCCTGTTGAATGCCAGCCTTAATATTTAGTTTCATTTCTTTGTTAGATATTGCACTCTTCTCAGATTGTGGCCATCTTTAAATTGCCACGCTCAGTGGATCAAATAAACCTTCACTCAAGGTACTCCATAATAACCAGAATTCAACCATGAAGGGCTGAAACAAAAAAACAATTTTCAAATTGAGCTGTGAAAGTATTTAATGCATTCAGTCTTTCAGAGCTCTACACTGGAGTGTTTGTTATAACATATATGCTTGCCAACTCAGGGAAAAAGAGGTTACTTGTATAACTGCCATACGGAAGGAAACCTAGCTAACTATAGAGCAATACAAGTAATTATATATATATTATACTATATATTTTTATATAGTTTTTATTAAAATCTGTCAATAGACTGAAAAATGCATGTTATGCTGGAACAATAAATATAGGTTATGAAATTTACATTTATTTATTGATGTTCTGTATGTAATAATGTATGATATAACTCTTCATAACCACTTATCCAGATAGAGCTGCAAAGCCAGCAACAAAACCCAAATGGAACTTCTAAGTGTTGCTCCCTCTCAACTTTTATGTGCTTGCTCTTGTTTTTCTTGCTGTCATACAAACAGGGTAAAAAGTGTCAGTCTTGGTGCTTGCTGTCAAGGCCTACTTGCATGATTGAATCACATGTTCCACTCCTCTTATAGTGAAGAAGTTGTTGAACTCTTCATAAACTCTGTGGAAGGAAGAGAGAGCAGAGACACATAGGGTATTGTCCACACTTTCAAAAGGAATGAGAAAGAAGTGGGCACTCCGCAGAAAAACAAAAGTTGTGGCAAAGGCCACTATTGTGCTACTGAAGCAGGAAAAGTAACAGGAGAGATCATGATAATTAGCAATATTACAGTGAATAATAGTAGGCTCTATACCATGCTAAAAAGACAAACAGAACCCAACCAGACTAACTAAACCAACAACATTATTTAAACAAACAAACTAAACCTTTCTGCAGCACCTACTGCTATGATCTGAGAAGGAATACTTCTATGCACCCTCCATACTTCAGTCAGTGTAATGTGAGATACAAATGGTACTTATTAACCAGGCACCTGAGAACTCTGACTCCCCAAGGGATAACGGTGCTTCCTGCAGTCCCGCTGGGGTGGTCTTTAGCAACAGGACTTCAGCTTTGTCCCCAGTTACGGTGTACATCCACCTGTGAGGGCTTCTGGTCTGTGTGGCAGAGGGGAAGGAATGAGAAAACTTTTGCGTGTGTACAGGTTTAATGCCCTACACAAGTAGAATAAACTTTGGCCCAACTCTTTACCTACAGCACATGGGATTTAAGCTGCTTCTCCCTTTTGTATTTCTGAGAGTCTCTGGTGGCTGCCCAAGTTTCCAGCTTAACCCAGGGCTTTAAAGTTCTTCTAGAGCACTTTGGTTGTCTGCAAGATGCTGCTGCTGTGCAGCCTGTGGAACAGCATGGTTCTGGCATCCCCACTCTGTGCTCAGGAAGAGGATGCTGCGGGTTCAGCTTTACAAGCTAACTGCTGAGGCCTGAATTTATGGTATCTGTACTCCACATAAACATGGCATAGACCAAAGTGTGACTCACAATTTATGTCTGAGTTTACCCACCATTACAACAAACAAGTATTTCCCCCCTGCTTTCCTAGCTCTGGAGCCCAGCAGTGCTCAGAAGATGGGTGCACAGGTGTATTGCCTAAAGATCAAAACATGGCCCTATATTTTTCTTGGTGTGAGGCAAAACAGAAGGAAAGCCAGGAAAACTGTTGGGTAACAGATTGCAAAAGCATGTTTAATTTTGTTTGCAAGAGAAATAGTACTAGCTAAACCCCTGCAAGTTGTAATTTCTAGTACATTACTGCTAATTAGTGAATGTATTATAGCCTAATTTGATCTCTCAGAGAAGGCACCTTTCAAGAAAAGAGATACTTTCTGTGAAATGATCAAGCAGGCAGGATGTCATTGTCAGGGCTTTTTTTCTTATTGCTGGTGAAGCACAGTGCTCTTTTATTTTATGTCTGTGGCATCTGCGAATGGCTTTTCCCTCAGCTCTTTTCCTTTCAGAAAAAGTTGCTGTTATTTTTCTATCTGCTGGTCCTCTTACTGTGCAAATAGCATATGCAGAAGCCTGTTAATTCTGCTCTGTTGGAGTAGATGATGGACGGTGTACCAGGGACAGCCGGAATTTTGAGCCACCCTGTAATTGCTTATTCCCCGTTTCATTGTGCAGTGCCATTTGTGAAGCTTCCCTCTCTCCCATTCCATCCCTATTGAGGCTGTGCCTGGCTGCATGTCTTCATCTCATGATTTGTGGGACTTTGCTGAATTAAGGCAACCAAGTCAGTGTTTGTTCTTGCATTGTTCCCATATTACTTCATACCTTACAACTGCCTCAGTAAAGTCACTATCTACCCAACGTGTACCTTTGTGTACCTTAATGTACACATGTACCTTAATGTATATCCCCATGTCAATCTTACCATACAATTCAATGCTGCTAACGTAGTTTCTTTGAGTGACTTTGCTACTTGAAAGTTTTCCAAACCTCTTGTCTTCCTGAGCTGTGTTTGTAAGTGGCTGCTAAGGGAGAAAGACTGCCTTAATGATGTTTTGCTTTTGATCAGGCAGCTGTTTAAGGCATTTCCAGAGACTCCATTTTTTTGTGCTGCCTTTTGGTGGAGACAAACCACTATCAGTTAGTAATTTTTGTGTACTGATGTCATAGTTTAAGCCCAGACAGTAACTCAGAAGCATATTTTTCGTTTTCTGCCATAAGTGATTCTTTCTGCACTTAAAATACACAAATGCATGCGTGTGTGGACACAAACAGCCCCAAGAAAAGCAAGAACCAAGAACCGTATAGAAATTTCTTCCTGTATATCTGTTTCACTAGGAGTTAGATACAGGGTAACTTTTTATCTGTGATTCTAATATTTTTTTAATTCAGTGGGATTACTCACAAATGCAAAGTTGCTGAGGCATGGGAGCCTTTGTAGGTTTGGAGCTCCAGATTCGCTTTAGTTCAGTTTTTCCTTTGTAAAATACTTCTTTCTTTTAAAAAGTATGCAACAACCTGAAATATTAGAAAAAGTAGCATCATTGTTAGTCTTTTTGTGTTTATAGTTTTCAGCTGTATAGATTTATCTTCTGAAAGACTTTCTCTCATTTTAGACAGAACTGAAATCAGATCCCTCAGGCTTTACCTGAGAAGCTTCTTAGGATTTTTAACATTCCAAGTTGCTTTCTGAACAGATTGCACCAGTTAGTTGATGAAACTTGAGCTAATTACTCTAATGTTGACAAATGCACTAGCACAAAAAAAGTCACATTTAAAAGAATAATAATGAAAAAAATTCATCTCTTCAAGAAGTGCTGGGTAGGTTCAGTGATTTGTGGGTGTAATAGATTTTGCAGAGGTTTCTTTAGGAAGAAAAAAAAAAAGGATAAAAAAAAACCCCACAACTAACCCAAACTACTATTTATAAACAACAAAATATACCGTGATTGATCATTTATGTTAATGAAAAATGTCCCTGCCCATGGCAGGGGGGTTGGAACTAGATGATCTTAAGGTCCTTTCCAACCCTAACTATTCTATGAAAAATGCTTTTATAAAATGGAAATAAATCTGATAGCTGGTAGGGTGGAAAACTTCCTTCACAAAGTAGTCTTGCTATGCTAGGGAGTATTAAGAATTTCTACAGAGCTTTTTGGTCTGTAGCATCGTACCCAGGAGAATTGGGTCACGATCACTCAGGTGCAGCCACAAGCTCCACAGGGCTCTCCTATGTGTTGGTTGGTACTACACTGAGTTCCCCGAACTTTCGTTACCAGAGACAGGTGAGCTTAGCCTATAGAATAAAGAGGAGCTGCTATCACTGAAAGCCTCTGCACTTCAGCAGCACACACCCTATCAGATCTTTAGATTGGGTTAAATCCAACCTTGGAATAATTATACTAAAATCTAGAGAGAACTGTAACTCCTGAATTATGGAAAAGTTCTGGCTTGTACTCATCAATTTTTATTTTTTTTTTTTATTTGTGCTTGACTATGTAGATGCAAACTCATGAATGGGGAAAAAATAGTAAGTACATCATACTATGGTACACTAGTTTTAAAGAAAAACTTTGCAAAAAGAATATAAATTTTGAATTATTAATATGTGTGGAAGTAATTGAAATATGCTTAACCTTGCCCGTATTTTACTTGTCAAAGAACAAACAAAAGTGCTTAACTAATTGCTAATATTACCATTCAGTGTTCTTTTATCTTACACAGAAACAGTGTGGCACTGACATGAAGTCTTCCTGCCATTTAAACTTACTATGCCTCAGAGAGAAATGTGCCATCTTGTCTTTTTTTTAATTTTTATTATTTACTTAATAGTTTTGACCTTTCAGCCAATTGTCCTTATCCATCATTACAGTGAATGATCAATCATTTCATGCCTTGTCAGCTCTAAAATACCAGCAAGAGGGAAAAGTTTTATGTTTTATTGCCTTTCTTGAGTTTTCTATTTTTTTAATCAGAATGTCTTCCGTTTGTTAGGAAGATGAAAAAAATACTTCAAGTTTCACTGGTTTAATCAACTCCATGGACTTCATGAGTCAAGTGGAAGAGTTCACTGGAAGCTTATTGTTTTAGTTGTTACTTTTGGTATCTGCTAATGGTCAGTACTTTAAAATGCTCCAAACAAGCCATGTTTGTATGTCATTAACTTTCTCCTTAATTTTTGAGCAATAAACAAAGGCAGAAGTAACCAGTGACACTATATACTTGTGCATAGATATACCCATGTGTATGCTTATGCATGAACATGGTCTCTTTGCAGATGGCCCTTCAGGTAGGACAGCGCTTCAGGTTCCTGGAGATTGAGGCAACCTTCATTGCAACCAGCTCATGCAAAGGTAGAATTTTTCAGAAACAATTGTGTTGCAGGTGCCTGAATTGCATTTACAAACTCAAATATCACATAACAGGATTCGTCTGCTGCAGAAAGCCAGAATGGTGCAAGGATCATGAGCTGGCAAGAATGCTGTAACGCACTGGGACGCGTCAGATGTTTCAAATTGAGGCCTGAAATCAGTCTGCTGTTCTCAAAAAGGCTTTTCTGGTTTAGGTACAGTCATATGTGAATATGTCTAATGTTTCTTTTTTTCTAGAAACAGCGTATGGGTTGCTCCCTGGAGAAGCAGTCTGCTATTTCCAGTGAGCAGTATAGGAAAGGCTGCTGGCTTAACTGTACTGTCCCTGGAGCACAACACTACACTGCTTGTAATGAGGGTTAAGTGATTTAGGATCTGAAGTACTTTCACAAACCATGCTATTTGCTTCTATTGTCTTCATTTTCCTGATTGTAAACCAGAAATAATAGCACTTCTTAACTTCCCATGAGGTATTGAGAAGATGAGTATGTAAAAGATTGAAAGCTGTACATACTGCATGGTGACCCAGTAATGGGAGCACCTGAAGTACCTTTAGGTAAACAGCTTCAGCATCCCTAACATCCACTTGGCATCCCTAAACTCAAAAATGTCAAGTGTATGTTTAAAAACTTCTCAAATGGGTTATATGGTAGTGGATTTTTGCAGTGCAGGGAGTTTGTGCTGTTATTTCAGGGAGCCAGAGTAGTCATGCAAATGATCTGGAGAGAATGAGAGAACTTGGGGGAATACACATCAGACAGTAAGAAGGAAGGAAGCCAAGCATGTAAAACTTCAGGCATGTATTATTTGTGTGATTATTTGGCATTCCTTCTTAACTGAAACAAGTTAGTCTCCCCAGTGCCTGTGAACACCAAGGACATCATTCATTATCTGAACCTTTAAAGTATCTTGGTTTTATTTGGGATAATTGGAGTTGTTCTATCAACATTTTTTCTGTGATCCTAACACAGAGCATGAAAAGGATAATACAAAGGAAGGTGAAGATACAAACATGCTACTAAGGTTTGGGGCTTGTAAGGCAAGTTTTTGCACAGCTCTAGCTGTAATTCTTTAAAATATACATATGTCCCTTTGATGTTGTATCGAAGTAGAAGCTAGACATAATACTAGCAACTTAGCTGCTGTTCACTGCTGAAGCCAATGAGCAGTAGAGAAACAGGGCAGTGTGCTTTGAAGTGCTTAGTATTACATGGGAAAATATGCACTTCAATGTGCAGGAAGCTGCTGTTGAGATGAGCTTTAAAGTCAAAAGAAGGGCAGCAGACAGAAAGTTCACATTCAGGTTTGCATCTGAACCTTCTTGAAGCTTGTAGGGATATTTATATCCTCTGCCAGCACCACTGATAGAAAGGAAAAGAGTTTGAAGTTGAGGTCCAAAGCAAAATTTTTGTGGATGATGGATCTATGTCTGCAGTTCTCATCTGGTTTTGATCTCTAATACCTTGCTCTTCAATGACTTTTCAGCAGTGCAGTTCAAAGGGCTCAGTCAAAAATGGAGGGGAGAACTGTGTAATTAACTTTATTTTGCAGAACAGAATCCAAGACAGAAAGATATGTCCCAGGGAGGTGGCTTGTGCATGTAGCCCCCAGCCCTGTAGTGGGAGGGGTAGATCTTCACCTCTTCTGTTCTAATCAGAAGGGCAGAGTATCGGTAAAGTCATTGTGTCTTAATGGGGTTCTCTTAAGGTGATTATACGGGTAATACAATTTATATTAAAAAGTCTAATGTATACTGAACACAGGAAAGAAATAATGTAATAAATGCACTATGTTAATTGTTCACTGATCAAAAGGTCGAAACCATTTTTTAACTTCCTAGTATCTGATAGCTCCTTCTCCAAGCAGGGTCACCCTTTATAGCTTTGTTCTAGCCTTTTATTAATGTTTCTGAACTCAAGTGCCTGATTCTCTGTATTATATTGTACTTCCTACTGTTGTTACTCACAGCACTGCATCATGATACCAAATACAAACATTTTTGACAAGGTGGGACAACAAGCCTTTCAAATGGTGTGTCACATCAGTTTGTGCACTGGAAGGTCTGAAAAACTTGATGTTCTTTATGGTAGTGAGGTGTCCATAATTTTACAGTCTCTGTGTTATTAAACAGAATTTGCTCTAGAAGACACTTTCTCAATCTTCCTATCCTTCCCTTCCCAACCTCCAAGAAACATCAAGACATCATAGTATTTGGCAGCTGGACATGGTCTTACTGACACATGCTGATTTTCATAGAACCCACATATTGGGCAACTTTAAGAAAATGTACATGAGTATTTGGGAATCTCATTCTTGGTGAAAATGGAGGCTCCCTCTGGCCTGGTGTTAAGACCCTGGCAGTGGCCACAAATGACAAAGCACTTATTGATGTGTTTGAGATTGTGCATCTTTGTTTCAATAGCCCCTGACTGATAATGACAAAAAGTTTAGAAGCGTTAAAAAAAATTATGTAAGAACAATAAAAATATAGAAAAGAAAAGGAAAAAAAAAGTAACACCCCTCCCATGTCTAGTTCCAGTGAGCAGCTTGTTTTGTGGGGTGGGGCAAAAATAAAAGAAAAAGGAAAAAAATAAGAAGCCCCCTTTTTTTTTCATTCAGTCTCTTTCAGCTCAAACTGAGAAATTGTGAACAATCATCACCCAGACACTTTGTGCCTCTCATGATGTTTATTGCCTTCTTTCTGCTACCTCTTCCTTTATGAAGAATCCTATTGAATCACTCCTTAATCAGAAGCTGTGCAACATTTACTAGTTCTTATTGCCTTCCTGACATGAGTTTTATCAAATCTGATTATATCCTTGCTGAGAGAGAAGACCAGGACAACACAGATGATTTGAGATGTGAATGCACAGTGCCATGACAATGTTTTCTGGTTTGTTCGCTGTTCCTCTCCTACTCATTCTTAACATTGATTGTTTGATCACTGGTAAGCTCTGAGGCAACGTATTTGCAGAACTAGCTAAAATAACTCCAAGATCTTGTTCCTTAATGGTAGTAGCTAGCACACAGTCACTGTGAGATGAGGGGATGGCTTATTTTTCACTCTGTGCACTGAATTTAATTTGCTACTTTATTATGTTTATATGTTACCATTATGAAATTGTTTCACAAATCTTTACAACTGAAATTTGGTCTTGCTGCCTCTCAGTTCAGTGCTGCTAGCAAGTCATGTTTGTGGTGAACACTTCGTTATCACTATTTGCCCCCACCTCCAGATCTCTTATGTGCCTTGTCCTCTCTCCACTGTATGTCGTTGAACTCCAACCCACAATGGCACAGGAAAGAATGTATTGGAAAGGGAAAAGAGTAACATGATTGTGGGGAGATCATGCTATCATCCTGCTGTGCAGCTAATACTCTTTTGTAAGACGATAGTGCTTTGAAGTGACTTATCTGCACAGGACCCCAGCTCGCCTTGGGCTCTCTCTCCCCTTAAAAACCTTGTGAATCTCTCTCCTTAGTCTAAAACCCTCAGTAATATGAGGTCTCCAGGAGTGACAGGAATTGGGGCTGAGGGGTTTTTTGTTGTCGTTGGTTGGTTCAGTGGTTATTTTTTTGGTTGGTTGGTTGGTTGTGGGGGTTTTTTTGTGTGTGTTTTTTTTTTTTTTTTTTTTTTTTTAATAAAAGTGGTTTCAAAATGGCTGCAGCTACCAAAAAACCTAACTCTTCATTGAGATTTAATTTTAGTATAAAGCTATCGTTATATATACACTGCAGAGATGAGTTTGAGTGGTAAAAGGAAAAGAATCTGGCTGTGCAGATGAACAAATTGGAGTGTGTGTGTGGGAAACTGTGACAGAGAAAGATTTGAATGGTGCAGCTGAACTATGCCTGCTTGGCACACAGGAAAGAGATAAAAATAATTCCTTTCCCTAATTCATTTCCCTAATTAGCAGTAACACAGTTCACTGTTACAAGCAGGAAAACTGTAACTCCTTCCAGTACAAACTGCTGTTTGATTTCTTCCTGAGTTTGCCTACCTATTGTGATAGAATTAGCTTTCACAGACAACTGGTCCAGCTGTTTGGTGTAATTTTAGACTTTCTGGCCTTTGATGCTTACCTCTGTTTCCATGAAGACCACCGATTCCTGCTCACTTAGTCTGTGAATAGTCATCAAGGAGCAAGGAGTTAATTTACATCTTAGCACAAGTGTAAGAGTGGGAATTTGTAATGGGAGAATGGGAAACAATGATTTTCTGATCAGTTATTTCTTGTGCTTAGAAAGCAAAATGTGCATCTCTAGTAATGAAGGATTAATTGCTTTAATTTCTTATGTTGTTCAGTTTTCATGCACCAGCAAACTACTATAATGCTTGTTTTGCAAAATGTATTTGTGTATTTATTTACTACAAGCATCTTTTTCTGGAATAGAGAAAAGTACAGAAAAAACAGATCTTGAGTTTGAAAGGGTTTCTTTTGGGACTAATTTACAATTCCACTTGTTAATCTGTTAATGCACACAGATGGTGGAAGAACTATACAAAGATAATGGTTGGACATAGCCTTGGATAGCATGGTTTAGTGGGAGGTGTCCCTGCCCATGGCAGGGGGGTTGAAACTCGATGATCTTGAGGTCCTTTCCAACCCTAACTATTCTATGATTCTATGATTCTATAATGGATAAAGTAGCAGGGGGCGGGGGTGGGGGCTGTTTTAAAAGAAAAGACAACCATAACATTTGTATCTAATCAATATCAAAATTATAAGTCAGCTAAGCTTAGCCTTACCTCCCTAGCCAAGTGACTGAGCAGAAGTGTATTTTTATATGGCTTTTTAATGCTAAGTGATAAGGAAAGGCAGCCACTTAAAAGTATTTGACATTCATAAGCATCCAAAAGACTTTCTGTCATCTTCTATTTATTCATTCACTAGACTAGAAGAAGCTATAGTGCTTTGTTTTTTTCCTTTCTTTCAGGGCAGCAGTCAATGCATCTGTGTCAAACCTTAGCTCTTCTCATCTATACTTCATGGTGTCTGTATCCTTCGCTTCTCTTTCTCTCTACTGTCACCAAACAGCTTTTGTGTGCCCATTAACAGCAAGGAGTGCCACATCTGGAATTTCCAGCTCCCAGTCTGACAGCATTAAAGGGGCAGGGGGTGCTCCTGACCCTCGCTGAACTCAGCAGCAGTGCCTTGAAAAAATACCCAACTTAAGTGCCTTTATTTTACGCATTTGTTTTAAGTGTGTTTTGGGCACTTTTCTGACATAGCACAGAAGGCTTTCAATTTGAAAAATACTGGGTGTTCTTCTACGCCTGCAATTTTAGCTGCTTTGTATTTTCAGCTTTGCATGTGAAATATATTCACATTGCCTGTAAAATTCAGAGTAGCGCACAGGAAAGTTGTGGGTTTTTTAAAAAATAAAGGAAACCGTTTCTTTTCTAAGAACATTTCATACAGTCAGTTCTAATGCTTAATAAAGTCTGTCCAAGAGTGTTTGGGCAGCTCAGTTACTAAGCTAATTGTGCTGGAAAAATTTGAAGTTTTTGCCATAAGAAAATAAAAATATATTATTTTGAAATGGAGAGTTAAAAAAAAGGAAAATATTATAACTGGCACGTTAAAAAACCCTAACCTCAAACAACTTTGTGGTGTTACCCATAACCAAACGAAAAGGCTTCTGCAAGTCAGAACATTTTGACCCTTTTTAAGCTGATCTTCTAAAAAAACTTAGGCTTTTGGATTCCTATCTGTCTGTCTGCCCCTGCTAATAATTATTGAATACACTGTCTAATTTTAACCATGTTTCAGTAAAGAACAATTTTAAGGACACTTTTTGTCCATACACATTTCAGGAAGGTGGACAGTGTCCCACAGGTGTGCTTCTTAAAACTTCAGTTTTATTAGCCTGTAGAGATTTAATACCTGAAAGTGTTGGAGGAATGAGCTAATCACAAGAAAAATACTCCCTTTTGTGTCTTACTAGATGAAAGAACCCAAATGCAGCGCACAAATCCACACGAAATGGAGCTATACAAGGTCTGCCATGTGCAGCTGCTCTTTTGAGGGGCTTTTTAGGATTTGGGATTTTTAATTATTTAATTTTTTTTAATTATTATTAAATGGAGAAGTATTTCCTCAGTTTAGTAGCTGGCTCTAGAGAAAGGGAAGCCAAATGTCATTTGTTCTCTAGTGTGGGGCTTTTTTCCTCCTCTGTCAGAAGAAGTGAAAATTGAAGTTCTGTGGGAAACTGTTGCTTTCCCACTTTTTTTGCTGTTTTTTTTTCACAGGTTGTCTCAACAGAAGTCTCTTTTTCATTGGAAGAAAAAGAAAGCACATTTGTAGCTATCCAACTGCAGGATTGCCATACATGCAAATACAGGTGAAACTGACCAAGGAAGAAGGGGACAGGGATATTCAAGTAATCTATATGCAACTAACAGTTGCAGGGTCTTTAGAATCGCTGTGCAATAATACAACTAAGTGACTTGCTCCTGAGGTGGACAGAAGCTAATGCTTTGAGAGACAGAAAAGGAAAACCAATAGATGTTCTTCCAGTTTATGCAATGGAAGTGGGAAAAAATTCCTTAGTACAATGATGCTTACTTTGGAATGACTCATGTTAGTGTTTCAACCGTGAGGTTAATACTACAAGCAAAATACTGACAGCCAGAGTCACGTTTACATTTCGTACCAACTTCTGCATTTCAGTGTTTACAGCGTCGGTGATACCTCTTTTGTAAGCATATAAAGCACAATTTAGTAATATGCAGCAGGTTAGTTAAAACCCACATAACCAAATTGTGTGAGCAGACAGAGTTTGCTTATATAGCAAGCACCATGCATGCTTGCAGTTAAATTCTTCCTTGTATATTTAATTTCAGCCTCAGTCTAAACATTCTGCTTTGAACCTGGAAAAAACAAGAGCTTAACAATGGAAGTGCTACTGATGACACTGTTGCAGTTGCAAATGATGCCATTTTAGTACTTAGCTGATATTCAGGAGCTTTCAGTCTTGGGTTGAAGAGATCTGATTGAAAATCAGATACAGGCATATATGGAGAATTCCAGGTTCCCCGGTTGCCTTGAAGTTAAGTGGAGTGGGCACTTGATTATTATGAAGGCTAGAATTGGATTGAAGAATCATACTTAAAGGTGTAATAGAGCTCAGAAAGTGTCAGACCTTGGAAGTACCTAGCCCTTGATTGTAGCAGCTGGAAGTGATTTAACAAGTACTTGAGGTGACAGAATCAAATGCTTTATGTGATGAATGGGCTGTTTCAATATAGCAAATGATTTTGCTCTTTAAAAATCAGAATTAAACAGTTTGTTTTTTGTGAGGAGTGAGATCACGGAGCAATGAAGTATATGTATGCACGTGCCCAGAGATACAGCATTTCATGTTTATCTTGTCTTTATAATAATAATATGTTCATTTATTTTTGAATTTTCTGTTATGCAGTGGTCCTTCTCTGGGGCAGCGTGTGGAGTGAGTGTTTATTTTATGACTGATGGTGTCCTAAGAAGCTGAAATAGCATGACCTAAGTGGAACCAGCTCTTTTCCTTGGTAACTTATAAGACGAAAAATGTATTTGTTGGATAATATCATCAACCAAAATCAAGAGACAAATAACTTCAGATAGCTATCACATAACAATATTTGGCAATTGGCTATCCAGATGAATGTATACAGAATGGGTGCAGAGTTGCGAAGAGATTTCTCAGATTCACGCAAGAGGGGTTTTTTCCGAGTAGCGCTGCCCCATCTTAGATTCAGTCATATGGCTTGCTTAACACTGTGGCACCTATAATTCAGGCATCCTGTCTTAAAAGAAGTTTCATTCAAATTCATACTCCCACAGCATGAGAGTAAGATTAGTTCTTCCTTTCACTGTGGCCAAGACTTCAGTACTAATCTTCCCTTTTACTGAAAAAGAAAATCCGACAGACCCAAACCTTCCTTAAAAAGGAAGTCAAACTTGAACCTGATCCTGCAGCTGTTCAGTGAGCAGAACAGTTAATTATAATGTTAATCTCTCTTGCACCTTTGTATAGGAAAAGTCCAGAGAGGAAATTTAATGTTTATTTTTGGTCTTTGTACTAATCAGAATTACCTGGGCTGTTACTGCTCAGCTATTCCTGAGGTTCAGTTTTGAATGTGCTGAGTAATGGATGCAGCCAGTTTCAAGGGACAAACAGAAGAGAAATTGCTTTTTTAGGATCAATGCTTTAACACAAAAACTCCAGGAACACCTTTGGATGTCAAGGTTGAATTTCTATTGAAGTGGAACCACGCATGCATGATTTGTTCACTGCTCCTTGTGATTTGTGATCTGCTGTGGGATCTAAGAGGGTTGCAGAAAGCTGGAGGTTCTTGTAGAGCACATGATTATGATTGCTTTAGAGATAACCAGTTGGTAGTGTATTATCTTAGTGTCTCCTTTTGTCTCCCCTTGTTAGCCATGAGACAGACACTGATCTTTGAGCAGACTCTATGGTCCATCCAGCATTTAGATGGATCCTGCCTGGGCTCACGAATGCTTGATGTTGTCTCTCTCACTCACATCTTTTTGGTTGTATATTGACTGCTGACCTGAGCATCACTGAGCAGAGACAGTAAATCTCTGCAAATTCAAGGTTTTTAGAGTCAGTGACGAAATGCCTCTGATTTGACTATTCCCTAAATCAAGCATATAGAGAAACAATATTCTTCTTTAAATCATGTACTGTCTCTTGATCCCTTGTCTACCATGCTCAGAACTCTGAAGTGCCACCTTCTCTTGCATGTGGGACAGCACTATATCTGTGCACAGATGGAGAGAATTCTGGCACAGCAGGGAATGTGGTAGGGCAATTCCTGGAGCACTCCTCCACACAGTATCTTCCCCTTTTCCTAAAGAAGCCAACACAACTACTTCTCTTTTCTTATTTGGTTTCACATCCCAAACATGCCTGGTATGTGAAGGAAGGACATATAATTACGAACAGAAAAACGATACAGTTCCCAAAAGTGGAGATTCAAATACAGCCAGGTATCTCCTAAGTAGTGAGATACCACAGAATAATCAAGGATAGAAGCAATTACACCAGGTTCAACCCTCACCTCAGGGGAAAGTGAACTTCAGTGTTAGGTCAAAGTCAGATTCAAGTATACAAAAGGTTTGGCCACACTGACGCAGGGATACTGTTGGGTTTAAATTAATGAAATGCCATTAGTGGTGGTATGTTCATAGGTTCTACATTTCGGGGTCTGAAAAACATGTGTTGTTATTACACTTCCCCCAGAACTGAAAAACAGGTTTGAAATGAAATTTTTTTCTTCAGATATATTTGCATAATTACACAGAGAGTGAATGTTAATGAAGAGCTAGTAATAAAACTGGATGAATTAGCATGACTGAGTGACTTAACGCAATCCTGTTGATCATAGAGTTAGGGGTGGCTTGCATTTTGCCAGACCTTTTTTTTAGTAATCTCTTGCAATTGCACATTTGAATTTGAACTTTCATTAATTATAGCTTTATTTCATGAACATGAAACTTCATTGACTTAAGTGTTTACATCAGTAGAACACCTATTCTAAAATATGTGCACCTGACAAAATTGTTAATGAACACCTCACCACCACCCCCAACACGAGTACATTTTGGAGGCACTCCAGCTAAGGGAAGCAACATTTTCCTTTTTTAATACTTAGTATGCTTTTTGTATGCTTTAAACTTACAGGCTAAACTCTTATTTTCTTTCAAAATTAGAAGTAGCAAAGCCTGTAATCTTGAGAAGCGAGAAATGCTGTAGAAGCAGGTTACCCCTACAGTAACACCATTATCCCCTTTCCATCTTCTTGTCTCTTACTACTGTTTGTTACTGGTTGGCAGCTGAGCTGGCTACCTCACCTCCGATAGAGTCAGGTAGGTGAGGTGTGTAAGGACATGCAAGAACAGCTGAGAAAGATGAGTTGTAGCTAAGACAAATCACTTTGTGTTGAAGAGCAGACACTTGTGGGTTTTGTGCTTCTTACTCTGTTAGGGGTGTAATCACTGAAAGTTAGTAAATGACAGATTTAGGGAGAAGTTCATGTCTTAATCTCAGCAAGAATATAGCTGCCAAATCAATTGAGCACCTATTGCTTTGGCTTTTACGTACACATAAACCACCTTGTTTTCAGTGGAGCTTGATCTTGGGGCCCATAATCTCACCAAAAGCCAGTGTTGTGTCACTTTACCTGCTTAAACATGACTGAAAATGTCGCAAAACACCAATGTGCATTGTCAGATGATGAAATAACTCGGGTTTCCTCTCCGTCCCCTTTGTCCTCCATGCTCCAGGCTCCTCTCCCACTTCGGGCAGGCTTGAAAAATTTACCTTTAAGCTAATAATTGCACTTGGACAGGGAAAATAGAAGATTTTGTTACAATATGTTGGAATTTTTTTCTGTCATAATCATTTTGTTAGAGAAATGCTAAAAGTTTCAGTATCAAATTTACATGAAGGACATCTTTGCTCAGAAGCTTTGCATATATTATTTCAGTCAGAAATGAGGGGTTTGGATAAGTTTTTCCACATTTTTAAGATTCCTCATATTGTCCTATTTATAGGACCAGAATACTGAGATCATCAGTCCCTGAGGCTAGCTGCGAAATATTCAAGCACAAAGAAAAATGCTGAAACTTAACAGTGAAAGAATTCCTTCCCTGTTCCCATTCTGCCTCCAAAGATGGAACAGGCAAGGAGACATACGTATCATCTTTGTGTTTCACTTGTTAAATGTCAATGACAATTTAACATTGAATATGCACACAAAATATATAATATTATATAATACATGGTAAACATATAAAAATAAATAATTATTTAGTAAAATAAAAGACAGATTTTGGTAAAGAACGTGACCTGGTATAGGATTTCTTTCAAAAATGTAGATCAGCTTATAGCTCATGGGTGATTTGAAGTGAAAACTTTCATATTTGTATGGGAAGAAAACTGGAATTCACTCCGAAGTTTAACAGCCAGAAATATGTATATTACAGTACATACAGCCTGTGAGATTAATACTGTCAGAAAGTCACATGCAAGGGTGAAGCCAGTTTGAAGTGAAGTTGAAATAAATTTGGCAGGCCATACATATTTTTTGACAGCTAAACAAATAAAACATTTTATATGGTTAATGCACTGTAAAATAGCCAAGTCCATACTGAATACCAGGAATTAAGAGATTCCCTTCTGCCTAGTCAAATGTATCTGAACACTCATAAAGTGTTATTTGTAGAAACAGATGAGCTAAGCTGGTTTAGGAATATTCTGGTGCCTAAGAATATAGGTGAAGTGCACCCCAGCTCAAAGCAGGACATCCTCATTTAGAATACTGCTAATCAACAACACAGGCAGAATTCTGCCCCAAACCAGACACAGTACTGTTTACATTAAAAAATGAGACTTCCCCAGTATTGCCTTATGGGGTTGTGAGCCAAAATTCAGATCTTTAAATCTATGCCAATAAATTACCATAATGTTGCAATTCTTGAAGATGCTTGTGTCAGACATATATATGGAAAGAACACAGAGCAGAGAGAGGAAATGGGCTTAAAGTTTAGGAGTTCATATGAAAAGCATAGGTCTGTTTTAACATAAGATAACATAGGATTTTTCTCCTTTTTTTCTCCCAGTGAACCTGTGCCATTCTTAAGCTTATAACTTCTTTCTAGAAAATAATTTGATTGTTAACATGTAGATATATCCTCATGGATTTTTCAACTGCTACTGCTTTTGCTACAATTATATACCTCCGTATTTTTATTCCCAGTTAAGTCTTTTTCCTACACTTTCATTTTGTTAACTGACTAGCAACACTCTTTTGACTTTTTATCATTAAATACACATAATGATCAGTAAGGAGTCACGACAAACAATTAACAAAATTCTTGCAATCATGCTCTCTTGAAATGACATGCCAGAAAAACTTGAAGGGCACTAAACAGAGTGGCATTTCTATGGGTGCTCCTTCCCATTGAGGACCAGGAATTTTGCCTCTCAGACTCTTGGTCTAGCCAAGACTTCCACTGAAATCTTACAAACAACACGTTAGCCAAAGAAAGCTTACACAAACAGTGACATTTTACAATGCTATTTACCTGAAATCAGGTCAGATGGTAAAATGTCATTGATATATCTGGGACAAAACAACAGCAACAAAAAAAGAGGGCTTTTGGTATAGGAATACGATAGGACATAATGGGCAACAAGTGAAAAAGCTATATTTTAGAGGATGGAATAGGCCCTGATTTGACAGTTAGGTTCATACATGAATTTCTTCACAGCTCTATGTAATTCAGGCTGAGAGTTTCAGCACGTCTTTGGAGAACAGTTAATCTGAAAGCAACACTGCAGGACCCTCTCTTCTGTGCATCAAAAACTCCTTTGCTACTTAGAATTTCTGCCTAAAGGCATATCAGTGTTTCAACCCTTGAATCTAGTCTTTCCAGTTGTGTTCCATAGGCCAAATTGTAGCTCTGCAGCTTATGGCTGGCAGGGATGCTGTCCTGAGTTCAGCAGTAGCAGTGATTTTTCTCCTTCTTAGTAGCTGGTACAGTGCTGTGTTTTTGACTTTCAGCCTGGGAACAGCACTGATAACATCGATGTTTCCAGTTGCTGCTACGTAATGTTTAGCCTGACCAAGGACTTTCTGAGTCTCATGCTCTGGCAGGGAGGAGGGGAAGCCGGGAGGAAGCAGAGACAGGACACCTGACCCAAACTAACCAAAGAGGTATTCCGTACCACAGCACGTCATGTCCAGTATATAAATAGGGGCGGTTACCTGGAAGGGTTAGATCACTGCTCGGGTTGGGCTGGGTACTGGTTTGCGGGTGGTGAGCGGTTGTATTTTCTTCCCTCGTTATTTCCCTTATCATTGTTATTATTGGTGGTAGCACCCGTGGTTTGTGTTATACCTTAGTTACTGGACTGTTCTTACCTCAACCCGTGGGAGTTAACATTCTTTTGATTCTCCTCCCCATCCCTCTGGGAGCGGGGGGGGGGGGGGGGGGGGGGGGTGGGGGGAGTGAGAGAGCGACTGCGTGGTTTCTGAGTTACGGCTGGGCTCAAACCATGACAGATGCCAAATACTGGTTAGTAGTCTACCACTGCTAGGTGTATATAGTGCAGGAGTAGAATGGAGGGAGACATTGGTGCTCTAAAGCACAGTGCCACCAGGAATGCTTGAAGAGATGGATTAAGAGCACCTCGGTTATCTATGCAAAGATGGCATGGTATCTTCTCTGACTGTCGATTTTATCTCACTTAACAGTCTGCAAATGAAGCACATGCAGCTAAGCACCTCCAATCTTTCCTCTCCTATAGTGCTTCCTGGTATTTGCCTTAATCAGCAAAAGGCAATTAGTTTAGGAAGTTACCTGTCTCTAGTTAAGTTACACAGGGACAGCCATGTTTTATGGCATCTTGACTTCTGCTTTTCCATTTGAGAATTCAGCAGCTGTCATACTTGGTTTTCCCCTTTAACAAACCCAACATTGATCTTGCAGATCATGCACACTGCACTTTCAGACAAGATAGATAATGACCTGAACTGCAGCAAATGGGACTATATGACATCACTCTTTTGTGAGCAGACAAATCTGTAATGTTATTTAGTTTGACAGGTATAAAGGGCATTTCAAAAACTGATTATATCTGTTGCGATTTTTAAGAAGGTCTGAGATATGACTGGAAAATCTTCACCCAACCTACTCCTCAGGGAACAGATTTTTCAGAAGAATAATGCAATGCCACTTACCTGGGGCACAAAAATACATATTTAGCATTTTTTTTTTTTTTTTTAGTATTGTAGAAAATATATAATATCACCACTGTGAAGACTGGGTAAGACTGAGGTGCTAGAGCTGAACCTCCATCAGCTCTGAGGAGCTGGGTCTGCAACCAAGCTTTGCAGATCAGTGTGAAAGAGCTGAACACGAAAAACATCTGAACTGTTTAATGAAAATGTGGATCTGTGCTGATTTTGCAGATCCATCTGTTATTGTGAAAGCCCCATTGCCAGCTGGGGATAAGATTCATAAGCATTTCTGAAGTTTCCATTAATAGTTCTACTAAAACCAGCTGTGACAAGACTCATGCTGCAGCGTCAGTCAAGGCCAATATGTGTTAACAGCACTTACTTGCAGTGCCTCAGCTTTTGAGTGGGATGCACAGACCTCAGCTGTACCTTAATCTCACAGAAGAACGTTTTTCTTAGCACCCATGACTGCGCAGCTGTACGGGGGGAAAGGCTGGTGAAAGAAAATTCTGAAACCCAAGCTCATTTTCCTGAAACTTGGATGCGTCTTTAAATCCCAGAGTTAGCAGCTGTGGGGCTGGGATTCACAAAGCCATTTTTGCACTTTAGATATCAAAATTGCCACTCCATATGTGGATGCCACATTCAGTGTTTTTCTTTTCAAGCATAGCTGGCATAGGTGTCTGTCATTTACAGAGGAGACTTTACCTCAGGTAACTTGCATAAGTGGAAGAGCTCGGTTATAGAGAGAGCCAGGCCTGCTGCTGCCCACATCCCACAAAGCTAGACAGCAGCACCTCCACTCCTCTCTCTAGAGATATACCTATACTCTGGGAAGGAGGCCAAAGCAATGGCAGGCAAATAGAGAAAATGATTTCTGGCTGAGGGATGCGGGCATCCTAAGGACTGTCCTGCAACACTTGGAGGTTTTGCAGTTCAGGTAGTATTTGAGTCTAATCTCAGCCTTGCTCTTTAATCCAGTCGCTGAGCCACCCAAGTGCTTTTCTTTTTGCCCAGCCCAAAGCTGCTAGGATGTGGGCCTCTGCTGGAAAATGAAAAAGTTTAATTTCTCACTCCATCTGCATCACAACACGGTTTTCTGAAGAGTAATACTGAGGCAGTTTCTCAATGAATTAAGGATGGCTTGTATGCTTTTCACCCTAGCCTTGTGAGATTTTTGTCATGGGAAGGTGACAACAGCTGTTGAGATGCCTCTGATGACAAAGGAGAATGTTTCTGCATAGTCCAAACAAAATGCATTTAAATATATTTTTTTTAGCAAGTCATAAACTGTTAGGAAGTGTGATCTGTCATACTGGTAAATGTCTACGTGGGTCGCTATGGCTGAAATGACAATCCTTTAATCTCTGGTTGCTGGTCTAATCTTTACAAATGCAATTTTATTGTAAATATTTTTGTTAATTCCTCCCTTCTGGCTTTTGACATTAACTGTGTGCCCAGTTCTGCTCTCACTAGATGAATGGAGATACTTTTCTGATTATCTCAGTGAGGACAGAACTGTGTGAGGGTATGGCTTCCTGTTGGAATATACTGATTTTGCTAATTGTCGTACTATGTATTTTAAGCCTGCGTAGTGTGAATATTAGTGAACTGATAAACTTCTTATAAAAGAGATGTTTCTTTACTATATAATGCACCTTTAAAGTGAGCTTGGTTTCACATGATTTTGGGTTTTGTCAGGTAGGGTTCTTCCTTCTATTTCTCCTCTTGGTTTGGGGAGCAGGGACATTCTTTAGGTGGGTCACGCCCATATCCTTAAACATATTGCATTGAAGAGCACTCACTGCCTTTTAGCAGTCACTCCTCATCTGAACAGCCTGGAAGCAAAGCAAAAGCGGAGCAAGTGTCACCTCTCTGCTGCAAAAGAACAGTTGGTGCTGCCAGAGTCCTGGTACAACATGTCTTCAACAGAAGGGTGTGATTCAGTTGCTGACAGAAACAGTCTTGACAAGTAAGCTCTTAAGTTAGTCTGTGTGAATGACAGGGGTTGAAATATCAATCCTTGAAGAGATGGACATGTATTTTATTTGCCTAGTGTTGTCCATTGCTGAAAGCTATTCCATGCAACTTCCCTCTTATCCTCATTATTTTGTAAGCTCTGAACAAGGGGTAGCTTTGAATGTACTTACTACTATATAGTTTGGAGCATTCTAAGTCACTTGGTAATTGTAAAAGGAGAAACAAAGCATAAATGTTTGTCTCTGCCTATTTCACTACAATCCGATTTTCTTAGTGACTGTTAATTTTGGATAAGACAAAGAGGCTATATATCTTAAGAACCTTTTTCTGCCCTTTAAGAAAATAAAAATCCCTATTAAGGGGACACACACACACAACATTACCTGTTATTCCAAAAGGAAGTCTATAAAATGGATACTGAAAATCAAACCCACAAAATAGTCTTAAACATTTGTATCATCCCTTCTTGTGAGGGAAAATAACCTATTGTGTTAATACTAACAATGAATAATCACATTAACACCCCTATTAATTCCCCTTGACCTTATTCTGGCAAAAGCTTCTTGATTCCAGTAAGACTTTTTATTTGGAAGGCAATTTAAGAACAGTCTGAATTATTTTACTGATCTTAGTCTTAGGCATTATAGATGAGCAGACAAAGAGAGAAAAAATTGCCTTACCCATGGGTATGAATAAAACTCAATGGTGTTTTCTAGCATTTGTGTGCATTATGTGCACTTTATTTCTGACGTTGAAATGAAGGTGCTAGGTAATATACCAGGCAATGCAAGATCTTTAGAAGTTTGTCCTCAAATACTACATTAAGATTTGTAAATAATTTCATTTTATTTTATTTTAAATTTATTTTATTGTAATTTCTTCTTTATCCCTTCATAGGTTTTATAAATATTTTTAGGCAAACCTGATCTTCTATGCAAAATTTCAAGTGAAAATATTGGAATCATAGAATAGTTAGGGTTAGAAAGGACCTTAAGATCATCTAGTTCCAACCCCCCTGCCATGGGCAGGGACACCTCCCACTAAACCATGCCACTCAAGGCTCTGTCCAACCTGGCCTTGAGCTCCGCCAGGGATGAAGCATTCACAACTTCCCTGGGCAAAAATATTCTTATTTTAACTTAATTATCCATGGGTTTTATAACTGAAGTGCATGGCTAATGGCTCATTTCTGATCAGTAGCCACATTATTAGTCTTTGTGGAGAAAAGGTTATAGATGTTGGAGGGCAGTCCTTGTGCTGTACAAGCATGTAAGTGATGGGCTTAGCTTCCAAAAGAAGATTCTGAACCCTGTTTTGTGGGGTTTCTTGGGTTTTTTTTTGTGTTTTTTTTTTTTTTTGTTTGTTTGTGTTTTTTTTTTGTTTTTTTTTTTTGGGGGGGAAGGGAGGTTTGTTGCTTAAAATGTTTGTTTGTTGGGGGTGGGGGTTTTATGATTGTGGGGGAGAGGATGGGTGGGTTGGAGTTTTGATGTTTATTTAGCCTTAGGCTATCCTTCAGCCCAGCCTATTTCACCCCTTAATAAAATTACTTTGGTTTTCCAGAATATTCCTGGAAGGGACTGAACTTTTTGCCAAAGAATTTTAAATTCCCTCAAAGCTTGTCAAGTGACACACTGTGACAACAGTATTTTTTGCTTCTGTGCCTTTTCTTTCCAAGTGCTAATAAAATAGTCCCCATGAGAAAGTCTCAGTTAACAGGCTTACATTGAAAAGATTTTAACATAAGTCTGTAGTCAAGCATGAATTTACTTTTTTTTAAATACACAAACATTCTGGTCTAAAATAAGACAAACAGCTGTCCTACTTGTCTTATTTTGCCCATCACTTCCTTGGTTTAGAAAATGTGAATTAATTACTTTTTGAGTTTACAAGATATTTTGCAAGTCGGCAGTCCCAGCAACTTCCTAAATCTATATGAAACTGGCTATATCTGGTTCTGGTAAAGGGATTAACACAGTAAAAATGCATGGATCTGTAATATAATGGATATAAACACTTTTTCCTCTGAAGCCCTCAATACACAACCTTGGCACACTTCCGATCTGTGTTCTCTGGATGACATGAGCTCCTTGTGATAATTCTCCATCTTTGACCTGTAAGTCACTGAAGTCACTGTGTGGCAGAGACCAGCATGTATGCTTAGTTTTGCACCATGTACAGTGTTATGGCAATTATGGAGACCCTTTCCCAAACCTTTGTAGATACTGGAATGCAAAAAGAAAGATTCTTAAAACAATTAAGGATGAGGAAGCATGACAGAACCCCAGGGAAAGACAGGAACAAATAGACTTGAGTCAAACTCCTGAAGAGTCTGAAGTCTGGTACTCCTTACTTGCTTGAAAAGAAAGGAAAACAAAAGTTCTGGCTTTTACTGAGTGTGGTGAGGACAGTGAAAGTTATTTCACGAACACTCTCCAACATTCGATCTTGTCTTCTGCAAAAGTCTATTAAAGTCTCTTTGGAGCACCTGTCTGTTATGAAAATAATTCATTTTGTCATGCCCAGTAACACACTTGTAGTTGCTTTATGAGAGCTTATGTAGCAGTTTCACCTCTAGCTTTACCCTCTGTTATACTACATCACAAACTCATTTAAATAGTGATATTAATGTTTTTAGAGATCACTACAAATGGTTGGCAGCATCATTGCAGCTAATGTCTCATGGGAGCTATACGAGGGAATTTTATCAGCTTGAGGCTGAGGCATTTGATGAAGTAATAACAAACTAGCTTTGAATTGTCTTTCATTACCCTTTATCTCTCCTAGAGAGAATATAATCTTATTCAAATTATAATGGCCTCTGTTATCAATGTGGTTTACTATTTATTTACCTGCACACGGACATGCAAATGTACATGCATTCTCCTCTTTTTACCGTACCTGTAATGAAATTCCTCCACTATCAGAATCATGCCTCATCACAAATTACAAACTAGTTACTCAGAAGTGTAATTTCCTCAGCATTAGAAGCATTAAAAATAAAATGAAAATCCAAGTTTTTTTTTTTCCCCCCTTTTTTTTTTTTAAATAAAAGGACCTTGATAATGAGTAAAATCCAATCATTAGACTTTAAATATATCATTTATCTTTAAGACAAACATGATATTCTACCTTAGAAATACATAAGGTGCCTTGTCTGGGCAGAGAAAGAGATAGGAAGAAAATTTTAAGTAGTGCTACAAGGGGAGGGAAGTCTTGGCACTGGATCAAAGAAAGAGATCTAAGTGAGATCACCTGAACCTTTCTGAGACCAGGCTTATATCAACGAAACAGGTAGGAATGTGAGACGTGTTGTATGATTGTAGGTTACTTTCTTTGATAACTTGGTGGTTGTTGAACACTCAAGAGAGAATAAATAAGTGTAGAGTTAGGGCATGACTGTGAAGACAAGTACAGGGAAAATATTTTGGGTTTGTAAATGAGTAGGCAGCAAAACAACTGGATATATGCTGGTCCACATCTGCTCTGTTCAGCTTAAGTGTATACTGAAAAAAACCCCGAAGCCTATGAACTTGCTCTGGTGGCTGTATTGCTGAAAAGCGGTAAGTCAGACACCAGATAGCCAACCATTTTGTTACTCATTCTTCTTTTGAAACATTAGTAGTGTAAAACCAGACATGTGGCCTGTTAGGAATACCTTTTTCTCTACTGTCAGTTCATCTTATTCATGTGTTTTTTCCCCTTTGTGTTGGTGTTATAGGATGTAAATTCTTAGCTTCCAGTCACACAACAGCCTAAAAACTGTCTCTTTGGGCTGATCTTGACTGACGCACTAGATTTTTCTCTGCCAGTTTGCCATAAGGCCATTGATTCTGATCGATTTCTAGTCAGTGTTTACTTACTGTCACTTTAATTAAAACCAGGCAAGAGGAAGTGATTATTTAAGCCTGCCTTATCAGACTAGCACTCAGAGTGAGGACAAACACTCTGCTGCAAACGACAGATATTTTTTACCCTGTAGTCTTCAGGCTTATGTCACAGGCAAGTGCGAAATATGATTTCTATTCATTTTTTTCAACAGAACTAGATAGAAACCAGGCATGTAACTATAAACAATAGACGATAATATTTCTAGCAGTATCTATATTAAGCTTTCCTTGTAACATGAATAATTTGTTGTTGCAATGTATCTGAAACAACCAGATGTACATAAATACTGCATAGACGATAGGGATATTCAATCCTGAACAGATAAAAGGCTTACAGGGCAATGTGGAAGCAGAATTTAAGAACAATACACATACGCTTCAGTAGATTTGAAATGAGAAATGCAGTTCAAAGTTTTGCTGAATGATAGAGAAGCAAAGATGCTCAACAGAAAGTATAGAAACATCAAATGTGTAAAAGCTCATCAAGTCACATTTTTACTTAAATTCAAACTAGAAATAATCAAGAATTGAGAGGTAGAGCTTGTAAATTTTAACCATCTTGTCAGAAGATAAAAAGAAATCATTATTTTTTCTTAATGAATAACAAAATATTTGTTTAAATGGAAGCTAAGGTAAAGCTGGCTATGACACTGCCTTAGAGGATAATTCAATTGTGAAGGTAGATAAAATTCATCAGAATAGTGTTTGCCAGATCAGTAGGTCAAATATTACCTGGGATGCCTAGGTTAAAGGCTGAGTAATAAAAGAAAGAAATGGTGATTTTCCTCAACAAAACAAACACACTTAAAGGCTATGAGATATTTCATACAGCTCTTGATAATGTGGCACTTCATCCCCCTCCCTGATTTGGTAGGAAGGATATCCTCACAGCAATGGCAGATACAGGTTGATGTGTTTTGTAGAGCGAAGAAGATTCTAGAGATTGGAGAACTTCCTCAAGAACGTCAGAGATGCTGGAGCTCTGGAATAGATACCAATACAAAAAGGGATTAGGGTTTGTAGGGGTTAGAGTTTCTGGATCCAGGATTGGACCCAGATCTTGAACAGTGCAAAGTAGCTCAGTGTATCCTTTTAGTACATTAAACAGAAACATGAAATCCTGCCTGTTGCTTTTGTTATATAAAATTTTCTTATTACTTGCAGAACAGGCATTTTAACCTTTCCAAAGTAATCTCATGTAATCCTGTTTAATCACCCCTCTACTCTCAATTGAATCTGATGTTGTAATTCCTATCCTGTTCTAAATTGTTGGGAATTGTTTCTGTGTGTGCTGAAGTAGCCTCAGTATTATACTCGCCAGCGAAATGGCCTTTATAAGTCTTGTGCAAAGACTATAAAACAGCTTAGTAAATTTAATAGATATTATGTCTTGTCAAAGCATAATCAATTTTTCTAATATCAAGTGACAGTTTTTAAAATTTATTCTCTAACAATGGAGAGTTCACAAACTGAATTTAGTTTGCATTCTTGCCTCAGTTATTTACAGCATTATAGTCCTCACTGAATTTTCAGTATTCAGACATGGTACTTAGTGAGAATACTAATTGAGAAAATTTACACATTTAATTAATAATATAAATAATAAGTAATAAATAAATTTAAATAAACAATAACTAATTTAATAAATAAATAAATAGCAAGAGAGGTTCAGGTCACAACTTGAAATTACTTTGCTCATTTGAGTTTCTTAACATTTAGATCCTGAGCCAGATTTTTTGCCTGGAGCCTTTCC
The DNA here is from genome assembly GCA_039720435.1 of Amazona ochrocephala. Classification (NCBI taxonomy): domain Eukaryota; kingdom Metazoa; phylum Chordata; class Aves; order Psittaciformes; family Psittacidae; genus Amazona; species Amazona ochrocephala. The sequence goes on along the minus strand of CM077880.1, from coordinate 66,391,397 downwards.
TATAACCAGTTACAGTTTGTAAGTATTGTTCATTTTGTAAATACAAAGAATTTTAACTTTTACTTAGCAAAAATAATATTCCAAATTGGATGTTCGTGTTTGTAGTTAAAACTTTTTTAAACAGCTGGTAGTGGGCAAGAAGCGGCCAAACCTGCCCCCTTATAAGTTCTGAAGGGAACTTATATTCCCTTCAGGCAGAAAAAAATTCCAAGTCTGTTGACCTTTCGAGATTTCCTAGAAGCTTACGAATATACTCAAAACTTCTGGTGGTTAAAGAATACAGGATTTTGTCTTTTAGCCTTTCTTGGCATTTGTGAATTCTGAGTATTGTGTGCACTCTTTTACAAAATGTTTACCTACTTACACATTTAACGAGAAATGTCTTTCATAAATCGAGAGAATAAGCAAATAACCTTCTAGGTAGCCATAACATGAGTGCATTCCGGGCAGTATGTCCTCAGACCAGTGTGTATCAAAACAATTTCTCCTAGTTCATCCTTCTTCTAAAACACATAGGGCATTTCTATATTTGTTTCGAAGTGTTGTTTTTAACTCCCGTCTTCCTTGTGTACCAAAAGTGGGTATCGTCCATCCCCATTACACAGTGTTGATCTCTTATCTCAGTTGATAGGTGAAGAACAAAAAAGCATTACAACTTTTAGTAGATAAACTAGTTGAAAGATCAGTCTGAGCCCCTGTAGGGACTAATGGAGTGAGAGGAGGACTTTTTCTGTAGCTGTAACAACAGGTTTGGAGTGAGGTTCAAATTTACACCCAGTCTTTAACTGAACTCACTGCTGTCTATACTAGTGGGAGTGAACCTTATTGACCCTATTGTTCTACATATTGGCAGTAGGTCTGTCCATGTCAGATGTATTTCACAGTTATTACAAATGTTCCTAATCATTGTGACAGTGTTGTTACTGTTAAGCAGTGCAATGCAGAAATATATTTGGATTTAGAACAAATGTGTAAAGTTCAAAAATTAGTTCAGATGTGGAACTGTCTGGAATGTGGAGCATACATAAGCAAGAATTTAGTTTGGATTTTTACAGAGACAACTTCCAGTCAGGAAGTTCTGCTCTTTGTGAGGACATGCATTTTCCAAATTTTGTGATGGACAATAAGAAAGGATTTTATCTGACCTAGGTGTTCAGACTGTTCCCAGTGAGGTGTTGGGCACTTCTTCCCACAAGTTAAGGGGGGAGCTAGTTTTGCTAGCTAGGGACTAGAAAAATCCCTTAATTCAATAGACATTATGTTGTGAAAAAATGGAAAGTAACTGATCACTTTGAGGATTGACTGAAGTTTCAGTGCTTTCTTGCAAGCAAACTGCTCTTAACACCCATCCTAGTAGGCTTTTATCTTTGAACTTTTTTTAGAGATCTATCACTATGTATCTGATGCAGTCAGTGAGCTCTTGCTCAAAAGAGCACCAGGGGCAGTGGGATTTAGCACTGAACTCCAGTCAAACAACAACGTTAGACCTTCTCTACCTCCTTTGCTTCCCAGTTGTTACATCTCTGTAAATACCTAGCCTGTGACAATTTAATAATGTTATCTGTTGAATTAGCTGTTCAGTTCTAGCTCATGACATGAAGAATGCAAAGAAAATTGGTTTGGCCTCAGCTAATCTGGAATCGTCATGGCCAGTGTGCATGCACTGCTTCCCCTTTGTGTGAATTTGGTTCTCTGTGACTAACCTCATTAGGTGACAGTTATGGGAACTGCACTTCTTTTTCCATATATCTGAAACAAAATGTCTCTGTAAGCCCAAATGCACACAAGGTCTGTAACCCTTCTTGCCAGCTTATCTTCTCCATCCCAGCAGTTTAGTTGAGATCTCTGGGAGGAGTTAATGACTCCATGTGCATGGCTACCATTCCCACACTGGCAACATGAAGATCCCTCACGTGAATAGTAGGTGCAGCTTTCACTTCGAGCTCACCTGACAATAACATATCCTACTACCTAGTTCTTATTTATAGAAGATTATCATACATGAGAGCTGGGGTTGTTATGTCTGAAGAAGAGAAGGCTCAGGGGACACCTTAGAGCAGTCTTTACAGTACCTAAAGGAGGCCCACAAGGAACCTGGAGAGGGACTTTTTACAAGGACGTGTAGTGACAGGACAAGGCAGAATTGCTTTAAAACAAAAGATAGTGGATTTAGACTAGATATTAGGAGGAAATTCTTTCCTGTGAGGGTGGTGAGGCACTGGCACAGATTGCCCAGAGAAGCTGTGGCTGCCCCATCCCTGGCAGTGTTTAAGGCCAGGTTGGATGGGGCTTTGAGCAACCTGGTCTAATGGAAAGTGTCCCTGCCTGTGGTGGGATGGTGGTGGTGGAGCTAGATGATCTTTAAGGTCTCTTCCAACCCAAATAATTTTGTGATTTTATGACATAGTAGAATTAAGCAGTGCTCATGCAGCACAGCTAATGAATTCTGTGGCTACGTACCCAATGTCAGCAGCGAATTGTTTGTCACAGCAACACTTGGTGGAATAGTGGTGAATCCCAGGTGAGTATCTCTAAGGAAACTGGCCATTTCGTGTCAGGTGCCTCATTTTGTCTTACTGAATTGAAATGAACCCACAAAAAGCTACAGACTGCATGAGTATACGCCACCAGTGGGATAGCTTCCTGCAGGTGTTTCATCTCAAAGCTTGAATTTTCTGGCACTTCCTGTGCTCACCTAATTCCATCAAGTCAGTCCTATGGGGCATTCACTAAGGGGTATTCACTTCATCTGCAAGATGAAGACGCAAGCATCTGTGCAGTGTCTTCAGATGTAACTTATGAAACTCCCTGTGTTTGCTGCGTAGTTTAAGTATGTAACAAAGCCAGGCATTGGATCTTTGCTCGGACTGTGTTGCAGTTAAGAATAGGAATCACTATATTTTTTTCCAGTGTCAGAGCTCAATTTCTGCTGCAAGCTGAACTTAGTCCTCTCTTTTTCTCAGAAAGAAGAGAGTTGGGAGAACAGATCTGTTTTGTCATCCATCTCAAACCATTCCTAGAGAGAAGGCACACTTTAATGTACTGCTGTGGCATGAATTAAAGGGTCAGTAAAGCAATTATACTTGAATTTATAAATTAACACTGGAAATCTTCTAGTCATCCCTGCGGGAGTTTCTGGGGTATTTGAATTGGTCTTGGAATACATCAGAATCGCAAGACTATGATCAGAAATCCAGGCAGTTTAATTTTTGTACCTCACAGATGAAAAAAAAACCCAAACCAAAAACGGCTTGACACTGGTTGGGCAAATATTCTGATGCTAAAGGGAGTAGGAAAATGCTCTGAAGCTCTGATGGTAAAGTGAGTAAAAAAAACAATACTAGTTCTGTTATTAGAAAAATTGTATCACTTTCAAATGCCCCCATAATTTTCAGCCTTATAAAAGGCATTAAGAAGTTATACCATCTGAAGCAAAAAAAAATCCCAAACCTCCACAGTATACCAATATAAGTGGTTTTGCAAAGAGACCACAAGCATAAAACTCAACTCTTCCCGTACGCCACTGTTGCTTATTTTAATAATATAAATAAATATTTCATGCTGATTTCCTTTCAGAATCCATTCACTGAGGGAGAGAGCCTGTGGTAGACAGTATCTTTTCCTTTTACTCCTTATTCACAACAAAATTGGTTATTAATTTCCAGTCGATTATCATCTAGAAAGATGATCATGGTAATATAATTTCCAAAATGTTACACAATCTATTATTTTGTGAGCAGAACTTTTATTACTTATGTTGCTAGTTGTCACTATCAATATTTAGGAATAGCAATCCCTAATATTTAGGAATTTACTTTATAAGGTAAGATTTTGCATGTTGTCCAAACAAGCTCTTTCATTAAAGGACAAGTGTGTATACTAATCAGCAGCTATACCACACTGATCTGTGAGATGTATTCTACTGCTTTGTATCTAAAGTTGGTAAGCCCAGAAATTGCCAAGGGTGTTTATTATAGACAGTGTTTATAACTTGCCCCATTTCAAAACAGCAGGATCATTGTATGATCTAATCTAACCACCAGCATAGCATAGATAACAGAGCCTCAATGAGTTTCTACATTAAGCCCATAATTGCTGTGTATCTGTATAAAGTCAGTATTTCACAAATTTGGGAAGAACCAAAATCAGTATGACACCAAGTTTGAGAAATATTTTACAGCATGATTTAATAAATATTGCATGATGACAAATTAAGTGCTTAATGAGAGAGCAGATAGAGCTAGTGTTACTGGGTAATTTAGTGTGGAAACAAGTGTTCAAAGCCCTAAAAAGCCCATGTCCCTGTCTTCAAAAAGGAGAAAAGGAGCAGACACTGCAGCCTGCTGGGTGCCTGAAGTCAATAGAATCTTCTCTATGATGCTAAATGACACAGACCCCTTCTTGCCTTTCACTACCAGAATTTTTAAACCCCTTCCTATCTCTACTCCCAGTGCAAAAAGGTAGAAGCCGCGTTTTTCACTGGAAAATCAGGTGCATGTTAAAGAAAAATGAAAAAGCAATATTAGTAGAGTATGAAATACCTTAAATCTGTTCATTATTAAAAAGAGCCATATATTCACTTTACTACTAATTTCAATACTCGCTTCAGTACACACTTCATTGAAACTTTGGTTTTCCAGTACTCCTGGAGGCGAGCACTTCATGACAGAGTTCGATGTTATACTCTCCAGGATCCTCAGGCCTTAAAGCATGAATGTTTTCAAGCTGTTCTGTGTTTCCTCCTCCAGAATCCAAAACACACTAAAACAAGAATTTCTGTGTACAGAGCTGTTTTCAGGGTTGAGGGCTTTTCCACTGATCTTTCTAAAGGCCTGGAGTAGACTTAGAAGACAAAGGTAGAGTAGTGAAAGATTTTTTTTTTTTTTCGTTACTGTTATTATTAGATAAAACACAACCAACTCAGGCTTTATTGATCACACCCATCCTGTAGCAAGCTATCAGCCTAGCAATCGTACAATGGAGATGGTCTTGCATGCAAATGAAAATCATTTAATGACACAGAGGAAAACAATGAGAACCATTGTTTCCAGATAATTTATACAGCCATCGAAGAATTCTTTTTCTTTTTTTATGAATTGAGTTCACAGGAGTTTTTTGTAAGTTGCCTGTCAGGTCAAAGGCCAGCGCTTTATCCACTTAATCATTCATCCCGGCTTGATTAATAGACTTTTTAAACAGAATCATATATTAATAATGTAGGCTTTAACTGGGCATCTCGATCAAAGAGCAGATTTTAGAAGTTGATTGGTTTGTATCCTCTAGTCCTGTGATAAATGTCTAGAGATTTCTTGTAGTCATTTTTTTCTTGTCATTTTTTCAGTCTGATATTCGATTCTCTCTTCAACATTGTCACATGAATATTTAAAACAAGAAATATAACCAGTTCAGTGCTTTTTCTCCAGTGCCAGGATCATAAAGAGAATAACTGTCATTCAGTACAAAATCTCTTTATTACAATATTTAAGCTCTGAATGTTTTACCTTGCTTGTTGGGAAGCGTTAGCTGAAAATTTTATACGCATCAATAGGATTATGAATTGAAAGTTATTCTTCAGATTTGGGGTTAGGTGGGATTAAAGAGAAGAAAAACTATGGAGTTAATAATCAGAGGGGGGGTAGAAAATTTTCAGCGAAACAGTTGTTGGAAACAATTGCTGTCTCAACCACTGATGACACCGCAATGTTTTCTGGGAATAGTTCAGTGTTTAGGAAATTCAGATACATTCAGTTAAATTAAATCAAAATATACTTTTATTTGTTCTGAAGTGCTTTTTTATTTCTAAATCTTATTTTCTTCAGAACTCAAAATCTGAGGTGGGATGGCTTCAATTGGATGGAAATACCATAACAGAGCTAAATATTTTTGGAAACATTTTACAAACATTTTCATTTCTGTTAGTTTTCATTATAACCTGGAACAAAATCTGTACTCTGAGTGAAAAAAGTAACCCCAGTTCCAAGTTTCCTGTAACATTCCCCTTAGCAACAGTAATACATTTATTTAGGATGCAGGCCTAAACAAGAAAGATCACACTCCTGATGCCCTAATCTGCAAAGGTCAGTGGAGGCTTCCGCTGTAGAACAGAGCAAGCTGACTTACCTGCTATTACTCACATGTGAATAATAACCCCTCATTTCTAATTCACAGTGTATGCATCTGCTGCCAGTTCTGTACTTGTCGCATCTATAAAAGTTCCAATGATAACAAAAGCATTTCCAAACAACTATCTCCCATGTAAGACACAGATTTAGGGAGCTTGCCATGCTTTGCTGGCCCCAACCTGGCTGTTAATGACTGACACTGAAAATATCTGGGTAGTGCCTTGATCTGGACTAGAAACTGGATTCTGCAGAATTGTATGGGCATGCTCTCCAGGAGCACAATTGCTCTTTACCATCTTTTACGCTGCTGAGAGCTTGGAGATCCATGTACTCACCAGAGTGAGGACTTCCTGCATGATCCTGTTACACAGCTGCCAATCTTGGTTATTTGCAGAAAGCATTTCCAGCTTCAATTTACCATAAGGAAACTGGTAGGTTTCGATGCAGTTACTTTGTATTGTTGCAGGTGTTGTAGTGTCACCAGTTTCAGTAGGGGAGAGATGTTGACATCTCCCTGCACAGTCTCCTTTCCTCATTCCCTCTGTCTGCAAGTGGTAGTTGCTGGCTGGCTGGTGCAAATTATGGAATGTGTGACTTCTGAAGGGCTATGGTATCTGAGGCTTTTGATGTACAGAAAGATTTAAAGCTTTAGCTTGTAGAAAAGCTCTGCATAGCTGAGAAGGAAGAAAGTCCCTCTTAGAAGTGCACCCTCTTCAGGTGTCAGATGAGAACCCCTCCAAGTACACCTCAGTCACAACATAGTACAGATGGAGATAAGGTACTCCAGACGGAGATAGCATCATGGAGTACCTCCTAGAAGTGCTAAAATCTTCATCTAAATATCACCGCTGTCTCGTTATTCGTGTGTGTGGTGCTTCTTGTCAGAAGAACAGTCCTTTACCTCAGTGCACTCCTGGTGATGACAACTAAGGGTTGCTTGATTGGTGCTCCTAATATACACTGTGGATGAATTGTGCCGTCTGAGTTGTTCCTGTCTTCCTGTAATGGCTTCTGCTGTTCATATGCTGTTGGTGGGGAGTTCAGACCAAAAACTGACTGTCAGGGTAACTGACTGAAGTGGAAGGGTTTAAGACATGTGTGATTTGTTGTTTAAGAAGTCCTCTTCAGAGGTCAGAAAGGCTGAGTGGTGTGTATAGACATACAAAAATAATAATATGTAGTAATACTGAGATCACAGGAAGCATAAGCCCAAGTTTACTGTGGCTTAATCAGGACCTGGGTATATATACACTGATATTAACAACAGCTTACTTACACTATAAAAGTTTCACCTCCATGAATATGGGTTGAGTGCATTGCTTCCTGGCTTCTTTTTTCATTTTAATTCATCAAACATAATGTTGCAAGGATGCAGTTATCCCACTTAATAGTGGTAGCTTGTAAACATCATTATGTTCACAAAGTTATCCATTCCTGTTCTATGTCCACCCACAGAATTCTGGTACAATCTTTCATCTGAACCCTGCAGGGTCCAGTTTGTTTAATTGTTCCTGAGGTTTTGCTTATTTTAATGAGTTGGTTTGTGCTTAATGAAAATTAAATTAATGGGAGGAAAAAAACAACTATCCTTCTACTCTTCCTTATTTAACAGTCACAGTGGCAAAAGTAAGGCAATGTATTTTCAAACAATTCCATTACTTTGTGAAGAATAGATTTCCAAATACAGAAGTAATTTTTAATTGTCCTCCAGATTTTCTTTTCTCGTCTCCTGCTTTTCCGTTGCTTTTGGCTGTTCTGTTTCTGTGGGAAATGGATTTTTCACCTCTCCTCGCACAAATAAATGTTTTTTTCTTTTCACCCTCAGTGAATGTTTCCTCCGGTCTTATGTCACACCAAGGACTGCCCTTTCTGTCCCATGCTAGCTTCTCTTCTGATAATATCTCAGGGACCTCAGTCTGTCTGTTCCATGAGATCTTTTTGTCCCATTAAATTCATCTTCCTTCCTCTAAGCTAGTTGCTTGGCAGCTGTGCTGTGAGAAACACATAAGCCATTAAGATGGATGGTATTGACATCTTCTGCTTTCTTAGGGATTACAGCAAGCCTACCTTTCAATGATCCATAGTTAGCTTCGTTTTTCTACTAATGCAACCCTGTGCGACTGAGAGTGCCACAGGCAGAGACTGTGGAGAGCAGAGTTTTGAAAGCCAAGGGGGCCAAACCAGACCTTATCCCTGGTACAGTATGTGCTTCTGCCAGAGGAAAAATAGAGGAAAATATTAAGTAAAGTCACATGAGTCCTATCAAGTCTACAAAGATTGCAGCAATCATGAGAAGGGAGCCCAGGGCAAGGTGTGAGAGACAGCACACAAAACACTGGCTGCTGCCCTTGCGGGCTTCTTGGCTGCTAGTGCTGCTGAAGCTGCTGCTAATCTGGCAGCATTAGGATTTCTTTCAGGTACTGCTAAAAGCAACAGAGTTGACACATTAACTTTCTTAGTGGTACAGTGCTAACTGACAATTTCTGATGAAACTGTGGGTGGTGGGTGATCCACTGTGTTTAGCAATACCCAAGGTGATATCACAGCTAGATTCTCTTTTAGTTTCAATTTCTGTCACCCATGGCAAGGAGTTAAAAAAAAGAAGTGTGTGCATCTGAGTGTGTACATGTATGTGTGAGGTAAAGATGTGTTTTCTATTTTGTTTTTGTTTCTGCTCTTATACAAAGGAGAATGAACGGCCTCTACATGGCTCTGTCACGCCATTAGGGATGCATAAGGATACCCATGCACAAAAAGCTAACTGTTAGAAGGGAGAAAAGCGAAGGTTCTCCTTTCAGAGAGATCAGAGATATTTCCAGTCAGTAACAATTATAGTGTCATGACAGTATCTCCCAGATACTGGGATGGAGCATTAGGTTAAAATTCAAGTCCATGCCAACACCCATAAGCATTTATTTATTTAAACTTCAGTGTAAAAAAAAAAAAATAGATAAATTACCAGCTAAGAGACTGAAAAATTCAGTTTTTCAAATTTTTGGAAATTCATGGTACCTTTTGGTAAAATTACCTTTGTGGGGATTTTTTCCTGATGATGTAATAGCAGAAACATGAGCAGATAATGTGGGAGCAGAAAAGCTTCCACTTCCCTGACTACAAGTCATATGTGGACTATGAGGTGGTAAAACTGATGTTGTCCTGGGCCCTAAAGTAAAGCCCATAAAATAATCATGTTGAGCTCCTGGAGACCTTTGTTGTATCAGGCAAATGCTTGTCCAGCCTTGGATGGAAATAAAAAATAAAACTAATATAATTAAAGGAAAAAAAAAAACAACAACAACAAAAAAAAGGCAAGGGATGGGGAGAGCATTTCCACAAGGCAGTTTTTCAACTGGTGTGCCTTCAATACAGAGCACCTTGTCCCCACAAAAGATTTCAGGAATGTCTCTCAGTGCATGTCAAATGAAGTTCCACCTGCTCGTTTTGCAATGATACTTCAAAAATTGGACCTACTTCACAGACAGCTTCTATACTTCAACTAAATCTACTGTTCCATGCTCTAAATTGTGAAGATAATAATCTTCATGTTTCTTCCATGACCTTAACCACACTTCAGCCACCATGGGTAAGCTTCTGGACCTAAGGAAGAACATACAGGGGCTTGGAGGGGGAGGAAAAACTAGTGGTTTTGTCTTCCAGTTTCACTTTAGATTTTACTCCTTTCTTTCCACTTCTATGTGACCAAGCACATTGAATTATTTCCTTTTTTTAAATTTTTTAACATTCTCAGAGCCAGAGCAAAGCTTGATGGCCTGTGCATTGAACAGTAAGAAACTAATCCAGCTTTACCTGAAATGTTTCTAAATCTCCATTGTATTTGTTATCATCTTAGTAGCTTTACATTCATTTGGGCATTGGACTGTATACATGGTACCAACTTGGTCTGTAACTTAAAGAAAAGTGAATTTAGAGGAAGAATCATTGCATAAGCAAGTTTAAAAAAAATAGATGGCTAAAAATTCAGTTAGAAGGATTTTTAAGCTTGTCAGAGCTCCTTAATGGAAGCTGTTGCTATTTAGATGGAAAGGTATAATATGAGTTTAGCTATTAGGCATATTCCAAGGCCTTTGGAGTAGAAAGCAAAAGCTGTCATAAGAAAGTTTTCAGAGATGAGGATGCTGCTAATAGAACATTTCTGTATTAAGAAAAATGAGACTTAAAAAGCTGTGAATTGTCCTCAGAAACAAATTGTCTAGTCAGACAGAGGAGTTTGAAAGACTTTTGCTTTTCACTAGAATTAAGAAAGTTCAAGTTCAGACAGTGTTGGGCTGTGCAAAGACTCTGTACTGAATTCCAGTAACACACCCTCTCTTTATAGAAAGGCTGTATTTTCAAGATTTCATTTTGACAAAAAGAAAGGAATTCTATAAACTGTGTGAAACAATGCAGTTACAGATTTTTTCAGCTAGAACAAGCAGGTTTACTATTCTAAACAAAATGGGTGCATGTATGCAAAGTGTGATGATATTTTCTAAGAGCCTAGCAGGTATAACAAAGTGAGTGGTAGCTCATTTCCCAGATGAGCTATGAAATCATCCTCCGTTGCAGTGCTGCTGTTGGCAGCAGAGGAGGGAAGTGGAGGTTCAGTGGGCTCCCCCCTAGTGGCAGGACTGCCGGCTGCTATTCTGCTGGCTCTCTGATGGGAGGGATTTTCAGAAGCCATGAGAGCTGGTGCTTCCTCCAGAGTGGAGTCAGCAGTACGGCTCCTGTGCGCTTGAAAGGTTAGTGGGTTGTCACATTGAAGAAGCAGATTTCCGGGGTTTTTACTGGCAAGTGACACAAGATTAACACTTGAATTGCCTAAGTAACAGAAGTTTTATATAGCTTTGGTAGAGGTGGTTGTTTTTATCATAGAATCATAGAATCATAGAATAGTAAGGGTTGGAAAGGACCTCAAGATCATCGAGTTCCAACCCTCCTGCTATGGGCAGGGACACCGCACACTAAACCATGCCATCCAAGGCTATGTCCAACCCCACCTTGAATGCCGCCAGGGATGAAGCATTCACAGCCTCCCTGGGCAACCCATTCCAGGGCCCCACCACCCTCACAGTAAAGAATTTCTTCCTCAGATCCAATCTAAACCTCCCCTGTTTAAGTTTAAACCCATTACCCCTTGTCCTCTCACCACAGTCCCTAATGAAGAGTCCCTCCCCAGCATCCCTATAGGCCCCCTTCAGGTATTGGAAGGCTGCTGTGAGGTCTCCATGCAGCCTTCTCTTCTCCAGGCTGAACAGCCCCAATTTTCTCAGCCTATCTTCATACGAGAGGTGCTCCAGTCCCCTGATCATCATTAACAATAACATTCCTAAATAATAAACTGTAAGGATGTGGCCAAGTGATGGTTTGCTTTGAATCTGTTTTTTATTAAACTTTATCAGGACTACACAGGTGTGACTAGATTGATGCATATCCTTGAAGAGTCAGTTTATATGTCTTTAGAAATCAGGAAAACACTGTTGCAAGGGTATTTTATGCAATATGTTAGCCATCAAGAGCAGTTTCTGACTCTATATTAATAGAGTCCAAGATGTAGAATGTTTCTATTTTAATATTAACATTAGCAATGTTAAGGTCCCGAAGCTGAATTTTGCCCATAGCAGTAATGTCTATAAAATCTTTTTGAAACAAACACCTTATCAATTATGCAGCTGTCAGAGAGAATTTCAATTAATTTTGAGAATAACTTTGTAATCATTACTGCATGCTGAGTAATGCTCAGAATTACAACACTATATTCAAAATAAAAGAGCGAGGTATTAAAATTACCACTTAAATGAGGGAGAAGTTAGTTTCCTGTAACATATCTGCAAAGAGATACAGATTCATGTGGACACTTATGATCCTTCTATTTCCTTCTATTTCTTTCTCTTTCACTCTACACATCAATATATCTATCAGTCACTTTTTCTACCATGTCTCCTTTTGGAAAGTGACATCATTCCTCAAAACCTTTCCTCTGCTCTGTTTCTTTCACTGACAAAAAGTGACTCAAGGTCATCTCTTCAGAGTTCAGCAATCAATTAAATATTCCAATGGTTCAAATAACTGTAGCTGCAGCTTCTACTACCCCTTATTTTCCATTTAAGTAGTAAATAGTGCAGCACTTAGTGAAGTTGTACTGTGGTTGATTGTGATTCATATCTTAATATGCCATGTGAAATTTGCATATGTAGTTTGAGCTATATACTTGTAATATTTATGTCTATATACATAGAGTTACATGGAAATGTAAATTTAAAAATCACATGATAGCTATTTTGTATTCTTTCCATAAGCATCTGCCAGTATTAAAACCATGACTTTGGCTTCACAATGTTTCATATCTGTGGCATTCACAATAATTAGTATTAATAATATTTTTCTGTGCTGACGGTAGACAATTGATATTAGTCCTTGCTATGTCAGGGATCAAATTAATCCATGGATAAGTGGAAAGACAAAAAGTTGGATTTGGTGAGAAGACCGTTATGGATGGACATCAAACTTAGAACAGTCAGTCAGAATTGAGGCAGAAGAGCAGCTATGCAAATATCTGGAAGCTGGGCAATTGTGATTTGTTGAAGTTTTAGCTCACTCAAATGAGAGTACACAATTTTTAGCCTAAAAATGGTTTGAAAGTTCTTTTTAGGATTAAATTTAGGAGAAATGGCATACTAAAAATAAGTGCAAGAAATTAAAAATTGCTTACTGAATACCATGAGAAAGCAGGTTATCTTACCAATGTCCCACTTAATTTAAAAATTAATATATATTAGGTGGCAGGAGAACCTATTGAGAAGTATGAGAGAGATTACAGACAAGAGGAAATGGCTATTGGAAAATCTAATCAGATATGAAATGAACTTTGTTCATAGCGTGAAAAGAGAGCATTTTTTCAAAAAGTGTTAATGAAAAATTGGTGAAAAGTAAATATACTTCCATTACATTTCTGCCTTGTTTTTTCTTAATTTGAAGTACATGTGTGGTACATTTCACAGAGTCACAGAATGGCTGAGGTTGGAAGGGACTATTCGGATCATCTAGTTCAACCTCCCTGCTCAAGCAGCGTCACCTACAGCGCATTGCTCAGGATTGTGTTCCGACAGCTCTTGAATATCTCCAGGGAAGGAAACTCCTCAGCCTCTCTGGGCAACCCGTTCCAGTGCTCAGACACTCTCACAGTAAAAAAGTTCTTCTTCATGTTCAGGTGGAACTCCCTGTGTTTTAGTTCATACACGTTGTCTCTCATCCTGTCACCCGGTACCACTGAGAAGGGTCCGGCCCCATCTTCTTGACTTCTAGGCTTTCTTAACTTTGTGTTTTGATTTCTCCATCTGCAGTAATATTCTTGTGCATAGAGAAACTGCACAAAGAAAATCAAACTCTAATCCAAAGGTAAGGGTCCTATATCGCCTGCCATCAAGATACTTCGTTGTTTTTTAGTTTCTTAAAGCCCATGTTCCTCTACTTATGTGATTATTGGCAAATGCAGATAAACCCTCCATTAAGCTTTCTTTTTTTTTGAAGAAAGACCCCAAACTGAATACCTTTAAAAGTAAAGTATTTAGCTAACTCCTGAATATTTAACACTTGGCAAGTGACATGGGCTAGCTTCTGGAAATAAGGTGCTACCATTTTGGCATTGGCAACTAAAGAAAGAGATTAAAACTACTGCACTAGCATTCTTTTTCTTGTTTGTTTATCTCTGGAAATTCAGTAGCTAGGGATATATAGATGGCTGTTGTCTTTACCATGACTCAACCATCCAGAGATGCACAAATCTGAGGGGCACAGGGAGCTTACAGCGCTTCCTCTTGGAATGGGTAAATGGCCAACATTCTAGCCTTGCAGAGGAAAACTGAGATCGACCATTACTTCATGGTGTAAAAGAACTGAATTGCCCTAAAACCTGTGGAGTCCAGTCCCAGTCAGTTTACTCCAGCTACAAATCTATGCCATGTGGAAAAATTTAGTACATAATTTTTCATATGTCCTTGCATGAAAGACCAAGAAGAAACTTTAGCTTTTTTTTCCCTGAGATACCAAAACATAACCAATGATTCTACCACAGCATAGATGCTTTAATTAAGGAAAATATATGACACTTTTGAATGCTGGGGTTTTAAGCATAGTAACATAACTGCTAAGTATCTACTAGGCAATTGATGGCCTTAATTCTGAGATATTTTACTGCAAACACCAAGCAGTTTTTTTACTGCAAACACCAAAAAACCAATAACTATAAATAGGAATCAGGATTGTGTTTTGATAGGAGTGCCAAGATTTATGAATAAAAAGCTTTGTAAGAGGTGTCAATTATGGTTAGGATATTCTTTTACTGTTTGAAGTTTTGCTCCATACAGCATGGGACAAAAATTCTGAAAGATGGCACCTGCTGTCATTAATCTTGGGGATTCCAGTAAGAGATGCTGCTGTAAAAAAATAAATGTGAAGCTCACCTTACAAAGTCACAGCATCAAGAAAAAAATGATCAAAGTTCTTCATGACATTCAATCACTGTTTCTGTTTTATACGCCAGAACAAGAAGCAGAGATGACTGATGATAATTCCTATAATCATTCTTAATAATTCTAAAAGGCAGAAGAGCAGATAATAACAATAATAATATGTATTCTTGTGCTAAGCTGCTCTTCCTCCCTTGCTTTTTAGATTGGCCATTGTGCTCTGTCTATTGCAGATAATCTGTCAGGTCAACAATGTCAGTAGTTTTTATTACAGAAAGCAGATGTTATCAGCATCCTGTCTGTCCATTTAATTAGAATGTGGTACTGCTGTTAAGCTAAGAACAATTTGAGGAAAGAAAAAGAAAAAAAATGCATTTCAGAGTTTTTAAAGAGGCCTAACGTTTTCAAAAGGAGAAAAGTAACTTCTTTAAGAAGCCATGCACAAGCTAAGCATATGGCTTGTGGCATTCTATAATAATACCTTAGTGGCTATTTCATTCTGACATGAGGCGGCTGCAAATTGATGTAGCTCAATTTACTTCAGGAGTATGAGCATTTTCAGCAGCTAAACTTTGTTTTTATTCTATAAAGGCCTCTCTTGACAACTAGTGTTCACAGGGTGTTATAAAGGGTGGTTGAGGGGTGACTGGCCAAACTTCAGACTTTGGGAATAGAGATTCCAGAAGGGAATGAGAGTAGAAATTCCAGAAGAGGACAGAAATGAGCACCTCTCCCTTGCACCTCCATTTTGAGCAGGCCCCATCATGCTGACTGCCAAAGTCCGGTTGCCTAGTTGTGTTTGCTGCTCTTCACCCTGCCTCCTTCACATTGCCTTGCGTAACTAAATCGACTGCGGCCCCAAAACTGTAATTATTTTTTAATGCCTGGTTTATGCTCACTGAGCTGTCCTGGTGGACTTCTTTCAACACTGTGGCTTTTAGGCTTGTTGATTTTCTCTAGGATTCATGGGGTTTTAAGTTCTTTCCTTCCCTTTGTCTGTATTGAATGCTCCATCCTGGTTGTCAAGCTTTGTAACTAGTGATTTTTTATTATTTTATTTTATTAATTTCATTTTTGTGTGTGTGTGTTGTATGGCCTGTGTGGGTCTTGTGAACATGCTGGGGTACTCTCCCTCCAACTCAGAAGGAAGCGTCCTACTAAAAAACACATTTATCATGCTGTGAACAGAGTTACCTTGTAGCTTTATTCTCATGCTGAACAGCAGCCCTGGAAGTGCGCAGTGGCATAGCTAGGTAACTTAAAGTCTTATGTGGATTTAGATCCAAAAAGAATACATTCTGGTGAATTTTAGCTTAGCTCATCAACACCCACAGATAAATGTCCAGGAGAAAAAGAACCATTTGACCTCATCAGCAGGGTTGACCGACTATGCTAAGAGATCTATATAAACTAACCCTGAATAAATTTAGCTTGGAAACAAGGGGAATGAGGCTGTAGAAAAGATTTTCAAATGGATGGGAGGTGAAAAAAAACCTCTGAATTAAGAAGTTGTTTCAAGTAAGAGAAAACAGTGACCTAGGGAATCACTCTGAATCTTGTCTTTTGAGGTATTAGATGGTTATGTTTAAATCCTACTGAATCCTGAGTCCCCTCCTAGGAATATCACTATGCTGCAGATGTGAAGACTTTCAGTAGTTTGTTTGATAGGTTGGAATAAACCCCATTTCCCTGTTAGGTTTGACTGTTCTGGAAGGAGCACTGGCAATTTCTAAGGCTGGTGGGCTTTGAGTGTGTTTCAAATACTGGTGAAGTAACTTGAAAGCATCCAGGTATTTAGAACATGCCATAAAGCTTTTCACCAACTCGGGGACATAAGGTGAAAAGTTCAGGTTTTGCCTGTTTTTTGCTCGTAAGGCAATGAGGTAGGTGAGGGGAATGATTTTGGGCATGCCATGTTGGTCCGCAGGCTTAAATGATAACTGGAAGCAAACTAAGCCCTCTCCAGAGGGAAACTCCCGCAAATGCACATTTGAGCCAACATTATTTATGCCATCTCTGTTAGCAGCTGGATGTGTTTATAGTGAAATGGAGGTTAAGCTATAGTGTCTGATAGCATTGCACCTATTTCTCCAAGTTATATTTTCTTTTTATGTGGATGAATACCAGGTGTCAGAAAAAACTTAGATGAACTGTTGAGATTTGCTGGAGCTTGGCTTTTACCTTTAGACAGATTAGGATATTTCTTATTTTTGTTGTGAAAGATACCCTTTGTTTTAGTTATCTGTGGCTCTGTGTAGTGACAGCTTTGAAAAAAAGGTAAGCTGAACAACTTGTTGTGGTTTTCTGCCTTGGTCTCTGACAGGAATCAATTCCCAGAGCAAAGCTGTTCCTCTGATTGGTGTTAGCGTTGTGCTGGGACTGCAAATAGAAAGAATTTCACTGTACGGTATCTAGTAACAGTGGATCCAGAATACTTAACGTGGTCTTCCAGTCTGTGCACAACCAATTCCTCTTACAGCGCCAGGGGATCCAGCCTGAAGTCTGGGTACCATCCCTTTGAGATGCAAATGTGAGAGTGCATCAGCATCACACACACATAGACACACTCCTGCACTCATGCAAAAACATTATTTTCAGGAATTTAGAAAAAGCTGTACTATAGCACTACAACAAACTGGTTAGACCGTTTCTAGCTCTCAGCAAGCTCACAGGTACAGCTGTTACCCCAAGCCCCACAATTAGTCTGTCTCAAAGTCAAGCATTTCCTTTGGTTTATGACCCCAGGGAGGGATTTAGCCAATTTTATAGAGAAGTCTAAGGGGAGCAAGAGTGAAATGATGGTTTAGGTATTGCTTCACAAATATTCTTAGTGGAACCCTAAAGTAGGGTTTAAGTGAAACTCAAGCATGCTACCAGGTGATTGCAGTCTACATTAAAGAAATGATCTCTTTTCTATACAGATTGTAGTCTACATTAAAGAAATGATCTCTTTTCTATACATTACTTATGCAGGTATTTACATTCTGAAAGTTCCACTGCCCCATATTTTTGATAGCATGTCCTTGCAAGTACAGTGTTCCTTATGTAGCTGTTGCCAACATGGAATGCTCCAGAGGTGTCACAAGAGTTTCTGCATTGTCTAGCAAAACTGGGAGGCAGTACTTTCATAATTTCTGTTAAAATAAAAATTGAAACAAGAAGCAAAAGCACCTCATCTGAGGAAAACACACTTATTGCTTAGAAGTAAAATATAAGCCCCAGACAAGTCTTAAATGTTTCTTCAAAAATTGACATTTTCTTCATTTCCTGCCCAAAACCAAACAAAAAATCAACAAAACCCATCAAGAAACCACAAGAAATGAGCTTATGACTGAATAGGGAGCTCTGCTGCCATATATATATCTTCTGCTATGGTAGATGTTTGTTCTCATCTTTCCCCAGCTTTTAATAGCTAATCCATAGCCATATTACTTAAACTATACTGTACCTTTTCTACAGCTGCCATACTATGAAATGTGTGTCCCTTGCAAACTGCATTAACACTGTTCTTTTAAGTCAATCTGAAGACTGCAAAAGCAAAGACAATTCAGTTTCTGTAAAATTGCTTTCTATCTGTATCTCGTCTTGTTACACCAGTGTACGGGCGGAGTTTTCAGAGCAGTGTGTGATCCTGCATGCTATATGCATTGCATGGTTTCCAAGCACAACAGGTGTTTTTTACAGCTGATGGGGAAAATAAACGTAAAGCAAAACAGACTGTCAGTTTCTGTGTTTATTCTGGAAAAAAAAATATATTACAGAAATCAGATGATTTGTTGCTTGTCATTACCATGGACAGATAATGTCACTTTGTTTTTTGTTCATAGTCTTGTGTATCTGTAGCTGCCCACTGGAAACAGAGAGCTGTAGAGCATCAGCAACTCATTCCAGTGACTCAAAATTAACATACTTTTTAAATTATCGTAGCCATTTCAAATGCATCTTGATCAAAATACTGCTATTAATTTACAGTCTCAACACAGTTTCCGAACTCATCTGGCATGTCTTTGAAGGAGGCAAACTGGGAGGAAAAAGCCAGTGTTTTCAGTACTAACAGCAGAGATAGGACTAATTAGTGAAATAGTGACACTAGTTCTGTTGTGCTAGTAAAACCTACTTCAGATTTAATATCACAGAGAAAAAGCAGAACTCCAAACTATCTGCACATCTGAAGCAAAATGGATTTAAATACTAGAGAATGAATATGTTTTCTTACCTTTTCGTTTAAGTGCCCTCTCATCTTCTACACCTTCCACATTAAAATACATGTGCTCTACTTTACATTTATTCAGAATGAATTCCAGTTACAAAGTGTTGGTTCACAAGGTCAGCTAAGGACCACTTAATGCTCCTTGTGCAGAGGCACAAGAGTCTCTGGCAGGTTTCTATGCCCCTTTCTGATCTTGCAGTTACTCCCCACTAGTGTCAGCTTCCCACTATGCGTGGAAACAGTTCAGGCTTCCCCTAGCAGCTGGTGAGCATAAAGGACTTTTCCGGCAATAATATTCTTGATAACAAGAATACAAGGACTGTTTTCTTACACTTTTCATCAGCTAGGAGAGCTCCATATTAAAAATTAAAAGTTATTAATTTTTTGAGGGTTTTCTTCCTTTTTTTTTTGAAAGTCAACTTTCAATTAGTGTATTTTGTATAAAACTAGATTCTTCTTGTGAAGAACTTGTCAAAGGCTCTGAGAAAGACAAATTGATTATTTCAGTGCATATCTTCACTGCCATCCTGCTGATACAGATTTGAAGGACATGACTTACTTGTATGGAGCTGTACAGAATACTGGTAATGAATCAATATATTTTCCAAGCACTTTGCTTTGTAATTCTCTCTCATTGTTTCATCTAGTTTGGCTGATGCTAAATTATTGATTGACTATTTGTTGTTCCTAAATTCTCACCTAAAACAACTTTATATCCTGGAAATGAAAATACCGAGTTCCCAAGTCTAAGAAGATTATTGAAAATACTTAGCTATGTCCTTGTAAAGTTGCTAAAAATAAAAGATGCAGAGATAGTAATCATGATTACTAAAATAAATGAAATATGGCTGAATCAAATACATTCTATATTTATTTTTTTTTCTGAGATTGTCCTGTCAATAACGCCATGTGTTCTCAGCGATGTTAGGACTTTATAATCTAGTTCTGTAGCATTTAGGAAATTACAGCCATCTTCTTTCTGAAACACATTTTTAAAATTTCCTTCATGAAAATGGTTATATTATTGATAATTCATATTTGCACGTGGGTCTTCCATTAAATACACGCATCAAAATTTTGTTAACTCAGTGTAATTTCCCAGCATTTTCAACATTAGAAGAGGTGTTTGCATCTAAATACCAAGTAAAATGGATTCTGGGTTAGATTCATGTAATACTTAGCTTAAATGCATTCCTATCAAAAGAACAAAAGACCAGATACACGATGATCTTTTGTGAATGAGCTATAGTTGGAGAAAAGGTAGGCCAGTGTTAGTGTCCTGAGAGGGAGCTTTTCTGATTCTAAAGCCATGGACTAGACAAACCACACGAATGACCACTGGTGTGGTGTGGACTATGGGGGTATGACACTGGGTGAGTGGGCATACATGTTGATGTAGGAGGTGGGAGGAAAGACTGCAAGACCTCATCCATGTTGGTTTCTTCATCATCAGACTTTGCAAACAGCCAGGCACTCCTCCAAACCTGTATTTGGAGTATCCAAGGTACTCTCAGGAATGCAAAGTCCTTGTGTCAGACTGGAGTATGGATTTCTCTTTCCCAGTTCATTCTTCTCATGCAAAATTCAGTTACTTTAGCTTCATGCCGTTTAAATTAATTTCCCTCCATCAGTATAAATAATGTTGGGGGATATTACACAATACATCTGTGTCTTCACAGCCTGGGGAGATTGTAGGTTAGCAGTTACAGGGTAGCAGCTCTCAGATCATCTGAATGTGTTCTGCAAAGTGGTCTTTTTCATATGGTTATCCCAAATTGTTCTTGAAGGCACCTCTAGGATCTCTTTCAGCTGAACCAGAACTGGGGTGAATAAACAGTATGGGTGGGTGGAAAGAGAGAGGAAAAGGAAATAATGGGATAAATCTGCTAAAAAATAAGGGCTCAAAGGGCCCTGCCATCAAGGAATTAAAAACGTTTTAGTATGAAGCCTGCTATTTTATTCCTTGCTATTGGTTTACACCAGAAGCTACTGCAACACCTTTGAGAAGCAGTGAATTAATAGGGAAAATCATCTCAAGACAACTCAAGCTACAAGCACAGGACATAAAAGTATTTATTGCCAGAATTACTTTTTATGGATCTCCTGTTCGGAAGTCTGACCCACTAACTTGCCATCCATGGATAAGATTTTAGGGAACTCTACCCTTTGGATTCATCCCTCTTATTACTGATTCCTTTACAATTTTTTATGATCAAACCATTTTTTGCTCCTACTTCAACATTCATTTTCAAAATAATCTTTTCATTTAAAAGTTAATTTTGATAACTTCTTTTAATACAACTTTCATGACTTACAAGACTATAAAATATTTCTTGTGTAAGAACAGTCAGACCATGCTATACTTAGATAAATAAATGCCTGGAGACATAGATTGTTTAATGCACAGGGCCTGATTTTCTGATCTTGCAAATTATTTCACATTTTCATCTTGTAAAGTGCAAATCTAATTGGGATTTGGAGGGCAAGGGGGAGAGTGCGGATGAGTGACTTTCATTAACCATGGGTAATTTGGAAGCTACAGCTGAACCTAATACTAACTTCTCCAAAGTTCATGGGCTTTAGATTTGACTTCTATATTAGCAAAGCAAATCTAGTTGTGAAATTCAGAAAGAAACAAACAAACAAACAAAAAAAACAACAACAAAACAACAACAACAAAAAACCAGAAATCATAGAATCATAGAATAGTTAGGGTTGGAAAGGACCTTAAGATCATCTAGTTCCAACCCCTCTGACATGGCCAGGGACACCTCCCACTAAACCATGCCACCCACAGCTCTGTCCAACCCCACCTTAAATCTGCTATCTGTTTGCATTAAAAATTCTGAATAGAATAATTAAGGAATGAAGAAAAATGAACACCAGTGAATATATAGAATTAAAATATAGTTAGATTAAGGTATAGATATCATGTCACTCTTCAAGTGGTATATGAGGTTCAGATCACAACCTAAGTATATCTTGGACTTGTGGGGTTTTTAAATCATTACCCTACTATCACTGATATCAAGACAGGCAGTAATTAATCTGAATTCATCTTACTACTCTTGAGAGTTGTGAAGGAATTCTTCTGAGAATGACCAATATAGTCTTGTTAGCCTGAGTCTTCTCACACAAAAGTGAAAAAAATTATAGAGGAATGCATACTTGATTACTAAGAAATGCAAGTAGAGTTACTACCGCTAGTGCTTTCACCTGTGGCAGTAGGAGGATCACAGCCTGCCATTTTCCTTTCCAGTGGTGATGGGGTAGGACCATAGCATAACAGGAGACACCTGTATCATTACATGATATTGAGCCTTTAATTGCTTTAATCCACTTTCTGATGACACATAGATATTTCTCAATAGAGTTGGACTGAGGTGAATTTGCTCAAAACTGTTTATAAGAAATACTTGTGTTCTGAGTGCTGTAGTGTGAATCTAAACCTGCCATGCACTGAATTTAGAGAAGGCAATGCACACCCCTATCCAATGAGATACTGAAGATGCAAAGCTCTTCTTTATGTTACAATTCAGGGCCCTAGTTACTGTAGCCATAGAATATTTGTCATAAATTAGAATACCAATTACATTTATGTACTCTTCATATCTGAGAAAATAGATTGGTTTCAATATATTTATTATTCTATATACGCTGTATTAGGACATAACAGTTCTCTGCAACACTTCCAGAGTATTTGCTCAATAGACATTAGGCTGCAAAGGTTATAAAAAAAATTGTTGAAACACAAATCAGACAAGAACAGAGAGATTTCTGATGGCCTTGGGACAAAAGTTTAGAGGATAAATAGTATTTTCATAGGTGTAGCCCTTTTATGTTCTCTGTATTACAGGATGAAAAGCTTGGACTTCATTCCCAAGTTTGATTTCTCACTCCATGATTTTTTCAGATGAATATGTACAATTTTCCCCTTTAGATCAGATACATAAAAACAGGATAAAGAAGATTTGGATTGAAGATAAGAAAGAAATAGCATGAGTTTTGTCTAAAACCATTGCTTAGTTAAAAAGTAGTTTGTAATTTCTGTGTGTATTCCTACTATAGTGAATTACTTGATGGAAACATGACTGAAAGACATCAAAGAAAGTTTTGGGAATTCCTCATCTGTGGCATATCAGTGCACATTATACCTCACTGTGGCATCAGATAAAAGTCTCAGTACCCTCTTAGGTGAATGGAAAAGCAAAATGAATGCATGTATTCCCTTAGATCATATTGCTGTATATATCCATTAAGTTTATTTAGACAATTTTCAAAAGGCGTGATGATTCCTTGGTTACATCTTCAGTTTTTCACTGATGGCTATGGTTAGATCAATTATTTTAATAGTTTTGTACAGTTGCATAGCAAAGTTTCACTTCTCCTAAATCAAGTTTCAGTTGAGCATCATGAATAAAGGCTGTGAAATATGAATCTCCATGTCTTATGACATGGAAATAAGGCTTGTTTTAAAATTTTTAAAAGCAGGCAGGTGGCAAAGGATCTTAGAGTATATTTGCATCACCCTAGATATATATATTAGAAATTCTAAGCTAGCTCTGAATGGGCTGGTCTGTTTGTATCAGGAAATGCATTACTGCACAAATATACTAATTCAGATCCGGGCAGTAGTACCAAGACTGAATTTACAATGGGAGGAATCAAGAAGTTTGTGCTTTCCTTGACCCATTAACAGTGTCCGGTGGAATGTTCATTGCTATTCCTGTAATATATATCTGCACGGCCACAAACCGATTCCATGCAGTTGGCACAATGTTTAGTTCTGCTTGTATGCAGGCTAACAGGAAACTGGGTTTAGGCAAGTTAACCTTGCCTCACAGCAAAGCAAAGTAGCCTGCTTCTGTCCCAGTTAGTGCTGCCAGTTCCAGAGCTAGTTAGTTCAAAGCTCTCTAATATCGCCTCTGTTTCTGCACAGTCTTACACTGAACACAGCTGGTAAACTTAACATCCTTTCGTGTGGATTTAGGCTCATAAATCACTGTGCAGCATCAGAAAAAATGTATTCAACATGACCAAATAATTGTTACTGTGATTAATTTTTTAATTATTATTTTATTTCTAACTGTTGACCACCAATCAAAATTCTGAAAAATGAATGCCCAGTCCCACCCTCTTCTCTCTTGAAGGCTTTATCCAAGAAAGCTACCACCTCCCTGCCCAGGTCCCTCATACTCACATCTAGCTCTTGATAAATTAATAATTAGTTTAGGTTTACTTTAAAGCTAAGCATGTGTGTGGCATTTCCTTGAACAGGCTCTCCAAGGATCTGATCTTCCATCACTTTGTACCTCCTGTATAATTTTCCATATTTATTTCACTTTCAATGGAGCAGAACTATGAAAGGAGCAAGGTTTTCCTGCTTATTTTCTGAGTGACGGGTTGAGATTTCTGATAATTTAAAAAGCATTGCATCAATCTAACAGTTCTTGATGAACTTGGACAAATCACAGGAAACAGCAAAAATTGTCCCTTAGCATTTGACCAATTTTGGGACAGGGTAGGAGGAATCCTATCTACTAGTTCCTGTGGGAGCAAAGAGAAGGCTAAGCATTGTTTCAGCCAGAGTTAGGAGAGTAAATCTATGAAGTTTGATTTAAAATCCCACAATTTACTCTCTTAGTAGAAAAGGTTATTGTAGATAACCTGTAGATAAAGTGGCTCCAACACATCTCCTTTTTTGAACTATGGTGAAAAATAGAGGCAATATGTCAAATACAAGGATTTATTTAAAAAAAAAATATTTTTTTTTTATTCCATCAGTACAATTCTCTTTTAGTATGTGCAGTTTCTTCTTTTATTCTGTCATCCAAAATTACAAAATTTAGGTAAAATGAGCAAGGGCAGAAGGACAGATCTGAGCTCAAAGCAGTTTCAGCATTTAAAAAGCTCTAAATTGCCCAGCTAGTCTCAGTCTTAGTGACAGACCAAACCAGGTCTTCATATCATGACATATTTGGGAATGTGGGGAAGCTCATATTCATGTGTTGTAAGCTTGTATTGTGTGTCATGGTTTAAGCCATAAATCACACAGTTTTGCTCACTCACTCCCCCCCCCTTTTCTTCCCCCCGCTCCTGGGGGATGGGAAGGAGAATCAAAAGAATGCAACTCCCACAGGTTGAGATAAGAACAGTTTAGTAACTAAGGTACAACACAAACCACTACTGCTACCACTGCTACTAATAATAATAATGACAAGGCAAATACAAGGAAAGAGAATACAGCTGCTCACCACCCAATACCAAGCCCGACCCAGCAGCGCACCCCCAACCCTTCTGGGTCTCTGCCCTTCGTTTTTACATCCTGAGCATGACGTGCTGTGGTATGGAATACCTCTTTGGCTAGTTTGGATCAGGTGTCCTGTCTCTGCTTCCTCCTGGCTTCCTCTCCTCCCTGGCAGAGCATGAGGCTCAGAAAGTCCTTGATCAGACAAAACATTCTAAGCAGCAACTGAAAATATCGGTGTTATCAGCGCTGTTCCCAGGCTGAAAGTCAAAAACACGGCGCTGCACCAGCTATCAAGAAGGAGAAAAATGACTGCTACTGCTGAACCCATGACAAATTGTGTCACTGAAGATTCACATGTGATGGCTTCATCTGTTATGTTTATCGTATAAAACATGACACAATATTTTCAAACCCCTTTTCCATTAAGCCCTGGTTTTGATTTCTTCTGCAAATTCATGAAGAAGAGTTGAGTGAGATCACTTGGAATTTCTGAGAAGAACAGTCACCCAAAACACAAGTAATTCGGTGATATTCTGCATATCATTAATTAATCTGGGAACTATATCTGAAATTACTTTTGCATAACTTAGAAAAATGTTATCCTGTTGCCAGCCTTCTACATGACTTCTTTGCAGCCATATGAACTGTTCGTCAGAATCTCAGTGCAAAGTAGTCAGTAGAACTTTAAAATAAAATAGAGTGTACTAAAACTTTCACTGAATTCAGTTATTTGCAGGAAGAAATCTGTGTCCAAAGGACAGCCATAACTATTACAGATATTAGCATATCTCTATGGGAAAGATGAAGCAAAAATTGGGAGGCAGCTGCTATCCTTTTTGGTGAGGAATAGCTTCTTAGTCTGCAAAGATTCCCTGGCACATTTCATAAGAGCAAAACGGTGTCCCTCAGGTGTCATCCCAACTCTTGCTTCAGTCAGTGTAGTTTTAATGCCTGAAAGCCAAGAGGTTTACAAAGGGTGAGCTGTTCATCCCCTCTCACATGCTATTGTGTTTTGTTAAATTGCTGTGTTTTCAAAGGCTGTTTTAGCACACTTTCATTTACCCAGCTGAAATTATTCTGGTTTTGCAGTTGGATTTATGAAGTTTTTCAAATGTACTAGGTCTATAGGATAAAAGATGTTTCATTAATGTAGCAATAAAGATTAACACAGAAATATTGTTAACATAGCTGTTCAAGTTAATGATTTTAGAAGCTTTACTGACTGGGAGTTAAGCACTCGGAGTTGAGTGCCGAGTTTTCTCACACTCCTCCATTCATGTCAGCCCCTAGGAATAGAGTCATGCAGCATATATTTTCAGCTTCTGCATGGTGGTTAACTGAAGTATGGAGCTCTGCAGGTCCTCCTGTGATAGCAAGAGCTAATGAAGCTGCTTTATTTTAAAGAGCTTCTTAATCTATGTTAATACAGTGAAGATTATTATAGAAGCAATAATAATCATAGAGAAATTGATAATGACTAGAAATCAATGTCTGGCTTGTTAATTATGAAGCTTTTACTATAAAAAGAAATCATTTAGCAACTGCAATTAACCAGTTAGGAAGAATTTTTATTAGAAACTCCATTTAATGGGTCCTGTGGTTTTTAATGTACTGGCTGAACCATTGCTATTTTTACTCTAAATCCCTTCACTGTTTTGATGGTCAGGATGCAAAACCAAGTGAAGATTAAAATTTCCATATTTTTGTCTTAATGGAACATGCTTTCATGTACAGCCATTCACCAAGGCACATGGGTTGTCCTTTCTCTGCTTTGCAAAAGTGCATGTATAGAGCTCATGTACAACAGGCATCCTTGCCTTCCTGAGGAGGTAGGATTTAGTGCTGCTGAAAACCCAACAGAAGCGGTTCAGGAGGCAGCCAAGGTCTCCAGCCTCCCAGAAAATAATTCAAATAAAGGAAATGGAGCTTGTTGTAGGGCCAGTTTATGTAAAAGTGTTTGAATGAATTGCTGAGGTTTTTTCCCCTCCATTTTTGGTGAAGTGGTAACAGGCCGTTACTCTGCTTCAGTTCCAAAGAAGGGCTGAGTGCTCAAAAGCAGATCTCATTTTTCCAGCTATGCTGTTGGGTCTAATAAAATATATTCTCTGTCTTCAAGTTTTCCCTTTAAAAATATATGACAGGTTCTGCTATAAAACCAAAATGCTTGTCAGATTTGCTTGATTTCTGCAATTGTGTGTATTGTTTTAATTACATCTCAGTCCCTTTTCCAAATTTTTTAAGTTTGTTTATAATATTTGCCTTGGAAAATTTCAGGTTTGACATGGGGTTTACATAAAATGATGACAAAACACAGAACTGTAGCTTTTCTTTAGGCTCCTCAGGTTTATGAAAGTCTCCAAGCTAATAAACCTGGACTGGTAGTAACCTTGTGTTGAAAATGTCTAAATAGGTCACAAGGAAACTGACCTCCTATAGCATTGCTTGCATCATTTTGAATTATTACTGTGCTTTCTCCCCCAGCCACTTGCCTTGTGTAAGTTAGGAGGTGCATCCAAGATTGCCTGAAGTTTTAGTTTGTTCCAGAATAAACTGTGAGATCTTGATGGAGAATGGAGCTACACTTCAAATACCTGACATCAAAGGCTTGGAAGCTTAGTCTCTCTAACAAACAACAGTGCTCTTGAACAGAGGCTGAATGTATCATAGCATAAACACTGCTGAATTGGATAATATACCTGACAGATAGTGGGCTCACAAATCATCCAGCTGCAAAGTCTTAGTCTTCAAAGGCTTTGCCTGAACTTCTGGCTGGACTTGATTTTAAAGGTCTTTTCCAACCTAAACGATTTTGTGATTCTATCATGCTTCTGCTTTGTTCCTGCAGAGTTGTGATGAGGTACAACCTCTTCCACATTCCAACTGAGCTATTCATGCAACCTTGTTATCTCTATAATTTAAAGCTTTGATTTGACACACACTGGATTCTGCTTGCAAATCTACTGGTAGCCTATTTCCCTATCTAACTTCAGTGTTTAGAAATACCATGGGCACGCTTATGTTAAGCCAGCAAATACTGGGCTTCTGTTATATCCCTCCAGGGCTCACTGCTTTAATAGTATAAGAGGCAAATTGTAACATCTAAAAATAAAGACAGTCTGCAACATGGAGCAAAGCTCTATTCATAAAAGCCCATGTAGTTTATTTAAAATCTCCAGGTGTTTTATGACTTATTTTTTTTCAAGGTTGACTTTTTGTTTGTTTTTGCTGTTGTGGGTTTGTTTTTTTTCTCCCCTGAAACTGCTAGTCACTTTTATTTACCCAGGGGATTCATGTTAGGAATTGGTGTAAGTGTCAAAACTGAGTTTCCTGAAAGAGAAATGGATGAGAGAATCTGTGAGATTCCCACAGAAAATGAAATGGCAATGTGTATGTAGGAGTCTGATGAAGGAAGCTAATGCTAAAGGGGCTCTTGCTTACCTACTGAAGCAATGACAAATGCTTGTGATGAAACAAGAAGCTACATGAAACTTGTCCAAATTTGCTTTTTTCACCTGTAATGTGAAAATGATATTTTCTGACAAAAGGCTCATAAATCAATCAAGAATATTTGGTGTCAAATAGCTTTTTTTTTTTTTTAATTACCTTTTTTTATAGGAAAAAAAGAAACCTGAACAAGACATTCAAGAAAGGCATCTACATAATTATTATCTCATACACAAAAAAGGAAGGCAAATATTGCTTTGGGCTCTTAACCTCTGCTGTTCTCTTGTTTGGGGGTTTTAATAATTAAGGATTGGCTATATTATTACAGATATTTTCTTGGAATTATAACATACCATTGATACTTACTAATATATTCCTATTTCAATTATTTGCCTCATGCTACAGCGCAATTCTAAGTATAAATGTTTGTCCCTGCATGAATCAGACATTTAGAATAAGTAGCTGAATTAAATATTTTAGGTAGCATCAACAAAGTGTGTGTTCATATATTTGTTCACTAAAATGATATTTATCCTTCAAAAAATGGGAATCTGACATACTCTTATTTTCTGCAAAATATTTGAAAGTATTGAGCAAACAGCTTTAGTAAGGCTGCTTATAGCAACCCCAAGCTGTATTTTCGTTCCTTGTCAGATTTCTTTTTCAGGTGGTTATAATCTGCTATTCATTACTTTTCAATTTTATTGCATGATTTTTAAATCTCAAAACAGAACTAACACACAACCAAATCCTAAATGATCATGCAAATGATGATAATGATAGGGTTCCTAACTTACAGTATTGAGAGTGCAAAAAAAGCTTAGCATTTGTGTCTTTTTTCTCAGACACTGCTTCAAAGAAAGTATTGAGATAGCCTAGTGTTTCTCATGAATTCAGAGCTGTAATGCTTTATGTAAACTATATGACGGTAGGCTTATGGAGATGTTTACTATCAAAATATTCTGCAGGATGCAGTGTGCGCTTGCAGCCCAGAAGGCCAACCGTATCCTGGGTTGCATCAAAAGGAGTGTGACCAGCAGGTCGAGGAGGTGCTCCTGCCCCTTTACTCTGCTCTCGTGAGACCTCACTTGGAGTATTGTGTGCAGTTCTGGTGTCCTCAACATAAAAAGGACATGGAACTGTTAGAACAAGTGCAGAGGAGGGCCACGAAGATGATCAGGGGACTGGAGCACCTCTCATATGAAGATAGGCTGAGAAAATTGGGGCTGTTCAGCCTGGAGAAGAGAAGGCTGCGTGGAGACCTCATAGCAGCCTTCCAGTACCTGAAGGGGGCCTATAGGGATGCTGGGGAGGGACTCTTCATTAGAGACTGTGGTGAGAGGACAAGGGGTAATGGGTTTAAACTTAAACAGGGGAGGTTTAGATTGGATCTGAGGAAGAAATTCTTTACTGTGAGGGTGGTGGGGCCCTGGAATGGGTTGCCCAGGGAGGTTGTGGATGCTTCATCCCTTGCGGCGTTCAAGCTGGGGTTAGACATAGCCTTGGATGGCATGGTTTAGTGTGCGGTGTCCCTGCCCATGGCAGGGGGGTTGGAACTCGATGATCTTGAGGTCCTTTCCAACCCTTACTATTCTATGATTCTATGATTCTATGAAGTCAGAGCTGTAATGCTTTATGTAAACTATATGATGGTAGGCTTATGGGGATGTTTACTATCAAAATATTCTGCAGGATGCTGTCTGGAAAAACTGGTATGAAATTATTAAAATTGTTTCAAATCATGCATCTTTCAGAAACTCAGAAGCTTCTCTGCACAGATGTCAAAATCTTAATAAATAATTTGTACCAGTTTTCAGGGAGGATGCTACTACATAATAAGGAAGCAAAAGCAAAATAAGTACTGGGAATGAGGACCTGAAACACAAATGCATTCATTTGGGCTGGAAGCAAATAGGATGATATCAAGTTAGTGTGACTAGATAATCTCCATCCCAAAACTGCACAGGAAATGGTGCATGACAAAGTAGCTCCAGTAGAAAGCAGTTTCAATAAACCATTTGAGCCAACAGTGGTACCATCTGACTGGAAAACAGCAAATGTAATATTCATACTGGGAAGGATTATGAAGGGATAATGCCAGTATTATTAGCTTTGAAGATTTTCCCTATCTGTGGCCAAACTATAAATCTGGTTTGGACCAGAGTAGGAAAAAGCCTGCCAGCAGAGAACAGTAGACCCTAATAGGACTAAAGGGACCATGCTTCAAAAGAGTTGTCTGAGACTCAGGTTCTCTTCAGGGAGTAGGAATCTGAAAAACAAACCTAGGGCCATCAGTCATTGAGATATGATAAGGCTTTGCAAATTAGTTATTTTTGGAAAATGCTTTTTGCTCCTTAAGTAAATTTATCACTAGCACATTTTTTGCAAGACCAAAAAAAAAAAAAAAAAAAAAAGAAGAAAAAGAAATAAAAGAAATCATAAAATCCCAACCTCTTAGATTTTGGAGGACTCCTTTGACACTGTATATATAGGTATTAGAACTCCCTGAAAGAAGAAGTGTGGGTGTTCAGACTCTTTCAGTCATGCAGTACAAAAATAATAATCCTCAGAGTGCAATAGCCCAAGCCCTCTTCTTCACGGAGAGATCTGAGCACCACTGCTTCTGACACCCATGCAGCTACAGGAAAGGAAGCAGCAGTGAAAGCATCCCTGCTGCCTTGACAGTACTGACATTCCAGCTTTCTACTGTGCTGTGCCAGGTATGTTTAGAACAGATCCTGTGACACTGGCTTCATGGTTGTTATGATATACAAGTTGTGCTAGTGCATAGCAGGTTGTTCTCTATTGCTTCCCTCAGGAAACTGGATATTATTGAGGTTTAGTGGCTGCACTGAGGAATTTTCTAATATACTTATGCTCATATAATCCTCTCTGTGGATATCCTTGTTCTGATGTAGCAGTCTCCATCTGGAACCTTACCTGCTCATATAACTTCTAGACAAGACCTTAGTCTGTAATGTGCCCCAGTTGTCTGTCTACCCCTCACAGAGATGTCATTAAGATTAAATGTATCATAGACTGTGAGGCACTCAGGTATTGTAATGTAGTCCTGGAAGTACGACAAGAGGAGAAAAATGTGTGCCTCCATAAATCATAGCTCTAACAGTTGCATGTCAGGCTCATGGGATGCAATCAGTTGAGCTCAGATTGAGGCTTGGTCATTAGTGATCCAGTTTATGTAGGATGTTTTCATGAGACTGTTTCCATCTTTGAATCCTTCTCCAGAGTTTGGAGGGTAGGAGAGCGAGGCAGAAACAAAGTTGGAATTGGCTTTCATTTGTACCTGATTCTTAAAGAGGGTGATTGAGAGTAGAAGAATTTCCTGTTAGATGGGTGGCTAGATAAACTGTAAGGAACTGTAAAAAACTGTCCAGAGGGATGCTGTACGGACAAATTTAAGTCTTAGTGACTGAAAGGATTTCCAGTCCTTTGGATGCTGTAAAGTTTCACACAGAAATTCTAGTAATTCAAGAAGCATTAGTTTAGAAGAGATATGGTAGACTACAGCTATAACAGTGTGTATCCCTGGGGGCCTTGTCTGAGCAAGCCACTGACAAGGAGATCCAAAAGACAGTGGATGCCACCGTTCTGACAGTAACAACATTGAAAGAAAGGGAAGAGATTTGGTCTTCTTTTGATGAGGTGAGACAACAGCTCAGGACCTAAGGATGTGAGAAGCCAGACAAAGAAAGGAAGGAGGAAGAAACTTGACTTTGGAATAGACAGAGGAGGTTAGAAGACTAACCTCATGTACAAAACTCTCCAAAAGAAAAGGAGTGTTTGTTGCTGTATGCAAAGCCCTCACTGTGACATGCAACTCATTTACCCCTAATTTTCTTACCCCTTAGAGACCTGAGTTTGGTAACTCAGTTTGGAGGCAGGTCAGATGAACTGACAAATGATGGCTGATGGGCACTGAGTTGCTGCCTTCATGTTGCAGAATGAAGTAATGCTTGACAGGGGTGTTGTGCTGCCACCTTAGGGTAAGTTAATACTCCAGCAGCCCACTTACAACAACTGTTGCAAAAATGTTTCTTCAAAACTGGTAAAGCCTACCCACCAGGAGGATGGTGATACCTGCGGAAGAGTGCACAGTTCTAATCCGAAAACTGGGATTATTGGAGGCACATGAGAAAGAGGTAGCACATACAACTTTAATATAGACTGTTCTTCTCCACTGGTTTCACTCCATGAGACTTCATCCAGATATGGGACTTTCTCCTTACCTTGCGGTTTTGGGGTGGTTGAATATGTGCTGGTTGAATTTGGTTTCAAATGTCAGAAATTATGAGCAAGAGCTATTAAAGAAAATAAAAACCTATGAAGCATTGACAAAACAGAAGAATATAAGTAACGTGTCCTTTGTTCTGGTCAGCAGTCTTAGTGGAGCAAAAGGTGCAAAAGATGTAAACTTGCACTACAGAGAAGGCCTAAACGTTTACAATCTTATAGTCTGTTCTTCAAGCCCTGTTTTTTTCACCTGCCTGTTCCTATTTCGGTACTTTCTCATCTAGTTCTGATCTGTATAAGTAAAAAATTTCTGTCTCTGCCTTACCTCTCTTTATTGTTTATATGAAAATGAAAAGTCCATTTAAATTCACTTCTCTACTGGATCTCAGCCCCCCACTGGGGAAGCTGAATGCTAGGGCTCAGCACACCCTTCTGACTTGAGCTCTGCAGACAATCCTGTTAAATAGCAGTTTGAAGAGATGGACTTACTTTTAAAGTGTTTGCAGTGGAGGAGGAAAACATTTCTGGTCACAAACAAAGGGACCTGCTTGTTGTTGGGAACAGCAGAGACAGCAGAGGGTTTGGCATCATTCTCCATCCCTGTCCAGTAGCAGTGTACAGCTTGGCAATTGTCATTCTATTCTCTACAGAAGTTTTGGCCCCAAAGTTTTTCACGGATGGAAGTTAAACCAGGAAGATTCAGTTTGGACAAGTGCAGGGGAAAACAGTTCCCATATTGGCACTTCTGGAAGCCATTGTGAGTGAGTGGCAAGTGCCTACCGGGACCCTTTGCAAGTGGCCAGATAATGTGCCCTCTCTTACTGCTCCTAAGCTTGCGTGGAAAGGTGAACCAATACTTTAAGCAGCTTGCACATCAGAAGTGGTTTTCTTTCAGCTTATTGTGACAGGATTTCAATAATTACATAGATACTTGCGTTAAAAGTGACGTATTTTTCTATGCTTATTGTAAATGCTATATAGGACAGCAAGGAAGAGGCTGTTCAGAATGACGTTTACATGCATGTGTGTGTTCTTATGTTTCTGTGATTTGGCACTACTGTCAAGTACTGAAAATGGCAATATATTAAACCAGAAGATTTCTTAGCCTCTTAAAATTGATGCAATAATGTTAAGCTTGCTTTAAAGCTTCATTTATGAGCATGGTGAGAAAATAACTTTTATCCTGCTAAAACATACACTCTGCAACTCTGAATTAGAACGAGAGACAGATTTATAAGGTGAAATATTAACTCCAGAGCGTAAGAATTGCTACCCATGGACATGTTTGTTCATTTAAAACCAGTACTTTCGTTCTGTCAGCAGCAAAGAAACTCTTCACCCATATCGTAATGCTGAGGGTGGGAGAGTTTATTCAAATTTAGCACTGCTGGTTTTTAAAAGACACTGTCAAGTTTTCCTATTTCTGTGTGAACTTAAGGGATAAAAAAAATGAGAGAAGAGTATTGGGTGTTTTCCCTCTTGATAAAATTTCCTTGCTTTCGTGTCGTGACCCATTTAGGAGGTCTCATGAGGAGATGCATGCTGGAGCAGGGAAGGAAAACCCTGCTTTCATCGAGTTTATTAACCAGCTGCTTGCACAGGTCGGAAGGCCCGTGCGCCGCGCCGCCAGGGGGCGCTTCGGATCCTGTCGCAGCATGGCAGCTCTGTGGCGTAGCCCGGCCCGGGACGGGGCTTGGGATCTACGGCGTTCCCTGAGACTCTCCTCTGCCCCTCTGGAATGACGAAGGGCATTCCATACTGCACCCCTGAAATAATGATAACTTTACCAGTTGTGAAATTCACAAAAGTGTTTGCACTGGGTGTTTTTGCAACTAGTTTACAGTAAATTTTGGTCTCCAGGGGTTCTTGCCTTTAAGCTTGCATTTAAATAGGGCACCCCACTCCATGGAGTAAAGCAAAATGTGTCTCTCCTAATAGCTCAATCTGTTAGGTTAAAACTATGCAGAATGACACAGCTATTTATCATATTTGCTTCTACTGTCACTTGCAAGCCCAGATGCACATTGAGAGTGCTGACACGGCAGCCAAGCACCTCCACCCTTGGCCTGAGCCTTGGCCCGAGCCTTGGCTCTGCTTAGTTTCTGAGTATAGACATAATGCCTGAGCCTCGTCATCCTCAGTGAAGTTGCCCACCATTTATTGTGTAAACTAATGCTGGCTTTAATTAGTGATATATCTCAGTAGCTTATCTCAGGAGAGTGATGAGAGTGTACTTACTGTCTGTACATCTCGTGTATGATAACAAAGGAGATACATGCTTCACCTGAACAGCACCACAAAACTCTAAACTTGGGCAGTTTCGGATGCCACCAGGCCTCCAAACTACTGATTTTCATTCTATCTTGCTTCTCTAAATGTTTAGGGTGTTAACCCTGCTGGCCTCCTGAGGGTGCTCCAGCACACAGTTAGGTGTGAGAGCAGAATCAGCCCCCTGGACTTGTAAATATTTTAGCTGTATATTCAGAATTCAACACAGTTATACAATTCAAAGTAGTAGTGAGCATTTGCATGCGTGAAAAGTACTAGGTGAGATGTCTCAAGGTGTACCAGACAGTTTCATTTTATGTATGTCATGGAATAACTGAAAATGTCAGTGACGTGATGTACATAATGTGAGTAACCAGGACATCTAGGGAATAGCATCTTTTTCTAAAAGATGTACGTTTTTTTTCAGCTAATCAACCTAGGAGTTGTGGATATACCTATTTTTCATTAGATCCCTTTCTCTTTCTTTTTTTTCTGTTACAATATTTTTATTTTTGGCAGGAGATATTTGATATGCCATATATGTAGACAAATATGTATATAGCAGAGAGAAAGTGTGCATAAAAGTGATCAATATTTAATCCTTTATATCTAAGAAGAAGGAAAAATATCCTTATCAGCTTTACCAATGGCATCCCCTCTTTCAATACCAGGTAAGAGGTTTTCAAAGTTGCCTGCAGGTGTTGCACACACAACTCCTAGAAGGCAATTCCTCCGGTAAGCTCAGGGAGTTCTGTCAGCTGCTGATCTTGCTTTCGTTTTCCATGTTTGTAAACCAAGTCATGTCGGCTGCACAGCACTTTTGTGTGCTCAGTGTGAACCACATCCAATGTTTGTGTGTGTTTGGTTTTTTTTTGTCCCTATGGCTTGGTCCAAAGTTTCACTTAGTAAGGAATGTATGTATCGACCCATTAAACTGTTTCCAAAAGGACTTAGCGATCCGTTTTCTGCTCAGTCGTACAAGCTGGGTTTTGTGAGGTTTGAAAATAAGAGACTGGCAGGCAGTCTTTTGTTGACTTGAATTTTGTTTTGTTGATTTCAAGCCATGAATTGTTTGTATTTATGCTAATTTTGAAGAATAACCATGCTTTTTCTTTACAACATGGAAGTGCAGAACTCAAAATTATTTAACAAAATCCAGTAAGTTACTAAAAAGATTGAAAGACTAAATACTAAAGATATAATATACACAAGATTTACCCATATATTTGGATTTTTGTTCTGAGAAGCTCACAGCCCCCATGGACTGTACTAAGAATACAAGTTGTATAACTAGCATATTCCAACCTCCAAATGCCTTTCATGTCAGTATGAGAGATACCATCAGGTACTTTGAAAGCACCCACCTATTTATAAAGATACCATCAAAAAACCTGCCTGATGCAGCTGACTTATGAATCAATTATCTGGACTTCACCAATGATATACCTGTTCTGAATTTTAGAGCCATATGTTTACAGCAACACCGTACACAGGCAGGTTATTCAACATCCCAACAGAGCTCTTATCTTCATATATCGGCCTGTCAAAAAGAGGGAGAAAAATATCCTAACTGTAGGACCTGTTTCCCGGAAACAGTTGGTTAAGGTGAGGGGGAGAAGTTTGTGGATATCAAGTTATATATAACTGAAGGCAGAAGGACAGGATTGATCAGAAGCAGTGTGTATGGGATTGGTGCCTATAGCAGACAATAAGTGTAATTTATTTGGATACCGTTGAAGATGATCAGTCAGATGTGTGTTTTGAAAAAAGTTTGTCTTGAGTGTTTGAATGACTTACAGAGAGACAGTGTTTTAGCACAGCTTTTATGCTGTTGTGGGAAAACATAATCCTAAAAGCACATGGAAGCAAATAATTCTGCAAAGTTTTCTGGGGATGTTAGGGTCTAATGAAGAATTTCACAAAGTCAGCCATCTAGACTGTTATGGCCTAGCTGTTTTCAGTTCAGGCACCTTGATCTCCTTGGTCCCAAATTCTCTTTCAGTGTCTAGATACATCTGTAAATTCAGTACCTTTATATTAGTGTGCTTGTGCTCTGCTAGAGATAGAGGAGCTGACAAGGAGACATGCCATGCTTGACCTCGTCCTCACCAACAGGGAAGGGCTGGTTGGGAATGTGACGCTCCAGGGCAGCCTTGATTGCAGCGATCATGAGATGGTCGAGTTTGAGATCCTCAGGACAGTGAGAAGAGCATGCAGCAAGCTCACTGCCCTGGACTTCAAGAGAGCAGACTTTGGCCTCTTCAGGAACCTGCTCAGTAAGCTTCCATGGGATACAGCCCTAGAGGGCAGGGGGGCCCAAAACTGTTGGTTGATATTCAAGGCTCACCTGCTGCAAGCTCAGGAGCGATGCATCCCAACTAGAAGGAAGTGCTGCAGGAGGGCCAGGAGACCTCCTAGGATGGATAAGGACCTGCTGAGCAAAATTCGAAAGAAAAAAGAGGCTTATAAAAGGTGGAAGCAAGGTCAGGTGGCCTGGGAAAAATACAGGAATGTTGTCCGGGAAGCTAGGGACCAGGTTAGGAAAGCTAAGGCCCACTTAGAATTAAAATTGGCTAGGGATGTTAAGGATAACAGGAAGGGATTTTATAGGTACATTGCCAATAAAAGACAGGTTAGGGACACCGTGGGCCCTCTCCAGAAGCTATCGGGAGAACTGGCTACCCTGGATTTGGAGAAGGCTGAGGTTCTTAATGACTTCTTTGTCTCAGTCTTCACCGGCAAATGCTCTGACCACACCACCCAAGTCTTGGAAGGCAGATGCGGGGAAGGTGAGGGTGGGGACCCTGGGCCCACTGTGGGGGAGGATCTTGTTCGGGACCACCTTAGGAACCTGAATGTATACAAGTCCATGGGACCGGATGAAATCCATCCGCGGGCCCTGAAGGAGCTGGCAAATGAAGTTGCTAAGCCACTGTCCATCATATTTGAAAAATCATGGCAGTCAGGTGAAGTTCCCGATGACTGGAAAAAGGGAAATATAACCCCCATTTTTAAGAAGTGGAAAACGGATGAGCCGGGGAATTACAGACCAGTCAGTCTCACCTCTGTGCCTGGCAAAATCTTGGAGTGGATTCTCCTGGAAGGCATGCTAAGGCACATGAAAACCAACAAGGTGCTTGGTGACAGCCAGCATGGCTTCACTAAGGGGAAATCCTGCCTGACCAATCTGGTGGCCTTCTATGAAGGGGCTATGGAACTGATGGACAGGGGCAGAGCAGTTGATGTCATCTACCTGGATTTGTGTAAAGCCTTTGACACTGTCTCCCATGACATCCTTGTCTCTAACTTGGAGAGACATCAATTTGATAGGTGGACCACTCGGTGGATAAAGAACTGGCTGGATGGCCGCACGCAAAGAGTAGTGCTCAGTGGCTCAATGTCCAGCTGGAGACCAGTAACGAGTGGTGTCCCCCAGGGATCGGTGTTGGGACCGGTCTTGCTCAACATCTTTGTGGGTGAAATGGACAGTGGGATTGAGTGCGCCCTCAGCAAGTTTGCCGATGACACCACGCTGTGTGGTTCGGTTGATACATGGGAGGGAAGGAATGCCATCCAGAGGGACCTTGACACGCTTGTGAGGTGGGCTGATGCCAACCTGATGAAGTTTAACCATGCCAAGTGCAAGGTCCTCCACCTGGGTCGGAGCAATGCCAGGCACAGCTACAGATTGGGTGGGGAGGAGATTGAGAGCAGCCCTGCGGAGAAGGACTTGGGGGTGTGGGTTGATGAAAAAATGAACATGAGCCGGCAGTGTGCGCTTGCAGCCCAGAAAGCCAACCGTATCCTGGGCTGCATCAAAAGGAGCGTGACCAGCAGGTCGAGGGAGGTGCTCCTGCCCCTTTACTCTGCTCTCGTGAGACCTCACTTGGAGTATTGTGTGCAGTTCTGGTGTCCTCAACATAAAAAGGACATGGAACTGTTAGAACGAGTGCAGAGGAGGGCCACGAGGATGATCAGGGGCTGGAGCACCTCCCGTATGAAGATAGGCTGAGAAAATTGGGGCTGTTCAGCCTGGAGAAGAGAAGGCTGCGTGGAGACCTCATAGCAGCCTTCCAATACCTGAAGGGGGCCTATAGGGATGCTGGGGAGGGACTCTTCGGTAGGGACCATGGTGAGAGGACAAGGGGTAATGGGTTTAAACTTAACCAGGGGAAGTTTAGATTGGATATGAGGAAGAAATTCTTTACTGTGAGGGTGGTGGGGCCCTGGAATGGGTTGCCCAGGGAAGTTGTGAATGCTTCATCCCTGGCGGCGTTCAAGGTGGGGTTGGACATAGCCTTGGATGGCATGGTTTAGTGGGAGGTGTCCCTGCCCATGGCAAGGGGGTTGGAACTCGGTGATCTTGAGGTCCTTTCCAGCCCTAACTATTCTATGATTCTATGATTTGCTGCTGCTTTGAAAAGGTAGGGAAAGCTGTATTGAAAAGGTAGATAAAGGGTGTTTATGAAACTCTCTGAGTGCCAGACCTTGTTCCTTCTTGCACTGGCCTTGCAGCCAGAGGCTCTAAGCTACAACCACCTAAATAGCTTAAGCACCTTGTCCTGGGCTGCCTGCAGAATAACCAGCGCGGCAGTTGAGGTGGGAAGCACAAAGTGGCACAGATTGCCAAAGCAACTTATCCAAGGTCACTCTCTGTCTGTTTCAGTTTAATTTGTTTACTTCTCTGAGGAGATTACAGTGTTGAGCTGTTAGACTGAGTATTAACATTTTCTAAGTTCTCATGGGAAGTGTAAGTTGTTACACACCGGCAACTAGAAGTGACAAAGCTGGCACATCGTACCAGCCCACAGGAATCCGCTCATATTTCTTCCTGTGAGACTCATATCTGCACTTAATCAGTCAGGAAAATATCCTGACGTGTTACATGACACAACTGGTGTTCTTTGCTGGTGACTAGAATAACTCAGAAGAAAATAGTGGGACTGTGTGGATAGTTGGCAAGTGAACTCTAGGAAAACATGACAAGTTTTATATTGGAATTTCATATATGACACTGAGCTGTATTTTTCTAAATTTACTGTCTCAGTTTGAGACAGAGTCTCAGAGGATAAGTGTTTGGTACTTCGGCAAATCAAGTCTCCTGAAAGGCATAGCAAATGGTGTATCAGCCTGCTCTTCCTCCTTACACTCCCCTTCTCAAAAAAAGCAAGCACATGGAAGTTGTATCACCAGTTTTCTGAAGATCTGTGTTGCTAACTAGGTATAATGGGTGACTTTTTCTGTCTTTTTATGATTGGTAATGGTATTTGGGATGGTAGAAGAAAACATACACGGAAAAAAGGCTGTAGATCTTAATTTCTTTCGCTAATGTAACAGGTTGCTGGAGATTATAAAAGGGATATAGGCTTACATTTGTAAATATGAGCACACTGATCATTTGAGGTGATTGATATTTGGGTATGGATTGGAAAATGTGGCTTGGGAAAAATTTGTTCTTTCTCATTAACTAAGTGATGTCAGGTTCCTGGAAGTACTGGTGATAATAGTGTCCTAACCCCACAAAGAAATGTAGAAAGCAAGATGCCATATGGTTCTATCCATATAATCTAGTCTCAGTTTCTGTTTCATTTACATGTAACTTTCTACAGGCAGAACTTTAAAGAACCTCTGGCTAAAGAAAAAGTATCTCACCTAGTGACCTTATCAGCACATAGAATTCATCATTTATGTTGAAGACTCTTCCCTGTGGATGGAGGTTGTCCACTGCAAAATCTATGGAAATTATGACTATGATCTGAAATGGGCCTCAGGTCGTGTCTTGAGCCTTTCTGCATGGGGTTAATTCTGAAATTTATTAATTAACTGGGATTTACAAATGGTGCGTGTGTTGTATGAGACAAGTTGGGCACCTTCCATCTGCAAGGTGCTCTGTACCCAAGCTCCTTCCAGAGT
Organism: Amazona ochrocephala; assembly: GCA_039720435.1. Lineage (NCBI taxonomy): Eukaryota > Metazoa > Chordata > Aves > Psittaciformes > Psittacidae > Amazona > Amazona ochrocephala. The sequence goes on along the minus strand of CM077880.1, from coordinate 66,350,474 downwards.
CAGTAGGAGGATGCAGTAATGCACCTCTGCATTCTGGCCATTTAAGCATTAATGGATTTGAGGAATTAAACAGCATCAAGCATAGCAAATATTGACCTCTCCTTAGAAAATATTTACAATCTCATTTATTGTTGTATGTCCCCTGCACTTGGATAATATGTTGACATTAGCAGCTGTGATTTGCTGGGTGCATTAAAGTTCTAAATTGACAAACTCAGCTATTTACTTAAAGGCCCCCCAGACTGATTTCTAAATGAGTAGCTCATTGTAAAGGCACCTGTTCCATGCTAAATGTTACTTTGGTTTTAGGTATTTCTAGCTTTATAGCATCATTTTGAGCCTCATTTATTTTATGTTAACAACTTGCCAATTTTGTGAGTAATAATATGACAAGTGTTCATATACATGAGGCATATTGTAACACAAATGTTTCCAAGCCTTGTTTAAAGAAACATTTGAAGTAGCACACGAATTTTGCAAACTGGGAAACTGAGGCATACAGCTGTAAAGGAATCACTTTCATAGGTTTTGCCAGAAGCTAATCCCCCTTTTTGTACAAGACGTAAGGCCTTACTCAGTCACTTGAAAAATGGGCTTCCATGTCATCAGGAGTTCTGAAACACTAATTCTCTATATATATAGATTCCGCGTTTCCTTTTTTCCAGAACCTGGATCTACAATACAGCTAGTGTACATTTCCCACATCTTTCTCTGCCTGTTGCTAGACCTCCTGAATATTTCTTCTGTAGAAGAGTCAGAAAGCACAAAAATATTCTTCCTGTGGTAACTGTTTGTTACCTGAACAGAAAAAGGTTTCTTCCCTTAAACCTCTCCCTAGTTGCCTTGAAAGCACCTGTTTTCTTTCTTAAAGAAGAGCTTTGGAAAGAGTGTTGAAGTGATCCACAGACAGAATCACGCACAAGTTGGTACACAGTGTAATTATGGACAGCACATGTTTTAATGGTGATGGCCTATTAAGTTTTATAATCTGAAATCAGTGACATTTTCAATAATTATTATTAATAGCCGAGTTTCTTACTAGTCGTGTGGAGCTCCGTTTAAATGGAGCTTTATGGTTTAACTAACTAGTCAGCTTCCAATGGCATATTATATTAGCCCAAATCATAGAACAGTTGGGTTTTAAGATATGGGCTCAGTAGCTGTCTTTAAACACTTATTATGCTGTAAATAAAGTAAAAATAACTCTCAACACTATTTACCTTAAATTACTCACAGGTCACTAATGGAAAGCCCCACTGAAACCCAGATGTGGTTTTCCATGAAGTAGAAGGAAAGACTGTGACTGTAACTCTTCATTGAACCTGATATTACGTGAGCTGATGCACAGCGCCTTGATGCCAGTCAAGAGATTTTCAATGATTCCAGCACCTTGGGATCAAACCGTTCACCACCTAAACCTTGCATAACACCTTCTTTTGATGTTAAGCCACATCTGTAGTGCTGACATCTTTGCTGTAAGGATTGCTGCTAGTCATCTGAGAAAATAAATGAGATTCAAAGCAACAAGAATAATGCAGGTGAAACAGAGGCTTATGAGAAATGAGTGAAACAAAGGACAATTTAGAAGACTCCTCTCAGAAATCAGTGGTAGGCAGAAGTGCCTGTCATACTTGCTTGGGACTTGAGAACTCCATGTAGTTTTAAATTGTCTAAGGATCCTGCAAAAGCTTTTTTGGGGCAGAAAGAGCTGATATGCTTTAGGGAGCTACTGAGAACAGTTTTTCTGATGAGAAAGTTGACAGTTTAAGAGCTGGGTTTTTTTTTTTTTTTCTTTTTAAACTGCAATCATTCTTTTATAAATGGCTTTCCTTAGAAACTGCTGTTGTATTTCTTAATACCCATACAGACAGCATTAGCTGTACTCTTTTAAATAGCTTAAATGTTAAATTCAAAGTAAACAGTTTTCTATTATTTGGGTTTTTTTGTTGTTATATTTGGTTTTTTTTAGGGACATGCAACACCCAGAACACTTTTCCTAAAGCCATTTCTGGATTTGATATAAGCAGAGACTATCCATTCAAAGAGAGAGCAGAACTTTTTGTAACAGTAAGTGAAATAATTCTTAAGAGGTAAGAAACTAATAGACTCTTCAAAGCCACTTTTCTCAAAGGAGTTAACAGCCACAGGATGCATAAAACCAGATTATGTTCTTTCTTCACCCTTACTAACCTGGCATCTCTTTATATTTTAACTTGCCTGTGTGTGTGTTTTGCACCTATTTTAAGTGATTTAAAGGTGAGCAATTCACTGAAGTAATGCATTTTCCACTGGGCCATTACCACTTGTTTTCTCAGCGTGTTCTGCAGATCTATCTACAGAATGGATTCTGTCATTGCAAAAGTCAATTGGTGTGCAAGGTGGTCAGCATTTGTTGACAACAGATAGAACTATAGTAAATACAGAGTGTAAAGAAGGTACTCAAAATATGTTTTCCTTGGTCTATATTTTGGTCTTTAAAAGGTGCTTTGTGTTACAAGCAGTTGGGGAATGTCAAGATTTACATTCATTCTAGATATTGCTACAGTGCCTGTTAGTAGCTGTCTGCCTTGCACATCTGTCAATTTTGTGTCTTGACCTCTGTGTCTGTTGCAAAAGAAATATGCTGTATGCCAAATACAAGTGGAGTGGGACAAGACTGCATTTGAAAGACAAATGTGAGAGTTGAAGTGAAGGCACAGTTATCCATCACAGTGTTTTTTTAATATCATGTAATAATTGATATTCTAGCTATTCTTATTATTGTACTTAAGACATTCTTGTTTAGATAATTTTCATCTTTTCATCTTAGTTTTCATTAAGACTACACTGAAATTCTTCATAAATAAGCTTGCAACAGGATATTGCAGGGAAGAGGAAGAAGTTTGTAGCTGCCATATGACCAGACACGTCTCCATGACTGTTCTTAAGGACTTTCCAGTGACTGTCAGTATTGTGCAACCTGGTCCACAGAAAGTATCCTTCTAGCTCACTGTCTTTCTTTTAGACAGGCAGAAGTTTCCCACTAGCTTGGAGCTTAGAAGCTATGCTACCTCCACTGCAGCTTTGAGAGGTGTGAAAAGGAAGGATTTATATAACAGTCATGTAGCTGATCAGGATAGCTGGAATTCACCTAGTCCACTCCCTACTCCAATTCAGGGTAACTTTAGAGTTAGATCAAGTTGCTCAGAGCATTTCACAATCAAGTTTTGAACATCTTGAAGGACAGAGGGTCCACTGTCCACTCTTACTGTGATTTCCTTATATCCAATTGGAATTTCCCTTACTGTCACTTATAGCTGTTGACCCATGTCCTTTTCCTCTGCACTTCAGAGAAGAGGCTGGTTCTGTGGTCTCTACAGACCTCAAGCAGGGCAATGAAATCCCATCTTAACTTTCTCTTTTCCAGGCTAAATAAAACCATTTCCTTGTGCCTGCACTTGCATGTAATATACTCTAGCCCCTTAACTATCTTCACAGTTTCGTGCTGAACTAACTCCAGCCTGTTTCTCTTGCACTGGAGGCACACAAACTTCAGTCTTCCAGAAGCAGCGACACAAGTGCCAAGTAGAGGCAAAGTGCAGTTTCCTTAATCTGATGACTGCTCTTACTAACACAGTTCAGGATACAGTTGGCCTTAACAGTGACAAGAGCACACTGCTGACCCACATCCACATTGTCCGCTAGGACCATCGACTCCTTTTCTGTGGACCTGCCCTCTAACCTGCTCAGTCCCCAGCTCATACTGTTGTATGGAGTTACTGCATCCTAGAAGCAGGATTCCCTATTTGTTTTGCTGAACTTCATGAAAGCTCTTTGTTAGCCCAGTCCTACAGGTTGTCTATGTTTCCTTCCAAGGGTCTCTCTGAAGCCTTGCAGGATCTCAACCCTTGCCCTGCACTTTGTGTCATTTACAGACTTGCAGAGGGTACATTCTCTCTTTGTGCAGGGGCTGTCAATGAAGATGCTACATAGTGACTGACCCAGTGTCAGCCCCTGACAAATGCTTGTAGAAACAGACCCAAGATAGATTTTGAACCACTGAGCGCTATACTCTGAGCCTCACTATCCAGCCAATTTTCCATAGTCCTCATGTCTAGTCCCTCTGTACAATGTACTTTTGACTGTGTTAAAAGCTTTGTGAAATTCAAGGTGTAAATTACATCCACTGCCTGCCTGCATCCAGACAGACACCATTTTCATCATAGAAAGTGATCATGTTGGACAGGAAGTTTTTTCCTTGATAAGTAAGTACTGGCTGTTCCTAGTTGTGTTCTTATCACTTATGTGTTCTGGAAATGGCTTCTAGGGAGACTTGCTGCATAATCTTCCTAGGCACTGATGTGAGGATGGCCACCTCAGCCAGGTGTCCACCTTCCTGGTGCAGCTGTTACTGAAGAGAGCTGGAAGCTGGAGGAGAGGGTTGGGATCTTAAAAGATAATCTTGTAACTGCAGCTGCAACAAAAGTGCAAGAAGTATGAAAGCACATACAGTTAGCTAAGGTGGATTCAAGTGTGCAAATTCCTCATTAGTAAAGGAAATAGTCAAGATATACCCTAGATATGAAGTCAACTTTAGATAGTAATTTCAAATTGAAAAAGAAATATTTTCCAGTTTTACAGTCCATCTGATTTCTTTAATCACCTCTTTTCATGTACCTAGGGTGAAAATGGAAAACCTCGCTCATCAAGAATTGCGGGTTCAATTCCAAACTTGGCTTTCCTTGCTTACTGAAGTATCTGTATAAAATGAAGATCATTTTGTGACGGTGAAATAAAGGAAAGCTGAAAATTTTAATATTGTATTGTTAGAAAAATTGCCATCAACAACTGATTATTTCAGTAGAACATTTTTTTCATTGCTGAAAGTATTATTGATTTCTGCTGTATTATTTTTCTTCCTTTGAAAAGTACAAAGCCCTTCAATAATTTGAGTTTTCCCTTATTCCTCAGAATTGCGGCATATGACTGATAACTGCCTTTAGAACTCCTAATAGCTAAATTACAATTATTATGCAAAGACCTACAATAGACAGTTATATGGATTGTTAAATGACTTTGCCTTTTTTGCAAACCATAATCATTTTCCTTTATTAGCTGAAGGATTTCATAATTTAAGGAAGATGAGAACCTATAAGTCACACTTTCAAATAAGGAACATGGATATTGCAAGCATTAAATTCTCCCATAAAAATGTTAAGGCATCATTAAACTAGGATCAGATTAATACAATTCAGTCAACTCTAGATAGCTATCTCCTGTATTGGCTGAAACAATACCTAGTGATATAGGATGTATAAGATTTTACTACAACCAATTTATAAACCTATAAAACATACAGGTATCACTCAAAGTCATCATTAATTTTGCATGCTTTGTATTAAATCAAGTGAGTTTGGTAAGGAAAGATATTCCCCTCCCTTACTGTATCTCCCTTTCTATTGTTAGCTGCTATCATAGCAACTTACTTCTTCCGTAAAATGAGAGATGCCTTCTGGTGGAGGTTGACCTGAGAATCTGTGCTTGATTTATCCATCTGTTTAGGTGTCTGAGAGACTTTAAAATGAGTTTTCAGGGCATAATTTAGTTCTCACTTGTACCACTGTAAATCTGGAGTCATTCTGGTTTTGTTCCAGAATAACAGCAAGCAGGATTTGACCTCAAGTTTAGTCAAATTAAAAACAAAGACCTTTATCTCTTTTACTCAGCCAGGCAAAGGAAGGGAGATAGATAGATAGGGAAAATGGCTCTGTCTGTGTTCTTTACAAAGATACAAGGTAGCTCTGTAGGTCTGGAGAAATGGCAAGGTCAGACAAGCAGCAGAACCAGTCAGGCAAATGTTTTGTCAGTGTACTTTCCCAGTCCTTTGAGTGCATACCTGCTGTGAAGGGTGCAGTTGAGGCTGGACTGGACTGCTTCTAATTTCTAACCTGCTAATTAGAATTTTGCTTAGATCAGTTTTTCACGTGATTATCAACAAGGGCCCATGTAGAATATGTCTGTGTTACTTGGATGGTAATTTTGGCCCAAGCATCACCTAGTAATTGGTACAAAACCAGTCCTTTCATTTGGATTCAATGGGAAGAAAACATATGGGTTCATTGCAGGGAACTATTGCTGGCTACCGTGTCTTCTTACTGACAATCTTTAGAACTTCTCTTGCACCAGCATCTCTTTCTCTTTCCTGTTCTGCATGTAGGCATACATACTCTGTGGAAATGCTGCTCTGATACATGGTCTGTATTATCTATACATCCTGTGACTTGTGCCTGACAAGTGCTAGTATACACATTTAAAGTGTTGCCCTACTTTGACCGCAGTTCAGGTATACCTGTACTTGAAAATATTAGCATGGATTTCTGAAAGCAGAAAAGATGTATCATATGTGCATTTGTGTATGCATATGGAGAAAGAAGAGAAGGAAACCTTTCTTCCCTGTCTTCCACTTCCCCAGACATGTATCAGTGCATTCTGTTAAAAATAGATCAGGACATGATAAGAGGATGTACTATATCTATTCTATGGATTAGTAATCAGAGTATACATACCCCTCTGCTACGAAGTTCATCAGTAAGATCCAGAGGCTCAAGCTGGATTGAGAAAGCAAGAACAGAAAGAAGAAAGAGTAACTTGCTGAGCTGAGCACAGCTGGTGTGGCTCCTAGAATCTTACAGCAGCAGTACAGACAAAATATCTTCAGGGCACTATTTAATGGCTAGATGGGAAAAAAAATCACTTTAACTAGTTCTGTGAAGCCAAACTGGACCATTCAGGACAGACAAACACGCTGGCGTTTTTGTTTTAACATATGCTAACCTGCATACACTGTTGTATGCTCAGAAACACCTATATGCACAATAGTATTTGATTATAAATCTGTGTTAATGATCAAAAGTGCAAGCAAACTGGAGATTTCAAACATTATAAAAGATGAGTATAGGTAAGTTGTTTTGTACTGCTTTCCATTTGCATCTAAGTTATGTGATTTAGCTCAGTATTTGCAGTATTCCCTAAGGTCTGTATAGGACAGATCACAGACTACCTCAGTAATTTATTGAATCATCTAATGCAATTGAATTCTGAGTGACAGCGAAAATTATATGTAGTTAGTAAAAAATGTTGTTGTATTTAATCATATAATTGTGCATCCATTTTGATCAGCCCAGCAATCATAAGAACCCTTATACACAAGTAGCTTTACCTATGTGATTTGTCATTAGTAAGTAGGAAAGCTCACTCAGAGGGCATTCTCATTCAGAGCATTTGAAGAACTAGGCCTAACAGTATGCTAGCAAGACACATTTCTAGTAATCCGTTACTGTAGATGAGGATTGTGTTTAAATTAGGATTTTTTGCATGTAGCCATCTTGTTGCAAAGTAAAAGATTCTACCCTGGTGATACCTCATGTGGAAGAAATTATGAAGGAATTACTTTTATCTTCTGCAACGTAACTGTGTAAGTAGAAAAAAGCATTAAACAATATTTCAGTCAGACTCCAGCTTAGAAACCCGCTGAGCTTTTCCTGAACTGCTCTTTCAGTATATTCTTCCACTGAGAACTTCTGAACCTGTTAGTAAATATCAGCCAAATATGAAGTAAAGTTTCAAAATGTATTGTCTTCCTCTAAGATTAATGAAAGAGAAAAATAAATCTCCAAATATAAGACAGAGGCCAAAAATAGCACTCGTCAGTGAGAAAAAGGCATTTACAATTCATCTGCTGCATATACGCTATATAGCAGCAGCCATCTGGTCCACTACCAACATGCATACCTCTGGCCTCCCATACTGTTTTTTGGATACTGAAGTGCTGCAATAGTTAGAGATGCGATGAGAAGCTGGTGTGACTGTGGCCTCACATCAGTGGTCTAAAGGAAGTAGCTCCCTGAACAACTTTGTTGTTAAGTTCCTGGTTTATGAAATGTTTTAAGATTGGAGCTATTTGATGCAAAATCCTCCAGCTACAAAGAGGAGGACTTTCAACAGGAAAACAAGGCATACGTGATGCAGAGATTTTATAGTGTCCATTTGCAGGTAATGAGCTTGGTTCATTCATTTGGCTGGTAATTGCTACCAGAATAAGTCACAAAGTGAGCTATTACCTTCGCTCACACATAAATTGTTGAAAAATATTTTCCAAGTCAGAAAACAACTGATCTGTTGAATCACTAGCTTGGGAGTCAAGAGACCTGATTTATGTTTCTACTCCATCTTAGGCTTTTGGAGTTACTGTATGCAAGCATTTAAAATATGGCTTTGCTGCAGACTGCAGTGAAACATCAAGGTCTGCTAGTTAGTTTTTAATGAGCTAGCATTGAAGCAATCTATGGCAGTACTCACTTAACTTATCCTCAGCTTCATTTCCAGTCCATCCATTAATTGAACATGTGACAGTTGGATTTCAGGGTGTTTCATGAAGTTCAGCAGGGATCAAATATAATCCGGCACCCTGATCAATCATATGAAATAAATTTAGCGTTAAATGACCCAATGGTCATCTCCAGTTAGATGTTAATTGTCTAACCATAGGGACTCAATTGACTTTGTAAAGTAGGACAGATGGGCTCTGTAGTGCTGAAGATGAAGGGCAAAATAGATAGCAAAGAGACCCAGGAGGCCATATTTGGAACATGATTCATCTCCCCTAACTTTAGAGATCCCCAACTCTAATTACCTTTAAAGTTAGTGGAGAGTTTAATGACTTTTGGAGAGCGATTCATCTGCGTTATTTGAGGCATCACCTTGAGGTAAATTGTTTGGTGGAAAAGCATCTAGCTAAGATGGAAATCTAGAAGCAGACCTCCGTATTGGGCCAGATGAATCCAACCTTAGCATCTTTCCAGTAAGTGACCTTGCTTATTTGAAGATTGAAGTAATGTATCTCTACTGCAGCTTACAGATACAAGAAAAAACACTCATTGCCTAACTCTGCTTTAGCTCCCTGCCATGTCTTCCTGTCATGTTCTGGGGATAATACCTTCAGGAAGTTGTAGAAAGACAAGATGGAGGTCAGACCTCTTATCAGATCAATAGGTGTAGGTGGGAAAATGATAGAAGCTTTCAAGCCCTTCTTGAGGATATTAATATGCATGGATGGTATATTAACAGGAAACCTTTCAGCATCATAGATGAGATAGCTGAACTTTATTTCGGCGAAACAGCTGAGCTCAGGATTGTCAGTTGTGAGAAAAACCTTATCAACATTTGCAGTTTTATTACTAAGGATAGTTTCAAATGCAGTCTGTGACATGTCATATTGTTAAGCTCAGCATAATCGATAGCAGAATTTTATAGTATTGGAAGGCAGGAGGGTTTTTACCTGTACTTTATGACTGACGTTCTTGGGTTTATTATCATTGATGTTTCATCCTAAGGAGGAGAAGCGGAAAGGCTTCGTTGCCCTCCGAGGAGATGAAGTGTGAGCAAAAGGCCACGAGAGGGAGCTATAGGAAGCATAAAGCTGCCAGGTTCCTCCTCGTTAAGCAGTGTTCAACTTTCAGAGGCTCACAGCACCTTCAAAATAAAGTTTATTCTGGGAGGGAATTCGCCCGAAAAGTTAGGAATCCCTTCTGGGAGAAAAAACACCCAAACCCAAAAAACCGAAACCAAAACCAACAAACACAAAGAAACAAAATGCAAAAACCCAAAATCACACAACCAAAATCTGCTGCGAAGCCTGTTTAAAAAGTTGCGTTTATTAAAACTGAAATCTTCTCTAGATACCCAAATGCCTATAATTTTAAGCTCAATTGCTTTAATTTCTGTCTCCTTTATTTCAAGTAATATGATTTATTATGTAATATGGAAGCGGTGCCATTTTGATGCTGAATATGAATTTGGGAGTGTACGAGAGGACAGACCTGCTTAGATCATTTGGCTCAATCCCCACATTGAGAACCCTGTTCTCCACTTGTCTTGCTTGTACTACATATTTCTCTGTACTGTTAGAGACCTCTGCTGTAAAAAACTCTGGATGTTTTACAGAGCGCTGCAGGAATTAAACACATATCTGAACTCCTAGCCAGTCTTAAAAAATGAATGCAGCAGTAAATGGCTCAAGTCATGTCAAATATATAGAGCTAAATATGAATATTAATTATGTAACCAGAGGGACTCAATTTACTTTGTAAAGCAATTAAAAGAAGACAGAAACTTACAGTCTGTTTCTGGAAAAGAGTAATGTCTGCTTAAAAATAACTTCCTACTCAGAATAGCCTGACTGTCTCACATAATATCAGCTGTCAGGCAAAAAAAAAACAACAAAAACCCAAGCCAAACACTTAGGCATTTACAGCTCTGCTTTTTTTAGGGAAATATCAAACCCAAGTTTTAAAACAATAAAAATTGGCAGTTAGGTGCCTAGATCCACATTTGGGCATGCAAACAAAGACTTCGCTTTTCAAACAGGCTGAATAGCACATCAGAATTTAGCTTCCTTGGCTTATTGCACATGGGCAGGTTTAGGCTATTAAGAGGCTTGTGTTCCTGTAGCCAGGTTTAAGGAGGTGTGTTCATTTTTTAAATATGGAGTACAGTTTCACATTGCTCTGGATTCTAGGAGCCTGCTAGTCTGGGTTTTTTTGTTTGGTTTCTGTTTAATTTTTTTAATGTATTTTTTGCCTCAGAGCAGATAGGCAAGGGTTCCAGTCAAGCATAATAATCAGAGCTGGAGTTTGTTCCTCTATCTATAAGCAAAGTAGATCTATATGAAAACTTCATTAGCCTAAAGCACCTGATCCAACAGGCACCCTGACAGAAAATTAGCTTATTCTTGGATACTTGCTACACTTGGTTTTGCTTTGAATGGTATCCATAATGCCCTTTTCTTTATAGTGTGCCCTCTGAAAAAAACTAGAGTGATTTGTATTCAGCTGTCAGTGAGAGCATCATACCTGTTTCAGGGTGATAGATAGCCACAGTATCCATCCCTCTCCCTGCCTACTAGATGGACAGAATGCCAGGATCAGACATCTTCAGATATCTACTGGTGCATCATTTTCAAAGCACTGTAGTCGGACAGACAGAAAAGAAAGCAACAAGATTGTCCCCACATGACTCACAAGGTCTTTGCACTTCAATGTTCACCTTCCATTGCTTTAGAAATCAACTTCTAGCAATGGGCTAAAAAACCTGCGGTAGTTTCTTTTGTCCTCAGAGTGTATCACGGCACCAAAACTTCTGATCTGCCTTTTTTTGTTGCTATCCTGATTTAAATATATTAGAACAAGCAGATTTGGTTTGTCTACTCAATACTGCACGTAATTATTCCTTCTTCCAGGACTATCATGATTTAAGTTTTACTGTGACATCTTCCCCTCTGCCCTGTTGTGAATGTGACTGTAGTGGGATTTACAAAAAGAAATATTTAATGCATACAGACATAAGAGCAGGAAAAGGAGCTGAGGTAGTGTTTGTCTTGATTATTTCAAAACTATAGTGAGAGTGAGCTTCAAAAAACACCTGAAAGCTCTCTGAGAGACAGCATTTGGGACCCAGGGGCTATTACCTTTATACTTCAGTAGAATCTCTCTGCTTTTATGTCACTGTTTCTAAAGTAAAAACAAGTTGAAGACAGTGGGAAAAGAACAACAATTCCAAGTGCCTTTCTCAGGCAAAATTTTACTGAAACTAGAAAGTTCATATGAACAAGGACTTCCAGATATGACAGCAGGAAACTTTTAACTCCTGTACAGCAATTTCAAAATCTTTTAGTGAGAAAGGATGGGATCATATGCTGAAGCAATCCATGGCAAAATAAATAACTCATTTCCGCTATCTTCAATGAGTTCAATATGCTGTAGGTGATGCCACTGTCAAGGGTGAGCATCAGACACCACTTATTTACATCATTTACTTTGCTGTGCAAGCAAGGTTCTTGCTTGCATTTTCAAATGTGTCTGAGCAAGTAAGATATTACCTTTCCTGTTACAACTCCAAGAATACTTAGCAATACATCAGCAATCTCAGTTAAGTATTTTTTCTTTTAAAAGCCCTGTTAAAAATGGCTAACAAAATACACTTAGAAAGGGAGAACATATATCTATCTGCTTTAAAATTTAATTCCTTCTCAAATTCTGCACTCTTGTTTATCTGCATTTACTGGCAATAAAAAGCAAGTGAAATCCTGACCCTAAGAACATCAAGTTATGTCTATTCTGGGTGCTTTAGTATGCTTAAATCCAAATGCATCCTGCAATTGTTTCAGCTTGTTTCAGGTTAGGGCAGTCTATCTTCTGGGCCAGAAAGTAGCTGGTCTGTGTTCCAACACTTACCCCATCTAGACAAAAAGGAAAGGAAAACCGTGGAGTATACTGCAGATTTTGCCTGTCTGGAAGTCCACGTTCCCATGAATAGAAGCAAATCAAAATTAAGTAGCTGCTCTGTTACTATATCATTTTTAAAGGTTAATGAATTTCTAAAAAGTTCTCTACTGTTCATTGGATAAAGGAACATGAAGGTTTCTTCACTGTGTGCAGGAAACACAGCTAGAGGCTCTTTTTTGTGCGTCTGATTCCCAAATTTCCTTTTGTAATTTGAATTCCAGATCTGCACGGTGCTTCACTTTTACAGTAGTCAAAACAGGAAGTCTGTAGCTTGATGCCACAGCAAAAGAAAAAAAAAAAAAAAAGCATTAATACATCCATCTTATATCCAGTTTATTTAATACCATAGCAGTAAATACAGTTATGAGTTCTCAAATCTGGCAATGGTAGAGCTGGCAAGATACAGCTACCTGACAGATCAACAGTCTTGTTAGTAGTTCTGGAACTCCGTGTGTGCTGGAAAGCTGAAGGGTGCACATGAGTAGTTTTCAAGTTCAACCTCACAGATATTGTTAATAGTTAAATATACTACTCCTGATATGGCAGAGCAGCATATGCATAGAAATAAAGCAACACTGTGCCTGTCAACACTGAGAACTATATTCCAATATTGGCAGTCTTAAAAAAGTGAAATAAACAGTATCTTTTTCTTAAAAAAAGGAAGTGATCTTTCGTCAACACTTATAAAACTAAAGCACATTTTAATAACAGTAATGCTAAGATTATGTAGGTTTTTTGTATTATCTTAATGGGGCGGACATTTGAAAACTGGTATTCTCCTGTGACTGATAAGTAATGCTACAAATTTCAATGCAGGTAAAATTTCAGAGCACATGTAGGCTTCAACTCAGCAGCTTCCGAAGAGTGGATCTCGGCTGTCCTGTGAAATGGTCAGGAAGTAGTAATTCATCTTCAGATCACTCCTCTTCCATTTCATAATTTCTCTACAAGCTCAGCATTTTCAAACACACTGGGCTAAGCCCTTATTTAGTTGTCTACAGTAAGAGCTCTGAATATCACTTGACTACATATTTAGACCTGTCTGATGTTTAGTATCCGCATTTGAAAAGTGTAGCTAACATATTCCTTAGTGCTCTCTCAAGTGGCATTTCAATACCATAGTGATGATTCGTTGTAAAGACATTGGTCTTCAGAAAAGCACTCTATGCAATTTAGGACCACAGGTCTTACCAGCAGGCTGACCTTTAAATCCAGGCAGACATTCTAAAGAACTTGTGCTCTTTACCAGTCCATGTGCTTTTCAAGCCTCCACTCCCATCTAAAATTGAGTAGGCACAGAAATATTTTTGCAGCCCATGAAAACTGGTCTGTGAAAGGGATCAGCACAAGATGTTACCCTGGCCTTTACGCTGGCCCTAGCCATAAAATTATTTCACTAAACAATGATCTTCCCAAAACAGTCTGATGCTCACTAACATTTCAGTTCCCACCCTGCTCAACTCTACTTTCTTCCATCACTCAAAATGAAAAACAAACAAACAAACAAACAAAAAACCCCAAACAAACCACCAAACCTGAAACAGGAGACAACAGTGCTTTGTTTTTCTGCTTCCCTACTTCTGGTACCTTTGCAGGTAAATACTTCTTCTAGATTTGGTGTCTAAGCATTTAATTCATATGAATTTTAGCAGGTGTTAGGCACCTTTAGGAACACAAGGATCCAACCTATCCTTCACTGAGTTAAACACATTATTACATGAAGCAGCAGTATTTTGCTTTGGTGTAAGTGATCTTGCATACAAAAAAAAAAAAAAAAAAAAAAAACACATTTCAGAATTCTGAAGTAATATTTTAATCAGCAAGGCTAAGTTTATTGGAAATAACTCTTCATACTTCAGTTGCACCTAGAAGCCCTATCCAAGACCATTCTGGTGTTTAATAAACATAGACTAAAATTCACCTCTGAGGAATTTAAGATAAAGGATGAGAGGAGCAGCTTACTTACATAGCCCTAACAAAGTAAATCTGCAGTAGAACTGGAAATAGAAGGTCAGGTCTCCTAGGTCTACACCATGTCCACTTCCCCTTACTATATCCTGCCTTTGGTTTCTTCTGTCTTACTCCTCCAGACACTGACCTTTGGAGGAAACTGAATTCCAAAAGCTGCCTGTGCTCCATTATTTCATCTTGCTCCTGCCTCAAGAGTAACCCAACTTTTACACAGATTTCCTTCTCTTTCCAAACACATTGTTGATTAACTTGGCCATTGACTTTGATCCACTTGGTCTTCTCTTTTCCTTCACTCTGAAATTTGATGTGATAGCCCTTAGGACTTTTGTGAACATTGCCACAACTTCCTGACAATGTTCTGCTGCAGACAGTTCACAGAATTGGCACTTGTTATCTATTGCCAGCTTCTGTCCTTCATCCCAGCCAACTTCCCTCATGTGGCATAAATCTTGTTTATTACCAACCAAAACCACTGATGACTCAGCCATTCTGAAACAAAAAAAGTTCTAATTAAAGATATGTTACAATACTGTGCTATATAGATTGTGTATGAGAAGTATGTACATTCAGAATAACAGGCATTTGAAAAAAACAAACAAGAACAAGCCAAATCCCTAGCCTTGCCAGGTGGAATTATGGTTTTCCATTTGCCATAGTCACATGTCAAGATTTTCCAGACAAGCTATTCTCCATGAGTTCTTTCATTCTCGTTCCTGTACTCAGTGAATTTATGTATTTTTCAGCCACTGTAGTTTTCATACACTGTACGGCTTTGTATAGTGTCAGCTCCTGAACTTCATGAAGGAGCAAGCTGATCATTATCTCCATTTGTAGATAACAGAATATAGTCAAAGAGATGGATCAAGATGCACAAGAAAACCTTTTTTTTTTTTTTTTTTTTTTTGATTTCTTTTCACTCCACTTCTGATAAATGCGAATGAAATCCTTTCTTTATATTTAGGAAGCACCTCAACTAACTGATACCACCACATGTACTCAGGCTTGCAATTTTGGTGGTTCTTTTTGAAAGTAAGTGGTTTGTTTCTTACCATATGGTCATCCATGTGCACAAATAATGTTGGGGTCTCTGCTAAAGACAGTTCAGGAGACATTCATGGTATTAAATCAATTTACTGTGGGAAGAGCTTTCTTCAGCCCCCACATTGGTGCATCTCTATTGGTAATAGAGTGGGTGAGTAAAAGCATAGACTGACTGCTGCTTTTTACCCATCCATGTTAATCACAGCAGAGAGATTTATGGCAGTTATTTAAATAGTAGTGTTATAAGAAATAAGAACAAAAATCCCAATGTACTTGGCTTTGGATACAGTGAAATAGATTGCAATTTGCAACAGTTTACCTGCAGGTACATTATTGTTGGTACTGTGTTACACCATTTGGATGCTGCTGGATTTTAATTGCTAGTAGGATGCCCATAGCTCACAGAAGAGTTCTCAGCTTTTTTGTATGTTTGCTGAGGGAAAAAAAAAAAAAAAATAAGGCCACTTACTTTTTACAAGCTCCTATGTGAGACTCTCGGATCCTGTACAGCAATGCTTTTGCAAAGGCAAATGATGCTCTGTCACTGATGTCGTAAACAACGATAAATCCATCAGCCCAGTGGAGCTCGTCTGTGAGGCAGAGCTTCCCCCGTTGTGGCTGAAAGAAGTTCAAGTTCACATGCAAAAAGAATGTTACTGTTGTCGCTTCAGAGCATTTTCCTTTTTGGTCACTGTGAATGTAAGAATGTTGTATCTTTTATTGCAAAAGATATTAATAGGTCTAGGCGCTGGCTTTGAATTCAGGTAAGTCCTGCTCCAAGAGCCTAAAAAATAACCAGCACTACAGATGGCACTTTGGATCACTGACAAATTCATTACAAAACAGTTTGTTTAAGCATTAAAACTGCGTAACCTTTACATCCATCACTTATGCTGAATCTTTCACAGTTAGGTGAGAATGAAACATACAGGAGCCATCAATATTTATGCAGTTTCTTGTTATAGCTACATTTTGCATGCTCCTAATAGTCTGACTACGGTAACCTTTCGTTTGTTTCTTCATTTGTTGTTTCCTCTTTGCGTTGTTCAAGTCTGAAACACTGCTTACCCAAAAGATAAATTTCTAAAGAGCTAAGAAAAAGATTTCCTTTCAATCTGCAGTTGACTTTAAGAAAACTTGTGAGAAGTCACTCAAGTGATAATGGGGTTAATTGTCCAATCCTTGAATCCCTTCACCCCAAGGAACTGTTGCACTTACGATTTCTAGAAAACAACAACTGTAAACTGTCCCATTAAGCTAAGGAATGAAATTTCAAAACCATTTTAAAACAGCCTATCCCTACAGATAATTTGGCAGCACCTAGAAAGACCATGTGACCCACGATAGGTAAAAAAAAATGGAACTTTACCAGGATAAAAACAAAAAAACAAACAACCTTTGACTTTTGTTCTGGAAAACCCACCTTGAATCCCAATTTGAACACTGTTTAAGTTATTCTCTAATTTAGTGTTTTGCTATTTACAATGTATAATCTCCACTGACATCCCACCCTAGTTGCCTTGATTAGCTCAGCATCTGAGCAGCACAGTAGCATCATAAGCTGGACAGCGAAGGCTTTAAATTCTCATGAGGGATGGAATGCTGGCAGTGAAAGGGGATGCATTAGAATGACGAGATGAAACAAGCTTCCAGAACTGCCTGAAGACTTCAGTATCTTGAATCCAACAGTTTTTTTAATGCTGCAGGGACTGTGCAGCAGGTTTAGGGGCAGGAAAGATGACTTGCGTGCGTCACAGCTGTTTCCCAGACAAATGAAGGGACAGTGAACTTTGCAGAACAGGGATCCAGCTATTAGAGAGAAACCTCAGGGAGCAAGAAGATTTCACGAAGCAGAAGCAAAAACGGCAACTCTTCCTTCCGCAATCTGGCCCCCTTGGGACCTGCTTTTCTTTCCCAGCTACTGTGGGATACAGGACCTCTGTACCCCATCCATCTCTTTCTAGAATCAGTGGTCCTATCAGACAAAAAGCAGTGCCACTGTTATTTGCTACCTACTCCTCTGCAGGCACTTAGAGGCCAGGAAGAAAGGAGCAAACAGCTAAAGTTAGGCCTCGTTCCTACGGAAGAACTGCACAGGATAGCTCAGAGTGCTGGCAACAGGGGTTGCCCTGAACACAACTGATCTCTGGTCTCCTTAAAAGGAAAAAGGGGCCCAAACTGTAGCAACCAAAGCCTCTACCCACAATGCCATCTAATCTGCTTTATACTAGCTGCCAGTTTCACCATTTCAAGTATCTTAATAAACAGTCACAATAATAGACCACAAGATTTATGTGTCATGGTTTAAGCACAGCTTCTGCAGTAAGGCTTGGGAAAGAGGAAGGAGATAGGTGGAAGCAAATCCACAGTACATTCTGACAGATTATATGGCAAGGGAAGACTCCATGATGTTACATTCCACAGAGCCATTTCAGAATCCCCAGTGCTCCAGGACAAGCAATCCTGTTGCTTGTCTCTGGGAAGACCGATTGTTTTTGGTGGTTCATTTTACATGCTCTCTGGGTTAAGTTTTAAGTCCTTGAAATTAAGCCTGGGTCAAACTTTCAGTGCTTTGGCTTCAGCATTCATTATGCTAGTTGATATGAGGCAATATCACTACCCAGAAGGGAACCTTGTACGCTAATGTGATTAGCCAGACAGACCTACATGGGCCTGCATGTGTTACACAGTACCTAAGTTTCTCTATTCCTCTTATAGCAAGAAAGAATACAAAAATCTTTATTTCAAAGCTGTTTACTGTGATCGAAGTTCAGTTTTCAACACAGGCAAGCCTGCATTATGGCTTTCTCTGGATCTGTTCTGTGAATGCAAGTCTTATTTCCAGGCCAGTCTGCTTTTACCATTTCCGCAGGGTTTAATAAACTGCTTGCTTTATAAGCTAAATTTCACCCTTTTGGGGTATTTGAGAAAACTGCACATAACCCTGTAACTTACCTCTGTGTTTGCTTATTGTCCAGGGTTCAGCAGTAGCAGTCATTTTTCTCCTTAGTAGCTGGTGCAGTGCTGTGTTTTTGACTTTCAGCCTGGGAACAGCGCTGATAACACCAATGTTTTTAGTTGCTGCTCAGTAGTGTTTACTCTGACCAAGGAGTTTCTGAGTCTCATGCTCTGCCAGGGAGGAGGGCAAGCCAGGAGGAAGCAGAGACAGGACACCTGACCCAAACTAACCAAAGAGGTATTCCATACCACAGCACATCATGCCCACTATATAAACTGGGGGCAGTTAACCAGGAAGGGTGAGATCACCACTGGGGTTGGGCTGGGTATCGGTCAGTGGGTGGTGAGCGGTTGTATTCTCTTCCCTTGTTGTTTCCCTTATCATTATTATTACTGGTGGTAGCAGCAGTGGTTTGTGTTCTACCTTAGTTACTGGACTGTTCTTATCTCAACCTGTGGGAGTTACATTCTTTCGTTTCTCCTCCCCATCCCTCCAGGAGCAGGGGGAGGATGGAAGGAGGGTGAGCGAACGACTGCGTGATTTCTGAGTTACCGGCTGGGCTTAAACCACAGCACTTATATGAGGCAGAAGTGTGAAAAGTTATTTGTTAGTAGTATTCTAAAAACCAAAAGCATTTGCAGAAAAACACAAGCAATTAAGGGCTTCCTCCATGAAATGGGAAAATACTCAGCAGTTCTGAGCCACAGCAACTATCGAATTTCAGTCTTTACCAAAAAAACCAAAGACTCTAAGAACAGACAAAAAGTTTGTAACACACACATGCCCCTCCTTACACTTTTTGCCATTACACAGGTAAAATGAAGAACAGCCTGTCTCTGCTCCCTAAAATTCTTACCTGTGAACAAGGGTCATAAATTTCCAAGTGTATCTGCCTCCCATCCAGGCATAAGTGTTTAGTGTAGATGCATTCTAAAAGATACATAGTATGCAAAGAAAACCAGCATTAGTGACTGGGGATGGTGGTGAAAAGGCAGAAAGTGAGACTGGGTAATACTGAGGGTTCCTTGAGTATTGTCTAGGTTTTCAAGGAGTCTGGGTGGGTTTTGGTGGTTTATTTTTTGTGGGTTTTGTTTGGTGGTTTATTTTGATTTCTTTTTTGTTTGTTTTGTGATGGTTTGTTTTTGTTAGGTTTGTTTCCAGTGTGTATTTAAAACAACTTCATTTTCAAAACCTAAACTGACCGCCACCCCATTTCACTGTGGTGTTCCATCTAAATGTTGACACAATGAACATTTTCAGATCCTAGTTCTCCTCTTCCAAAAATGAGGTAAAGTGGATGTACAACATTTAGAATCAGCTAAATGCTGATGATTTCTCAGCTTGATACCAAGGCTCAGTGTTATGGAATCAGTAAGGCAGCCTATGTGTGAGTTCCGATTCTGCACAAAGATCATTATATACTGATGTTTATTTACCATGCAATCTGGTGCTTTAAGGGTTCTCATAATAGGTAGCATTAGACCAATAGTATTTACAGGATCATGTCCTTAGACCAGATCCTAAAATACTTCTGTAGTGTCACTTCTCAGATTTAGTACTTTGCAAGAGCACTAGCAAACCTTGGAATTCTAATTGCAGAGAGTTACTATTATTTTAAGCAGATTTTTCTAAGGAAGTGTAACCAACTTGTGTTCATGGCACTATTCATCAATAGGCTGTCTACAGTATAATTTTTCAGAGTTAATGAACTACAAAGACAAAAACTGGTTTTGGCACTACTGAAAACACACTTCAAACTGTGTAATAAGTGCATAGATAAGGTCTCTGAGCTCTGGACTTACCATTTTCAGTACCATGCTCATCTTAAACACCCTCCATGCATATCATAAGAGTTCATATGATGGTGAACTACCAGTCCAAAGCATCTCAGGGTATTAAAAGATGCAGCATCTTGGTAGTTTCCATAGTTAAATTTTTAATACATACTTTGACTCCACTAACAGTGGGAGGTTCTTTATTTTATCACCCATATTCCCACTTTACTCCCCCTTCCTCCTCTCTAGAAACAGAACTGAACTTATCTTTCAACAACCATTTGCTAAGAAATTAAGATGCTTTGGGGGTTTTATGTGCCTTTTCTGATACTTGCAGTATTGGAGGATCAGACCAAGGAAACCTGTTTTTAGTTTAGATTACTTAAAACACAGAGAGTACTACATAACTTCATAATTTACACGTTATAGCTTAGCACTGAATAAGCCATTTGGGACAAAAACTGCTCTTTCAGTCTGTGTTTGTATAGCAACAAGTATCAGTAGAGCATTTATGCACAACTGTAACTCCACTTTCAGAGTAAGTTCATTTGGGTATTTTCAACACATTTCAGCTTACTACTTCTATTTTGCATTTTATTTATTAACCTTGGGAAGCTATTCCTCTGTAAAAAAAGTGGTTTTGGAAAGACCCCTCCGCTTTAGCAGGGAAAGTGAGGCAGGCAGCAATCTCCATGCCCTGTTAAGTTTTGTGACTTCTCATGCCGCAGAAGCTGGAGTGGCAGACTTCCAAAAGTGTATCAGCTAAATAGTGCTTCCACCCAGGATGTGAAAGTTCAAATCCTGCTTTTCCATCTCCCAAAACCTCAGGAGTGTCTTAAGGATCAGTATATTTGTTCTAGCATGAATGAGAAATTCTATCCTCAGCACAGCAAGGCTTTCCACAAAGCTATCAAATCAGTGCACTCCTGCAAAAGCAGTGGGCTTTGCATTATGCTTTGATTAACCAGTAGTGCCTGATAAACAATCAGTTTCACCTCTCCTCTGGAGCTGAGAAGATATGCACTAGAACAGGTGTTGGGGCTGTTTGGGTTTTTTTCCAGTCTATTTCTTTACTCTCTTCTTTATCTCCTCTCAGATTGAGTTTACTATAATCTACCCACGCCTCGCACATGCAGCCTCGTTATCCTTCCTTCCTAAAACCCTCCACAGCTGCTTTTCGACAAGCACCGCATCAGCCACTTTGTACTTACTGGAGTTTCAAGAGATCTCTCCACAGATACGTGGCTCGCCTTTTCCCACCTTTAAGCTCACACACTTCATCAGGAACTATCACCGATAAGCAAGCAGAAACTTAAACCCTTCCGAGAAGTTCTGTGAAACTGCATTTCTACCGATTCCTTGTTCAAAAACGTGTTTGAAGCGTTGCATCTTGCCTTCTCCCGCCGCACGGCCCCCAGTGGAGGCCCCACCCGCCCCCTCTACCCCGTCCCCAGAGTCTCACCGGCGTTGGACGCGTACTCCCCGATGAACCGCCGCGTCAGAAACCGCACCGCCAGCGCTGCGGGAGGAAGAGAAACACACACCACGTTTAGCGGGGTTCCTCCCGCCCGCCGCCCACAAACTCGAGGTACGGTCAGGCTGGGGCCGCCCTCCTCCCCGCCTTACCCGACTTGCCGGCTCCGCTGCCGCCTAGCACGGCCAACTTCACTTCGGTCATACCGCCACCAGGCCACTCACCGCCGCCTCCATTTCTTTATAGCCACTGGGCCGAGCGCAGCTTCTCCGGTGACACCGCCCAGCAGCCCGCCTTCGTCCCGCTCCCCCCGCCATTCCCCGGCGCTTTCTCCGCCTCGCCGGCGAGGCCGGTAGGTGCAGCTGCCTGCGGGGTGGGGTAGTTTTCATCTTCTCTGACAGACATCCTCCTCCTCCTCCTCCTCCTCCGTCCCACGGCCTTTTTCTCCACCGCAGAGACTCTGTTCAAACAGCCTTCCTGCCGCCCGGCCTGCTCTTTGGCAGGCTGGCTGGTCCCTCGCTTTCTCTTCTTTCCTGCTTTTCTTTCCGACTCTTCTTCTTCTCTTCTTTTTCCCCCTCCGCCCCAGGCCTCACAGTGTGCAAAGCATTTTTAGAAACAAGGGCAAAAGGGGAGAAGAAGGAAGAGACATTCCCTAGCTGGGCGGTGTGTTTATTTATTTATGCTGTTTGTTTGCAGGCTGTCATCATTTTGTAGCAGCAATGTGAAAGTGAAGAAACTAAAGTGATTATTTCTTTCTATTTTAAATGTTTCTGAAGTACCTTGCTAAAAGGAGTGTTTCTGCTTCTCTGGTGTTCTCCACCCCAGGTTTCAAAACTAGTCACTAAACCTCTGATCCTGCATCTTGGTGGATGGTTTTTAGCTGAGGCTTACAAAATTTCCCTGAAGCTGGGAAATATGACAGATGTGGTAGGTGAGGGACAAAGGGCTAAACCCACAGAACACAGACAGCCTGCACCTACTGCACGTCTGATGTCATTAGAAGGCTCCTCAAGTGCTCCTCAATGGCTGTTGGGCTCTGAAAGTGCATAAAATACTTGGGTACATAGGTCTAGTTAGTCCACTGCTGAACAGAATATTACTCCAGCATCCAAGTTACACTTGTGTACTTTCTCTGTTCATGTTCATTTTATTTGTTTATATAACTTGAATACTTAATTCTGGTATTTTTACTCTCTTCTGATGAAACTGTTGCACATTGTATAAATGCTTCAATAAAGCAGTACGTCACTGTGCTTGCTAGTGGGTATTACAGATACAACAGATCTACAAGAGCTAAAAAAAAAGGAAACAGGCAAGATACCTGAATGTATGTTTGTTATAGCTGAAGGAAATGCTAAGTGGAGGACAATACATTCAATATGAAACATGTAGGTACAACTTGGTTTCAAGGTTCCTGACTTAAAAGTATCTAATGAGTTTTTTGGTAGTTTTTTGCTGCTGCTCACTTACAAGAAAAGTTATGGTTTAAAAAGGACTTTAGTTATTTTAGTTTAGTTTTTTTTAGTTCTGACCTTTTATGGCTATTTTAACATTAGTTTTTGAAGTAGTGTGGTGCCAAGATCACTAGGCTGGAGTCAATATTGGTATAACTGGCACAATTTAGCATTTTACTACTTCATATACATTGAAGCCACTGCAATAGAAAAATTTAAAACTTATCCATCTGCACCATTATCGATGCTGAGACTTTTGCAGGCAAATATATGGTTCTGGTGTTTCTTTTAAGCAGAAGTGTGATGTTTGAACCTGTCTCAACAGTTTGGGAACATACTTTAGTTTCTGTTGGAGTAAGTGCAGATTATGATGATGCCATGGAAAGGGTGATTAGGGGAGTTTTAACCCTATAAACAGTCCATGGTACAGGAGAACAGAGATTAACTCCTGAGAAGGATTTGGCTCAAGATGCACTTCTCAGGTTGGCTTTTTCTCCTCCCTCATTTTTTTTGCACTGCTTATTCATGGCAATGTTGGTTTATAATCCTGTCGCTCACTCCCGTCCTTGTGGCGTGGTGGGCCAGCACAACTCTTTGTGATATCTGTTATGATACTGAACAGGGAAACAATTACATTGTTTCAGCTCAGTGAATTCTGTGGTAAAGCCATAGAGGAGATTTCCAGGTAACTGTGGGAAGACTTGGGTCTTTTTCAGACGCTCTTGCAGCCAAGTGGCTGCAAGTGAAATCAGAAGGTAAGAGACTTCACTGTACAAGAGGCTTATGCATGAATATTAGCGATATGGCAGCTTGTTCAAAATCAAATGCTGCAGTACTTGGGATGTATGTTGTCCAAACAGAGTCCAGCTCTCCTATTTGCCTTACAGGGACTTAACTACATGAACACTTCTCTTCACCTAGACAGCAGATGTGATAACCAAATTAGGGTGTTGCCCATGTTGAAGAATATATTGCCTGGAACTTTTATTGCTTTTAGTAATACAAAAACATTCTTAAGAAGACTGAGACAGTTTATTGTGTATATTCTATATGCGCATACCTTAAAGCGCTAGACAATTAAGTTTTAATTGCAGATGAAGCAACATGAATGTTTCTGTCCTGAAAGACTTTCTCCACTCAAATTCCCTCAGCCGCTTGCTTTCCTTCATCATGACTGTCCTTACCTGCAACTTACACAGTTGTCTTTTTCAGTTCCTTCCATTACTGACTCTCTGCTGGCCGTCCTTCTGTACTGGAACAGGTTTACTTTCATTACCCATGGGTGTAAATGTCTGTACAAGAGTAGAGGTGTATAGAAAACTATTCATCTATCTAGTGAGAACAAGCTTACATGTTAGTTTTGGATTTGGTAGTCAAAACTGAGTCAACTCCGTGCTGCTCAAATTAGAAGTGATGAAACTTTCTTTACGTGTAAACCTCTGCTATGAAAACAGTAGGCTTCTAATAGGTATAACTGGAAATAAATCATTAACCAGATAAATTACTTTCGCAGTGACCATGGTGAAGAATTGATTTTGAATTGTTTAAGATAAAAGTTTTCAGAAGTCTGCAGATCACTGGTGAGATAAGGTCACTTTGCATTTCATTCCCAGTTTTGTAGATGAGGACTTCTGTGGCTTGATACCAGTATACCTCTGGGAGTGAGAACTGCTTATGGGAAAAATTAACATCAGCAAAACATTTACTTTCATTTTAGGTGTTTTTTTGGTGCAGCTTAGCTGCTGGAGAGAAGGTGAAATTGGGAGTATTTGACTATCTGTACTCTGTGTACAATCATAATGGTTTGATCCAGAAAGCACAATTAGGAACCACTGGCTGAAGCAGGTGCCAGCTGTTTGCTTTGTGTGGCACAGGATTTCTAAAGCTTACTGAAGTTTGCATCTCTGCGGAATTAGTCCCCTTTTGGCTTAGGAAGTAATATTTTCCAGGGGAGATCTGTCTTTTAAAGCCCACTTTCCATCAGATCGTCAGGTAGAGCACTGTAAATTATACATCTGCTGCTCTCACTGCTTCCGTAGCCTGTGAACTGGCCAGCTAGAGGTCTGAAACCACAGCAAAACTAATAAAACTAGAAGAACAGCATTTTCAGCTAAATGTTATGTTTTCATCACCTGTAGACTTGGATATATTCCTCAGTGGGATACTCAAAATTATTATTCATATTTTTCATGACAGAAAGGGGACATGATGCAGCATAGTCTCAGTTACTTTATGTTCTCTTTTCATGGTATAATGGAAAAGATGAAAATTGCCATTTTCCCCTTGAAAATCGCAAGTTGTTCTTGGAGGCAAGTTGTTATATTCAGTGATTGAAATTTTACCTTGCTGGCCATGAGAAAGTGTGGGATGTTTTTATTTAACAGAAATTACAAATTTTATCTGTGATAAAGTACCATTAGTACTCAAGAAAAGTCATATTGGATATGAAAAACAGAACTTTGTAGCTTCTCACAGCTTTCTCACAGACCCTGAAAGTGCATATCCCTAATGGTATCATGGAAGGATTCTGCTGTCTCATGAAATGCTTCCTAGCTGATAACCGTCTGAGGTAAGGACAGTATGACAGGGTTAGATCTGTTACGGCTGCTGATACGCTATACCCAGCCAAGGCAGTGCACACAGATGGTGAAGCAATAAAAGGACTCTGCTCGCAAAGAAAGTTGGGACACCACATATTGTGGTGATAATAGCTTGTGGTTAGTGTTGTGGGAATGAAATCTGAGGCATCTAAACTTAAACATTTATAGCATGTATCATCTATTGTTGATATAAATACATATCTTTTATTCATAGCATGAGAATTAGAGTCAGAATCTTTAAAAAAAAAAGTGGCAGCAGGATGGTTTTCAGTGGGGCTTCCTTGAATGTTGTTTTTTCATATCACTTCATACTTCAGTTTATCTAACTCGTGGACACCTTTTGAGGTAATTCATGTCTTCCAGTGGTATGGAGGGTTGGCTTTGTAGATGCCTGCACCTCTGAGATTGGAGTGAGATTAGAGAGAAGTATCTCTGGAAGTCCCTGGAATGTTCACAAACCGTGTAGATGAGGCCCTCGGCGACATGTGTTAGTGATGGCTTTGGCAGTCCTGGGGCAATGGTTGGACTGGATGATCTTAAAGGTCTTTTCCAACTGAGTTGACGCTGTGATTCTGTGTGATTCTTGAGTGTACATGGGTTGTGGAAGTGCCACACCAGTGTTATATTACAGTGAGATAAATCGTCAAATTGATTTTCAGTTTCTTACTTTCAGTAAGTACCTGAATGGTCTATTTGTTTAACATCTGTTCTACGTGAACTTTGGGACACAGATTATCTTCTGAATAGATAACTGTAAAGAAACTAGCGCATGATAAAGACCTCTATATTTTACTGTATATGCAGATATTAAAAATAGTCTCATCAGATGGCTTGGACTGCCATATGGAAGTTATAAAAAAATATTTTTTGAGTCATTAAGGTGTTAATGACAAGAAGGAAAGGATTTAAAATTATATTAATCTACCTTATGTAATTATGTAATTTCTACTTTTAGACAGATTTTTTTTTCTGCGTGAGTTTCATATAAATCTTTTCCCAGAAAACAGAAATCTTTTCCTATGTAGTTAAACGTTTACCTTAACCCAACTGCAGCAGCATCTGAGTTGCAAGGCTAGATGCTTGCAGAGGGTGCTTATATCTAAATCCCAACATAAAGGTTGCACTTTTTTGTTTTTAGTGCCTGGTGGAATGTTATCTTAGGTTATGTAGATCTATTTGGAACAAAACCACAAAACACACCTTTAACAATGGCCTGTACTAAAATTTAATTTCTGTAATTTACATTAACAAATTAAACACAGTATATAGAGGAAGTTATTAATAGTCTCAGAAGAAGTAAACAAATTGAAATCTGTTTCTGAAATTGTATTGGCCGGAAATCAATATTGCTTGTTGAAATAGCGTAATGTTGAAGATTTTCCTCTCCTTTTAGCATTGGGAAGAAAATAGATACTCTCCAGATATGCTCTGCAAGAGTCGTAAAGTAAGGCAGGGATATCATCCTAGAATAATTAAATAATCTGGTCATTGAAGAGTATTTTTTAAGATTTAAAAAAACAAAGTTCAAGGGCTGGAAATGACACGTAATCTCTTTCTGCTGAGATGGCAAATGCTTTTAGTGGTCATTGATGTTTGTTCAGTCTATATTGTGATTAGAATCCTACTGAGAGTTCACAAATAAGTTATAGGGAGATAAAGTAGAGTTTGTAGCATTTTAATAGTTTTGTGATAAAATGCCAACACATATGTTCTTATCTCAAGTGAATATGTGAGATATGCTGATCTGTAATGGAAGTAAAGTCTTTCTGCATGGTACTTAAGGTGTTAGTGTTGAGCTATAATGTCTTAGTCTCTGCTTGGGGCCCTTCAAGTTTAATGTCAGCTCTTTCAATAATCAACAGAGGCTTGAGATTGCTTCTATCATTTTGGAGATGAAGTGGGACTCCCGCTGAGCTTGTTCCTTGTCATCTACAATTCTCCTAACTTTCAAAATCACATCTCCTGCCTTTTTTGATTGTAGATATGTTCTCCAAAACCTGTGTGTTTGAACAGTATATATGAGGCAGAGGAGGGCTTATTTTTTTTCCACAGTGAGGCATATCTCTCTGTAAATCCATGACTTGAATCATTATGGGATGTGAGAAGGAGGAACATGTTTTCTTTTTAAAGGTTTTATGTTTTCTTATTAAGTATTTAATATATTTTTTTCTGTTTTCCTGTGCTATATATGTAGTAATGTTCATCTGTGAGGTATATGCCACCTCATAATAGTATCTTCTGGATGAGGTTTTTATTAGGTCACTACTTAAATAGGCAAATACTAAACTCCTAATTTCTACTAGAGTAGTACTGTGGAGTTTAGAGTGCTTTCAAGCTGAAGTTGTGTTATGTTCAACATGTATTAGAAGAATAAAGTTGGAAATTAACACAGTAACATTTATTCATAACTTACTGTTCTATGGGAGATGTTCAGTCTCCAAATACAATGAGCTAAGTGTATCAGAATCTAAACATTGGAGAAAGCTACAGAGCTTGGTCCTGGGTCCTGGTGGACAAGTTGAACATAAACCAGCAGTGTGTTCTTGCAGCTAAGAAAGCTAACAGCATCCTGGGCTGCATTAGGAAGAGATTTTATCATCACCTGATGGGAGGGTGTAAAGAAATGGAGCCAAGCTATTCTGAGTGGTATACAGTGACAGGAAAAGTGGCAGTGGGCACAAATTGAGATACAAGGAATAAATTTAAAACATTTAGTTTTTTACCCTGAGAGTGATTGAAAACTGGAACTGGTTGTCCCAAAAGATTGTAGAGTCTCCATCCTTGGAGATACTAAAAACACAACTGGAGAGAGTCCTCAGCAACCTGCTCTAACACTGCTTTGAGAGGGGAGTTGTACTAGACAATTTCCAAAGGTTCCTTCCAACTATTCCTAGGATTCCTGGCATCTAATTGTTTCTTCAGCTATTCTGTAATTATTTAAGATTTTTTTTTTAAAAAAGTGTTTTGATAGAGGTGACAAATGCAAATGAAGTGCTCTGTTGCTTACAGTACAGGAACTCAGTTGACCTGATTACTTATAAATTTGAGACTGTTTATAGAAATTTGGTTTTGTAATGTAATTCTGTATCTGTGTATAGAACTGTGCCGGCTGGCCCTTTAAACTGTATTAAAAAATAGATTGAATTGGACCACAGGATGGTTAGTTTCACTCTCTTTTTTCAGGTAATATTATGGTACCTGGAATTCTAAAACTGGAAGACAGTCCAAAGAGAAACAGTAATATTTGCATTAGTACAGTTTTGTAGAGGCATTTTTTATTTGATGGTAAACATAGTTAAATGTCCTTTTAAGTTCATGCTCATCACAGTTATGATTGAGCCACAAAAAACATCTTTAGAAGACCTTGGAAGTTCTTTAAGGTACTGTTACTGCAAGATGTAATTCATATGAAAAGGTGCTGAGCACTCCAAAATCTATCAGCCAGAATAGTCAAGTCACAATATTGCTATGTGATTTTGCTTATACTCTCTAATAGGCTTGTGCACTTTTAAAATAGTTCCAGAGAATTTGCAAGTAGAGTATAATTAGAATTATTTATTAGTGTGTTGCAGTGTGTCATTCTAGTGGGAACATTCCAGCGGCTCTCTAGAATTGCGCTTGGATAACTAGCAGTTAAAACCCTGTATTTTTTTAATAAGCCTTCTGATGCTATAGCCTATAATTTGGTTTAGTTTTTATGGTCAGTTTTTCTAATTAAATGTATCATATTTTAATTTCATGCCACTTAATATTTTACTAAGTGTCGTTTCACCAGAATCAGATGCTTATTGTCTAAGATAAGGGTTCAGACAGAGTTCTACTGCAGATCAAAAATGGTAACAAGTAATTATTTTGGTTATGTTTTGTATATAGTTAAAGACAGAGATTCATCTGATGTGATTTTTATGATCCAAGTTAATGTTAATAATTGTTTACGTAGTTTTTGAATTTTTCTCTGTTTGGGCAATGGAAACTGTTACAGTTTAGTATGGTCAGTATTTTACTTTCAAGTTCTCCCTGGAGGGTTTGTTTTGCTTGGTGCAGAAAAGGATACAAGCATTTCAGGGGCAGAGTTACTAATTTAGAAGCATTACCATTGGAGTTAAGACAAAAGCCACGGAATATTTTACTTGGCCTGAAATCTAGTAGGAGCTGGTCTGACTCAAAATTGACTTGATAGTGTCACATTAAAAGTGTATCTGAAGTGTATCACATTAAAAGATCTGAAAAGTATCTATTTTCATTAAAACTTACTGAACTGTAATGTACTGAAAACCACTTTTTTTTTTTTTTTTTGGTAATGCATAGGAAATCTTGCAACATTCTGGCTTAGAAATGACAAGTGGAAACCAGCATGTTCACAGAAAGCTTTTGGGTTTGGGTTACATTTGTTTGTTTTTTTCTTGAGGGCAATGTGTAAATGTATTACTGAACCATTTTTTGGACTTTATTTGACTGTGAGACGTTCTTGCATGTAGACTCTCATGAGAAATTTATAAATTATTTTATTCTTGCACATATAGTGAGGATAATAGGAGGGAAAAATAATCAAAGGTAGCTGTGGGATTGTGGAATTCAGGAATAGAAACAAGCCCCAGGTATATGGCACTACAGAGCATATTGTAGAGACACTAATGGGGCTTATGACTGTGAGGAAAGAATACCTCAGGATTTAACATCTGAATCTTGAATTGTTACAGATTCTTTGTATGCCCGCAGCTGTTGACTGCTGCTGAAAAAAGCAAGAGAGGAAAGAAGACTACAGACACATTCATCGGCATAACATAAATACCTAGTTACAGCCAGTTTGTTTCATACTTAGTTTGTTGGGGGTTTTAATTAGCTCAGGTTCTATATGAAGCTTTAATTAGTGTATAGAAAACTGTAACTGCTCAGAACAGTTGATATAGTGATGACAGCTCAGTGTGTGGGCTGGGAAGAATCTCTTTGTTTTGGAAGAGCTAGGTAATGTGAAAAAGATGTACTAGAAGGAAGGAACAGACTTAACTGAGTGGATTTGCAAGAGCAGGCAAACTTAAGTGGCGAAAAGACATCCATTTTGGCATGTGCTGGGGACAACTTCCTGTGGTAAAATGTTTCAGTGAAGGTAATGATTTTTGAATTTGAAACGTACATAGGAATTGTCTACTTCTTTACTTGTCGTTTTGTTCTTTTTCCCTTTTGAGGCCTGTTGGTGTCTCAGAATCAATAGCTGCCTAAAGGGTAGTGAAATAGGAGAGCTTTAGTGTCCTGCGGCTTGATTTGCATTACAATATTGCTGCTCCATTTAGAAGTCTCAAGTGTTTTCAATGTAGTGGGATTTAGGGGAGAATAGTCTTGAGTTTGGTAAACAGTGTTGTGGCTATGTTAGCTAATTTAGAAGAAGGTGAAGAGTAGCCCCAGAGCACAGGCGGTAGGTATATCTTGACACATTTGCAATCGAATGTTCATTTTTTCTGTGAGCAACCTGATAAATGAAGAATGATGTCGACAGAAATGATCAGGTCAGGAGGAAAACTGAGAGAACTCCCTTGCAATTTATTACTTATTATGCATCACAACTAGCAAAAGCGGAGTTTCATCTGAAAGGACCATGGAGCATCCAGGAAATTACTCAAGTTTAGAAATGTTTGCCGCAACATTACCTGTTGGATAGAAAAAGTATAACCGCTGACTTTTCCATACACTTAATTATGTAAGTTTCTTCATTTTTACAAAGTAACCTAAATAACTGATCTTGATTTTACATGTCTGAATTCTTTCTTAAAGGAAATAATGATAAATCACATTTTGGTTTGCATGAAAACAGCCAAGCCCCCTGCAGCCCACATATCATGACCTTAATGTCAGGAGTCATAAACTACTGCCTCACCTTTGGAGGGCGGACAAGAGTGGTGTTTTCTGAGCACTTTAGAAGAATGATATGAAAAGGAATGTCACTGCTCCATTGCTGAACAGGCTTGAGTATGGCTGTACTGGGCATGTGAATGTTCCAGATTGACCTCAGCAATGTCTTCTGCATCTCTGCTCCCATAGCCTTGAATTCACATTGCCCGGAACCTGCAGGTCAGTGTAGACCCGTTGCGGCTTACAAATGCAGCCTTAGTCAGGGGCTATGCTTGCCTGCTAAATATGATTAACATCCAGAGATTTTCTACATTGTTGCAAAACTGATATTCAGATTCCACCTGAGATAAAATAGGTTTTGTTTTCTTATCATACCCTTGGCTTGGTTTATAAAAAAGAAAAATAAAAATCATAAACCCTTCCATTTGTTGAAAAATGTATGTAGGTCTCTAGTGATCTGAGTTGGGTCAACAGGGATGTTTTCTGTCTGTCTAAATCATACTGAGATTTTTTTATGGTCATTTTGTGGGTTGTAAGGCTATCATTTATAAGCTGAGTGCTATCAAGAGCCTTATCCTGTTCTGTTGAAATCAATCAGTGTTTTTGCTTCTGCTTTTCAACAGTAGTAGGATTGATGACTGAAACTGAGCAGCTACTGAAAGGTTGGTTTTAAAGTAGAATTGTGGCCAGGAAAGCAAAGTGACCCTGTAAAACTGGCATGCTGGGAGCACTACATTTATTTTTTCTCAGTGACTTCCAGACCAAATCTTCTCAGTTTATGAGTCAAACATTTTTTATTGACTTCCAGAATTGCAAAGTCAGCCTCAGTCTGAAAAATCAAAACTGTTACTTCTGCTTCCGTCTGCAGAAGACTCTTCATTTAGAACTTCGTTGACATGTCACTGATGCATGGCTCAATCCAGCATGCCTTTCTATGTCTGTCCTAACTCTGGAGGGTGAAAGCTGCCACAGTAAAATTTTATTTGTTAGGAGAGTAAACAGATATGATTTGCAGAAATAAGGAGATTTATAGGGGAAGTCAGGGCCATTTTTGTATCTTTCTAGTTGCATCTGCACTTTAATCCTTAATTTCTGCCATGATAACAATTTAATGTTTTCAGATTTCTTTAACCTGAGACTGGAGAGTCTGAACTGTCTTCATTGTAAAAGATATTTTCCAGCAGTGCTTAAATTTTATGATAAAAGCAATGATTTCAAGATCAGTTTAAGACTTCAGAAACCACACCTGAAAGAGGTGACTCCTCCCAGGTCCTGCAATTCCTTGTTTACTCTCAAGAGTTCACCAAGTTACACAGGGATGTGTATTGGAGAACTAATTCAGTTTATTACTGAAGAGCTCTTAGCATTATATAATCACAGGAGGGGCTTCTACAGATGCTGACCTGGCATATCTGTGCCTTAATCTGACACTGACCTAAGAATCTTGATGTGGCTCCTCAGGCAGCATATGCATCATCTGATTTTAATTGCTTATTTGATTAATATACTATAGTTAAGATGTATGCTCAGTTGTAAAGTTAAGGCCAAAGCTCTTCCCTTCTATCGCAAGTGCAGCAAGGGCAAACAGATTCATTTAAAGTCCAGAGCAGAACATCATCTTTCTAATAAACGGATTAACTAGAGCTATTGTTTCAGAGTTAAAAATCTGAAGTAGCTGCAATTAGCAATGTTGTGGGCTGTTTTAGAAGTTCTTCTGGATCTTTATTTTGTCAGTTATCACAAAGAACAGTAGTCATTCCTGTGCCTGAACGTGTGTGTGCATGCTTGCTTATGGTGAAGTGCGTATGACAAATGAAGAGTTTTAAGACATGCTGATTTCTACCATGCTTTACACCACACATACTGTTTTGAGTAATGCTTTGTGGAACTTAAGTGTGTGGTCTGAAGCAATAGCTATTTTTAAGGACAGACAAGCATTAATGATTCTTCTGAAGTGTGAGCATATGCTAATTGAACTCCTTGAGTGCTACAAAAACTTGTAAGATTTTTACCATGGGAGATTTTTTCATGTTTTCTCTAGGTATTTTTTTTTAATTCCTCAAATTCACCACCTGTGAAAGATCATGAAAGTGTTGGTGTTTGCACTGATCTCTAGAGTTCTTCCTTTCTTCCCTAGATTAGAGAATTGTTTAGTGACTTTGTTAATCTACTGCAGGTGGGACTTTTTTGTTTTAATGACAGAGTGATATGGGAAGAGCTGCCTGTTGATCTCTTTCTGCTTCCTTAGTTGCTAGTAAGCCTTTGAAGGGTAGGGGAAGATTGCTCCTCCCTGGGAAAGGCTGAGCGTGTACAGGTTAGAGAAATTTTTGTGAGCTGGGTGTTACAAAGAACAGGATAGAGGAAGTAAGGAGCAGGAAGAAGTTTGGAGAGTAAGAAAGTGAAGCAGAAAGTTTACCTGCAAGGTGGCTACAGCAATATTTTTGGAGGTGGTGGAAAGAAAGAAGTTCCCTTGAACATCCAGAGGGTTGTTTCAGCTAGCAGCTGCTGAATGAGACTGTTGGAAAAGTTCCAGTCTTCAAGACTTCCATCCTTGGAGTGCAGGTTGGTTTCAAACCCAAATATTTCTGTTTAGTGTCTTATCCTGCAGATGGTTTCTCTTTTTGAGACTTCTCCCCTGCATTCATTATTTTGAGTACCCTCAAGAGCCAGTGTCAGAAATTCTAAGTGTTTGGTATTTGTTGATGTGTTTGCTTTTTAAAGAAGTTAGTAAGTTGCTCTTACTTTTCAAACTGTGGTAAGGTATGGTTATATTTTCACATGGATCCAGTGTTCCCTTTGTATTGAATTGTGTAATCTCTTCAGGAACTGTAATCTCTTTCCAGTTCTGCAAAAAGCCTGTGTTCAAACATAGTAAAACTAAACCATCTGTGCATCCAGATCAATGCATTGAATCCATGATCAATTGTGTTCTACTTTGCTGTTTTGCTGTGTGAGCCTAGCTCAGGTTAGTAGTACAAGCAATGAAGTTCCTTTTCTAGAAATACCCACCTCTTTAAAACAAAAAACAGTGAAACAAAACCAAGAAGCAGTCCAGCAGAAACAACAAAATTCTCTCCCCATCCCCATTTGGGTAAGCAAACAAACCAAACCACTAGAGTGAAGTACTCAAGTAAATGACATACTAACCTTATCTCTGCCGAAGGTTCTTCTCTTTGGCAGAAGGCCCCCCACATCTTTTAAACAACATTGAGCTTATAGTTAAGAAGCAGCCTCATAGCAGGATGTTTTTGTGCTTGAGCTTATTGACTCAGACTTTTCCCAGTCTTCAAAGAAAGATAAGGTGTATTAGTTGTATGTAAGTGAAGATGTTAGACTTGAGATCTGTAGTACAAAACTTACTTATGTCTTGTATGCTGTTTATAGAGTTGGAGAAGCCACGAGGAACTGGTTTAGGTGTCAAAAGATTTTATGCCTTAACTTGTTCTGCGGAAGGCCTTTTTTTAGCCGTTTGTAATGGAGTTCGAAACTGCATGATGCAGGTCATCCTCTTATATGTGCCATTAAACTTACTATGTTTGTCAAGAAATGCTTATGAATAGGTATAATGAGGACAATGTGGTCTCATGAGTTGCCTGATGAAATAATTTGGTTACAAATTACAGCAGGGACACTAAATTAGTAAAGCTGAAGTATCATCATAGTTTGGAAGTGAAGATAGACATCCTCAAGTTTTCTGCAAGGGAGAGAATTAGAACTAAAAAGTTGGTGCCATTTTACTTTTCTGTGAGTGTCATATCCCTCTTTCTCATAATACATAGGTAGAGAGCTTGGATTTGTTATTATGTTGCTGATGTACAAATTACAGGTAAACCCTGTTTATCTACACTTCTGTGTAACATTTTAACAGTAATGTGCTCTTCTTGTACACTAAATAAATGAGTTTTCCTGAGTTTTAGTTTACACCTGATTTTGGTCTTGGCTATCTTCCAAACTCAGGTGAGTACTTTTCATACACTGGAACTTGAGAAAATGTGTATGTAAGTAACTATATGGAGGTATGTGGAGGGACGAGAATCCAGGTGAGAAGGTTTACTTCGTTAGTGAAAATGGTATAGTGATTACAAAAATCAAATAGTTAGGATTTAGGCCTGCTTGCATGTCACCTCATTTCCCAAAACCATCAAGAATATGTAGTTCTGCTGGGCTGCTTTTTAAGTTGTAAAAGATTACCTCTGCAAAACTGTCACTGTTTTATACAGGTGTTTAAACAGGTAAAAGCTGAATTTTGCTGTCTTGAGGAAAGGGTTCTGTGCCTTCTCCATGTATATCTCCTTCATGCGTGATCTTTTTCAGTAATTCCTGCCAATACATTCAATACCATATGAATTAATGTAAATATTTTGTCATATATTATGGCTATTATGTGTACCTGTTGATGTAGCATTTTCAACGTGTAATCTTGATATATAAAGTTGACTTAGGTTTAGTCAAGCAAAGCTATTTGTATCTTCCAGAAAGGCTTTCTGCCTTGGTTTTGAGATGGCCAGAAACAGAGATACTGAATTCTTATGTAAATTAGATTTTTCACGTTAGTGCATCTACTTTACAGTTTTAAAATACTAATTATGCATTCTGACTTCAGCTTCTAGCAGTCGATTCTTATGAGGATTTTGGTGCAGTACCATGTCAGTTAAAATCGGGCATGCATTTTGAAGCAAATTTGCTAATTCTTTATTTACTTCTGCTCCTCCCCTCCTCTCTGTGTCCTCTACCCCATCCTGCTCCCTGCATCAGAGAAAGTCCTGGAGCTGGGGAGCAGATTCCTTTAGAGTGAGCCGCTACCAGTGTATGTGTTCCAGGAGCAGAAGCATAGCTAATCTGTTCCAGCTGTGAAGAGTCATTTGGGGCCAAGGAAACAGGCTATGCCTGGTCTGAAATATCTCTTCCTTTACCTCCTTCCCCTTGTAAGACCCCCTGATGGGTGGTGGCCATGAGGTCCTTGGCATTCATGTGATACTTTCTGAGTGGGGCTGTGCTGCCTGTTAATATAAGCAAAGCCTTTGTTAAAAGTCAGCTTAGTACATAGTAACTTCTGTCTGTGAAAGTGTTTACATAGTGTGTTGTAGCATGATGGTGATGATGATCTCTTGGATGATCTAAAAAGATTGCAAGCTCTTTTGCTAAAAGTGTTTGTTTTTGTTTTTGTTTTGTTTGGTTTTTTTGTGTTTTTTTTTGTTTTGTTTTGTTTTTTTTCAGTTCATGGTTCTTCTGAGACCAATTTTCTATTTCTTCAAAGTTATTTTAAAAGAAGTCTTTAAATTCCTCTTAAAATAACTTTTTAAATATTTTATTTTTATTAAATATATTATTCTTTTATAAGTACTGATCAGAATATCATGGGGTGCTAATTCTAATGTGATATGGAGGTAAAGGATATTCAGTTTAGATCATAACACAGTTTGGGTTAGAAGGGACTTTTTAAAGTCATCTAGTGCAGCCATGCTGCCATGAGCAGGGACATCTTCAACTAGATTAGGTTGCTAAGGGCTCCATTCAACCTGGCCTTGAACGCTTATAGGGATGGGAATCCACAGATTCTCTGGGCAACCTGTTCCAGTGTCTCATTATATTCTCATAGTGAAGACTCTCTTTCTAATATCTAATCTAAACCTCCCCTCTGTCAGCTTAAAGCCGTTGCTGCTTGTCACTATGCCGTTGTTTCTCTACTTTCTTGTAGGCCCCCTCTAGGCGCTTGAAGACTGCTGTAATGTCTCCCAAGAGCCTTCTCTTCTCTAGGCTTAACAATCCCAGCTCTCTCAGCTTGTCTTCATAGGAGAGGTGTTTCACCCCTATGATCATCTTCATGGCTCTCCTCTGAATTCACTTCAACAGGTCCACATTCCTTCCTGTGTTGGGGGTCCCAGAGCTGGATGCAGTGCTGCAGGTGGGCATCTTACAAGAGCAGAGGGGCAGGATCACCTCCTTCAGCAACCTTCTGGTCACACTCCTTTTGAAGCAGCCCAGCATATGGTTGGCTTTCTGGGTTGTGAGCACGCACTGCCGGCTCATATCCAGCTTTTCATCTACTTGTATAAATGCAGTTGTATATAAATCTAGTTGTGTAAACCACAATGAAACCAAAACTACTTTTTACTTCTTTCTGAGGTCAAAATAGCCTTCCTTTGACAAGATTATAGTGCCAATTATTTAACTCTTAATTTGTTGACCTCATTACCTTGTTTAGGATTGAAATTCAGCAGAGGAAGGTGGATTTTTTTTTAGTGCAGGTGTTATGCTCGCAACCAGGCTACTCTTTTGAAATATAGGTAGACTTTTAGGTTTCTTTCAATCATAAAAAATAAAATTTATGCCCTGAATATATTAGATTTGGATCAGGTAGGCCAGAAAAATCATCTGCAAATATATTTGAAATATTCACTGGGGGTTATCTGACTATACTAATTCTGAGGGTGTTTATTTCTCGTAGATGTTGTTTAACATATTCCTTAGTTACTAATGGACTGGAAAGTACTTCATCATCTTGTTTGATACTAGCTTGTCATCCTGCTTCACTCCAAGCATACAAGAAAAATGTACTGAACCTTTTGCCTTTTCTACTTCATTAAAAGCATTCTGATCTTCACAAAGGACTTTGTCTATTGCTATGAATTTTTCTAGTTTTCCTCATTTAGTTCAGATTTGCCAGCCAAGTTATAGCAGCATGAGATTAGCTATTAAAAGGTCAGTTAAAATATTTGTCTGCTCCTCAAGCTCCCAGTTAGCTGAAGACAATTAATTTAGAGTCAGATTTTAAAGGTATTTACTCTACTACAGATTTGGGGGTTTATGTATGTGTATGGTTTTCTTCTTTGCTTAAACTTCTTGCAGTCTTCTGTTGTTTTTATTAAAGGAAACGAACAGCATATTATTATGAGGGGAGAAACCACAATCTAAAAAACTGTTGAGACACTGACATAGACAACTTTGGTAAGATTTTATTGTGTTTACCTAGAGCCTAGTTAAATAAAATTTGAACTTGGTGTCACTGCAAATAGCAGAACAACAGTCCAAACTACTAGTGTTTGGGTTTGGTTACTCAGGAGGTTTTTCGTTGCTGTACAAATTGAGCAGGCCTCCCTGTTTGTCTGCCGATATAGCACTGAGATGTACATCTTGTATTCAGGTTACAGCTACTTAGATGTACACTTGATGTTAAATTGGTATTTCTCGTATGTGTACACTTTAAAGTCTTGGGAGATTCTTGTTGATAACAGAACTCAAAATACTCAGTCACCAAAGCTCTAATTTAGAGTAAAAATGTCTTGTTATTGATAAGTATTTTGAAAAATGGCTAGCAAGCACACTATCTTTTTTTAAAATCTTTAGAGAAAAGTGATTTTGTTTCAGTCTGTATAGTTCCTGGTTCTGAAGGAATGCTACAAACTGTGAGCCCATCCTGTTTACAGCTGATCTTTTTTTTTTCTCCAGTTAACAAATTGCCTATGCCTTCTTTTAAATACAACTTGGCCACCTCCTCTGTGTTGTTCTTTCGTGAAGAGTATTCTTGACTTCATTGACATTCAGTAATGTTGAGGTATGTTGCTAATTATTGCCAGCATGAATGCCTGCTTATAATTGCAATTTATCATGAATGTCTAATATTTGTTAATGATTTTTTTAAGTTTTTTTTTAAACTGTTTTTTAGTTGTTTGGGTTTTTGGTTGTGTTTTATTTTTTGCCTCAGGTCTTGAGGGTTTTATTGTTTCTAAAGCTGCTGAATAACCTGCTGGTTTGAAAATAGCAGTTAATGCATACCACCTACTGGTAATAATTACATCAAAGCTTTTTGTTCCTTTTAGTGTGTTAGTACTATAGAGCTTTATGAATTCTTTCCAGATGGAGAGCTCAGTTTTTCTTCAGTGCATCAAAGTTAAGAGGAGATTTCTACCAGAAAGACTGACTTTCTTATATACCAATCAGGCGACTATATTGCATCTAACCCCCCAAGAAGTTCCAAGACACAGTAGAGGCATTCCCTCCTCTTAACATTACATAGGCAGTGAAGAGCCCTGAAACAGTTTTGCGAATGCCCCAGCAGTACAAAGGAAATGGAAAAGTTGACTTCTCTAAACTAAATAGTGGCAATTTGCATGTGTGGTAGATATCTGTCTGGCTATGGGCTTTTTGTGAGCTGGGCTTTCTTATAGCTTAGCTCAGGGCTGTTCTATATCTAGTTTGGTTTGTTTGAGCTTATTCCTGGAGCAGTTACTTAAAACTTGCTTCTCTCAAGTTGTGTTCCGTCCTGTAGCTCTGCATTTCTCCTGGGATTGATTCCAGTTTGGTGAGTGGCTCTGGAGTTCTGTGTCTGGAACTGATTGCTTGTAAGTTTGTGGGTCATAATTTCAGGCTTGGAAGCATCTCCTTTTTTTTATAGTGGCAGAGTATTGAATTTTACACATATACACCCCACACATCCCCCCATGTTTCTGGGTAGACAATGTCCTGAGATGGAAGTAGCAGCAAATAGAAATATTGTAAGTTCTGTTAATAAAGAGTAACTGTGTGTTTTAAACTGTAGACGCTGAAACAAAATTCCTTGACTATTTATTTGTAACACTGCTCTTGGACTTTCATTGGAATAAAGTAGATTTCTCAAAGACTAACCAAAGGTATGGTTTGGAGAAACTTTACTCCAGGGTATAGTTGCTGCTGGTAGTATGGTTAAGACTGTTACAGGTTTGACTTCCTCTGTTTTATAAAGTTCTCTTAGTGCTATCCCTGAAGACCCTGGATCCTCAAGTATCTCCAGGTCATCAGAGCATGAAGTGCTTGCTCTTAGCATTAGGCAGTGAAATGCTGTGACAATGTTCTTGTCATTTCAACATAAGGTGCATGGAAGGCCCAGGCCAAATGTTGTGTGGTATTGATGGGACCTGTGTGAATCAGGTGCTGTAGATGATGAGGAGCACAGATGATGTGTTCACTCCTAAGGGTGTCTGCTCTTAGCAACATTTGCTAATGTCTGCTGTTACAGCTGAAGATAGTTTCAGTGCAAGTGGAACGGCTGTGTGATGAGGCAGGTGGGAGTAATGGGTATCCCATTGATATGGCTTTTCTGTATCAACCTGAATGCCATGTTATGTACTGAAATAAGTTAGACTTAAAAATAAAAACTGTTACGTTAAATACTTCTATCAGAGAAGAAAGCAAGAAAGAAAATAGTTGGGTACAGCTTTATTCATTATTAAACTCTCAAATAATCCTATTACATGTTTTGGACTTGTTGCTAACTGCTGGATTCTTGATACTGCTAATTGAATTCAGGGCATAGGTTTTCAAAGAGCTTTAATTCTTATTATATTGTCTGTATTTGGAGTTGTATGGGAGAGTCACTGAAATGTGCAAAGCTGAAAGATGTGTAAAAAAGGGAGTTTTGAGTGACTAGACAGATTCAGAAAACAGTTATGAAAAGTAAAGTTGTGTTTGTAACTTCTTATCAGGACTGTGACTTTGAAAGTGGCATTTCTACTGCCTGCCTGTGAAAGCAGCTTCTTTTTTCCACATGCACTGATTAGAAAAAGAAGGGGTGGGATTTGCAGAGCAGCCTCTGTGATGTTTAAGCACATGTCTCCAATTAGTTTAAATACTTTCATGTAGTGTAAAAAAGATGAGAAACTCTTCATGTTAATCTTGGGTTATGTGTTCCTTTGGAGAGGGATTTTTGGAGGGGTGGAACTGTGCGAGTGATGGAAATATTTAGTATCTGAAGCTGTGTAAAATGTTGAGAAGGAGCTCCTGTCTGAAAACCAAATCCTACTATTAGGATGAGTGACAAGACACGAGAGACTTCCTACTGGCTGCCTAATCACTGAGTGCTGTGGAGTTGCTGCCCCGTGAGTTACAATATAGCTTGAGTACACCTAAACTCTGTATTGATGAGCTTTTACCCAGAAGGTCACAAGTGTGAAAGGCCTGGATGAACTACTACTGTTTGATCTCCTGTGGAGACATATAGGGCCCAGCTGTGAGGAGACTTGCAGAACTGAGTCATGTTGTTGTCCTCAGTCACTTCTAAAAAGACATTTGGAATATCAGCCATCTGAGCTTGTCTCTGTTCAGAGAAAAGGTGGTTTTCTTCTGTTTTATCCAAATAAAAGATAGAGCAAATAGCATGAGATACTTTTCTTCTTTAAGATACTTTGTGAATATTGGGGGAAAATGTGGGGTTTACTTCATGCACAAATTTCTAATTATCTAGGGAACTATAAGTTTGAGTCAGTTAAAATAGCTATAGTATGATAATCTTTTTTTAAGTGAAAGCACAGTTGAGACTGAAGGTGGGGTATAAGTTGTGGCTTTTTTACAGTTATGTTGAGGTGTTTTTTGCATTTTGATGGTGGTATCCATTAGAGCAAATGTCTTTCAGAGAGTACCTGCCCTCTGTGCAACTAAAAATAAAGTTGGATAAGGCTCTGTGCCTGTCTTGCTTCCAGAGCTGGCCATACAGTCTGTGGGCACAGGGAAGGAAATTGGGGTGGAGGGTCGGGAACTGATGTGCTAATCACAGCACACTCTTCCTGTGAGCTAGTGTCCCAAGCGCACACAGAGCTGATCCTATCCATGTTATGGACTAAGCATGTTCCTGAATGATTGTGGCACAGAAGTCATGCCAGAATTGCTTTTCCTCTTTTCTTCTTCCTCCTGTTCCAGCTGCAAGTTGATGGATGGAGGAAAATGAAACACAACACTAAGTGATTTATTTAGGATCACAGGCAACCAAAATATTTAAGCAGATTTACTGTTATCTTAAGGAAAACCCATACCGCTGAAAACTGGACTAATTTTAGGTCAGTCTATCTGCTATTTTAATCCAATTCAGATTTTTCTAAGAAAAGAAGGCCTGTGTTTTCCCAGAAGTATGACCTGTCTGTTTTGATATACTTGTGGTATCTGTAGAGACTGAATGCAGACAAGTAAAACAGTTAATACTGGCCTATGTTGATGTAAAATCTGTAGCATCTTAGTAAGGAATAATTCATATGGCTAGGTGAAAATGGGGTCAAAGCTTGAGAATCTTGATCTCAGTGTTTTGAAGTGCTAAAGTAATTCTTGTTTTGCAGTTGTAATAAAAGGTTCAGGAGTATGTTAGTTTGTGTAAGCTCAGCTTGACCGGGGAAAGATTATTCCCAGTTTTATAAAGTTTAAATAATAAAAAAGAAATGGTGTGTACTTCTGTTGCCACTTTGAAGTAATGAAAAAAGTCTGTAGTTCACTTATGATTTTGGGATAGGCAAAGGTGATCTTGGTGCTGTGGCTTGCTGCAGCAGTGTGTGACAGGAGATGGAGCAAGGAGGCTGTAGGTCCCTTTGCCTACACTGCCATCATCAGCTCTTCACACCAGTTAGCTCCAGGGCATGGAAGGGATTGTTGGCTGCTCTTCAGCATAAATTCTCTTGTGCCAGGTGTTTTAGTCAGAGCTCTGAATACAAGCCTGAGCCCTGTTAATTCAGGAGTAGCTCCAGTAACAAAGTCTCTGGTGTGTGGGCCATCTTTTGGTGACAAAGATAAGGGGAAGAGGTGCTTTGCCTGGGTCAGGGCGTATGTCCAGGAGTTTTGCTGGGTGCTGTGGAGAGTTGTTTGTTTGTTTGTTTGTTTTTACCTCCAGCCACAGCCTGAGGAAGCAGGAGTCTAATTGAACTTCTTAATGCTGTTCAACCAGAGACTGCCAATCCTGACATGCTGTACACAGCTCTGTAGGGAAGACTGAGATGAAGTGGGGCTGGTGGCTTTTATTTCTTGCCCTGCTCATACAGGTATTGCATTCAGAAGCTTTCTGTTTTCTTTGGGAACAGCCATTGTATGTAGTTTAATTTCATCAAACTTATATTAAAAAAAAATAATAAAGTAGTGCATTGTTTAATTTGTCATTAAAAATGCTCACAAACAAGGAAAAAAAAGCCAAACCACAAAACTTTTGCTGCTTTTGATGTCCTGCTGTTACTCCCCAGTGTTCATGTCTGACTTAAAGATTAATTAAAATAAATATCAAGTGCTACTGAAATAATTATTCATTATTTAATTTACATTCAATTGTAAGTGGAAGAATGTCTTACACTTCCCTTTAAAAAATCAGCATGATTCCAGAAAGGAAGGAAGGATGCTAATTACAATGCCTCCATGAGACTTTACAATTCATGGATGAGAGTTGATCGGAAGATGCAAAGGAGGCAAGGCAAACATTTTAATGTTTAATACTTCAGTGCTTCTAATCCCAAAGTTTGCTATTAAAACACATAGCAAACTTTGTAGTGCAGTTTGATATTTCCTGAACTTTTCTATCTGGAAGCATTAGAGACATTTAGGATTGGATGCTGGTCCTGTGCTACTTTGGGCACTCAGGTAACATGGCTGGAGTTTCTCCCAACTTAGACTGGTTAACATGAAATCAGAATTAGTTTCTGTAGCTTTTTACAAAATATCCATATGTTTCATAGTGCTTTTCTAAATGTATGTGTCACGGCCAGCGTTTATGCACCTTTTCGTGCCGCACAAGGGAAAAGAGCAGAAGTTCTGCCTTTAGTAGAAGCAGCAAATGCAGTGTGTTCAATGCACGGTCATAATGTCTAGTGGTATTTATGTAACAATATGAAGATGTTAATGCATCTTTGAACATACTTGTTAATGTGGAAAGTACTAGCATCTGTTAATGGAACAGTGACAAGAGGAAGGATAATAGAGAATTCTATAACAGGGCTGGGTATAAAGGTATTTTCTTGTATTAATTATGAAGCTCTCTTAAATGTAAAATAATGAGAACAGTTGTGCAGGGTCAGATTAAACATCTAGCTTGGTGGCCAGGAGATGATGCGTAAGAGGTAAGTGGAGGAGCAATAGAGCAGTACAAGCATGGTATTTTTTCTCATATAGTCTCTGGTTCTCCAGCCCTGTGGCTTCTGAAACCAGAGGGTGTAGTACCTTGTCTTTTCACTTAACCTTTGTGTTGCCTCTCTCTTGCTTCCATTTCTCTAGTGTCTTACCATTTCTTCTGTTCCTTTGTGATACTGAAGCAGCAGTAGCAGAAGTACTGAGAATATAGTGGAAGCAGTGTGGTTGCTCATTATTTCTTTTTTCTACGAAATAGCAGAGAGCCAGCTGCTGTAAAAATCCAGCTCAGTTTTTGGCTGGTTAGTCTATGCTCCACATGAGGAGTTGAAAGGATTGAACATGTGTGCTGCTGTGAGTTGCTGGAGATCAGAAC
The DNA here is from genome assembly GCA_039720435.1 of Amazona ochrocephala. Taxonomy (NCBI): domain Eukaryota; kingdom Metazoa; phylum Chordata; class Aves; order Psittaciformes; family Psittacidae; genus Amazona; species Amazona ochrocephala. The sequence goes on along the minus strand of CM077880.1, from coordinate 66,305,814 downwards.
AAACCCTACAGTGAGAAGATATAAGATTTTTAGGGGAGGGAAAAAACTGTAATTTTCTTCAGATGTGTAGTGTAGGGAGTTTCATGGGAGCTATGAAAACTATATTTCTGAAGTAGAGGCCTTTGCTGTTTGCTGCCAACCTTCAAATCCCTATTTAATAGCATGGCAGGTTTACAGCTCCCATTAAAATGTTTTCACTTGATGATTTTGGTGATTGGTTTGTTTTTACCCTCATCATCTTATTACTTGAAATGGATGAGAAAGTTGGGGTTGTTCAGCTTAGAGAAGGCTGTGTGGAGACCTCATAGCAGCCTTCCAGTATCTGAAGGGGGCCTATAGAGATGCTGGGGAGGGACTCTTCATTAGGGACTGTAGTGATAGGACAAACGGTAACTGGTTTAAACTTAAACATGGGAAGTTTAGATGGGATATAAGGAAGAAGTTCTTTAGTGTGAGGGTGGTGAAGCACTGGAATGGGTTGCCCAGGGAAGTTGTGAATGCTCCATCGCTGGTGGTGTTCAAGGAGGGGTTGGACATAGCCTTGGGTGGCATGGTTTAGTGTGAGGTGTCCCTGGCCATGTTAGGGGGGTTGGAACTAGATGATCTTAAGGTCCTTTCCAACCCTAACTATTCTATGATTATGAATTTAAAAACCCCGAAAGAACAACAAACACACACAAAGCCTCAAACTAAACCACCAACACAAATCAGCATTTCCTTGTTACTGTGATCTGTGTTAGAGCAGGGAAGTGTATAGTTGCCCAGGACTACCTGGCCTCTTTAATGAATCTTGTTCCCTTCCCATTTGCCATAATTTAATGCTCTAGAATGGTGAGATGTGGGCATTTAACAAATTATCTCAGCAGATGTGAGCGACTACAGAAGTTCAGTAAAGGATGTGTCTGTAAATTGTGAGGGTTATTAATACACTGACTGCCCTGTCCTGGGTTTTGAGTTACCGGCTGAGCTTAAACCATGACATGTCCTGAACCCTGAGCTCTTGTAAGTGTTGGTTTCTAACTTAAATCTAGGCATGTAGGCATTAAGTACTCAGTTTACTTTCAGTGCATGTTTTTATCACATACCTCTCTTCCATTATAAACACTATCTTTTCATTTTAGTTGCCAAGTTTTTTTTTTTTTAAGGCGGGAAAGTTTGTGCATTTCCTAAGTATAGAGCAAGCTAGCATCTTGATTATGGCTTGGAAGAATCACAACGATGCCTTCATTGTTCCTGATAAATAGGTATGTGATTTTACAGGGATTGTACAGTGTGTGTGTATAGCATTCATGCTCAGGAAAAATACTCTCTTAAAAGGGTTCATTTGGTTTATTTTACTTTGGTGGTTGGTTTGTTTGTGATTTTTTTTTTTTTTTTTTTTAATTTGGATTAAAATCTTTTCCTAGGGAAAAATGAGGAACACAACAACAACTAAAAAAAATATTTATTTGATAATGCTGATTACTATTGGGTTTTGACTTAATGACTCATTAACCTTTGTCCCCAGAAGATTATCTAAATAATCCAGGATTTATACTGGGAGTGGAAGAGCAGAGGATGAAGATTTTTGAACTCTGTTGGAAGATCACTGGCTCTGCATTTAGAACAGACTTGACCTTTCTCAGGCCCAGGTCCTGGGCTCAGTGTTCACCAGACTTTCTCAATGGCTTTTTTTTCCCGTTCGTTTTTGTTTTGTTTTTTGTTTTTCTTTAGGAGGAAGTCAGCACTTGTCTGACTTGAGACTGTTTCTAACACAGGTTTTTAGCTTGTAAAACTAATACCTTCAGAAAACAGGATGTTTTAGCTGAATGTCACAGAAAGAAAATATTCTGCTCCATAGATAATTTTGTGGAATATGCATTGTTTCTTGCATTCTGGGGGAAAAGATGGATGATGTTGGTGCTTGTGAGACGTCTTTGAAATTATTTCACTGCATGCTTGCATTGTGAAAAAAGGCAGAATAGCAAGATAAAATGCAGTGGAATATTTCTCTTCTGTCAGTTTTATAGTACTAAAAGTCTGTCTTTACAGGCAGCAGCATAGCTGACAATTTCTTATTCCATTTCCTGAAGAGAAATAAACGTATCCATGGTCACTTTTATTAGTTAAATGTATGTATGTGATAATACGTACACCATGCAGTTAATTGAATTTGCTATATAATTTAATATTTTCAGTTTTTGTGTTCCTTAGATATTGGTTCAAGTAAGGTAGCAAAGATTAGTATGTTAGAGGGTATTTGTGCCTATTCATTTGTCTAATGAAAATTTACAAGGGATTTTGAGAAATGGGGAGCATCGTAGGTTTTAAAATGGAAATTTGTGTCAGGAACAAATTCTTCAAATCCTCTAAAGACAGACAAAACAAAATTCAGGAGTCAGTTATGCAAATGTGAGATTCTTATCTGGAGACTGAATTCAGTTCTGTGCACAATTTAGAGGAAGTTTGGGAATTACAGATGTGTCAAAAACGTACGTTGTTAGTTTATTGCTATGAATTTAATATAAATGATTGCAAGATCAGTATAAAAAAAAAGAGCGAGCATCAAACTGACCATCTAAGGAAATAAATTCAGGCAGATTAGCCCTCACTGCATTAAAAGTTGAACGTTTTCGAATTTCAAAACAAGTCATGAGAAAAGTGTTTGTAGGAAATAACCATGTTCTGTTAGGAAGTGTTAAAGAAATAAACCATAACTCTAAAAATTTAGATGGTGCCGGATGATTCATGGTTAGGTTTTGTTTGCATCTTCTGTGATGTTAATCACAGTTTTGAGTTGTAAATATTTTGACCACTTGTAGCTGTAGAGAAGTGCTGGGTCAAGCTATAAGTGGCCATCAAGCCATCTACAGCACCGGTAAAAATGGGTGAAGTAACCCATCTGCCTGAACAGCCTAAATAGCAATTGTTTACATATGTTTAAGTGCTTCCTTCTGGGGTTATTTCTAGGCTGAAATGCTGTAAGATCTTTTTAGAAATGCTGAACACTTGAACATTTCAATTGAATGTCTGTAAACTGGAAAAAAAAATCATATGCAAGGGATAGCTGAGATGCATCTTGCCTCAACTTGTGATTCTGCGTTGTATTTTCCTGTAGCAAAAGCAGAGGTTGGATTCTCTATGTGGTCAATGAACATGAGAGTGTGTTTTTGTTGGCATGGCAGGATTCCCATCCTAAACTGTCTGTTTCTTTCACTTGACTGAAGGAAGTCTAGACAACTAGATCAGACCGGGATGTACTCGTCTGCAGCTAGCTCAGCTGAGTCCTATTTTTTATGCCTAACTTGAACTACTTAAAAGTGCGTAGTTCCAAAGTTGTTCTTTGATTTAAGTGTTTCATTAGAATGGCTCACCATTGTCATAAGGATTCACTCAGATTAGTGAATAAAGGTAGTAGAACAGAAATGAGAACCAAGTGGTTGCTTTGACTAAACCAGCATCTTGGAGGTTTGTATTAATTTTAAGGAATGTTATTTTTTTTCTTTAAATTATTATTTTTTATAAATCTATTCAAAACTAAAGCTCTGAAATTGCACAAAAAATGACTTCTCCCATTGGCCTTGATTCACCCCTTCCCTTCTCTCCCCCACCCCTTTTTTTTTTTCTCCTCCAGACAGAGAAGCTTAGGAAACAAATGCCATGTTGTGTTCATGAATGATTTCATTAAGTAAGCAGATGAGTAACAGTTCGTATTGTGAGTCTTTGGGAGTTGAGGTTACAGCAAGAAATGCCAGGAAGTTCAGAAGAGCTTGTTCTTGTAGGATGAGATGGTGCCAAGCTTTCTGCCACAGAAGGATATGTAGGGAGGAGCTCTTGCTGGAATTAGCCTGAAGAAATGTCCTTATTGAGGAAAAAGTCCTCTTCTTGTCTGAATATTTCAACCTTGTTGATTAACCAGTGTTTGGTTTTCAGTGTAGGATTGGGTTTAAGGATTTTTCAACCTGTAAACAATTAAAGTGTCTGCTATTTCCATTAACGAAAGGGTGTGTGATTGCAGGTCTGCAAGCATAAAGCTGGATATTGGAAAGCTGATGCATCTCTTGTTCTTCATGCTATGGATCTTTGCTAATGCCGCCTTGAGATTTGTAGATGAAAAAGACATAGCAATGTAAATTAATTATTAGTTTGATTTGTCATAACAAAAGTAAGACTTCAGAGAAGCTGGGTACTTCTCAAAATGTTTCACTGAGAAAGCATATCAAAAGTCTTTTCTTCTTCCCTGCAGTGCACCTCTGACGTTTCCTGGTTGCACTGATGGGGGTTCTTGCCAGGCACAGAGATAATACATCTGTAGTCCTACAATGTCCTGGGTTCAGCTATAAGTTGTCTTTCTCCTTTCTAGTGCCTGGTCCAGTGCTGTGTCTGAGAACAAGGCCAATTAACACACCAGTGTTTTTGTTGTTGCTAAGTAATGCTTACTGTGATCAAGAACTTTTCAGTCTCATGCTCTGCCAGTGAGGAGGGGCACAAAAAGCCAAGAGGGAGCAAAGACAGGATGCCTGACCCAAACTAGCTAAAGGGATATTCCGTACCACAGCACATCATGCTCAGTATATAAACTGAGGGGGGCCCAGTCTCTACTCGGGTCAGGCTGGGTGTCGGTTAGTGGGTGGTGAGAAATTATATTCTGCATCACTTGTGTTGTCCGAGATTTCATTTCTTTTCTTGTTTTTTTTACTATTATTTTTGTTGGTGGTGGTATCCTTTTTATTATAGCTATATTTTTATTTTGGTCATTAAACTGTTCTTATCTCAACCCATGGGGTTTGCGTTCTTTCAGTTCTCCTCCCCATCCTGCCTTGGGGGTGGGGAAGTGACTGCAAGGCGGTGGGTTACTGGCTGGGGTTAAACCACAATAAACAATCTCTCTAATTGCTTGGAACATTAATAAAATTCAACAACAGCATAGTTTTGTAATTTCATTCCAAAAGAGCTTGTTCACCCATAGAGAATTAAAAGCCATAAATTCTTGAAAGTATAGTTGCAGTTTATTATAATTACAGCAGAAGGGCTTCCCAATTGAAACACTGATTTTTATTTTTTTATGAGAGCAGTTTTAAGCCCCTGAGTTGATACCGTTCTTCAGCAGGGCAAACTGACAAGGATATAATTTCACTAGCTTCAGTTGTCTTTCTCTGTTGCCAGAAAGAAACTCATTGTTGCTGTAGACAAGATATTATCTTTTTCCCCCAAAGGGGATTTAAATTTAGCACTTATTCCTTTAAAACAGAGTTGTGCACAGACTGACCAAAACCATGTGAATTCGTACAACCAGGAAATGGAGACAACAGGACTAGGTTCACTTCTTGAAGCTGTAACAAAGGATCTACTTGCACACTGTCATGAATGTGAACATGGGAAATATCCTGTGGAAGGCAGTTGAGATAATCTGTGCTCTCGTTTGTCTTCTCCAAGTGCACTGGGAGAACTTCTTGTAAGTTGGCAGTTGAACAAAGTTAACTGTTAAGTTGTTGACTATTGTTGTGGTAGTTGTAACCAGGTTCTTGATGGTGACTCTTACATTTCTCCACCATGAAAGTCTCTCATTTCAAGTCTTTGAACTGACCTGCATGTTAGTTTACATCTCCAAGAGCCTCGAATACCAGCCATTACATTTTTGTTAACACCCAGCCTTCATTTGCTGTAGGTTAGAGAAAGAGGAGAAGGAGCTTGCTGTAGGAAATGTTGTCTTTGTATTTCTTGCTGTGTATTAAGTTAAATGTGAATCAACATGTGTAGATGCTGTATAATTACTAAAGTGAGGATTAACCATGACTTATGCCTGGGAGACTGCTCTGTTTCGTTGTCAAAGTTGGAAAATAGTTGTCATGGGGATAATTGGGCTTGCTCATCTTGATAGACGAATTATTAATTCTTAGCTTGGGAACATCAAAGTACAAGGAAGATTTCAACCTGAAATCTTCAACTCATTTCAAATGGGTTGCCACAATTTAATTTTTCAGTGTTAATTAATAGTTTGAAAAAAAAGCTGTGATCAGTCTCCTATGAGGCTGAATGTTAGCCTCGTATAGAAGGCCATTAACATGTGACACTGAAGACCCATGTAATTTTTATTAACATTGGAGTTCCATTCTGATGGGCACATGGTACCTGTGGTCCCCACAGTCAGTGGGGGAAGAAGTAATAAATTTAATGGAATTCTTAACCAGGAGTCTGAGCATGGAGCTGTTCCAGGTAGCCAGGAGGAAATGCCAAGCTTGATGATTTTGGGTAAATCCCCATTCAAGGACCTGTGTGGTCATCTCTGGGCTGCTGAAATCTGCCTGCTTTCACTACAGTGCTAAGCTCTAAACCTTCCCTAAAAGCAAGAAAGTTAAAAATATACGTTCTTTCAAAAATTACAGAATCTTGGTTTTGTCTTTTTTTTTTTTTTTCCTTGCAGAGAACAGCTGGAGATGGAGGTCATACTCCTTCTTTCTAATGTTGCATTGTGCAGTCCTTTCTAAGTATTTTGCTCTTCCAGAGGATGCAAAACCATACCAGTTTCTTCACAGAAGGTCCCATCTTCTAACCTAACACTGTGGAAGAACTTACAAGGTTGCACTGAGCAATTGCTGTATTGAATACCTAAAACACTTCTTGCAATACAAAGAAATAAATCTTCCTTCCAGAGAAGTAACCAGTAGGATAGAGAGATTCTTCCTTTTCTAACCCTGTGACTTTTTAATTGTTCATTTAAACCAGCATAGCACAGCTTGAAAAGCAGGCTGAGGGCTAGGTCCTTGGTCTCTGTGTGTCAGGAATAACTTAATGCCAATTAAAATTTGTCGGCAATTTTCTTCTCATAGGTCAAATTCCAAACTTGATTGTAATTTTCCATATTCAGATTATGTTCTTTAATGACTGTTGTGAAATTGCTATAGTACACCCTGTTTTCCCAATCTCACATAAACAAATGTGAAGGGTATGTTTTTTGTCATAGAGATCTGATTCCCTCTATCTCTGATTAATGTGCTGTGTGTACAGCAGGTTTAAAATTCAGGGAAGAAAAGTTGCCTATCTTACATATGCCTGCAGTTCTTGGGAAGAAGGTGATGAGATGCTCAGGTTAGCAGTACTGAGGTAGTTCTGAGCATTTGCAGGCAAACTTTGGGTCCAGTGATATTACCTGGTGGGAACAAAAATACCCCTTCTTAGGTCCCTACAGAGACATCTGGTGCTTGCTTAAATTCAATGTCTCACTATAAATTAGCTGTTCCTTAAGTGTTGGTGACTAGAAGGAAAGGAAAGCCTAACTGAAATTTCCTACACAACATCCTATTTCTTTGAGGTTTTGTGAATATGTAACTTCATGTTTTTCCTGGTAATGACCAGAACACCAGTACCTAACAGTTAGCAAAAGGTAATATTCAGTTATTCTGTCTCCATGTCTGTGTGAAATGTCTTTGTTTGCCAAATCATTGACAAAGGGTATACTTTTGTGAACTTTCTATTTTAAAATCTTGAATTGGTTCAATTGAACTAATGTGGTGGGTTTTTTTTTTTTTTTTTTTTTTTTTTTTTTTTTTTTTCTGGGGATGTTATATTTTTATAGCAAAGTTATGTTTTTAGTGAGCATAATTTATAATAATACAGGGTACATCATCTTAATTCTGGAAAACTGTCGCTTTCCAACAGGAACATTCCAGCACTATATCATAATCTCCCAACTTTTTGCTTCACCATTTTAACTGCCAGAATTATTTGGACTGCGGTGTCTTCATTTGCTAGGTGCTTTTGCTGCCCTTCTGTGCCTGGAGGAGAAGATACCTTTCAGGTCTCTGTATCTTCATAACCATCTCTGATCCACCCTCACTCGCTTACTTGTGATCGATCTGCTTCCAAAACAGTAAGTCATGAATGGCAGTGAAGAACAAGTTTTCTGTGTGCACATCCCTACTGCTTCCACTAGCTGACGTGTTAATCTTGAAACCAAGAAACATTACACCAGAAGCAAGATGCTGGTGGCACTAAACATCACAATTTTTTTCAGAAAGCATTGAAGTTTTGTCCACTTCAATACAGAATTCCAGATCTTCTTGGTCTGCACTACAAATGTAATCTATAATAGGTCGGTCAAGGACCTACTGGAAGAAGAGTATTCATCTTTCAGAAATTATGAATTTTGTAGCTTTATCTTTTAGTTTTGTGTCTAGCTTTGCACTGCTTCAGCACAGATATAAAGAAACTAAAAAGTAATTGTTTTAGAGAACTCCTGTTTTTCTTGGAGTAATGCTGTTGCACTTTTTCTTGCTAAGTCAGTCATTTTAAAGAGATCAGCTTTTAACTAACCTCTCGCATTCTACAGTGTTCCTCTGATCATTCCTCTATTTCTGGGTGTTTGTGGGTTTGGTTTTGGTTTGTTTAGTCTTTTTGGTGTAATTATTATTATTACTACTTCTATTTTTGAAAATGTTTGTTGCAACTTAGGCTAGGTTTGTGCCTAATGTACCAAGACCTTGTTGAAATGTAATGTGACACATTTGCTCAGTTGCTATTTCCATAAAGAGAAAATCCATCTCTGGAGTGCCTCAGACTTTTGAGCAGTCTTAGCTATGTACAGGGGTGAATATGCCAAGTTAAACTTCTCAAAAGAAGTACTTTTTGGTCTGTATGGGAGTGCAAGGAATATCTTTGTCTTTGCTTCATTAGTACATGTCTAAACTTTCTGTTTACCTTCTCCCCGACTGCAGTGCAGAATCTGAGATTAATTTTTCAGTGTGTTTTACCCTTCAGGTATGTTTCCTTTCAGTTTTGTTCCTCAAATGTTTTGTTTGAGTTTTTGCAGCTTTGCCTTGGTTTTCTTATGCATTTTTTTTATTTTTTTTTTTTTTTGAAAGGGATCAATCATTAGGAATGATAATTTATCAAGTGAGCCCAGTCTAACAGTTTATCTCTCCAGACAAGCCTGCTTTTAAAAGATTTTCTTAATAAAAACAAGGAGAAAGAAGTTGAAAAAGAGGAAAAAATAAAATGAAAGGGCATTATGGCCTTTATCTTAAATGTGGTTTGGGAGTTTTTTGCTTGTTGTTTTTTTTGTTTGGTTGGTTTTTTTATCATGTATCTAAGGGTTTTAAATTAACTTAAAGCACTTCTGTAAATGCGTGTTTGTAAAATTGGTTTAATACAAACAGGCACACAGAGCAGAGAAGTTGGTGGGGGGATATTATTGGGGAGTCTAAATGGGTCTTGCACCAAATCTAAGTGAGCAATATTATATTTCTGTGAAAAAAAACTTCCTGGGGTATGTAAATAGCAGTATAACCTGAAAAACAAGTGATGTATTGTAGAAGTTTTAGCTGGATCATTATGTCCACAATTAGATGCCCTGCAAGGAGGACTTACTGAAGACACAGCAGATTATATGAGCAGAGATCTGTCGGAATATCGAATGGGCCTCAAGAAGGCTGCTTGGCTTTGAGAAGGCTGCAGATGGAGAACACGACAGTGTTCACCTATGTAAATAGCTGTTGGAGAAGAGAGCAAGAATAGTCTGTATGCTGGGTGGAACGGAAGATAATAAGTATTATTGCAGCAAAGATGAATTTAGAATAGAATCATAGAGTCACAGAATGGTTTCGGTTGGAAGGAACCTTTAAAGATCATCTAGTTCCAGCCCCCCTGCCATGGGCAGGGACACCCTCCACTAGACCAGGTTGCTCAAGCCCCATCCAGCCTGGCCTTGAACACTGCCAGGGATGGGGCATTAAGAGATTTTGTTAGAATTTTATTTAAAAAACTGAAACTACAAAGCCCCAAACCATAAGCAAGAAAAAACTCTCATTGTTAGATCTGATGCCCTGAAAAAAGTGAGACCTTTAAGAACAAGTTCAACAAATACCAGTCAAGAAGGCATGAGGTTGATTGGTCCATTGTGAGTCCAAGCAATGTATTAGATTTTCTTCTGGGGTCCCTTTCAGATTTCTGATTTTATGATGATGAATTTCTGATACAAACCATAGATTTTTCAAATAGGGAAATAAAAATAAGATGAGAGCACATCAACTGGTGCTAAAAAAAAATATCACCTAAGTGTGAAGGGGAACTTGGGTTTAGTTAGTCATATGTTTTCAGTGTTTGACTTCCCTGAACCTGTGAATGAGTGAATTTTAGTAGGATAAATGTTCACAGGAAATAAATTTTATGTTTTCACACAGAGCTCTTTCAGAAATCGAATCTTGAGTTTGCATGCATGTTCTATGTAATGGCAGCATGTAAACAAAGTAAAATCAGTGGCCTGGTAACTTTTTCTGACAGATAACCAGTAAAATGCATCTTGAATTTTGGCTGTCAAATAAACATAGTCACTTACTTGTAAATTATTCACAATTAAAAACTATAAAAGAAATTATTATCAATAAAGTCTGAAAGGGACAATTTATTTAATGATCAGGAAAAAGCCAAATTATCAGATAAAATGGATCATTCTGCTGTAAAGTATCAATTTAGTATTTGAGAGTGATTATTTTCTTTTGGAAAGCTAATTTCTACTGAATAGTGAATAGAAGGAGCAAAGCTGGTAAAAATGCTAGCAGGAAAAGGAGCTTATAGATTGTCTGAAACCTTGTAAAGCAGTCTTCACTTTAAGTATTCATGCTAATTTGTTAGCAGTATGTATTTAACTATCAATTAATCTGCACTGTTCAGAATTGTTTGTGCCTTCTGTTTTGTGTAGCTGCTTATCCAGTACCTGAGTCAGGTTTGAAGAACTGATTTTGTGAAGATGGCAGCTGGCAAAGGCTGAAACTGCAATGTAAACAGGCTGTGACCGATTTATGGATGTGAAGTTACTGCTTTGTTTAGTTGCAGATCTCTGCAAGATGTGAACTTCTCATGCCTTCTTACAAATATTTTACACTGTTGAACATATTAAGCTCCTTCTGCGTAGGTTATCCATGCTGCAGTGTTGATGCCATGATGATTAGCAGCAAAGTAGCCAGACAGTTTTAGTTGTAACAGTTCCAGCGATATACCAGATTTCCTTACCTTCAAGTTATTTCGAATGTGCAGCATTTTTTGCTTTTCTAATTGTTTTTTGTTTCTTTGGTTGTTTGTTTTTGTTTGGTTTTGGTTTTGTTTTTTTTTTTTTTTTTGGGGGGGGTGTGTGGTTTTGTTTTTTTTTTGGTTGTTTGTTTTGCTGGTCATCAAAACAGTAAATCTCTATGTACCGGACGTAGTAAATCAACATCTAGAGAATTAAGTTAAATGTTTTTAATCAAATTCCTGCTGAATCTCACAACAGACAGGCATATAAAATGCAAAAAATACATTCTTTTGTTCAGCAGTAATTGCAAATGTGGCAGGCTCAATTCAATACCCAAGTCTTGACTAAATATCAGTGCTGTATAAAATTTAACTCTTGGAAAAACCTCTTAATAGTGAAGTTGCATAAAGCGTCTTTCCTCAGACAAACTAAACAGCAATCAGATATCAGAACCATGTTCCTTCAATTGTGAGGTTTTTGTGTTTGTTTTTAAAAGCATCAGAACTATTAATTGGAATTAGGTGACTTATGTTCAGGCCAGTTTCAAAGATGCCTCATATTTTGTTGTGGACTTTCATGTCTTCCCAAGATGTGCAAGATAACAGTATAGTAGTTGTTTTGCCCCACGGTATCCTTGAATTCATCAGTCTTACCTGCGATGATGATGGATCTGGTCTCTTTTTTAACTAAAGAATTTTGCCGCAGTCTTGTGACTTTGCTACAATGAATTGGACAACGCATTACCTATTGCTTTGAAGAACTTGCCCATCCTTGTCAATAGCTTCATAGCTACCATTTGGACATGGCTGCAGTTTACAATCATTGTTTTCTCTCAAAGTTGGCACAGCATTGCTGTCATAAAATGATGGCAGCTTCTGGAACTCTAAATCAAGCTGAGACTTTTGTTATATTTGTACCCTTAGGTGTTTGCAAATCCTCGGTAATTTTGATATAGGCTTCCAAAGATAGACTTTATTGGCTGATGCCAACCTGGTGAAGTTTAACCATGCCAAGTGCAAGGTCCTACACCTGGGTCGGAACAATCCCAGGCACAGCTACAGATAGGGCAGAGAAGAGATTCAGAGCAGCCCTGTGGAGAAGGACTTGGAGGTGTTGGTTGATGAGAAACTTAACATGAGCCGGCAGTGTGCGCTCACAGGCCAGAAAGCCAACCGTATCCTGGGCTGCATCAAAAGGAGAGTGACCAGCAGGTCAAGGGAGGTGATCCTGCCCCTCTACTCTGCTCTTGTGAGACCTCACTTGGAGTATTGTGTGCAGTTCTGGTGTCCGCAACATAAGACGGACATGGAACTGTTGGAACAAGTCCAGAGGAGGGCCACAAGGATGATCAGGGGGCTGGAGCACCTCTCGTATGAAGATAGGCTGAGAAAGTTGGGGCTGTTGAGCCTGGAGAAGAGAAGGCTGCGTGGAGACCTCATAGCAGCCTTCCTGTATTTGAAGGGGGCCTATAGGGATGCTGGGGAGGGATTCTCCTTTAGGGTCTGTAGTGACAGGACAAGGGGTAACGTGTTCAACCTTGAACAGTGGAAGTTTGAATTGGATATGAGGAAGAAATTCTTTACTGTGAGGGTGGTGAGGCGCTGGAATGGGTTGCCCAGGGAAGCTGTGAATGCTCCATCGCTGGCGGCGTTCAAGGCTGGGTTGGACAGAGCCTTCGATGGCCTGTTTTAGTGTGAGGTGTCCCTGGCCATGTCAGGGGGGTTGGAACTAGATGATCTTAAGGTCCTTTCCAACCCTAACTGTTCTATGATTCTATGTTGTTCTGCTACATAAGATGTCAGCATCTGATAGCCTCTATTGTTGGTACCGTTCTGTAACTTAACAGCATAAGTAAAAAGTCCAATGTGACTCTGCAGTCTGAAGGAGGCATTTACTGTGTTGATATGGCTTTCCATGAGGAAAACTTGTGGTTTTGTCTCTAAACTGAAGCTTTGATGCAGAAAGCTTTATGCTATGCCTGCTGATATATAGCTATTGTAAGGATTATTGTCAGATATGCTGTGTTAGCAGTACTGTATCTGATTATGTGGTTACTGTGTTTAGCTACAGTATTTTATGAGGCTGTCTTTGAACAGTGGGAATCTATGTAGTACAATATAGTTTGTTGGGGAAGTTGTTTTTCTTCTCTGTCACAGAAGTCGGATTGTTACTGCTTTACCCAACAGGGTGAGTGTAGTGTCGTGTTTGTTTGGGTTTTTTTCTGTGTGTATAGTTTGGTTGGTTAGTTGGGTTTTGTCGTGGTTTTTGATTGGTGGTGTTTTGTGTTGTGTGTGTTGTCGTCTGCCCTCATCACAAATATGGCCTCTTTTCTAGACTTGAACTGTACATAATTTAGGTTTTGTTAATTTGTATTTATATGTATTAATTTGTATTTATATGTATTTATATGCTGCATACTGCAGTAGCTTGTGGCTATCAAGATTGCAGGACAAGAGAAAAACAATGGGAAACTTAATACTGGACAGATACAGGAAGTACAAGACCATAACTGCATAAGAAAGCATTGCTATGTTTATCTCTGAGTCTACAGTCTTGTGGTGTGAACAAGAAGTGTATTTCAGCTGCTCCCTAATACCTGGAGGGCATAGCTGGCTAACTGGAGCCTGACGCCAGGAAACTGACACCACTGTGCTTTGACAGTTTTTTGACATACATTTGCAGGATCTTTGAGACCGTGAAATCAGCCAGAATAGGTTGTCAATGGTAGATTTTGGTTTGGGGTGTGGGATCTGTATTAAAAACTGAAAAGCCGTGGAGAAGCAGCACAAATGTTTTTGCACTGCATCAGATGCTGGAATTTATCCATGTGTGATTATTAATACTTCATGGCATAATTGCTGAGTGCTGGTAGGTCTGCTAAGATCGCTGACTCATGGGGGTCTGTGAAGCTGTATCTCTGCCAGTCTCTGGGCTTGGTGTCATCCAAAACATTCTGGGCAGCGTTCTATATTCAGTGTTTTCTGAAGCCATAGATGGGCATATAGTCCCAACTAGGCAACATTAGTGTCATAGAAACCAAATATATCAATGATGAATGTGTTCTGGGACACTAGAGGTACTCCTGTATTCCCTTCCTACTCTTTTGCAGCCACAGACATGCCAGGCATCAAGATGGTTAACATGTATGACTCAAAAGTTCCCTTTCCTTTCCTTTTACTTCATGTTTTCCAGTGTCTGTCTATATCTTTTCTGACATGCAAGTCCTCCTTTGTTTAGCTCTCCACTATAGCAGATTTTTGTGTTTGTTGATGTCAATGGCAATGATTGGCATCTGGTTACAAAGCTGGAAAACTTGCTCTCCTGTAGATGCTGGTTGCTTTTCACCTGTATCTAGCTAACCAAAGGAAACATCACACAACAACTTATCTGGATGTCCTGGCTTAATGTTCTGTGCCCAAGAGTCAGATTTCACAGGAGTATGTCCCATTCCTTAGTCCCCTGCTGTGGTGTGAGTGCAGGTGCAGAAAAACATGGTTGCTCTGCTCTAGGAAGTAGAAGGAAATTTAAATGGTGAAATAAAGTTTTAGTCGTGTTTGGGTTGGGCTGAAGAAAACAGTGCTAACACTTGAAGAGGACAGTTTGATATGCAGAATGCTGAAGTAGTTCTTGACTTTTCAAATGTTAAAATTTTATCGGTTGGTGCTGGCTGGCCAACTATAAGTAGTAGTAATAACAATCATTTTATTTATTGGGCACCCTTCCATCGTTAGTGTCCTGTTAGATGGCTCACAAAAAATATAATCTGCTGTTAATGCCCTACTTGGAGCCTCATAAAAGAAATAAAATATAAAGGCAGTTATATGCTTAATGGTTTATGCTTTTTCTTTCATGTTGATGTAGAAGATCACAGTAAAAAGGCCAATTTTGCATCTTCATTGAAATTAATGGAGTTTCAGTGACTTATCTTCATTCTGAAATGGGTCCAGAATACATTAATGCTGGTTCTTTAGGTTCAGTCATCTGATGCTGGAACATTCCTGATTGATTTGCAAGGTACCTCAACTGGATTAATTAGAGGAGAAAAATACTGTTTCCCCTTCTAAAATCTGCTTACTGTAAAACCCACTTGCTATAAAATGTCATGTTAGGGAGGCTTCTTTTCCCCATCTTCTGACTAAATTGCCATTTCTTGTGCTTGTTCTCTTCATCTTTTATGTTCTTCATTAAAAATGTTACGTTTTATGCCCAGTACTGTTCACAGTCTACAAGGTTTTTATCACTTGGATAAAAGCAATCTGCTTGATGCACAGCTGGTCTCCAGAGTGATCTGATTGCTTTTGTGATAGGCCTTAGACACCTAATGCTGTGCAGAGCACTTCTATGCTTTTCTCAGGTAACTAAATTAAGTTACTTGCAGATGAACTTGTTGTATATCAGCAAATCCAAAAAAGATTTTTGGGTTTATGGCTGGTCTTTGTCATGCCTTCTTACATTTAGTAGCATTGTTTTCTCTAAGTGGTCCCTCTGATTTCTTGAGGAGCAAGGTGAAACTCAACTTAAAAATGACTTCCTTTTTCTCACTCCTTGGGTGGAGTGGGAGGAGGGAGGAAGGCTTCTCACCTCTGGAGAGGAGTCACAGCTGTAACTCTTCAGAGGAAATACATGCTTCTCTGTTAGTGTGGACTTGGATGTCGAATTAGTTAATTACTAAAAGTTAGTGTTGGGCCTCCTCACTGAGTATCAGATAGCCTGGCCCACTTACTTCTGTGAGTTCTCTTTTTAAGGTCCCTGATTTTTTGCATGTCTCTGAGACACTGGCCACTCCAGACCCAGCTTAGGATTTCAGTGGATAACAGGGTACCTCATTATTGGGTATTGGAGTATGATGCCTAAGATTTCTTTGCTGATTTAGCCTGAAAATGAGACAGTTGGCATCCTGCTTCTCTCCAGCATGATTCTGCTTTAACTGTACGGAATCTACTTGCTCTGAAACAAACAAAAAACTTCTTACATTAAGTTACTACTTTTGCCCCATCCTGCAACATACTTTCCTGTAGTCTTAGCTTATAGTAAAGCAAACGAGGTTTTTTAAGGAACCTCATATAGTTTAGTGAACATACTGAGACCACTTAGCAGCTTTTATTCTTTTTATTGAGGTTTTTTTTTTTAAGCTGCCAGCCTGCTTCCGGATGGTACAATACATGGGTGGTAACAGTCAACAGGTACAAAATATACTTTCATCCACACTTCCCTAGGAATATATTACGTAGTTGGCTTTGGTCCCAACCAAGACAATCAAATAGTTGTAAATCCTATGTTATTAGGCTTCATCAAATTCTGGTTAAAGTTAGACTCAGTCACCGTGTAGCTAAGCCAAAGTCATCAGACTTTTTGGTCATGGGAAACATAAATCCCATTTAGATTTGATTAATTTTTTAGAATTTTTAAACCTATTTACTCTAACAAGAAATGTGTCATCCTCTGTGGGCTTGGCACTGTTTTACTGAGTCTCTTCTGTTGTTTCTTAAGTACTGCCTGACTTTGTCCACACTTCATTAAAGGCATGTAGTGGCTCAAGAGGATTAGGATGACTTAAACCCAGCATTTCTGCTCCCAGCGGAAATTTATCTCTTGAAAAGAAAGCTGTGCAGGTTTTGTTCTTGCTTTATATCTTAAACTGCCTGTAGCTCTGTCATCAGTTCAGACAGTGTTTAAGGACCCCAAAGCAAAGCCTAGTATAATAAAATATTTGAGTATGGCTCTCCTTAATATAGTCTCATATCAGCCTAATTACTGTATCTTTGGGCTTCCTAAATCTTCTCTGCAGTAGCAATGCCTATTGCTCTAGATATTGCTGCAAGTCTACCAAATCTAAAAGACTGAAATTTTATATTCTTATGTGTGACACAAGATAAGTTAAGCTTCTTCTCCAAGTACTATGCATAAAGTTGGCTACCTCAAGCTCTAGTTATTCTCTGTGCTAAAAGATCTTACAGCACCAGATGTTTGCAGCCCTGCTTCCAGCTGCTGTTGTGGTTTCCTCTTCCACTTCTTTTTTTCCTCCCCAGAAAGAAAGGATATCAGTAGTTCTTCATAAAAGCTTAAAATTTTCATGACTTTTTTTGTGTGCACCAAATATGTCATGATGTATCATGACCTGTTTGTAAAAGATCCATTGCAGTGTATCTTAAAACAGAGTCCATAGGTACAGATGTAAAGGGGAGGCTGGAAATAAGGAGGAAGTATTACAGTCAAGGTTTGGCATTGTTCTTGGAAGCGGTTACGTCCAGAAAACTCCAGAGCTTATATTCCATTAGTCAGCAGCAGGCAGTCCTCAGATTTGTAGCATTATGAATGTGAGCTCAACCTAGCAGTGGTGTATGGCTGTCATTAATAACCATCACTATTAGGTGATGGTCATCAGTGGTTTAGGCTAGCATGTTCTAGTTCATGCTTGAGTGGCCTGTGCTCCCAGGGAAGCAAGTAGTAGTAGGACTGCTCCAGAGCAGGTAACTTGTTGAGACTTTGTAGCTCATCATCTGTTTTTATGCCTTCCAGAATTCTACCTTTCTAATTTTCATGAAACTGAAATAAGATTCTTCTGCTCTAATCAAAAGAAGATGCCTGACAGTTCCCTGTGTAATCATACAGTAAACAACTGTGGGTAATTGTTCTTTATTTTCTTTTGTTGTTTACTTCATGTCAGTTTTCTCTACTAATCTGTTTTATACAGCACTGTACAAAGTAGTAATCAAAGAAATGGAAATGCATTCAACATCTGCACTTTTTGTTTTCCAAATAAGAAATAATTTCAGACTGTACTTTGGTTGTATAAGTTCGTATTCCTATTATTCCTGAGAATCTTCTTACTTAAAAGTTACCAGTACAGATTTTTGGCTTGGAATTCTAGACCATTTGGGAGCAGGAATCTTCATTGTTTGAGTTTTGTAATGACACATTTTTACAAGCTTGTGGAGAAAAGATAAAAGCTGAGCTTAATAAGTATTGAGGTTAGACTTGAGACTCAGCTGACAGGACAGTAAAGGTGTGCAAATGTTTGTTGTAGAACATCACCAAGCACTGGGAAGCATCATATCTGAGTGTGGAAGTAAAAATCTCATGGTTTTGATGCCAAACAAACCTTATGTTTTATGTGAATGGTGGTTTGGTTTTGTTTAGTTTTGCTTTTCTTCCCTAGGTGGAAATTACTAGGTCATGTTATTAGTCATGAGACAGGGCCTGGAGTGAGACGCTAGCATTTGAAATACATTTTCTGTGTGTTTTTTTTTGGTTTTTTTTTTGTTTGTTTGTTTGGAGGGGGTGGTTGTTGTTGGGTTTTTTTTTGTTTTTAATGAAACTCCTTCAATTTTGATAAACATGCTTCTTGCACTTACTACATACATGTACACATACACATCTTTATGTCAGAAGAGGACTTAAGGTCAACATTCTCTTTTTCAAATGCCTTAATGAAAACTGCTTTACATCATTGCCCCAGACACCACCATACATGAGATGTTTCATAATTCAATCAGTATATGTGTAAATACTCTTGCAGTTTCTCATGCTGCTCTTTTTACTGTTTGGTTTGGTTTATTTTTTAAAGAAATCTCTAGACAGAAGTTGTAAGTAGAAGTCAAAACAGTGTCTGTGGGGAACCTGGTTGGGAAGGGTGGTGTGCAAGTATTCCACCACACAACAAAAAAAACAAACCCAAACCCCTATAAATGCTTGCATTCAGTAGCATTTTCATTAAGGATAGTTAACAGCTTTATAACTCTTCAGCTGTTGTCAATAGCATTTTCATATTGCACCTTCTGGGGGTTACTATCTTGCTATTTAAAAATAAATAGACTGATATATAGGCAGACACACCAAAAAGAGGTAATATTACTGACAACTCCACTATAACTTTCAGCCTGCTAACATAAAACTCTACCACTAAATCTCTCAGGGTAAACTATGCAGAGAAAGAAAAGCCCCAAGGTATTAGAAGTGATTTTGATATAAATTCCAATTTTATTTTATGACCATTTTACAGCTGTTTCTAGATACCTTCTCTCGTAAACTAGAAGGAAGAAGGCAAATGTTACCTCTTTTTTTTTTCTGCAGGGTTTCAGACAGTTGGTTTATTGTGACATGTTAGCAGCTTTTTCTCTGCACTGCACATTCATAAAAATGAATTTTAATGACACTAAGCTATCAGAAGACCCATAAAGAAGATGCAATTATGTTTTAAGTATTCATAAAAAAAAGTTACATCAAGTTTACACATTTTGATTTTTCTGTGACAGTCAAAAGAAATAGAGAGCATATGAAGCCACGTAAATCCACACAATTGAAATAACATTACTGTATGTGCTGCATATCCCGAAAACATTTCTCCATGCAAATAGGAAAACTTTTTGCTTGAGAAGGTCAGATTGGGGAAAACAAAAAAATAAATGCAATACTCTGGCACTGTCCAGTGGCTTCCTAATTCCTATTAGCATCACTGCTGAATGATATCACTAGTGCACATATAGTTACAGAATAAAACATCTACTTGGTCACTAAACAGCAATAATAAAGAGGAAAATAATAAGTTCTAGGTATCCTTATTTTGAACTTCACAAGGAAATTTTAGGCCTGTAAAAGGAAGGTTGCTTTAGCAATGTATAGCCTGAAATTTGGAAATTCCTATGATGAGTGGGATCTCCATCTGTAAACTGAGGGGATGCTTTCATATATTAGCAGTAGCAATTAGCAATAGGCTGTAACTTTAAATAAAAAAATGCATGAACAATGAGGAGTTATAGTGATGGAAATGCCAAATTCTATATATAGAAGGACATGGAACTGTTGGAGCAAGTCCAGAGGAGGGCCATGAGGGTGATAAGGGGGCTGGAGCACCTTCTGTATGAATACAAGCTAAGTTGGGGCTGTTCAGCCTGGAGAAGAGAAGGCTGCCTGGAGGCCTCATAGCAGTCTTCCAGCATGTGAAGGGAGCCTACAAGGATGCTAGAAAGGGACTCTTCATCAAGGAGTGTAGAGATAAGACAAAAAGTAATGGGTTCAAACTTAAACAGGGGAAGTTCAGGTTAGATGTAAGGAAGAAGTTCTTTACTGTGAGGGTACAGAGGCACTGGAAGACGTTGCCCAAGTGAGTGGTAAATGTGCCATCGCTGGCAGTGTTCAAGGCCAGGATGGACAGAGCCTTGGGCAACATGGTCTAGTATGAGGCATCCCGGCCCATGGTAGGGGGGTTGAACTAGATGATCTTAGGTGCTTTCCAGCCTTAAATATTCTAGGGTTCTACAGTTCTATATAAATTGCATATAATACATGAGTAGTAATTTCTTCAAGCTAGTATTTTATTCATGTAAACTGATGCTGCTAAAATATACCCCTCATGTTTCTCATTGTAATTGGTTAAAATTAAAGCTTGTGGGGCACTCTGAAGTTTAGTTTAAATTCTTGTGTTACTAATAGTTTAATTTGAGGTTGCTTAGGTTTCTTCTCTTGCACGTCTTTTTTTTTTTTTACAGCAAAGGCCGACTCCCTGTCAGATAAGAAAAAAATATTCATAAGGCAAATAAAAATTTGTACTACTTTTAAAGAAAAGGTGTTATTTTTGTGTAAGAAATGCTCTCGCTCTTGCTGCGAGGATGGTAGTGCTACACGACTTTTGATTTTGATGTAGTACTACTGAGCACCATGATAACTTTTCTTCTTCATATAACGACATAGTTAATTGACATCTTCGCTTTACGCGAGCAGGTCAGTAAATGTTAAAAATTATTTCATAAATGTTGTGCATGTATATTTGTAAAAAAGCTAGCAGCATACTTGATTATTCTTAGAATCCAGGCTTATGGCCAAGAACCTTGATGTGCAGAGGAAAACCAATTTTAATTGTATTAATGTAAGTTGCTAATTGCTGTCTAGTAGCTGTCTTCTCCTGTCCTCACTGATACCATTCCCTACCATTATGTTTAAAATGTGTGAGCTGAAATATTCCCCACTCTAACAACTCCAAAAATTAGTTGATTAGAATTAAAATTCTTGTGCAATTTTAGATTATATTTTTCCTTGCATTTACTTTGAAATTCAAAGTAATATATTAAGTATATAAAAAGTAAACTTTCCAAATTTTCTAATGTTGTTTTTCAGCATTGCTCATCACTAGGTTGAATGAACATCTGATTAAAAAAAAAAAAAGCTGACTAAAAATGTGTTATTTAGGGAAATGAAGGCTTTGTTGAAAGTTTTGTTTGCCATTTGAGTTTGACATTTGTTTCCCTGCTGGGCCACCACAGGTAGTTTCTCAGATATATACCGTGATTCTTCTGAAGTCTGCTGGAATGTAGCAAGACCCAGTAGAAGTGAGGGAAGGAATGCCATCCAGAGAGACCTTGACACGCTTGTGAGGTGGGCTGATGCCAACCTGATGAAGTTTAACCATGCCAAGTGCAAGGTCGTCCACCTGGGTCGGAGCAATCCCAGGCACAGGTACAGGTAGGGCAGGGAAGAGATTCAGAGCAGCCCTGCAAAGAAAGACTTGGGGGTGCTGGTCAATGAAAAAATGAACATAAGCCGGCAGTGTGTGCTTGCAGCCCAGAAAGCCAACTGTATCCTGGGCTGCATCAAAAGGAGAGTGACCAGCAGGTCGAGGGAGGTGATCCTGACCCTCTACTCTGCTCTCGTGAGACCTCACTTGGAGTATTGTGTGCAGTTCTGGTGTCCTCAACATAAGACAGACAGGGAACTGTTGGAACAAGTCCAGAGGAGGGCCACAAGGATGATCAGGGGACTGGAGCACCTCCCGTATGAAGATAGGCTGAGAAAGTTTGGGCTGTTGAGCCTGGAGAAGAGAAGGCTGCGTGGAGACCTCATAGCAGCCTTCCAGTAACTCAAGGGGGCCTATAGAGATGCTGGGGAGGGACTCTTCATTAGGGACTGTGGTGAGAGGACAAGGGGTAATGGGTTTAAAGTTAAACAGGGGAAGTTTAGATTAGATATGAGGAAGAAATTCTTTACTGTGAGGGTGGTGAGGCCCTGGAATGGTTTGCCCAGGGAAGTTGTGAATGCTCCATCGCTGGCGGTGTTCAAGGCCAGGTTGGACAGAGCCTTGGGTGGCACGGTTTAGTGGGAGGTGTCTCTGCCTATGGCAGGGGGGTTGGAACTAGATGATATTAAGGTCCTTTCCAACCCTAACTATTCTATGATTCTGTGATTTAATTTTCTTAGAGTATGGCAGAAGGAATATGGACCTTTTTTTTTTATCCAGTTCCTCCTTTGATTGCAGTTTTAGTTAATTAATTATTAGTTTATCGCAGTACAGAAATTCTGCCTTTTTTCCTTCATTATTTTGATATAGTAGGATTCTTATTTGACATTTACATCTTTACAAAGGAAAAAAAACACACCTGGTAATTAATTTCTATTCAAAATCCCTAACCCCCAATCAGTTCATCTTATTACTAATGTTCAGAGCCATATTATGCTGTGAGGAACCCTGAGACTGAAAAGCTAATAGCACAGGAGTATTTGATATGGAAGTACTTAAGTTCAACCTTGGTCAGTCTTTCTAGTGGTTGAGTCAGAGGGAGTAGTTGGTGACTCCTGCTCCATTGACTTTGAACCTTTGAAGTTCTTTGCCGGTCCCATGTGGCAGCCTGCTTATTACCAGCCTAAATATCAGTTTTTTCAGTCGAATGAGTATGCTTGCTCCTCCACGCTGGAGGTCTTTAAAGTACTCCAAAAGATCTCTTTATTTCCAGTGGTGTGTGTATTTGTTCATAGACTGAACATTTGAAGAGCAAATAGTTTTGCTTTGAAGTCTGTGAGATCTTCCTCCCTTGAGTCCCGTTAATGACTTTCAATTTTCAGTATAGGATTAAATTTTTTCTAAGTACAGATTAGCTCAGGATAAGTATAATAATCAATGTTGCATTATGGAACCTTCCAGCTAGTTTTATTCTGAAAGAACTGAGCAACCTTAGCAGTGGGAGCCTTTGAGCAGCAGAAGCCAGCTCCTCATGGTAGGGTGCAAAGGCTCAGTTTCACTTTACACTAAAATGTAGTTGCTCCCTGCCAATTTGAGTGTGTAGATGCACAGTTGTGTCAAATGTAAGCATCAGTTTTAGAAAATTGGATTTTGTATTTTGAAAATACTTAGCTATGGTTTAGATTAAAGATGTAGAAAAACCGCCTCATCACGAACAACTTATGTAATTGTTCCACATCAGCTAGTCCAAAAACTCTTATTTCATACAAAGTTGCAATAAACTAAATTAAACAAGATGTTTCCTAATGTGCTTTATCATGAATAACAGGAGCGTGTGAAATGATTCAACAGCATAAGGCAACGTTTAGTGCTTTTGCCCCAGGCTCATGTGCCACTGATACCATCTAACTAAATTGATGTTGTTAAACATCAGACAAACAGGCTCCTGGGGGAATGCTTACTTGGGTTTAGACAGTGGTTTATTTTGGTTACAGCTTTTTCTGTTTATAGTCAATTTAAGAGGACCTGAATTCTGTTATTTGTGATTTGGGAGAAGATTGTCCATACTGTAATCTGTTTCCATTGATTTAACCAAAGTTGTAATTTCAATTGAATATTCAGCTACAGCATGTATAGGAAACAAGGAAAACAAATACTCTGAGTTTATGGTACATTTAGATTTGGCTGGCTTCTTTCTCCCCTAAGTTTCTAAGATCCTCAGTAAATAAGTAGATCTTGCCCTGCTTTTCTTCAATAATTAATGCCATTATTCAATGGATAGATGCTGTAATTCACAACAAAGTTTGAGGAAGGCATTTTTATATTTCCCTATTGTGTAACTACAAATAGCTCCTGGGCAAGAGGCTGTAGTGGTTCATGATAAAAAAAATTCTGACATAGATGCACAAGTTTGTGCTGTAAGTTCCTTAAGAATTAGGAACTATTGTGTTTTTTTGTTTTGTTGTTTTTTTTTTTTTAACGCAGTGAAATTATGGTTAAAGAAATGTTTATGAAAACCACATGGTGACCAGAATTTTTTTCCCATTTTGTTTCTAACACCGTCTTTCTTCGTTCACTCGTCAGACCCACTGCTAATTTCTCTTTTTGATTAAATTGAAACATGGTTCTGATAAAAGCTGTTAAGTTTTTTGCTGTAAAAGTAGCTCAATTGACTGGCAAGAACTTTTTAATTGATAATTTTTTTGGGGGGAAGAAAGGCTTCTTGGTCAAAAGAAGAGCAGAGAGCTGACAGAAAAATTTCCATGTATGGTGTAACAATATCCAGAAAGAGACAGAAGAGAACGATGACTTATCTAAAGATGTTAAGAATAAGGTCAAACACTTTTTATACCATGAAAAGTATCAGATCACACTTTGTCACTGTAACTAAATGCATATTCTTATTTATTTTCATAGTTATGGGCACAAGACTTCCTTATTAACACAGATACAGATATGTAGATCAGCTATCATATTACTGTTGTGTTCATATTATCACATAGAATTATCTGCATACCTATTTTTATGTAAACATGTCCATGTATAAGGATGGAAGTTGCCTTGATTTCTAGTGCGCTTATGAAATACATCGTAACAATAATTCTGACCTTATTTAACTTCCTTATCTTTGCTGTTTTCTAAGCTTACTACAGGAAAGGAATTTTGATCATCCTCATGGTGTTGCAGTGAATGAAAATGTAGTCTGTCCTTAATGCCAGAAAAAAAAAAATTGGGGTGTGGGTTGGGGGTGGTGAGTGAGGGGTGTGGTTTTATGGGGGTCGATTGTTGTTTGTTTGGTTTGTTTGTTTTAAGTTCCATCCTTCTTACCTGATGATCTGCCTAGATTCCTAATTTGGGAGTGGATGGGGAGAAGCTTGCAGTACCTGGTAGTATTGAAGTATAAATATAATTATGAAATTGTGTGTAATATAGATAATGCTCAGATTATCTTTATTGATTCTCAGTCCAAACATGCATACTGGATTTTCATGAAGCAATGTCAATTTATGGATTTTGGGTTTTCCCTAATACATATATACATTATCTAAAATTAATCTTGGATTGTCACTAAAGTAAATTGTTCAAGACAGTTTTGTCTGCACAATTCAAAGCAGGTTAATGAAGTACTATTCTGGTTTTGGTCCTAGGCAAATTGAGAACCTGTAAGTGTCTCTTGCAATAATATGTAGAAATAGAATTAATAAGAAATAAAGACTGGAAAAGCAATATGCAGTGGTCTGTGATCCTGTTATGATAAGGTTGTTGATAAGAGGCAATTTTGGGTTTTGCTTTATTCTGTTTTAACTTTTGTGTTATAATCAGCTTCATTGTACAGGGTCCCTCACTAACACTGATCCTATACTTCAGTCAAATTATAAATAACTCAGAAATGATGAGTGTTACAGTTAAAAACATACTGATGCTTCTCATCGCTGTATCTGTAGTGAGCTGGTTTTCTGGAGTTAAAATGTATACAGTCATCTCTAACATGCTTGAGGTATACCCTACCAGCCTGTTACACAAACCAGTGCAACACCTTGCACACAATGGATGTGCTCACAAAGATTAACATTACCTATAGTTGACAATTATGGTTGCACAGTTGTGCAATACCATCACATACTAGACCTAGTACATTAATATGGGTTAAATAAATGTGTTAATATCGAGTCCCTCTGTGACCACACTAATTGTATAGTAATTAGTACAGGTAATACTAAATCAAGCTATTGTTTGTAGCTCTGCAGATCTGGTCAACAGAAAACAGAACAACAGCATTTAACATGATTTATGTTTATAGGTAGTAACCACATCATGGAGAAACGAATTTATAGATTTTCATAGTGGGAGAATAACACAATTGCTTCATATGATGGCTGATAGTATAAATAATGTAAAAAAACCCCAAACATTTCTAAAACTAGCCTGTGGTTCTCTTTTCTAAATATAAATTGTGTTATGTGGGCTAGAAGACTTAAGCAATTCACACCAGCGAAGAGTCTATCCCATGAAGTCAGAATGACATGTGTTGCTAGCAGAGCACATGTCTAGTAGCTATCTGCAGAACTGAAATACATGTATGGCACTTACTGTAACAGAAGAATAATTCCAGACTTCCAGTAGTGATAATAAATATAGTTAAGATTAGAGAAAATTTTAAGATAATTTGTCTGCTGAAATTAAGGTATTAATTGAAGAATGAAGAACCCATTTTCTAATTATATTCAGTTATCACTGAACTACTTCACGCAAAATTGAAGCGTTGCATGCATCATTCTCATAAACAACTTTTAGTAGTTAATTCACAAAGTGAGTATTGCATGGCACTAGGTGCTGGTAGCAGGATGAAGTGAGATCTCCTGAGTCTGTACTGTTCCTTCCCAGATGACATTGAGCTATTTCAGGAAGGCAAAGCAAAGTAGCTTGAATTGCTGTGCACTGCCCTATTGACTATCCTGCACTGTTTTTTAAAAGTATTTATTCTCATTAGTGACTTCTGCCAGGTAATTGAGAATGAAATAACTACTCCTCTTCTTAGTACTCCAGGGAAAAATACAGGAATGGAAATGATCCCAAAGGACTTTGTTCAAGTGAAAAGCATCAGAGAAGTGAAAGAATCATAATCTTTTCAGGTTGATTTTGTGATTTCTGTAATTTTCAAGTGGTGACTAGTTTTATAAATAATAAATAGGTGTTTTTGTTGGGTTTCTTATGCAAGCTACATTCAAAGTTACCAGATTCTGTATTCACATTCTGGCTTATCCTGACTGGTGTCATCAGCAGCACCTGGTCCATAGCACTGCATTTGCAGGTGTGTTCTCAGAAGGGGAAAAAGGTGGCTTGGCCTAGTTGTCTCTCTGCCTCTGATCTCCTTTACTGTAGCTGAAATGGTTGGGTTTTTATCTTTGAAGCTTGTGAGGACTGACGTGTGGTGCAGCACATAACGAAATAAAATATGTAGAGGATTTTTTTGAGTCCATAAATCATGCTTAGTAGCAGCTCCTTTTTTCTGAAGAGAGAGAATAGGAGAGAGAAAGGAGAAGTAAGAAAAAAAAAATGCAACCTTGCCCTAGCATCTTGTCAAGAAAAGTTCCTTATGTTTTCCCCTGTTCAGGTTAGAAAATTGAGCCCTATTTTTAATCCCCAGTTCACTGCAACAGAACACCAGGTAGTTATTTCTAGCAACTGTTTGTCATAAAGTAAGGTATACCCTAAAGAGACACTCTTCATAAACACTGAGCACCAGAAATACTGTTCGTATTAAATTGGACCACATGAATAATACAGAAGTCATGAATTTAAATTATTACTGGCATTTGGAGAAAATGGCAATATTTCAGCCATTAAATAACAACTTTGCTTTATTTCTGGAAACAGAAAGTTATTAAGTTGTAAATCATATTGGTGCTATGGCTTAGATGTATTTCTGGTTCTCAAACCATCCAGGCATCTCAACAGTACTGTGTTGCGCTAAATTATTTCCTCAAAGGTCAGCAGCCTGCTCCTGTGAGATGTTTGGGCAATAGCCATGATATAATGGCATTATTTTATCATCCTAGGGCTAGGCGCAGCTGTTTGTGGAGCCAAAATACCACAGAGTTTTTGAGGTGGATTGTCTAACCCACCTTCTATTTGTTTCTGCAGTTCTGTAACTGGTAGTGTTGGAAAAGCTATTTATTTAAAGCTAACTTGGGTACAGTATACGAGTAGTACTGTCGCAGGAACCTATTCTCCCTGATTTTTTAATTTTACCTGTTTACATATCCATAACAGAGTAGGACAAAAGCTTTATCAGATGATGACCTACACTGGTAAATAATTATGTTTGTAGTCTGCAGCACTCATCATTTGTATTTCCCATTCCTGCTCTTCCGTCACCCCTCAACCTGCTTTCACTACTAACTAGTGAAATTAAGTTGAGGTGAGTTGGAAAAATAAGTGTAAACTGTGTAGATGAGGCCCTTAGTGACATGGTTTAGTGGTGGTCTTGGCAGTCCTGGGGTAACGGTTGAACTTGATGATCTTAAGGGTCTTTTACAACCTAGTTGATTCTACGATTCTGTGTTGTTTGGTAGAAAAAATGAATATAGCGGCCATAATAATAGAAGAAAGAGGTTTCTTTGGCCTTTCCAACAGGTCTCTTGTTAATTCAGTTGTTACTTCAAAAGGGGAAACTCAGGATAACACAAAAAGATGTGGTAAGAGAAGTCACCTGCACTGATAAGCTCAGAGACTTGAATATGCAGGAGTTTCACAGTTCTCTTCATCAGGGATACAAGAGATATCAGAAACCAGAATACTAAGAAGGGAAAAACACAGATACAGAAGAATTGCAAATCCAGCATGACAAAATAAGCTCCAAGAGGAAAACGCCTTTGGAGATGGAAAGAAGCACTGAACAGCAGAGGAGGCAACATGCTAGGCTCAGGCTGTGTACAGATAAGATTTTATAAAAGTCAAGCTGTCTTAGAACTTGTGAAAGAAGTCAGAGCAAATAGGAAAAGGTTTTTCAGCAGTATACATAGAAAAAGACTAAAGAAAGAAAAGCCTTCTAGGTTGTAGGATGGGATCAGATAAAGAGTAAAAATGGCAAAATAAATAACATGCTTCAGAATCTGTAAGGATGATTAGGTTGAGTATCGGCTCAAAGACAGGAAAGAACAAGGGAGAGAAGGAATGAAAGCTGAGATGCAGAATATTTTATAAAAGGAATTTAATGACCTTGAAATAATAAAAAGGAATTGAGGTTCAGCAGTACAAACTCTTACATCTTTTTTTTTTTTTTAAGGATTAAAACCATAACTTTCTGTTACAAAGTTCAGACTACTGCTTTTGGAGAAAGCAGAGATGGAATAACTTGGGTGGAGAGGGCACTCATAGAGTACTTCTGAGCTACCACCACTGTGGGGTGTCTTTGGGACAGGAAAATACAAACTGGAATGGAGGCAATTATTTCCATAGACACAGGACAGTTGGAAACTGGAAGAGCTCTGTTTTTTCAGTCTAGTAGAACAAAATCTGAGAAAGGTAGTTCTGGTAATGGGCCCCTAAAATATGAAACATTGCTGCTACTGAAGTTATTATGCAGGTTGAAACTCTGGTATCATTGAAATGCCTTTGGGTTTGGGTGGGGGAGTGTCATGGTTTAAGTCTTTCAGCCACGCAGTTTTGCTCACTCACTCCCTCTTTCTTCCCCCCAG
The DNA here is from genome assembly GCA_039720435.1 of Amazona ochrocephala. NCBI lineage: Eukaryota > Metazoa > Chordata > Aves > Psittaciformes > Psittacidae > Amazona > Amazona ochrocephala. The sequence continues at coordinate 66,276,680 of CM077880.1, read as the reverse complement.
CTCCGGAGGGGATGGGGGGGAGAATCAAAAGAACGCAACTCCCGCAGGTTGAGATAAGAACAGTTTAGTAACTAAGGTATAACACAAACCACTACTGCTACCACCAATAATAATAATGACAAGGCAAATGCAAGGAAAGAATACAATAGCTCACCATCAATCCCAATATCAAGCCCGACCACGCAGTGCACCCCCTCCAGTGAACCCCCCACCATGCACCCCCACCACCCTTCGGGTCTCTGCTCTCCGTTTTCTACGTCCTGGACATGATGTGCTGTGGTATGGAATAACCTCTTTGGTCAGTCTGGGTCAGGTGTCCTGTCTCTCCTTCCTCCCAGCTTCCCCTCCTCCCTGGCAGAACATGAGACTCACAAAGTCCTTGGCCAGCCTAAACATTACCAAGCAGTAGCCAAAAAAACACTGGTGTTATCAGCGCTGTTCCCAGGCCCAAAATCAAAAACAGAGCACTGCACCAGCTACCGAGAAGGAGAAAAATGACTGCTGCTGCTGAACCCAGAACAGGGAGAAAGGGAGATTAATCCTATCCTGTCACTCCTTATCCTGTCATTAGCAAATAAGCTGTCTTATCTTGTCTGAAATCACAGGGATTTCTCCCCTCCATCCCCCCAGTATTGATACAATATTCATATCCAACCTACTATGACCACCAGTGAACCACAAACCATCTTAGTCATTTTCTGCTATAAGTGGCTTTATTTAAGGAAAGTAAGTATTCACACATACTGAAAATAATTACTCCTTTCCTCCTTCACACCTGCCTAAAATTCTGACTTTTGAAGCATTGGAAGAAGTTCTTTACTGTGAGGGTGGTGAGGCACTGGAACAGGTTGCCCAAAGAATGTGAATGCTCCATCCCTGTCTTGAGTTCAAGCCCAGGTGGGACAAGAGCCTTGGGCAACATAGTTTCATGTGGGGCACCCCTGCCTATATCAGGGGCCTTGGAACCAGATGATCTTAAGGTCCTTTCCAGCCCTAACTATTCTATGATTAGAAAATTAACTGGTTTTGTTTGATTTTTTTTTTCTTTAGTTGTAATATTCTATATTAGAGTTGTATAATCCACGTGAAGAGAGCAGTAAGATTTGGGTTGTTCCACCACAAAGTGTACGATAAAATGGAAAAAGTACTTCTTCAGGCTAATAAAATCAAAGATATAGGAAGGCAGCCACATTTTAGATTAAGACACTTCTCAAGATATCAAATTAAAAGTAGGATAAGGCTCCCTTTTGGTGCCTCATGATGTAAAATATTGCTAAAGCCCTTGTCTTTATCCTTAGATTTCTTGTGCCATTTCTCAATTAATCTTCTCTTCACAAAAATAAACATTTTAATAAGCATATACAAGTACACCAATCACTGATGGCAATTACTCTAAGTAAAATAGCTACTTTTATTGCAGCAAATATAAAATTACAATTTTAATTATGTAAAGTCTCTAATGGCTTAATGATTTTAGCCCATTTACCATGTTTGTACATGAAAGCTGGCTCCATATTTTTACTGTTACCAGAGTTACAAGAAGATATTATTGGGCTTTAAATGTTTATTGTCATCTTAGCAAAGTGGCTTTTATTTTTTGTTTATGTTCCAAAAGCTTGGCAGAGTAGTGGCAATCCACACACTAATGGCTAATCTGGGTTTATGCCAGAAGAACAGTAATAGCTGCAAGCACAGAAAAAACAACTCAAGAGTAAATGCCAAATTAATCCCTGATGTAACTCTTTTGCCTTAGTGTAGTTACACTAGAGAATACATTTTTCGCAGTGTGCATCCTGTTATAATCCTTTATCTTTTAAGGGATCTTGCCCATATCGGGGCAGTCGAGCACACTGGGTTTAGCCATTGCCTTTCTATCTAAAAGAATCCCAAATCATGCTGCCGTTTGTGGACTGTGTGCCTTGCTGTTCAAAAGAGCTAAACACTTTTGATCTCCCATTGAGAAGCCTAAATGAATTACACCTTTACAACTGAATTTAGCATGTTATAATTTCCTCTTGAATGCCATAAAACGTAAAGAAACAGATAAGTCCCGCCAGAGTCAAATTGGGTATGTTTTAATGGTAACACTGTGATGATTTTTTGGCTTTGTTCAATACTGAATGTTACCATTTTGACACTTGATGTATTTCATCTTTTAACCTGTTAGTATGCTTAGTTATTGCCACAAAACAGGAGAGTTATTTTCTTGGAGAGACTATGTAGGGTTATTTATACTTGCTATGAGCTAAGTTTTGTTCTGTAGAGAACGGCAGTGTGCCATTGCCCTTAATGCGGGGTTTTAAATTCATCATGCTCCAACCTTGGCAAAAGGAGGAAAATAAGGAGGGTTCAACCTCCATACAAGAAGGTTTTTGTAAAGTTTGGAAAAGTATTATCTCTTAATGAAGATCTATTGAAAAAGAAAGTTTCTATAGGCTGATGCACCCACCTCAACAGCCTGTGATTAATAATGATTTGATTTAACCAAGCAATGGGACAAAATGTCTCACTGATTTAAAAAGGGTAGCAGTAGAATGTACCTTGGACTTTTTTTTCTCCTCCACCCACCTTGTATTCTGTCTGTAGTCAGGAGTATAATTTCTTCATGTCTTCTCTCATCATAGTCAGATGTATTGTTAGAAAAGAGTGTAAGAATCTCTTGGTGGTTCTCTGTCTGCATGGTCTTTCCCTGCTGTTAACAGTTAACCATAATAATTGAATCACTCTGATCACTGGTTGTGGACATGGTGCTTTCCTGGCCAAGTGAAGTCTGTGAGATCTCTAGCAATCTCTTATTTTTGCCTCTGTCTTCCTAGTCTGCTTTTGATAAATTTTATATGTAGCACTATCATTTCTAAACAAGGGAACCAGAGCCTGTAACAACTGCCCAAATCTAATATTCACATTCACGGTTTTAGTTTTCTGTCTGCTACTGATTACAGCAATCAACCTTACACATTATCTCTCAGAAGCTCTATCTAGTCATAGGCTAGACTTAATTCATCAAATTCTAGCTACATTCTTGTCTGGGATTGCAATCATCCCTGTTTTGATTTGTTTTTTATTGCAGCATTGCTGCTATTACTTAAGGAATATTTGTGATCTCCCTATTGTTCTTTGGAGATCATGGTATCATGTGTATTTTCAGCTGCATGTTCTTTGTGGGTTGATGAGCATTTCAGCTGATCATTGCTGTTCTATTCCCTGTGTAAGTAATAATTTGTACTGAATTCAGAGTATTCATAGCATGCAAAAGATTTTCTTTGGAGATACCTGTGTTGCCAGATATCACTGAATATACCAGAACCATCCAGTGCAAATTCCATAGTAAACTCAGATTTCCATAGTTGTTCTAATAATTCATTAGGTCTTTACCTGTACCTCTTGGGGAATCAGATCACACTTATTCTCTGGAAATCTGTATGTAACCCAGTGACCTGCCTGGTTTAGAAATCATCATCACATCTTTTTCCAATGGCTGTGTTACACCATTATCCCTTGTTTAAGCTTTTTTTCTTGCAGCTTAATTCAGCTTTTTCAAAATAGTGATTTACGTACATGACACTTGCTAAGATGTGGTCACTATGGTAGTTGAATGAAATTCATTTATTTTCCATAGACCTCTTGACAATGTTCTGAATTATTTCCACTTATGTTCTCTGATTGGGTGTGTGTGTGTGTGTGTGTGCTTTTCCTGCTCCCTTGCAAGCAATGATATTCTTAATTTCTTCTATTTCAAGATTTTTCTTGCCTTTTACTGCTTAAACATATTCATATTTCAAATGCAGGGAGTTTGCAGCTCTACAGTCTGGTTGATGATTGTAGTCTAGGTAGTCTACTAAGCCTGGCAGGCTCACTGTGTCCAATATGTTCTGCTTGCCACTTTGCTGTTAGCAAACAGGAGGATGGCAGGAATTGAAAATAACCCTTTGTTTGTATGCCTGGCGCTCTGTGTGTCTTACTAAATTGTTACATTGACCCATCTGGGTCCCGTCATCCAGAAATCAGCTGGTCATTGACCCAGTAAGCGCTCCACATGCCCCAGGCCGTTCAGTCTGGATGCTTTGTGTGACTGTCTCTTGCTGTCTCCTTTCATGAAATGTTTGCCTTCATTCTTAGTCTACTTTCCCTTGAATGCTTACTGTATTGGACTCTTTCCTCTGTCATCTTGAGCATAATTAATAATTCTTGCTTCCTTCTTGTAGAGATAGAAGAAGGCATGAGAGAAAGGGGTCCTTTCAGAACTCCCTTAATTCCTAGTTCTATCTCATTGATTTAAAAAGGAGGGTAAAAAAAACCTTCCACGGATTTAGGGTGTTTTTTTTCTCACTAAAATGCAGAAGAATTTAGTTTTTCAATTTAGAAAGAGATGTAGGAGAAATGAGAATGGCCTCCTGTGGAATGGTTGTGTTCCAGCCAGAATTAAACTGAGCCCACACATTTCTAGCTTATGTCAAAAGCCATAGACACTTGATGAGATGCTGAAAACCTGAACTGGAAATAAGGTTGTTGAAATTAACTGGAGTGGCTCAGCATACAAACTAGTTGTACCATTGAAGGACACCCCAAGTGCTGTTGACTGTCAAATTTTTAATAAAATAGTTCCTGAGAGGGGTTGGAACTCAATGATCTTGAGGTCCTTTCCAACCCTAACTGTTCTATGATTCTATGTCTTCCATTGTGCTGTAAAAAAAAAAATAAATAAATCTGTGTGCCTAACTAATGTTACTGCGCTGAAAGAAAAATCTGAGCTACACTGAAAAGCAGAGTTGCATTTTCTTGTAATAATTTCTTCATTTGTGAGGAATTTGCCAGAAATTAGTCCTGGATGTCTTGAATAAGATTTTGATTGGAGATCACATACGGAATGAGGAGGTGTTAAGAGCACTGTGCCTTCTCTAACAGCTTGATACTAATTCTTATGAAAGCGACAAGTCTTTTAGATAGCTTTATTGTTAAAGGCCTGCACAGTTTAACTGTGGAGAAAAAAAAAATAAGGAAAATAAATTATGATAAGATTTTTCTTTTATCACTTTCAGAAACTTCTCTGGGGTACATCACTAACCTCCTCCACAGCTGTTTCCCTCCCATCAAATCCATGTATTCCACACTGACTGGTGTAATGTATGAAGAATGGTACTACAAAGAGACTCAGAAATACGTAAAGATCCCCATGCCTTCCCTGAATATTTAAAATAGTCAACAAAAACATAGTAATTTCAACTCTATTTCATTTGATCTAATACTAAATTAGCTGCTCTTGGGATATCCTCTTTTTAATCAGTCAGAACACATTTGTATGCTCACATGTTTTTCTGTGGGCTTCATTGAGAGTTAAGGAATTGAACAAAACTGCTGCAAGTAGAGATGAGAGACTTCCACTTCCTTTTGCCTATATCGCTAGATCATTTTGACCTTCTGATATTTTGGGCATGAAAATGATAAAATCTGCTTTGCTGTTTAGAACCAGGGCCATCACTAATGTCAGCTCTCCACTACACAATGAAAACTCCATTATTTCTCCAAAACCCACTGAGTCAGGCATATCAGAGCCAGAACCAATTCCAGGTTTTAGTTTGGGAAAATGAAATGTAAAATTCTTGGGAAGAAGCAAAGATAAGGTGAACTTTCTTCTGGGAAGTCCGTATGAGAAAAGGAGAGGAGTGAGCTTGTGGGAAGAGCAAAGTATCAATGATGCATATGTAATTGTGAGATTATTTTCTTTTGATTTAACAATAAATATGAAAACAGAGATCAGCAAGACCAGAACCCTTATGGTATTGGAGGTTGCTAGTCATGCTGCTGCCATCTTCTAATTTACTTTTTTTGTGTGAGGTCTAAAAAAATGAAAGTAAGTTATATATGTTTTAATAAAAATAAAATATTAAATAAAATACCCCAAAACCACCAAAAAAAAAAAAAAAAAAAAAAAAAAAGGCAAGCAAACAAAAAAGCCCCAAACTCCAAAACCCCATCCGAATGAAAAATGTCCAAACACACTCTGGAGGGGGTCGGGTATGTGTGGGGGAAGCCCCTTGAGTCCATTAATTGCATTGCATGCAATTCTAAAAGAAACAGCTTTGGATTAGCTAGCAACTGAAAATCCCATAGGAATGGGTTAGCTCATGTACATGCTACCCATGAGAAAAAAAAAATTGTCACATATTTTGCTTAAGGTGTGGGAAGAAAAAATCAAATCAAATAGCATTTTACAAGCACATGTAATAACTTGAATTTAAAACAAGATATGTATTATTCAAGTAATTCTAAGCATGGTATAGTAAATTTTTCATGAGGGTTAAGGAAAGAATGACAGAAATATCATTTAAACTGAGCGTTTTTGATGCTGAACTTGAAAGTGGGGGATTTAATGGAACTTTTTTTAATATGATGAGTCTTGGATAACATCATATTTGGCAAAGTGCTTTATTGGTTTTTGGATTAGAGTTTTTTCGTACATTTTTTCTCTTCGAACTAATAAAATTGATGTAGCTGTCAGTATGGATTTGATCCCTATTTTGTTTTGCCTCAACAGTGTAATCTCAATCAGTCTAACTTGCTTTTATGCTGCATTTACAGCATATAAAAATGACAAATCATTCATGTCTCAGTGCTGATATTTTATCAAAAGTTTGAATGAATATCAAGGCTCAGGACAACAGAAAAGGATGAGGCTCAGAACAGCAACAGCTGTGTGACAGCACGGGCTGAACAGATTCTTACGTTGTTACACCACTGCTCAGTAGTGCCTTGTGTTAGCAGCCGTGTATAAATCAGCTTTGCACTGGCGAGTGCATCCTCATTTGTTCTGAGCAAAGGTAGCAGAATCCTTGGTGATGAGGTTTAATAGGGAATGGGTGAGGTCTTTGCTTTAACTTTCACCTTGCCCCTGATTTGAGTGTCACTTCTAATGGAATCTTTGCATCTTCTTTTAATCTTAGTTTCCTTCCTGACTTCTGCAAAAGGGGTGGTGGTGGTCTTGAGATTCATCAGAAAGGACCTCAACTATACTGAGTAAACTAAGAGTGAGAAAACTGAGGACTTTCTATTGTATTGGGTGCTCTCGTGAGACCTCACTTGGAATATTGTGTGCAGTTCTGGTGTCCTCAAAATAAAAAGGACATGGAACTGTTGGAACAAGTCCAGAGGAGGGCCACAAGGATGATCAGGGGACTGGAGCACCTCCCATATGAAGATAGGATGAGAAAATTGGGGCTGTTCAGCCTGGAGAAGAGAAGGTTGCGTGGAGACCTCTTAGCAGCCTTCCAGTACCTGAAGGGGGCCTATAGGGATGCTTCAGAGACTCTTCATTAGGGACTGTAGTGAGAGGACAAGGGGTAATGAGTTCAAACTTAAAGAGGGGAAGTTTAGATTGGATATGAGGAAGAAATTCTTTAAGGGTAGTGAGGCCCTGGAATGGTTTGCCCAGGGAGGTTGTGAATGGTTCATCCCTGGTGGTGTTCAAGGCCAGGTTGGACATAGCCTTGGGTGATATGGTTTATTGGGAGGTGTCCCCGCCCATGTTAGGGGGGTTGGAACTAGATGATCTTAAGGTCCTTTCCAACCCTAACTATTCTATGATTCTATGATGCTATATAGATTTTAAACTTTTAAAAGCAGGGGCTGTTTTTTCCACAATGTTTTCATGTAACACATGTCTCAAGTGAGGCATCTAGGTGGCTCTGTTGAATGTAAAAATGTATGAAGAATTAAACTCTGATAGCTTGAGATATGAGTTTGCTTTCCTAGGAATTCCTGTGCTGCTTGTTTTTTCTTAAAACAGGCTTTGCCTAAACTTTTTTATTCAACAGTCTTTTATTTCTGGCATGTAAGATGATGTTGATAAAACAGAAATCCCTTGAGCATTTTTTGTTGACCAGGCAAAATGTTTCAGGGGAAGAAGTTGCAGAGAAGCATTTTTCAATTAGTTTCTTAGTCTCTAACTTGTGATGAGTCACGAGCAGGCAGGAATGTTAGCAGTGAATTTATCCTCCAAGGTTCCATCTCATGTGGCATTTGAGATGATTAGAGAATTAGGAGGAGGGATTAATGTGAAATATCAGGCACAGGAGCTTCTTGTGCCAAAGTTGGAGGATCAAATATCAACCTTTGGAAATGAATTGCAAGTGCTGAATCAGAATTATAATGCTCTAAATGAGAGCGCTGAAAGGGCTATGCATTTATCTGTAGCATTGGTAAAGGATAGCCTGGGACTTCACAGGAAAATGGAAGTTATACAAATCAAATTAAAATGAAGAACTGGATATAACTAAGGATATGGTGTAGGAGTTGCTTCATCTCTGTGTTTCAGCTGCAGTTGATGAAGTGCAGAGTTTTACTGTGTTCCTCAAAACGTTTCTTTCCATTGTTAAATATATTTGACGTTGAAGTTTTTAGTGCAACTCATCTTATTTCTTCAGAAGGCAATAAAGCAGCAGTGATGTAAATGAAAAGTACATGACAAGAAAATCACTATTATTGCATAAGGACGAAATATATATTTTATTCTCATACAAACTCATTTGGGGGAGTGCAGTCTGCATCTTAAGACAGATTCTTGCCAGTACAGGCTTCTTGTATTTTGATTGTTAAATTGTCAAACTTTCACTTTCACCATCTTCCTAATGTAAATCTATGAGTAACTGCAAATAAAATATAAAGCACTTTGTTAGAGGAATATGGTTAGAGCCTTCTCTCAAATGTATCCCTTGCCAGTGAAGTCTTCTTTAGTGTAATATTTTCTTGGAGACTCTGCAAATGTGTTTGCAATTTCTGATCTTTTTCCAAAATGTGTGAAACCAAAGCAGAAGCAGATAAGGCTGATGAATGTGTGTAATGTCGCAGCTCCATTGATAAAGATGCTATCCAAGCATACCTATATCCCTTTTAATATAGAGATCAGAATATAACTGGACGTGGAAGCTAGTGCAATGTTTGTGTAATGTTTTTATTAAAACTAGAAGTGCTTTAACCTGAACTTTCATCTTCACATGAGGTTTTCTTGACATAATCTGTTTCATTTCATGATCATGCAGACTTGCCCAAGTGATGCAGGGGAGTGAAAAAAAAAAAAAAAAAAAAAAAAAGGCCTAAAAGCGCCACTGCCAGGAGGTTTCTCAGAAGAAAGTGAACAGGAACTGAAAACATTACAGATGATAAATGGCAAAGAATATGTCAGTGATAGGAAGAAGTTCTAGAGATAAATTCTCTGGGTATGTGGAACGGACGAGCAGTAAATGCATGTAAAGTAAGGATAATACTAAGATGTGTACAGAATGAAGAATATGGACATTTCATTTCAGCTTCTACATTATAAGTAGTTAATTGCAATAATGAATATGTGGCATAGTATTTGGGCTCATCTCTTGAAAAATCTTCACTTCTTACTAGTAAAGAATCTCCAGTGTTTCTTTACCATGGGAGAGTGGTACACTATACAGTACCATTTGGTTTGTGTTTGATCACTTACATGTTACTAATGAACTGTGATTGAATTTTTTAGGCAAGTCCTTAAAGTCCTCCCCTCCCCTTTTCTCTCCCCAGCCTCCCATACGTATTTTCTAATTTTAACCTTCTACACTATCAACAATCTCTATAAATAAACAAATGAAGGAATTGAAGCACAGAAAAAGTGACTTAAGTTCACAATCTAAATCCTTGATCTCTTGAGGCTCTGTCTAGTGTCCATCATGGATGACAACTTTTAGGTGGTCTTTAGAATTTCACAAGTTGAGCTTATGTAATTTGCCCTTTTCTGAAGGTAATATAGCACTTTGTTGCCAGGAGTTTGTTTAGCCTAAATAAAATGATTCTGTAATCTTAGTTCTTTTCATTTGGTTTGTTGAGGTTTAGTTGTGTTAGAAGTATGTTGGAAATAGAATCTCGGTAAAGAGATGGCAAAGACTGAAGAGGTAGTAAAGGCAACTGCTGTCTTTTAAAAAAGAGATTCCCCTCAGCACTGGGATGAGTTTTGTTGTCAATATTAAGGATATATTGATATATGGCCAATAATATGGGTATATTATTCATACCAAGCCTTTTCAGTGAGTTGAAAGCACTTCAAGCTCTTGGCCTACTAATCTGGCTTATTTTTCATAAAGTACTGTTAAGAAAAATTTTAAACAATTTTTATACCAACTTTTCATGATTTAGCATGAAAATTAATTTCCTTGAAAGAATCTTCTTGCTATCTCCCTAAAATAAGCTTTTTTTTTTTTTTTTTCCTTCTGAGGCCAATTTATAATTTCACTAGCTGTGAAACCCCTGAAATCTCTAGCTGTATTGAAACTAACAAAGAAAATGAAAGTCCCTGATATTTGTTATTTTTGAGAAAGTTCCTATCTCTAGATAATGAATTAGGCACAACTAATTAGCTAGACACCACAACTGTGAAGATTCCTGTTAACTGAACTTCAAAGCTTTCATGCTGACTGTTTGCGGCAGAGTGTTCATGCTACGATCATCACTGCGCTTGTTGTCTGTTGCTTTTAATAGTGTCAGCAGTAACATGAGATATGCACTGATTTCTTTAATAGAAGCTGGAGGTATGAGAATCTTAGTGATAGTAATAGGCTTTCAAAACCTGCCTGAAGCATATACATATCTTGACTGACACACTGATATGGTCAAATTTCATAAAAATTTCCAGTTATGAAAACTGTGTCTAAAGGTGTGTTTTGAGCCAGCCAACAGGACAGGCTTTTTAGTTTATCATGGCTTTAGTTTATCCTGGTAATAGGGGCTTTTTCTCCAGCAAATTTTTAATAAGGTGCTGATGTAAGAAGAATCTATGTTCTGTGTTTTAGTGTGGGCCTGTATTTCTCTCATAAATGTGATTTTGTAGATTATTCCTGTGTGCACAAAGTTCTCTTAATTCACACTCTAAAGGTGTGGAAGTCCTTGTAGTCATTCATGTGATGGCATTTGTTTCCCCAGAGTGCATGCATACCTAATGCTCCAGGTGGGAGACTAGACTTGGGAATCAGCCAGCAACAAACAGGAGGATAAGGCCTAATAGAGACAGAAAGGGCAAAGACCTGTGCCAGCTTACATCCAATCAGGATTTCAGTTACCTTAGGCAAAGAACTGAGAAGCTCTGGCAGTATGCTTCCTAGGAGCTTGGTGGTTCAGCCAGAGGTAAAAACCAAGTCAGAGTCCCATGCAAATAGTTGTTTTTATTTTTCAGTGAGCCCATTATTTCATGCTTATAAATTGGATATAGTATTATTTCCAAGTTGAAAACTTATGGTTTGCTCAGTTGATCAATTTCTTTAGGTTCTTCTGTACTCTGAATTTTCCTTAGGGGTATTTGCAACATTTTTCAAAGCAGTGTTGGCTGCAAGTTTAATTGACTTCCTGATTATTTTCCTTTCTGACATTTGATTTGAATTTTAATATGTTTAGCGTTAATAATAGTCTCTGCCGTAAGGAATTTACAGTAGGATATGTAGAATATGTGAATGAGAATGTCTTGTTTACAATTATAAATTCACCTCTTGCAGCTATTGTGAAAGCACTCTCTTGAAGAATGGGACTTGAATAAAAGGCAGTTAATAGCTTGGCCTTAACACAGCTTCTTCCTTATGCTAGTCAACACCTTCAGAAAAATAATATTGATAAAAGACAGTAACTGTTCAGTGTTCTCACAAAATTTCTGAAACATAAGTAATATCTTTTTCTCCTTTACTTTTTCCATATACCCTTTATTTTTTTGTACTTAAATCGGTGCTCTGATGAATGGATGTGCACAGAGCACTGATCCTTATCTTATTAGCCTCCTGGATCTGATTTTATCTCACTTAGGCAGAATTTGGCTGCAGCTCAGCACTTGCTGTTGTCAGATGTGTTACCGGGCATACTAGGAGCTACTTTGCTATTGTAGTGGATTGCTGGATTGGGGACCAGCGCATCCCTGTCCAGCAGAGATCTGAGTAATGTGCATACTCTTAGGAAAGTGTCCAAGCTGTTGACCTTAGTGTTTGTTGCAGGGATGGTGTGACCTGATAGTGCTTTATTGAACTTGTGCCCTCTTCGTTTATTAAGTACTGATGATTCCTTCTACCATAGCCCACAATTTTTGAGGCTCGGTTTCATTCTACAGTGCTGGGCTTTGGCCAGTTTGCTTACCATTACAACTCTCATAAGAATTAAGTTTTACAAACCCTTAAAACACTATTAATAAGAGGACAGTTGGTTCCAAATGGGTTCTTTTTTACCAGGGTTTTTAAAAACGATGCCAGATCTAACCTATATGCACTTTACATACATGTAAACACACTTATTGTTAGAGATCAGTGAGACTTCCATGCACAAAAGAATTGCTCTAACGCAACAGGTTTCACTTTACAGAGCATGTCTTGGTTTGTAGTTTTCATGGTTATGCAAACTTGGAAAGTAGTAACTTTCAATTTACTTGCATGTGAATATGGATATACAAGCAGAAACTTCCTTAGGTGAACCTGGCAGAAAAGGGAGTACCTTGTGTGGTGCTCAGCTGCACAGACGGCACTTGTATCTACTGGTAATCACTGAGAGCAGTTTACAGTAGGTTGGATTAACACAGTTTATACTGAGATGATACTCCTTTAATATGATGTGGAGATCATAGGCTATGAAGTTGTGGTAGTTATTAAGGAGTTATGAACAATCTTGTTTGCTTGAGTTTAAAATCTGTAACCCCTGGCATTTAAGGCCCCCTCCATTGCTCTAAGTTAATTGAAGTTTTTAGCAATGATAGGTTTTCATACTCGGTAGTTCCCTTTGTCCGTTGCTTTGATGGTTCACTGGTATGGTATAACTAGAAAACTGTAATATTTTTCAAGCTTACATTTGAAGAAGTGTTAGATCAGAGGTCACATGTGGGCCAGCTGCGCAATTTCAGCAGCTCAAGCAGAAATGAGTGTGAGTGGGTGCTGCATGCCTGTTTTCTTTGTGGGAAAACTTGGTTATTGAATCATCCCTGTCAGGCAATTTGAGCAGCTCTGGTTGCACAGTTGGACTCTCTTCTTGGACTTTGAGTAGCGAGGCTTACTTTGTGCCTGGTTGTCAGAATATTTTACGGATCATGCTTGTAATTTTTCACTTGCCTGAGTTTTCTACTGTTTAACCCTCAGTTCAGTGATCAGGGCTGCAAGCCTTTTCTCGTTTCCTTTTCAGAAAATGCTTGCTTCATCTGAAAATCTTCAAAAGTATTTTTCTATACTAAGCTGAAATGCTCTTGTTTTCTTGTTTGCTTTTTAAAGTCTCCTAGAATAAAAGACTGCATTGCTGGTTCCCACTCTGTCTCAGCATGATCATCCCCTGGTGTGCTTTCTGTGGTTTTGACTAGGAAATCCATCATAGAGCTTAGAAACTTTTCTGGTGGAAAAAAGTAATTTAGCAAGTTACATATTCTCACAAAAGGTTTTGGTTTTGAAAGATTGGGAACAGCAATTGGGTTGAAAAATTCAGAGTGATCTCATTCAGAGATGCTCACCTTGAGAATGGTGGGAGTAAAACAGGCTTTATCCCACTTATAAAGCTGCTTTCACACAGGAGGACATCACTTTTAGCTGTACTAATGCGTAACAGATGCCACTGAAACAGGGAGAGTCACCCATGTTGTGTGCTACTCTGGGAAGAAAGTTTCTGGGAGGCAGGGCCTCTTCTTGCTGCCCATGAGGGGTGGAGCAAGGCAGTGTTTGAAATAATGAGGCCCTTAGTGGCATGATTTAGTGGTGGACTTGGCAGTCCTGGGTTAAAGGTTGTACTTAATGATCTTAAAGGTCTTTTCCAACCTAGCTGATTCTATGATTCTATAATTAGCTATTCTCCTGCCCCTTAAATCCACCCATTATATACTAAATACAATGTGATAAAGCTGCATTAGTGCTGTGCATCAATTGGTATAGCACTGTTTAGATCAAAATCCCAAACTGCAAGTGTCATGGTCCTGCCACTTTTTCCAGCAAGATGGCTGTTCATCAGGGAAATGTTATTTCCATGAATAACATTTAACAGCATCATGTTTACATGCATACCATTAATTCTTGAAGTGCTTCATTAGTGGTCTGAGTCTGGTTTGCTTTCCATTCTTCACAGCAAAGTTGCTAAGGGCCTGTTTTGCCAAAGCAGCTTAGTTTGCTGAACTTCATTCTTTTTTGTTGTTGTGAAATGCTGAAGTTAAAATTAAATGGTATTGGAACAATAGAGTCAAATCCATTCTCAAAAGCATTGCAGTCATGGCTGTAAGAATTTTACATTCTGGCGCCAAGTATTTTAATGTTGAAAGGGAACCCAGTTTTGCAAACCTGCAAGTGGAGTTGGAAGCTGTTTCCTGATTGCTAATTGGCTTTTGAGGGGCTAAACAAGCATAGCTGGGGCAGCATCACTAAGCCCTCAGAATCAGTTTTAGTTTAAGTTATCAGGGCTGTTTATCTACATGCCTCAAAGTGTTCTTCACATTTTTGCCCATGAGAAACTTGTAATACTTGACATGTGGATGAAGATGTTTACCCAGAGTTGGCAGTATAAAAGACAAAATACTGAATTGCACTGACTTCTTGACTTCTTGTTTCTTCTTGATGTATTTTCTTTTCCTTACAGTTGTTTTATAACTTTTGTGGATATGCTGTCATCTTTCAGTCAGCTACTATTACTTGTTAGTTAGAAACAAGTATTCACTATAGTTGTCCTTTTAAATCAAGATGAAAAAAAGCAAGAAAAAAGTGTGTAAAGGCAGAAGGATGCAGGAAGCAGCTAGCAAGGTAAAAGGGTGGCAAAAATGTTGGAGCAAAAAGACAGAGAAGAGAAATCTAGCTTGCCGAGAGAAAGCCTAATGGCATCGAAAGGCAGCTTGTAATAGTGTTATTCAGAACTTATGGCATTTAACAGGATTGGGAAGGTGTTAGGTTAATATTTTTAATTTTTTTTTCTTCCTGGGAATTTGGTCAGTTAAATATAGGCCTCAGTTCACTTCCTGATTGGAGTTAAATGTATTCCCAGAGATGAAGCAGTGTCTTTTCTTCTCTTTCTCTGCTTCAGCTCCTTTTCTTTCCTTATTCCTTTTTGTATCCCATTTTCATAAATTATCAGTTTGCTCTCTGCAACTTTGTTTTCTGTTTCAGTGACGTCTCTCTGCTCCACTTAAACATTTTTTTGCCTCCACTGCACTTCTGCTTTAGCTAATGCCTTCCTTTCTCTGCTTATTTCTTTTTCCATCCTCTGCTGCCCTCTCTGATGACTTTCTCTCTTTTGCTTCACTCCTTATTTGCTGTTCTTTCCTTTGCTCCTGATTTTTTGATCCATTGCTATGCACCTTTGCCTATTTTATGGCCCTTTTTCTTTCTTAATTTCCTTTCTTCCTTACATCTGGTAGTATTAAGACAACCTATATCTTAATGGGTTTTCATACCACTGGGATCAAGGTAAAATATTCAGGCCAATGAAATTATATTTGAGTTGGAATTAAAGGCAGACTTCTGCATTTTTCCTCTTTTTCCTCTCTGACGATAAGACAGGATCAAAAACCTCTTGTGTGTCAAAACTGTTTTTCTAGTTGTCAAAATGAGTTTTAGCAGCTGATAATTCTGGACCAAATGTGCTTCCAATAAATTTATGATTGATCTCAAGCTACATCAGGTTGTTGGGGTTTTTTTTATGAGTTACATTAGCATCCTAAAATTTACAGTGAAGTTTGAGAGCACCATTACCTGTGACGCGTGTAAAACACATCCCTGAAACTGAGACAAGAAGCACAGTAAGACACATCTCCTTAGATACAAGATCAAGTATATAAGATAGGTCTAAAGACACGTTTTTAGAGCCAAATGTTTATTAAAAATCTTCCCCTGGTGAGGTGAGCCATCAGGAAGTCCGGAGATGGAAATGGATTTACAACAAATCTTGCAGGAACCCTGACCATGGCAGAGCAAAGAAAGACTGAGAGTTTTAGTCACCAGCTCCAGTGGCTTTTTGTCTGTTCAGCTGTGGAAGGTCTTAGTGGTGAGGCCGCCCCATAACATTATATGAAACTGTTGGTTTGGGCTTTCTTTTTGTCTGCTGTGGTGCTGTGCCTTTACTGAGGAAAACATGTATTTATTATGTCAAGGATTAGGACTATTTTGTGTTGCTGAAGTGCTTTCTACCTCGAAAGGAATATAAAAATCTGTAGTTTGGTCAGAAGGCTCATTTTCCCCCTCCATAATAGATTTGAGTAGAGAATGTAGCTTTAGGGATAACCCCTTCAAAGACTTAATATCCTTAAAATAGCAACTTTTAGAAACAGTCTTGATTTCTTTCAGTCTTGCAGTGGAATATCCCTAATACCACAATCTTACGTAGTGTATTCCTTCCATAACTTTTGAAGAATTTTACAAGCGAAGTCAGTATCCTTGTTCACATTTTACTACCAACCTTATACAATAAATGTTTAAATCTTGTAAAACATTTTTCTGCTTTTTCCCGAAGCAGTGGTGTGAAATCCTGGCCTACCTGAAGTTGGTGGCAGAAAGCCCCATTAACCTCCAGTGGAGCAACACCCTCAGTGCCTGTCATCTATTTTACTTTCTCAGTTCTTAATACTCTGGAAAATTGAATTCACTGAAGCAACATCCCCTTCAGGCCAGGCTCTAGGGAATTCTAGCTGCAATTCAGCCTTTAGAGATGTGGATGGATCATAAGCTTTTGCTTCTGACAAATGGAGGAACAAGGGGGACCTGGAAAACCCAGTATTCTTTCTGCAAACTTTCTAAAAAATATTGCTCAGAAAAAAACTCAAACCGAAGAGTGTTTCTATAAGGGATCCTTGCTTTGAGCATGCCAGTTCTCTTTCAACAAGCTGCGTCTCGCTGAAAGAGGGTATTTCTTGACTCATCCAGATATTTCAGTGGTGCAACAAAAGGGTTCAACAATATGGGACTGATAAAGATTAGTAGCTGAACTTCAGCAGTTCTTTTAAGTTTATAGTTTCAGATGTGAGGTAAAGAGCAACTAAAAGAAATCAAAAATGCTTGAACTGCAAAAATGCAATACAGAGTTTTCTTCATTCTCTGATACCTCTGTAGGTTGTCAGTAGCAGGATGACTTAACCTTCTCTCTTGTAAGTTAAAAGGGGCACCATCCATAACTCCATGTTTCTTCCTTTGGTATAAATGTCTACATAAATGTGTATCCAGTGGTTGGCTGTAGTCTACTCTGATTGGAAAAGGCAAAGTGGTGCTTTCTGCAATGAAAGCACAGGCTTTATTGATTAACCGTGTGCATCTTAACTTTTTAGTTACATGATTTTCTAGATGCTGAGGTTGAGTCAACTTGGATAGTCAGACACTCAGAATTTCTTAACTCTTCCCTGTCATACATTCAAGTCTCACGAGCCTTCCATGATTTTCTGTGCTTTAAGCTGCTTTTGGGTACAAAAGCAGTGACCATAATTGCTCTCAAAACAATTTAGAACTCAGGAGGCATGGGTTTATTTTGCAGTCATAATTGTTTCTACTGTGTTAATAGCCCCCTGGGTGCTGCTCTTACGTGCAGAAATTTTGGATGCCACACATCAGCATGTGGCTCCAGGGCCCACAAAATTATCTTATGGCCATCCTAAATGCTGTAAAGTAGTTACTAAATTTCAAACTTTGCTCTTACTATTTTCTCTGCTGTCTTAATCTATCTAATCTATCTTAATCAAATCTTGCTAAATATTTTATGTTTTATAGCTGCCCAGAGATTTGTTTCTGATGGGCTTATTTTCATAAAAATCACCCACCAGTTTAAAGCAGAATCCCAGCCTAACCCAGAGAGATCCACTCTGAGCACAGAAGTTGGCTGGCTGTGTAACCCTACAGCAAAGCCAATTCAGGTTTCCTTATTCAGGCTTACATCTGCTTTCTCCTTCTCAATTTCCTTTAACAGTGTGCTTGAACCAAAGTCACACAGGTGCATTCTCAGAATTGTCAGGACCTGGGTGGATAACTGAGCTTCTGTGCCTGTTCAAGCCATTCAACTAATAACAAGAAAGGTGGATTCTTTTAGTTTTTAGGACTGAAGATTTAACTCTTTGATTATGGCTTGTAGATTTATGATCACTTAATCCTGACCCCTCTCTGTTTGCTAGAATACATGTGTATTGCCTACTGCTTTGATTAGTACACACTAAAAAGGCTTTGTTTTACTGTCATCGTTTTTATTTGGCCTCACAGCAAGTTCTGTGTAGCAGTTTCCTGAACCCTGTATGGAGGGTCCCTGTCCCACCCAAAGATATTTTGCATGTAAGTGCCAGTCACTTTCAAAGCAGAAAGAAATACATTAATCAAAAAAGTGATTTTGTTTAAAGTTCTGCTCCCACTTGGCCCCATCATGTGCACGCACTTTGAACACTGCAAGGGCAGCAAGACTTTTTCGTATGCAGTGATTAAGAGGTAATGGGCGTTTGCAGTGAGGGAAACTACATAAGAAAAAGAAGGTGGTATGGGGGAGGGAGGGCACAGCATGAAGAGAAACACTTCTGTGGTTCTGTCTTAGTTTAAAATTGTAAGGGTATCACTTCTCATTGTAAGGGTTCAAAGGGTTAATATGGATTTTCATTGCATTGAGCACAGTACTTACAATAGTCTCGGTTTAAATTTTAAAGGACAGGTGAAAAGAGAGCGAGGAAGCTGAATACTTGCCTTATATGTTGGAGAAATTGTTCATTCAAGTGAAATGCTGACCTCTGTCATCCTGCCAAGCTGACTGGGCCCTAGGGTGAGTGGCTGCTTGAGTGCTCATTGCAAAAGTTAAAGCTGCCTGGGGAGCACTTTAAAAGGACAATGTCAAGGTTGGTATACCCAAAATCTGACCTATCGTTTTTTTTCCTCCCTCTTACATCTATTTGAAAAGTTCATGTCATTTGTTTTTATGTTTTTTAAAATAATCTTTTAATCTAAACCAAAATGCTTCAATTGCCATTGAAGGCCAGTGATTAGGAGGAGAACTTGTGAGAGGTTCAGTGTAGCGATATAGATGTTAAGAAGAAGGAAAAATCCTGAAATAAAACACAAGTATGTGGATTACCTTTGAATTAGGTGATAGTTAGTAGCAGAGAATTCAGGTTGAAATGGTTAAAAGATAAATGAAAAAGAGCAAGGATAATCTTTAGTAATGAAAATACAAATGTAAATCCAAATCGAAGTTCACAGTAAGTTAGAATAGAATAGAATCATAGAATAGTAAGGGTTGGAAAGGACCTCAAGATCATCGAGTTCCAACCCCCCCGCCATGGGCAGGGACACCGCACACTAAACCATGCCATCCAAGGCTATGTCCAACCCCGCCTTGAACGCCGCCAGGGATGAAGCATCCACAACCTCCCTGGGCAACCCATTCCAGGGCCTCACCACCCTCACAGTAAAGAATTTCTTCCGCACATCCAATCTAAACTTCCCCTGTTCAAGTTTAAACCCATTACCCCTTGTCCTCTCACCACAGTCCCTAATGAAGAGTCCCTCCCCAGCATTCCTATAGGCCCCCTTCAGGTATTGGAAGGCTGCTATGAGGTCTCCATGCAGCCTTCTCTTCTCCAGGCTGAACAGCCCCAATTTTCTCAGCCTATCTTCATACGAGAGGTGCTCCAGTCCCCTGATCATCCTCGTGGCCCTCCTCTGCACTTGTTCTAACAGTTCCATGTCCTTTTTATGTTGAGGACACCAGAACTGCACACAATACTCCAAGTGAGGTCTCACGAGAGCAGAGTAAAGGGGCAGGAGCACCTCCCTCGACCTGCTGGTCACACTCCTTTTGATGCAGCCCAGGATACGGTTGGCTTTCTGGGCTGCAAGCGCACACTGCCGGCTCATGTTCATTTTTTCATCAACCCACACCCCCAAGTCCTTCTCCGCAGGGCTGCTCTGAATCTCCTCCCCGCCCAACCTGTAGCTGTGCCTGGCATTGCTCTGACCCAGGTGTAGGACTTTGCATTTAGCATGGTTAAACTTCATTAGGTTGGCATCAGCCCAAGCCTCCATTTATTTTTATTCTAATAGTTTTTATTCTAGTTGTATGTGCTAATTCTTTCTCAGTAATATCAGTTTGTTATCTATAATTTGTTGTAACTGAAATATACCCTTCTCTCTTATTTTCTTTGCCTGATGGCTTAAATAAAAAACACATTATATCAGTATCATTTTTTCTATATGGTGTACTATCCCAAGACTCTCATCACTGTTATAACTTTGCTATGCTGCTTGCTACAGAAGTCTCACACAAGTATTGCACTTACTCAAATAATTCCTAGACTAATTGGAAAATAGATGGAACAACTACAGGTGCAAGTCATAAAATGAAAAAAAAAAAACAAAACAAAAACAACAACAACAACAACAAAAAAAAAAAAAAAAAACAAAAAACAAACAAAAAAAAAAAAACAAACAGGAAATAGTAAAATCAAAGTAAGGAAAACACTTTTGTACATAATTATGATGTTTACAGGAAGATGCAGGGGAGTGTGGAAAAAAACCACATCCTAAAACCTGGGCTCTGAGGATTGCAGTTCGCCTGTTGTTTACCCTGCAAAATTACAGAGAGCTCAGATAAAATAATCTTGTAATATATATGCATGATCACAAGGGGGCGACGGGATTAGGTTTACGAATTCGCTTTCAAGTTAAACGCATGAAAGCTTGAAAAGCTTATCTTGTTTTTAAAAAAGTTCCTGTGAACTGTGGGAATCACTTCTAATTTCCTTCTCAGTTCTGAATACCCCACACAGCTACTAAGGAAACCCTGAAATGTCACAATTTCTTTCCTAGCTCCAAAATAGTATCCTTCCCTCTCTTTATGTTGGACAGGCACCATCCCTTCCCACCTGAACTATCACAAACCATGCTGTGTCTTGAGAATATCACTTTTGCTAAACCTATGGAGGATATGTCATATTCTAGTACTTGCTAAGAAAGACAATGACTGAAAAAAACACAACCAAACACCCATGCCACCTTTTGCAAGACAAACCTCTACCGTAATTTCTACTTTTTTCTTTCTCTCTGTGGCTAAGATTTTACATGTTTTCTAAAGCAGACTAAAAACCCAGGCAGCAGTAAGGAAGCCGTCTTGGTTAAAAGATACTTTGCCTCCTGCCAACAGGGCTATTTAGTGTTTATCTCTATTACAGCCATCTGTAGCTAATTGTATAGTTATGGTAATAGTGCCCTCCAGAGGAATTTTGAAGGAATTATAAAACTCTGAGCTAATAAAAAAGATGCTTTAAAAATGAGTGCAATAAAAAAATTGAATGTTATTAAAATGATAAAATACTTGAACCTCAGGGGTAAAAATCTCAATATCAAAGCTCTTTCTATTTTGCATGTGCATTTACATCTAAGAAAACCATATCCTTGTTACAATAGGCTTCTTCATAGCCTGATGGCAAACATAAGTTTGCATAACTTCATTTGAATCAAGGATATAAAAGTTGATCAACCAAGCAAAGAATGAGGTAATTATTCCTAGTCTGCTGCAGGCATGAACAATGTATTGGGTGGGCTCCAGATTTGCTATAGGATGTCTGGAATTTTTCTGGACCTGCTGCTATAATGTAGCCATGACATGGTTAATTAAGGCAGTCAGAAGTAAGCGCAGATGTTCAATAAGGTCTGTGGATAAGGTTTATTTTAATATAAACCATGCTTATATTCTCAAATTCCAATATAAAGGCTCTTTTCATGGCCGTTGATTATAACATGCTGTGACTTTAGGCCTCAAAGGCAGGGCATGTTACCACGGTTCAACATGATATCTTATTTTAGACCATATCCTGGAGGCCTGCAGTACAGCCTTCTGAGACGACACCTCAGCACCTGAATGTCAGGTGAATTTAAATTTTCTTGGTTTTCTTTTTTTAGGCTCTCAACCTATAGGTCAAGTTGTTCTGTCTCACTTTCTGAAATCCCTGTCCCCTCCTCCTCCAAAAAAAAAACAACAACAAAACCCAACCAGCCCTTAATTAAAGCTGAAATGACAATGAGATCTTTATTCATTTGCTTTTAGGCATACTCGAGGCTCATGTTTGACCTGAATGCTGCAGGTTTGCAGTCAGGTGTCCAGGCTTGGAGCTTTCATCAGGACAGTTCCCATGCTAATGCTGCCAGAACTGGAAGGAGCAGTCTGGTCTTCCTGTGCTTGGGATCAGATGGTTCTGGTAAGTTCAGCAGTTCCTTGGGAAAGAAGGGAGATGGTTGTGCTGCTTGTGATATATCTCTTTGTCACCACCATCAGTCTGAAACTTCTAAGCTGAGTTTTCTTATTTTGCATGAACCTCAAAGGAGAGCAAAGTAAGCTAGGCATATAGGCTGGTAGGGAAGGGTGATAAGACATCACTGCTGAATGTAGGGAATGTACCTAAGCCAAAGCTTTCTGGTTTGTTTGTTTGGGTTTTTTTTCACTTTCCCCAGTGACTGTCGTCAAAAGTGTGTCTCTCCCTATGTGCATTCATGTCATCAGTTCATGGTGGTTTTGACCGTCTTGTAGGCCATGGTGATGGATGGCACTACATGGTTTTTTTTATAGGAGTTACCCTCCAACCCCCACCCAAAAGTACCAAGAAATTACTGTCTATGTAGAGACTATTGAACTTCTTAAATGAGGGGTTAACATGGGTTGGTGAATGGGTGGGGATGAGTAGAGTACTCTCTTGCTACTCTCTCTTCTTTTCCTAACTTGCTAGATGATTTGAACTCATTGTGAGCTGGGAACCTGTCCCTGGAAGATGGCAGCTACCTGTAGAGGTTATTGTGCATGGATACAAACTCCTTCTCCCTGCTTATCCGTACTTCAGTACAATTTTCTCTTGCCCTCCACACCTCATCCTTGTAGTTCCTTCCCAGTTGTACATGTGCAGCAGCTCATCTCTGATGTGAAGCTGTGTGCTGCTGACTCCCTTCTTGGGGTCGATTTATTCCTGCATGTGAAAGGAAGACAGAGCAAAGTGGAAAGGCCAGAGGGTCAGAAACAATAAGGGTTGTCTGGGCTGCCCAAAATAATGTAAGGCAAAACAGAAATCAAAGTCATGGCTACTGCAATGGGATGAGTAGAGTGTGCTTTTATTACGGCAGAAGTGCTGCAGTGTGAGTGTTTAGCCTAGCCCCAGTGTATGCACCTCACCCGTTTAATCTACAGGTCCAGTGAACAGGGTCTTCCCTGCTGGTCCCCTGGTTCATAAATGCAAAAACGTCATTAGCAAAACTAGCAGGTTATTGCAGGACCTGAAGCAGCAGAGAGCAGTTGCTATTACAAGAATAATCTGCGTTGGTACCATTGATGGGGAAGGTACTTTGGGGGTGATAGATGAAGGTGGATTCTCAGTGCTGCAAATATCTCTTTGCCAGCCATTCATTCATGGGCAAGTCTAGTTGTGGTGGAGGGCTGCTGTGAACTTAATTTCCACGTAGCAGTTTGCAGAAATATGTTTTATTACAGGTAAGCAGTCCCTTTGAATTATTTATGTAAAAACTCAAGTAAATTATTGTTGACTTTCATGCTGCAGGTAAAGTTTTAATGAAAACAGTATTGAATGCTTTCCTGGCATGTATATGCAACCTAAGTATGCAGCCAAATTGGCTATGTAAGCAGATGCTTTATATCCTGAATTGTGTATAAGGAATACTGTTCCCTTGGTTTAAAAAAATATCTATACATCAGTGAACTATATTTTTTTCATAAAACACCTTTTTTTTTTTTTATATAGACAAGTGTTTCAGTTGTACTGTGAGCAATTATGACACTAAAATTCAAGTCTGAAGAAAGATGTAAGAAGCTACCCATGTGCAGGAAGTCAGGAAAAATTCAGACATTGCATTATTTGGTATCTAGCGCTGCAATATGTACACTTGAAAATGTAAGCAGAACATTCTTGTGGAAGGGCAAATGGAGACAAGGTAAATTCTATGTAAGCAAGCTACTGTTTTGGCTTTAGATGCCTGCATTTTTATGCTGAAGCAGTTATTAGTTTGTTTGATAAAGACAGTAGAACTGATTCAGATGTTTTACTATGTTTACAGTACATACTAGGTTATAGTATCATACGTGTTGGTTTAGAGTATAAACGTGGTATAAGTTTTTATAATTTCACTGATTTCACTGAAGGTACCTGTGGCATCAATAAGAGGAAAGAAAGGACTCAGTTCTACTAGTTCATCTGAATACTAAACAACCACTGAGCTGGCATGTCAAGTGAACTAAAGGTCCACTCACAGCAGAGCCCAACAAGGAGTGCAATGGGTCTTTCTTACTATTTCCACTGCCCTCTTATATAGGTCACTTAAGAGCTGAATTTAAAGTCATATTTAAGTTGGGTTCTCTTCAAGGCAGTCATAGGATTAACAGCTCAGCTCCCTGAGGCAGCATGGCCAGGCTAACATAGTGAAGTCACCCTGGCTCTGGCACCCCAGCTGAGTTCTGCTGGAGTGGTTGAGCTCTGTGCTTTGGGGTGTTCTCTGCTCTGTTTTCGCTCTAGCAATCCTGTAGAGCCCCATACGCTATGAGCTGCAGTGGAAGAGGGTCTTAGGAATGGTGATTACCTTGACTAAATTTTCCGCAGGAAAAAGCCTGTTGTAGTTGGCTGGGCAGTCTGTCTTAACAGTGTGTTAGTATCACAAGGCTGTGTTTTTATATTTGTACAGTCTATGATATGAATAATTTCTGAAAAGTCAACAAACCCTATGAATACACTGGAATGACAAAGCTGAATTTCACAGAAAGCCATTGAGCAGGCACACACTGGACTGGGGAGACAAAAAGTAGCATAAGAAAACAGTGGAGAAAATCACAGAAGGTAAGAGAAATGGAATAAACCAGTGCAAATTGAAATGTACAAAGCTTTGTGAACAAAAGGTTTGCCTTGAAGTACTCTTCAGCTTTGGGATGTTTGACTCAGCTGAAACTGGTGGTTTGACTTCTTTTCTGAGGTGTTTAAGCTCTTTTCTTGGGTCACTTAGTGTTTATTAAGCATTTATGTGTCTGTATACACTGTATACACATATTAGGCTTTTATAGAGAGCTCTTTATAAACATACAATTTATATACATATATATGCATTTATGCACATACACGTATGTTTAGGTACATATAGTTATATGTAAGCCTACATATATCAGAGTGTATGTGTATATATGCAAATAAAATCTGCCTGTTTGTCTTATTTTAATTCCATATTTTAAGGTAGTTGCTATAGTTGCTTCATTTCAACACTTAATTTTCTCAGCATTTTGATTTTTTTTAAAGCTGGATTGTTTCTTCCATAAACAACTCCTAAAGTGTGCTGTTCCCTTCAGAGAATCAAAGTACAAAAGGTGTTAAAATAGAAGAGGAGATTAAAATCCATAGTCTGCATTTAGTCATGGCTAGCTTTGCAGTCAGTGCATGCAGGCTGTGGAGGTTGCTCTTTCACAACAGCGTATGTCAAACCTCAGGAGGGTATTGGTAAGTTAGTAATGTATATTATATGTAGGTGTCAGCAGAGCCTGTGAAAATGTTTTCGGAGAAAACCAAAATGTTTCCAATTTTTTTTTTCTTAGAAAAGTGAAACTTTGCTTCTCCCCCACCCCCCGCCTTCCTTCTCTGTCCTTTCCCCAACTTGTTCTGTGTGAGTAAATAGTGGACTGGTTTTAGAGTTGAAAAATACTTCTTGCCCTTTAGAGCAAATGTCGTCTTTACTGATGAATCATTTGACAATGACTCAACTACTGTATTGTTTCTGTTGCAACTTTTAGTTTCTTTGCCCAGCACCATCTGATCTGCTGAGTTTAACTAAGCAGGTAAGAAGACACAGTCCCTGCTTGACGAAGCTCCTAAATGAGAAAGAAATGAGGAGCTGTAATACATAAAAAAACAAACAAACAAACAAAAAACAAACAAACAAAACAAACAAAAACAAACAAACAAACAAAAAAAAAAAAAAAAAAAACAAAAAAAAACCAAAACCTGACAACCAAAAAACCCAAGCAAAACCCCAACAAAATAACCAATACCCCCAAAACAAAACAAAAAAAAAACCCACACAAGGAAACCACCAACAAAAAAAAAAAAAAAAAAAAACAACCCCCCCAAAAAAAAAAACCACAACAGATCTTATTTTTTTTTTTTGAACCAGAATTCTTGTTCATCTGATGCTTCAGTGTAACAAAATCTCAACATTTGTCTTTACTAGCGCATGTAAACAGCATGTTGTACCTATGTAATTTTTTATTGCCTTGGTGCAGCAGTACTTCAGAGCACTGATGTGAGAGAGGGTAGTATCACACGCAGTTTTCAAGCCAGGATCTCAACAGTCATCAGTCATTCCCATCAAATGCAACTTTGACAGGGGTGTTTGTCAGT
Source organism: Amazona ochrocephala (assembly GCA_039720435.1). Taxonomy (NCBI): domain Eukaryota; kingdom Metazoa; phylum Chordata; class Aves; order Psittaciformes; family Psittacidae; genus Amazona; species Amazona ochrocephala. Next base: position 66,250,357 of record CM077880.1, on the reverse strand, counting down.
GATGATGATAGATACGATGACATTCCCTGCAGCTGGACATAAAGTTTATTAATTTCTGACGGGCTAGTCCTTTCCTGACAGTTCTGGGGAAATGACAGTAGGTGGCACTGGAAGAATAGTATCGCAGACGCTGGATCTGTCGTGAAATGGAGCAGTTTCCTCACTGGCTCTCCGTTTACTAGTTTTCCAGCCCCACGGATTGCTGAAACACTTTGTTGCATTTCCTTTGCAAGCCTGTTATTACTCGAAACCTCGAGGCTTCAAGTGCAAGCGCGTGGTTTGGGAAAGATCCAAGCAGTGAGTGAAGCAACGCTGAGAGCAAAAACCTGCTGAAGCTGCTGTATTGCATCTCGGGGTGTGTTAGAGTGACTATTTTGATAGCTCTTTACATGCAGCTTTATATCTGACCTTGTACAAGGTAGGTCTGATAAAAAGCTGCATGTAAAGAGCTGGCAAAATAGCAGTCCATGGGGACAGAATTATCAGACTTAGCTTGTATGAGCACACTCATATATGGTTAAATTGAATATATGATTCTTCTTTAATCTGAGTGAGATGTAGGCTTCTGACAGTTGGTGGAGCAGCGAGAGTGTCTAACAGAAGGAAAGGAGTTATCCCAGAGAGTATCCAGTTTCCTTTGTCTCTAGAGATTTTGTCCACATGCCAGCAAAAGAGGAGGAGACAATTCTTGGTAGTTCTAGGAGGAATTAGAGTAGAAAGTGACTCAGCAGTTCTCTGCCTACTACTTCGGTGGGAAGCAGAAAAATAGCGGACATCTTAAAAGCCTAATGAAATTCTGGAAATGTTCAGTTTCCCAAGAAAAATCTTCATAACCATGTCCTAGCACAGTTCATGTTAGGAATATAACCTTCTTTGTTTGCTTGGGAATACGAGCTCTTCCCACTCATATTTCCTCTATTTTCTCCATCCTCCTTCATTTACTGTGTTCAGTTTCTATGAGATGAAACAATATCACACTGCCATAAGCTCTGAAATGACAGCTCCTAAAATTGGTGCATTCCTTTCTCTCAGGATCGCCTCACAATAATCACTGGTAACAACTACAGTTCAGCACAAATGCCACCAAAGAGCTTGTGGAGCAAGTTGACATTTTGAGGGTTAGAGAATATATGGGAAAAAATGCATCACCCTTCACCAGCTGAAATAAGTTTTGTCCTTGGCTAACAGCTTTTAAATCACAATGACATCACCGACAGCTTTTTGCTGTACTTTGAAGGGCACAGTTTTCCCTGTAATGCTTTCTCAACTTATTGCTTCATTTAGTTTATCAGATATAAGATATCTGAGATTAATTATTAACTTGAAACTCTTTATCCTAATCTGTTCAGTTTTACTGCGTGGCTTTTTATATCTGAAATACTGTTTTGTTGATACTGACTCCTTTATTTTTGCTTGAGAATATTTTTTTCTTCTCTGTAACAACCTTGGAGTAGACCAGGAATGGGATTTTGTGTGAATTCTGAATAGATCAATGGAGCAATTTATACCTTTTTAAGGAATGGTATGAAATGTGAAGGCAGATGGTCCCTGAGGGAATCCTCTCTGCCTTGTGCCTGGAGCAGCCTTTGCTGTTCCCTTTTATGGAGGGTCTTGGGCTCTTTAAGGTCTGGGAAGATGTTTGTGACCAGTGCTGTATTTACTCCAGCTCTCCAGCAAGCCTTTTGCAGAGGGGCAAGGCTTCATCAGTCTTTGAGAAATGCCCCGGCATAGGGAGGTTCTTCTTCCATTAGACTGTCCTGGCTCTGCATGCTGAGGAGCCAAAGCCAGAGGGCCTCTGCCCTGCGGGATTTGTACCATCCCCTTCTCCAATGAGCAGACCTAGGAGTTCCTTTCAGAGCATGCACCACCAGTGCAGACAGGTGGAAGCTGCATGAAGATGAAGTAGAGTAAAATTTCTGAATCCTGTTCTGGTGTAGAAGTCTTTCAAAGAGGCAAGGCTTTCCTTTAGACAAGTTATCATGTTATTTTAAGCATGTTTGATACTTGTACTGACAGTGTGAGATCATCTACCACCATTTAGGGGAAAAAAAAAAATGGTTGGGTTCCCAAATTGAGAAAGAGAACAGATAAGGTGTTACCTTTTAATTCGCTGCTGTTCGAAATTTCCCTCGAGGAGGACATGAGAAAGAATCATTACCACATTAAACCGGTTAGACAGGAAGGAAAGCTTCTGATGAAAAAGTTACACCCCCTTGATACTGAAAGCACATAGGTCATCAGAACATGTCTGTGAACAGGAAGATGTAGGAGACTGTATTCTTCTAGCAATTATGTGTTTCAGGTAAGAGGTTGGAGCAGATATTCTTACTGCTTAGCAAATTGCCCGGTTGTCATCTTCTGGGTTCTGGTGAAAAAGGGGAAACCAAGCCCATGGCTTTTATGCTAGAATGCGTGTGCATGGTGAAGTAAGGAAAGAGCTCAGCAGCTACAATGTTGTGAGCACTGTGTCGTGCTGTCAAATCTCTTGATTTTTAGTAAATATTTTACAGAATTTGTTGGGATTCTCTCTTAAAATCCCTGACTCCAGAACCACATGATTATGTGAAAACACAGCTGTCATTTAAAAGGAAAAGGAGAGCTTCTTATCTGTAGAAGAAAAAAGCTAAACCCTCCAATATATGAATTCAGAAACCACAAGACAAAGGAAATGAACATAGAATCTTAACTTTTTTTTTTTTTAATGCGTTGTGTTTTTCTCATTAGTGGTTTTTGAAAATTCAGTGGTATCGATGCCCTTTGTACAATTCAAATGGAATAGTAGTGGCTGGCAAAGAGCCAGATCCTTTCCTGAACTTCCCTGAACTGTGCTGTTTTGAAAAGGATCAGGAGTTGGCCCAAATATGGGGCCTAGTCTTACTAACTAGACTACCAGGTAAGACTTAAATCACAGAGATTTACAACATGGCACAGTGAGTTTCCAGTGTAAATGGTTAGTTTTAAATGCAAGCCTTTGTAAAAGAGAGACAGTGCTACAAACAATGTGGTACAAACATCTGTTCCCTGCAAGGCCCTCTCCCTGCCTTGATCCAGGCTGGGAGAATCCCACTGCATTAGGCTGACTTCTTGTTACTCATGTGGACTTCCCCGTCCGCTAAGGAGAACAGGGGAGCCGAATGTATTGGCCAGCTTTTGGCATAATAGCTAAACTCCATGCTTTTAAATAAACGCTAGAAAAGCCATGTTTCTGCAGAGAATTATGGAAAGTGCAGGAGATAAGCATTCATATACCAATAGATGGAGGTGGGCTCTGTGTGTGCATGAATATTTGTCTGTTGGAGAAATATGGGATGCTACACATTGGAGTCTAAATGGTGAATGAGCAAGGTTAGCTGTTAGACATTTGTGTATCATCATAAGCAGAATTTGTTCGAAATGCAAAGGAAATATTTTAGAAATAGTTGAAAGGGTGTAAAAGCTGTATTTTCTTTGCCTGATCTTTCAGGTAGTCAAACTTCACTATGGAAGATGAGGCTCTATGGAAATATCATTCTTTTATCTCTGATTTTTCCTGAAACATTCAAATTTTCAAGATGGATGAAGGGAATAAGAGATGTTACCTTTCTTGATTTAATAGATACGTCCTTTTCTTTCATGTTGTTTAAGTTTTTTGTTTGTTTTTTTATAGAACTGCTTAAGAAATGAGAAACAGAAGAAGTTGTAAATAAGGACAATTTCCTTAAAAAAATAAAATCTTATTGCTATACTTCTTATTTTTTTTCTCCAAAAAAGGGTGTCATCTTAATCAGAATGATTAAGATGACAGGATTCACTCTGAGAGAAAGGTGCTGAGGCTTTGAGAATCATGCTTAGCTCACCATTCAAAGTCATGTCATCATTTTGGTTGTCTGGCTTAGTGTTATCTCATAAATGCCTTTTTTTTTTTTTTTTTTTTTTTTTTTTTTCTCAGAATGGTTAAAGGAAACCTAAGCACACAACATGTGGAATCGCTAAGTTGTGCCCTTGAAAATGTTATTCAGCCTCTTGGAGATTTCATTTAATCCTATTTAACTTTTCATTTCTCTTCTCATTCCTCACTGTGGGTGACAGGGGCCTATGTCACCTACAGTTTGACTTCAGATGAACCAAAAATAAATAAAGTTATGATGAATACCTTCTGTTGTAATATAGATTTTCATTGCAAGGAGCTATTACCTAAAATAAGACAATATGGATCTTGGGGACATATTGGAAAAGCTGGTTTTGGAGCTTAGCTTTAGCAATTTCTAAGTGCACATTTATCTCAATAGCTGGTTTGTTCGGGCTTTTTTTTTTCCTGCTAGGGATTTTTTTTATTTTTTTTTTATTGCCGCATTAAGTCAGATGTTTCCATTTTTTTTGTGTGTGATAAAGTACCAAACACAACTGTGTACTTTATGTAGTTCATTTTGTGTTTCAGGCCACATCTGTATCAGTAAATGAAACAGGCCAAGGCCTTGAGGGCAAGTGGCCCAGAATAGACTTTGATTTTAGAACTAAACTCCCTTTCTAAAAAAGATAGCCTCATGCCTGCTGACAGAAGTCTCCAGTACATGCTGCCCGTCTGAACCATAGGACTACTTGGCACATGCCTAAATCATATCAAGAAGTTTGCTAGTAACAGCATGAGTGATGATGAGTTTCTGCAGAAGCTCATGCCCTTGCCTGTTAATTTACTAAAAAAGATACAGGCTTTGAAAATTTATCTGTTTTGAAAAACAAAACTAAAAAAGTCTGTAATGGATTTATTTATATTTGGGTTTCTTTACATATGCTATATCCAAGCATTTGGGATGTAGTATTTTGAGTATTAGTTTGAGAGCCATGTCTTAAATGTTCTTTGACTTAAATGATTACATTAGGATTAAAAGTGGTAGAACGTGAAGACATTAAAGGCACAAGAGGAAGATGTAAATGAAACTGCCACTAAAGTGATAATACAAAGCTTTCCTAACTGCTTGGTTTACATGCCTGCATTGTGTGTTATACAAATGGAAAATAATTGATAATATTAAGATTTGCTACAATATTTGTTAGAATTAATATCTTATATTTAGATCAGTTGTTTTGGATATTCTGTTGCTGCTATTTAGGAGTCCATAATAAGATTTTTTTTATTATTATTATTTGATGATAATAACAATAAATATGTACTTGAATGAGGATCAGGCAAAAGACTTTTCAAGCTCCAGATTAAAAAAGCATTTCCATCATGTGGAGAAAGTTCTAAAGCAAGTAAAGACCAAAGAAATGTATTGCTTTCATCATACTAGATATTTTAGGGGTTAACTTTTATTCTGTGCTTCATTTCAGTGGGTATGTAGCTCCTGTTCTGAACATTACTCTTGACCTTGGAACTATTGTGGGACCTCCCTGAGGATTCATAAGACTGAAGAGAAGAATCAGCCATGGCATACTTTGGGAGGCTGCCTTTCTCATACAATGAATTTAATGAAGGACATGCTGGGAACCAAGCTTCTTACCCAATATACCATTCTGTTTCTGCTGGAGAGGTCAGTCTAGGATTCGATCGAATAGTTGATGAAGTCACCAACGAATATTTTTTTTATGGTTCATCACATTCACATCATCAAGAAGAACTTTTTTTTCCATCAGATGTCTTTGGTCTGAATGTGCCTGAACAGCAGTTTTGTGGTCAGCCTCTAGTTGCTTATGGTGAACTTTACCCTAGAAATCCTGTCTCTCACTGGCAACACGGCACAGTGTCACCAGCAGTTGGCTTCAGGTCTTCTTTACTATCCGATTACAAAAACTTCTCTCTGGTGGATCCCTACCCCTACAGTCAAGAGAGAGAACTCTATGGAGAGAATAATTTAAGACCAGTCACAAATGTGTTTGATTCAAATGTACAAAGAGGCAACACAAATCTGAATTTTCAGACAGGCTTTGACAGCGTAGATGCTCGAAGTCCTGTTTCCTTAGGCAACTATCCATTTGGACAAGAAGCGAAAGATGAAAGTGGAAATGGAGAAGTTTGTTTAACCGACACTTCCAGAAGATGTGACATAGAACCTACCTGGTCTAGCAGCTCTGGACATGACAGAGAGGTATTTAAATTTTCTCCTATTAACAGTGCTTAAAGTTCTTGATTCTTGGTTGTGTCCTTGCACTTTGTGTATTTGCTCACACTGATGCAACATGGATTAGAATAGAATCATAAAATCATAGAATAGTTAGGGCTGGAAAGGACCTTAAGATCATCTAGTTCCAACCCCCCTGCCTTGGGCAGGGACACCTACCACTAAACCATGCCACCCAAGGCTCTGTCCAACCTGGCCTTGAGCACCGCCAGCGATGGAGCATTCACAACTTCCCCGGGCAACCCATTCCAGGGCCTCACCACCCTTACAGTAAAGAATTTCTTCCTCATATCCAATCTAAACTTCCCCTGTTTAAGCTTTAACCCGTTACCCTTTATCCTATCACTACAGTCCCTAATGAAGAGTCTCTGAAGCATCCCTATAGGCCCCCTTCAGATACTGGAAGGCTGCTAAGAGGTCTCCACGCAGCCTTCTCTTCTCCAGGCTGAGCAGCCCCAACTTTCTCATCCTGTCTTCATACGGGAGGTGCTCCAGTCCCCTGATCATCCTCGTGGCCCTCCTCTGCACTTGTTCCAACAGTTCCATGTCCTTTTTATGTTGAGGACACCAGAACTGTACACAATACTCCAAGTGAGGTCTCACGAGAGCAGAGTAGAGGGGCAGGATCACCTCCTTCGACCTGCTGGTCATGCTCCTTTTGATGCAGCCCAGGATACGATTGGCTTTCTGGGCTGTGAACACACACTACTGGCTCATGTTGATTTTCTCATTGACCAACACCCCAAGTCCTTCTCCACAGGGCTGCTCTGAATCTCTTCTCTGCCCAACCTGTAGCCTTGCCTGGGATTGCTCCGACCCAGGTGTAGGACCTTGCATTTGTCATGGTTAAACTTCATCAGGTTGGCATCAGCCCACCTCACAAGCATGTCAAGGTCCCTCTGGATGGCATTCCTTCCCTCCAACGTATCAACTGAACCACACAGCTTGGTGTCATCGGCAAACTTGCTGAGGGCACACTCAATCCCACTGTCTATGTCACTGACAAAGATGTTGAACAAGACTGGTCCCAACACCAATCCCTGGGGGACACCACTCGTTACTGGTCTCCAGCTGGACCTTGAGCCAATGAGCACAACTCTTTGCATGCGGCCATCCAGCCAGTTCTTTATCCACCGAGTAGTCCACCTATCAAATCGATGTCTCTCCAACTTAGAAGGATGTCATGCGGGACAGTGTCGAACGCTTTGTGCAAGTCCAGGTAGATGACATCAACTGCTCTGCCCCTGTCCATCAGTTCTGTAGCCCCATCATAGAAGGACTTATTTAAAGTCCATCATAGAATCATGGAATAGTTAGGGTTGGAAAGGACCTTAGGATCGTCTAGTTCCACCCCCCCCCTGCCATGGGCAGGGACACCTCCCAATAAACCATATCACCTAAGGCTCTATCCGACCCGGCCTTGAACACTGCCAGGGATGGAGCATTCACAACTTCCCTGGGCAACCCATTCCAGTGCCTCACCACCCTTACAGTAAAGAATTTCTTCCTCGTATCCAATCTAAACTTCCCCTGTTTATGTTTGAACCTGTTACCCCTTGTCCTATCACCACAGTCCCTAATCCCTCCCCAGTATCCCTATCGGCCCCCTTCAGATAGTGGAAGCACTTGATTTAAAGATGTTATGAAAAATAAAAAATTTTGCCTTGTGTGGAAACAGAAGCATTTTACACCAGAAGAGAATCTAGATTATGGTCTAGAATGTTCCAATGGGCTCATTTTGTGGCTCTTTGAACTATGAAACTGCCACAGAGAAATAAGTGGAGAAATGTAGAGTAATATGTGTTTGAAAGAGGGAAAATAACAAATCTTATGGTCTGCTATGAAACCGGAGATTCAAAGTAACAATGTGTTATCCTGAATCTGTTTTTCTGTTGAGCCAGACTATTGACTCTGTATCTAGTTTGGCTGACATATTCTGATCCTGAGAGAGAAAAATACTGTGTTCTGCCTTCATGTTCTGCATGCACATGTATATGCACATATAATTATTTTCTAAAAATAGATTTACTGTAGCTGCAGAAGCTGAATCCTATGGCACAGACTGTCATTAGCTGTCTCTGTGAAACAAATGCTCTACTTTTTTTTTCCGCCTTCCATCAAATGTTCTTAGCTCCATTCATGGTTTTGCAGTTTTTAATAATGATGTCTTATGGGACTCCCATGACACTCTGATGTTATATCTCTCCTCATTTTCTTTCTTTCAAAATCCTGACATAGAGGAGGAAAAAGAAAATTGTAAATCTCCCCTTTTCTCTAATCCTTGTTAGCATTCCGAGTCATTACAGGAATCCCGAAATAGCTTACAGGATATCTCTGCACCATGAATATTAAATGACAGTTTAGGTTCACTTTCTGCTTTTAACTCCCAGTGGTCATAGTATCATAAAGTGAAAGGGAAGATACACTTGATTGACTTGGGTTTATGTCTGTGAATAGGGAGAACTATAGAAGTAAGCGTATGCAGGCCCAGACAGATGGGGAGGCAGGAGGGTAAATATATCTGTGGACAGGAACTCTTAAGGTTAGTCCTGGGCACCACATTTTGGAAGTTCAGCGATGAATACGAAAGAGGAGGGGATGAATAGGTGGTGAGACGAAAGGGTGTTGTTGCTTTTTGCTTATAATACTGAAACTAAAGTATAAGGAAACTAAAGCTTCATGATGAACAAGCCTTCTCTTAAGGAAAGTAGAAAATGGTAGGATACAAATGAGCAGGCAGAGATTAAATTGTGGTATGGGAAGAAGAGGTGCTGGAGGAAGCAGACACAAAAGAACAGGTTCAAATGCTTCTGTGACAGAGGAGAGAATTATAGGGGCGGGAAGGGAAGAGATGAGTGACTCAAGGGTGACTACAATCGCAAGTGTGGAAGGATTTGATTAAGTCAGGGAAGTATTTGAGCAGTTTATGTAGAAGAGGAAGAGATGGGAGAGAGGAAAGAGTTGATTTGTACCAGAAAAACCAGTGTGGTCACAGGAATTCCTTCAGGGAGAAAAATGCAAGTCAGGATAGAGAGCCAAGGCAAGGGGCTGGCAACTGAACCTTGAGATAGTAAGAAAGGGAAAATGAGAGTGAAAGAAAGTTGAGATAGGGAAGGGTAGAAAAAGTCTGTGAAGAAGTAACTCACTGCTACTGAGCTGGGAGTTCTGGAGAAGGTAAGAAGGGCTGTGAGGTGACAGGGCTAATGCAGAGTAAGACTGTCAGAACAGCTGGAAAAGTGGAGCACCACAGAAAAAGAAAATTAGCCGAGATTGGATTGGTGAGGTCTAGGATGTGTAAATGATGCGTCTGAGTAGTGGAAGATGAGAACCAAGACTGCAGACAGAGTGAAATTGAAAGGATACTGCAACATGAAAATTAACATTGAGATTGGTCACAAGATTAGATACTCGCATAGCTGAAATCATACTGTCATTCTGATCTGTAGCTCTTCGATGCAGTTGTATGGCCATTGGCTTTATTTAATGCATGCTAATCAAACTATGTCCACTGCAATAAAGGTAACATTAATTTTCTCCTGCCTTGTCATCACCGAGACAGATGTTCCAAAATACTAAAGAAACTGTCTTCATAACATCCGTGTAAAAAAGAGATTTTATTTTCTCCGTATTAGAAAGAAAACTGGAAAACAACCTATGAAGTATCAAATATATTTGGCTGCTCCATCTACAATATTTGGAATCTATTTTTTTCATAATAACTAGCAAATTCACTTCTTCACCCAAACCGAATCATCAGACCAAACTGCATGATTTCAGTTTGTGTGTTTCAGAAATGGGAAACACACAATTAATATTTATATTTGGGAAGGATGGTTCGGGTGACTTGATTAACAGCATAATGTGAGAAATCTGTGGAAGTCAAAAGATAGATTCCAGTCATCCAGGGACGCACTGTCTTAGTTTATCACTGTTGTCATCAGTTCTCTCCATAGAGAGCTCCTTTCGGCCATCCTTTAGTAATTATTTGATCACATTCATCTTCAAGCCGTGAATTTGAAGATCCATACCCATATCCTCATGGCCAATTAGCCTTTACCTGTATTGGCCCTCTGCTTGCTTAATTACAATCTGTTCTTGTTTTTTCAGTTCCTAATTGTGGTTTTGATTATTTTAATATCTGCAGTCCCATTCTATGTTGTGTCCCAGCCTCACCTTTTCTCACCTGTGGTCTGGTTTTCTCAGCTTGTTATTTATCCACTCTGTCTCTTTTTCCATGCCCTTTTCCAGAGCACTGTACTTGGTCTGTAATGACAGAGCTGCAGCTGGGAAAGGAACCTTTTTTTGTTGCTGGAAGCAGCAGGTTTCCAGCCTTCCCTCCTGTGGGAGTCTCCACCACTACTCCTGTAGAGTAGTCTTAAGTTGTCTCTCCTTCGCAGCACAGGGCTTCAGTGGTCCTTCATTCTGTAGAGTCCTTGTCAATGTTCCTCCTTTTGGCTGTTCAACTTCTGCATCTCCTTCACTGTAAGCCAGAGCATAGCTCCCGCCAGCGAGGCCCCTGACATCCCCAGCCCCAGGGAGAGGCACCAGGGAAGCTGTGCAGCCAGAGACATGGACTTGAATTCCTCCATCTGGAACATAGGGGTACACAACACCCCAGATGCAAACTTTCTAGAGCCTTGTCAATGTATCTTTATGTAAAACTATCTATCCTGTGTAAGTGTGATCAGAAATGCAATTTTTTATTACTGTGGTTTTTTTTTTTGTTTTTTTTTTGTGTAGTGGGGCTTTTCATGACAACGTAATTTGGGGAGGCCATTACTGTAACCAAATAATTTATGATTTCTAAATAGTGAACCTTATTACTGTCTGCCGAAGTGAATTGTAAAGCAAGTGTCTAACCAAGGTGGAATGAAGTGAGCCAGTGGAGGTGCTATGTTTTCAGTGACTCCTGAAAGAGCTTTTTCGGCAGTCCATTGTATCAGAGATGAGGGACCACTCATTTGTATTGCTAAATTTAATTTCACTCTTATTTCAACCCTCAGGCTTATTCATTGTTTTTCCTACATTTCCATTTCAATTTTTCTTTCTACTGATGATGCCCCCTTGTTATCTTTACATTTCATAAGCATTCTCCTAATGTTTCTGCTGTTGTAGTTAATGAAAGTACTACATATGATGAAACCCCAGACTGATGGTATCTATAAAAGGTTTGTAGTTTTCGAGGTTTCTGTTCTGGCATTTCTGTCTCCCCACTAGCCAGCTCCCAACAGATCTTTCATCTTTTATAGTCATCCTATCTTTTAAACTGTAAATAAAATTTCTCAGCCTGCATCTTCTAATGCCTATTGTACGTCCTTGTTCAGGGGGAAAAAAGTATTGAATTTGGTTTATTATTTATTATTTTATAAATTTACATGTATATACGTTATTATTAGAATGATAAATTGAACCTTTCCACGATATCCGAGTTTCCTCTTCAGTGACATGTCATGACATTTTAAACCCCTTCTCTCTTTGAAGGGGTTTAAAAGTTGGTGTCTCAGGAGAACATTGTATACGTCTCTATGTTCAATAGAACGGGCTTTCAGATGCAATGGTATTAAGCTCTTTCCTGGAGCTAATGTTGTGACTAAAGGGTGCTATGGCAAACAGGCAAGGGAGTGCTTTGACCCAAAATAGTGGCTTAGATCTGTGCTCTCCAGGTTTAGAGAAATTATCTAGGGATTTTTCATGTTCAAGAGAATACAGCGGTGTCCTGTTACCTGTTTTAAGGACTTACCTGGCAGCTTGATGGAATTTGAAGGGATCCTGAGATTCCTTCCAAGGCAGAAAATGTGAAAATAAGGATTAAAACTCACTGCACCATAAGCTTCATTTTGTCCCCTCTCCCTTTTGTGAGCTACGCATACATCTTCTGCATGTAGAGTGCAGACGCAGGTGAATTTTGAAAGCTTTGTCTGCTATTCCTTACATTCTGCATGGGGTAAGGGTGGAGGGAGGTTAAAAAATCGTTAAACCCAGGGTGGTTGATGCTTTGTGACTTTGTGTTTTTTCTCTGAAAGCATTTAGAGTGCAGTCAAAATGGGGCTATTTGTGCTTATTTTGGAGCTCCATCAAGTCAGGGGAGGGATAATAAGGTATGAAAGTTCTTATGGAGGCAAATGCAATGTTAGCCTTATGCTCCAGCTTCTGTTATGATCTGAATAACTTAGCTCTGTTTCTTCTGGTGTCTTTCTGGTGTTTTTAGGCTACAGGTTGGTCTATCCAGCTGGTTGAAGCAAATCAAGGAAGTAATGAAAACACAATTGCTTTTTGCAGTGCAGTGGAGAAGTAAGTAATGAAAAAAAACCTGTATACTATGTCTGTCTGAGGTGGATCTAATTTTCCTCCTAACAGCCCACATAGTGCTGTGATTTGTACTGGTGTATTGTACAGCTGGAAAGGTGTTTATAACATACCGGTGTTTTGGCTACTCCTGAGCCTTGCAGCAGAGCATCAATGCTTTCTTTCCACAATTCCCCTTCAGCAGTAGGCTGAGGGTGGGTGAGATCTTGGGAGGGGACAGGGCCAGCACTGCTGGCTCAAACTGACCAAAGAGATATTCCAAACTACATGATGTCTGCTCAGCAATAAAAGCTAAGGGGGTGGGGGTAGAGGGTGGCAGTGTAAGTTGCTATTATGATTTTCTTCTGGAACAACTGCTGCATGTACTGAAGCCCTACTTTGCAGAAAGTGGGCTGAACATAGAATCATAGAAGAGTTAGGGTTGGAAAGGACCTTAATACCATCTAGTTTCAACCCTTCTGCCATAGGCAGGGACACCACACATTAAATCATGTCACCCAACATCCCCTGCTGATGAGAAGCAGAGAATAAATATTTTTTCTTTCTTTCTTTTGCTTCTGTGCATGGTCTTTGCTTTTGTTTTTCTTTTGATCTTATTCACCCTCTCCCCTTTTCTCCATCCAGTTGAGGAGTAGAATGGGAGTGTCTTGATGGGCACCTGGTGTCCAACCAAGGTCAACCCACCACACCCTGCATTCTGAAACAGAGCCATAATTCTAGTACCTACTTAAATATTAAATGCTCCCAATTTTGGTTTAAAAATTAAAATTCACAAGGTAATGTTAATTCCAAAAAATATTTTCTCCCTTACCTGTTCCTTTTATCAGTGATAAGAGCACTTAACTCTTCAGTGTTGATGGTTTATACTGTGTGAAACTGAAGTTCAATTTCCTGCCATTGTCTTGGACAATATTAGTGCCTGCATAGCTCAGAACAGGAAAAAAGAGTTGGAGGGACTGACTGACAGGAACAGAATTACTACATGCTGTCATGATGATAAATCAGACTTAACAAGGGACAGAAACTCCTTCAATTATTGTTTACCATTACAGGTAATAGTGTAGCTTAATGGGATAGAACTTTTTTTTTACTTAATCTTCCTTGTAAAAAGAAATTGTGTTGAAATCCAAGAACACTTAAACATGCAGGTTTTTAGACCATCTGTACAGATTCCTTTTACTTTGTAGATATTCACTGGTCACACTATGAAGTTGTTAGCACAAATGCGTATGTTTTACACCAGAAAAGTGTTTGGAAAATGGAATGCTGTTCTTTGGGTTTTTTTACTTTATTTGCATGTTTCTTAGCTGAACTTTACTGAATTGGCTGTATTCAAGGTCAGCCAAGCCTGTTTCTCTTAAAAGGAGAAAAAAAAAAAAGAAAAATCAAGTTTAATGTTGCCCTGAAATTAACAGTGTTTCTATTATATGTTCATATGGAATGGATAGATGGTCAATTTCAAAACATACTTATTCACATGCATCTCAGTTTCCTTTTTTTCCCTACAGTTCATCAGTCTGAACCCCAATCCAATTCTACTAACATCAGATGCATGAAGGTGCATTCCACATAATGGGCTTTCTTCTTAGATATTCACTTTTTTTAATGTTCAAATATGATACATTTAACTTTTCACTCTGATTATAGGAAAGATTAATAGAATTAAGTAATTCCTGTTTTGCAGTAACTAGTTTAGTGAGTATCACTAGCAAATGTTCCTAAACAGAAAATAAGAGCAACTTTTGCCTTTCTTCTGTCATATAAATGTGAAAACATTCTTAGGACAAAATGTCACAGCAAGCAGAAGACAGCAAAAGTCATACATTTGTAAATAACATATTCAGTCTGCCAAATGAGCATCCTTTGAGTCACAAAGAATCTCAATAACTGCTTGGAGTATATTGGAGGTGAGATGTGTATTTCAAACTCTGCCATGCAGACTTGCGCCTCCAGCATTTGGGTCAGATAGAAACCTATCGTGTTTCTGTAGGTAATATTAATACAGGTAGGAATTGATAATTGAAACATTTCATATCGCACAGCTGTAAAGCAGTTTTCCAAATGCCTTTATCAGGTTACTTCTACAACTATGGACATAGCCTGTAGTGAACATTCATCCATAGGTACCTTTCTGAAGTGAGCAGAAGATGCCAAGTTGGTAGCCTTAGGGTTCAGTGCTGCAAAATGCAGTTTCCTCCACCTCCTACTGACTCCAGGGATGTGCTCTGCACCGCAGAGAAATTATGAAATGCTGTGAAATAACAAATCTCTCTAAATGTTAGTATTTTCCTCAGACACTGAGTTGTTGCAGTACAGAAAGGAAGTAGCACAAGATTTTCTTCATGAAATACTTGTGTAGTGTTTCAGTTATGCCTTGAAAGACCTAACCTTTCAGAATTTTGTAATGGGCATGTTTCACTCACCTGCTCAGGTCAGGTGTCCTTTAATCATTCGAAAACAATACATGGCCAAAATGAGCAACAATTTCTGAAACTGAATGCATCTTCATTTGAAATGCATAAAAAGCAAATTTATTTATGCACGTTATTCTAAAATACAGTGTGGGGGTAGGGAAGGAGACGAGGTTTATTTAGTTTTGGAATGATTGCCAGAAAATTCAGGAGGTGGTTCATACCTTATATGTGTATGTAGCCCATTAATCTGATGCTTGAGAAATAGTAGTGAAGTTTTCAGTCTTATTCAGTCATAGAATCATAGAATAGTTAGGGCTGGAAAGGACCTTAAGATCATCTAGTTCCAACCCCCCTGCCATGGGCAGGGACACCTCCCACTAAACCGTGCCACCCAAGGCTCTGTCCAACCTGGCCTTGAGCACTGCCAGCGATGGAGCATTCACAGCTTCCCTGGGCCACCCATTCCAGTGCCTCACCACCCTTACAGTAAAGAATTTCTTCCTCATATCCAATCTAAACTTCCCCTGTTGAAGTTTGAATCCGTTACCCCTTGTCCTCTCACCACAGTCCCTAATGAAGAGTCCCTCCCCAGCATCCCTATATGCCCCCTTGAGATACTGGAAGGCTGCTATGAGGTCTTCACTCAGCCTTCTCTTCTCCAAGCTGAGCAGCCCAAACTTTCTCAGCCTGTCTTCATATGGGAGGTGCTCCAGTCCCCTGATCATCCTCGTGGCCCTCCTTTGGACTTATTCCAACAGTTCCATGTCCTTGGCCTTCTTATAGAAACAGGTTACAAGAGTGAATTTTGTGAAAAGGGAAAGCTTTATGTGTATCTTGCTCACAAAGAAAATAGACTGACAACGACTACATAGGTCACCAAAGCAGCCTCTGTAATATAATGATTTTTTTACTGTGAGTATAAATCTATCTCATACTGGAGGTATTGTCAAGCCTCATTTCCTTCTACCCCACTGAGACATCGTGCCCCCTGGCTTTTCATTATAAGAAATGGGCTGCTTCATTGGGTTATTAATTTTGGAAGTGTAGGCTTTTTTTTCCTTCTCATGCTATAGAAATACATGACATAAAACAGTAGTTCATACTGTTGTTTAAGAGAGTTGGGCAGTGGCCCTGAGGCAGGAGGTAACATAGTGATGAAGAAATTTATGCGAGAGAACTGTGGCTCAAAATGCACTGTAAGCAGAGATGATATAAAGTGCTGCCAACTCAGAAGCTGCAAAATGCTGCTTGAACTAACAAACAAAAAAAGAATGCAGTATGCTTAGTACAGGATGTTTGAGTTAGCTGCTAAAATATTCAGGCCAGTTAGTGAAACGTAAAGCTTCATCTGGACCAATATGTACCTGTACCTGCAGCTGTAAAGTGTATTTGTTTAAAACGCAAGTTTAATCTCAGATGATAGGTGTAATACCTGCAAGCAATGTTCATTAGAAAATGGTACCCCAGGAGGAATTAGTTTCTGCAGGTCTTCAGTAATTGGAAGAAGGAGGGGCAATATATTTTATAGGTAATGTTATATCAGACAGGTTCAATGACTGTAATAGTTATTGCTCTCTACAGACATTTGCATAAATACTCAGGGTCTTAGTAAAGAGGATTTCAGATTGGATTCTGGAGCACTGTGAAAACAGGGATTTCTTAAGATTTTGCATAGAAAGTGTGTGCCTGTATTCATTTTGACCAGCTGCCCTAGTCTCAGCTGTCTGTGCACAGGCTCTTGGTTAGTTTTGTGTTAAAACTCTCCAAATGCATATTTGAGCTCCCTTATTTCTACTGTGCTCAGTGTACACTGAAGTCTGTGTTTAAACTCCTTTTGGCTTCACTGAGGTCAAGCTCAGCAGTGATTCTTTGAAGTTCATGAAGATTTTAGTGATGGTTTTCCTACCTCAGTAGGATGTAGTTACATGAATGCTATCTGATTTGCAGTTATCTCACTAAGTTTGAATTGCTACCATTTTACCCTCCTTTTGCATAAAATTTTATTCCTGACAGCTTTCTATGTACTGTGTTAATGATATCTTGTAGAATTCTTGTTTTGTTCTTAGGAGAGAGCTGAAATGCATACTTACTTAGGCATCATTTCATCGCATGTTCTTTTCAGAATAAGGAATGCCAGTCCTGCTTTTGACTTGAAGGCAAACACTGGGAAAATCTGGAGTGTTGCAACAAAGTTTCCCAGCCATATCCTTGGTGAATCAAAATTCAGAATCAGCATTTGGACAGATTCTTCACCACATCCTCTTCTTCTTACACCACACGGTAAGTGATTGAGGTGTCCATATCCTTCCCCTATTCAGTTCCATAGAGATGATAAAAAAGTTGATTTGTTATCTGGAAATATACTTGGAGAGGAAGCCTTATGTGAGCCTTGAGTACATACTTTGTCAAACGTGGTCACTATATTTGCTGCAAAATTAAAGTCCTGTTAAATATCAAACTTTGCTAATGTGTAGATCTCTATTTTCTTTAGTCAGAACTGGGACCAATTCTGAGTATCAAACAGGCCATCATTCAGACTTGGATCCAGAAGGAATTTGAGCTTGTGCCTAATTTAAAGTGTGGGAGTAGTCCCTGTGTAGTTGCGGAACTTTTTACAGCCTTGACTCTGTTTCTGAATCCAAGATTTAGAGTCTGTAGTCGCTAAGACTCGTCTGCACCCGAGGTTATATACACGTCAGGGAAAGTACATGCTGGTCAAAATATGGAAGGAGAAATTCCAGCTCTGTGAAAAGAAAATGAGAATAATTAAAAATTGGTGATGGACTCTCCATCCTTGGAGGTTTTTAATGTCTTACAGGACAAAACCCTGAAGAAGCTGTTCTGAATTCAGTGTTGACCCTCCTTTGCGGAGGACACTGGACTCCTGAGGTCTTTCCAGCCTTCTGTCACTAGTGACTGTGGGAAGGTGCCACTGCTCCTGTGCATTACGTATTGTGCTGAATGGGAGAATCTTTGATTTCAGCTCTGGTTCACTTTCCAAGGCAGATGTGCAAAAAATTAAATTAATTAAATCCCTTTCTCCCTCTCTTCTTGTGCTGCTTCATTAAGGGATACTCTTTTTTTTTCCGCTTCTGAACAATTTTTTCACTTGTCAAGAAATTATTTGGCTGTCAGCAGGCTGAGTATTAGTTTGGCAGGTTCAAAGCTGAAAATCTGAAGCTCTACAGAATGTCAGTCAACATATATATGTAAATCTTTTAAGTATTTTTGTAAATATATATTTATTCACGCAAGTTTGGTTGCTTGATTTGGCACTTACTGGAAACGCAGTTACTGGAAAGCCCGGAAAAGTAGTAGGTTGTATCATCTTAAACTAATATTTTGTGGATACTGTGAAGAAAAGGACCACAGATCTTGGGACAATTGGTCCAGAAGGTAGTATTTCCAGCACTTATGTCAGCCAGGCAAGGGATCTACGCTGAAGTTCCCTGTGATGGATATAGGTGTCATTTACACTACCAATCAGTCAGTTTTCAGTCTGCTTAACTTATTCACAGAAGTGCTTTAGAAGGCACATCTACAATTGAAGGGGATATAAGAAACACTCCCTATCTAGACTTGTTTACAGACAATCTAAACAATTAGATATAGTTGAAGTGGGGGAGGAAGTGCACCCTTTTGCCCCGTATAATACAAAGAATTTCCAGTGACGCAAAACCAATTGGCAGAGTAAAGAGAGGAAAATACGTTTATGGAGTGAAGATTAATAATACTAGTTTCAGGTTTTGTCCAGTGCGTGACCTGAGAAAGGTGCATGTTACAATTTTAATTCAAGATTCTGTGCCATTCTTCTTCTTCGAGTGTGTATAAATTTAGCAAATAGTCACTGCAGTTTATATGTCAAACCTCCTATGAGGAGTCGCTTAAAACAGCAGGTTGTCACAGTGTTAGATGTTTAGAACTGGTAGAAAAGGTTTAATTGAATTGGCTTTCAGGGCTAAAGAAAAATGGCTTTGCAAAGAAAATTAGATTTTTCTGAAGGAACTTTTGAATCCACTGATGCATTTGCTTTTCCCTGGGGAAGACCAGACCAAAGCAAAAACCAAGCTAGCTGGTTTATTTCAGCTTTGGTTTTGTCACAGTCCTCTCCCCTAGAAATGTCAACTATTCTCTGAACCTGTTTTCAGGATCACATCCCCTAAATTTCCAGACAAAAACAGTTTTGCATTTTTTTGTTTTGTTCTAAAATAATAGCAACTCGAACCAGACTTCTGTGAGCAACTCGGTAATTCAAGACACCATTAAACCTCATGAAACTGATTGGTTAGGCTCAGTTTGAACTAGTTATCTAAACATGGAGCAGTGTGAATTAATCAACGCACAAGTCTGGATGTTACCTGTTTAGTTTCTGGGTGTTTGTAGGTAGCTTCCATTTTTATATGAAAAAGTTCACTTAAAGCTACTAGTAAGAGCTCTTGCAGCCGGTAATTTTGAAGCAATAAAGAATCATCATGAATTGAAGAGATGAAAGTTAAAAATACTCTGGCTTTGCTCTTACCAGCTACAGACAGTGAGATTGCCTAAGAACTGTGGAGGAAGTCCGTACTTTATTTTGCTTTGTAAAACCATCTCACTACATCACGTGAAGAGTCAGATCTTTTTTCTGCTGGAGAAAGGCATCTCAGACTTGCAGCATCAGTGCTACTGCAGTACGCTGTACATTGCTCTACAGACCAAACTTAGGCTGCCAGATTATGCAGCTATTCTTTTCCATTTTTTAACCTATTTCCATTCTTCTAAAATGGACATAGAGGCGGTGTATTGGTAAGGTTGGAAAATGGCTTAAAAAGATCACGTAGTGCTTAAAATAATTCTCAAAATTCTAGAATGTTTTTGAACAGCAGATTGTGCAAACTGACATAACACTTCTTTATAATATGTAATACCATGTAATTGATATGTATTTCTATATAATTATGATTATACATAATATTAAATAATATTCATACTATATTGTATATATAATTTGAACAGTAATTTATTTCTTGGTTATGGCTATAAAGGTGGCACAGTAGAAACAATAGCAAGTAAAATTCTCGAGCCTTCTTGTGTCATGAACAGCAACAATCAACTTTTTCTTCAGCCCACATGGGAATTGTACCAAGATATTAATCAGAAAAATAAAAATAAAAAATAATTTAAAAAAAATGCTATTTTTCTCTTAGTTTCTGCTTAGCAATTATTAGGTAGCAAATGTCTCATTTCTTCTAAATGGACAAAATGGACATAGATTCTGTAACTTGCTGCGAAGTATTCGAAGAAAAAGAAATCAGGTGCGGCTTGATGTAATTTGTCTTGATGGAGCTAGTCTGCAGCAGTAGTCAGGAATTGTAAATAAATTCTTTGCTCAAGTATCTATCTTGGAATTCTTTAGCAAGCTATTATTAATTTTTCTTGCTGTCTTTATTTACAGCTGGTTGTATCACTCGTGCCTTAATTGTAGAGATCCTCCAATGCACTAATCGATACCCAGTCCAGGAGGAATGCCTTCTAAGTGTTTGTGGGTCTGATGAATTCTTACAAAAGTAAGTATCTTATTAAAAGTTGGTATTGAGTATGCATTGTGCAATATAAGCTGTGCTTTTAACGCACTCTGCTTACGTGCCATGTAAACACAACCATAGGGAGAGTTAGGGTTTTATGTACCAAACAGTGCATAGTTTCTGAAACTCCCAGAACACACCGTGCTTGAGTTCTATGGAGAGGATGGTGTGCTGTAGTGCAAGGATTCAAATGCTGGCTCCTTATATAAGATTCATGCAACCTTGAATAATTTGTTTCACTCTGTTGCCCTTCTGGTCTTTCTCATCTATAATAGGAGGATGCTGCGACCTCCAGTATCTCACAGGAGTGTTATAAGCATGAGGGGGTATGCATATCCTCAAAGGGGGAAATCACCAAAGAGAGGAGAAACAGTATTATGCAGCTGCACAGCAGGTGATTTTTCTTCATATCCAGTTGCAACAGTAGTAAAGCAAATGAAGTCAGCACTTTGATGCTGACTGCAAGTTGACTAAAACCACATTATACATACAAACAGGTCTTTCTGAATGTATGTAGTCTACAAGTAAGTAAATGCTCTGGTTTGCATTAATTCAAGCAAACTCTTGTGGTAAAAGCACTACTGGACTCAGCTAGTTGTTTCTTGCCCTCTGGCAGCTTAAATTCAGCTGTCAGCGAAAGCAAGCAGATTTTGTGTTGAAGCAGCTGAAGTGCAGGCTCTTGTCAGCTGTGCTGTAGTCCTGGTGACTTTCAGCAGAAGGGAAGAAATTGGCAGTTCTCTGTGGTAACATGTTAAGCTGGCACTGCAGGAGTCACAGCTCATCTGTTAGAGACGTAAAAAGCGTTAGGTAAAATAGCGTACATCTGCAATGGAAAGGGAAATCTTTAGAAGCAGTTGTATTTGCAGTATAGTGTTACCTGAACTAGCCCAGAACAAGTCAGCTTGATTAATGAAACTAATGCAGTTGTGAGAAGCAAGTGTCACACTGTAAATTAGCTTTGTTCTATATCCAGCTTGGACACTTTTACTCAGGCCAAATGTTCAGATGTTTGTGATGAATTATGCTTTGCAAATAAAGATGGTAACTTCAATATTTCTGAGCCTGCTCTTCACTTGTTCAAATCTCCATAAAGCAGGAGCTGGTACAGCAGAGCTCTGTATGAAGCATTTACAACACTAGAACTACTGAGCAGAGAATCAGGTCATACACAGATCTCTTAATTACATAAAAAGGCTAGGGCTTTTACTTTTTGTTGTTGTTTTCAAGACTCTCTTCTCATTTGAAACTAATTACTGAAGAAAATGGGAATAATTAAGGTGAGCTCAGTTTGTTTCAGTACAGTGTACAGTACGTTGTAAACACTGTTGGGGAGAGTGCATCAATAGTGGACTCTTTAAATTCTGGCACTTGTGGAATCTCTGCACGTCTCATTAGCAGTGAAACAAGGTCAATAATGTTCTTTGCTTTTTTTGCTTTGCTCCTGCACTGTCATGCAGAAAGCACTGAGCTGCACTTCTGGCTTTAGCAGCTTGTAATTCTATACTGTGCGGTACTTCCAGCTGTCTTTCTTCTGTGTCCTCGTCAGAGTCCTGTATCTGAAATTTGAAGCTCCAGACCATGATGATCCCATGGGTAGCTTAACACAGCCTTTGGAGTAGCCTCAGGGTGAGATTTTTCCTGTGTTTGGGCTATCTTTTAGTGCAAATTGCTTTCCTAAAGATATTTCTAACAGAATGATTTGATGTACTTGTGCAGGGTTCTTCCCCAGAAGAGTATTTGGAAATCATTCAGTGATGAATACCCTCAGAAGTTCCCCTAGTTATGAGACAGCTAAGGGAATAAATATGTTGTTGCTTCTGCTTTATTGTAACCCAGAAAAAACTAAAGTGAAGCCAAAACGGTGATGTGATGAATTGTTCTCACCTGAGTGTTTTAGTGAACCAGACTACTCTGTGAAGATCTGTCAAAAGCTTTCATTTGCTGTTATGTTGGACTATATTAATGAGCACTTCACCCTGCCTCCTGCAAAAGCACCTGAAAGACTTGATGATTTCCGGAATCCATTTAGCTTTGAATGAGATGAGAGGAGAAACTACTTGTGTACTAATGACCGTTACAATCAGCGCCACAAGATTCAACCATCCATTATTCTCTTCCTGCTGAGATAGCCTTAGCTTAGGTCCTCTCTGACTTACAAGAAGAGTATCAGTTTTCAAATACCCAAATTTTAACAAAACAGAAGGCTGTGTGTAGACTGCAGGTCAGTCCTAACTAATAGAGCCATCTGTGAAATTCTGATTTATAATCTCATTTGGTTTCTGGTTTTGAGTTCATTTTGTTTACTGATCAGAAATCCCAGCCTTGCTTCTATCTGCAAGTTTCTTTTTCTTCTTATGCTGCCTTTTCCTTCAAGGTTTTCTTGCAGTACCTGTACAAGCTATCAGGATTCATTGCCACCTTGTCCCTTCCCCTTCTTCCATTATAAGGTGTACGTTACTTCCCCAGTTAGTTGCTGCAGTTTGTTTTTCAGATTTCAGTGTAAGTGAATCTGGAGACAGAACCCTGTCTGAAAGACAGAGGCTCCTTGAAGGAAAAGAGTAAAACCTGTATTTGTGTCATCAATTCTTACCCCTATTGATAGAATTTTCTGATTTTCATATGTATTCCTAAACCCTCCTTCTCTGGGTTTCCCAGCTGTGGGTATACTCTCCAGTGCCTTATGCTTGTGCTGTTCATGGTAATCTTTTATTTCTTGGAGAGCCATCTGCTGTTTCTAAAAATTCCTTGCTTTATCATCCCGTCTTCCAAACCTTCTGTATCTACCTTGATAATCCTGCTCTCACACTTTCCTGTCATTTCTAACATTTATAATAGATGCCCCTAAAAATGATGCTTCTTCATAAAAGATGTTATATACAAATAAATTAAATTGAGTTTAAGCAGCTTGTGTCAAATAACTCCTAGCTCTCAATGCCAGCAGCAAGACAAAACCAACCCATTTTATGTGACAGCAATGAATCAATCCATTTAGACATTTTTGCCTTTAGAACTGCAGGACACAAACTCAGGGCATCCTGAAACACCTAATAAAACAAAGTACATGGGTGTATTATAAGGATACAGGGCACTCTAATTTTTTTTCATTATTTATTGTTTTATTGATCTGTCTGTTAGCAAGAGGTTCCAGTAATGCAGAACCAGCAAAGGAATGAAGTACAAGGATATTTATAAGCTTTCTTCTAAGCATCTTTTTTTTCTTTTTTTTTTTTTTAATAAGGCATCAGATATTGTAAAGGATCTTTTGTTCTATGTATTTTTAATTCCATCCATGCTCTACCATATTATAATTTGCACAGTTATTTTACCGCTTTGCAGTTTAGCCAACACAGTAAGCAGGGTTATAGAACAGAAGAGTCTGAATGCTTAATATTTCTGCTCACATGCTTACTGATGTCAGGTTTTTGCCTTACTAATTCTATTCTCTGAGAATTGATACCTAAGTAAGAATTTGTTTTCACTCAAAGTGAAGTTTAAGCTATTAATTATAGGCAGGGCAGAGTTCTATTCATGCAGACTGGGATTGTAAGAAGCAAGCACCTTCTGGATGAATATGTTCTTTGTAAAAAATAAACTTCATTTTCTCTTGTCACTGCTTATTAAGTTTCTCATTCAGAAACACTGCTCAGCTGAGTCCTTTAAAAAAAAGTCTGATTGAACTGTGTTAGGATTTGGAGCTTATAGCACATCAGAGAATGTTGCTGAAGGGAAGCAAAATCATCTAGTGGTGAGGGAGTCTTGAGAGACTGACATATTTTCCATTGCTCTTCTTCTGATGTATTGTGGGACCACAGGCAAGTCACTTTACTTTGACTAGTTCATTAGCATGTCCCTTAAAGACAAACATTGCCTTTCACTTAGTCTTTTATCATGGCATTCTCATGAAAGCTGTATTCTCCACATAGTAATTCCAGCAAAAAATATAGGCAAACTGTTAATAATGTAGCATTTTTATTTGTGTTTACTTCACAGAGCTTGGAGCACGGTAAACCAGTTACTAATAATCCTGCTATCCTCCAAAGTGGGCTGTATTACTTTTATCTTAATAGTACAGCTATAGTAGCAGATCCACGTAGCGTGTTACAGACTGGGGTATGGCTAAAAGGTAGTCTGTCAATCTATGGCAAAGCTGTGTCTCTGTTTCTTGTAGTTCACCTTTCATAGAATCATAGAATCATAGAATAGTTAGGGTTGGAAAGGACCTTAAGATCATCTAGTTCCAACCCCCCTGCCATGGGCAGGGACACCTCCCAACAAACCATATCACCCAAGGCTCTGTCCAGCCCAGCCTTGTACACCGCCAGCGATGGAGCATTCACAACTTCCCTGGGCAACCCATTCCAGTGCCTCACCACCCTTACAGTAAAGAACTTCTTCCTCATATCCAATCTAAACTTCCCCTGTTTGTGTTTTAACCCATTACCCCTTGTCCTCTCACCACAGTCCCTAATGAAGAGTCCCTCCCCAGCATCCTTATAGGCCCCTTTCAGGTATTGGAAGGCTGCTAAGAGGTCTCCACACAGCCTTCTCTTCTCCAGGCTGAACGGCCCCAAGTTTCTCATCCTATCTTCATACCGGAAGTGCTCCAGTCCCCTGATCGTCCTCGTGGCCCTCCTTTGGACTTGTTCTAACAGTTCCATGTCCTTTTTATATTGAGGACACCAGAACTGCACACAATACTCAAGTGAGGTCTCACGAGAGCAGAGTAGAGGGGCAGGATCACCTCTTTCAACCTGCCGGTCACGCCCCTTTTGGTGCAGCCCAGGATACGGTTGGCTTTCTGGGCTGCAAGCGCAAAATCATCAGAGCAGGTTTCCACATTTATGTGGCATTAATTGATTTTGTCTAGTCTCTTGTGTCACAATTCCTGTTACAGCTTTTCTCTTTTGTGTAAATAAAATCCACTCACAGTCAACTGTATGGCCAGTACTTCTGACTGCAGTGTTTCAGGCAGCACAGATACGTCAATAAAGGATATGATGATGTGTAGTACCTGCCTGACACAAAACTAACACAAACCACTAGTGTAAACATAGTTATAACCACAAAATTCAATTTCTGTTGGTGTAGCTTGTTTCACTTGGAAGCATGATGGCATGGAATAGTTATACTTGGGAAATATGGGATTTGTACATTTCTGGTACAAAATTGTAAGTACAAAGGAGGGTATAGCTATATCACCTGTCCTAAGGTTGAAGTTAAGGGAGAATGGAAAGAGCAGGAATAATGGTGGGGTAAAAGGTGAAAAAAAGGTGTGAGGCAGTTCTAGAGGATACAAGGATTATGAGAAAGTTCATCATTAGTCTCAAGGACATGTGATTTGGTGAAATGAGGAGAGAAATTTCAGGAAAGCCATAGGTAGGCACAGCACAGCTATGTGCTGAGGAGCAACAGAAGACAATCTATGCATTGGTACAGTCCCAGGAACCAGTCATTTGGACTTGTGCTTGTAAAGGGATTTGAGAAGGTTGAGGCATAACAGCAATACACTTCCCACCAGTATAGATAGTTCACTGCATTGGTGTTAACTTCTCTCACTTTCGCATCTGTACTTCATGCTCTTCAAATCAGGGAATTTTACAAATACATAGAAGTACTATAGAAGGACCTTCCTTTAGGTATTTGCTATGTTAGATGGAAAGGTCTGTGACCTTTAATGTGGTTTTTTTTTTTTTTTTTTTAAAAGATCCTATATCTACACTTTCACCTTTTGTGACCTGTAATGAAAAGCATGTATTTTACTTAACTACATTGTAATGTAGGTGCAGAACATCTACAAGATATATAAATTCCCTGTAATTGTGCTGAATAGAACTTATGTACAGCACATTAAGTTTAACCATTCATTTGAGCCGGGGACCTCTGCTGCCATGTGAGATATAAGTCAAGCTTTCTATGATTTATTCGCTGGTGAGTGGGTTTTTTTGGAACCAAATCCAGACAGTTTTAAGGTATTCCATCAAAATCCCTTTTAGGTAGAATAAACATAATTTATATTTGAATTCTGATAATTTTTTTAATAGCACTTGACAAATCAGAGAAGAATCATCTTCTCTTCCTGACCTAGAGAGTTCTGAAATAACTTATGTGCTGTAGATCTGTATAAATATGGAATATCCCTTTTGGCACTTATGTGGCTGGAGGCTTGAAACAACATGAATCTAGTTGGAAATTCACTTGAGTTGTAACCAATGAAGCATGTTAACTTGTTTTGATGATGAATTTGCCATTGCAAAAATCAGTGTAATATTTCCTACCCATTAATCCCACAGGATTTTTAAAAATGTAAATATATGTTTGCCCTAATTCTGAAATAATTTTTACATTATTTCATCTGATTAAAACAAAGTGGAAGGGAAACAATGAAATTATTTTTGTTCCAAGTAATTTTAAGAGTTATAAACTAAGGCTGTATTATAACTTGGAAGAAGTTGCCAAGAGTGATAAATGGACTAGAAGCTAAATAAGAATGAGGATTTTCCCTGTCGTGGGTTGCTACAGCATACTGGTGTAATTGACCAGCAGCATAGCTTGTAGGAACCACTCCACCTTGGTAAGTAGAACTCTGCATTTGGTCTTAGCTGGCATGTGATTTCAGAAGGAGGAACACTGGCCCACAGCTTCTTTCACCACCTCTTTGTGATATGCATAGGATAAGAACTTTATTTCTTTGAGAATCAAGGGCCACCTCTCTTAAAGTATGTGATTTTCAAACTGAAAATTTGATTTTTTCGAGTTGAGTATCAAGCACTGCAATTCATTCTGCAGTGGGGCATTCATAACCAGGAAAATCAATAAATTGCGCTCATTTGGGTTCGAAGAATATAGAATCATAGAGTAGGATTGGAAAGCACCTTAAGATCATCTAGTTCCAACCCTCCTGCCATGGGCAGGGACACCTCCCACTAAACCATGCCATCCAAGGCTATGTCCATCCTGGCCTTGAACACCGCCAGCGATGGAGCATTCACAACTTCCCTGGGCAACCCATTCCAGTGCCTCACCACCCTTACAGTAAAGAATTTCTTCCTTATATCCAATCTAAACTTCCCCTGGTTAAGTTTGCACCCGTTACCCCTTGTCCTCTCACTCCAGTCGCTAATAAATAGCCCCTCCCCAGCATCCCTATAGCCCCCTTCAGATACTGGAAAACTGCTATGAGGTCTCCACGCAGCCTTCTCTCTCTTCTCCAGGCTGAACAGCCCCAACTTTCTCAGCCTATCTTCATACGGGAGGTGCTCCAGTCCCCTGATTGTCCCCGTGGCCCTCCTTTGGACTTATTCCAACAGTTCCATATCCTTTTTATGTTGAGGACACCAGAATTGCGCACAATACTACAAGTGAGGTCTCACGAGAGCAGAGTAGAGGGGCAGGATCACCTCCCTCGACCTGCTGGTCACGCTCCTTTTGATGCAGCCCAGGATACGATTGACTTTCTGGGCTGCGAGCGCACACTGCTTGCTCATGTTCATTTTTTCATCGATCAACACCCCCAAGTCCTTCTCTGCAGGGCTGCTCTGAATCTCTTCTCTGCCCAACCTGTAGCTGTGCCTGGGATTGCTCCGACCCAGGTGGAGGTCCTTGCACTTAGCATGGTTAAACTTCATCAGGTTGGCATCAGCCCACCTCACAAGCGTGTCAAGGTCCCTCTGGATGGCATTCCTTCCCTCTAATGTATCAACCGAACCACACAGCTTGGTGTCATCGGCAAACTTGCTGAGGGAGCACTCAATCCCACTGTCCATGTCACCGACAAAGATGTTGAACAACACCGATTCCAACACCGATCTCTGAGGGACACCACTGGTTCCTGATCTCCAGCTGAACCTTGAGCCATTCAGCATTACTCTTTGCGTGCGGGCATCCAGCCACTTCTTTATCCACCGAGTAGTCCACCTATCAAATTGATGTCTCTCCAACTTAGAGACAAGGATGTCATGTGAGACAGTGTCAAAGGCTTTACACAATTCCAGGTAGGTGACGTCAACTGCTCTTCCCCTGTCCATCAGTTCTGTCGCTCCATCATAGAAGGCCACCAAATTGATCAGGCAGGATTTCCCCTTAGTGAAGCCATGCTGGCTGTTACCAAGCACCTGGTTGTTTTTCATGTGCCTTGGCATAAGTTCCAGGAGAATCTGCTCCAGGATTTTGCCAGGCACAGAGGTGAGACTGACTGGTCTGTAGTTCCCCGCCTCATCCATTTTCCCCTTCTTGAAAATGGGGGTTATAGTTCCCTTTTTTTAGTCTTTGGGAACTTCACCTGACTGCCATGATTTTTCAAATATGATGGACAGTGGCTTAACAACTTCATTTGCCAGCTCCTTCAGGGCCCGCGGATGGATTTCATCAGGTCCCATGGACTTGTGTATGTTCAGGTTCTTAAGATGGTCTTGAACCAGATCCTCTCCTGCAGTGGTCCCAGGGTCTTCATTCTCACAGTCCCTGCGTCTGTCTTCCAAGACCTGGGTGGTGTGCTCAGAGCATTTGCCAGTGAAGACTGAGGCAAAGAAGTCATTAAGAACCTCAGCCTTCTCCAAATCCAGGGTAGCCAGTTCTCCTGGTAGCTTCTGGAGAGGGCCCATGTTGTCACTAATCTTTTATTTGTTGCATACCTACAGAATCCGTTCCTGTTATCCTTAACATCCCTAGCCAAGTTTAATTCTAAGTGGGCCTTAGCTTTCCTAACCTGGTCCCTAGCTTCCCGTGTAACATCCCTGTATTCTTCCCAGGCCACCTGTCCTTGCTTCCACCTTTTATAAGCCTCTTTTTTGCTTTGAATTTTGCTCAGCAGGTCCTTATCCATCCAAGGAGGTCTCCTGGCCCTCCTGCTGCACTTCCTTCTAGATGGGATGCAACCCTCCAGAGCTTGCAGCAGGTGATCCTTGGATATCAACCAGCAGTCTTGGGCCCCCCTGCCCTCTAGGGCTATATGCCATGGAACTTTACTGAGCAGGTTCCTGAAGAGGCCAAAGTCTGCTCTCTTGAAGTCCAGGGCAGTGAGCTTGCTGCACGGTCTTCTTACTGTCCTGAGGATTTCGAATTCGACCATCTCATGTTCGCTGCAATCAGGGCTGCCCTGGAGCATCACATTTCCAACCAGCCCTTCCCTGTTGGTGAGGACGAGGTCAAGCATGGCACTTCTCCTTGTCGGCTCCTCTATTACTTGCAGAAGGGAGTTGTCTTCCACACAATCGAGGAACTTCCTGGGTTGCTTGTGCCGGGCCGTACCATACCATCCCTCCAACAGATATCAGGGTTGTTGAAGTCCCCCTTGAGAACAAGGGCCTGTGAGCGTGAGGCTGTTCCTATCTGTCTATAGAGTGCTTCATCCATAGAGTCCTCTTGATCAGGTGGTCTGTAACAGATCCCCATAATAATGTCTCCCATCACTGTTCTCCCTTTAACCCTGACACAGGAACTCTGTTGACTGCTCAACTCTCTGTCGACTGCTCAAACTCTCTGTTGACTGCTCAATGCATGAATAATCTCTAGGTTTGGGAGCACATGCCGTTTGTTTAGAATATTCTTTCTCTAGTGTTCTTGTTGTTCTGTTACAGAACTTAATGGTCAAAGATGTAAGTTCACACTTATTCTAAAATCGTTTCACCAGAAAATTTGCCAGAACAAAGCCCCATCAGTTTTCATAGTACTATTTGCCAAATATAGGATTTATATTATTCAGTCTTCTTTGCACTTAGAATTTAGATCATTGGTGCTTTTAGAGGACGGAGAGAGGAGAAAAAAAAGAAAGAAGTGGCAAGCAGAGATAACCATTTGTTTGTGGTTTGTTTGTTTGTTTCCCCCCAAACTCCAGTAATCACACTTTGGGCAGCCATGAAAGTCTTCGTAAGGCAACCACCTGCATTCAGCTTCGACTACACAGCGCCAGCAGTTTGAAACAAAGTTTGGCTCGAACGGTATGTCGACTTTTTTCTCCTTTTTCTTTCAGCATCCCTGAAGGAATAAAATCCCACCTATCCTTTTATGTAGCAACCTGCAGGAATAATCAAGAGAGACTGTTTTCCGAGAATGCATATATTATCGCTGAACTTCAGTTCAAACTTAGTGGGGAGCATCTCTGCTTTGTTCTTGTACTTAAATATAATGAATTATCATAAACAACACACACCTGAAAAAGACCAAAGGTTACCTTTCCAGAAAAAAAAAATATATTATTTTTCAGAATTTAATGCAATTTATTTGAGATTGTCAGTGAATTTTTTATTTTGCTTTTTTTTCCTTTCTATGTTTTGAAATATAACAAGGGTAGACTCATGCAAAATACTGTGAAAAATTAATTATATCTGGATTATTGTCATTATCACTGAAAACCAGAGTAGGGTGATAAAAGCCAGAATCGCAGTTGGTGTGTTTGTGCATGTGTGATGCATACTTGTGGGTGCATGTGCTTGTCATATATGTGCAGAAATGTTGTCTGTAAGCACATGCAGTCCTTAAGAAAACACTGCTTTATCATCATCTTAAATCCAGGGAGATTCCTATTCAGATTATTCGGGCTTAAACAGTCTTGGAGTGCATTACTGAGCTGTAACGATGCTGATCTGTGCTACTAAATGTGAGTTTTATTCTCAGGTACAACCTTGAATTGCTTTCAACACTAAGTTTTGAGTACCACAGAAGCTTTGTTCTGGGCTGTGTTCACTGCCAGTGTGTTGACTCTGTTCACAGAATGTACCAATTACCAGCTTTGCATAGGTGTGCTGTCAGCCTGAGTCTGTCAATACGTGGGTCAGGTGACAGATTTCTAACACAAAAGGGCAGGGGCTTTATATTACGTGACACCATGTGACACATAAGTTCAATACAATGCATTAAAAAAGGTCTATAATGAGGCCAAATATATATACACACACATATATAAAATATTTTAACCATGTTATAGAAAAAAGTGGAACAATTTAGTGCTGATATGTATAATCCTGGCTTACATTGTTGACATTTTTCTCTGCCAGTTTTATTGACTTATTTTTTGTGTCTATCAATTCTTCTTGGTTATAGCATCATCCCAAATAAAGTAAATTAGGAAACATGGAAGCTTTCATCACCAGGTTACTTCTTCAAAAATTATTCAGATCAATGAATTACCAACTGCTTGATCTCACTCTAGAGAAAATAGGTCAGTGTTTGAATATACCTTCAGAGTGGATGTTCATCTTGTGTCCTTTCTCACCCCATCCCCATTACACAGCAGCAATAAGAACAAGTCCAGTGACCCCTGGAATAAGGTTTTTTGGGAAAGTATCTGTGGTACCTCATTGTCATTTAACTGCAAGTTGTTGAGATTGAAGCAGGAATCATCATGTGGTTTCCATTATCTGCATTAAACAGAGATTAGATGATCATCATAGTGCTTTCTAGTGTTAGATCAGTAATGAGATCCTGTGATAGAAGATGGAAAACTTAATTTTTCCATTTAGTGTTGTCAGAGAAGGGCTTGAGAATATTGGAGTGTTGGTTTTGTGATATAATTATGGATATCCATAAATGTGTAATGGTGGAAAAATTATTTACCATTCTTAGGTCAGCATCTCTATCTTTTAAATACAATAATGTGTTATTGACCCTTCTGCTGGGCAGGTGCAGATTTCCAACATTTTCTGTCCTGAGAAATCAGTAACTTAAAGTAAGAAGTTTAGTACAAATGGATTATACATATAGCATGTGGTGAAGGTATTTTTTACATGCATATATTCAAAAGAGGGAGCCTCAGACAACTTTCTGCTGATCTTTTCTTCAGTCTTCCAAGCCAGTGATTGATTCTCTTCAAGTTACTCTGCCTTCAAACAGAAAAACTAAAATATGGAGCAAATTACCTTTTTGCAGTATATAGATCTGCTATTACTGTACGTCTTCAAGATTATTTGTTTTGGAACCAAGTGATATATTCAGGAGTCTCTTCTGTGCCTTGAACTTCTTTGTATGCTAAGGAAGCAAAATCTATACCAGTGCCATCCGGAGGATGCCTTCATGATTCTTGCTTACCTTACATAACACTGTTGAAATCAGGATGCATAATTAAAAATATCTGTCTGTACCTGCAAATTACTATTATTTTACTATTATGCTTAATAACCGGTATAAGTGGATACTTCAAAGTAATGTGCAACTAATTTATTTTTTGAAAGCCAGACAGCTTATTAACTTTGCCAATAACTAAATGTTCGCATTTCTTCAGTGAATTCAGCTGAAAGATGTAATTATTTTTTTTAAGGTGAATACTTGCTTTCTTTCCTTTTGTGGGAAGTTGGCATACTGTTATGAAGTAGTCATAAAGAAGAAATTGTCTTTAGCTGAGCAGTTGCAAGCAAGAAATATGGCCTGGGGCTATAATAGAATCACAGGCCTTTCTGGCAGCGGGTGACCTTTGTTTTGGTTTTGTTTTTTTGAGACAGATTGATCAACCTTAGCACTCTGGAATAAAAGTCTTTTAAGACCCTAATTTTTGAGGTGCTAGATTATTCTAAATTTATAAGTAAGGCTTATTCATGGAATATAAAGTTACCTTTGTAGTATAGAAGCATATTGAAACTCAGATTTATACCATCTAGCAAGACAGAACTTCTGGAGTGGGAATTCTGCTCATTGAGTATTTTTCTCCACACAGAAATCTTGAGAATGACATGAAAGTGGAAAAAATCAAGTAGTCCTTTTGTCAAATGGTAGCCCAGTGTACACAGGTTACAATAATAATGAATAACAATTGCTATATTTAACTACACACCTATCCTACTCTGTATTTACCCAGTGTGGTCTCTAAGGGACAACACTTAAACATAAACTCCAGGAGTTGTTGTGGGTCAGAAGTATTAAATTCTTAGTGGCTAGGTCATGTTTTGGAAGCAAGGCATAATGAAACAGCATAGAAGCAGAAACCTTTGTCTGGATGCCATTTCCAGGAGTACTGTGCCCGTCCAAGTGACCCATTTTTTCAGAA
Organism: Amazona ochrocephala; assembly: GCA_039720435.1. Lineage (NCBI taxonomy): Eukaryota > Metazoa > Chordata > Aves > Psittaciformes > Psittacidae > Amazona > Amazona ochrocephala. The sequence continues at coordinate 66,217,002 of CM077880.1, read as the reverse complement.
CTGTCCCCACATATTGGTTATCTGGGGAATGAATGAATCTTTGCAGTGGAGAGGCAGCGAAGAGTACTCTATGGGTTTCTAACTAGAGTCTCACTTGCCTCAAGAGAAGGATTTTTGGACTAAAGCAGCCAGCAAGTGATATTTCCTGAAAGTTCAGAAGCATTTTTATTTTCATATATACCAGTATTCATATTTTACCAGACATAATGATTTAAGTGTTCATGTTCTGAGCATAACCACAGATGAAAAGAGGCAGTGATAAATCATAAGAAGGTGGGGCTTTTTTCCATTATTTAAACGTTCGTGACTTTTTAGAGGGATGTGTGTAGTATCTCAAACAGAAGGGGGCCTTTTCTTGTGTTTTAAGTAGCCCTTGAAATCGTGCTACTCTAAAATGCTTGATGTTGTATTAATATGTGCAAAGTCTCCTTTAACTGAAGAAGTTTAACAGGACTAAATGAGGTTTGATACTCTGCAATGCACTGTGGAGGCCAGGGGGAGAGACAGAGCATTTGGTTACAATTACCAGGTAGAATGATTACAAACAGACAGGTAACTGACAAGGTTTGGAGACAAATTATCAGTGCTCAGGCCATTGGAACATCTATTGTCTCAGAGAATTTGTGGAACTATAATAATCTACAGCAGGCTTAACCAGGAAGGGTGATATTTTAAGATACCTTCAAGTGAATTTTTGATCACCTCCTTAGGGTAACTGACCCATCTCTGAAAGCTTCAGGCCATGAAGTTGCTTCAGGTTTCTAATAATAGGAAAGAACATGAGCAGCTCTTGAGCTGGCATAAGTCATAGATCTAGAGTTTTCCTCCTGTTCCAGGACATGCTTGTGACAGGGCACTTATATTAGGAAGGAGAAGTTCTGCTCACAGGCAAGTCTGTGCGCAGACAAAACCTAACAGGAGAGACAAAGACTATGGTGCACTGAAAGTGGCAGCATTACTTTTCACTTAGGACCCAGTTCTTTTGATCTCCTGAAACCTGCGTCAGCAACACTGAATTCGGGGATCTGAGGTAGTCTGCACTGAGCTCACAATCAATTTTGTTGTTGCTGTTCTCTGAACCTTGTGGCTTTGGTCTTAAAATGTATTTGAAAGTCACAGACTTAGAACCAGTTTATCAAAAATGAATTTCCTTCTCTTAGAATTCATGTAAAAAGATGTAAAAATAGTGTGCTGCTTTTTTTTTTTTTCTTTTAATAGCACAAAGACTTTTAAGATTCTTCAGCTGTCTCAGTCATGCCCATATGCATCTAGTCTTTATTTTTGTGAGTTAATCTGTGTTTACTATTGGGGAGAATGAGACTTGTGACCTGTTGGATCCTTTTGAATTTTGAACTTTGGAGGCACTGGAATGGTTTGCCCAGGGAAGTTGTGAATGCTCCGTCCCCGGCGGTGTTCAAGGCCAGGTTGGACAGAGCCTTGGGTGACATGATTTAGTGTAACATGTCCCTGCCCATGGCAGGGAGGTTGGAGCTAGATGATCTTAAGGTCCTTTACAACACCAACTGTTCTATGATTCTATGTTATTTTATAGAAATCTCCTCTGAGGCTGTAGTTTAGCTAGTGTCACAGAATATCTTGACGGCCCAGATATATAGTAATCACCCATGTGTTCAGGTGCTAAATAATTCACGTGCACTCGCCTTTTGCCCTGGTCCATCAGATCCCCTGAAGCTTCTGGATACCTGTCAGTCACACATACCCAATCTCTCTTTAAGCTTCAGGGCTTTCTCCTTCCACCTGTGTCACACTGTTTCCAAATACATCCCTCCGTGTCCTTCTAGTGCTGTCAGTGTATGAGATGGAAAAGGAAGTTTGTCATTTATCAGTCTTGCTCTGTAGCTCAAGCCTAGCCCCTGTGATCATTTAGTTCGGATGTGCTCTGCTATTTGTGAGGTCTCTGGAGGTGGCAGTGTGACATCTAAGTATGCAGTGACATTATAAAATGCTGGGTAGATTTTGCAGCAACATTATAAAAATGCAGGGTAGAACATATACACTACTCAGCTGTAATGTTAGTTGGGGTTTAAGAAAGGGTATGATCTGCTGAGATGAATATGATTGTGGCTCTGTCTAGAAATAGCAAATTCAAAGCACGATATTATAGCAACTCACAATGGAGTGCTGTGTGCTATTTCCTTCATTAAATGCACGCTTCTCGTTATGGTAACACTACAAAATATTCTCAAGGCTTGAGATATTATACAAGTCCTCTAGCATGCATCGAAGCAGCATGACAGCTGTCAGAGGTCAGGTGCTCCGATCCTCAGAGTGTAGTATGGGCAGAAGACTTGAGTTGTGAGCAAAACCAGCAGACAGAGCCATATGTGGCACAATTAGCGCTGCACTTGGGAAACTGGCAGCCGTAAACTGGTTTTTCATGTCTCATAGTCATTTTTGTAGGAGCAACGCAGTTGGGTTCAGAGGCATAATCTGAAATCATCTACTCTCAAGCACATCCCCTAACCACCTGATGCTTACTTTGACGTCTTCTCTGTAATGCATATAGCAGTCACATGTTAATACACTGAGATAAGGAGCACAGGTGTTTGTGTTCCTTGCGCAATGCCCAGCCACAGTGGAGGTCAGTGCTTAAATGTAAGACGCGTACTTCCAAGGCTTAATGCATGAGAATGTTTTACTTAAATTACGCCTTCCATTTCATTCATCTTTCACTTATTGCCGCTATGTGATAAAAGAGATGGTAGCGCTCCAGATGGGATTACTGCAGAACATCTGTAATGTATAGATCCTGCTCCTTAAATGGTGATATTGCTAAATCTCTTCATAGCAATCTAAAGCAGAATTAGTGTGAATTAATTCATGTCGGTTAACATATTTAAATTGAATCCAACCGTATTATAGACACAAGTTGCTCAAGAATGTTAGCTTTAGGCCACAACTATACTTCAGTTAACTAGAAAAAATTGCTAGTGTGATCACCTTTTTATGAACAGTCAATATTTGAATTCACTAACATTCAAAATATTAGAAGAAAGTTTCTTTACCCAAGCAAATAAAAGAATGGGTTTTGATGGCTTTATATGTGTTTGTTTGGATTTTTTCCGAAAACACAAATTTTCTTTCAAATCCTGTTGGGGGAGGGAGAATAAGGAATCATAATTCATTACTGTTGGATTATACTGTTCTCTTTTTTTTGTTTTGCTTATTGTATGAAAGTCTTATCAGTAAAAGATTAACAGGTTTTTTTTTTTCTCATGGGTGTGTTGTGCTTAATGTTAAACCATTTTGTCTTCCCTTCACAAAGGACCTTAAAGTTTCATTAGTTTAGTTCAGCCTAAAGTGGAGTCACTTTTCCGATTCTTCTCTATCCTTGGCCACATATCATTTCTGTCTTCTGCTTCGCCTTTGAACAACCAAATATTTTAGATCAGTACACATGTAAACAAACAAGCTGTAGCCTGGTTTCCTAAGCTGCGCCCAACCCAGCCATCATTTGCATTTCCAGGGATACTAAGAAGAATAATGTCTGGCAGCTGTCCTAGCTGCACTAGATGCCTATGTGCTGTGATGCTGTCCTGCTTCTGTCTTATTGGAACTAAATGATCTTAAGGTCTTTTCCAACCCTAACCATTCTGTGATTCTTACTGAATTATTTTCTCTCTCATCCTCTCAGGGTTATACGTGTTCATAAGTGTCATTCCCTTTGTGAGCCTTGACCAGTGAATTTGGAGTTGTACTTGTCACAAGACCCTCAGTAACTTTTCTTGTAAGTTATAGGTATGTGGGCTCAACCATGAGTCAGGAAAAGGGCAGAATTTCCAGGGCATGGTGGTGCCTCCAAGCTGGCAGTGCATGCCTAGCATGGGCTGAGCTGCCTCCACGTGACGGGATGAGGCATTAAGGGCAACAAATCCATGGGGATGGAGAAAGGGCTGGGTCTGAATGGGAACAGATTGATCAGCAGAATGCGTCAAATAAGGCAAAGTCACAGAATCATTTAGGTTGGAAGGAACCTCATTGGATCATTTATCCAATCCCCCTGCTCAAGCAGAGTCAGCTGGAGCAAGCTGCACAGGACAGAGCCTGGTCGATTTTTGAATATCCTGGCAGATATTCAAACCTACTCCACAATCTTTCAGGGCAACCTCTTCCTGTGTTTGATTACCTTCACTATACTTCTTTTTTTGTCTTGTGTTAAGCTGGAATTTAATGTATGTTAATTTGTGCTGTCTGCCTCGTGTCCTGTCAGTGAACACTGAGATTCTGACTCCCTTGTCTTCATTATTTCCCATAAGATATGTGTGCACATTGATAAGATTCCCCCTGAGCTTTCCTTTCTCCAGACTGAGCAGTCCCAGCTTAGTCTCTCCTCATACAAAACATGCTTTAGTGCTTTGATCTGTCAGTGAAGCGTCACAGAGATGAAGTCCCTTCAGAGAGTGTCAAAGGATGGTACAGATGTTTTCCATTCTGTTCTTTTAGTAAAGGAAGCAGCAGAGAGGTGGTGGATACAAACTGATTTCTGCTTCATGACTAGTGTGTATTGCCACTGCAGAGGCTTTTCTGAGGCCTGCTATAGTCTTAGTTGATGTGTAGCAGGAAGGAACTATGGTGACAATTTGGCTTTGCCTCCTACAACCCAGTGTAAGATTAGAGATTCATCAATTAAAATTTCAGACCAAAACATTCTGAACACTCTTAGAGTTCCTAAAGAGCACGATGACTTGAAAATAGCAAACAAATCTGTCCAACACACATTCTTCCATTCAGTATACTCAGTTTATCTCACTATATGTCTCTGTTCTACAGCATGAGGATGACCAAAGACAGTTCGGTGTGAATCAGCTGTTAGACGATACCTGTGCCTGGAAACTGACTCGGTAAGAACACTGGTATTTAATTTCTATTTGTAATTGTTCATGTTTGTAGTGAGCCTCCTGGCCCCAAAGGACAATTCCAAGACCTACTGGCAACAGAAATGGTACCAAAGAGAAAGAAAATTGGTTTAAATGTTTTAGACTCTTATTTCCAGACCTTCTGATTACTTAGCAAAAATCAATAATAATTTATAGATCTGTGTAGTTTTTCCCTATTCTCTCCCTTTCATGTCCTAGAAAGTTTTATTAGAGCTTTCCTGTTTTCCAAAGATTCCCAGGATTTAATGAGTCATAATTTTCACATGTTCATTGCTCTTAGAGAACTTTTAAGAGTAAATACTGTAAAAAATAATAGGTTTGCTCCTCATTATGCCCGGTTGTCACAGTTGAGTGATGTTTTATTTTGGTTTATTTTTTAATAGAGGCTAGCTATGACAAGCTTTTAACTTGGCACTCAAAGTGCATCTGACTCTAAAGCTAACCTACCATGGACAAGCAGTAAATGAGATAGATTCCTCATTCAACTTTCATTATGCTCCATTTCATGCACTTAGATAAAGAAGCTGTTAACAGGTTTTTGTAATGTCTTTCATCAGTATTATAAAGTGCATTGCCAAGAACGGTCAATGCCACACCTGTCATTTAGCAGACGGAGGAAAACAGAGAGGTGGTGACTTGTTCAAGGTGAATATCTGGTGCTTAGTGAGGGCCCATCTGGTTTCCTAAGAGCGTAGCCCAAATTTCCATTGTGGTCTTGCTATAAAGAGATGAAACCAATCATACAATCTATGCACACATTACTTATTGACTGTTTTATTTCTTGTGATGTAAAGCTTGTGGCCTTTTCCATTGCAAAGAGGGTCTTTGAAGGGGATATGTAATAAACGATGTTGAGCTGCAAATCGACTATGGTCCACAAAATTTCCTCTGATGCTGTAGGGCAATAAATGCTTTCTCTCTTCAACCCACAAGTTCAGTAAATATTGAAAAAGTAAAAGCTTGAGCTATATTTGATTACTGTTTCCTGCTTGTTCCATGGATCATTGACAGGTAGGAGAAAACATTTTCCGGCAGTGATGACCCAGAAAAATCAGTGATCAGGGCCTGTGTTCTCAATTGTATTTCCAACTTATCTGAAGAAAAAAAGGGAATAGCTAGGTGACAAAATTTTGCTATCCATAATGTCCACTGGAGCTGCCTGTGATGACTTGCAGAAGGATTTTACAGTGCTGAGTTGAGAGTGTGATAAACTGGCAGATGAAATTTTGAGAAGATAAATGTGTAAATGGAAGGAAACAGTCTTAAATTCACAGATGAAATCATAGGCTCTGAGTTGAGTTTCACCACCAGGAGTGAGTTCTTGGGGTTATAATAAATAGTTCTGAATGTCAGCTTGGTGCACAGCAGCTGCAAAAAAGATAAAACAAATGTTGCAAATTATTATGAAAGAAATGAAAAATGAAAAAAAAAAAATAAATATTAGGCCACAGTATCAGTGTGGGGTGTTCATTTATCTTGAATATGGCCGACAGTTCTGCTTCCACCATTTCAAATATGATGCAATAGAACTTGAAAAAGTGAAGGGCGGCAAGGATGCTCTTGAGTAACAAATTGCCTTCCATATGAGAAACAAATAAATAACAATATTCTTCATCCTGATTTAGAGATAATAGAAGATGCGTGGTTTTATACATGACAAGTCTGTGAAATTGAGGAGCACAGAGAATGTCTTCAGTAAAGTATCATTTGTTGTATTTTGCTGGGCAGGATAAAGGGAGCATGAAATGAAAGTAACAGATTCAAAACAGGTGAGAGTAGGTATTGCTTTGTATAAGACCTAATTAAGTAATATCTAGACACAGCCCAGCTTGTCCAGGACTGCGTCCAGATGATTTCTGAATGTGTCCAAAGAGGGGCGCTTCACAGCCTCCGTGGGCAACTTGTGCCAGTGCTCAGTCACCCTCAGTACCTCCTGTGTTAAAGTTTGTGCCCCATTGCCTCTTGTCCTCTCACCTGGCACCTGAGGAGAGCCTGGTTTCATTGTCTTTGCACCCTCCCTTCAGGTGTTTATATACATCAAGAATAACCCCCCAGCCTTTCTGTTCTCTAAGTTAAACAGTCCCAGGTCTCAGTCTTTCCCTATCGAAGAGACACTCCAGTCCCTTAATCATTTTAGTGGACCTTTGTTGGGCTCTCTCCAGTGCATCCATGTCTCTCTTGTACTGAGGAGCCTGAAACTGGACATAGCACTCCCAGTGTGGCTCACCAGTGTTTAGTAGGAGGAGAAGGGTCATCTCCTTCAACCTGCTGATAACACTTCTAATGCAGCCCAGGATGCCTGTAGCCATCTTTAGTCTTTGCTGCAGGGCCACATTGCTGGTTCATGTTCAGCTTTCTGTCCAAGAGGACTGCCAGGTCCTTTTCTGCAAAGCTACTTTCTGGATAGTCAGTCCCCAGCACGTACTGGTGCATGGGGTTATTCTTTCCCAGGTGCCGGACTTTTGCTGAACTTCAAGAGGTTCCCATCAGCCCATTTCTCCCAACTGTTGAGGCCCCTCTGAAATATCAGTACGATCCATCGGTGTATCAGATACTGTTTCCAGTTTTATATCATCAGCAAACTTGCTGCAGGTAGACTCTAACAAGTCATCCAAATCATTAAGTAAGATGTTGAACAGTAGTGGACCTAGGACTGACCCCTGAGGTACACCACTAGCTACTAGCCTCCAACTAGACTTTGTGTCACCTATCACCACCTTCTGAGTCTGGCCACTCAGACAGTTTTCAAATCTAACTCACTGTCTGTTCATTCAGCCCATAGTTTATTGGCTTCTGCATGAGGTGTTATGGATGACAATGTCAAAACCTACGATTATGATAACAATTATCAGATTGGTCAAGCACAACTTTCCCTTGATTAATCCATTCTGACTACTCTGTATCGCCTTATAGTTCACATGCCTGGGAATGGTTCTCAGGAGTAGTACTCCATCAGCCTCCTAGGGTTCAAGATGAGGCTAATTAGCCAGTAGTTCTCTGGGTCTTCCTTCTTGAAGATGAAAGTGACATTTGCCTTCCTCCATTCTTCAGGCATTCTTCCAATCTTTGTGTTTGTCCAAAGATTATCAAGAGGGGCTTCACAATGACAGCTCCATCAACATTTGTGGTTGCATCCCAGCAGAGCATGTGGACTTAAGTAGGTCCAGTTTAAGTATTCTCTAGCCTGATCCTCATCCATTTCCTAGTTCATTCCAGGGACTGCTCCCTGTAAGCCATGTTCATGAGCGCACACCACACTAGATTCCTTGCACACATGTGCAGTCTTCCAGTGTTGTGCTTAAGGGTTGCTCCAGGAAGTGCAGTACATGCTTTTCATGTTATGGTATGAAAATGCCGCCATGGTGGACTGCCTCATGTTATGTTGGATATTTTGAACTGACCTCCTCCTTTCTAATGAATAAATAACCTACATATCTTAGTAGCAGTTGTAGAGAGCCTGGAGTAGGCTCTGGCTTGGTGCCATGCAAGGTGCACAGCTGTTTCTAACTGTGGCTACTTCAAGTACTGTGAACCCAAGCCTTCATGCAGTCCTTAACTTAGGGATCAAAAACTCATTCCTTGGAGCAAACTTCTTCAGCAGTGTTCACATATTCTTTTTCCCCATTAGGGGCAACTAGTTTCAGTTGAAAGTACTGACACAATTATGTTGACAAGGCACTTAGCTTTGAAGCACCACCAAAATTATAAGGTGAACCATACAGTGAAGAAAAGCCCTTATTCTTCTAAGCAGTGCCACCTTACAGTACTTTTTTGTGAGTAGGCCAGTCAATATCATACCTAGTCAAAACAGCTGTTTCTAATATAACATGCAACAACATCGTTCTGTTTATTCATTTATATCTTTGCAACATAATTCCTCAATTCTATATCTAGCTAGGTTTGTAATAGAGATGGAGTAGATGGATGTAGTGGAATGAGGATGCAGTAGAATGGACTCAAAACAGGCTGTGCAAACCTGCCTGGCACCTAGGAAGGCCGTCAGATTACTTTCACATATTGTTGTGTCTTCACAGCTGTGAGCATTTAGATTAACTAAATAAAATATTGCTCAGGGTTGCCTGCAGGTACTGTAGTTATATTTCTGATCATAGCACACAAACTTTTGTGTTTTAGAGAATGTATTGATTGAGATGCTTAGTCTGCTTAGATCTAGCAGAAAGGAAATGAGCTGTTTGAACTGGCTTGAGATGAAGTAGAAAGAACGAACTGGCACCTTACCTCTGGTATAATCGGGTTTGCTCTCACATGCCAACATGAAAAAATAAAACCAGCAGCCGCTATATTGCTTGATGCACTGATATTCATAGCTTGAAAACCAAACACAGTGTAAATCAATGACTGCATCAGAAGGACTGCAGTCCATTGGCCCATAATCTCTGACACTGAAGTGCCAGAACTATAACACGATGGCTAGCCTGATCTCTGCAGTTAGGCACAGCTTTAGGCAGCATGGTGATGAGCAGCATTTTAGAAAGTAAAACTAGCATTGCTTCATGGTAGATACTACTGCCAGGAAACTGAAAAATGAATGCTGTAAGTATTTGCTATCTATATGATCTTCCTCCCATATAGACCAACTGGGTTCTAAGAGTGACTCTTTCAAGTTGTTTATACTTTTTTTTTTTTTTTTTAAATAATTGTAGCATATTGCCGTACTAAAAGCTCCAAAACTTTCCTCAGTGTCAAAGAAACCCTGAATGTTCATGGGCTGGTTAGCATTGCCATCTTTATACAAAGCTATTAAAGTTGTAGAAGTATAATATATGCCTGTGTGATAACATATGAATATTGTTAATTATCTAGTAGTCAAAGATTGAGGATAGCATTAGTAGAGGTATTTTGATCATTGTTACAAGTTGCTGGATTTGCTTCCTATTAATTATGTAAAGTTATAGCTACTTTATACACAGAATTCTTTAGGGTAGAATAAACTGATGGAAATACGCAATTTTTTTGACCAAGTATTATAACTTTAGAAATTATTCTGAAGCCTGCATTTAGACCAAGCATGCTAATAAACATACTTACCTGTTATGCATCAAGGCAACAAGGCAAGCTCATATGTCCAGAACTACTTTTGAGCTGGGTAATGCTATGAGAAAGATGTTATGCATGGAGTCTTGGTCAAAGCAGAGCAACAGCTTTTATTAGTTGTGATTTAACAGGATTGCAGGAAGAATTGCCAGACAGCTACTCAACACACAAACTGCCTGGCTAGATAAGGCTAGTTCAGATTTGAAATAAGAAGCTGTAAAGGCAAAACCATGTGTAGGAGGAAGTGAATAGTAGGCATTTATGGGGAAATGCACTCTGGTATTAGCACAAGAAAGGCCACCTAACATTTCTTTATTCTGTATTATGATTTCAGTACAATGACTCTCTTTCCTCCTCTTTCCATGCAATATGTATAATCAAAGTCTAACCGTGTGCCATGAAAACTGTACTTTGGACTGTAGTTGCAAATTTAATCTCTGATTGCTCAATTAGTCAAACTAAGATACAATTTCTCTGTAAACAATAGTCCATTTGCTCTGAAGGGAAGGTGACTTTCACCTATCAGACTGCAAAGAGGGGGAGAAAAATTCCTTCTAAGTCTTCCAAAGAAAGATCCCTAATACAAAGGGTCAGTGTGAAATACAAGAGGGGAAAAAAAGTCAAGAATAAAGTGATGGAGTAAAATAAACAAGCACTGCAGAAAGGGTGTAAATTGCAATTTCCACTTTTTCATAAAAGCACATGGAAACCCTTACTACCACCAATGACCATCAAGGCAATAGTATGTCCATTTTACAATCAGTAGGCTAGGAAGGGTGTGGAGATGGGAATTAAGGTTTCTCTGCCCCTTCCTGAAGATTTGACCTTGCAGAGAAGGCTGTCAAGGGAAGAGACAGGTGTATTCCTACGTGTAACAACCTTAGCCATGGTCTCATAGGCACCTATTTGTTCCATCTGACAAACAACAGCTAGAATTTCACTGTGCTTGAAACATAGAAAATTACACAAATGCTTCTTAAAAGCAAAACTCTGATTCTGGTTATCTGTTGGGGATACACTTGTAGCCTGCACTGCTAAAATGATGAGGTTTACAGCTGAAGCATCAATCCAGGAGTTCAGTGTAGTGAGGTGTATACTCGTGTTCATAATCCTAATTAGTTTACCCTTTGCTAGGGCACAGAAATCTGCCTGTGCAGACTTTATGGTAGCTTCTGTAGTATAACAAAGGCATGGGAGTATGGGGTCATATACGCCTGTCTACAGAAGTAAAACTGATTCACAACATAGCTAATACTATGGAAAAGGCAGTTGTTGAGACAGTGTGCTCATGTAAAGTTGAGAAATGTAAGCAAATTAAGTTTAATGATTTATGAGTTTTTGGTGTCCCTGTTTAGAATATACAGTTTTATAGTTGTGACAGTATGGGCTCTTGAAATGCAGTTTTCCCAGATGTTTTCCAGATGGTTTGCCTGATTCTGTGCAGCTTTAGTTTGTGAAGTGATTGTGAAAGAAGGCATTGTAGCATGTACTTAAGTTCATCCTTCTTCAAGGTAATATTTAAGCACTTGCTTAACCTTAAAGAGTAAAATAGATGGGCTGTGGAGTTCAATAGACACTGAAATAGATCACATACTGGAGTACTTTTATTTGGGAACCTTGTATCCTCCAGGTATAAGTAGAAGATTTTTACATCTATGCTTTGTGGCAAATGTCTAACCAAAAAACCCATGGAGATCCAGACTTAATTATTTGACATTTACATAAGCACTTGTCTGCATTTTATACCAACATAAAATCAAATTGTTCCCAATATATATGGTGGGGGGTGGGGGAGAAATCTGGTCTATTTATTCAGTTGTTATTAAGTTGTTGTTTCTTTTTCTGATTTCCAGACAGAACCTTCTATCAGTTGTTATGAAATATAATGGTCAAGTGGGACGTCTATTGCAAGATGAGGTATTTGTTCTTACTTTGTTATACCAGAAAAGCATTAACTTCTACATGAAAGGTGTCTAATTATTAATCTGTCTCAAATGCAATTAAGGAAGACTTTTAATTAAGGTTGTTTCACCTGACTTTGAAAGGATGTAAATTCTCTTAGTAGTGTATTGAGATTAAGAAGAAAGTGCTACAAATTTAAAATCTCAAAGGTGACTGTTTCTAAGTAACAAGGAACCTGTAAATAAACAGGATTTTTGGGTTGGCAGTATAATATTTGGATTTAGTGGAGTTATAAGATGCTATATGTATGTGCAAAATTTGCCCCTGATTTTACAAAACCGCAAGCCAATTGTTTTTTTTAGGGTATATACTGAAGAATGCAGCAGTCTGCAGGATTAGGTTTTGGCAGCAAAACTCATAAGACTATTTTAAAGTACTGAGCTGCCATTTGAATGCTACATTATTAAAGGAAAAATCTGTTAGAAAATCATCTTTGCTAACTAATGATTTAAGAACAAATGTCTGAAAGGACAAATGCGTATTTGAATGATAGCTTGGAAGAAACCAAATGGCTATTTGATCTGAGTTTCAGGTTGTCATACTAACTGACTTTCTCAGGTTTGGAACTGGAAAAAAAATGAAGGACATTAGTGAAATCAAAAAATATTGATGTAGAGTGGAGATATTCCAGGATTTCCCTTCCAGAGTTATAACTTATGCTGAAAAATGTATTTCTTTGAAATATAAGTTAAAACATACATTTCTTACTTTGTTTCAGAAATCCGTCACATGAATTCAAGTCCAGATTTTAATCTTTCTGGCTGTTCTTGATCTGTTCTGTTTTGAATACTCAGAAAACATACACGTACATGCAAGTGTGTATACATATAAACATAAACATATGCCCATATACATGCAGATGTATACATAATGTACATACATGAATACATAAATATATATCAATACCTGTGTAAATAAATATATGTAGATAAAAATTCTCTATATTTTTGTATAAATCTGGCACTTTTCTTCTGGAAAAATGCATACAAATTTAAAAGCTGTTGAACTGTGCTTACCTACTGTGTAGGTATTCACCGACTTTTTCATTTGTAAGCAACTTCTCAAAGGGGACTATTTAGTGTGTAGCATGTGATGCAGTCATAACCATTTGGAAAATTGAGGTCCCCAAGCACAAATGCGCATATATATTTCTTTACTGAAGTACACACCTCAGTGTAGTTACTCACATTCACTTGAAATTTTAGAGCCTAAAGTAAGAAGATTCCAAATTCAAAGCAAGCTATAATCTCAATGTTAATGAGGCATTACAATCCACCCTCTGCAAATGATGCTTTGTAGATACTCCTCAGGCCTATAATGAAGCCCTCTTAAATTTGATTTTTCTAAAGATTTTTACCTTGAGTAAGCAATTACTTGAGATCATTAAGTTTTTATAAAGGGAAAACAGGACATTTTTCAAATATTCATGCTATGCAACAAATATGCCTGTATTACTCTAGAGCTAAATTTCTCAGTAGTTCAGGGCTTTTTTTAACAGCATCTTTTCTACTCAGGCAAACTCAGTATAAGTTTGTGTGAACTGCTTTAAACAGTAGGATTGCAAGCTAACAATATAGGTCAGATCACCATGCAGATGTTTTCAGAGGTGTCAGTGTATGGAGCTTTTCAAAACCTATAATTAAAACTAGTGTCAGTGCTTTGCCTTAATAAGTGGCTTGAAAAAATAATGGAAGATATAATGTAATACATTTTGGTCATAAATACATGACTAAAGAAAACAAAACTTGAAAATCCGTTATTTGAATCTTCGTTTACTTATTTTCTCTAACATCTTATTAGATTCCTGTAGAAAGTTTAAATTTGGGATCTTTATAATTGTTCCTTATCCCAAGGTTACACCGGAATAATTGTGTTGATTTGCAAAGCCAGCACTCACATTGCTGTAAGGGTTGTTACCCGTCTGATTCACCACAGTCCATGTTTAGCACACTCTGAACTTTAAGCCGCTGGGAGTTACTCACATATACTATAAATGCACACATATCTGCTTAAGTTCTGTACTCAGATAGAACTTCAGTTGTAATCAGACATATTTTGAGATTCTCAGTTAAAAAAAAAAAAAAAAAACACAGGTTTTTTTTTTTTTGCACATTATCTACCCACTTCCAAATTTACTTGTTCAAGGATGTCTGTTGAAAACCCTTGGAGAAACCAGTTCTGACTTATGTGACAAGCCCACTTATCATTATTATTAGTAATGATCAGTAAGTGGAAAAATCATCAGTGGGGGTGGGATTGGTGTTGCTGGGGTTGAAACGTAAAGAGTATTCCCAGGGAGTGTGTGCAGCCAGAGAACTAGCCATTTTGATTGCCCTGATAATCACTTGGTGTGCACTTCATTTTAACTCCGTTCAGAATGTACTACTAATGTAGAGAGAAAACTTTGTAAATTTTTAATACAGAGTGCAGAAGTTCTAGAATGAAGTAGCATTTTTTTATTGTATAAATAATTTAAACACCAAAATATCCTTCAAAGGTTCTGTTGGTATTTAAATATGTGGAGGGGGAAAAAAAAAAAAACAAAACATATACAAGATGTTGACTATAATTCTTTGGTACTTTCAGAAATGTAAAACTTCTGTTAGAAATGAATTTCTGTCTTTCCTTCTTTGTGACAAAAATAAAAAAATCAATGTCATATGTGTACATATTGAAAACTCTTTATATGATAATACCCAAAAAGAGAAATGGTGAGATAGAGGTCATAATTCATAGTATACACTATTACACAATTTTTTTTGCATGCTTACTCTTCTTGATCTGTAATGTTCTCCTTAGAAGCAGCTGCTATATAATCCAAGTCTATGGTATAGTAGCTTCTATAAAATATTAAGTACCTTGGTAATTTATCTCTAAATGGAATGGTATGTTTTACAGAAAGAAATACATTCCTCAAGATACCCAACTGTCTTTGTAGAACAGCACATATATGTAACTACAAGAATATATAAACAGTTGGGAGGGGTTTTTTGGTTTGTGTTTGGGTTGGGTTATTTGGTTTGTTTGGGGTTTTTTTTTTGGTTGGTTTTGGGAGGTTTTGGTTGGTTGGTTGTTCTGGGGTTGGTTGTTTTTTTTGTTTTGTTTTTTATTTTTCCTGTCTGGCAGTAGAGCTGTTTCTCTACTTAAGAATAACTCCTGTGTATGTCTATTGCTTCATGTGCTGCTCAGAAATTTGTCTACGTGAACATGTCTTTATAGACATAAAATCCATTGTTTTAATAAACCATAGCTACTTGTGAAGAAGAAAAATGCTAAATTAGAATTATACTTAATTTATAATTTAATAAATATATATATTATATACTTAATTTATAACTACAAACTATATACAGTAATTAAAAATAATGTATGTATATGTGCGTATATATTATAGAATCTGAATCATAGAATAGTTAGGGTTGGAAAGGACCTTAAGATCATCTGCATTTCTTCAACAACTGCGCAGTAAAATAGCATGTATAATGCTTTGGTTTTGTCAGTGTTATACGCGGTAAGCAAAGCCATGCCATTTTTACAGGTTTCTACTTCTGCTGGCAATGAGTGTGTGTGTATAGAGAATAAATCCAGCAGGATTTCAATTTGAAAATCTGAAGTGGAGGGAAAGAAATAGGAAAAAAAGGAAATGGACTCCTTGTAAGTTGTCAGAATGCTGAATCAGCTTCAGACAAAAGAAGGCTTTGAAGTTCTCAAGAGAGTACAGTCAACCAGAGCCTTTTTCTCTTTAGAATCTCCAATAGGAAAAGGTGTTGCTGTCTTTAATTACTAAAAAAACCCCAACAACCTATATTTAAAAGATTTGAGAATATTTTATGTAATTCATTAGTTCTGCTCAAGCAGATAATGCGGAACTAGTAACCTCAATACATTTTGTATTTATTTATATTAATGATAGGTGGTAACCTTCTCAGTATAGTCTGCATGTAGACCTTAAGCTTGAAAATAGAAAGCTTATGTTGATGCAGTTTTTCAGGCATGAAATAGATAAGTTACAGAAATGGTTTTATCAATAGACAGGCTATAACATGCTAAAAGGAACATTTATCAGTACAGAAACATGGAAAATATTTATAGAAGAGTTTCTACTTGTTCAGAGAATGTGTTTTAAGGTTTAATGAAGTGATATAACTATACAGGAAACGTATGAATTTTAATTTATTTATTAATTTTCCTGAACATAGAGTACTTGATATTTGAAGATTGCATTTTCCTTCCTTTGGTATCCAGATTTTTCTTTTTGAATCCTCCAAAGTATTTCTGAGATTGTTCATCTAGAGAGTTTTTTTCATATGGTAATATTTAAAGATCTAAATTTATTATCAATAAGATTTAATAATTTGAACTATATATACATTTTGCAGAAAAGCTAGTTGCAGAAGTACTCAGTCCACAGGTGTCAGATTATGCAGCCTCCCACAGAGTCACTATTTTTAGGAGGAACATGGCTGTTTGCCAGCTCTCACAGGGATGGGTAGGAGACAATATTGGGGATAAATTCGCAGCACAGTATCATAAAAACTACAGTCAGTTTGTGAATCATTTAGGTTCATGTGTCCTCAGAAGTTTGCTTTTTCAGGGCTTCTACGCTCATGAAGTCAGGACAAACTGAAGTTTTGCCTCAAGGTCGGTTTTAAATATCAAATTTGTCAGTTTTCAACAAGAGTCATTTTGTGGCAGATAATTGGACTTTAATGAAAACTATGCTATCCTTAGGAAGCTATTGGTCACTAGCAATTTCAGTGTAGCCAGACTAATGCCCGGTGTATTTGAATTTTGGATGAGCAGATACAATTTTCTGCATACTCACTGGCACGAACTTTATACTAAGCTGTTTCTGATAAATGATATGTGTCTACTGTGTGCCTTTCCCCCCCGCCCCCTTATGTTTGTTGTCAGCAGCATAAAGTTGATAATGTGATTGAAGTAGCTAAAGCTATCTGCAGTGTCCTCTGTTTTGTGGAAACCAAAGACATTACTGATGCAGTCAAGAAACTCCGCGCAGTGTCGTTGGTGAAAGCACAGGTAAAAGATACAAGTCGATGTCTTATTTTTCTCTTTAAAACTGGAACTTGAATGGGTATCACTAATTTTATGATTGATCAAAGCCATTCTATTGTCTTACTGTATGAATTTTCCTTCTTACTTCTTACTGTGTGTATGCATTTATTTCCCCTCTGACAAGCATTAGGTTAAGGTCCTATCAAAAAAGATGTGTGACAGAGGAGCAATAGAGGACTTGTGCTGTGTTTAACTGAAATGCTCCTTTGGTTGTTGTTTTTTATTCCCACAAAACACACAAATCTCTGCTTTGCCACAGCACCTGTTTACCAAATCATGCAAATTTCAAAGTATTCTATTCATAAATTTAGCATAGGTTGTTAACAATTAAAAAAAAAGCTTCTATAAATATCATATAGATTGCAAGTTTTTCAGATAGCAATGCTCTCCTTTTTATGTAAAGAAGGACCAGCATCATATAATCCTTATTTTAGCTGGAATACTCACTCTTAAAACACTGAAGTGGATTTTTCAGGGGTTTCTGTAGAGTTGTGAACTGGCACTTTGAGGGCAGTATTTGTTCTCGGTTTTGTCATCAGCCACTTTGGTATGACCTTGGACAAGTCACTCTGACCTGATTTACAGAAGTTCTGAACACCCAAAAATTCTTCTGAAATCAGCATCTTGGAAATACAGGTGCTCAGCAAATTTGAAAATCAAGCCATTAATCACTTTCATTTAGTCTGGTGTAATCTTAACTCATGCTAATTCTTTCCCATCCTAATGAAATTCCCTCTTCATGATTTTTAAAAAATTCAGTAAGTTACTAAGGATTTTTTTTTTTCCATTCCTTATATGGTCTCTGTCTCTTCATTCTCTCTCACAGCAAATATTGTTTAGAAAAACATGCCAAACTAGGTAAGGTGGTTGCATTCTCAGACAGTTACCTACTTATAAAACTTGTATTCTTTCTCTTTATTGAGTTGTTTTGTTAGGTTGTTGGGTTTTGGGTTGTTTATTGGGGTTTTTTAACTGTTCACTTTAATATGTGTATGAACACCTCCAACAGGAAAGTAAACAATGAGATAATTAGTGTTAACTGAGGTAACTAGTGAATGGTGATTAGAAACATGTCTAGCTACATAAGTGGGATTTATTTTGTTTTGCCTGATATGCTGTTTGAAGTCCCAAATGTATGACTGGGGAAAGCTAGCATAATTCTTTTTGTAACATTTCTTGTGTCGTAGGAGTGATATATGGCAAACTAATTATATATTGTCATCCATATACACTTACGCTTCACAGGTTCAAACCCTCAAATACTGATCTTACAGGGGCAAAATTATTTCTAAGAGGTGAAAAGACTCACAAAAACTAGAAAGTATGTTAGCTGAGGAGGAGGCTCCAGTGATGCTCAGAAAACATCTTTTCTTAGATCTTTGCATTCTTAGTCTCTGTTTATTCCTCTTTCAGGTGGGAGGGGTAGGGTAATAGTTTCCAACTTAAGTACAGGACCCAGCAGATAAGCTTTAGAACATCAGTGTAGGTCTCTGAAAGTGTGGGTTGTAAGTAGATCCCTGCACCATGTTTCTAGAACAGAGAACACTAGAGATCACAGAGCAGACATTGCTGCATGGCCCTGAGCAGAACCAACTGTGGCCTTCTGGAATTAGTTATATGGATGCTGTCTGTCTGAATTTTGGCAAGTATTGTTAAGGACCAAGATGCAAGAAACAACATAGCTCTAAGGTTTTGTTGTTGTTGTTGCTCAGAGCTGACCAGCTGATTCACATAAGTGCCTTCTCTTGCTTCCCTGCTAGGTCATGACTCACTGTAAATCTTGTTGCTATAGCATCCTCAATCTTTTCATGTCCACTTCAGCATCAATTATTATAAGTCACTCTTCTGGGTAAATTCCAGCAGAAATAGGTCTGTGAGAGCACGCATTTTACCTAGCATGTTGTTGATTTAAATGGAAATATCTCCATTTAAGAAAAGTTATTCCTGTATATTAGAGGGCACATACAGTAGAGAAAGAGATAAAACAAGTAACAAAGGATTCGCATGATCTTCTTTTCAGTTAAACACCTGGCTGTCCTGAGAGGTGTTAGGCAGATCAGTATTTTCCCCTTGAGAAAAGCATTTTGTCACCCCAGGAATCTTGCTTAAGAGATAAATAGAGCTTGGTCTAGTAAAAATATACAGAAGACAGTATCAGAGCATCTTCTCCTTTAGGAAGGAATTAGAGCAGAAGAAATATGTTGGTATTAATTTGTTAAAAGATTTCTTTTTGAGTTCAGAAAAATTTAGTGTATTTTCTCTTTGAGTCTTCCTGTCAGTTCTCTGAACCGAACGTGTAAACTGCCTCCTGTGGCTGACTTATATTTACTGAGTATCCCAGAGTCCATTTTCAGCTGCATAATCTCTGAATTTCAGCAGAGAAACAGATCAGTTCCTATTAGTGTGGCCTACCCTGAGCAATCTGAAAACCCCACATCATGCCATGAAGAATAAGATAGTGGGATAAAATCCAAAGAGTACAGGTCACCTTATTCGAGTCTAAGGTTTCTGTTGATGTTCACGTTTGCTTCTACTTGTCTTCTGAGTCACTGTTATACAAATGCTGTTTTTATTTTAGATATTAAATGATTGGCACTAAGCAAAAAAAATGAATTATGAGCTGATCCATCCTGTTGTAAAAACAAACCACCAAAAAGCTCTTCCTGAAGTGTTTCCAGCTTTCCATTGCTTATTCTTCAGCATGTGTCCAATTTCCAGCTCCACTGTCCAGTCTCCAATATATGCAGGTTTTGCTGACCCAACTTCCATGTACTTTCTTGCACAGAGGAAGTACACTTTCCTTTTCCTGTTTTACGTATTTAAATTATCAGCCCTGCAAAGCAGGGAATTCATCTCCTCATCTGTATGTACAGTCTCCAGCACAGTAGAGTGCCTGTCCTGGCTGTAATCTTTAGAGGCTAAAAATAAAAGTGGTGATGATAATGATGGTGTTTGCTCATCTATAATGAGCAAAGTGATACCGTTCTTGAATACCCTCTTCTCAATGTTAAAAAGTGTTCGCCCTGATTGAATATTTTATCACAAGTCTTAAAATATTTTTCTACCCTAATATTCACATAAGAAGCTGCTCCACATTTCTCTTGGAGAATACTGACTGACTGGATTGTTACTTATCTTTCAAAGTTTCTAAGTTATTGAGGTGTTGAGGTTTTCTTCTCTTAACATTTCTTTTCAGGCTTGGTTAGCTGAACTGGTTGTCTGTCCCTTGGAGCCTTCCACTAAAGGCTGTCTGTGGCCTTCAGTGACACTCCTATCCCCCTTGCTCTCTCCTTGGTGAATCACACCTAACTAACAACTGATTTCAGACAAATGGAGAAGGGAGAAAAAAGTGTGTGTATTTATATATATTAAAAAAAAAAAAAGTCCAACTGTTCCTGAATCATCAGACCCTGTGGCTGCTGCTTCTTGGTTTTTACTCCTTTGAGAAACAAGTGGTAGGACAGTTGATTAGACTTCAGCAATCTAGAATAAATTCAGTTTTGATTTTAAAAAGAGCTTCATATTTCTCAGCAGCAACTAAGCCATAACATAGAAGCAGGAAAATATTTTTCTTCAAGTTCTGTAACTCAAGTGCTGTTTCATTTTGTGAAAATAGAGGTTAAACATTATATGCAACTGCCTTAACTGCTGAATAGTATATAAATACAGCAAATCAGATTTTGTTTATCAATATTTAAACAAACTCTTCTGTCTGTATCAACACATGTAGCCAAAATTAGTACTCAGCAGTTGGATGTTTGATGGAGTACCAACTTCTCCAAACCTTAGAATCATAGAATCATAGAATAGTTAGGGTTGGAAAGGACCTTAAGATCATCAAGTTCCAACCCCCCTGCCATGGGCAGGGACACCTCACGCTAAACCATGTTACCTAAGGCTCTGTCCAACCTGGCCTTGAGCACCGCCGGGGATGGAGCATTCTCAACTTCCCTGGGCAACTCATTCCAGTGCCTCACCACCCTTACAGTAAAGAACTTCTCCCTTATATCCAATTTAAGCTTCCCCTGTTTAAGTTTGAACCTGTTACCCCTTGTCCTCTCACTACAGTCCCTAATGAAGAGTCCCTCCCCAGCATCCTTATAGCCCCCCTTCAGGTATTGGAAGGCTGCTATGAGATCTATCTAACCTTTTTTGAGTTCAACTCATGCTGAAGTGTAGGGGAATTTTATCTGAATTCTGGGTACTGACAAAATTATTAAATCCTACAGTATTAATGTATCTTGTCAGTCTGCTTGAATTATTTCTGTTATGTTCAACAGCATAGTACCCCAAGACTTTTTGTTAGGTAGAAAAGAGGCTTTTTTCATTCAAGCAGGTGACTTGCACCACAAGTGAATGGTTTGAGGCTACATTACATCTCAAGTGCCTGCAGCGTTATGCATCGGGTAAGAGAGAAAAGCCAGAAGAAAAAGTTCTAATTGGTTTTTTACCATGGTTTCCTGATGCTTTAGTGTACTGTATGGTGTGGTTTTGTGTGGAATAACTTTTAATGCATCCATTTGGCAAGCTTCATGTGCACATAATGCCTTAAGGAAACTACTACTTATTTCATCCAATGTAAATTGCATAGGGTGCCAGAATGTTTGTGTATACATATCTGTACATGTATGCTCACATAATTTAAGAAATCTCAATGTGTTTCTATTTAATTCTGCTTTTATGAGGAAAGAAAAAAAAAAAAAAGAAAAAAGAAAACCAGAGAAACTTAACTTCCAATCTTCTGTGTTTAATTAAACTGTACCTATTACCTTACTGCCTTTCCAGTGCCAGTACTGCATATTCCTGCAACGCAGTTAAAAGATGACGAAAGAAACTGGGCACTGGTGATACTTTCTTCTTAACTGATTGCATCTCTTTATAAATGTGATTCATTCAGACTCTAACCAAGCTAACCCTGGGATTTTAAAATCTGTTCAGGGGAAACTCTGAGCCTGCTTGTGCAATAATGTTTTTCATTTCTTTCTTTCTATTTTTTTCCCTTTCTTTTCTTACAACAGCTCACAGAAAGTCCTAGGAGATCAAATCCTGCCAGAACAGGCACTAATCCACTATATATTAAATGGGCTATGCTATGCTGAAAATATAAGCACTGTTCCAAAAGGTTGTTTGCTTTCCAAAATTTGAGAAAATTGAACAAAGGTCTCTGTTCCCATTTGTCTCACAGCATCATAAGGATTGTGAAAGCATATTTCTTAGCATGGATGTTGCTTTTCCCCTCTCAAGTAAGCATTTGACTTCTCTTTGTATTTACCAGACAAATGCTGGCAACTCCAAGCCTGGGTACCAGAGAGAGAATGTACGTCCAGCATTGTACTTCTTATGTCACCTCTGCGTGCACTGTAATTTTAAGAAGCATCTTGCTGAATACATACGTAGTAACACAAAGCATTCTCAACCTGCTGCAAAGGGATTAGTGACTGTAAAGGATAACAAACCTTACAGGGACAGTGGCTCAATCAGTGTGAGCCAGTGGTGATACTGAAACCCAGAATTCACTTGACAGTCTCTCTCATCAAGATTTGCACCTCAGTAACTTGTTTCTGTGTCACCTTGGCACATGTGAGTGTGATGTCAGAGCCAGGCAAAGACAGGGCAGCTTGGGCAGCCAGGGAAGCTGATTGTCCTCTCTTGCCCTTTTTACAGAGGCTGGGTCCCACCTCTGCCCTAGGGCTGCAGGTGCCACCCATCCTGCCAGTAGATGCTCCAAGCTACCTACATGATGTTTTTTCCTGTGTGAATGGAAAGGCACAGGCAGTGTAGCAATATGTAAATTTGCCCAGTGTCTGAGAAGCCTGGAGCAAGGTCTGATTGATGGCAGTTGTACTTAGGGATTTAACATGGCAGCTTTTTAAAAACAAGAAAAAAAGAAGTTTAATTAGGCTGGTCAGCTCAGTCTAAGCAACTGGGCTGACCTTTCAGCAGTCATAAGCACCCAGCAGTTCTTGCTGACAGCAGTGGGGTATGAAATGGGAATGCAGATGCTGAATTAATGTTAGGCATCAAGAGGTGTGTTTAGGCACCAGAGTATAAACACCTTTTAAATCCCTGCGCGTAATATTTCCTGTAGCCATATCTAGTTAGCTGCCTGCTCAAACGTTTTTACAGAGTGTAGCTATTTTTGCTGATTTGTCACAGGAGCGTAGGTGAAATGTAGGCCACTTCCACTTTGAAAGGATGCTGAGGCTCTGCCTGCTCAGTGTGGTTGTGTCTGAATATGGAAGGTATGTAAAGGGATGGAGAGGTTATTCTTATCTCTGTTATACCAATGCGAGGCTGAAAATGTATGTGCACCTCAGATATTGAAAAGTTCCTGTTTGTATCTTGACATGCCTAAATACTGTCAGAAATGGGGTCCTGAGTGACTAGATGAGATGGTAGATGAAGCAGCTGGAAAAGCTGGAAAAAGCAAGTCCTGGTATTCTGAATCCCAGCCGTGTCTTCTGTAATCATAACATTAGAATGCATCCTTCCCCTTTCTGACTTTATTTTCCATGAGTACCACTAAAACCAATGTAACTGATATTTGGTCTTTTCTGAAGTAACTGATTGCTTTTCCTCTTGGGTTTTGTCTTTGTAGGATTCACTTCAAAGTGTGGAAAAAACAGAAAAAGGTAAAGTGTTATTTTTGAAATATGTTAATTTAAGATGTACCATCAGAAAACACATTTTGTGCTGTTTGTTTGTATTAGTGAACTGCTGTAGTTGGCATATTGTAGAGGTTTACAAATTTAGTTGTATTATAAGGTAATCATGACAAATTAAATTTTAGGTGATCTAAATATGTAAATGAAACGTAGCATTTCCTAAAACTAATCTGGAGATTCAAATATGGAGAACAAGTAGTAGAGTGAAAGAACTGATTGCAGTTATTGGTGGTCATAGCAGTTCTCAATAACAACTTTTTCTGCAGAGAAAAGGGAAAATAAGGAGCTTCATGAAAGCCTAAAGAAATTATTTTTGTGCATGGCTTTTCTACTCGGCTCCAATAATTTTCATTCCTCCCTCCTTAATCTTTAGTTCTTTGCTTCTTTTGTGTAAATAGTGTGTTGTTTTAAGTGGTACACTGTCATAAGTAGTTTAACAGTAATGGACAAAATAATAGATGCTGCCATACTTAATTCCTCAGTTAAAATTGGCTTAGACTCATTTGTTGATGCCCAGTACTGTCAGCATTACTGTGGAGCACATCACAGGCTGATGGGTGTGCAGGAGACTGTTCTGTTGTGGGTGCCTGTGTTGGCTTCCCACCAGGGATGGCCATGCTGGGACACGGGTCTTGCTCTACCCCTCTGTGACTGGCTTGTGACAGGCAGCTGAGGGTGCTACGCAGACGTTTTCAAAGGGCCTTCCATCTGAACATTGGGGTGGCTGGGGTGTGCTGTGGAAAGGTGGTCTCTCCCTGTTTTGTTTGAGGAAAAAAGTAGCCTCTCTATTTGCCTTCTTTTGTTGATTGCAGTGTGCTCAGAGAGGCAAAAAGGTGAACCAACCACAAAGATTGCAGTAGTCTCAAACACAGAGGTGGTTGAAATGCAGGATTCCAAATGCCAGGCTTGTTGTTTTGCCATTATTCAACTTCATGAACAGCAAACAGTGAAGCAGCAATATATTTGTAAGCTGCCAGGAAAAGCTAAGCAGCTGGAAGGCTGGAGGAGTGGGGGGAGAACATGCAGGTGCAGAAGGGAGGAGAAAGTAAATACAGTTTGTAGGTTTCTTCTCCCTTGGATATAGTAATTTATCCCATGAAAAATTTTTAGTACTCTTAAATTAAGACAGCTAGTTGCTGAAGATGAAAAGAATTAATAGTTACTAATCAACATCTACTTAGAAACATGTTCCCCTGCACAGTGTTCAGATAACCTGTCTGGAAAGGATCAAAAACTTTCCTCTACTTAAAGAGATTTCCAGGTTTGGACTTGATTGTATCAGCAGCTTCCTCAATGAATATCTGAGTTATTGAATAACAGTAAAGGAATCTGTTGTTTTACCTCTCTACTTCTCTTACCTATTTATTTATGACAGGAAAACTTCAGCTGTGAAGTGTGATGCTTCTGTTTGTTCTTGGCACACCCTAATTTCATAACAGTTGCAGAATCCTTTTGGTAATATAATGTTAGAGTCTTCAACTTATTGATTGCAAGTCAAAACTTTCCAGGCCATTAGTGATTCTGTGGAGAAGCCTACATTCAAAGTTGTCCAAGGTAACCAAAATCCAATTTGACGTCTCGCGTGCATTGATGATACAATTCACGTATGTTTTAACATACCACATGCCTTACATTTGCACCTATTAAACTTCTAAAAGCAAGCAAAATTTTTAAAGTTAGGCTAATAAGTCTAGCTGTCATATCAAAGCTGGTGTTAAGAGTATGTCTGATAAAATAAAAGCGTGACAGCAATGACTAAATCTGATCTGCTGGAACCTAGGCCTGATCCTCAAGAGGTGTACTTCAGTATAGTTAGCTGACTATAATTGCAGGCATGCAAAACTTTGCAGGCCAGAGACTCAAGAAGTAAAATCACTACCTTACCTCAGTGCTGGTAATTTTTTCCAGGTCTCTGGGAAGCTAAAAACCATGTGCTTTGCTTTCTCTAGCAGCACGATTGCAAATGAAGTCAGCATTGACAGCCGAGGAAGAGACAGACTGAATTTCCCTTTTGTACTGTTCTTTTCTGTCTCTTGTGTTTATCTTGAAGAAAACAGAATCAAATTTGAACAGTAAGAACAGCAATCAGTTACTCCAACTAATAATTTATTTTTCCTCTCCTCTTCCTCCTCAGGCAATAGCTATTACCTTGAGTATCGTAAAAGAATTTTGGTTTTCTACATTGTAGCTTCTCTACTGTAAAAGAGAAAAAGAAAAAGGATACTATTAAAATTAAAGCCTTACTTAATAATTTGTTTAGAAGCTGCCTTGATCTTTCTTTTTAATAAGAGATTATTAGAGGTTTAATACTAGTCATTCACCATGGACTAAGCAAGTGAAAGACTGTATTCAAAATATCTAGCCTTGATTTAGTGTTGCAACAACTGGCTCTGTTAAGTTTTATCTCTGTAGACCAAATTATTCCATTGCTGCAAATAGAGCAGTGCTTATCCATTTGTGGCTAAGTCTGGATCATGTACTTTTCCTCTGTATGAAGTCTTTAGAAGATTATACTAATGTTGTAGTACTCAAAGGATGTTTTTATTTCTTTTTAAATGTGAGGAACAGTGGGCATTTCTAGACATTAACACCTTCCTGCATCATAAAGTATTCCCAGAAAATAAAGAATAAGATTATTCACATTAATAGAGATTTATCCATGGAATTTGCTTCAATCTGGAGTGTGAAAAGACAGGCTGCAAGTGGATACAAAACTGAGTCCATGTGTGTTTCTCAAAAGCTGATGAATTAATACTTATACAATGTCTACAACCTTCCTACTTCAGGCAGGGATTTCACTGGATCAAACATAATCAGCTTTTGGGATTTGATCCGTAGTTCTCTGGGACCCATTCCAGAAAGTCTAGAACACACCACAAACTGATGTTAGTGAATCAGCAGCCTGGTCCAGCTGAATTGCTAGAATTACTGTCTTTTTGAGTGAATGCAGAAATCTGATACCTTGATGGTGATACATTTAATGAAGTCAACATTAGATTTAAGGCTCTAAAGGTTCACTAATTGTGCTCGCAATTTGGTAGTTGCTTCTAGACCTGATCACAAAAATATCCACCACAGGTTAAAAAAAAAAAGGGGGGGGGGAAATAATGGAAGGCTTTTTGAAGGTTTTTGTATATAAAATTGAAAACTCACTTATTTCTTTTCCTAGCACAAAGCCATTATTAGTTTTGTTTTGGAAAAAAACCTTTTTGTTTCAGAGTATGGAAAAACGTAAAGAGTTTTTTAGAGACTGCACTTCATCATGTCTTCTGCATTGTTTTCACATGTGAGCATGGCTTTTTACCTCTAAGTTGTTGCTGTGTCACATCCCGTAACGTTCTGGAAGCCAGTGGCATTTTTTAACCAAGACCAATTTTTACATAACTGCAACCTCAGTAGTTCTCAAAAAAGAAATATTAGAAGTATCAAGGCCTTGTAAAGCATACAGCAGCAGAGACATTTTTGATGCTAGGGCAGCAGGAGATTTTAAAGTGTCCTTCAAGGGATAATTCATAGAGCTCTTCCATTAGTAGGAAGAAACAATATGGTGAATATTGGTCTTGGAAACCACATCTGATCAGCATTTGCATTGCAACCTTTTCATGTTTTGCCTTTTCCTTCTTATAATAATGTTCTAATTAATGCTGCTTAGCACCTTACCTAAATCTCAGGGGTTTTTTTCGGGGGGGGAGTGTGTGTGTGTATAACCTAAACTGTATTTAGGATCTTGCTGGGTTTCATCTCCCTGAAAAAAAGTCGGAAAGAACAATATCAGGCTCCTGTTCTCCCAAATATCTTTAAGTTGTCAAAAGGCTTCATTCCAAATTCTGTTCAACCAGATATTTGTCATGTTTTACCCAGAGAAAATGTACATGCAGAGTCAGAGAGGGCATGTTTAGTATGTATTGAATTTGCATCATCTGCAAGTGCAATAGCAGCAAAGTACCTACTCTGTTGAAAGGTCTTGCACTAAAATGATATATGAATTGTAGTACTGGACTGAGAAAAATAAAATAAATGGTTTTCTATAAGGAATACAATAGTATGTTCCTTACTAAATCTTGAAGGTACCTGCAGGTATATTTGTTGACTCTTTCAGGAATGGTGTGGATTGTTCTATTTCTCACCAAGGGTGGAATTTATTCCTTCAGACTTGGTGTACAAGGAACATGTGTCAGAAATAAGCATATCTGGCAGCTTGGTTAAAGTTCACTTCCCTTGGTCTCATGTAATTTCTGCAAGTTTCATTTCTTCTCACCTTTGGTGGAAAGGTGATACCAAATAACTTCACACCAGAAATAAATCAGGAGGTTTGAGTTGTGAGATTGTTAAACTTGGCCACAATTCACTTTATAGTGTATTCATTGTCTCCTAGATATTGGCTATGCCTGGGACACCTTTCTAGAAAATAAACTCTGGCATAGCTGAAGATGTGAATCTGCTGTAGGAAGTCCCTAGCCTGTGCTATGTAAATCAGTGAAACACTGTAGTCCTTTCTCATCTAAGATTTATTAATAATAAACGTCATAAAAAGCAGTAAAGTTCCCTGGCTTCATGAATGGGCAGTATAAATTCAGCGTACCAAATCCTATTCAACAGCTCATAAAAATACAGTGAAAAGATGCTGACGAGCGTTTGTGAGTAATGGACATTTACAGACTACTCAAGATGTTTGTCTCTAATTTAGTTAATTGCTACTGGGCTTAATGAGTGAATGGGGGTGGAAGGATGGGGAAGGGCTGACTGGCACAGAAATCAAAGAGTTTTTAAAATGAGAGTTGACAAGTTAAGAAAATGAACATAGTAAAAAATCCCACAGCTGCTGACCTGGTCATAGTTGGATGTTTGCTTATACCTGAGGAACTCTGTTCCTGAGAATACATTCATTCTGGACCTCCTAATAATTTGATAAATAATGCTGAAGTTTTGTTTGTCTCCCTTTTCTGGCAGCTGAACTGGTTGCTCCACTGCTATCTTCATCCCTGCCATTGTAATAAAAGGAACAGCTTATATTCTCCCAGGCCCTGCTTCCAAACTAGCTCCATTTCTGCAGTCAGGCACAGACCCTGCAAGCCCACAAGGGGAAAGCTGAAATTTAAGGGGCAGAGGAAGAAGAAGGCGGCTTCCCAGCTCCCTTCAGCAGAGAATCTCATGGACCTTGTCTTACAACTAAGTGAAGACTTAACCTTGTCTCATCTAGCCACAGAAATCTTGTTGGGTGGGCAGGTCCCTGACTCCCAGGAAACTTTTTCACCTCACCACTGATACACTGAAGCATGTTATAAATAATTGAGGCAGAATTTGTGGGATTCCTTTCTGTGGCTTATCTGAAATATAATACATTTCCTCTTGTTTCAGAGCCAAAATTTGAAACACTACCTTGCAGCCTAGAGCACAGATTGTGTAAAAAGTGCATGTGGCCAAAGTGTATGTTTCAACAAACAGTGGGAAGTTTACACAGATTCTGAACTACATTTCACTCTCTTTTGGAGAAGGTGCTAAGAAGGTTGCACTCAGCAGTCATTGACTTCAGTAGGTCAATTTGCATAAGTAAGGGGTTTGCTATTATACTATGTCTACCTGTCTGCCACTTTGACCAAATTGGAGCCAGGAAGTCTCCTAAGTAGCTGTTTTTCCTTCATGTAAATAGCATAGTACTTTTCAGATAAAGTAGAAATACTGGTTCAAATAATAGTTCAATAATGTGCTGTTCTGGACCTCTTAAGAAGGGTTTATGCATATGACCACAGGTAATTCCTTGGAATATAAAAGAATTTGGTGCAAATTAAACATTTTGTTTGGAAGGTTCTAAGTTATTACGTGTCCAAGAGAACTGGGTGTGTGAATAAAATGGTATTCTGGGGGAGAAATTCGAGCAAAAGGCTTATTCAAAACAATTATGGTGGAGGATAATGAATGGAGAAAATATTGAAGAGAATAGATAAAAAGATAATTTAAATGAGTTCTAAACAGCAAAATGTGCCAGAAAGTAACAGGATTGAGTTTTCTTAACCCTGCTAAGTCTCTAAAATGTTTTGATTTTCATGTTATAGGCTCATACAATGGTTTGGGTTGGAAGGGACCTTAAAGGCCACCTAGTTCCAAGCCCCTGCCATGGGCAGGGATGCCTTCCACTTTGCCAGGTTGCTCAAAGCCCTGTCCAGCCTGTCCTTGAACACTTCCAGGGATGGGGCATCCACAGCTTCTCTGGGCAACCTGTGCCGGTGCCTCACCACCCTCACAGGGAAGAAATATGGAAGAGGATTACAGCACTATAAGGTTGTAGCCAGTCCCTCATGAGTGTAATAATTTGCTGTCAGTATTTCCAGTAGAAAATCCTAATATATGTCAAATGGTTTTAGTTTTATGTATATCTCCATTGTTACATAGTTAAAATTTGTCTGTTATAAATCAAAGACTGAAATAATTCCTTTGCACTCTTTGCAATGCGTTTTGTGACTCAGTAGTTCTGAGTTTTATGGCAAAAGTTATCAAAGAAGGGAAATAAAATTCCAGACCTAGGATACGTTTTTATTGGAGACACATCTGTCAGGAAACTGATACAGCTAAGTCCAGTGAATCGTGGTATCTGTGTCTGATGTCAGGCAGGATTCCTGCACCTATCTTGAGTATGAAAAACTAACACAAGTCTCAGGCTTCCTGTTCCTGGGAATTGATTCTTCTTTTTTTTTTTTCTTCAGTAGACACTATTAGATTGATGCTAGGTGGCTATGTAATTTAGTGGCCAAGCAAGCTTAGGGAGAGTGTTAGGAGCTATAACAGGAGGAGAGTATGTTCTTCATCATAGTGGAATCCGTGAGACAGAGGTATGGGAACAGAACTTGGGATAGTTCTGTTTGAAGACAAATCATCCCGATCCTAGAATGATACAATGTACTCTGACACTTTCTCAACTTGTCCCCTGCCTGAGAAACGAGTGCTTGTACA
Organism: Amazona ochrocephala; assembly: GCA_039720435.1. Classification (NCBI taxonomy): domain Eukaryota; kingdom Metazoa; phylum Chordata; class Aves; order Psittaciformes; family Psittacidae; genus Amazona; species Amazona ochrocephala. The sequence continues at coordinate 66,186,398 of CM077880.1, read as the reverse complement.
AGCTCTTTTGATGGAGGCTGCCAGGGCTGGGGATTTTAATTTATGCTGGCAATCAGGCAATACCTAGCTGCTCCAAAAACACAGAGAGAGGAAAGATGGATGAAAGCCAGTAATTACAGAAAAAGAGCACTGCAGAGCTGGAGCAAGAGGAAATAACAAATAGAAGTGTGATATAAATGAGGGTACAGCCTGCATTTCACATATATCCATACAGATATGTATTTCAGTGTTCATTGTTGTATAATGTTATTGCCAGATTATGACCATGTGAATGCTGGCTATGTCTGATTGAGGATGCTACTGTATATATTTTATGACTTGTTTGCGTACAGTTGCAACAGCTTTACAGTTTTTAAATTTAACCAGTGCCTTTTCTCTGTTCTACTGCATTATTCCCAGTTCCCTTGAACTAAGTAGCTACTTAGCTGCTGAAATTACAAAATACCTATATGTATGATAAAAATCCCTCCAGCACAAAATTTAACACAGTAAAATGGCATATCTGAGGCACATACTAATTTGCTGTAGTTTAAAATGCTTACTTTGAAAATGCCTTAATTTAAAAGCACTATGGTGAAAGACTTTTAAGGTTACACCAGAAATGAGCTAAGGCTGGTTTGAGAAGCACAGGTGGCTAATTGGCTTCAGTTGTTAGGTTATGTCATTTTAATTAAATTTTATTAGGAAGCATTTCAGAGCTATAACTGATGGTTTAAGATAAATATAGAATCATAGAATCATAGAATAGTTAGGGTTGGAAAGGACCTCAAGATCATCGAGTTCCAACCCCCTTGCCATGGGCAGGGACACCTCACACTAAACCATGCCATCCAAGGCTATGTCCAACCCCACCTTGAATGCCACCAGGGATGAAGCATTCACAGCTTCCCTGGACAACCCATTCCAGTGCCTCACCACCCTTACAGTAAAGAATTTCTTCCTCAGATCCAATCTAAACTTCCCCTGTTTAACTTTAAACCCATTACCCCTTGTCCTCTCACCACAGTCCCTAATGAAGAGTTCCTCCTCAGCATCCCTATAGGCCCCCTTCAGGTATTGGAAGGCTGCTATGAGGTCTCCACGCAGCCTTCTCTTCTCCAGGCTGAACAGCCCCAATTTTCTCAGCAATGACCTATTGTTAATGTTTATTTCTTTCTCTCTTCTCAGCATTAATAAAGGCTGCATTGACTGAGCTCTCCATGGCCATCTCTTGTCTCATCTGTGTTTACAGCAGCAGCTTTGATGCAAATTTCCAGCTTTCCAGCATACCTGAATGCCCTTCATGTGCAAACATCAGCCTTGATTCCCAGCTCAGCTTCACTGTATATGCTGCCCATAACATCCCAGAAGCCTGGGTGAACAGGTAGGAGGAGATCCAGCAGGTGCTCACAAGAAGAGTTGTTGTCTCTTAGATCATGTTTTTTTCACGTATACTAGACTATATCTGTTGCTTTGGTGATACTCCTATATTAATGTTAGAGGCTGAGAAAGTGGGTGTATTAGTCAGTGAGCAAGAGAGTGTACAGCGTTAGATGTAATTTGCAGTTTAATAAAAATCAGAGAATTTTCATTACTTAAGATAATAAATGCAGGACTATGATCACTATGCTGATTTTCAGATGATTGTACCATTCCCACTGCATTTTATGTTTTACCAGAAAAATGTGAAATTACATATGGCCTGAGCGCCACTGATGACTTGAATGCTGTGTTCAAGTATGTAGAAATAAGAATCTGTCTTCCTCCTTAATTTCCCTTTCCAGTCATTCCAATATTCATAGCTAGCATGGGCTTCCTAACATGCACTGCTGCTCGGACACCTGCTTTCCTCAAATATTCTACTAACTTCATTCACATGCATGCTCCTTGTTCTTATTACTACACTGCATGAATTCATGCTGGCTATGTCACGGCTCTCATTTTCCCTTTCCTGAAGGTCACATTTCATGATCTTGATACTATTCATAATACATATTTTTAATATCTATTCCTGCATATATATATGTATTATGATTGTTAGAATTTTGACATCCCTCACTGTCTGACTCATTGGGTTTTTTCTACACATACCATTATGTGATAAATGGCTTTCTTTTAATCATTTGGGGCAAGGGAGAGTGCATTGTCTTACGTTTTACAGAGTCATGCTGATGTCCTGTCAAATCCGTCTCAAGTTCACCTTTGTGGATTGGCTTTTTGTCAGTTTTCATATTTATGCTCTCAATTTCTTACTCCTGTCTTACTGTCCTTGTGAAAAAAGATAGGTACAGACAAGTGCAGAATAATTTTGCAAAACTGATTACTTTTCTTTTTTTATTGTATTTTATTCCTTCTTGTTTCTTTTACTAGTTTGCTGGTTTATCTGATTTAAATCCCAAGCACATGTGCCTTATTTGCTGCCAGTTGCATCATGTTGCTAGCTTGGTGTTCAGCTGTATTTGTTTCTACAGCCCCCAAAACAGCAGATTCCTATCTGCGTCTGGGTGATAAGAAGTGATTTTTGGGACAAGACTATACAGTCATGCCTTTGAACTCACAGGGAGACTACCTATGCAAAATGCTCTACAAAACCTAAAATAGGTTGAAGTGCATGCACTCTTAACAACCTTTTTGACTTCAGGCAACTGAAGCGTTGTATAAGTCAGGATATAGACAAGTCATGTCTGTATATTGTGTATTAATACTTCTGTTTAAACAGCAGTGCTTGATCGTTTGATTGTATTAAAACCCATTATTTCCTGCACTATCCTCCAACTGTTCATAATGTTTATACTCTTGAGGAAAGATGCTATATTTAAGAGATCTCTTCTGGAAGAGATCAAACATCATTTGTGTAACTAAGACAAAGCTAAACACTTTCAGTCTGCAAGTGCTTAAAATTTCCTGTTCATATTTGAGTCTGTTCATCATTCCTGTATACAAAGTTGTCTGAAGCTGAGAATGGCAGGAAGATAGAGAAGTTACAAGACTAATTAAGAACAGTAGTTAATCATATCCTATTCCTCTGTTTGACTAAAATCTCATAAGATTTCAGTAAGAAGAATATGAAACTAACAGGTAGCCCCAGACCCAAATTACACTATGAAGGTAGTTGGTTAAGTATGCATGTGAATGAATCATAGAATCATAGAATCATAGAATAGTAAGGGTTGGAAAGGACCTCAAGATCACCGAGTTCCAACACCCCTGCCATGGGCAGGGACACCTCCCACTAAACCATGCCATCCAAGGCTGTGTCCAACCCCACCTTGAACGCCGCCAGGGATGAAGCATCCACAACCTCCCTGGGCAAACCATTCCAGGGCCTCACCACCCTTACAGTAAAGAATTTCTTCCTCATATCCAATCTAAACTTCCCCTGTTTAACTTTAAACCCATTACCCCTTGTCCTCTCACCACAGTCGCTAATGAAGAGTCCCTCCCCAGCATCCCTATAGGCCCCCTTCAGGTATTGGAAGGCTGCTATGAGGTCTCCACGCAGCCTTCTCTTCTCCAGGCTGAACAGCCCCAATTTTCTCAGCCTATCTTCATACGAGAGGTGCTCCAGTCCCCTGATCATCCTCGTGGCCCTCCTCTGCACTTGTTCTAACAGTTCCATGTCCTTTTTATGTTGAGGACACCAGAACTGCACACAATACTCCAAGTGAGGTCTCACGAGAGCAGAGTAAAAGGGCAGGAGCACCTCCCTTGACCTGCTGGTCACGCTCCTTTTGATGCAGCCCAGAATACGGTTGGTCTTCTGGGCTGCAAGCGCACACTGCCGGCTCATGTTCATTTTTTCATCAACCCACACCCCCAAGTCCTTCTCCGCAGGGCTGCTCTGAATCTCCTCCCCGCCCAATCTGTAGCTGTGCCTGGCATTGCTCCGACCCAGGTGGAGGACTTTGCATTTAGCATGGTTAAACTTCATTAGGTTGGCATCAGCTCACCTCACAAGCGTGTCAAGGTCCCTCTGGATGGCATTCCTTCCCTCCAATGTATCAACCGAACCACACAGCTTGGTGTCATTGGCAAACTTGCTGAGGGCGCACTCAATCCCACTGTCCATGTCACCCACAAAGATGTTGAACAAGACCAGTCCCAACACCGATCCCTGGGGGACACCACTCGTTACTGGTCTCCAGCTGGACACTGAGCCACTGAGCACTACTCTTTGCGTGCGGCCATCCAGCCAGTTCTTTATCCACCGAGTGGTCCACCTATCAAATTGATGTCTCTCCAACTTAGAGAGAAGGATGTCATGTGAGACAGTGTCAAAGGCTGTGCACAAGTCCAGGTAGATGACATCAACTGCTCTGCCCCTGTCCATCAGTTCCGTAGCCCCATCATAGAAGGTCACCAGATTGGTCAGGCAGGATTTCCCCTTAGTGAAGCCATGCTGGCTGTCACCAAGCACCTTGTTGTTTTTCATGTGCCTTAGCATGCCTTCCAGGAGAATCCGCTCCAAGATTTTGCCAGTTAATGAAGTTAGTAAAGTATTTGAAGAATGCCAACACAGAAGGCTTTAATGCTTCTGCTGCAATGAATGTATAGGACCCCTTGAGTACTAACCTGTTTTTTACAGATCGGAAAAGTATAAATAAATTTACTGTTGACTGAAGTTATATGATGAGCAAGTTGTAACACTTCAAAACTTATGTCCAAACATCCTTTGACTGTAATAATGAAGAAAAAATTAGTATTGACGACAAAAACGTGGAACAGAATCTAGGTGTCTTCAGTTCTTTTCTTGAATTCTGAATATAAAAAAACCCCAAAACATTCAAGCCAAAATAAACACATGCAGACCCCCATTAATATGGGATTTATTACTTTAATTACTTTTTCATGTAAGGATAGATCTTCCCAAGGTTCTGAATACTTAGCCCCAAATTGACTGTGTATTTCATTTACATGGTACATTGCAATTAATCTTTTTTTCCTTTCCTTTTTCCTTTTTGTAGCTACAAAGTTTTCTCTTTTTCTTGTTCACTAACTTATGCTGGAAAGACAATATGTCAAGTGAAGATATGCAAAAACATACCAGTTAAAAGATCTTTCTTTTTCCTGATTGACTGGAATGAGAAGTAAGTTTGGGATCTGTGTTTGATACGTGTTTGTCTGATGGATTTTGCACATTAAAAAAAAAAAAATGACCCAGATCTGAATTATAGATCTTCTTCTGAGCAAATTAGATACATATAATTCAGAGTATTCTGCGAATATGTGGGGAGATGGGAGTGAGAAAAGAGTGGGGTAGCCAGAGGATGAGAATAGCTTTCATTCATTGGAGGCATCCTGGCGGAATACTGGAAAGGAAAGGAAATGCAACCAACGGCTATAGTTCTATCCTTTTTTGAGGTCTTCTGCCCTTTGGATCCACCTCAAGTAGTAATGTAATGTTTCTTTTAGGGTGCTCTTTTTAGAGGGCCCAGGGTGTTGTGGTGAGGTTTTTTTTTTTTTTATAAGAAAGATCTGCAGATTTAAAATGAGGACCTTAGTTTGAGACCGGAATTTTAGAAGAAAGACTACCAACAGCCTGTCACCTGCTTGTCTGCTTTGAGGAAAATAATTCCATTGAAAAGCAAAGCATACACTCAAATTACATTAACTTAAGGCAGTGGGATAACAAAAAGCATATTTGTGATACAAGAGAGAATAAGTACACAATTTTTAATGATTTGGTGGTAATGCTGTATTTTTCCAGCTTGCTGGGCATGATGTGTTTATATTTACAATCTTTGAAATTTTTGGTATTTTACTTCACTGTTTATTGTATTCCAAATCTGAAAACATCTTGATTACATTATAATTGAACAAAGGCTACAAGTCACCTGAAAGGGTTTTCTTACACTATTATTGAATACAGAGTGCAATTCATAACTTCTCTTTGCCTTTACCTAAGACACAAAACAGTTTGAGGCTGGTCAGATGGAAGACCTTTTTATGTCAAACCTGTTACACCTCTACATTACTGGATATTTTGCATAGCTTTCTTACGCAGCACTCCTGAAAATATAGGAAGCATAGTATGTCTGCCTTATGATTAAGAAACAAAATGGGTCATTTGCTAAGCATCTGGATTAGTCCTTTTACGTGCTTTGGTGCCTCAGTTGAGTAGGAAATTTGAGCGTTGAACCCTCAGTCTTTTGTATAATTGGGAAATAACTGTTATCCTTGTGTTAAAAAATGAACAGGATCATTCCCATTTGTGCTGTATGAATTTTCACCTTGTCCAAGAATTTGGTTAAGTACTATCTTCTGCTATGTATGGGCAGATATAATTGAAGTGTAGGGGAAAGATTTTATTGCTTATGAGCATTTTTGGCTGCTTTTGAATTATTTTCTCATCAGTTTCATTTTTCAGTGACTGATACCTCTTAATTATTTTCTTTCTTTTGCCTTAGCTGGTTGTTCTGAATATATTCACTATTTGCTGGTTTTCCATCCTGTGTCATTTATGTTAAACCTACAGACTTGAGATATGGAATTAACATTAAGCTTACCATTCATCACCTCAGATACTTTCTCGGCACTGTGTTTCCCTCTTTTCCATATTTTGTCTGGCCTGTCTTATTTTGTTTATACTTTCTCAGGGCAAAGCCTGGGTTGCCCCAGAGCTCTTCTGTGTTGAATGCTTTTATGATATTAGGCCCTTGGCCTTTTAAACCAGCTGTATAACTTTATCTAACATTCATGAATATCACAGTGAGTAGCTTCTCTGTTCTTCTCAACTGCTGTTGAAATTGTTCACGCACAGAGTGTCTTATTTCTGGCCACTGTTCCATTTCCTCTTTCTTCTTCTTAGTCATCCATTTGATGCAGCCTCATGTGGTCAGAAATGATTATACCAACTAGGTAAACTCATATGAGCATTATTCAAAATTCTTAAAAGCCGTACAGCTATTCCCCTTCTCTATGTATCACATGTCACTGGAAGGGAAACATTGGACATCCTTGGCCCGTACTTTAACTCTTGGGATATATAACTCTTGTAAAAGTTTCCAGGTTCTTTTCCTATTGGTGTACATCTGGAAATGCTATATATTGTGTTCTAGGGAACCCCTGGCAAGCATTTGATTTCTGCAGTGAGGATCTTGTGAGTTTTTTTCATTGCTCCAAGTTCAGAGTGTTAACAATCGTCTGTATTAGAAAATACATGTCTCAGTTTTTTATTCTTGTCTCTTCACAGATTTAACAATGCTTTAAAGTTAAGTATAACTCCTTGTTGAACAGTTTTATGTAACACCAGCAGAGTTGTCTGCCTGTAAGTGAAAAAGACAGAACAAGCTATCTATATAGCATGTATAACAGTTCAGTTTCCCAATAATTGCTTCTAGCTAATTATGAGGGAGGTTGAGGGCATGAGAAAGGGAAAGCAGAGCTGAAAGTTATAAATAGGGACATGTGGGAAGACAGTTGAGAATTGCTTCTCAATTCTACTCATGTTAACCAGAAAGAGTGGGAAATTGCTGTCTTGCTTTGTTATTAAGAGAAAGAGGTATGCAAGTTTGAATAATTTCCAAATGTTTAGAAGTGAGCATCTAAAATTTTGACACTAATGCTAATTTGGAGTACTTCAGTATTTCAGCTGGAAACCTTCTGCCTTCTTCTTTAAGTGGCTCCTCAGTGCACCCAAGGAAACTTTCCTGAAGCCAGTAGAATCTCAACAGATTTGGGACTAGGAGCGAAATCTTAATGCTTATTTTCCCTTAAGCTATTACCTTGTCTTATTTCTGCTACCAAATAACACTTATGTTTTTTAGGCTACTGTAATTTTTAAATGCAAATTTCTACATTTGATTACTGCTTGAGTATGACTACACCTTTTTAAAAATGCCAAGAGTCACATTGTTCTGCCAGTCTAGACTAAATATCTAAAAATTAAATGTTTTCTACATGGTTTAATTTATCCTGTAGTTTGTTTTCTTAATCTCAACTTTATGCAGATTTTCTGTTTTCCTCTGAAGACACAGGAAGGCAAATAACTATTGGTTTATAATTTACCCTTAGGGAATGCTTGTTCTGAAATATTCCCTCATTGACAAGGTAATTCTAAAGCAGAAGTTTAAAAAAGCTTTTCGTGCCTTTGTCAGATCTAGTTGTTGCCACTGAAGTGAATGACTTTTTATATGCCTCTTCTCAAGTACTATGACCCAAGTTAATGGTTAGCAGTACTCATCAATGTATTGAAGGGATCTGTCAGTTGTATTTCCTTTGGAGTGCAATTCTTGTAATTTATAGCTTGATATCTGTGTTAAGGCATCTAAAAAAGAAGTAGAACTCACTTATGGTAACAATGCTCAGTTTAACAAACTTTTATTTTTCTCTCTTCTTATTTTCTTTTAGAATCAACTTTCCTCTACGAATAAAGGCTCTTCCGAGGGAAACTATGTTGACAATAAAACTACTTGGGGTTAACAGTGCCTCTAAAAATACGGAAGTGCTTGCTTGGGCATGCTCCCCATTGTATCCAAAACAGTAAGTTCAGTTCTGTATTATAGCTTAAGAAGAGACCATTCTTGAATAGTGCTGCACTCAACTTGGGAGAAATATAAAAAGACAGAAATACTAATATCAGGACCTTCCTGTAATAAGACTGAGACAGTCACTGCTCTTGATGTGCCAGTAAAAGTCCCATCCATAAGCTTTTCTTTCTTTCCAAGACATTGTTTTTAAATCTGGCTTATGTAACTGTTTAACGCTTAACAATAAAGTTCCCTGGGCCTGTTGAAAGGCCTTGCTGTACCCATTCCTGTAGCTTTGCAAAATCCTTCTCAGCATAGCTTCTTGTTCACAATGATTGGGGTTTTTTTCAGTCTGCATTCCAGTCTCTCTCCCATTCATTCTGCTGAAAGTGAGGCAGTTAGTGAATGCCACAATGAGCACCTTTTCATTTAGGCACCACTTTAGAAGTTTCTCCTGGCTTTTAACCTTTTCTTTCTATACAGCATACAATGTAACAGTGATTTAACGACACCGGTAGCCTTGTGTCTCTCTGCAGTGATGCATAAACAGAGATCTAAGGTAAATTTTCTCCAGCGCTCTAAATATACTTCAGTGGCACTGAGACATCTGAATTTAAATCAAACCTTTATAATGATACTGAATTTTTATTTAGATACCCTAGCCTTGCATGCCCTCTGGTCAATAGATGGATACACTGAAGCTCTGCAAGTTTCTGCATTGGCATCTATCTCTAAGTTGTAAATCTTTCCTCATCTGAGACATCTCCATCCACTTCCCCATATGGTGGCAATCACCATTTAAAACAAAACAAACCCAAGAAATCTGATTGCATGTATGAATTACTATGTTTGAAAGACCTTGGGTTCCACTGAGCTTTAAAGCTGAGAGGCTTGAAACACTAGAAAATAGGTTGGACTTGGCTAGAGGCTTTTTGCATCCTTTCAGAAGAAAATTCAAGATTAGTCTGTTTCAAAAAAGAGAGCATTCTTCTGTGTCTTGATGATTAGAGGGCTTAGCTTGAAGGAAGGAAAGAAACATGTATCAAATCTGTGCTCCGAGGATTGCTTGGGCAATTTATTCAGAACTTTTCTTATGTAGTTAGTCTGAAGTAGAGCACATCACTCTTCCATTGTGTGTGTCTTTTTAAACAAAAAGTGCATTATGTTTATTTTGAGTATTTCTACCATCCTGGTGCTTAGGGTAAAATAAAAATCTTGGCTGAGAATCTGACTTGAGATGAAGTGTTAAGACGTCCTCATCCCTTGCAAGCTGACATGTTCTGAGTACAGTCAGAAGCAGAGCATTAGGCAAAATAACTTAACTGGGGAGCACTTAGGCACCTTTGCAGGTAACTGGGATATACAAGAATACTGTTCTTGAGGACCTCTGTTGTACTAGAGGCTTTCTATAATTCAAATCCCAAGGAAATGATTTTTAGAAGATCTGAAAGCCTTCAACAACTTCTGTTATACATATATATATATATATTTAATATATGCCATTAGAGCGAGCATGTTGATTTTCATTAGGTAAATCACCAAGTGATTTGAAAATTTTACTGGAAAATGGCTTCATTCTTTCCTGGTACATACAATCAGCACAATGAAGGGGATAGAGGGCCACTTCTCTTTCATCTGCTGTATAATTGTAGAGCTCATTGCTGAAATGACCCTTCAAAGCAGAAATAAAAGTTCAGTTGTTGGGGAGGAATGATTTAGGAACAGCATGTTCAACACCCCTTAATATGATAGCTGTGTCATTTACAATTACAGTAATTACTAACACAAAGAAGCCTAAATGCTTTTTCCTCTTTTAGGCAGCCACAGCTCCACAGAATTATTCATTAACTGTGATTACAATTGATAGTCTGGCTGGTTTAAAAATAAGGATAGCCCTGAAATTCTTTCTGAAATATGAGATTTGAAAATATCTGAACGTTCACCCAGCCTGCTTTTCCTTTTCTTTGGAAGATGAATATTTTTTGGCAAACTAGCTCTCAGAGTTACCTACTTAGGCAGCAGCAGGATTAAAACTGTCAGGTAATTCTTAATAGGTAATGCTATCAGTTGAAGTGATTGAGAAGCAACAGTAGGACTTTGAGAGGCCATTTTCTGCTCCACAACAAATGCAAAAGTTGATAAAGGTTTTTATTTGATTAGCAAATTTTGTGGAAAGCATTAACTGTTTGCAGTGAACCCAGCTTCACTACACTTGCAGCTGGAATGGAACTGAACTTGAAGACTTATTTCAATAGAGTGTTTCTTAACTTGAAAGTATGCAGCAAGAAAAGATTTGTACCTATAATGTCATGCTAATGTGTCAAGAATACCCTATATTATTGCAGAGATTATAGTATTAGGGTCCCTAAATGAACAAACTTTGTAAATGTATATAAAGACGTTAAAGAAATCTCGCCATAAAATCTTTGACAAAACATTTCTAACTTGGAAAATAACACTTTCTCAAAACTTTCCTTTGAGTTGAATCTGAGTTTTAAAAGGTCTTAACATTCTTATGTCTAGGATTTAATTTACAGGGGAAAGGACAGAAATAAGATCTTTGAAGAAGCCCGTAACCCTGAGGTATTTGCCTGAGTCATCAAACATCCTTGTTCAAATTGTTGTCCCAGTTGGTCACTGAGCCATTCTTCCCAGGGTCAGCAAATATGAGTACAGAGCATGGCCTCTTTGCTCTATTCAGATGCTTGTTTAAAAAAAAAAAAAAAAAGAAAAATTAAAACATTGGAAAAAAAGAAAATAAATGTCAGACATTAAAAAATACTGTTACTCATTTCTGTCCCATTGTATCTTGTTCTGATTAAAACCACAGGAATTCCATTCAATCGGGTTGTGGCTTATGTTAAAAGAGAAGGAAAAAAAATAGTTGTCAGTTTTGGGTTATTCCCAGATATTACTTAGGAATCTTGATCTTTGACTGCCCTAGGGCAAAAGAACATTTTATTTTAAAGGACTCCTCTCTGTAAATTTGGTATCTATGTTCTCTTCCAAAATGCTTATTGTCATTGTATGGCTGCTTCTCTCCTTTACACTCTTATTCCTTGTTTTACTTTGAACTAAAGATGAGGGAAAACCAACTTATTTTAACACACAAAGTATACAACTTCCTTTCATGTGTTTCAGGAAGTGTGAAGAGTTTCTCATGCTTTTGGGCAAGACGATGTCAGAGTCCCTTGCCAAGGCTGTAGCCATTTTTTGAGATTTTAATTCTCCAGTTCTCTAAAAAAAATACTGGCTAAGCACAGTATATGAGAAATATATAATAAAATAGAATCAAATCCCAACTGTTTAAATAAAGCATATTACTTACTATTTAGAATTTCATATTGCAGTCTCTTCTCCATGCCTGGCCGCTGTTGAAATGGCACAATACCTAAAAATGTTCCCAAGAATTTGGCCTGTTTAATTTTGGTGGTGGCTGTTCTTAACAACTTGTCAGTGAACAGATGTTTAGTAAGTTTCAAATTTGCTAAATCTTCTGAATTCTAGTAGTATCTCTCACTATTCTGGCGGTTGTCTTGTGAGTGTGCTGACTTATACCTAGTTGATGGATGTACAGGGCAGCCACTATATTCAGTATCAAATGCGACTGAGATTGGTGCTTATCAGTTTTGCATGTTGCTGTGCAAATAGTCTCAGTCTTTACAAAACTGAGTTCCTGCGGATATTCTCCAATCTTTGCCTAAATACCGTTTTTTACCTTAAAATTATTGTTTTTAAACTTATTTTTTAGCTTCATGTTTTGGGGCAAAATTAGGAAAGAATAAGGAATGTAACTGGAAATTTGTTCTAAAAGTTTGGAATAATCTGATAATTTTGTATTTGCTGTATTTAGCACCTTCAAATTTATGGAAGTTACCTAAACTAGAAACTCTAGGGGTGAAAGATGTGGTCCTTATAAATGTCTGTAGAACATTCAGTATTCCTTTGCAGCTGAAAATTGTCTATAATTCTGTAGTATTTGTAATTAGAATAAAGTAGTTATGTCACAGTATCATTCCAGTGCAGAATTAAGACTTCTTGGGCCATAAGATATGGGGGTTTTAATAGCTTAGAAGCTTTGAATTTCCTTTAAACACAACTCTGAATTTGTGAGGCTTATAATGTCAGGATTTTGGATAATTACGTTATTTTTGCACTAGATTTTGCCCTCATTTTCCTGGTCTAAACAGTCACTCTAATGTTATATATTCTTGGGAATTAACACAGTAATAACTATTGTAGCTGCCAACTTGACCAGTAGGTGAACCTCTATCTCCACATTGCTCATCGTTATCAGGTAGCTGACTTTAGTGGGCCTAAATCAATGCCAATAAAGCCCTTGATGGTGTACCTTTATCAAGAAGTCTTATTAGAGAGAAGAGGAAATTTGAAAAGTGTTCGAAAGCCAGTGTGCCAACTTTGCATTTCTTCACATCAGAAAACTGTGTTTGTCTCTTGGGCTAAATAGTTTAGTGATCCAGAGCTAATTAACAAATGAAAGCCATCCCCTGGGTGATCTGGGAGTTGTAATGTCCCCCATGTTGCCCATTGCTCTGACTTGGCTGGCTCTAGCACCACCATTTATTTTGAGCTGATATTTCCAAATCAGGCAGAGCAAACAACAAAAATTTCCTCTTGTTGGATATGGTGAGGGATGTGTTCCACATGACTTCAGACCACAGGTTGATTTTGTTAATTTAGGATGAAACTTGAGCTGTCCTTAAGTAGCAGTATCCTCTTCTGTAGTAAGGTGGGAAGCTTATTTTGGTTGCGGTAAAAAACGAGAGCTGTGAATCTGTGTAATTCCAGGGCTTTCCATCTTCCCTGATTTTACATGAGCATATAAATAAATAAATGGCAGTAGGCACAGAACAGCAGTTGTTTATTCACCTTCTGATGTGCTTGATGCTGAAATTGTTACATGGAAGGCATTGTCTGTGGCTGTGATAGTCATACAGTCTTTACAAAGGACAGTATCTCTACCCTCACCTTACAGATGGGAAGACTGGTAGGCAGAACAGGGAGTGAGCTGCCTGAGCTCATCAACAGAACCATGTAACACAGAGGAATTTGTCTGTTCTATAAAGGTTATGGTTATCACATTCATGATGCTACCTCCTTCCTTTTATAAATGGATCCTGCATGTTCTCCTGTTTCTCTTTTTCTAAAAACAATGATGCATCTTTTTACTGTTTCATTCACCTGTGTGTCTGCTGTTATTGTTCCATTTGTGTGTTTCCGCAGACCCAGTCCTGAAGAATGTTAGCACAGTGTCCCAGAGATGACTAGGGAGAAAACTATGCTGCAAAAACACACAATGCATGTCACAACTGTCGATGCTTCTTCACATCTTTTAGAACATGTCTCTTGTGTTTACAGACTAGACTTAGTCCAAAGACTAACTTACTGATTGAAGATACATAAGTTGTTCACTTATTTATAATGTATAAATGAGGCTACTCTATTTACAAGGCATAAATATGTATCTAGTTCTAAGAAACAAATCTGTACTATCAAAGTAGTTTAATGTCCTTGGTTTTACTCACAGTCCTGTCATTTGCTTTAACATGTGAAGTCTTCTCAATCCAGGAAAGACTGGCTTTATTTGCCGTTTCTCCAGTTAGGACTCTGAGAACCCACCTTATCTTATTCTTCCTTATCCTCCTGGAAAGTCTTTGGCCACATCTGTACTGGGTGCAAATGAGTTGAAATAATGAGCTCAGGAAATGCTTCAATTAAACACATATGTACAGTGCCTCTGAGGTCTGTGGTACTTCTTGTATCTGTCTATACAGGTTTCCCAGGAAAAATACTCACTATACATATTCTTTTTCTTAAAGCCCACTATAGTTTTAGAACACAATATCAAAGTGATTAGTAGTAATGAGAGCTCAAAAGGGTAATTTAGTATTTGTGTTCATTCAGTTTTCAGCTACTCATCTCTCTTTTAACAGAAGTGCCAATTAGTTCCAATTATGATGTAAACCTCTGTCAACAAAAGAGTGGTTCAAGAGATTTGACTCATTTATTGAAGGTCATCCGAGGACACAACACAGAAAAACAAGATTTTATCACCACTGATTAATTCTGCGTTCACATTGGTGACCTAATTGTGGAAGACTTCAAATCACACAACCACTTTCCCCCAAGTACTATCTTTTTCACATCACAGCTCCTTTTTGTACCTCCATTCCCCAGCAAATGTACCTACAGCCATGAAAGAAACTTCAGAAAACGGTTGTCATTAGTCCTCCTAAGCTGTGTTTTCACAATAACATAAAATATTTGCACTAACAACATGAACAGAAATGAATAGTAAAATGGAAAAATTACCTCTGAATTAGTTTTACAGAGTGTTGTCTATGAAAATGACTTTGCAGGAGTTTCTTATTTCTTCTGCAGATGAGTTAGCAACAGTTTATTTTGGTTTGCAATTCAAAGGTACTTTCTTACAGCAATACTGCAAACTCATGTTGGCATCAAAAAGTCCATCTGGGTTCTCTTGTATACCTAATATCCTCATCTCAGGTAAAAGCTGCACATTCAAACCTCGTCTACGTGGCTGGCTGTTTCTGCTGCAATGGGCAGCAGAGAATCTTGGCTCATTTTCTTGGTTCTTTTGACTGAACAGTGCTTGGAGCGATCACAGTAAAAATTATTTGTCAGTAAAAAAAAAAGTTGAACGTAATAAAGTTTCTGACCTCGCTAAGCAGTAAGATGTGGACAAATTGCAGGGAAAGTCCAGCGTACTGTATCTTCCTATATTCGGGTACTATTTTCTTACTTTGAGTGGATTAGTTATGATTAGAGTTTATACCAGAACTTTCTGATTTTATTCAAGTTTTCTAGACTGAATTTTGTTGACCTACCAAATCATGCTGGTTTTCTTATCTGCAGACCGCATGCATGCCTGTTTCTGATAAGACTCTTGTCCATGTAGCGCTCAGACTGGTACTTCAGCGCATAATCCTTCATCTGTCCAAAACCCCATATGCAGCATATGTGGAGAAACTACCCCACTCAAACTCCTTTCAGCTATTTGGAGACTCTGATATCATATTCCCTTTTCTCTGCCATCTACACATAAAATCAGCAAGGATCCTTCAAGGTTGCAGTAGGTTACCATGACTTTGTTCTTTTTGTGGAATAAATTCATACCACTCTCCACCTTTATACAGTGTGTTGACACTTCACAGTCTTTGATATATTTGTCCTCAAAATTAAATCTTGAGGTAGAAATCTGCTATTATCCTTATTTCACACCTAACTTAAATGGCAAGTCCTGTCACACAAGAAGACAGTGGGAAAGTGCAGAGCTGACCTAGAATGTCTTGGCAGCACGATTTGTGTCATGATCCCAGCAGCTGCACAGATACGACTAGAGCAGTGAGGCCATCAGTATGCAACCTCTACTTATGTAGGCTCATTTTTTATTAGGCACATAAAGATAAAAGGTTTGTTTTCCTTTTGCTTGTTTTTTAAGCTATCCAGTTCCATGTTCTTTGATGTAATTTCAGTAAACGCTGTTCAACTTGTCTCCAGTACCCAATGCAGTAGTCTGTGTGTATTGCAGGCGGCTTATTCATGGATCTGTGCTACTTAGCATGACATTGTACAGCACGCTTACAACAACGATGATTACCCCAGGCATCTGCAGTACTGATACACCAACCTCAGTGACACTGCAGGTAAGAAAGTGAGAAAGCAAAGGAAAAGGTTGTTTTCTAACAAAATTCTAGAAAAAAGGTTGTTCCCACGGCTCACCAAGACCTCAGAAATTAAAAATCCTATTTCCATTATAGCTGCTCAGAGAGAGCATGTTAATTTTAATGGATGGAAGTCTGTAATTCTTCTGCACAGTGGCAAATAAGTATGATACTTTCCATACCAAATACCACCTCTGAGGGCTAGAGACCATTTTTAAAAGGTAATTTTTGTTGGTATAATCTTGGTTCCAAGAATACTTTTGGCACAAAATAGTAACTTTGGAACCTGACTTATAACTGCCTTTTCAAATCTGAGCTTTCTTTCTGAGTTCTATTGAATTGCATGCCATTATAAATATACAGCTTGCAATTAGACTGAGTAGCATAAAGGATTTGTAAAGGAACTGGCTACAAGCAGTTAGTTGTCAATAAGCATCAGTATAGCTCTCTCTTGATGACTACATGCTGAGCACCCACTCATTCTGGGCAGAATGGTGCTCACAATATTGAAAATGCATTAGATCTGCATGGTAGTTTTGTCACCTTTCCAGTTTAAATTAGCAACTGGAAACTTCAAGAGCAAAGCCAATTGTTTTCTATATTAAAAAGCTGAATGACTGTTCAGAAATGGCATGTAAAAGCAGATAATACAGATAAATGAGGCTGTCCTAAAAATAGCCTATTTTTAATAGATGAGCAAATGGGGATTTTCTAGTCTGAGAACTTCAGTCAAAGATAGTGCCTAAAAATAGCTCCCCCTATTAATAATGAAGGGCAGTTGTGACAGTAAATGGCTATTAATTTGTAATCTCTCTCTACTGAAAGAAACGGAACAGGAGGATCTCTCATTCCCTCCTCTTCACTTTCAGTTATTCCCATACATGTGACAGTATCATAATCCGTGAACATGTTGGAAATGTCATAGAGAGAGCTTTTCTGATGTGACTGACAAGGCACATTTTGTATGGAATAACTTTGTTGACCTTTAGAAAAGTAATACAGTTCTAATATGTATATTAAAAAAAATAGATACAAATGATTATCCTGTGCATTAATAAAAAAAAAAGAAACAACAAAAAAAACAGGAGATGCAAATTGAGCTGAACTTGGAAGAACAACCTAAATTTTTAGCGAAAGTTTATACTTAGATTATCAGTCCCCTCGAGCTTTTTAATTTCAGTTCAATGTTTTTTCTCTTTATGTTAAAAACATTTTCCTAAATTTCTGACAGCTATACGTAAGTGTAAGAAATGAAAAATTAGTAGATGCCATAGAATATGTATAAAACTTAACATCCAGAAGTGAAATCAGGAATCTAATTTCCATCTCTTACGCTGGCAAACTGTAGATCAGAATTATGCCTACTTTTGTAGAAAAAGGCAAAACAAAAAAAGAATCTACATTAATGAAATATTTCCATTTAAGAGCCATCTCATTTAAAATCAAGATAGGAGGGGAAAAAAAGGAAAAAAATTATGCCAGCTTTAAGTTCTTACAGTTTGGATAAAATTGAAATACAGTGGATGAAATTCTCCCAGGAAAGTTAGTGACAAAGCTCCCAGTGATTTTCAAGGGCTGAGTTTATAACCAACATATTTAAGTAATATATTACATAACAGTGAACGGCCTCAAAGAATTAACCCCTCTTCTTTCCCTCATATTCTGTATGCTTCTTGTGCAAATCCAACAGATCATTTTTTGACAGTTGTATCTAAGAATAAATATGGCTGAAAGGACTTCTGACTTTTTTTTGTTCTGTTTTTAAATAAAGATTGACTTTCCAGAAACTAATTTGGAGTTCATTAAGCCTGAACCTGAAGAAAGAAGAGGTGATCTTGACGAGCCAACCGAAGACTGCCTGAAGCATATTTCAAGACTTTCGCAGATGTGCTCTGTCTTGCTGTAAGTTGTACCCAGCCACCCCTGCTGATTCTTGGCCTGATGGACTTAGCCTATTGATCACAATTAAATGTATCCAATTCTATAAAACCAAAATTTTCCTCTGAGAGAGTTTAGCTTGATTGATTTGAGTAGCAACACCTCTAAATGGGAGAATAGATTACAGCAAAGCCTAAATAAGCCCCTGGAGGTGGCATTGTATTTTTCCAGTTTAGAAAATAAACTAATTTTTGATTCAAAGCATAAGATTTTCAGGTGATGTCATTAAGTCTATATCAGCATAAGCAAGAAATCTTTGGGTTCTGTGAAAATCAGTGTCCTTTAGTAATAGTATATTTGTACTTCAGATATTGTAGTTAAATGGCATATGATCATTAAAACAATCTGTGTCATGTTACAAGCAAGTAAAGAAGTATGGAAATTTTAGCTTTCACAGAAAGTGGATAAAGATAGAGTGAAACAAACCGCACTATATACTGAGGCAAACTAGTATGCTCAGCTATATGTATGTTATAATATCAATTAGGATTGTGTACTGTGTATAATAACAGAGTGGAATTGGGAACACAGGTGATTAGAGTCATTGTACCAATCACAGTTCATTGTGTGGGTTAATCCTCCATCAAAGGCCAAAAGGTACAGTAGTTGTGCAATAGCTAAATAATTTGAAGCTACATCAGCTGTCACAATGTGGTATGATGTTAAGACGACTTTTTTATGTTGATTTCTATGTTGGTTTCTATGGTATAAAAATATATAAATACAGTGATTAAAAACAGGCAGCTGCATGGTTGACCAAAGGCTGTTGAATCCAGTAGTGTTATGAATCCTGATTCAGTCATTAGGGAGGTGGGCTGTATTCCTGATAGGAATATCAAGAGATCAGTGCAGGGAGAGAGCAGTACCTTACCAGCATACATACAAACATGCAACACTGACACAAAATGAACATGCACAGCCTGATTCTGTTCCTCCTGTCTGCCCGATAACAATCAACATCTGCTGGTGGAATATATACATATAATATACATATACATACCTATATATGGTTTTATATATAGTAGCACAATAGTGAATGCTCCAGTATTTGTGCTCAGGTAGTCTATCCAGTAGCTGGACCCAGATCTCCCTATTCTCCCCAGCTGCTGGCACCCAGACATACAAGCCCCCAGCGTTCACACCCACACTCGGTTTGGTTGCTGGTGCTTAGCCCTCTTCCTGTTACACAGACATCTGTTTCCCCAGTAGCTGGTCCAGATATATGGCCTTCCCAGTAGCTTACTGTCAGACCCCTGTCTTTGGTAGTTGGCTCAGATCACTGGTCACCCTGATCAGTCAGCATCTTTTGATTGTTGATTAGTGAAAGGATCAATGGGACTGAAGGAAATTAACTTAACCATGTGGCTCTTGTGCTCCTCACAGCCCTACGCTGTATGCTGCTTTATGATCTTTGGCAACATCACCAAACCAGGCAAGACTGGGGGAACCAAGACCAAGAGAATTCATTAGTTACTGCCAGCTGCTTTGGCTGACTTCTGGAAACGTTTCAGATGTGAGCCTTTGATTCCTTTTAGGATTATTGCATTTGAAATATAAAGACCAGAAAACTGGTCATCTGATATAATGACTGCTCTTAGAAAGTGATACAACCTGCTTGTGAGCTGTGGCTCCCAGCGTAAAGATCAGAGACTGGTTTGGAGCCAGGAAGATGACAGTCTTGTTTCTGCCATCTTTCTTTTCTTCATTCATTGTTTTTCTTCTACCTTTTGCCACTCTTTCAGCTTTTTGATTTTTTGCTTTTTTTTTTCTTTTCGTCATTGAGCTGATCAGAATCTGGTTTGCCTACCAACAGTCATGAGTGCACTGTTGCTGTGAATTGTGATTAGAAATGTTACTTCTGAAGGGGAACTAGTGAAACAGGTCTAAAAAATTTTCAGTGATGCTTCACGCTTTGCCAGTCTGTCCACAGGAGAGAAACTTGGAAGTGAAAATCAGTGCTGGGGGACAGAAATTTCCATTTGCTAGCTTTGCTGCTTTTTCCTTTTTTTGCCTTTTGTCTTGTTCTGATTTGGTATTGAACACGAACAACAAAACCAGCCCAGAAACATTTAAATTCATATTTGCCATTTCCCACCACAAAAGAAATAATTAAAACCAGCTAACAAAGCTTTCACAGAAGCTATTTTCTTCATTTAGCTAAAGGAATTAATGAAAACTTCTGAACTGAAAACTGCTGAATTATTTAAGTTTTGAAACTCTGTTTTTATTTGTGTTGAGAAGAAAGCTATATATTTTAATACAGCTGTTATATGGAGGGAAATCTAGATACAGCTCTACCTAAAAAAACAAACTGCTTTTTTATCAATAGAGGCTTCATAAACATCTTATCCCTATTGAGCCAAAGAAATGTCCTTATTAGCATAACAATCTTCAGATGCTCTATGTATACAAAGTACTTTTACCATCGATCTTAAATGTCCTGTTATATATGTTACAACTAAGAAACATAATATCCAAAACTAAAAAAACCCACATCCTACCATCTCTGATCTTTAAAACATAGAAAGAGAAAATGGCATTGCCTCTGGAGTAAAGTCAGGCAGAGAAATCTGTTATTTAGAAAACCTGATACAAGGACTGATTTCTTATCTCCCTTTGCAATCTGAGTAGAGACTTTAGCTGCTTTAATCTGAACAACAGATTGTCTAGTTTGGAGGATGCTATTTGAGAGCTTAAATTTCTGTTTAAAGTCAACATATAAAAGGGGTCGTTTAGCTGAACTGTCCTGCAGAATATCATCCGAATGTGTAAGACTGCCAGACAGACAATAAAGTCTCAGACCTACTTTTATCTCTTTTTCTGTGTGCGACTCCTTCACACAAAGACATCTATTGTCACAGTAGACATGCTGTGAATTCTGAAGCTGTTACTTGAAATGGTTACCAAGATGACGCTTTCCTTGAAATGATTACTGGAAGTCGTGACAGAATTTGTATCACAGTTAGGTTCATCTGCATATGTTTATGAGTTTATTCTCCTAAAGGAATGAAATAAACAATCCCTCTTGTGACAGTAGAAAACAGTCTATCTTTGGACCAATATTCTCCATTCCTAAATGCTTGGCAGTTCAGAATTGCAAAGAAGAAAAGTTCTCTAGTGCATGCAGAGCCAAAGGAACTCCTTGCTATGAGCTGTGAAAGCCACAATCTCAGCAGAGCAGGGGTAAGATATTTTTTTGGCCAAGAATGTCACCAAACATTGTAAATAAAAAGATGACCTTGCAAAGAATGTAAACACTTGGATTTTGAGTCCGGCTTACACATCTGTATAATGAAATGCTTGACTGAAAAAAGGCTGTTTACTTACTGCCTTCAACAAGGTTTCTCACATGTTGCTCTGAAATATCTAGGTCCATTTATTTACGTACTTAAGTAGACGGATGACCAGTCTGGTGAAGTATGATCAAGAAAACTGATGTTCATCTTGGTTTCAGTAATGATTTGTGTGAACTGGAGATCAGTTTGCAGTCCCCAAGCTTGCTGTTGAAGGGTCTGATACGAAATTAAGGAAAATCAGCCTGAGGATTTAATATGCATGAGGCAGATATCTGAATTATTGACAAATCAGAGGGTATATAGCATAAATTATTCTGAGGCATTTCTTACTATGTTGAAATATGGTGTGAGGACTGTCCATTTTATCAGTGTCATTTAGGTATCTCATATCTCTACGAGGAATTTGGTATTGAATCCTTTTTTGTAAGTAAGTACAGCAAAGTGTGGTATGCTAGGCCTTGAGAACAGACACAGACGTTGCGGGGAGCTTTCTTTCACCTTTGCAAACTCATGTCTGTGCTAGGGATAATCACTGTGTGTGTGCACTTGGGTTCATGTTCTTGTGTATGTGCATGGATGTGCCTAAACCTTATTTTAAATGTGAATACGCTAAAAATAGACACACCTGCACTGAACAGTCAAAATAAGGGCAGGAATAAAAGCTATGGCTTGCAGTGTTGTGTGTCTAGTTGTTATGGTAGCTTATTAGAGACCATGTGTAGCAGATGGATGTGACAATAATTTATCTGGTGATAACTGCACTTTTCTTTGTCAGAAAACCCCAGTAAAAACAAACAAACACCACCACCAACAGGGACAGTAGATAAGAAAAATGAGAGTGCTTGGAAAGTGAAATAACCATATATGTGTGTCTTTTGACACTTCATTTTTATATGACCCAAGGCTGAAAGATCCAGAGTATAAGTATCACTTTTCTTATAAAAGCTGGTCTGCAGAAAATGATACCCTACCCCAAGGAAAACACGTACTTAGCCAAAAAGCAGTGTACTGTATGACTTGGCCCCTCTGTTCAATAACTGTTGCTACACAAAGCTCCAGGTGGTTTTAATTTCAAACTGAATTTCTAATCTTCTCTTCCAGACTCTCAGAGCAACAGAAAAGAATCTTATGGTTTTATCGTTACTACTGCAATAATCAAAATTGCTCCCTTCCGCTGGTACTGGGGAGTGCACCCAGTTGGGATCGAATGACTGTATCAGAAATGTATGCCGTGTTGAGGAGGTGGAGATTTTCTAACCCCCTGGAGGCACTTGGGCTTCTGACCTTCAGGTAAACGAAAATAAACCAAGTAGGAAAATAACAATAAACAAATAATCAGATGCTGATTAATTCATCATCATGTCATGCTGTGGTTCACTGACTGTGCTTTCGATTCTGTCCCTGTGTCAAAGTGAAGTTATAGTTGCAACTCTTGTGATGACCTTGAACTGAATATGCCAGCCATGCCTTCCTGGCTGAGAAGGTTTTCTGTTTCTCAGGGTAATGAAGAGTATTTCATTCTCTGTAGCAGATTCAGTCAGTTTCTGGTAATAAGAGATCAGTCAAATACTTAGCACTTAGATAGCACTCTGTATCTTCAAACAACTGTACAAGCATGAAGTGATTAACGGGTGATAAGGAGGACTGAATTTGCTTCTAGATTGTGACACCATGTAAATACATATAGTCCCACCTGTAGCCTATCCTTCTGAAGCAGATAGGATAAAACTTTGAAGTCAGTTCTCCACACTTGGACTAAATTCTGTTGTGATACCTTGTTCTACCTTGACTTCTTACGCTGGGAGCTGATTATTGGAAGGCTTTCTTGATGCTGGAGATAGTCTTGCCTGTGATGTAATAGCAGATGTCAGGGGACAGAATCTGTGTCAGCAGTTACTTCTCCTCCCGAAGCTTAGGGGGTATTGTACATTAAGTGACCTACTTCTGAAAATATTAAACATGCAGATGAAAAGGTGAGCAAATTTGGTCTATCAAGCCCTTGCTTGTCTGGGTAAACACAAGCTGCACCAGTTTAGCAATCTCAGTTCTGTGTTATGCATTTAGAAAAAAGACTTCACCTAAAGCTTTACTTGAGAAAAGGCTGTATATACTCACTTCCATGTTGTTAAAAAAGAGTTATTTAATAGTATAAAACTGACTATAAGCTGTCATTTTCCTCTAGAAGTGATTTCCTAAGAATGCCTGATTTATATCTGAACTATTAGCAGTTTCACATGTTTGCATACATGTCTTTTTTATGTTTTGTGGGAATGATGGAAGTGAAGGTCCTGGAAGATCAGGTTCTGGAGCATATTACTGTTCCCTTATTTACTGTTACTAAATTATTGTAATTCATTTCTAATAGGTAAAAGAGACATAGAAAGGAGTATATGGGCCATATATTTTCTTATACAGCACAGAGCAACAAGAGATTTTGAGATTGTTTGTCAGGGCATGCCAGGCTTTCAGATTAGACCTTTTGTCATTTTTTATTTCTGTGTATGGGTGGCATTTCTGCAAGTGAAGAGCTGGATTGTTCTTTGAAGATGCAGCTCTGCATCAGGGTGTGGTGCAGAATATCAGTCCTGCCAGGTGCTTTGCAGGATATTTAGTATGACTCAGCCTGACAAAGGGCTTCTCAGTGTGTAGTAGATAGAGTATACACACTTCCTTCTGGCTGCTGCAGAGATTGCTGGCATGAAAAGATGGGAAGATGTCATCACTTTGTCTCTCATGGTACCATCACTGGGAGTGGCTGGCACCTGCAGTCCTGCCAAAGAGTAAGTACTTCTGATCAGGATCTTAGCTGGTTTGTCCCTTTAGTTTCTTTCTTACAAAAGATTATATCAGTCCAGTTTTTTTGCTTCATGCTAACACTACAGAAGGAAGTTCTGGATCAGAGTGCAAATCCTCTTAAAAAAAAAATAAATGCTGCCCTTCATGTATCCATGATATTTTGTAGGTGCATGAACAGCTAGGAAGCTAACCTTCAGAAACAGAGGGGCTACATTTCCTTAAGGCTGTCTAGTTTCCGAGATGTCTGGGTCACATGATTTAACTACTGAAAGACATGTGTATGCAAATAGAGTGGTTTGAAGGAGAGGAGTACTTCCGTATAAATGTGTTTCTGAGGTTTCTTCTCTCGGTTCTCCTTTTCTCAGATTTCAATCATTTTGAAAAGTAAAGTAGCACTGGATAGGGTCCAACTTTCCTTCACTATTACCTTCACTGACTTTGGATTTTGGGCTTCGTAACAAGCTGTTTTTGAAGGTTCATTCAACTCTATCCTGTATTATGTTTGGCACTGACAGTTCATCAATTCACTTCCTCACTTCTGTCATCCACGAAACAGCTCTTTGATTTCTTGTGATTACTGAGACACAGCTGAAAGATCCAAGTTCATGTAAAACATGAGTAGAATATAAAAGAAATGCTCTTTATGTATTCATGTCTATTTTAAGGACTTGTGTTACCATCAGTGTCAAGTCATAGGTAAGTAAAATAAATTAGAGCTGATCTCTGTCTACATCTATTGTTAACATAATGCAAGAATGCAGGAGCAGCTGCAAAAATCAGCCCAAAAGTCATCCTGCTGCATCCTGTCTCCAGTGATGGCCAGCAACAGTTAACGTAGGGAAGAAAATGAGAATAGGCCATAAAGACATGGTGCTGCTCTCCCATCTTCCAGTAGACTACAGCTCAAGGAATTCTTGAGACAGAATTTTTAAGAACCCTCTTGCATTTTTCTTCTGTGATTTTTTTCCAAATAAAAATTGGTTCCACATATTCAGCTTTCAGAACATCCTTTGTCACGAAGATCCACAGTTCAGGTCCGTGTTGTATCATTTCTATGTGCCACAGTTTGCCACATTATTAACAATACTATAAAAGAGACCGGGAGTTTCCAATCACTCTGAATTTTGGATGCTTCCTTTGCTGAAAGTTCAGTTTGCAATGCCTTAAAGAGAACCTGAATTTCTTCTGCAGGCATGAGCTTACTCTTTATACAGTTTAGAGAGGGTACTCAAAATCACTAGTCCCTTTTGCAAGCCTTGGGCTGGAGACTCTAAATTATCCTTTTCCTCAGAGCAAGAAAGCAGCATCTGTCCCAGTGATTAAGCTCAAGCTTATATTTGCAAGGATAAAGAAATGAAAATCACTGGAAGCGTTTCTTCATTGCCTGGGTTAGAAGACAGCACCACAGAGCTTAGGGGGGGATATCACAGCCCATCAGATCAAGCCCTATTGTCGTGCGTCTGTATTAGAATGCTGTTTGCAACTTTCTGAAACTTCTCTATTGTTTTGTTCACTACACAGTTAAAATGTACAGTTTAATAGATGTTTCTTGTTCTTTGAGCATGTTCCTCTTGCTTCTGCTTTTACACTTCACAAGCACATCATAATGCAGCCAAATGTTAACATCTTTATGCAGTAGAAAGAGCGAGCTTTCATAAATTAGAAATACAGTCGTGGTGCATTTCACAGACAAATTCAG
This sequence comes from Amazona ochrocephala, assembly GCA_039720435.1. Lineage (NCBI taxonomy): Eukaryota > Metazoa > Chordata > Aves > Psittaciformes > Psittacidae > Amazona > Amazona ochrocephala. The sequence continues at coordinate 66,160,516 of CM077880.1, read as the reverse complement.
TAGCAACGTTGCATCCAGTACTTGGAGTAAGTGCATTGATTCTTAAAACTCCAGAAGCCAATGCTTAAAAAAACAATTTAAAAAACAATGAAAGTTTCTTTAATCAATAAATATAAGATGGAGAGGATGGCAGGGGGATGTGTAGAAGAAGATTTTGCACTCTTAGTTTTACATCTAATTTCAGGGAAGGATGATTATAAGCCATTGCCTGAAAAATAGAATTTTCCCTAAGGCAGAAGTTATTGACCTGGTTCCTCCTACTCTGCACTGCTTGTTGGTGCTCTGTGCATTTTGCCATTGACTTTGCTTACTGAGTTTGGTAAAAAGCCAAGCTTTAGTGGAGCTAGAGCTTTCTTTAACTGTGTTTACATTTCATGGCACAGTAGCCAGGGAAATAACACCAGTGCACTTGTTTATTCAGTGCAATTTCTTGATGACAGAAAGAAACCAAAGGCAGCGTTAGAAACACCATCGCTTATGATGGCTGAGGTTCTTAAAGACTTCTTTCCCTCAGTCTTCACTGGCAAATGCTCTGAGCACACCACCCAAGTCTTGGAAGGCAGACGCAGGGACTGTGAGAATGAAGACCCTGGGCCCACTGTAGGAGAGGATCTGGTTCAAGACCATCCTAAGAACCTGAACATACACAAGCCCATGGGACCGGATGAAATCCATCCACGGGTCCTGAAGGAGCTGGCAAATGAAGTTGTTAAGCCACTGTCCATCATATTTAAAAAATGGTCGTCAGGTGAAGTTCCCGACAACTGGAAAAAGGGAAATATAACCTCCATTTTCAAGAAGGGGAAAATGGATGAGCCAAGGAACTACAGACCAGTCAGTCTCACCTCTGTGCCTGGCAAAATCTTGGAGCAGATTCTCCTGGAAGGCATGCTAAGGCGCATGAAAAACAACAGGGTGGTTGGTGACAGCAAGCATGGCTTCACTAAGGGGAAATCCTGCCTGACCAGTTTGGTGGCCTTCTGTGTTGGGACTTACTAACTGATGGAGAGGGGTAGAGCAGTTGATGTCATCTACCTGGACTTGTGCAAAGCATTCAACACTGTCACACACAACATCCTTGTCTCTAAATTGGAGAGACATCAATTTGGTAGATGGACCACTTGGTGGATAAAGAACTGGCTGGATGGCCGCACACAAAGAGTTGTGGTCAATGGCTCAATGTCCAGCTGGAGACCAGTAACAAGTGCTGTCCCCCAGGGATCGGTGTTGGGACTGGTCTTTTTCAACATCTTTGTCGGTGGCATGGACAATGGGATTGAGTGTGCCCTCAGCAAGTTTGCCAATGACACCAAGCTGTGTGGTTCAGTTGATATGTTGGAGGGAAGGAATGTCATCCAGAGGGACCTTGACACGCTTGTGAGGTGGGCTGATGCCAACCTGATGAAATTTAACCATGCCAAGTGCAAGGTCCTCCACCTGGGTCGGAGCAATGCCAGGCACAGCTACAGGTTGGGGAGAGAAGAGATTGAGAGCAGCCCTGTGGAGAAGGACTTGGGGGTGTGGGTTGATGAAAAAATGAACATGAGCGGGCAGTGTGCACTTGCAGCCCAGAAAGCCAACTGTATCCTGGGCTGCATCAAAAGGAGTGTGACCAGCAGGTCAAGGGAGGTGATGCTGCCCCTCTACTCTGCTCTCATGAGACCTCACTTGCAGTATTGTGTGCAGTTCTGGTGTCCTCAACATAAAAAGGACATGGAACTGTTGCAACAAGCCCAGAGGAGGGCCACGAGGATGATCAGGGGGCTGGAGCACCTCTCGTGTGAAGACAGGCTGAGAAAGTTGGGGCTGTTCAGCCTGGAGAAGAGAAGGCTGCGTGGAGACCTCATAGCAGCCTTCCAGTATCTGAAGGGGGGCTATAGGGATGTTGGGGATGACTCTTCATTAGGGACTGTAGTGAGAGGACAAGGGGTAACAGGTTTAAACAGTAGAAATTTAGATTGGATATAAGGAGAAGTTCTTTACTGTGAGGGTGGTGAGGCCCTGGAATGGGTTGCCCAGGGAAGTTGTGAATGCTCCATGTCTGGCAGTGTTCAAGGCCATGTTGGAGAGAGCCTTGGGTGACATGGTTTAGTGTGAGGTGTCCCTGCCCATGTTAGGGAGCTTGGAACTCGATGATCTTAAGGTCCTTTCTAGCCCTTACTATTCTATGTTTCTATGATGTGCTCCTAACATGCTAATATTTTGTGTATGTATAGGACAACTGTACTTACAATTTTGTGTCAGGTTATCTTGCTATTCAAATTATAACAAATGAAAGCCTGAATATATTCATTAACCCTAGTAGCAGAATGTTTTCTCTAACCTTGTTTTTCTGACACATCTAAAGTACATTTGCAGCCCTGTGAGATATTGTGGCTAGGAATCAGGAAATCATGCTAGAATCAGTAAGCAGTCACCAAAGAAGGTGTGTAATTTTCCAGCTTTGTGCATGGCTGCAAACATTCTGAAGAGAGAACTTTTTGATGTAGACAGTGAAGGTGAAGACATAACCTCCCTGGTAGGCTTTATTTTTTCCTAGAAACTTCCTGCTAAATTCTAACTCTGTCTCGGCAAGTGCACAGGAACGGACATGCCTTTAAAGCTTTGTGCCAAATCAGAAGATTTTGAGATCTGACATTAATGTGTCAAAGGGGCTTTGTACTACTTCACTTAATCCCCTGTATGGAATAGGCAGAGTAGATGAAAATATGACTCCTCATACCTCTCCTTGACCAGAGAAGATGCCCTTTTGTTTATAGCACCCCTCAGCCTTTGATTCTCACAGTATTATTGTTGAGTTTTCATGCTATGTAGCAGACTAGCTGTTGAGTTTCAGTAGTTAGGATATATGCCAGTATATGCGAAACTCACTTTCTAATAATTACAATAAAATGTGATAACTTGAAGCCAGGTTTTGTTACTGCACCTTTGAAAACCAAATTGATTTAGATTTTTTGAATCAGATTGTCATTGTCTTAATAAAAACAGAATTTAAACTGTTCCCTGAGAGTCCACAATGGAATGCCCAATAGAGTATTTATCAAACAGATACAGCTAGAGTGTATCTTGCCTGTTTGCATCTTACTTGGTTTAAAAGGCTGTAGTTTTATATCAGTGTGGACAGCAACACAGGCTTATGCAAAGAAATAAGATAAGAACAAAGCAGCAGTCTGTAATTTGATGTACAGAACACACTACTGATAAAGCTTTAACACTGCTTTGTAGTAATGTACATGAAAGTTAGTGATAATTTCTGTGGGGATGTATGCATATGTTCATTTAAGCACCAGAATGTAATTATTTCCTTTTTTTCCCCCTTCCACTCCCCTGCCTTTAACCATTTCTAGCTTTATTGGCAATAAATATGAAGCTACTACAGCAGACAGCTATAGCAGGACAACTAACAATGGACAGCTACCTAGGATATAGCATGCTTTCTGTCCATAAACGTGAAATCTAATCAGAAGGCTAAGTCTCTAAATAATCCAGTTTTCTTTTTTTCTTCTTTTGTTGTAATGTAACAGGGAACAAACTTTGTGTCTTGGTGGGAAGAACCTTCTAAATCATGCAGGTTACTAATGCAAAACTGCTTTCTGTTAATTTCTTCCTACTCTTGTTCTCTCATAGGATATGGTTCACCATATGGTCTCCATGACATCTTATTGCTAGTTGGTTTAGTCACGACTTCTTATAGAAAATCTATGTAAGCATTACTTAAAAGTATTTTCTCTGAGTAAATTCTACAGATTGAGCTGCCCGTTGGTCAGCCAAGGCAATGCCTAATGTATCTGACCATGAACTGCAATGTGTGGGTATGGAGTGCATTCACATGTTTTATGAGGAATGAATATATTACTCTTTTTCAACTGAATATTTTGAAAATCCTATGTCCTTTTTACTGACAGTATTTGTTATCTTTCTGTACTTTCTTTTAGTCCTTGCACTTTCTAATTTTCATACACTCAAGTAGTGTTTGCTTTAGAAGCCCTCAAAGGAATGAAAACAATCACCAGCAGAAAGTGAGTAAGCCCTGCTAATGTGTGCTGAAACTGAAGGAATTCCTTAATCATTATTCTATAAGTTTCTTCTCTCTTCCTGTCTAATTAGTTTTGAAATAAATGGCCAACCAAAACATATCAGTCTATTCTTTTAAACAGTTCATAGAATCATAGAATGGATTGGATTGGAAGGGACCTTAACGATCATCTAGTTCCAACTGTCCTGCCATGGGCAGAGATACCTTCCACTAGAGCAGGCTGCTCAAAGCTCCATCCAGCCTGGCCTTGAACACTTCCAGGGATGGGACATCCACAGGTTTTTGGGGCAAGCTGTTCCCGTGTCTCACCATCCTCGCAGTAATAACTAATAATAATAACTGCTTCCTAATAACTAATCTAAATCTACCCTCTTTCATTTTAAAGCTATTACGCCTTGTCTTGTCACTGCTTGCTCTTATAAAAAGTACCTGCCCAAATTTCTTGTAGGCCTGATAGAACTTCATAAGTTTTGGACAGACCCACCTCCCAAGCCTGTAAAGGTCCCTCTGGATGGCATCTCTTTCCTCCAGTGTGTCAACTGCACCACACACCTTGGGGTCGTCAGCAAACTTGCTAAAGGGTGTGCTCAATCCCACTGTCCATGTCACCCACAAAGATGTTAAACAGCACCAGTCCCAATACTGCCCCCTAATGAGCACTGCTTATCACTGTTTTCCATTTGGACATCAAGCAATTGACCACAAATCTGTGAAAGCAACCATCCATCCAGTTCCTTATCCACTGAGTGGTCTCTCTGAAATCCATGCCTCTCCAGTGTAGAGGCAAAGATGTTGTGCAGGACAGTGTCAAATGCTTTGCACAAGACCAGGTGGACGGTGTTAGTCACTCTTTCTTTATCCACCAACACTGTCATCCTGTTGCAGAATGCCACCAAATTTCTGAGATGTGATTTGCCTTAGTGAAGCCATGTTGGCTGTCACCAGTCACCTCCTTATTGTCCATGTACCTTAGCATAGTTTCCAGGTGGATTTCCTCCATGATCTTACCAGGCACAAAGGTGAGACTGCCCTGTAGTTCCCCAGGTCTTTCTTTTTCCTTTTGTAAAAATGAGAACTGTTTCCCCTTTTCCAGTCAGCAGGAGCTTCATCAGGCTGCCATGACTTCTCAAATTTGATAGATGATTGCTTGGCAACTACATCCACCAGTTCCCTTAGGACCCCCAGAAGTATCTCATGCCCTTCCCCTTCTCTGGCTTTCTCTCCTGGACCAGTTGCACCCATCAGTGTTGTGATAGCCTTTACTAAATCGAGGGTGGGTTGTTGGTTTTTTTTTGTTTGTTTGTTTTTAGGTAGTTATCTTCATTCCAGTAGGTTTAATAGCTCAGACTCCCCTGTTTCTACCAGTCTTAATAGCATGCATTTTGTAGTACTGGAGTCTTTTTTTTTTGAAAATGCAACAGAACTTAAAATATAAAGGGAATTGCAGAAATTTGTGGTATGTTATAAGCCTCTAACCTAAAAGACGGGTCATGAAAGGCCATGCTGTTCTCTACAGAGATCCTCACATGTGAGAAAATGCAGTGAGCTGTACAGTTCCATTTACCTGACAAATATTTTCCAGCCTGGGGTTGAGACAGTGCAATAAAATTAGGATAATAAAGCTGTTAAAAATGAAATGCACCTCTATTTCTCATTTACAATCAAGTCACCACTGGCAGATGTTAAAGTGTCAGGAGAATTTCACTAATCCACAAGATACCTCAGCAGTGCTTAGTTTTTCTTTCTGAATCTGATTTAGCTGAAAGGTACATCTAGACAAATAGTTCCCTATTGGCTACCTATATGAAAAGAATTAAATTTGTTGCTACCTCTAAAGCATATTGTAATCTATGCTCATCCAGCTCAAAACTGAACTTAGAGAAGCCATCTTAAAGTCTCAAGGGAGACCTAACAATCTACTAAGGGGAAATTTGAAGTCATGCATAGCGTGACCTATTGCTAAGAACTGGACTCTGCAGCTAGTATTTGTGTATTGTTTATTTTTCAGTAGTGTCTCTGAGTGTGTAAACCTGGAACAAACTTGTAAGAAGTCATAGTCTCTGTTGTGGAGTACTCATCACCTGAAAAGGGAACAAATAAAATTGGCCAAAAGGAGAAAGCTACAATATATTACAACGCAGACAAGCAAGTAAATGAGGAACACCGTAGCTCTATTTACTTATTTATTGACCAGTAAGGGTTTTTTTCAAGAAAAAAAAAATACAGCTGGAAGTAAATGGAAACTTGGATGAAAGTTACTATAAAGACTGAGTCATATAAACATTGTTAAAGGTTTTTTTGCTCAAGTTGCTTTTTTTTCCTAGCTAAATTATCAGAGATTTTGGTGGCAACCGTAAAACAGCTAGGGAAGAGGAGTGCCTTAATCTCCTGCCTCTCTGAAGCCATTATCAGCAGCCACATGTCAGGAGCCTGATAGTTCAAATCCTTTGCAAAATTGATCTGATACATATGAGCTGTGATACAGATGAGCTCCTCTTTCTTAGAAGAATACCCTTTAAAAGTGGAATATTGAGTTTGTTGTAATACAGTCATCTTGCTTCTCTGCTTCTAGAGTTTTCATTATGTGTAAATAGTTATTCATTCATTGTATCAAGCCCTGGAAATCAGCTGTCCTCTAATATCCAAATGGAGGTGTTTTTCTCAGGCCTAAAGTGATTTCTCTTGCATTGAGTCACAGAGCCAAAAAATCAGTTAATTTCATTCTATAATCGAGACTAATTTATGGATTACTAAAATCAGATTTGATGCAGTGCTCAAAAGTTTGAGAGGTTTTTCACTGGAATCAAACCCTCTAGCCCTAATTAATTACCAGACAACAAGATGGTGTAGTTTCTAGGCAAGTGAAGTGTAGGATTTTTTACTCAGATCTGCTTCTAGAATATACCCTGTTACTGGGTTTCAGCGAATAAACTGATGTATACAAGCATGAATAGCATAAGCATCATGTAATGTAGGTTGAGTTCATAAGTATTTGCTGTAGTTCTAGTGTTCCTGATCATGTTAAATTTTAGCTCAAATTCAAATGTAAGGGGTAAACCAAACAAAATATTGTACCTATGGCCCTGACCTACACTGAAATTCAAGATGAGGGTGGATACTACATCTGGGGCTTAATAAATTGTCAGGTAGTTAAAAGAGTGTGTTAACTAGCCATTCTTTCACAAATATTCAAAGTTGACGTCAGTAGTTACAAGCTGAAAGAAGCAGTTCAGTAATCATGACCAACAAATTGCCAAAACAGTCAGTAAATTTGCAGATGGCACCAAGTTGGGTGGGAGTGCTGATCTGCTGGAGGATAGGAAGGCTCTGCAGAGGGGTCTGGACAGGCTGGATCAACAGCCTGTGACAAATGGTATGAGGCTTAACAAGGCAAAGTGCCAGGTCTTGCACTTGGGCCACGACAACCCCATGCTATGCTCCAGGCTTGGGGAAGGGTGGCTGGAAAGCTGCTCACGAAAAAGTACCTGGGAATGCTGATTGACGGAGCTGAACATAAGCCAGCTTTTGCCCAGGGAGCCAAGAAGGCCAGTGGCATCCTGGCCTGTGTCAGCAATAGCGTAGCCAGCAGGGCCAGGGCAGTGATCATACCACTGTACTGGGCACTAGCGAGGCTGGGCTTCAAGCACTGTGTTTGATTCTGGGCCACTCACTACAAGAAAGACATTGAAGTGCTGGAATGGGTCCAGAAAAGGGCAACAGAGCTGGTGAAGGGTCCTGAGCACAAGTGTGATTGAGGAGCTGCTGAGGGAACTGGGGGTGTTTAGTCTGGAGAAGAGAAGGCTCAGGGGGGACCTTATCTGAAAGGAGGTTGTAGTGAGGTGGGAGTCAGTCTCTTCTCCCTAGTAACAAGTGGTAGGATAAGAGGTAATGGCCTCAAGCTGCCCCAGAGGAGGTTTAGGTTGGATATTAGGAAAAATTTCTTCACTGAGAGAGTGCTCAGGCATTGGAGCAGGCTGCCCAGGGATGTGGTGGAGTCACTGTTCCTGGAGGTGTAGATGAGGTCCTTAGTGACATGGTTTAGTGGTGGTCTTAGCAGTCCTGGGGTAACGGTTGGACTTGATCATCTTAAAGGTCTTTTCAAACCTAGTTGAGTCGATGATTCTATGAAAATCTCATTCAAGAAGAGGGACAAGAGCCATGTTTCCCAAAGGAAACTAACCTGTAGGTGTTTCACTGTAATGCCTATGCATTTGAGCTCATCATTATTCTAACCACATATAGAGATACTTTTGCTAGCTTAGGTGTAGCCCTGGTTTTGACTTAGAGCAAATTAATTCTAAACAAATCAAATATCGGTGGTTGAATTTTCTGGAAAGATTGGGATTAAAACAATTTTATTGTTCTTTGTTTAGCTGTAAAAATGTAGGCTTTTCATAATAGCATTGCATATATTCAAATGTTGGGTGCTAGTAAAGACAAACAGTAACTAAGTGATATTTTTCTGCTTGACTTGGTGGCTGTATAGGGCATAATTTACTGTTCAGTAACCTGTTGAACTAGGTGAGAAGGGAAAAGGAAAGACCTTATTATCTATACATGCTTGGCACACAAACCTGTGGAGCAATTGCATAATTAGAAGACAGGATGGTATGAAAGGATGTTATTTTTCTTTTAATGTGCAGTCCTCCTTCAAATATGTTTAGTTCTAAATAGCTGTGTGAATATTCAGGTAACAGCTTCATATTCCTAATAGGTTGCCTTGAAAAAAAAAAAAATATATAATCCTGGCAAGATAGGCTAATTTGGGGCTATCATGATAATTTATTTATAATGTATTCCCTCAATCCCCATCAAGGCCCTCTTAGCATTATGCAAACAATTATGAACTGTATTACAAACATAATCAAGTATATACCACAACAGACAAACAAAATAATAAAGTTAGACCTGAGCTGCATGGTTAAAAGGGGTTGTAAAGTGCTAGAGGTGGCAGCTGATTGCAGCACACAAAGTGAAGCCTTTCAAGCAAGTCCAACTGTTAGCTGTTTTTTTTCCAAATATCCACTTCTTTTGACAGCCTGTAGTTAATCTGACGATCAAAGTGTGCATATTGTTCTGCTTCAGCTTGTTTTATCGAACTTAAAAGCTCAAGTTCAGAGCTGCAGGTGCCATTACACTTCTGAGCACTTACCTTTATAATTTTTTTCTCTTTCTCTCTTGATAGCAATGAGCAGTCATTGCAGCAAATGTGGTACTCTCTCCCATGTTTCATTTCTGATTTATTTTTCTAGTGGGTATATTGTTGTCAAGAGGGCCTGGATGGGAAGCTGGGAAGAGAAAAGTCTGGGTTAGTGTTGAGTTCATAAAGCAGTAATTCTGATGGCTACGTTACACCTGCTGCCATACGTGATGGTTCTGATTTCAAAGGAATTTCTCCAGCATGAATTGACAGGGTCAATTCAGCCTTCATTATTATGTATGCCTAGACTGCCAAATCAGAGATTTTCAAAAGAACTTAATAGCCATATCAGTTCAGAGGCAAGGGATTCACTGCTTTTTGTGGAGCAGGTACTTGCCCTCAGAGAGCTGGATCAAAGCACAGCAGCTCTTTCGAACATCTATTTGATTGTGGTGCTGTTTGAAGACATTTTTGCCTCTTTGACAGAGATGACCGTTCTTACAGCTCCGGTAACTGAAAGGTCTGTGTAAACATTTCCAGACCGCTCAGGAGAAGGCAGAAAAAGATGGGATGAGCTTCAAGTGCTGACACATAGTTAAGGGTGACAGCACATAGCAGACATACACAGAAGAGCACATGTTTCTTGTGAAAGCGGGACAGTAGCAGAACAGCTGTGAACCAATGCAGGCAACTTCTGTGTACGTGAAATTCTCCCTTTATCACGATTAATGTCACAAATGCAACACATTTAAAAGGTGGAAATTGGTTTTGTATTTTATTTTTTCAGAAAAAGTCCTTAAAAGATTATTTTTCAGAAAAGTATACAGAAACACTGTGTACTTTTTTGCCTTTTTTTCTGAAATGAGAACAAGTGTTCTGTTAAGAGTCAGTTTTGATCACTGAGGTTACATCAAGATTTCATTCTTTTTCTCATTTAAAGACAATGTTTTGACCAGCTGTATTATCCAGCCTGCTGTCCCTTTTTTAATCATTGCTGCTACACTGTGTTTTCCTCTTTTATCATTTTTGTGGTTAGAGCTCCATCACAAAATCTATATTAGGCTACAGCTACTCTGGCTTCAACCAGAATTTGTTAAGAATACAGCTTATGCTGAATACTCAGTCATTTTTCCCATCAGAAAATGGCTTTTTCACTGACTTGATGCCTTTGTGGGGGGAGGTGTTGATTTTTTACTGAATTTTCCTTTAGAAAAGCTAAAAAGCAAACACATTCTCCATTTCAAAATCACTTCTGTTTAAAAAATATTTTTTAATGTATTATGATATGAACCAGAAAAGCTGACATTGGAATAAATTATCAAGAAGGAACCATTTTTATGTTGGAAATTTCAAGCTTTTATGTTGTTGCTCAAAAAAAAAAAGAAGTCCTCAGGTGACTGTTAAAAGTTCCCATGGCACAGAAATTTTCTATTTCAGGTAAGTAAGAGCAGGAAAAGGAGATCCATAATTTGCTTCATATCTGAGAAAATTGTAATACATGATAGCTCAAATTAAAAAAGGTATTTGAAGATCAAGGTTGGTTTTTCTTCCCCCTGTATGACACTGTAACAGTCAATCCACTTAAGTTATCCACTATGCGTTTCTTGACTCTTGCTACAGTAAAGTGAATGAATAGATTTTTTTTTTTCCTTACTCCATTTTGAGAAAAAAAATCTGTTTTTCTAGCATTTTGTATCACTGAGAGCTCAGGAGATTTGCAGTGGTTCAGTAGCTCTTAATGATACCTATTTATTTTGCTCTAGTTTTCCAGATAAAGATATTCGCAGAACAGCAGTCCAACAAATAGAAAATATGTCAAATGACGAATTGTTAGAATATCTCCCACAGCTGGTTCAGGTAAGGAAGAAATTGATAGCCAAAGAAGTCTTCTGTCTAGATCAATAACTTCATTAAATACTTCTTATTCTTTCTGTTTGATTGATGCATTGTAAGAGGAATAAAAAAAGTCGGGTCAGTTGATGCAATGATTGAATTAACAACAAGGCTGTTATAGACTGTTTTTCAAGAGAATGTAAGTGTATTGGCATGCTGATTGAACTTTTCTGTACACTAAAAGGAGGTATTTTCAAGTAATAAAGACAAATAAAAATGGAATCTGAACAAGAGAAATACTTCTATGACCACCAGACCAGTGGCTGGTGGTTGTAGGGCTTTGTTGCATTCAAGGGAGGAAATGGTGTTTCAATAAATCGCAGTTTTCTTAATATCACATATAAGTGGGAAATCCTTGTCAGCCCAGAGTAACCAGGACAATTTGGGTATGGAATTGCCTCTTTGTAGATGTAAATTGAATTTCAATAGACTTTAATGTTTTACAAGTTATGGGCCCACTGCTTCCAAAGCAATCACTTTGTGGTTGAGTAGTTGTGTTGCAGTTAAGGAGAAACTATTGAAACCTTTATGCCCTTACTTTGTAACATTGTGCTCATGGATTGCTCACTTTTTTATATTCCAGAGTTCCTCAGGGGGGTTTGTGTATTTTAAAATGTATATTTATATAAATTACACATATATACACATATCTGTGTAGATGTACATGTATCTGTACAGATGTATGTGTATACATGTATTAATATATACATGTAATCTACTAATCCACTACTGTGAAGCAGTAGAATCTGTACAGCTTTATAGCTTTCACAAGCTGGCACACTTATATGACCTTTCACTTTCCACAGCTTCTGTTTCACAAATAAGTTTATTTGGCAAACCAGGTAATCTGATAAAAAAATAAATATAGCATTGACAGTTTTAAGTGGGGGAAGAAAAGCTACATATTTACAAATACGTTAACGCAGCCAGAATCAGGATGGTATCTGCCTATCTTACAGATCAGCGGCAGACACTTGTGCCTGATGTTTCTTTCTCTTTGCATTACTAGGGAATTCTGCATATGTTCGATTACTTCATTCAGAACTAAGGATTTTCTGATTTTGTTGTAAAGGGAAAGCAATAAAGCCAACATGCAAGTGATTCTTATTATTAATTTATCTGTTAGGTGCTCAAGTTTGAATGGAGTCTTGAAAGCCCTTTGGTGCAACTCCTGCTGAATCGTTCTCTTCAGAGCATCCAAGTGGCCCATCAGCTTTACTGGTAAGATCATTTACCATTACTACCATAGTAATTTTCTGTTACAGAGAACTTTATCCATGATTCTGTTTAAAATAAACAGAAAACCTAAGATTTTGCTCCTTTTTTACCCCCCTTCAGTCCTGGGTATGGGTAAATTGTATAAAACACCTGCGTATCTCTACCTTCATCCTGCCCTTGTGTGGTGCTGCATCACCCTTTAGATGAATACTGTTGACCAAGACTAAGATGAAGAGTGGATACAACTGCACCTAGGCTCCATCAGGAGTTTAGAAAGCAAGGAGGTTTGTTCTCAACCTCATGATTCAACATGAGGGTCTTTTTTGCCCTTTGTGCCTTTTATCTTTGTATCAATCATCTTTAGCTCAACTTTACATCAATTTTCCTCTGTATCTGTCCTCTGTAAGTAATAGAATGAACCCTCCATTCAATTCTGTTCAGTCATGCCTTTATAAATCATATTAGAACTGCAATTGCTAATACCTCCAATGGTCATTCTTTGGGCGACCGTAAACCACGCACTTCATAACACCCTGGCAGGAAGGAGGGGGGGAGTTCTGTTCACTTAAGTAAGATACCATTTGCATTTTTTTGCATTTTCTGGTTTGAACCAAAAATAATCTTCCTCAAACTTTTCAAATTCCAAGCAGCATTGGCTTACTTATAAAGGATCCTGCTTTTTGATTTTGCTCACCGCTCCTGAAGTTGTCAGACTTTTCATGTGTCAAAGTGTCTCTCTTACCCTTTGCTTATCAGTCTGACTTGTGATGGTAGAGTTTCCAATAGGTCCTTTTTGTGACTGTGAAGATGTACCACTTCTGATGGTAAGTGCTGTTCACCATACTTATGCATTGTAAGGACCTCTCTAAATGTATTATTGCATGCAGTGGTTATTCTGTTTGCTGTGCTGTTATGTCAAGGCTCTCTGAATAGGAATGTGGCTTTCTGCCACCTGAACAGCTGCCCTTTGGTCAAAAATCAAACTCTTGGTGTTTTGGGGTTTTTTTTCCATGTTTAGTAATGACTGATGCACTGAGCTTTCATTTACAGTTCAACTGGTTTAGACCCCTTAAAGCAAAAGCTTTCCTCCCTGCACAGGAAAGACAAGAACTTGAAATGTAATTATTTGGTTGATGAAGTGTGAGGTCGAAAAGAGCAGAGGTCATACTTTCATACCTGCGTGATCTCTGGAAGTGTTAGTGGGGAGAAAACAGAGTTATTAATGTGTTTGTTTCCCTGAAATGAGTAGGATAACAATAACATGCCTAAGGAGCGTATCTGTCAAATAAAGAGGAAACACATTTAACAAGCCATTTTGCTGGCAGTGCCTGAAATAAGCTTGAGACAGTTTCTACTATCTTATATTAAATTTAGTCATACTGGATGTAAAATGTCCAGTCTAGATTTCTTAAGTGTGCCCAAAGAGTTGATAGTTTTCCTGTGCAGTTAGAAACTATTTTGAGATTTCAGCGGACAGTGGGAATATCATCAGTTTGCCTCTGTCTTCTTGGAACTAAAATGACTGGGTATCTGTGATCATCTTCCTCTTTACTCTGCAGCACAGACATGTGGATCCCCGTTTCCCAGATTTTTCTCAATCTGCCTAATACTGTAATCTTGTGTAATACAGAGCAGGTATTCCATCCTTAATAATAGATATCTTTATCTGGCACAGTACAGTTTAATGTGGCAAAATATATTTATTTTATATATAGCTTAAAATATAGCATAAGTATTCATACAAGCATGAAATAGAATACTTCTAAATGTTCACTGTGTTCTCTGCCTTTCAGCTGATAGTAACCCTGTTCATGCCAGGTACCTCTTTTGTTATTTTTTTGTTCAAATGTTTCAGTCTAAACTGAGAACTTCAATATTGCATACATCTCTTAAAATTTTGCTTCTTTTTTTGCTAAAAGTTTCTCTTAAAATTTTTGCTTCTATACACTTTTTTTTTTTCCTTTGGTTACTCTGGTCCATCATGTTCTTCAGTAGAAACCTGTTTTCTGCCTAACATTCCATTTAATGTAATTATTAATATTCCTGTTCAGTATTTTAAAAGACAATTTCTCAAGTCATAAATTCTACTTACAAAATTTAACAGTAATTTCATAGTTCTTACTCATAAAGCCTCAATTAAGGTTTTCCTTCACAAATTGAATTCCAGTCTTTATAAAAGTAATGGAAAACAGAGTTTTTTTTCTATTTGTTTCTAAATAGATTTTGAAAGAAGTTCAGTGGTCTAAAAATGTGGGGAACAGGTGTGCATGTACAATCATGTAACTTCTTTTAAGAAATGCAGTTATTAAGTGTTACATTTTGTTTCATTACCAAATTAGCAATCAAGAAGCAGAGACTCTGAAAACCAAACTGTAGTAAAAAGTTCATACTTATTTTTAATTGTAGTGAATGACATTACTATCCCACTATTAAATAATACAACATTGTGCACAGTATGCCCGCCCAAAATAAAACATGGAGAGAATACTCAAATGTCATTCAGAAAAATAGTGGTGTGATTTCAGAACCACAGGGGAAAAGTCAACTGATTTTAACTTCCATGTTTTACAACACTACTGTGGATGCAGAAACTGGTTACCAGAAATGGTGTTGACTGACAACATTAACTTATTTTAATGACAAATATGATATCTGTGATTTAAGATTTACTCCATTTCTCTGCATGTAGAATCATAGAATTGTAGAATAGTTGGGGTTGGAAAGGACCTTAAGATCATCTAGTTCCAACCCCCCTGCCATAGGCAGGGACACCTCACACTAAACTATGCCATCTAAGGCTTTGTCCAACCCAGCCTTGAACACCGCCAGCAATGGAGCATCACAACTTCCCTGGGCAGCCCATTCCAGGGCCTCACCACCCTTACAGTAAAGAATTTCTTCCTCATATCCAGTCAAAACTTCCCCTGTTTAAGTTTGAACCCATTACCCCTTGTCCTCTCACTACAGTCCCTAATGAAGAGTCCCTCCCCAGCATCCCTATAGGCCTCCTTCAGGTATTGGAAGGCTGCTAAGAGGTCTCCACGCAGCCTTCTCTTCTCCAGACTGAACAGCCCCAACTTTCTCATCCCATCTTCATACGGGAGGTGCTCCAGTCCCCTGATCATCCTCGTGGCCCTCCTTTGGACTTGTTCTAACAGTTCCATGTCCTTTTTATGTTGAGGACACCAGAACTATTGGAGATAAGCAGCTACACAAGAATCACATACCAGCTCATCACCTTTTTATTATTAATGTTGGGTAGTAAATTGTCAGCTCCTTTCCATCAAGCAGTGATAAGTTTGTCTGAAGATTTTATTTAAAAAATTTGGGACAGTAATTGGCAAAGGTGGACAGTACAGATAGAATATTCAGTTTTGGGGTACTTTTCAGCTGTTATAAATCAGTATAGCTTTAGTCTGTTCTTTGCTTCCATCTGCTGCAGATTTGTTCCATTACTTCTGCTATGTGCAGTGAAAAGGTAATTGATCTTACACCCTCTGTGTGTGTGTTTTCTTATCATGTGTAACTTTTCCCCTCTCTAAACTCTTGAAGAGTTTGGGCCATCTGCTTCCATCAGTGTTTCAATTCCTCACTAGTACTTTTGAATGCACTCCCCTTCTCAAGGAGACTAAAAATTGCTCATGCATACACTGCCAGCACAGGACCCTTGTACCACATAAAACCCATTTTAGTCTTATTTCAAGAGTTTCTAATGCCCATGAGGCAGGGGGAGCATTGACCCTGCCCTACTACCTTTTAGAAATTCACTCTAATTCTACTTTTGAACAAATTTTCCCATTCCCTGGAGCTATGGTAAGAAGAAAAGTTATTAAACTGATTCTAGCAAAACAGAAAAGTTGCTTGCGGGGAAAGAAACCTGCTTGAGCCCCTGTAGGCCCTTCTGTTTGCTTAAAGTCTTTGTTTATCTCCTTGCTACTGCATTTCACACACTTCTAGCTTCTGTGCTAGAGTTTTAATCCACCCCTGTCTGTCTGTCTCTGGTAGCCTGCCAGTTGGTTTCCCACTTGCTTGAGTGTTTTTGCTAGTTTCAGCTCTTTCACAGGTGGCAGCTGCAGCATACAACTGGAACATCTGGCTGGGGCAGCAGGGGGCCAGGAGTGTGTCTCACAGATGGTAGCCTCCCACAGGAGGATTAGAGTAATGGGAAAAAGTATAGTGTCCTTTAGGATCTATGGCAGCTGCCTGAGGATGGTGCTAAGAAAGAGGTTTCATTGTCCTGGAAGAGTGCAGGTGTTTGTAAATTTTGGCGGAGCATGAGAATCTGGTATGCTTAGCTCAAGAAAACAAACCCAAAACTTAGGTGAAATCCTTGCTGAAGCCAAAATGTCCTTTTGTAGCTTCTCCTCTAAGTCATTAAGTCCTTATAGAACTTTCCTAGTTTACTGCATTTCTCAACTGTATTTTAACTGAAAATCAAGAAAGGAGTAGTCTCCTATCTTTTCCAATGCACATCTTATGTGATAAGTAAGAATATGAGATTAAAAAGGGATTATTAATGAAATATAGCACACTGAAAACATTGTGATTAGACTATTGATTTCAATGCTGGAACATAATATTTTTATTTCATTTTCTATATAAAAACTGTAAGAAGCAAAAAGAACATAAGCAATGTGTAAAAGTGTAAAAAGACCCTAGTTAAATTCTTTACCACTGGGAGCTTTGTCTCTCAAGAGTATGTTTTCCAAAATTGTTATTGCTTAGTTTTATTCAGCACCCCAGCACTGGAGCAGTAGTTTATTGCTTCATATTTTCTCAAAGAAAGTATATTTTTCTCTGTCAAAACTGGTCTGCGTTAACCATAATTTGATTGAAGACTTCAAAAGAAGGAATAAATAAAGCAGATAGTCATCTGTCCAACACTCCTAATTATCTGAACATTAAACAGGCAGCCATCCTCCAGCTTTTTCTGGAGGACATTATGTTGTCTTTCTCCCACAGTCAGAAGTTATCAAGTCTGTTAATTATTATTGAACTTCCTAAATGGCTGTGTAGAGCAGGCTGAAAGCCCAACCCATTAAAATGACATCAATGTAAATTAAATAGAAAAGGTGTCTCTTTTGTTTAGTGTTAATTCAGTCCTTTTACTGATCAGAACCAAAAGATCATTTAATCATATCAGTAGCTGTGAATACCCACCTTGATCAGTTGTATTGCTACTATACATTAGGATTTGAGTCTGGAGTTGCTCAGTGTTACAAACCTTCTGATGGTATTGTGTCATTCAACCAAGAGATGATTATAAATTTCATCTGAGTTCAGAGTACTTGATGCGATCATCATTGTGGTTTGGACTGCAGAGAACCTCAACCATAGAGTGGATTCACATTTAGAGATTTTAGTTCTGAAATCGTAATCCTTACTTATGAAATGCTAATAATTTGGAGACCTTTTTTTCTCTAGTTACTTAAGTGCACAGTAAATAACACCATTAGAACATTATTTTTGTGAGATAATGATTCAACTGTCTACTGTGCTAAGTGCTTCCTTATTAGCCATGCGGGACTTGGATTGTTGTCTTGGAAAACAGACAGATAATTGTTTTGTTTTGTTTCCTAATATACAGACTTTAAATTTTGTCAGACTCCAGTTTTAGAATAAGATGGTGTCAAATGAAGCAAAGAGATTTTGTTAGTGAAGAAGCACAAAGAAGTAGCATAACTCTTTGTTGGCTTTGTCTTTTATTATTTACAGACCTGAGTGGACAAATGGTACATTTAAATCAACAAATCCATGTCTTACATTTAATTCAACTATTCTAGATTTTAAGAAAAAAATACTATTTTAGACTTACTTTCTTCTGGCTCTAAAGAAAGAGAAGTAAACTGGCTGTGACTGCAGCTGGTATTGATAAAAGGAGGTACTAGCTGCTGTCAATGTCTCTCTACCCTGGGTCTGTCAATACTGCTCAGTAGAAAAGGACTGAGGAGCAAGACCAAGTGCTAGACCTTTGCTCTGCCATAATTTGTAACTGCTCTCTTTCTCTCTGGCACTGTTTTCAACTGCTTTCTCCAACATAGATCTTGAACACAGTCTGGGAGTAGTTCACTCCAGAAACCAACTCTATAAAAGACTAGATGGGCAAAAACACACTAGCTTTGACATACTCTGTCCTAGAACACAGCCCTACCCATACTTGCATGCTCATGTAAGCCATCTAAGGTAGATAACACTGACCTTCAGTCTCTTTTAATCTCTCTACAATTCATGCACCGTAACTATCACAGTACTTCTGAAGCTGTGGGCTCAAATGCACGCACAGAGAGTTGTATCTCATTGGTCATGACCACAGAGCATGAGGGAGACCCAAGGCCCAGTGGTGACAGTGAAGATTCATTCTGTGCACTGCAAATACACTACGTTTATGTCGTTTGGCTCCATGTCCAGAAAGTGCTCCATGAGTCTCTTATTTAGTCATGTAAGTGCACCCTAAAGCACAGACTGACTCTGACTGGGATAATTGAAAGGCCTGGATTGCATGCTAGAAATAATGCATTCAGGCAAAGCTACAGGCAAATTTGCAGGCATATTTGCAATATCTGTAAAGTTGCTGTCTACACTGGTCCATGTCCAAAGAAAAGAAGTCTAAATCCACAACTCTTTGTAGTTTATGAGACTTTTTCCATTGATTTTAGTGGCCTTTTAATGAGGCAGTTATTCTCTGGGACTAAGAGCGTGATATGTTTTGCTAGAACTAAGTTCACTTATTTAATTTAAATGGCTTTGCACTTAACATTTGTTTGCCAAAGAGCAAAGATGTGGCAGATGCTACAATTTTGCTTTCTAAATTTTAGTATTTTGACTAAAATAATAAACAGAATTGCAAACACTGCTGGGAAAGGTTAACAACCTGAACACGGCATTTTAAGGTTTTGAATATAAAGAGGGAGTCAGTTTTCCCACCCTTCTAAAAAAATGCCACTTTTAAAAAAAGAAATCCATGTAACCACTAGCAAAGCAATCAAAGCTATGCCTTTTTGTAATTTAGTGAATATGATATAATCTGGTGAATCCTTGACAAAGGGCATAAACAACAGATGTGTTTGGTTTTAATTATTTTAATGATTCTTAATGGAATGAATGTCTTCTTGAATATTTAGAAATCTAGGAATGCTGTGTGTTTTTTCAAATTGGGCACAAGCATGAAAAGAAAGAGGTAAGGCACCACTGTGGTTGTGTATGGGGGTAAGAATGGAGTGAAGCATGATCGATCATGTCATTAATTGTATTTGTTCAGAAAAGTATTCGGCTGCAGTTAAGTTACTGAACATCGAGATAAATATATGTATGTGTGTCCCCTTTGGAACAGGGGAAATTCCATGCTAAAAATCATACTTGAGGTTAACGTTATCAAGTGCAACATAAAGAAGTCTGTAAATGCCAAAGTTTTCAGTGCATGTTATTGTAATGGAAAAAACACCACTATGTATGTGTACAGGTGAACCTACTTACAGTTGAAAAGATAAACTAAAAAAGATAAAAGATTTCTGAAAAAGAAATTTAAAAAGGAGCAACTGGCCTTAATTCTTTTAGCTGCTTTGTGATTTATAATGTAGCACAGAGGAAAACATTTTTCAGTACATTGTTTTTCCAAGCACTGCTTGTCTGATTTATTTTTGTTTTGGCTCCTTTTACATTTAAAAATGTTGAAGCTGACAAATCTAATTTTTTAGTTATGCTGAAAAACTCCCTAGTAGCTTCAAGTCATATCTGTCATAACCCCTCCAATACTGTAACTGAATATGAAAGATGGGTGTTGTCTTTTGGATATCCACTGTAGGAAGGACTGAACAAGCCATTTTGGTGGTCTGTTACAATGTCGCTGATGCTAGGATTTGATGGATCATAATGACCTGCTTGTGGAGTTGAACAGGACTGAGGAAGCAGACTGGGTGTTGCTGCGGGAGGGATTCAGAGCAGGGCTCTGTGCAGATGTCACACTAGGCTTTCATCTGTGCCTTTCATCTTTTTTTTCCATCAAGAATGTTTTATTGTTGCTTCCTTCAAAAACAAAGCAGAGCGCCAAAATCTTTCCTGATGGATACCTCACATAATCTTTGCTTGTCCCAGAGGAACATTTGGGGGTGTAAACCAGAGTAGCAATAAATCAGGAAAGCTTTTGACAAAACATTCATCTAGTTCTGTCACTTCAAATGGATAATTTTCAGTCATGAATTTGATAGACGTGGAGGAGTTGGTTTGGTTTTTATGCTATGAAGGACTGCTGGGAAAAGATGACTGAAAGAAATCCATGAAGCTACATCTTTACCCTGAAATTTGCTTTAGGTATTCATTGAGATAGGCCAATATATGAAGAGTGACCAACTTTAATAACCTGAAATGTCCAAATCATAATTAACAACAGTAGCTGCGATTTAAAGATTATGCAAATTTCCCAAATCAGGCTGTAATGATTTTGAAGAGTGAAATCCTCAGTGGGAAAGTAAACAGCATGGAGAATCTCCTGTGGTTCTCACCTGAGCAGCTGGTGGGGTGTTTCACTAGTTAAATGTTGCCTTGTTCACCCAAGAGCAATCCTGCAGTTGAGAGGGATCCTCCAACAGGCTATTTCTCTGCTACAAAGCCACTGTACCTGATTCTGATTGCTGAGGTGAAATACGAGGAGAGGATGACTCAGTCTAAATTTCTCATATATCACATCTATGAAGTTTATTTTCTTCATATTTTGTGCTTGCACTTTCAGCTTTTAACTTTTGTGAATGTTTGGAAACTATTTCATTGTGATCTTTTTTGTACAGAGCTTTTTCTATAAATGGCAGTTATTGCATGCAAAATGAATCTGCAGATGTTTTAAAATTGCATCAGATTATGCAAAAAATTTTATAAGTCTGGCTCTGTTATCGCTCTTTTCTCTTTCCATCTTAGCAAGCTTTTGTGTTTTAATTATGGCTGTTTGAACCAATTTTTGGCAAAATTTGTCTTGAGCTACCCTAGAGAGTTGTTTTCAGTCCAGTTTTCTTTGAACATGTGTTGTGAAGTTCTTACTGCATGACTTGAATAAGTGCAGTGCAGGCTGATTCTCTTGGATTGATGTGTTGGGAGTCCTCGTTTATAGTTATCATGCAATTGATCATGGCCTTATCTGACTGGATTGAGTTTAGAGCATCATTCCCATTTCTGAACACTTTCAGTTGACATCTTTTTTGTAAATTATGAATAAACAGAGAGGGGCTTCAAGTGGATAGAGGACATTCAGTGTGATGAATTAGTGGTCATCTTAATGTTGCTGTCAGTTGTGTATTTTCATGGTTAATATTTCAAGGTTTAATGATCATTCTCCACCAGAATGAAAGCTGGGCCTTGGAGCAGAAAAAGGAGAATCATGGATTAGACTTTGTTGAATATGATCCATCGGTATATGTTATAATAGGAAATAACTTTGTGACCAATGGGAATTTTTCTAAGGAAAAAACTCCCTAATGTAAAACCAAATATAATATTAACAGTTTTTGAAATAAATTAATAAATAAACAGAATAAAAGGCAGTATTTCCAGAGAGGAGATAAAAGGTCCTGCCAGGTCAACTGTGCAGAAATATTATAATTCAGTATTTCTAGTTATTTGCACATGATGACTATTTCAGTATTAAATTCATAAAACCCATTTGAAAATATTTCCTTAAACATTAATTGCTTTCTGAATGCTCGCCCATATTAAATGCTGTATTAGTGTGTAATCATAATGTTGTCATTTGGACAGGGACCAAATTAAAAATAAGCTGAGAGAAGAAAGAAAGAATTGTCAGATGGAAACCAACAAGGTGCTTGGTGACAGCCAGCATGGCTTCACTAAGGGGAAATCCTGCCAGACCAATCTGGTGGCCTTCTATGAAGGGGCCACGAAACTGATGGACAGGGGTAGAGCACTTGATGTCATCTACCTGGACTTATGTAAAGCCTTTGACACTGTCTCGCATGACATCCTTCTCTCTAAGTTGGAGAGACATTAATTTGATAGGTGGACCACTCGGTGGATAAAGAACTAGCTGGATGGCCGCACGCAAAGAGTAGTGCTCAGTGGCTCAATGTCCAGCTGGAGACCAGTAACGAGTGGTGTCCCCGAGGGATCGGTGTTGGGACCGGTCTTGTTCAACATCTTTGTGGGTGACATGGACAGTGGGATTGAGTGCGCCGACGACACCAAGCTGTGTGGTTCGGTTGATACATTGGAGGGAAGGAATGCTATCCAGAGGGACCTAGACACGCTTGTGAGGTGAGCAGATGCCAACCTGATGAAGTTTAACCATGCCAAGTGCAAGGTCCTCCACCTGGGTCGGAGCAATGCCAGGCAAGGCTACAGGTTGGGCGGGGAAGACATTCAGAGCAGCCCTGTGGAGAAGGACTTGGGGGTGTTGGTCGATGAGAAAATGGACATGAGCCGGCAGTGTGCGCTCGCAGCCCAGAAAGCCAACTGTATCCTGGGCTGCATCAAAAGGAGTGTGACCAGCAGGTCGAGGGAGGTGATCCTGCCCCTTTACTCTGCTCTCGTGAGACCTCACTTGGAGTATTGTGTGCAGTTCTGGTGTCCTCAACATAAAAAGGACATGGAACTGTTAGAACAAGTGCAGAGGAGGGCCACGAGGATGATCAGGGGACTGGAGCACCTCCCGTATGAAGATGGGATGAGAAAATTGGGGCTGTTCAGCCTGGAGAAGAGAAGGTTGCGTGGAGACCTCTTAGCAGCCTTCCAATATCTGAAGGGGGCCTATAGGGATGGTGGGGAGTTACTCTTCATTAGGGACTGTGGTGAGAGGACAAGGGGTAACGGGTTCAAACTTAAACAGGGGAAGTTTAGATTGGATATGAGGAAGAAATTCTTTACTGTAAGGGTTTTGAGGCCCTGGAATGGGTTGCCCAGGGAAGTTGTGAATGCTTCATCCCTGGCAGCGTTCAAGGAGGGGTTGGACATAGCCTTGGATGGCATGGTTTAGTGGGAGGTGTCCCTGCCCATGGCAGGGGGTTTGGAACTAGATGATCTTAAGGTCCTTTCCAACCCTAACTGTTCTATGATTCTATGATTCTATGATTCAGATGAATTGTCTTTGCGTGGCTGTTTTGCTTGAACACTGCTAACACGTTGTAATAACCTCCTTTTAAGCAAGAGAATTATGCAACAGACCATGTCTCACATTGTCTCATTCAGAGTTTCCTTGGCAAAGAGCTCATTTGGTTGAAACTGATGTATGTTAGACCCTTGAATTAAATAAGACAGTGACCAGTGTATCTGAAAGAATTAAGATTTGTTCCAAATCTAAAGCCTGTAAAATTCTACCCAGTAGTTCATAAAGGTGGTAGACATCTCAGTCAAGAGACAGCTGAATTGTTCTTTAGCTTTCACTGTAGTGTCTATCAAATAGACAGAATTCTGTTTGGTAAAGTTCATGACATTATTTCTTTGTTTCAGAAAGAAATTCAGACTACAAGAATTCACTTTTCTCCTTGAAAAGTCCCATTATTCCTGTATAAAGATACTCAGAGGTGTGTTATCACAATATTATATCAGTAACGGGTAGCTGGAAGATTAAGGTATAACAGTTACAAATCTTTCACTGAATTTTTTTTAAGAATATTCATCAAAATCAGAGCTTTTGACAGAAGCATTGAGCTCAGATGCAAACATTCAGATGGTATATGAAGTGCCAAATGAAGTTTAAAAAAAAAAATTCTTAATATTTAGTCACTGAAGATATGAAAGTAGAGACCTGGGAGTGACCTAACCCTGCGAGTGTCACCTTCAGCTATTTAAATTATTTACCTTACCCCCCCCGCCCCCATGTATTGTTCAAAGTTATCCCATTCCTTCTAAAGCAAGTCCCAGCATTTTTTCAACTCAATTTATGAGAGATGCAGTACATATTTTAACACAATCCCCAATATAAAGATTGATGTATCAGGTACATCTCCTTTTGGTGTTCATCTGATCTGCTCAATCATAAACCGTTAACGGGTTGTCTCTCTCTTAGCTTGAAAACACACCATCTTTTAAGCTTAATGATTTGTAAAATGCCATTGGTATCTTACCTGTGCGGTATGTCCCCCGGGCTGCTGTTCGCTGATGGCTGTTACTTGAGGGAGAACCTATTTGCTTACGTTACAAAGAAAAAAAAAAAAAAAAAAAAAAAAAAAAAAAGGAAAAGTGTTATTACGTGAAGTGTGGGGTTTAAGACAGTATCAATCGTTGGCAGCTTGTATGCAGGAAATTATTTGGTTCTAAATTTGATAAAAGCTTAACTGCTGGAGTAGATACTGTTTTTCATTTGTCAGTCTTTCTTTCAAAGAGCTAATGCAAATTACTTGCCCTGAAAATTTTAAGAGGTGGATACAAATTTGTTTCTATTCATACTTTGTTTCTACTCAGTTCAGAGTTTAGTAGACAGTAGCAAAATAACTTGCTGGCTGTTGTCTCATCAGAGAAAAAATTAGGGGTCTGAATTTCAGAGGTACAGTTGAGCAACAGAAGCAAAATGCCATGAAACATTCGCATCTCTAGAGTGGTGCATGTTCTGTTGTGTAAATGAGCAGACATTGAAGTAAAGCCAACATCTTTTGTTAGTATTATTAATGATGAGAAGAATTGCAGAGGTGATCAATTTTAAGATGCTTTAGGAGATGGCTTTCAAAGATAGCCTGACCCAAACTAGATAAAGGATTTCTCTACTGCTGACTGTTCTTGCTTCCCTTATAAGGATCTAGATAAAATGTAGTGAATGAGCAAGTAAAAGAAGCATCCTATTAATAAAACTGAGAATAGTAAAGCCCTCTCCATTAAAAAGGGACAGAGTGCTGGAAGCACTATTTCAATAATAAAACACAGTAATAAAAATTAAATGGTCGCTTGAATAAAGAAGCAATAGGACATACACAGGTGGATGATGTTTTCAAATTGGCACCATACCTCTCTCACAAACTGAGGTTTCCTTTCTCATCTCATCTAATAAATGGTTTGGAGAGTTCAAATCCTTAGGCATAAAAATCCTAAGTATGGCAGTGTAAACAACAAAGCAACCCTCACCATATTTCTTAATAAAATCCTGTTCTGTATTTCTTACTCTTCCTTTTTTCAGCTTGTGTAGCAGGGCTTATATCCAAGTAGATTTAAAAAAAAAAAAAAAAAAAAAAAAAAAAAGGAAAAATATCTCTTTTTTCCCTTACATTAGTGCTTGGTTTTTTGTTCAGCTTCCCCCAGCGATTGTTCACAGACTGTCATCCAGTGAAATTAAAATAACTGTTCACCCAAGTCCTCCTTCTAGTCCCTTCCCAGACCAATGCTTTCTCACATGTATGCAGCTGTGTTCTTATATTTACAGGTATATGTACACTGGTGCACATGCTTTCCTGCATGCAGCCTTTATAATCTAATCTTTGGTGTTTCATGTTTGGAAATGGAAAGTTTTCTTCAAGATTCACTTGGAAACGGATACAGGATGTAATGTGCAGAGCAGCATGCTTCTGGCAGTTGAAAGGGTTGAAACTGGGAATTCCTTCCACTTCGCTCAGCAAACTTTTCTGTCTCTTCTGCTTCAATCCCAGTTCTCCCAAGCTCAGAAGTCTGAGCAGTGTTTACTGCTCAGTAAAGTTTGGTTTGGAAAAGGAGGGAATTGCCACAATATTTCCAGTGACTGCACAGAAGTGTAGAACTATGAAGTGATGAGAAAGAGGCAGGCTAAGGGGTAGAAAGTAGTCACTGATGGAACTGAGAAGGATAGCAAAGCAAGATATCTTTGTAGGAGGAAAGATGCAGAAAAGCAAGAGGAGAGCAGAGATAAGTAATACATAAAGTAATATAGTTCTGCTCTGGCTCTAGGAAACAAAGAGTTCATTTTTTTCCCAGATGTGAAGTTCAGATTCAGCTGAAGAGCTCCTGAGACAACTGGGAGATCTAGAACCACTTCCACCAAAGAAAATTATTCTCAAGTATAACCTGCCCTGTTACTCTCCCTTCTCTATATAGTCTAATTTTGATTTGATTGCCTGTATTGCTGTGAGTTCCTCTTGAGACCCTTGAGCCTAGGTATGTAACTAACTGCTCTGTGCCTCTATCTCAGTCTATGTTATTGATTCTAGAAAGCAAGCAGCTATCAGCCATTTCCTTTCAGAGAAGCCACTGGAGACTCGTACTTGATCATTTCACACAAATCCTGACTCTGACTGAACTGTCCTCCTTTGCCTGACAGCTTTTTTAGGAACCTGAAAGACTGTATGTCAAATAGTGTTAAGTAGTCAGCTGGTCATTCAGAGAAAGAAGGTCTTACATTTTTTGCATTGCAAACACACAAGAGAATGTAGTCCAGGCTGTGGCATAGGCAAACCCCCAATCTCTTCTATTCTGTACCCAAGCATAGTTCTGGCTGATATGATTTAGAGAGTGTAAAGAATAATGTGGAATCTTTGTTCATACCCTAAAATTAATCAATGTAAGTATTTGCTGTTCTGCGACAGTTGGGCTGCATCTTGAAGTGCTTGTAAGAGATTGCCTTTCAGTTGCAGTGCAGTTGATGTGACTGTAGGCAGGCCAGAGTGACATTCACGTCACTGACATGTGGATTTCTAAGTTATTAGAAATGCAGTTCTTTGCCCACTTATTCCTATTTCCGAAAAAATTATGATGGTCCACAGAATTTTGTTCTCCTAAGGTGAACCACTGTATCCTTGAAGGCTTGCCTATCATTAGGTTGTATCTTTTGAAACTGCCTCATGTTCTGAGGACCCATCATCATATGCTGAGATTGCACCACTGTTCCTTCCCGTCTCAACAACTTTCCCAACCTCCTGCTGAGGCCAAGCCCTCTGAACAGCCTGATCCAATATCAGACAGAGCTAGCTCTGGTTTTGGGAACAGGGTACCTCCTAAGGTTCTTCCTGACATGAGCTTTTACATGTTTCTGTAGATTACAAATGAATTCTGTAACTGTCTTGGCTGTTTCCTCAATCCTGCAATTCTTGAGCCATGGGTGGTCTTTAGATAATGTATTGTAGAAAGGGTGCTCTCCTCTTAGGAAGGATTGAGAATGATATCAGTGTTTCCTAAATAAGCAACTTGGTAATAGGTATCATTTGTTGGATGGAGACTTTCATCAGTAACTTTATGTTTTCATCAGCTGAAAGATAGTATCTTGGTGAAAACCACAGGATAGTATCCCAAACAGGCAAGAATGATCAAATGATCTGTTCAGCGCCAAGAAACTACTTGCCATCAGTGATGACAATGTTGGGCCACTGCAAACATTCCATGACCCAAATATTAATACTGTCTTTTACCCAGATTGTAGTGAAGTACATTTCCTCCTACCTTTGGTCAGTTCCTTGATATATAAATATTGACATTCAATTGTAACCAGTGAGGGATTTTATCTTTTGCGTTAGAATAAGAGCAAATGTCATAGCGGTAGGGATGTGCACTTTCTTCTGTAACAGCTGAAGAAACCAAGCTTAAAGACAAGCTCAACAAACCCAGAATTCTTTAGTTGATAAACAAACAAATAAATAAAACCACAACAAAAAGCCCAAACAACAACAAGAACAAGCCTCCCACCCCCCCCCCAAAAAAAAAAAAAACAAACAAAAAACAAAAAACACCCAACAAACAAAAAAGAAGGGCTAAAAGATTTGGGGTTTATACTTTTATTCATTTTTCTCAATCAGAAGTTTTACAAATAGATAATAGAAAATGTGAGGAAAAATTGCTGAAGTAGAAACCTGTAGAGAAATTACCTGATTGTTCCATTCTGCCCACATCACCATTCACATGCTTGGATATAAAAGTTCTGCAGCTAGGCAGAAAATACAAAATTTGATGATGATATTATTAGAAAAATAGCCATATAAAAAGCCATAAATTCTAAGTGACAGGAAACACTCTTTGGAATAAGAAACCAGTAGTTTTCAATTAGTGTTAAATGAGAAATTATGTTATGCCATCTGATATTAAATGGGTAAAAATGTCTGGATTAGTACAAAGTTATCTGATGTCTGGTGAAAAAAAATAATTTACTGAATTGATATTAATCAGGCTCATTAGCTTTAGTGTGGCAGCTGCCTTCTTGGCTAATGCAGAAGGGATTCAACAGGGATTTCCAGACCCTAATCCATGGGTGTGGATTAATTTAAAGTCCCTCATCGTGAGCGGTGTAACACATTCTGTGCTTTTAACTGAGGGAAGACCCTTTTTGTGCATTAGTAAGTGAAGTGGAGTTCTGGCTATGAAACAGGGCGTTACTACCTTTAACAAATATCCTGTGAGCACGAGGCACAGAGACAGTAAACAAGATTTCAATGCTTCGTAGGGCTTGTCGAAATTACAGCTGATAAAATTCTGCTTACCTAGTTCAGCTAATTTCAGCTTTGACCTGAGCAGTTGAGTCTGGTATTAGAAATCAGTATTTATTCTTCTACTTAGCCTCCTCCACAATGTCATTTCATTGTGTGCGATGATTTCTAGCAGGAAAAGCATTTCTATTAATTAAACTTTTCTAATGGGCTCTGCTTAGCACACTTCTGAGTGACTTGCGTAACCCACAGATCTCATGTATGTGTTTTGTTGTTAGAGCAGTTTATCAAAATGAATTTAAGCAGCCATCATGACAAATATTCTTGTAATTGCCGGTGCTTTGTTCTGTGTGTTACTCAGAAGTACATTGGTTGGTCATGGTATGAAAATGAAAAGTCACTTAAGTAACAGCCCATTTTAATATCATCTTTTTGCATCTGTTTAAAGTTGGCACATTCAGTTTCCTGCTATTGCTCTGCTTTATCATCAGTTTTTTAAACAGAATTTAATGGAGGTTTAAATAGTAATTTACCTTGCTCTCCAGGGCTTGCCCATGGCTGCCACTCCATGAGTACTGCCACTACTTTGCTGGTAGAAATAATATGGCACTTATCCATATCAATTTTTGGCACACACAGATTTTTGCTCACTTAGCAGAGTAAACATCTAAGGAGAAATGTGGTCAATTCATGGGTGTTCAGGCAGTAAAAATAACTGAGCATGTATACGGTGGGAGAAGGGAGAAAAGTTACAATTTCTGCCACTCAGTCCTCTATCCCCTGTACCTTCACTGGGACTGAACATAAGGACAGCACTCTGAGTGCAGGAAAGATAGCTAAAGCAGAGCCAGTAAACTTCAAAGTCCCATCAGCATTTTGTGTCAGGTGGCTGATGTAATTTTTTTCTTCCAATGCAGTAAGTGCCGCTGGAGAGAATGCTCCACTCTTTACCTGACTCAGGACATACGGAAATCTGCTTACTGCAATTATACTTCCACAAATGCAGTTGTGAATCTTGGAACTAGAGTTGAACTTTTCATCACAACAGCTAAACCTTAATTCTGCTTTTCTCATGAGTGAAAAAATGCTTGGGGCTGCTACTTTCTGCCATATGACAGAAAAATGCTGGCTATAGGAGTACTACATAGGAAGGAGATGGCAACGTTATTTAACAGACCTATTTGCCGTGGCATTTGCCTCTGTGACATAAGAAGAGCTTACAAACAAATACAGCATCTTATGGGAAGGTAAATAATCCTTTCCCCTTTGCAAAGGAATCCAAAGCATAGAAAAGTTAAAGAATTTGCCAAGGTCACCCAGCAAGTACAATCAGGAATTCAAGACACATTTCATTCTTATATCTGCCTTAAATTCTTCTGACATTAAAATCTATGAATTTTAACCCCAAGACTATACGGTTTGATCTGAAAAGAGTCGTGTAAGATTTCCTTGATAAAAGCTTTAGAAGCAAGCTTCTTGATTAAGGGTTCATTAAAAGAGAATTTAGCTTATTCAAAAGTTTATCCAGACCTGGTCCCATAGTCAAACATGTCTCAGCAGAGCTAAGACAGACTTGTAAACTTAGACGAAACAATCTAAAGCAACGAAAGAGCAACAAGCTTTCTGAAATGAGACATTAATTTCAGCAAGCCTCTGTAAACTAAGCCAACCTAATTTCACTTGGGTCTATGCCTCACTTTCCTACTGTGCCTGCCCTCCAGCTCTTCTTTCTGCCATGGTAACTAGGCCAGCTGTCGACTAGGAAAATACCCTAGGGCCAGCTAAAAAAAACTTTTCTCTTACTAATATCTTACAGCATGCTTTCCCTCGTACATAAACTTAGCTTCAAATTCCCACATCTCTTTTTACAAAGCCAATATTTGGTGGCAATGAAGCAGTGAGATGGAGGGAAGATCAGAACCAGACCAATATTTAAAAAAGAAAAGAAATCTAAAGGTGTTTCCTTCTCTGCTCTGCTCTCCTCTCCTACCTTTGTGAAAGATACCATTGCTATATATAGTGGGGAGCGGAAAATGAACAGAGACCAAGGAAAGGGGAAAAATAATAAAACTAGGGAGGAAGAAAGAAAACAGGCCTAGAAAGAATGGGTATGAAGATAACAGAAACACTCTTCTTTACAATGTAAATGCTTGTCCTGCTGCTGAAAGGAATGAGCTGACAAAAGCCATCTCTTATGGTCTCCTCCACTTTAATTAAATGATAGCATGGTAGGTATAATCTTGTTTGAAGGAGACTGCAGAGTGACCTTATGCATAAGGAGAGCTGTAGTCTGAAGAGGTCTCTAGCTCAGAAGGTTCTGAATCATACAAAGATAAAAAAGTGTTATGGGGACTCTAGAGACTCCCCTATTGAAAAGTCTGATTCTCTCTCTTCTGTTCCCTGAGAACGAATGAGTTTTCCTAGTTATTTTTTAAGTGTAAAGGATCATATGTCTTCATGATGCCGCCTTATATGAGCTATGGGGATTCTCTGAAAGTTATTCTTTTGACAAAGTCACACACATGCACACAAATAGCAAGTTTCTGTGATCTGGTCTACGCATCCTTTGTTTTGCAGCATGAGATGCCACATGGCAAATTACCAGAAAAAGAAGACTCAACATCTTACAGCAAACAGACTATGTGAGGTACAAGAGGTCTCCTGAAAACAGTGGGTTTTAATCTTGTAATTACTCTGAGATACCATCATTGCTGAAATACCTAAAGCAGCACCTGCTGAAGGCTCATTATACCTCTCTATTCCTGCGTAATTCCATTTATTTGAAAAAAGTTTCCTTTGTTAGAAATTGGGAAAAGAAGATAAGCAGAGACACTAGTTTAGGGCAGAGATGTCCAGATGAAAGTAAAAATCCAGAAGAGACTGGCACATCAGGAAGTAATGTGGGATTGGGATACTAGTTCTTCTTGGACCTGTATTACCTGCTCTTAAAACAAAATGGATCTACAGACAGGTTTTTCCAGAGACGTAGAAGTGATGCTGCCTTAAAAGAAGTGTTAAATCTGTGTGTATTTGGAATGCATCAAATCTCATTGGTCCTTCAATTGGCATCTGAGCCCCTTGTCTGTAAAAATCTGAGACTCTACTTGAAAGATAACAGCTTTGGCTGTAGACATTGTTAAACAAAGTGAATTCTTGAAATTGAGTGCAGAGCGATGTTAATAGGAAAATTAACAGCCCATCTCAAGACATACTGTCTGCAAAGTAAATTCTTTTGGATAGTATAATATTTGCAAAACAAAGTCACTTTCTCTTCCTATTCCTTCCCAAAACGCTAAACCACTTCCTTCCGAAGCCCAGAGTGAGTCATAAAAATGATAATCTGAAAACTCTAGGATTACAAAGTACAGAGCTGGCTCAGAATATATGAATAAAAGCTTGAACTGCTCCTAATATGAGTGGCCATAATGACCTTGTAGGAAGACAATTTTAATTTTCTTCCTGAAACTACTTCTATATTAGTATGTTGAAACAAACAAATGTAACAACAAAAAACACAAGTGCGTGCAGCAGTTTAAAGTGAGTAATCAAAGTGTTGCAGTGTATCTCAGGTCTAATTTTGCAGTTTTGTGTAAATCTCAATTGCCCAGTGCATGCAGAACTGTACAGAATTATTTCTGTGTCATATATTTTGTTTTGTAGTGTCACAAGGGATTTTTTGTTCCAGCTGTAAAGATAATGGGAAGCTACAGAAGCTATCCAAAGCTATTCTGGTAGACATGAATTACCTAAACAATAGGCAGATGAGGAAAAACATTTTCAGTTTCTCCTCAGTGAATTGCTGCTACAACTGTGGCCTAAATTCTGATATGGTACAAAGCTTAGCAACTCCATTGGCTCTGGTGAACTGCATGAACCTGGATTAATTTTGTGTTTTATTTATATGGTTTGAAAGTAGAGTAGCTTAGTCACCTCCTGTATCCAATTAATTGCTGGCATATTTGGACATCATCCCATTAAAGCCATTGGGTCTGCTTATTTTAGTGGTTATCCTGTCTAATCCCATTCATTGCAAGCTTCCAATGCAGATACCCACTGGGAAGAATACAATTTCTGTTGTGCCTGGAATGAATAGCACATTTCAGTTCCCATGCCACAAATTTACTCTAAGCTATTATAAAGATAGGTGTTTGGTAGCTTTCAAGCTTACTGATTCTGGTGTAAGACACTGCATGAAATTCTGACAACAATATAGCATTGTTCTTAGGAGAAAATCCACGATTTGGAAGCGGGCACAGACAGGGACGTACCTAGTCATGTGAAGGAAGCACTGGCAAAGATGGAACCAGACTTTCAAAACTGCTGCCAGACTTGAACTCCGTATTTCTCATTGAATTCAAAATAATACTGCCCCATAGATAATCTTCATGCAGATACTAGATGCAATACATTTGTTAAGCAGCTTTTTTATTTTAAATTCAGAACACTGTTTTTGGAAGGCAAAGTTTATCAGTCATTTTTCTTCTCTTTACTGAGACAATGGTACTTTTTTTTTTTTTTTCTATTAATAGTTGAGAACAGTTGGACCTATAGTTGCAAGCCTGAGCTTGTCATTTGGTATTAATGACACTTTAGGATGAAGGCATTTCATTCCTGTATCATTGGATTGACACTTTATTAGAGTGGGGTCTTTGGCGGAATGTGAACCCTCACTCACAGATTTTGAAGTTATCCAAGGTCAGCTCTGTTGTATACAGATGTTGGAAACAACCATTAGTCTTGTTGAGTTGGTGTCCTGCTACAGGTATCTTTTGTGTTCATGATAGTTTGTTAATGAATTTGGTCCCCTGCTGCTTGCAAACTCCACCCAATGGAGCAGACCGGAAAGAGACCGACTTTGCTAACCGTTTTATTATTCTTTTCTCTCTTACAAACTGAGCAGAAAGAAACTGGCACTGATAGCTCTTTTTACGAAATGATGTTTGTAGTGCTTATGTTGATGTTAGCATGTCCATTCAGCAAATTACAGAAGCCGTGTTATGAAGCTGATCATGTCTTTCTTAGACTTTAGACCAGGTAGCATCTGCTACCTGGTTGTGAGAATGGTGCCTCTCCTATTAATTCTTGATACAGTTAATTTTCAAGGTAAATGTTCTTCTCCAGACAAAACCAGTTTGATCTGGGGTTTATTTTCTTATTTCTTTAGGGCACAACTAAATGTATTATGTATCAAATAGAACATTTTTCTGGTAGGCAACCTGAGTGGGGTTTGTCAACTTACAGGCATAGTGTAGCATAGCCTTTGTTTTCACTGATCTGCTATTTTTTTGTGAGTCAGCAGGATATGCATTCCACAGCTAAGTGGCATTCAGAAGGAGTAGGGGGAACTGGGTTGACTGAATCCACTGTTATTTTCTGGATGCAAATTGTATTGTTTTGTTCGCAAAGATCTTTGAGAGAGGGTTAGCAAATAATGGCAACTAGTCCTTTGGTTCCTGTAGAAATGCTGTGTTTCTCAAGCTTAACCAGCATATTTCATAATATAAAGTCTGCACCAATTTTTTCTATTTAGGGGAGACCATTGTTTTAGACATCTGTTCTAAATTACGTTATAAAAAAGAAAAACAAAAGCAAATGTATCACATGGCCTTTTAAAACAAAATTTCACTTTAAGCAGAGGTATTTTCTCTTCAAGGGTAATGCTTTGAGAAATGAGTCTGTAAAAGCAGCTCTGTTATAGGAGAAGCAGCATGTGAAATTGGCTGCAGGTTTCTTATGTGAGAAGTGTAAAGAGCCAAAAATGGGCAGGTGCTGCAAGCTACCAAACAGCTGCTGCTCATACATCCTGGGGACTTGCTTGGCTAGAAAGATTCAGAGAAAATATTGTACCGCACTTCACTCTGTCTACTCAAGAAATGTAAACCTTCATTCTCTTCTTGTTCTAGAACAGAAGGATAGAAAAGATCAGCAGACAAGGCAGAGTTCTGCCAGCCCTGTTGTACCTCTCCCTTTCTGCTGGCTTTGTACTTGGTGAAGGGAGTTCAGTCTTGGTCCTTCCAGTCAAGTAGATGGCCTCACACAGTGTTTCGAAAAACTATGGAGAATGCTCAGTGCTGCAGCCACTTGGGAGAACCACTGTGTCACTTCCATCTTTGTTGTACATTAACTCTTCTGCCTAATTGACTTTGCTTATCATTCTCCCCTGCAGAATAGGCCTTCTGTGCTTCCCAGATGTTTGTTTTTACATCAGTTGCTTTGTTGATTGCAGTGCTCCAATAGGTCTACACTGAACTGTGCTGCTGTTGTTTCTGTTTTCCTTTCTGACTTGCAGTACGTATGTCACACCTTTCTAGAATTTGGGGCTAGTTTAAAATGGGAGGTATTGTCCTGTACCTATTTGTTAAAAGAAGTTGACAGAGATAGCCTGTTTCTGTTAAAGTAACAAAGGAACATGAGAACAGAGCTACTTTAAGGCTTTCCAGCCAGGTTAATTAAATTAAATTTTGCTGTTCACTGAAGGCTTATCTCACCAAGGCTGTGAAAGGAGGCTGGGAACAAAGATTACATTGCAGCAAGATCAAGTGTTTCTTTCTGTTCTTGGAAGCAATAGTTGCCATCCTACATGCACATTCCTAGAAGCTTCAGCAAGTTCAGTCATCCATCCTAGGCACTGGTAAAGAGATCAGAAAAGCCACAGCCCTATTTGCCAGCTTGACACTCTACTACCTAAGAGTTTGGCTATGTCTAAAGAGGCCATGCCTGAGCAGACCAGCTAGCAAGTGAAAAAGTAAGGGGAGTTGTGGGCCTAGGAGATGAAGGACAACAGGTACCTTGTTAATATGGGGATTGTTGTTAGGGGATGAAGAATGACTGTGAACTTCAGCGTTGCAGTTCACAGTGTCTGTGCAGTACTTGTATTGGCATCTCTATCAAAGGGATTATTCCCATTATCACTGGCAGGGGAATAAAAACCTTGTCCACTGTGGGGAGATAAAAAAAAAAAAAAAAAACAAACAAAAAACAAACAAACAAACAAACAAAACTAAGAAAAGTTTTACTTGCAAGTGAGTAATTAATAGCAGCAGTTGCCCACTCATCCTTATGGCACATCACAGGCTAGATAGAGATATTAATTTTCAGCTGCACATCTTGATCATCACTCTCATTCTTGTGTCTGTGGGTAACTTGCAGTGGGACCTAAGAAGCCATAAAGCCCAAATGCAACCTCACTGGCAAACCACCCCTGTTACTTATTATCCTGTTAAAGAATACAAACAGTAAAATGTTTTCTTCAAGGAGCTGAAAAGGAAATTGGTCATATGCTTCAGGTGTGTGCCATAGCTGCATGGCACAGTAAAGCACAAAGGACAGTGTAGAAGTGTTGCAGGATATCTAATTAAAATCAAAGACAGATGGCAACCTCAGACATGGAAGCTGTGCAGTGGTAGTCTGATTGTGTGCTAATCTATAATATGAAGGGCTGTTGAGAGTAATATTAAAACAATTATTGTTATAGCAAGCAGCAGTCATGTACTAATGTTCTATTCTTCTGTGACTCCTCCTGCCTACTGCATATTGAAATAGAAAACAAGCGTGAAATATAGCAAGAAACCATACTGACTTGTGCAAGTTTACCAAAGATTGACAAATGGAGTAAGTACTTCTGCACTCACCCTAAAACCATAAGGCACCTCATTTTCATTTGAATTCTCTGAATTCAAGACATCTTAAGCAAATAGTATGCAGTGTGTGCTGGTAGGCACAGCTTTTGTCTAAAAAATACCAGACATTGCTTGGAAATGCATTAACTACAGTCACCACTTTGACATTACACATAAATCATAGAATCATAGAATAGTTAGGGCTGGAAAAGACCTTAAGATCATCTAGTTCCAACCCCCCTGCCATGGGCAGAGGCACCTCCCAATAAACCGTGCCATCAAAGGGTTTGTCCAACCCAGCCTTGAACACCGCCAGCGATGGAGTATTCACAACTTCCCTGGGCAACCCATTCCAGGGCCTCACCACCCTCACAGTAAAGAATTTCTTCCTCATATCCAATCTAAACTTCCCCTGTTTAAGTTTGAACCCGTTACCCCTTATCCTCTCACTACAGTCCCTAATAAATAGTCCCTCCCCAGCATCCCTGTAGGCCCCCTTCAGATACTGGAAGGCTGCTATGAGGTCTCCAAGCAGCCTTCTCTTCTCAACAGCCCCAACTTTCTCAGCCTATCTTCATATGGGAGGGGCTCCAGTCCCCTGATCATCCTCATGGCCCTCCTCTGGACTTGTTGCAACAGTTCCATGTCCTTTTTATGTTGAGGACACCAGAACTGCACACAATACTCCAAGTGAGGTCTCAACAAGAGCAGAGTAGAGGGGCAGGAGCACCTCACTCGACCTGCTGGTCACTCTCCTTTTGATGCAGCCCAGGATACAGTTGGCTTTCTGGGCTGCGAGCGCACACTGCCGGCTCATGTTCATTTTCTCATCAACCAACACCCCCAAGTCCTTCTCCGCAGGGCTGCTCTGAATGTCTTCTCTCCCCAACCTGTATCTGTGCCTGGGATTGCTCCGACCCAGGTGTAGGACCTTGCACTTGGCATGGTTAAACTTCATCAGGTTGGCATCAGCCCACCTCACAAGCGTGTCTAGGTCCCTCTGGATAGCATTCCTTCCCTCCAATGTATCAACCGAACCACACAGCTTGGTGTCATTGGCAAACTTACTGAGGGCACCCTCAATCCCACTGTCCATGTCACCCACAAAGATGTTGAACAAGACCGGTCCCAACACCTATCCCTGAGGCATGCCACTCATTACTGGTCTCCAGCTGGACCTTGAGCCTTTGAGCACAACTCTTTGCATGCGGCCATCCAGCCAGTTCTTTATCCACCGAGTGGTCCACCTATCAAATTGATGTCTCTCCAATTTAGATATTAAGATGTCGTGTGGGACAGTGTCAAAGGCTTTACACAAGTCCAGGTAGATGACATCAACTTCTCTGCCCCTCTCCATCAGTTCTGTAGCTCCATCATAGAAGGCCACCAGATTGGTCAGGCAGGATTTCCCCTTAGTGAAGCCATGCTGGCTGTCACCAACCACCTTGTTGGTTTTCATGTGCCTCAGCATGCCTTCCAGGAGAATCTGCTCCAGGATTTTGTCAGGCACAGAGGTGAGACTGACTGGTCTGTAATTCCCTGGCTCATCCATTTTCCCCTTCTTAAAAATGGGGGTTATATTTCCCTTTTTCCAGTCATCGGGAACTTCACCTGACTGCCATGATTTTTCAAATATAATGGACAGTGGCTTAGCAGCTTCATTTGCCAGCTCCTTCAGGACCCATGGATGGATTTCGTCAGGTCCCACGGGCTTGTGTATGTTCAGGTTCTTAAGATGGTCTCGAACAAGATCCTCTCCTACAGTGGTCCCAGGGTCTTCATTCTCACAGTCCCTGTGTCTGCCTTCCAAGACTTGGGTGGTGTGGTCAGAGCATTTGCCAGTGAAGACTGAGGCAAAGAAGTCATTAAGAATCTCAGCCTTCTCCAAATCTAGGGTAGCCATTTCTCCTGATAGCTTTCGGAGGGGGTCCACGTTGTCCCTCGTCTATCTTTTATTTGCAATGTACCTATAAAATCCCTTCCTGTTATCCTTAACATCCCTAGCCAAGTTTAATTCTAAGTGGGCCTTAGCTTTCCTAACCTGGTCCCTAGCTTCCCGGACAACATCCCTGTGTTCTTCCCAGGCCACCTGTCCTTGCTTCCACCTTTTATAAGCCTCTTTTTTGCTTTGAAGTTTCCTCAGCAGCTCCTTATCCATCCAAGGTGGTCTCCTGGCCCTCCTGCTGCACTTCCTTCTAGTTGGGATGCATCGCTCCTGAGCTTGCAGCAGGTGATCCTTGGATATCAACCAGCAGTCTTGGGCCTCCTGCCCTCTAGGGC
This sequence comes from Amazona ochrocephala, assembly GCA_039720435.1. Classification (NCBI taxonomy): domain Eukaryota; kingdom Metazoa; phylum Chordata; class Aves; order Psittaciformes; family Psittacidae; genus Amazona; species Amazona ochrocephala. Next base: position 66,122,023 of record CM077880.1, on the reverse strand, counting down.
TGTATCCCATGGAACTTTACTGAGCAGGTTCCTGAAGAGGCCAAAGTCTGCTCTCTTGAAGTCCAGGGCAGTGAGCTTGCTGCACGCTCTTCTTACTGTCCTGAAGATCTCAAATTTGGCCATCTCATGATCACTGCAATCAAGGCTGCCCTGGAGCGTCACACTTCCAACCAGCCCTTCCCTGTTGGTGAGCACGAAGTCAAGCATGGCACCTCTCCTTGTCAGCTCCTCTATTACTTGCAGAAGGAAGTTGTCTTCCACACAATCAAGGAACTTCCTGGGTTGCTTGTGCCGGGCCGTATCATCCCTCCAACAGATATCAGGGTGGTTGAAATCCCCCATGAGAAACCAGGGCCTGTGAGCGTGAGGCTGTTCCTATCTGTCTATAGAGCGCTTCATCCACCAAACTCTACCTTGCTCTTTCATATCAGGTGGGATTAAAACTACAATAAGATACTGGAGATTTGGCCGTTTCTTGGATTTTTTGCTACAATGTGGTTTAACAGGCTACCTGCGAGCTAATCTGTCCTGTCAGACCTGTCCTCTGGTCCACCCTGCTCCCCTTTCTGAAGGAGACAAGGAACAGGTGTTCAAACAGCAGAGTTGTCTGGGCAGCCTCACTTTTTCACTTGCCTGCCAAATCCAGCTCAGAGAGCAGACTGTGTCTGCAGCAAGGCCTTTTGAGCATCAGCTTCGCTCTCTCCCCACGCCACAGAAGCATAATGAGAACACATCACCTGTTTTGGTACCAAGATCCATCTAATTTCATTCCTTTCCTTCCTTCTTTTTTTCCCCTCACTTTAAAATTAAAAAAATGAAGAAGTTCTCTTTTCTCCACAGCTGATGGTTTTAGCCCTGTTTCTTCTTCTCTGACAGAGCAGCCAACTCAGCCTGATTCAATCCCACCTTCCCTCTGGCCTCTAGCAAAAATCTTTCCACAACACTTGTGTTTCTGTACCCAGGAAAACACATACAGACACTTCTGCAACTGAGAGTGCCAGAATAGGGGGCTGGAGCCACCTTGCAGGCATGGAGTGTGTGCATGCAGAAACAAAGAAAATGAGGTGCTTGCAGAAGTTGGGGGTATCTTTCAGGGTGCCCCGGCATCTGACTTGGACCCTCAGACTGCTGCTAAGCAGAGGCAGTCTAGTTCGCTTCATTGCTAAATTTCAGATCAGCATCCTTCTATTTCCAGCCATGTTGTGCTATTTTGCAAAAGTGACTTTGGGATGGTGTCTGAATTCCCCTGGTCTTGCTGAGAACGAGGGCGTTTGTCCCAGATCAGAGAACCCTGAGAAGTGAGGAAGTCTTCCTGTTGTTAGAAGCAAGATTCTCTGTCTAGGCCTGGCATAAAGCCAGGCTTTTATATTGAGTTCTGTCTTGCTGAATCCTGTGAAAATCGTCAGGGAAAAGAGCCACAAAACCCTTCACATACTTCCTTACTGGCAGCCGTGAGTTTTAAATCATTCCAATTTTGTCTTCCTCTGTCACAGCGAGTCATCCTGTTCTTACTTGAAAATTTCATTAGTGCCTTGAGCATTTCTCCATCCTGTAACCTCAAAAGTTGCAGACTTTCGTATCTCCACTGAGTTCTCGCAGTGGCAGAGTGAAGATGTGTGTGCCAGGAAACTGTGAAGACAGAATTGCAACAGCGTATTTGTTCAGTTGTTGAATAAACATTTCAGCAAAGCCTACAATGAGTCATCACATTAAAAGCTGTCATTTGTATCCTCGTAGGGACTGCTTTTATAAAATGAATGTGGAAGTCAGACCCAGTTAATCCAAATCATTTTTCAAATTAAGGTCCACCGGCTTTTAAAAGCTTACCTACCCCAGCGGGCTGCCAGAAGGAAGCCGTGCTGCCTGTACTGCAGTCACTAGGCACATTTTGAGTGTAAAGCCCCTCATGGGGCTGCTGGGGAAGCACACGCACTGTTAAAAGCTGCCACGTGTGTTCAGACTGTGGAGTGTGTGCTGGGCTGCAGCTGGCATGGAAATGGATTTTACCAGTGCGGTCCTAACTGCCTCAACTTTCCCTATGGACTGGGCTCATGAGAGAAGCACATGAGAGAGGACTCTGTCTGTTCTCTGTCCTTATGTACAAATTATGCATAAGATATCTGAATCTGGCCCATAATCCTTTCTCAGGTTGAAAAGAAATCTTTATATTGTATATGTACATAAACTTATTTTCTGTGAGCACTCAGCTATGACAATGATCAAAAAATATATCTTCTAAGTAAATCTGCCTTATGTAGGGAGTAGCTCTGTTTAAAATAGAAAAACATTTTTGTTTTACTGTTTTGCTTCCTGCATGTGAAATCCTAAGCGTTTCATTTTAGGAAAGTAAAAAGTTGGTTTAATGTTGTGTATATCTGAAAGGATTAAAGGGACATGAAAAGGATTTTCTGGATTCTAAATATGTACCATTAAAAATGAAGTAAATGAATGCTCAGGAGATTATTCCAATGCAAGCCTAAGTGCAGACTTAGAAGATTCTCCACCAGCATAACCTGCCCAGTTCAAATTAGATATCACAGTGATGTCTTTTCTTAGGTTCACCTGTCTTTGCAGGGAAGAAGTGAATAACTTCATTCTGCCTGTGCTCCAAGTGAGATTCAAACTGTTTGGCTGGACTGAGACTGAGCTGTGCTCTGCTTTGGTAGACTAAAATTCCTGCCCATGTGATGGGTCTAGACTGTGGCAGTAATGCTTTTGTTTAAAAAATAATCACCAAGCCTGTTCCTGTCTTGCTGCTGAAGTGAACAGAGTATGTTTTCGTTCTATATCACCTTGTTTGCCTACAACTGAGTTAAAAGGCCACTGCAGAATGTGATTCAGTACCCTAAACATAGGCTATTTTAGACAGCATAGGGCATCTGAGACATCTGCATGGGAGCAGCGCACAGGGGGTATTACCTGTAGTGGGCCCATGCCCTTCCAAGGGAGAAGCCATATAGGGAGGGTTTCCTGGGGTATCTAAAATGGCACAAGACATATACATTTAAGCAGGTTTATCCCATCCTGTGGAATCTTGGACTTACTCTGCTTGAAATCTGGAAGAGTTAGTCTATCCACCTCCATATATGCATGTTCTCTCAGCCTTCTTCCGTTTGTGGAGGGTTGAGGATAAGAATACAGCTGCCTCCTTATGGTGGGGTTTGCCTTCCACCAGGCACTGCAATGACAATTTCTATTTCCTTCACATCCAAAAAGTAATTATTTGTTTTTACTAGCCTGCAGGAAAAAATATGTCATTTTTGTAAGTCTTCTCCAGAGAGTGGTGATGATAAACTTCTCATATCTCTTTCCTTTCATGTCTGGGCATTTCTGATAGAAACACTGCACATTCTTTTAAGATTTTCAGTACTTATAAACCCTTAGATGTTCAGAGGTTCTATGTTACTAGAGAGGCTTTTCAGAAGCTGGTGGGTAATATTATACTTCATTGAATTATGTAGGAAAAGAGGACCTAGAAGGAGCATTGCCTTATAAAAGATAACAAGAATCCCTCATCACCAAAAGATGCATGGACTGCTGGAGCAATATTGTAGTGCCCTATGTATGATTTGAAGGAGTTGAAGTGTTTATAGGAATTATTATTTTAAACCTTTAAATATCAGTGCTTTATATATATTTTGTTCTTTTTTACGTGACATATTCATATATGGTGTGCCTTTAAAGTTAACAGCTTCTCTGATTTCCTTTGAAAACTAACATTATTTGTTAGGTTTGAATAACCTCTTTAGGTAAGGGAAACTGCATTAAAATTTAGACATGTACAAGGAATTTAAGGTTTGAGACGTACTTAAGGGTGAAGTTATGGGGAGGAAAGTTTGGACAACAGCAAAGAGCAGTTCATCAGTCCTTCAGGCAAAAGAAAATCCCAGGCAATGGGCACGGTGTTAGTAGCACTATAAAGCTGGTGATTACATCTACACTTGTAAAAATAAATCAAATGTGTACTGAACCTCTGGCCCACATACGGAAAAGATTTCCCAGTGATCGGTTCAATTATCTAAAAAAACCTCCCTAATCTCTACAGTTTTCCTGGCCCAAATGAGTATTTAATTAGAGAAGACTGCAAAAAAAAAGGAAAAGTATTTTTTTTCTGACTTTTATTTTAGTAATAACTCCAGTTCCAAAGCTTTTACAACCTGAAGCAGAACTGAGCGGAGTTTTTGCTTTAGACCAACACTTACCAGTAAAGAAAGGAATAAAGTGGGCTCATTTCACTCTTTTTAGAACTATAGCCAATTTCAGAAATGTCTCCTCAACTTAAAATAGAGAAAGTTTCTAGAATGATGATGATGTCTGAATCTAAAATAGTCTTTAAATGCACCTCCAAGCTGAAAGATGTGCTTAGTTACATAAGTGTACTGGCAGGAGCTGTGGGGGGAGAAGGAGTAATAGATTTGGGGATATATATTTAGGGCTGGACTTCAAAAAATACAAGTTTTTTTGTAAGGTTTTGTAAGATTCATTTTGTAAGAAATAAGAAGCAATACAGGCACAGGACTATGTTTGACAATGCGTAGAAAAGGCAGGTTCCTATTGATTCAACACACTCAGAATCTCATTAGTTATCAAATGGGACTTGAATACTGACAACAATACACAACATTTTGTTTTCATTCTCTGCTGCCCAAAGTCACCAAATACAGATTAGTCTGGAGTCCATTTATTGTTTCTGCTAGAGGTGGTATAAAGCAAAAATCAGTTTCAGATACATAGATGTTTTTTCCCCTCCCTCCTTCAGGCTGTTGAAGAATGCACAGAATGAAGTTCATTTCAAAATCTGGTATCAGAAACTACTGGCTGCTCTTCAATTCTGTGCTGGAAAAGCCCTGAACAATGAGTTTTCTAAGGAGGAGAAACTTACCAGAATTCTGGAAGACATTGCCAAAAAAATAAAAGCTGCCAGTGATGCAAAAAGAAAGGTTTGTTAAAAATATCTCCTCTACCGTCTAAGTTATTTTTTACCTTGTTCCTATAGCTCCCTTTACATAAATAAACCCAAGATTTGACTGAACTTTGTAAAATTTTGTGCTGTGCTGAAAAATAAAACATTTGTATTTAATGGGACAATTTTTCATAACTATTACTTTGAGGTTAGTAGATCTGTTAAGCCATTTAAATTCCTTCTTTGATGTTTCCTCAACCAGACTTGGAGGTGGTCAGAAATAATGGCAGCAAAACTGATTAACATTTTACAGAAAGGAATGCTCACATTCAGCACCTCATCTCAAAATATTTGACTCTGTAGAGCTGCAGTGTTTCTTGAAAACCTTGCTAAGAGTTGTCCTTTACAGGCTGAACATCCTCATTTCTTAGCAAAGCCAACCAGAGTGGGCTGTACTTAATATCTCAAATACAGCGTTCAACAATTAGTACTGCACACATATCTACAGAAATGCATTGTCCGCATGCTTGTAGTCCTCTTCTTCAGCAGGCACTGCTTTTACATTGTGTAGGGACATTTCCAGTTCAAACCTGTTAATTTTCCAAGACAGCTGTTGTTACTTACCTGATGTGTAAAACTGCTGCTTGCTGAGAGCTCAGCAAGACAGACCAGAAAGCCAAATAAAAATATACCTGTCACCAATGGTTATCATGAAAGTTGCCATAATTTCTGTTTGTGTTATTAAGGATTCAAAGTTTTTCAAAGGATTTTTCAGAAAACTCAATGTTGCTACTGAGAGCAGCAAAGCAAACATGGGAGTATATAGAGGAAAAGATATGCAAAGGGAAAAAATCCATGCAAAGAAAAAGAAATAGTGATACATTATATGCTATTTATGCATAATTGGGATTTTAGAGATTAATCTCAAAGCTGCAGTTACTGTGATACCGAGAAACTCCTAAACCTTGCAGTTAACACATCTACAGTTAGGTGATGGAGATCACAATGTTGAGGCAACAAGCAATAAATTGTGAAGTTGTCCATCAAGGCAAAAACAATATGAGATGCAGCAAAGCAGCTGCAAGGCTAATCAGCTTCTAATGAAGGGTGTTGAATCTGAATCAACATGACAGCGTGAACTGGTAGTGCACCTATCAGAAAAAAACATGAGTGCGGAGTAAAATCACAGTTCTTATTTTTAATAGCTGCACCTCAGCATGACCTCATTAACTGTTATAAGCTTGCATGGATGCTGCTAGCTCCAGAAATTGTACTGCTTATTTAAAATACGGAAAGACAGTCTAGGGTTTAAAAGCTGCTGCTGTGTTCTTTCATGTTGTCATAACGATTCACATGTTGCAGGAGGTGTTAAAGGTGGAACTCAACAGACTTCAGCGGTTCTTCCAGGAGGTGAAGTTCTGTCGGCTTCCCCTGAATCCTGCGCTTGTTGTCCAAGGCATAAAGGCAGACGTAAGTCTAGCTCATGCAATGAATTATGGGTTTAATTGGGGTCTTTTTGTTTGGGTTTTTTTAGTATAAGAGGGGAGAGGGAGTGAATGGCTGCATTGTCTGGGAAATACTCTTACTGCTATAAAGGATGGGTCATCTGGTAAACTGACACCTAGCCTAATTCTCTTTAAACTGGGGCCTTTGAGTCAGAGGTAAGGGGGCTGGTGGAAAGGGTGTTGCATACACGTGTCACCTTGCACAGCAGTGGCAGCAGAGATTTCAAATTCTGAGCAGCCTGTTCCCATCTCAGCCACCCCGTGGTGGTGTCAGGATTGGCAAGGTTACCGTCCTGCCCAGGCAGCTTATGGTGGCAGGTTTTTTCTCATCTAAGACACCCCTGTCAGGTATGAGAGCAGCTGAAGGTCTAGGGATACCTCTTTTTTTGCTGAGGCAAGACTAGGCAAAGGACTGCAAATAGCTAAAATATTAAATATTCACAATAACTTACTGTGTCTGTGACCTTTGGTGAAAATGACTGAAGAATAAAGAAAATAACAGTGCTCTTCAGTATTACTTAACTTTATTTTGACCACAGTACTAAGGCTCAGTTATTCACTGCTTAGAAATATTTTCATAAACAATGCTATGCTAGGAATAAGCTGAATAATCTCTGGAAAAAGCAAAGGTAGCCAGCAGCAAGAGAAAACAAACCTGAACACCCATATATATTACCAGTTTCAGCTGCCTAATTACAGCAATTTGTGCTCTATTTTTGTTCTCTGGCTCATTATCCACAGTGGACCTGATTCTAAGAGGTGCTGATCCCTTCAGTTCCCTTTGACCTGTGATTCTCCCAGTAATTGCTATTCAGCCTTGATCTCGCGGAGAACAGAGGTCTTCCAGCACCCTGCAGGCTTGGGCCAATTATGTATGATATGAGTGAGAAGAATTTAAAGCCTGCTGCTTCTCACTGCTTTCAGGCTTTTTTGGAAATAATGGCTAATGGGAAGGTATTTCACCATATAGTCGTGCTATTTATACTGCACCAGCTTGGCTGGACAGATACAAAATGTTTAAATAAAAGTATCTGAAGAGAAATACTTTGGGTTTTTTTTTTGTTTTCTTACATCATTATATGCCATTATCTTGCTATAAATATATGCTGCTTCTTGATTGAACCATATGTCAGTATAATCATGCAAATTAGAATTTTTAAGTGCTTATAATTACCTAAATTTAATTCATTTTGGTGTCATGTATTGATTTTACTAGTTGCAAGCACTGCTCCGAGCTCTATCGGTAATGCATTATCTCACAGCAACGTTTCGAGCACTTACTGAGACATTTCAATAGACAAAATTCCGTAGGGAGTCAGGATTTCATCATCAATGATAGCTGTTTTGTGTTGCAGAGATATGTGGCTAAGACAATATTTGTATGTTTGTACCATCTTTTGAGGTGTTTGAGTGCAAAGCAAGAAGCAGCTGTGTCTAATAGGTTTTGTTCAAATTAGCCTGAAATACACTCCACCCAGTAAGGACAGCAGTGACTCCTGTGGGGCACTCATTGTTTCTAGAAACCAGGCCCTTAATTTACCCTTGTCTTTGGTTGCTTTTTGGTGGTTTTCCCCCTCCTTTTTTTAATGATGATAATAATACCACTAACTCATGCAGGATTTGCAGTGCTGGGCTCATTAATCTGTTTTGAAGCCCTTTGAGGTCTTCAGGTGGAAGGAGCTGTAGGGCATGAGAAGTCAGAGTTTGTGTGTAATTAAGATAAATTCCACAGAAAATAAATGAGGATTTTTTCAGAATTTCCTGTATCCTCAGCCAGAGTGAGGTCACCAACAAAATTAGCAGGTTATTTGCTTCTGTAAAGGTTGCATGACTGGGGCTTTGGGTTTTTTTCTTTCCCCCCCAGAAAATAATAGGACCAAAGGCTTTTCAGTGCTTTACAGATTCTCATTTGATCAGTCTTCTGTGCTTCTTTCACTCAGTCCCAGACAAAGTTTATTGTTGATAGGCCTGGGTGGAAATGAAAAACAATTAGTACAGAAAAAAATTACCCATTCCTATAATCTGATTATTGAGTGAAATAAATTGTCTGGGAAAAAGAATTTCTCTTTTTCCCAATCCAGTTAAACAGTCAATAATGTAAAAGTAGTATTTAAAGATGGTACCTTTTTTGAGTTTCTATATTATCCTGATGTTTTGTATATATGACGCTGTTGTTCTTCTCTCTCATCTTTTTTTCCTTGCAGTTATGTTCATATTTTACATCCAATGCTTTTCCATTAAAAATCTCCTTTGTCAATGCAAATGCTCCAAGTGGAAACATCAATGTTATTTTTAAGGTAAGTTCTTCCTTTAATCCTCAGTTCCTTTTGTGTGGAAAATGTTGATTTGAAGTTCACCTAATTTACGTTTTAAACCTTGAGCCTGAGAAGGTTTGATTTGGCTCTGTTGTTCGCTTTTCCCGATTATTTTTGACATACAACTTATAATGGAATACATTGAGGCAATGCACTGAAGTATCAAATTTTTTGATCAGTAGAGAATCAAACAACTCCTTGCAATTTTTCTTTTTCTTAGTGGAGACAACCAGGCTAAAACATTAATCTTATATTTTAAACCTGGTTTATTTGCCACAATGAAGTCAGAGGGCAAGTCTCAGAGAAGAGATAGTTCTGAATGACTGAATCCATCAGCCTTCTCCATATAGCTCTAACAAATAAAAATACTGGAGTGTTAGGGAGTGCATTTGCTACACAGAACTATATTTGCTCCTATCATCCATCATGTGGGAATGGGGCGAGGAAGAGGAAGGTGGAAGAGACAGCAGGGTAGCTCTGGTGTCTCCTTGGAGTTACTTGGAAGAACTGACCTCTGAAAATAAACTGGTTTATTCTCCAGTTGTCACCTAGAAAAGCTTCAGAGATCAGGACAGTGCTGTGTCCATCCACAAAAGACAGACCATGCAATTTAAAGTTACTTCTCTTTCAAAAGAACAAAAATCTTGCATAACAGTGGATATCATTTTTAAAGGAGAATACTGAAGTTGTAAAATGGCTGATATGGTATGGTCAGTGTTGAGAAAGACATTATTCCTAGATCTTTTGCAGTATAATTTTTTGAACCAGAAGTCTAACTGGTAGTGGAGGCTAGCAATGTTAAGTTTTCCTGAATATTTAGAGATCTGGTTCTTGTACTATTTCATCTGAGAATCAGTGTTAAATAGATGGGTTCCTACTTAGCTGAGGAAATGCCTGCTTATGGGGTATTTAAACATTTGTGCTGGTTCTGCCTAGACAGTATCTTCCCTGCCCAGTAACGTTCAACAAACAACTGTCCAGTTACAATTTTAGCAATATTACAGTTGATATCACCATCTCCTGTCAGAAAACCATTGTGTTAATACATCATGTACTATAGTTTCATTTTTTAATCATTATGGATAATGTGTATGGAAAATGGTAAGCATTGATATCATGCCATATTGCCTACTGATTGCATATGTGAGGGAAGGAGAGAAGGTAAGTGGAGCGAATAAGATTTTTCACAGGTTTAGGTACTATAAAGGGTTAGTTGCAGTCAAGATTACTTTTAAATAAAACAAAAACAGATTTGGATTTTTTTCTTTTCAAGATGAGTTTATGTGTTCTCAAGTACTCATTTCATGGCAGTGAATGTCTGTAGATTGGAATGCTTGTATAAAAAGGATGTAATAAAAGAATAAACCACTTAAAAATACCAGTAAAAGTCACTTGTATTTAGATGGGATGGGAAAGGGGGAACAAAAAAAAGCAGGGCTTATGTTTTCACAGGCCATTTAGTCAACCATGGTTGAAAATAATCTCATCATTACTTCTTGTGGCTACAATTAAAGCCCCATTTCACTAAGATTATTGCTTGGCTGACTCCATGAGGAGAGCAGTCAACACCACATCACTGTTTGAAACTGAATGTGAATCATGTAATGGAAAAAATACAAATTCATGGTAAAATTCCCCTTCAGCCTGCTGCAAATACCAAGTTGTGAAGCTTAACATTAGCCAAACACTGTCATTTATGAAAGGGGATCTAGCATTAGCTAGACTTCAGAACGTAAGTAAATTAGGATCCTACCTCTGGATTAAATTTTCAAACTCTCATAATTACATAGGAATAATAAGCAGCAGGGCTGCAGTGAATCACAGATCATTGGTAGCCATCTCAGCGGCTGTCAAAACTGTTTCTGCTTATGTGCTCTATCTACTCTGTCCTTTTCCGACATGGAAAGATAAGTAGCAATTTTGAAGAAAAATGAGTGGGATTTACTGCAAAATGAATGTAGCTATTTTGGTGGGGGAAAAAGTCCAAATGAAATAGGAAGTTATTTCTATCTGGTGTTGGAGGAGAAACCTGAATTTCTTGTGCAATTTTCACAGATGGGCGATGATCTACGTCAAGATATGCTGGTTCTGCAAATTATTCGAGTAATGGACAGCATTTGGCTCCAAGAGGGACTGGATATGCAAATGATCATTTATAGATGTTTATCTACAGGAAAAGGCCAAGGTCAGTTTTAGATTATAAAAGTTACCTGTATTACATTATTCATATTTCGTGTAAACAGCTGTATTCAAAAATCCTCCCTGTAGCTTTTATTTTCATGGATGTCTTATATATCTTCCCCTTTAAGAAAAAAAGACAATGCTCAGAATTTCAGTTACTCAAGCCCTGAATTTTAATGTTCATTTTATTTATTCATTCTGCCTCTCCAGAAGAAGTGCAACCAAACTCATTGAATTTTGTAGCAGCTTAGGCTAGAATTTTCCAAAAGCCTTAACACCATCAGCTTGAACCAGATTTTTAAAAGTAATTTCACACATCAAGAAGGGAGCTTTGGAGAATATTTGCTATAGCTGCTGAAGTTTTAATCCAGTGTGATCTTGCATAGATGCTTAAATGAACCTATAGCATGTGGCTTCTGAAAGTACCTCTAGACAAGTGATGACAACTTCACAGTGTTGATTTTGAAGCATTAATGTTGCAATTTATGCTGCTGAGGGCAGGCCTGACTCATTTGAAAGCTTTATTTCTTTCTTTTGTGGTTGTTACAGCAGAACTGTAGCTGGGACACCAATTGCTTGCTAAAGAACTTTACTGACAGCAATGAGCTTACTATTTTTTACTGACTCTCCAGTCTTTTACTGAAAATAATCCTTGCACAAATAGAAGACTGATGTATCCTGCTGTACAAAACTATTAAAAATTAAAATTAAAAAGAATCATTGCTTTCTGAGCCACAAAGAGAAAATGAGAGAGGATGAATGATCTGAAGGAACTAGGAGAAAGTTTAGATGAGTTCACATGGTGGGTGTTAAGGTGACCTGAAAAAGACTCCTTCTTTCTTTGTAGAGACAGGAGTCAAAGCTTGAAGGCTTCTGCTTCAAATGCACATGATACAAGAACACAATTTCTGATTGTATTATAGTCTCTGTTAAATACTAGCACTTAATTTGATGTTTGCCAAGAAAGATACAGGGATCATCTGCGGATATTCTCTGCTTGACAGTCTCTTCCTTTCAGCACCATAGCAGTAGAAAACCTCTTGCTGTCCAACAGGTTTTCCACACAATGTCTTTCCTTATGAGCTACAAAAGTGCTAATATAATTGATTTAGACTTAATGATTAGGGATAAAAGGACCAAGTGACTTCCCTGTGGTCATACAGTATATGTGCTCAAGTAAACTTCTGTACCCAGATCTTTCCAGTCATAGGCTAATGACTTACTCATGGGCTACCTTTTGCATACAAGGAAATAGGAGATGGTAATTTCATAGTCATGGAAACAATGAAATTACTTTTCACAGAAATGTGTCAAGGGACCACACACGCGGACAGGGACAGAAGGAAGCAAGCAAGGGCTCAGTTGCAAAAAAAGGAGTAAGTGCATACAATAGAGACAGGACTCAAGTGAAGCATTGCAAAATGCTTGGCTTCCCTCTGCACTTCAGAGTCCCAGTTTATGTCATATTGGATCAGATTAATTTCTACATTACCTAGTATCCTTTCTCCCAGCTGTGATTAGCATCACATACTGCAGAAAAAGATATGTAACATTCTAGACAATAAACACATATGAAATATTTCACAGTAAATATCTAATCCTATTTTTTACCGTTTTTTATTCATTTTGTAAATATTTTACCCCCTTTGAATCTCATTAAATTGTTGTCCTTATTTGTACCTTGAGGCACATATGTTCACAATATTTTTATTGTGTTTTTTTTTTTTATTTCTCATTCATAGAACTGCCATTTTTTACTGTCCTTTTTTTTTTTTTTTGTTTCCAAGGAGAAAAATAATTCTGATCTATATTTTCTATTGCATTCATTATCTTTTAAGCTTTTATGCATGTATTTTTTTTCTGTATGGAATGATCCAACAATAGGCAATATGTATTGATGTTCTTATCTTTTTAAAGTTAAAGGTTTTTCATGCAAACTCTTTTCTATCTGATTAGGGTTGGTACAGATGGTGCCAGATGCTACCACGCTAGCGAAGATCCACAGGGAGTCTGGACTGATAGGACCATTGAAAGAAAACACAATTAAAAAATGGTTCCGCCATCACCATCCTCTGGAATCGAGTTACCAAGAGGTAACATCAAAATGAAGCTTATTATACATTTCATATTTTACCATGGGGAGAAAAGAAACCAAATGCCAGTAAGCAGCAAAAACAAATGACTCAGACACAAGACAAACAATTCACATGCATAGAAGCCAGGGAGCTGACTTAAATGCCACTTTCTTTCTAAAGTGGTACTGCTCTGGATCAGGTGCATTGCAATACATTTTCTATAAAAATGTGTCATAGAGATTTTTGAAATTTAGTAGTAAAGCAAAGCGAAGTAGAAATTAAGGAACTCTAAGCATTTATTTTTTAGGTCAGCTCTCTAAATACTTTATTGTATATAAACCATGCAAAGTCTCAGTGGATTTCCTGTAGCTGGGAAAACCCATGTCAGTACACACAGTTTTAGAAAGCTGTTTTATCAAAACTACCTAGTCATATGATACATAAAATCATGCTTTTCGTATCACATTGTAGGATCCCATGCAATGCATCTGATTTTATGAAACTAGATATTATGCATGAGCCAAAAAAATTAGAAATTTTATTTATAGAAGCAGATATTTCCCAAATGAACCTATTAATTCTTTGTTGGTTGAGCATATTCTGAAGGCCCATGAAAAAACCTCATAGCATTTATGTTGCTGGACAATTGTTAGAACCCTACTCTGTGCCCACAGTAGATTAGTAGCCAAAATCTTAAATTTAAAGGGGACCTTTGAGTGTTTACCACTCTGAAAATTGTTTCTGTAACAGTTTATCAGATGATGTACAGCATAAATAAGTTTGATAGCTTTTAGTAATTTTGTAGCTGTTCCACAGGCATTTGTTTATCCTCATTTTCATAAGAACACTTGAATTCCTGGTATATAATCTTGATTCAATTAAACCGGAACAATCTGTCAAGATTTTTTTTTTTAAGTTTGTAAGTTTACAGTGTTATGGTAGAAGTGCAGCCACCATTTCAATTGAAAAGTTGCTATTAGCTATTGATTGCAAACCTGATTTCTTGCTGCTGCTTCAGTTTGTAAAAACTCCCATTAATGTGGAATATTCTAAAACCAGTTACCCATTTTCTTTCATTTTTTTTAAACATAAAGTGCAGTTGGATCTGATTGCATGGGGCATGCATAAAATTGCTTCTGTGCATTCACTTTGCACTCTTTGGTGAATGAGCCTTTCTCTTTTTTTACTCCTTCATGATTTTTCACTCATACAATACTCTAAGATGCTCAAAAAAACTAATTCAGAATAAGCTCTAATATCCTTATTTTACAGTTGGGAGAGCAAAATTTCAGAAAACTTAGGTGTTTTATCCAAGGTCTTCAAAGTAGTAGTACAGTTTGACATAAAATTCAGCCAATTCTTGTACTGTGACCTAAGTTTTCCACACTGCTGTCACCTGTATCAGCCATTGCAGGTGGCACCCTACATCTACAGTGAAATCCTGAATGCCTAAATAATGATTTCTCTTGGACAATATAGGTTTTGTCCAAAAACATGAAGATTACAGATTGGGATTTTGGAGGTTTCTATATAAATTAATTTCATTGTGATTTAGATTTATGGGAGATTCAGACTTCTGAATAAGAACTGAATTTTCAGTAAGATTAAAAAAAAGATTAAAAAGAGACTAAAGCTATTCCTTATGCTTTGGGGTAGAAGTGTCATCATTTGAATCAGGAATAACTCTCCCCTGAAAGAGGACACTGAACATTTGTATTGTGAAAGAGGCTGATTGGATTCTTCTACTAGCAGAAGTCACAATTTTTAAACACTTCCTTCTGAAGTTAGCAGAAAACTTGGGCTACACCTATAAGTGTTTCTGGTGAGCAAATCATTAGCGTGTACATTTTCCTGCATCTGCCATGAGCACAATTTTGGCAGAGAGGAATGCCACAATGTAATACTGTAAAAAGATTCATGAGGTAGAGCTGAATGAACCAGGCCACTTACATGAAGTGGACCGACCATGAAAGTACAAATCTCTGCCATGTAAAAGAGCACCAGAGGAGAAGGTTATATTAAACATGACTGTTCGACTGGTTTTTGGTTTAATCAGTTTCTTGGGTTCTCTCTGCAGAACACTAGTTTTAATCCCATAATCTATTCAGATTTGCAGATGCTACTAGCAGAAAATGATATAGCCTTTTCTTGCTTCAGTTAATTTCTCTAAACTGGGGTTTAATTTTTGGGGCAGGAATATTTTGGGGCTTGATTAATTAGGATTTGAGAAAGGTAGTTGAGTTCTGGAGAAAAAAGACACATATAGATACAGAACAGTACAGTGGATATAAAATAACCTACTTTCACTACAAACAAATGGTTAAATTTGAGGATTTCCAACTAATTTCTAAACAGTGGTTTTTACAATATACATGCTACTGAACAGAAAATGTCAACTTCCTGGCAAGAAGCTTGTTTTTCTTACATACATCTCACCTTAGAAATTTTCTATAGAATTCAAGTATCCATAATACACAAGGTGAAAATCTCATGCATAAAATTGTTTTTGTATCGTAACTTCAAAATTTGTGTATTACTTGTATGAGTACTATTCCTACAATGTGCATAGCATTTGTAAAAGTCTAGTGTTTGGTTTTCTTGTTAGTGTTGCAAACAAGTATTCTGAGTATTTCCAGTAAGTGCTTTTGTTTTACTAACTAGGCAATAAGAAATTTCTTTTATTCCTGCGCTGGCTGGTGTGTTGTTACCTTCATTCTGGGAGTCTGTGATCGACACAATGACAACATAATGCTGACAAATGCCGGACACATGTTCCACATAGATTTTGGAAGATTTTTAGGTCATGCACAGACATTTGGAAGCATAAAAAGGTTAGTATCTATAGTAACACACACAGTAAACTTCAAAGCAATGTCCTGAAATTTCACAGCCTTATCTGCTCCCATGGAAAAAATGCAAATGAGATCATGCTTTATTTTTTTTTATTTTATTTTCCAAAATAACATCTTTTGTTGTTCACAAAACCTCTAAAAAATATAGGAATGACTAGAAAAAGAATTATGAGGTGTTGGAGATCCCCTTTCAGTCAAAAAAAAAAAAAAAAAAAGAAGATAAATATAAATCCTTGTTTGGTCAGAGATTGGAATGATGCATTTCAGTAGTGACCAGAATAATAGACTGGTCTATGCCAAAATAATTTTGATGTTTGTTGTTTTTTTCTAACAGAAGAGTGTTCCTATAATGAATCCAAAACCATAGATGTATCTAAATGACTACTATCTTCCCATATTCAGAGAAAAAAAAATAATTTTCACATAGACATGGATAATAATTACATTATTCCTCTGTGGGTAAAATTGCAAACTTTTTCATTATCTTTTGAAGTTTTACATCTAACCACACTGAGCTCAGAGGCTGTTTTGTAAATATGATTTGACCTAAACAAGACTGATTTTTCTGTTTCTGCCTGTGATGTAACTATCCTATAATAAAGATAAATAAAATAGTGTGATCATGTATTTCAGTTCCTAATGTGATCATACTATGGAGGAATGAATTGGGATGGAATAAGAATAGATAAGATAATGGCAGTATGTGCAAAACACAAAGAAGCTGTTAAAACAGAGTAGAGAATGAATAAATGATCCCTAATACTGACAAAAGGAGATGTGTGTGTGGGGAGTTGTCTTTTCCTCCGTGTTTCCTAATAATTCCAGAACAAGTCCCAGAGTTCAGTTTGAGCTAAATTTTCCTTTCTTTCTTCTTATTTTTTATTATTGTAAGCTGGCTTTTGACTATTCTAGACTATCTCAGTGTGTTAGACAGAAATAACAGTGTGGGAGTATTGATATCAGGGAAGCTGATGGGAATAATAAGTACTTCTAAGTCAGGCAGTCAAAAGATTTAGTTGTGGTGCTCAGAATTATCATCAATCACTCAAGATATGCTCCCTTAATCCTACTTATTTGCTGCAAAAAGAATAAAGCAGAACAGAGCAATAAAAATAAGATGCTCATGCACATTCTGAGTCAAGTGCTGCATCCTTCACTTCAGCAAACCTCCTTCTGGAGCCTAATAGGAATTCCCTTGAGCAGTAATTTTGCATGAGTGAAGAATTATCTAGTTTGTGTGAACAGCAGGATGAAACAAACACAGGGGGACACACAAGAACCAAATTTACACAGAAATAGTGTCATAACAATAGTAAAAATATTAGTTTTTCTGTTTTACAACTAAGTCTTACTACATCATCTTGTTAAGTCTATGAAAATTACTTAAAATATAGTCACTTTTATAATCAGCAACATTTTTTTTCCCAGTTTCTTTGTGCAGTGTGTTACTTTAAAACTATAGGCTAAAGTAATACATTTTAGGACCTCTATTCATGGAGTGCCCTCATGGTTCATAGTAAAACTAGGACTCACACTTAACAGCAGGTTGTGAACGTCATGGGATAGTACTTGTCTTTCTTATACTGCATGCAACTGATAATGACTGTAGTTCTCATGAGCTGTACACACCTTCATGAAATGTAACATGTGGTTCGGTTGATGTGTTGGAGGGAGGGAATGCCATCCAGAGGGACCTTGACACGCTTGTGAGGTGGGCTGATGCCAACCTGATGAAGTTTAACCATGCCAAGTGCAAGGTCCTCCACCTGGGTCGGAGCAATGCCAGGCACAGCTACAGGTTGGGCAGGGAGGAGATTCAGAGCAGCCCTGTGGAGAAGGACTTGGGGGTGTGGGTTGATGAAAAAATGAACATGAGCCGGCAGTGTGCGCTTGCAGCCCAGAAAGACAACCATATCCTGGGCTGCATCAAAAGGAATGTGACCAGCAGGTCGAGGGAGGTGCTCCTGCCCCTTTGCTCTCGTGAGACCTCACTTGGAGTATTGTGTGCAGTTCTGGTGTCCTCAACATAAAAAGGACATGGAACTGTTAGAACAAGTGCAGAGGAGGGCCACGAGGATGATCAGGGGACTGGAGCCCCTCCCGTATGAAGATAGGCTGAGAAAAGTGGGGCTGTTCAGCCTGGAGAAGAGAAGGCTATGTGGAGACCTCATAGCAGCCTTCCAATACCTGAAGGGGGCCTATAGGGATGCTGGGGAGGGACTCTCCATTAGGGACTGTGGTGAGAGGACAAGGGGTAATGGGTTCAAACTTAAACAGGGGAAGTTTAGATTGGATATGAGGAAGAAATTCTTTACTGTGAAGGTAGTAAGGCCCTGGAATGGGTTGCCCAGGGAAGTTGTGAATGCTTCATCCCTGGCGGCGTTCAAGGTGGGGTTGGACATAGCCTTGGATGGCATGGTTTAGTGGGAGGTGTCTCTGCCCATTGCAGGGGGGTTGGAACTCGATGATCTTAAGGTCCTTTCCAGCCCTAACTATTCTATGATTCTATGATTCTATGTTAGTTGTAATGCAAGAGCACAGGGATATCACATTTCTACATCCCATAAATTTCAGGCTCTCTCAAAATTTGAAAACCTCAGTGCTATTTGTATCTACTCATTCCCACAAGAAAAGTCCTGAAACAGGTTAAGCCTCTGGTTGTTTTAACAGCTCTTTATATTAGATTTTTATTTGAGTCCTTATTAGATTTTTATTTGAGTTCTTTGCACCCCCAACAATACTGTACGTCTAAAGTAATATTAATAAAACAGCAGTACAGTGCTTTCAAATCTTTAGGGTTATTAATGCTGACCCTTGAGGTTTTGTACAATAGATACTGTACATAGAATTGTGAAGTTCTGTAGGTGTCTTTAAAAAATGAAAGGCCTGATGCAAATCCCTACACATGCAACTGGTCCTTACACACATCACACAAATAAACTTGGTTTTATTTGTAAAATAAAATCTATGCAAATGAATGGAGGCTTATAGAAAAGGAGTCCATGTCTTTGTCATTACTTCAAGAATTTAAAAGCTGCTTGCCACAGCTGCCCCTTTTCTGTTCTCAAGGAGCTCTTATTGCTGTTACCAAACTTACTTCTCATAAAGCTCCATTAGGATAGGTCCTCTGCAGTATTCTGCATATTTCTGCTGATGTTAGTAAAGTGAAAGGCATACATGGCAGCTTTGAGACTGGCATGCTGTCATGCATGGTCTACAGTTCTTTCTACCAAATCCAATATGAGTCTTCAGAGAACCCTTTGAAGCTGGTATGGTTCATGCAGTCGTTATCACTTTTCTAGTCATGACTATGTAACACCACAACACAGGATTAGTTAACTTTTCTAATTCCTGCCCTCTGTCTCTTCTACTTTTGTGTAATTCATAGTGCAGCAAGTATGTTAAATAGTACCATCTTTTCTTGGGTATAGGAACTAGTGTTTTAGAAGTGTGGAGGGAGATGTATACTGTATCTAACCAATAGCAAAATAACAGAGCTTGTCAGAAGAATTATTTCCATAGGGAACTTTCTTACTGAACCATGAGATATCTTTTTTCTTCCTTTTATTTTTTTAATTATACTGGATGACATATTTTGTTAGTGGTAATAAATGCTCCTATCCAGCCACTGCATTTGACCCTACATTCTCCTAAAGCAGTGAATTCTACAGGTACACTTCAAACAGTATGAGGAAATGTTTAATTTCATGTAATTGTCCTGTTTGTTATCTACTGAGTATTCTGTGGGAATCATCTTAGACCCATTCTGACTTAAACAGATGTAATATTATCCAGGTAATCATACAGGACGAGGTCAGTTGTCATACAGTACAGAAGAAGGTGTTGTCTGGCTCATGGTTCTACCTGCTATGCTTTCCTTTCTTTTGTTTTCTTCTTTTCAGTTCTGACCAGTTCCTTTTGAAAATGTCTTCTGTAGTGAATTAAGAAATAAGAGAATTAAATCCTGTGCTGACTAAACTAATCCTGACTTCATCAGTCTCATCCTCTCCACTACCAATAACTTCCAGCACTATCATACGTATTTTTTCAGTCAGTGATGTGTAGTCTGAAACCTAATGGCAAGATACGGAGTAGTCCAGCTCATGGCACACTGTAAATTCACCCTTTGATAACCTAGGTGTCTTTTTTTTTAAATGCCAGTCATTCTGATGATTTGCAACACTCACTGACCTTTCTTTTCCCTGATCTGAATCACAGACACACTCTTGTCTCTTAGCCAGATTAATCACGTGTCTTGGTGTGGTTTTCCCAGGAGTTAAATCTGCTAAGCTGGTTTTCATCTACAAAGGTAATTAATAGAGGCAGCCTAACTATTCCATTGGGAAATTCCAGTTTTTTGAAGGAATTTTCAAAAATATGGGAAAATTGTTTCCCACACTTTCTTCCTATGTGAGTGTTTTCCTATACTGAAAAGCGCCGAAGAATGTCTGAGCATGTAAAAAAATAAAGTGCTGCTTTTTATTTTAAAAGTAACACATTTTATTTTTAGTGTTAATAACCTAAAATGAGTGTTACTGCCACACTGGAAGTGTTTATTTGGGGAAAAAAAAAAAAAAAAAAAAACAAAAAAAAAAAAACAGGTCTTTCTTTCTAAAACAGAAAAATTGGCATACAGATTGGGAAAAATAACTTGTCACTACATTCTTTGACTGCATTGTATCTACATGTGTTCTACCTTTTTCCTACAAACGGGAAAAGTAGGGAAGAAGACAGGAATTTGAGAATTTCACATTTTTCTTTTTTCTTTGTGCCTTTTAAAAATTTTATTTAGGGTACTTATCAAAGGAATTGACTAAAACCTGAAGTAAAAGCTTAAAGTAGAATCACTGTTCATTTTCTAAATTTGTGCATGGAAACTGTTGGAGTAATGTGTATTGCCTGCTGAGAGATTTCATTAGGAATTCTCACTATGCCTATTTGTTAATTTGTTTTCTGCAGTTCAGATTTATTTTTCTGAAATCATTGGTCTGGAGTTCCTACTTTATGTGAACTGGTGACTCCTGATTCTCTGCCAGGATTCACTTTCAGCACTTCCTGTATGCCACCTTCCAGAAATCTGTGTCTGAAATCCTGGGAAGATTTAATTCCATGACTTAAAGAACCTTAGTAGCTTCAATGATCTTAGTAGGATTATACAGATGTTTAAAGATAGTCATATACATAAATCTTCACAGAAAACTAGAAGGTGAAATATGCATAAAGACCTAAAGTGGAAACAATGACACCCTCAAGGTGACAAGGCCTAAAGGGACTTGAATATATGAGGCATGAAGTCCATCACTTCAGAAAGTTGCGTGACTGTAATTGCCCTGAATTAAACACCAAAAGCACAAGTCAAGTTTGAGAACATGTAAGCAGCACAAGTTGTAGTCGTTTCAGATGCACTTCTGTTATTTGCCTGTCTTGAAGAGTAGGTGTTTATTGTTGCCATTCTGATGCTTTCTTTGTCAAGCCTGGATAGTAGTTTGCCCTTTACCACTGGTTATTTGTTTTCAATAATAGAGCATTCAAAGAAGCCTTTTTGGAATGAGAGTAAATTATGTTCACTGTCCACTTTGTACCCTTACTTTTTTGGTTATCCTTTTCAAAGAACCCATACAGTGAAAGGAGGTACTGTTTTTCTCATACAGAAAGTACCCTATCAACTTCCTGCTTCAGAGATTTTATTCCTGCCCTCGCCCCTTCCCTCCTTCTCTTTGTATTAGTCACCCTGTGATTTTTCTGTAGAATGTGACTCTAGAGACAGGAAGTTTAACAGTAAAATAGAAGTAAAAGGAGAAAAAGAGATCACGTTCACTATCCATTTTGATTATATGATTTTATATGTAACCCTTTTCAAAGTATAACTGTTTACAGAGACATATACTTTATCTTTTCCGCTCCCATCAGAAACATTTTATTGTATTACTTCCTTCTCCAAAAGTTTTCTATACATACCTTTTTATGTTCTGACATACAGTCAGGTATACATCAAGCACTTCTAAAATAATTTCTGTTGCATGGTCCTTGGCTTCTTTTTCTGCTTGTTCTGCACACTGTGCCTTTGTCCTTCATCCTTTACTGGAAAGTATACTGATTTATTTAATTTATGTAGGATTTTATCCCGTGCCCCAAGGATTTTCTGTGCAATTTGATTTCTTCATCTCGGGTTTATTTCTCTACTTTGCATGGTGATATACAAATCTCCTGCAACCATTACTGTGTTTTCCAAATATCTGTCTCATACTGAAAAGACCTGTTAGCTGAATATTCGATATCTATGGAATATAACCCCACTTATTCTACTTATTTTAAGCCAACTTTTAAGTCTGAGTTTTAAATTCTTTTCCAGTAGTGAGGGTCAGTCAGAATGCAAAAAGCAGTTGTCCATCAATCTCTTATTAACCAGAAGAATTGCTCCAATGTCCTTGTGAATTAAGTCTCAAGTGTTTTATCAATAGGGTTAGTAACGAACTCGTAACAAATCTGGCAAATTTGACAGTTTTAGAAAGTGATCTAAGGTATCAGGAATGATGTACTGAGCACTTTCACGTATAGGTATTGAACGTGAAGTATATAAAGGATTTAAATCCACCTTAAAATTGATATGCAATAAGTCTGATATCTGGTGACAGAGTGCAGGCTGCCTAATGTGTGTCTGTCTGAACAGGGGATCCTAACTCAGCTCAGAAGGTGCATAAACTGGACATGGTAGTGCTTTTAACCAGTCAACATAAGATATGCATGGTTGCAATAAGACAGTGTTTGAAACTATTGAAGACATGTATTCTTAGAGCAGAGTACATCTTCTTTCAGGGAGGATCTTTTAAAAAATATGCATTCAGCTAACTGTATGAAGTGGTTAAAATTTTGTGATCTTAAGTGAATAAATTCTGTGGTCAGACCACAGAATAACTAATGATTGCAGCAAAGACTGGGTCAGTGCAGCCAGAGTGAAAACCATCAAGAGACACCTCAAATTGTCTCTGCTTTCCCATCGTGAGTTCTGCCAATTTTCTTGCTAACAAGATAAGATTCCAGATGTATTGCCCTGTGGCAATACATGCTGCAAATACTAGGTCTGCACTAAGGCCTGTAAACCTTTTTAACCTCATCTGTCAACATTTGTGTTAGCTATGTTGTCATCATAGTAATCCTGCGGGACCAGGTGTGATCAAATCTCCATGATTTGCAGACTCACTAACTTCAGTTGGCCCACCATGAAAGGGATTTTAGTCAAGTCACATTCCCTTGTGCTTTGCAAATGGGGAATAATAAATAGTTACCGTGGTTTAGTTTACATGAGGAAACTACATGTTAACAGAATGATGAATCAGAGCCCTTAGCTTAGGTGAGGGTTATAGCTTGTTTTCTACCATATCTGCTAAACATGATTGAATCTCAATGTAACCAGTTCATTTACTGGCAGAAGCAGATGAGTCTTTCAGAATAGGTCCATCCAATGTGTGAAACATTTCTTTTACTACTGATACAAAATAGTGGGTATGTTCAACACTGTGATTTTACTGGAAAGCTAAAATTAAGGCTCTTATAGGGAAAACTAATTATAATAGCAAAGGTGATATACACATAAGAAGAACTAAATGAATAAATAAGGCCATAATGGTTTAACAACTCTACCCAGTAACCTAAGGAATTCAGGAGATTCCTTTTAGTTTGCTGTTTCTGCCTTTAAATATAGATGTTAATATAAAAATAATGTATGTAAAATTGTAATTGAAATTAGATTCAAAATGAATAGTTAGAAAACTTTTTATGCAGTAGATATCTCAAACAGTGGCATAAATGGCAGAAAATATTGTTGAAACCACGTTATCTGTTAAGAATGTAGGTCAAAAGTATTACATGCATGTTTTGAATGTCCAGGCCATGTAGTTTATCTGAGGCAAGGTTGCCCAGGGCATTCAGGCATCTTTCTGTCTAGGTATTAATGGAATAAGGTCAACACTAAATTCAGACCACTTTACCCAGGGCTATGTCCAGCTATATCCTGCCAAGATAATCTTGCCAGGCAACCTGTTTCAGTGTCTAACTATCCTTATAGTGAAGGTTTTTTTTTTAATCATGGCCAGTCAAAACCTCAGCTGTTTCAATTTTCTGTCTTATTCTGGGTTTTTTTTGAAAGCTGTTTCAAATTTCCCAATTCACCTTTCTCTTCTATTCCTATTTATAGCCTTGTACTTGCTATTTGGTAATTGAAATTCAGACTGTTGTGTTATTTAGATGTGGATGGATATATATCATGTCTGGCTGATTTGAGGAATAAAGCCTCAGCTAGAGCCTGCTTACACTTCTCAGGAGCAGGCATAGCAGTGGAACTATTGGCAAGATTTCTTTACTGCAAGAAATAGAAAGCAAAAAGTTGTCTAAACAAATCTGAACATAAATTTGCAATACAAGCCAGTGAAAATGCAAGTGGTAGCAACTGTTATTGAAGTCAGTGGGAAAACTTAACCATCAAGTCCAGCAAGTTTCATATTTTAAACAAAGCTCAGAACTACTGCTTTATTATGAGGTCACTTAAAATGCATTTACATCATTTAGATTCTAGGCTTGTTGAAGAGACTGTCATCTCCTATAACAGTGATCAGAAGAATAAGCACTATGGAGTTCTCCTGGAGCATTTATCTTCTTGAATGGTTATTTTTTCCAGGAGAGGATAGTTTTGTGAATTGGAGGAGAAAGAATGCATATCATATAACTAGATGCAAGTTAATGTAGCCTTAGTAGAGCTCCTGTAACTTTCAAAAATAACATTAGCATAAGTTAAGAAGGCACTGCCTAGACAAAACCATTACAGTACAGCCATTTGTGGAAGGTACCTACCTGTGTTCCAGTATCAAGATGGAAGGATACACCAAATGGCATATCATAAGTTTTGTGATGGGACTGATAGCTTTCAATATTTTCATTAGTAATCAGTATGATAGGATAGAGAATGTGTTTGCTCATATTTTAGTGGAGGCCTATTGCAAAAGTTTTCGACTATGATGAAAGTTGGGATTAGCAGTTTTTCAGAATAATACTACAGACAAGTTGAATGTGAGTTGATAGAATATTGAATTGGGAAGCATGAAATACAAAGCAATCCTTTTGCTTCACGCAACACTGGTAAAACTTCAGCTGGAATATTTTCAACATTTTGCTTTTAGAAAGATGTGGATAAGGAGTCTAGAGAAATTACATAGTCCAGAGAAAAGCAATTAAAATTATCAGACATCTGGAAAACAAGACTTATGAGAAAAGGCTGAAACAATTGTCTACAGAGATTGAGGAAAGACATAATAAGTCTGCAAATACATTAGAGGCTGCTGTAAAGAAGATGGGATCTTCATGTTCCCT
This sequence comes from Amazona ochrocephala, assembly GCA_039720435.1. NCBI lineage: Eukaryota > Metazoa > Chordata > Aves > Psittaciformes > Psittacidae > Amazona > Amazona ochrocephala. The sequence continues at coordinate 66,096,829 of CM077880.1, read as the reverse complement.
TAGGAAAGAGCGAGAATTAATAAGATGAAAATAAAGCAAGGTTAAATTAGGCATTAAAGAAAAAAACTCAGCAAGGGGAGATACTGGAACAGAAATTTGATAGGGAGTTTGGAGAAGTACTCTGTCACTAAAAGTTTTGTGAATAAGCATAATTATGGTTGATCTTGTCCTAGTAAGCAGAAAGATGAGAGTATCTCGTGTTCCCCTTTCCAGGCATATTTTTTAATGATCCTTTGTGTGCTTGCTTGAGACGAATCATGTTCTGCAGTTGTTCACTGTTTCATTCTTTAATATATGAAAGGAATACGCTTGCTCATGTTTTTTTTCTGTCTACAAATATATATGATTACTATGATTAGATATTTTCACTTGGCTTAGAGAAATAAGCACTTGTGTTAGTTTATTTTGTGAGTGTTCTTCAGTAAGCTTTTGGCTTTTGCTATAGAACAAAGGATGTCAGCATTCAAAGGCTCCCTAAAAGCCTTTCCTATTTTACTGGATATATCCAAATTCCATGTAGTCATACTGAATGCTATCAGTCACTCTTGACTCAGTCAAAATGGTTTTAAAGCAGTCAAGGAATCTGTGGGGGTATAGGCTGTTGAGCAGCTGATTTCTAAACTGCAAACAGTTCCGTATGATTTCTCATGCACAGTCTTCTGTGACCATATGACAACTTGGACTACAACTGTTTTGATCTCATTGTATTACTCTGTGTGACTTAAACTTTTCCATAACTACACAATTAGGAAGTTTAGATTGGATCAGAGTAAAGGTCGTTTGCTGTTCATCATCTCATACGCTTTTCTTACTTAATATAAAAGTCAGTGTACCATTCTCAAATGTTTTGTACTGTGAGATTCATAGTAGAAAAAACTAAAACCATTGCTGACCTTACAAGCTTTGTTAATCAGTTTACATCTAGTGTTTCATAACAAATCCTGATGATCTTATTGGTCTTCTAGGAATGCACCATATTTCTAGTCTACAGTGAAGCCTCAGTACATGTTCCCATCACCCCAGGCTAAGTTTGTTTTTGCATGATGATCTTTTTAGTTGCTGAGGTTTCCTTTATTTCCTCCCTGTCATGACATATCATCCAAACATCCTTAATCTCCAGAGGAACTGCAAAACACATTCCCATGAAAATCTTGGCTCTCTAGAGCAGTACACAATAAGAAAAGCATAAAACCGCCATAAAACTAGCCTTTCTTCTCACTGGATCACTTGAGTAAACTCTTTTATCACAGCCATCATAAAGTGTAAGTCTTTAAGGTCTAGGACTGCAATCAGACTCAGATAGCCGTAAACAGGGATACTGCCTTTTTGACTGATTTCTGTTATATTAATCTCATCCAGGGCTTGGGGGGGGGGGGGGAAGAAAGAAAAAAAAAAAAAAAAAACAAAAGAGTGAGTGATCTGTGATAAGGTAGCTTTAATGATTTTGGGAGGGTTATTGACTGTGCATTTTTGGTCTATCTCGTGCCACACCAGTTCTCTCAATGAAGTTTTTTTTGTTTTCCTAGAAATTATGGTACCCAACTTTACCACTATACGGTAGACATCATCAAGAATTCTGCATTTCTTTAGCACACCATGAAGAAAAAAAGGGCAGCTCTTCTACAGAGATACAGTAGAAGGGTTTAACTTGAGAATATTTCATCATACTAGTTTTTTTGTAAATTAGTACCAGTGATTTCATTAATTTGATGGAGGCAGAAATCTGTAGTAGATGCAGATTTTAGGCCAAGGGGTGCTTTGTCCCATTGGCTGTAATACCAATGCAAATTGGTCTTTGAACAGTTTATGGATATAAAGTACTATAGGGCTTAGCTGTGATCTTGAAGGTATATTTTAATTTCATGTTTATATCTTTTAGATAACTTCATGTGAGCAAGCTATTTATTAGATGTATGTTCAAGTGAATGTCTTTCAGAGTTATCGTCAGGCCTTTGGACACATTGCATATCTTCTGAATAAATGCCATCATATAATATGATCTTAGCTATATTCTACAGAAGGCTGTCAGTTAGAGATGTACTAATTTAAATATAGAAATACAGGCTGTGCACCAGGGTACGGTTCATTTCCATGTGTGTGTGATAAATTAGAATCCTCCTGTATCACCAGGGCATGCATTGCTTTTTTCCTTATGCAGGCTAAAACACCCTCTGTTTGCTGATGTAAATTTTCCCATTCAGCATGGACGGTGGCTTGACTTGGCTGTTTGTGATTTTGCTGGAGTAATTTTTAGACTATCCTCTTCTATGTTTTTATAGTATTCCCTTCTATGTTTTTATATTCTGAAGGAGTTTGCGAAAGCAGCCAGGAACATTTTGCATCTATATGCAGACATTCAGCCCTGTCACTTGGGTTTCCAGAATCCTTTATGTACTTTTCAGTAAGCATCTCCTCCCTCTGAAACTCTGCTTTTTAATATTATCATGAGAAATGACTGTGTTGTGCCTTCTAGTGGGTGTTGTCTCCTATACTGCATTGGTTTTATATGCATTTTTAATTTCAATTGCAAAGTGTTCCCCTCATGGCAGCTGGCTTAGACATGTGCAGGAATGGAGCTTCAGCATCTGACTGGTTACAGGGATTACCTTGCAGGAGGAGCTCTGATATCACAAGACTTTGAGCAAAACCAGGGAAAGCAAACTTCTACATCATATTTTTCAGGTTAATAAAGGAGGACAGGTCTACGACCTTAGACATTTAAGAACCTTGTAAAACTGCTTAAAATTATCTTACAAATAAAATTACTCTGCAAGTAATATAAATATCAGTTATACATTCAAATGGATCCTTTAGCAACAACAGTAAGAGAACTGACTAGCACTGCAGTCATTGCGTTATGTTTTGGCCCACAGCCAAACCAACAATGTTAACACCATATTTCTTCCCATAAAGAAATTTCTGATTGCAGTATCTGTTTTCAGCTCAAGTGGCTTAATGCAGGCAACTTGGACTAGCTCAGAAAGGGCTGTGTTTTTATAGTGTAATTGTCTCTCTTGATGCATTTGGACATCAGAAACCAAATATGGATTTTGAACAAAATGCGTTATACAGAACCTTTACAACAATAGTGTTGACTTGAATATTTTAGCCCCAAAACATAATGTAGGTGAGAAACAGGTTTGGGGTTTGTATATTCTCAAGATGCTAAAATGCTTTCAAATCAGGATTTACTTTGGACTTCTATCCACTGCTTAGTGAAAATGTTAACATGGCTGATTTTCTGTCTCTGTTTCTTATTTTCTTCAACAGATTGACTTCCATGACTCTAATCGTATTAATTATTTAATACTGAATGTCTATTTTAAATGCCATTGCTAAACAAAAGATACGCTAACAGATGAACGAATGAAAGAAGATTCTGGGGAAATCTTGCTCTCTGAAATCAGTAATAGACACAAGTTTTTAATTCTCTTTGAGCTACAGCATTAAACTACACAATTACTATGTAACATACTATAACATAACTGTCACACTATGAACTCACACAGAAAAATGTGGAAGGAAAGATCTGCTACTGTGGAACTATTCTAACTTCTTCATTCCTAGTTCTACTTATCTGAAACATATTATAACTTGTTGTCCACCAGGACCCTCAGGTCCTGCTCTGCAGAACTTCTTTCTAGCAAGTCAGCCCTCAGCCTGCTGAAACGTGGGATTATTCCTGTTTAGATCCTTCTGAATGACAGCACAGAACTCTGGGGTATCAGCCACTTGCTGAGGAGGCATTCTATCCCTTCATCCAAGTCACTGATGAGCAAGTTGAACAATATTGGACCCAGTATGGACTCCCGGGGGAAACTCATTCAGCATGCACTTCCTGAGCTTGCCTATGAGGATTCCATGAGAGACAAGATGATCAGGGGGCTGGAGCACCTCCCATACAAAGACAAGCTAGAAAAGTTGGGGCTGTTCATCCTGGGGAAGAGAAGGTGACGTGGAGACCTCATAGCAGCCTTCCAGTATCTGAAGGGGGCCTACAAGGATGCTGGAGAGGCAGTCTTCATAAGGGACTGTAGTGATAGGAAAAGGGGTGACAGGTTTAAACTTAACAGGGTAAGTTCATGTTAGACCTAAGGAAGAAGTTCTTTACTGCGAGGGTGGTGAGGCACTGGAATGGGTTGCCCAAAGAAGTGGTGAATGTTCCATTCCTGGCTGTGTTCAACGCCAGGTTGGACAGAGCCTTGGGCGACAGTGTGAGGTGTCCCTGCCATGGCAGGGGGGTTGGAAACTAAATGATCTTAAGGTCCTTTCCAGCCCAAACCATTCTGATTTTGTGAGTGTCAAAAAACCTTGCTGACATCCAGGTAAACAGCATCCACCACTCTCCCCTCATCTATCCAGCCAGTTGTCCCATTGTAGATGGCAGTCAGTTTGGTTAAGCATGATTTCCCTTTGGCGAATCCATGCTGACTACTTCTGATGTCTTTCTTGTCTTCCATGTACTTGGAGATGGCCTCCAAGGTGAGCCATTCCATCACCTTCCCAAGGATTGAGGTGAGACTGACTAGCCTGTAGTTCCCAGGATCTTCTTCTACGGCCGATTCCCATGGGATTCTTCCAAAAAGGTCCCTGAAGAGGCCAAAGTTATCTATCATGAAGTCCATGGTTGCAATCTTATTGCGCTGCTTCCTCCTAGAATGATACTGAACACTATAATCTCATGGTCACTGTGTCCCAGGCTACCCCAAACTTTCTAATCAGCAGCTGTTCCTTCCTTGTTTCGTAGTATAAGGTACAGCAGCATGCCTTTCCTCATTGGCTCATTGGTTTCAAAGTTAATTTCAGTGTGAATCAGGAAGATTTTCCAAACATAAGAATGTGAAGACTACCTGAACATTTCTTGTAACTAAGACTTCCAGCTGCAGCCTTGAATCTCACAGCAACTTGACTTTCTTTCTGTATTACAAGGCAGGTGTTTTTATGGGAAAATGAGGAAAACTCCTAGGAAAACTTGTCTGTCTCATTTCTGAATGAGTCAGTAAGCAGAGTATGTTCAGACTCAGCAGCAAGAAACAGAGATCTTCAAATTTGTTTCTATATTCAGGCTTCCCAAGAATATTTAGTTTATTCAAGTTCATTTAGAATTAAGGGTTAACATGCAGTGTATATTTCCTTGGAATATAGCCCTCTAATCTGTTTACATGCCTCTGTATACACATTGTGATGAGTAAATCACTGCAGTAGTTTTGTCTGTGAGGATGCAGTATATCAGGCCTTTCTGAAGCTATCAAATGATAGGATTGTTAGCAGAAGCCTGGCTAATCAGTTTTCTTCTGCAATAGCATGCCATAACCGTAAACCATACTAGTGATGAGAAAAAAAGGCAAGACATTCTGTCAGATTCTGCACCTCATTTACTGTAGGATGAATACAATAACTGCACAAAAAATAATACAATGTATTTTCAGTTTATTCTGTTAAAACTTGGGTCAGAAATATCCCTTCAGTGCGTATATTTAATGATAGCATCATATGTTGTCTTTTTTTCTGCCTGGACAGTGGAGTTCTAGGATTTTTTCTTAAATTCACTTCTTGCCTAGTAGGGAGTTGATATTTATATCACATGCTCTTTGAGAACTTGTTTCTAGATTTACTTTCAGGCTGGAGTCGAGAAATTAACACAATGAGAGTTTAAAAAGAAAAGCAAAGAAGTGCCAGAAGCAAACATGTAAGCTCCAAACTTGTTCAGTTGTTGTGTTTCTCACTAGGAAGCTCTTGCTGTGAAACCTGTGTCTGCCTCAATTAGTCAGTGACACCAGGCACAGCAATAAAGCTGTCCACACTGAGGAAGGGAGAGATGAAATAATGAGGAAGGTAATACTGGAAAAAGAAATGAGAAGAATGAGCTACAAACATTAACTGTCCTGCATGATTAGCGATTTTTGGTGAAATTTCTCATGTAATTGTTCTCTTTTTCAGGGACCGAGCTCCCTTCATCTTCACATCAGAGATGGAGTATTTCATCACAGAAGGTGGAAAAAACCCACAGCGTTTTCAAGAGTTTGTGGAGCTTTGTTGTCGAGCTTATAATATAGTCAGGAAACACAGCCAGTTATTCTTGAACCTGCTGGAGATGGTAAGAAGTTTGAGGATGAAACCAAAAATTAATTTCCTCTGGTGTCCTCTTCCCTTTTACGACTTCTCTGCTGCCTCCCGTAACACTGTGATTTAAAGAGGTATCAGCTGCACTGCTGGATATGTTAGTGCTGGTACTTCTTGTGCAAAGAAAATATTCAATTTCAGCACTAATTTCTGAGAAAAGAAAAGCTAAGCTGCTTGGAAGTTTTTTTCCATTTTTTAATGCCCACTTCTTACAAAGCAGTAGAAAACTGCAAAAGAAGCTGGGTACAGGTTTCGCATTCAGGAATTTCACTCAGTCCTTTTTCTAGGTCTTCAAGAAACCATTTGCCAATGCTGTTCATGGTTACAGCAAGACAAAGTAAATATTTCACAGAGTGGGTGATAGGACAGTACCTAGCAGCATTGCAGCTAACAATGACGCCATTAGAATGTTTTTTTTGCACATTTCCATGGTCCCTTCTTAGGATGGCAAACACAGAAAAGAAAGATCACTACCTGTATTGACAAAGGTTTAAAAATCCTTTTGTATAGGATTTTCAGATCTCTAGGAGGTTTTATCTCTTGAATATTCCTACCAATTCACATGCTGTGGCAGATTCTATAACTGCTTTCTGCCTCTGTTAATTTGTTTGTTCATTGGTAGAATGAGAATATTAAATTAGCTAATATTTGCTAAGTTGCTTGGCTAAGATACTAATACAAAACTTATGTCCAGGGCCCCATGCGAAGCCTAGGTGATTAGCCTGTGCATTAAAAAGTCAACACAACGTTAAAAACAGAATCCTTTCTGAGGCTGGGGTACAGCCAAGAAGTTGCCCTATGAATACTACTCTTTTATTTCCAGCTTCTGCAATGGGGAGAATTTGCTCATCTTCTTTTTTCTGTCTTGTCCATGGATTCTCATACAGTGACACAGTGAGTGATTTCCCAATATGAAGCAGGAAAGATTGCCCCAAATCTCTTAACCCTGCTTCTAAGTAATAACAAAAGAGGCAGCAAAACTGCATTTCCATTATAAAGCATAGTTTTTCACTGAAAGCAGCGCAGAGTGCAGTTGTATGAGGTACTGTCAAAGTTAAATAGCCTCTGGAACACTCAGGAGGACCCCTACTTTCTCATCTACAGCAGTAGTCCCTGCATTTCTGAAGAGGCTGCCTAAGACTGCAAGCTGCAAATATATCTACATCTTCTGCCCACCTTCTTGTCCCCAGTGCAGTCTCTTTTTCGCAAGCAGCACAGACAATGATGTTAGATTACTCTGGGATAATAGAGATTGTTAGGAAAATGTTCCCAGCAGGAGCACTGAAATAACTAGCTATCACTGCCTAGCTATAACTCAGGTTTGTCTATATTTGGGACATGCTGCATCTTCCTCTGTTTCTGCTGACCTTTAAGGAGAGGTAATAGTGCTGAGCTAAAACTCATGCAGATAGGTTTTAGTATTTGTCAATAGACTGCAGTTCGGTCAATCGTATTGCATTTCATAATTGAAAAATAACTGGCAGTGTACTCAAACCCCGTCGATGAGCACTTCATATCAAGGGAAATTGAACAAACAAGAGAGGTTTGCCTTAGTTTGCCAGTGGTTTGCCTTAGTTTTGCCAGAGTAAAAATTTATTTCCATGCAGAATATCAGGTATCATCATGAAGGGGCAAGATAAACTAACTACTGCTTATTTGTAACAATGACAGCCTAAGGTTTCCTCTTGCTGTCTACATCTTTCCTTCCCCCTCCCACATTCTGTTTTCTGAGATGCTGTTTATAATGCATGATTAAAAAATCTAAGCAATAAGCCTGTTTCCAAAAATGAGTAGTAAACTCTGCCCTGGATGGTTGGTAACTGTTAGTGCCTTCTAGCAGACCATGATTATGAACAGTTTGGGGGTTTTGGCCCAGTTAATGCTTTTTCTTGGTGATGAGCAGCATGTTTCTAGAGCTGTACTGACATTTGCTGCTGGGAATAAGACATAATCCATGAAGTTTTCATCACTTTTGAAAGCAGAAACATCTGTGGCAGACCCAAGAGTCTGCTGGCAGAGTTCAGCTACATGATGTAGTTCATCAGCTTTGTTCACTTTTAAGGTTTGATGTGAACTGTTATAAAGAGGGTGATTGGAGGACACAAACACGTTTTAACTATTTTAAAGAAATGCAGAATCCATTTTTGTTACAGGTAGAAAACTATTAAGAGGGGCTTAAAGGTGGCACTATACAGCAAGTAGTTGATCCACTTGCCTCTGTTGTGACAAGGAATAGGTTCACTTTGTAGTATAGAACAGGGGACAGTACCTAGACAGGGCACATCTAAGAGTCAACAATCCTGTGTCCCCTGTGAAAAGGCATACAAGTCTTTTCACCCTTCTAAATTCAGAAATGCCATTTGGGAAAAGAGGATCCGGAAACACATGTTTTGGAGGTTGAACACATGGAAAGTACATGCCACTGCTATTAATTTTTCGTGGGATGATGGACTGGGTGTCACACACCTCTCTGAATCCAGGCCTAAGGAGGGTGTAGGCAGCTTCACTCAGTGAGTCAGAAAGTCTGGGATAACGAAGTGTGGTAGGTCAAGACGTGTGTGGCCAAATGAGGGGAGCAATGCAGGCACTTAAACTTAGGCATCTAGTGACATTTGAGTTGCCTTAGGAGACCTGTAGTTGTTTTCAGAACAGTTGTGCCATGTCTTCTCTAATTAGCATCTAGTATCACTACCCACAGTGTTCAGAAACCTCTTCCATCAGGGGCCTGGAAACATGAGCCATATGCTATATAGAATAAAAGGGATGAAGCAGTATAATAAGCCTCTAGGACCCCCTTGGAGCCAGCAAAACATTGCCCAGCCAAAGACTTCTTGTTTTTTGCTTCAGCAAATGGTTTTCTACCTTCTACAATGCAGAGAACCTAAAACCCATACCAGACCTTGTTTTTCAGTTTCACTAGAGATCATTTAGTTCATGTTCATATCTGGTATTGTTCCTTTTCCTAATGCAAGGCAAGAAGCTTAATTTGTCTGTGCAACAACTCTTTTTTTAAAAAAAAAAGGGACAGGAGCTGTTATCTTTTATAAATGGGTTGAGGGCATTTAGATAAATGGCATTCTTAAGTGCTGAATGCTATTATCCTTCCTCTCACCTCACTTAAATCCACCTCATTTAGCTTTCTGCCTCTCTGCTCCTTGCTGGCCAGACCTCTGTGGGACAGCAATCTGTCCAATGGTAATATAGTTTTGGAATGATATGAAGCAGGATTTTTCTCATAATGCCAGGAAGAAAATATACAAAATATTGAAACTTGACTTAAAAATATTGAGAAGGTTTGAGGGCATAAATAAAATATGCCCCTCCTCCCTGCATCTCTTTTCCCCCTCACTCTATTTATCTCTCAACCAAACCTTAAAATAAAAGCAGTGCTTCCTTCTTTCTTTGCTGTTACTTGCAAAGCTCAGTGGGTCTTTCTGTCTGAGCTAGACATAAATATCAATGAAGAATGCACAGCAATGACTGCAAATTCAGATAAATTTCCTTCTGAGGATTATGGAGTGATTTTTTCTCCATTACCACAAAGCATCGCTCTCATCTTACTCTGATTATTGAGAAAAATCAGTAGGTTTTGAAGTAAGTAAAAATTAGTTTTGTTACTGACATCTTAAACAGCCTAGAGAGAGCTGTATGGGCAATTGGATGCACTCAGTTGTCTACCCTACTTGTGTTGTACTTGTTCCCTACTTTGCAAGGGGAATATTTGTATTATTTGTCTTTCAAACCTAACTTGACCAACTAACTAGAATAGCACCATCCATCATTGATGGAGAATGACACCCTTTCCAGAGGGCAGTTCTCAGTGCCCACATTAAGGCTCCTGCTAAGAATCAACATCTCAAAGGTCTTTTCTCCTCCACTGACTGTAAACGGAGTGAATCTATGATCCCTATGAGGGAGAAGTCCAGAGCAGTGATGGTGGAATCAGTAGTTACAAATGAGAAGGTGATGTTGCGCTAAATTGGATTAGGAGTATGGTAACACTGTGATCGTAACAGAAATGTGGTTACTATTGTTCAGGCTGCTGAATTTGGTTGCATTCCCTTTATCACCATTAGAAGGCTATGAAGGAAGCTTAGCAATGCACATATTGAGATTATGAAATCCAAAGAGAAAATAAATAACTAAAACGGATTGGTGATTTTAACCCATGCCTCAGTGTGAAGGTTTATAATGCAACATATTCACCTTAGTATTGAAGGCATTGCTTTTGCAACAGAACCACTTTTCAAGACAGCAAAACTTTGTGTTTTACAAGAAGACCTTTTGGTGTAAAACTTTTCTTTCTGAAATGAGTTAGCCTCATTTCATTTAAATTTCTTTTCATTAGAACAGTGGCTAATGATATTTCTTTCCTTTAAGATGCTGCATGCAGGACTGCCCGAGCTAAACAGCATTCAGGATCTGAAGTATGTGTATGATAACCTCCGTCCTCAGGACTCAGACCTCCAGGCAACAAGTTACTTTACAAGGTAAAACCAGAAACCTTATGTCCTTTAGGCATGAAGCAAAGCTGTTAAATTAAAAATCAAAACAAACAAAATCAGTCAAACAAAAAAACCCAAACAAAAAAAAAAAAAACACAGCAGGTTTTCTGTTCTGTTCAAAGATCGTAATCAGTGAATTTACACAAAAGGTTAATTGTTCTTCACGTTTGCTTTTGAAAAGCCCGTTTCTTATGCACATTATAACCAATTTCCTCAAATTTCTGGAAGAAACAGTTGTACATTTGAGGTGCATTTGTAACAAGCCACTTATTTGTCATCTAGAGGTTTCTTTGCCTTTTATGGTAGAACCACCCTGACTTATATCTTGTCAGTTTTCCTCTCTGCTTTTAAAGCAGCAGCTGCATGCAACAGGATTTGGACTGCATCAGAGGGTTCAACTTACTAGTGGTCTGAGTGAAGACCTGGAATTCCTGCCTTTTAGTCACTTTTCTGTTCTTCTTTTGACCTGTGTTGCCTCAGGCAAGTTACTTTTCCTGTTAGCCACAGTTTCTTCATCTGCAAAATGATACTGATTCTTCCTTTTAAGCACTAAACAGACCTTGTGTGAATATAGGTATGTTCAAAGCTTGATTTGTGTAGGATAATGAAACTTTTCGCTTGTCTGTGATAATAACTGTGGATTATTGATGAGAAGCTGCAGATGATGTGTATGAAATCAGTTTCAGGCCAGGCCTATGCGTTACATATAATTTCAACTGTTGATGTGGATGGAGGCAGTAGAGACTGTCTGGATTTGGAAACTCACTTTTCCATTCTAAACACAGTACAAGAAAAAAAGCTCCTCATCAGAGCCTGGCCTGTGCAGCACCATCATTTCTCAGGGACAGTGTATGAATTCATGCATCCTGGACACACAGGCAAAGCAAGCGAGACTCTTCTGACCTTCAGTTCTGGTGCAAATGCAGGGCACATACCCAGTTCACAGCGCTGGACTTTGAGTGAAGGGCTCCTTTCAAATTCAGAGCCCTAAAGGAGCCTCCTATAAGGCAGCACTGTTCTTTGTACATGCAAACCGCCCTGAGGCAGGAGCAATCCCCCTACACTTCAATGCAGCCAGAGGGCACATTGCAATGAATAAGTGAGATGAAAGCTTGAGCAGCAGCTGAGCTGTTGGAAGCTTGAACTGGCAGCTGAGCCAGTCTACTTATTATTACAGAGGCCTATATGAAGATTTTGGGTGATTTGAATTGTGTTATTTGCATGTTTCCTTTCTGTGTATTAGAATCAGAAACTAAGGCAGGAAGTTCAGAGAAGGCTGGAACAGAGGCCTAGAGAGTTTAAGGAAGACTCTTCGAAGAAAAAGAGGAATTTCTCAAACAAATTGTTGTTCAATTACTTTACACACAGCAGAGCAAGAAGTTCCTTCTCTTCTAACACTTGTTTTTTCATATGCTTTCACTCTTGCCCCTTAGCAAGATTGTTTTATTTTAAAATTTAATTACAGCTTCACATTTACTGTCAACTCCTACCTTATTCTCTCCTTTAAAATTTTACATATTCCCAAATGACAGACTTCCACTTCAAGTAGGAAACATGCAGTTTCTAATTAAATTGTAAAAGTCTTGGTTCTGTCAAATAGTTTAGATGGTTGTATCTGTCTCTCATGGGTAAAAAACCCAATTTATTTAATTAGTGAAAAAAAGACTAGGATATACATAACAGACAGGGAAATGTGAGTCTTGAGAGTGAAAATTGCATTAGTGTCATGCAAAGCTCAGAGCTAGTGCCCAGTGCTATTCTGGAGGTGGAAAGGATTGGTGTGCATTTCTGTTGAGGAGGACTAAGGTTATAGATAGGGTTAATATCACTGCAGCCTTGCTAAGCTGTAAGAAAAATGATGAAGGCTGGGTTCAGGACAGAGCTATAGCTCCACGATCTTTCTGCTAGTTGGGCAAGGTGGTTGTGGTGTTTTGAGGGCTAGGGTGGAGGAAGTGAGAGACATGAGAATTCGGAGTGGGAATTTGCCTGCAGTCTTTCTCAGCCAAAGCTTGTGGAATAACACCTGGCATTAAGGAGATGTCGTTCAGTGCTGTTTTGGAGGTAGGAAGAGTCAGTGTGCTTTGTTGCCTGGTAGAGGTTCGTATTAGGGTTAGGAAATCCTGTTCAGCCCAGATTGACTATAGGTAGAACTCAGAGGCCAGTATGTCCTTTTTCCCATTAGATATCTTGCTAGGGTTGGTGTTTAAGAAATGAAGGTCTTCAGAGTGGAAATGCCATTCAAGTCCTGCTTACTAACAAAGCTAGTATCATAGTGCAGATCTGTACAGTGCTGTGGACTCTGTTGTTATTTGAAACTGTATTTTCTGCTAAAATTATTTTTGTGAACTCCAGAGCTATTGTTCCAGTTTCCTTTGAAAGGCTGAAGTGTAGATTTGTTATTGTCCACAGAGATTATTATATCACATAGAAAAGTCAGTTATTGCTAAAGTTCGTATTTTACGCTTTAATACTCATAGTGTGTGTTTCTATTATATATGCTATTTTGCAAGACGAAAGTCTCTTATCATTAGCTCATGAATTTCCATGGATCTCATTTCTCTTTGAGCGTTTTTTTTTGTTCTAATGTCTATTCATGTTTGAACATAATTTATGTTAATTCACTGCATCTATTAACTAACATTTCTACATGTTTAAACATAGGTAGGACATCAGGCTTCATGTTTAGTAATATTTTAACTTCTGGAAAGTGTATCCAGGTGCTTTTCAAAATAAAATTGTTAAATATATAATATAAATATATATATAAAATATATATAAATTAATTCCTGCCAGTACCTAAAGAGGGCCTACAAAAAAGCTGGCAAGGGGCTTTTTGTAAGAACAAGTAGTGATAGGACAAAGGGGAATGACTTTAAACTAAAAAAGGGTAGATTTAGGTTAGATATTAGGAAGTTCTTTGCCATGAGGGTGATGAGACACTGGCACAGGTTGCCCAGAGAAGCTGTGGCTGCCCCATCTCTGGCAGTGTTCAAGGCCACATTGAAGGGGGCTTTGAGCAACCAGGTCTAGTGGAAGGTGTCCCTGCCCATGGCAGGGGTTGGAACTAAGTGATCTTTAAGTTCTTCTCCAACCCAAACCATTCTTTGATTCTATGATAAAGACTTTGGGAAGGCCTGATAGCCGGAACTTATCCCTCTGTAAAAGCATTTTCTGACCTGCACCCAGAAATATTGAGATTTTTGTGAGCTTTACCTATATCATCTTTATTCCTATGGTTTAGAGAAAAAAATTCTGTACCTCCTTGTTATACAAGATGTCGAGGTGAGAAAAAATACAGTTACACGCTTCTCATGATCACTCAGTAGCTGGTCACTCTGTAGCTTATTCCTGTATCTACTTTTCAAGCTGTCCTTACAAAGCCAAGGAGATTGAAACTTCTGGTTACTAGCATAACTTCCAGTAGCTCCCAAATCCTTTGCAATTTGTAGCTCCTTTTTCTCCATAATTCCAAAACCACTTTATTGTTTTTAAAATGTTCTGGACAAGGAGCGTGGCCATTGGAATGTTAAACACTGCCAACAGGAAGTTATTTCTTGTCCTAAGCACAAGGTAGTTATTGTAATCTTTCAGATTCAGTCATGCACTATATCTGCTGTAAACCCCAATCTTCTGCTAGCGGAAATACAAGTACAGTATTTGTCTGTGTTTCTGTAGGAATAGTTTGCCTTTAGGAATTGTCTGAGTTTGGTTTGCGCAATAATACTGACATTGACTCTACTGTTGTTTAAAAATAACATGAAATGATAAACTATGTCACAAACATTCCTGGCAAAACAACGTTAATTTGTTCTTTGCCGTCACCTTTTCAGCCAACAGAATAACGCTACTGGAGTTTGAACTGTAACGTACTGACCCCTTTCAGGATTGTAGAGTGTTCTCTGTTTTACCAAATTCCTTTACTCTCATTCTTGATTTAAGGCATGTTCAACAGTCTGTGGTCTCATTTGTGTACTGTGTTCTTCTCACATAGGGTCAGTTCACTGTTATGAGCTGACAAGCAGCAGTGTTAAGCCTCACAGCTTACAGCCTTCTGGAAGGGCGCGCCCTCAGATCATAGATAAACAATGCACCAATTGAGAGTTAAACAAGAGTTCCTGTGTTTGCTTGTCATTTCTGTGCACCTAGTGCCAAATGAAACGTTGTCTCTCCAGCATCTGCCCTGAACTCAGTCTGATCCTTGAAACTCAGTTTGATCCTTTCCCCTCCCTCCTTTCCTCTTCCCCTGACAACACAGTTTCACCAGAAACTGAAAACCCATCTTACCTCTGGATATAAATTTCTTCTTTGTTTTCTGCAGATGTCTTCAAATGTCAGCATGGTGTGTCATGCTGGCTGACATTTTGAATGTGCCTGTAAAGGGATGTATGTTTAGAATTATTTTTAAGGGATTAAAGTTAGTCTAATGCAATGAATAAAGGTGATTTCAAATGACTGCAGTATGCAGTCTAACCCACTCATAGAAACCTATGAATAAGAGATGTACAGTTGATCCGACAATTACTAGAGAAGCACCATTGCATATTAGGAGATGTCCCTGCCCATGGCAGGAGGGTGAGAACTGGGTGATCTTAAGGTCCTTCCCAACCCTAACCATTCTATGATTCTATGATCTTCAACAGCCTGATTGAGGGGTGTGCTGTGTGGGTCAGCTGCTGCTTTTACCTACTCATTTACAGAACTATTTGATAGGTGTCTGTCATTGCCCTGGTCAGGCATATCCACAGTGCAAATCACAAATGCCAGCAGTTGCAAAACTGGACAATTCACAGTAACTCCTTTCAAAACATGATGCTACTCTCAAACTGATCAGCCAATACCTGTTTCTCAGGTGGCTGCAGATGCTCCAGCAAGAAATCTCTGGAACAGCTGAAACACCACTGAAAGCTAGTGACTTCTGAAAGGGCAGAGGCAAAACTACAGTACTAAAATTTCTTTCAGTGGCATTCAAGTAATTTGTGAAGATATTAGTATATGTGCCTCGAAGGAACAGAAGGCAGACTTCCTCCTTGAATTTATGTTGTTTGAGGCATTCACGCTGTTGTACAAATCCTACATGCCACCAGATCAGGGGAAAAGAATGTCTTCAGTCCTGGGAGAGGCACATAGGAGCACTGGTAGGGAAACTGGACTGGAAGATGTGCTTCAGGAGAGTAGCTGATGTACTCAGCCCATGGGATCAGAATTAGTCTGATGCCATCAGGAACAATAAAGAAAATTACTCTGAAACTTGGGGTGAATATTTATTCTTGTGTATATACCAAGACTAAGATCTGGATAACTAGTCAGTAATAATGAGTGTATGTGTTCTTAAAAGGCTATGGAGAGAGGTTGATGTGTCCAAAAAGATCTAAGCACCAGCCCTCTGGATGCCTGTCCCATAAGAATGTCTAATTCCTAAAAATCAAGGCACCAACTATCACTAGTCATTCTTGAAATTGCTAGCCAGTCTTTTAATACATCTATGTTTACACAAGCAGACAGCCAGTCTGTGTGTGTTTTACCTGATGCTGTAATTTGACAGTCCTGTAGAAAGACTGTGAGGCAAATCTGAAACTCAAAGTCACTTCAGCAGGTGGAAAGTGGAAAGTCATTACTTTTCAATAATCTGGATATTTAACTCACTGTTCTGAGAAATAGGTCAGGAGCCAATCTATGTAGTAAACAGATACTGTCATGTGAAAAAAAAAAATACTTTTTCTGCCTGAAAACTGCATGTTAGAAATGTTGTTCATAATCAATATTACTTTAGTTAATGGCAGTTTTCTGTCCTCCTGATTAAGCTGTGCTTTTGATGCCCTTCGTACAGCTTGCTTTAGTTTTTCCATCTCCCACCATTAAGCTCTAATTCTCTAAGCGGCTTGGGCTAGCAGGCTCTAAAATAACTGAAAAACTGGGATGGTAAAGGCCTAGGGAGCAAGAGCATCTCAGCAACAAATTCCCATGACCTTACCAACTTCTTCTCCTGTAGCTAAATTTAATGTCGCTGTAGAGAAAAGAAGGTGTTTGGGGATCTTGGAGAGTTCAAGGAGAAAGTTCCACCACTGATCCGTAGGACGAACTTTAAAAACACAAGCAGGAAGGGTAATCAGTTACCACAATCATAGAATCATAGAATAGTTAGGGTTGGAAAGGACCATAAGGTCATTGAGTTCTAACCCCCCTGCCATGGGCAGGGACACCTCCCACTAAACCATGCCACCCAAGGCTCTGTCCAACCCAGCCTTGAACACCACCAGCAATGGAGCATTCACAACTTCCCTGGGCAACCCATTCCAGGGCCTCACCACCCTTACAGTAAAGAATTTCTTCCTCATATCCAGTCAAAACTTCCCCTGGTTAAGTTTGAACCATTACCCCTTGTCCTCTCACTACAGTCCCTAATGAAGAGTCCCTCCCCAGCATCCCTAGAGGCCCCCTTCAGGTATTGGAAGGCTGCTATGAGGTCTCCAAGCAGCCTTCTCTTCTCCAGGCTGAAGAGCCCCAACTTTCTCAGCCTATCTTCATACGGGAGGTGCTTCAGTCCCCTGATCATCCTCATGGCCCTCCTCTGGGCTTGTTGCAACAGTTCCATGTCCTTTTTATGTTGAGGACACCAGAACTGCACACAATACTCCAAGTGAGATCTCACAAGAGCAGAGTAGAGGGGCAGGAGCACCTCCGTCGACCTGCTGGTCACACTCCTTTTGATGCAGCTCAGGATACAGTTGTCTTTCTGGGCTGCGAGCGCACACTGCTGGCTCATGTTCATTTTCTCATCGACCAACACCCCCAAGTCCTTCTCCGCAGGGCTGCTCTGAATCTCTTCCCTGCCCAACCCGTAGCTGTGCCTGGGGTTGCTCCGACCCAGGTGTAGGACCTTGCACTTGTCATGGTTAAACTTCATCAGGTTGGCATCAGCCCACCTCACAAGTGTGTCAAGGTCCCTCTGGATGACTATCAACCGAACCACACAGCTTGGTGTCATCGGCAAACTTGCTGAGGGTGCACTCAATCTCACTGTCCATGTCACTGACAAATATGTTGAACAAGACAGGTCCCAACACTGATCTCTGAGGGACACCACTTGTTACTGGTCTCCAGCTGAACATTGAGCCATTGAGCACAAGTCTTTGCATGCGGCCATCCAGCCAGTTCTTTATCCACCGAGTGGTCCACCTATCAAATTGATGTCTCTCCAACTTAGAGACAAGGATGTTGTGTGAGACAGTGTGAAACACTTTGCACAAGTCCAGGTAGATGACATCAACTGCTCTGCCCCTGTCCATCAGTTCTGTAGCTCCATCATAGAAGGCGACCAGATTGGTCAGGCAGGATTTCCCCTTAGTGAAGCCATGCTAGCTGTCACCAAGCACCTTGTTGGTTTTCATGTGCCTCAGCATGCCTTCCAGGAGAATCTGCTCCAAGATTTTGCCAGGCACAGGGTGAGGCTGACAATGTGATAAACTGAGTCAGTGAACTAATCCATGCCAAAAATAAACTGCAAAATTAAAAAAGAAAAGACACATGGGTTTGATGTACCCCACTGGTCCACACATAGTTAGCAACCAGCTTTTTGGAGGCTGTGGAAAGAGGGTTTCCTTAAGCCAGTTTGCCTTGAAGGTAAGTGCAGAGAACAATAATAGAGTTGTTCTACCTCACTGTTAAGACATGCTCTGAGATGTCAACAGAATAGCAAAGAGGCCTTTTCAATTCTTCGTTGATAACAGGACATAAGGATTGCTTAGTGTTTTCTATTCTAACATAGAGGACAACATACAGAGAAAACAGAATAACAAGAGAGGGAGAAAACAACCTATACTTCTGTTTTTATTTCATTGAAAATGTAATCATTAAATTAACTCACAGGGAAAATCTGCAGCAATGACAACAAAAGCCTCTTTTTAGGTTTTAAGTATGTCATTACCAATCTGGGTGTTAAAAGTATTTTAGAAGCTTAATGGACCCATGAAAAAAATAGTGGTATTCTGATATCAGCTGCTTTGCACAGTGATAACTTCTGAATTAATATTAGTTTATAAGCTGAGGCCTGCTTTATGCAAATTCAAATGCACTGTATTTAGCTACAAAGTTAACATGCCTCTTATAGGAATTGTGCAAATTCCCTATCTGCTTTGCTGTAATGCAGCCCAGTTGCAGATTCTATAGCCTAAATCATGTCTTAGTGACTTAGGAAGTGTTTAAACTAAGCATGAAATTAAATACATAGGAGAAAGTTCACCACAGATGCAACCTAATTAGTCAACACTGAATTGATTTTGTACTAATATTTTGAAATGAGATTTGTTTTCTTGTTTTCCGTTTGAGTGTTAATTTCTGTCATTTATTAAATAGTCTCTTCGTTTGTGTTTCTGGAGAATGTAATAATTAAGATAATTAATGGAATCAATTCAAAGATACCTTTCCTCCTGTTACATTAAGAAAAACACATACATCTTTCCTCAGTTTGGTATGCCTAATTGGTGTATGATAAATTCACACAGTATTTTGAATGAGATCTCAAGTGGGGGGAGAGGAAGGAGGCAGGCTGGGGAGCTGTCTGCAGGTTGAATGTTCTTTTAGGTACAGTTGCATCTATGAAGCTGCAGATTTTAGCCAGAACATCTGAGATCATTAAAATTAGGCTAATGTGATGAATGGAGTTGATTTCAATTGATTACAGTAAGCAATCCAACCCATTCACAGAAAACCATGAATAAGAATTTGATTTAAAATGACAGGTGAATTATTTGCTCAGCTTTGAACAGGGGTTGATGAAGGTGGCTAAGGGGATTGTCAGCCTTGCAAGCTAGTTAGATACAGTCCAAAACTGGATGAGAAAAAAAATAAAAACAAAAACCTCTAACAATTTGGTAAAGGTTTGCTGCCATATGGCCTGAAACTAGTGGGCTGTTTTTCTTTAACATCAGAATCTATCCAGAATATCTTCTGAGAGCTGTAGAAATAAGCAGGGAAACAGAAAAAAAGTTAGCATCACAGTTAAATAGATCTTAAGCAGCAATTGAATTCAGGAGGGCAAGTGTTTTCTAATGAGTGCTGCATCTTACTCTTCAAAGACCAGTGATTATCTTCCAGTGCTATTTCTTGACATCGCTTTGATGTTAAAATGCATTTGCAGTACATATCTACATGTGTATCTAGTTATTTTTTATCTATTGTGTCTTTTCTGATGAAAGATTTTAAAACTCCAGGAAATGAGAAGTGTGTTCTGGCACCCCTTGCACAGGGGTGAGATGGGGGATAGATTGGGGGAGAATATTTCTCTCTTCTGTTTTTTTCATCAGAAGTAGCTCCACAGGGATAGAGCATTTAAGAACTGGGTAGAGGATTAACAGCACATCATGCACAGCTAAATTGGAAATTAGATGCAAGAGCCTTGCACAGGCACATGTAAGTCCATGTGAGGTTAGTGGTAGAGAGCTCTCTCCTACCTGTCAAAGTGAACACATGTTGTTCTGCCCTGGAACTCCTCAAAACACATATGGAAATGTTCTGTCTGCATCTGTTGTCCGAAAGAAGGCTGTTGGTATCCAGCTTATGAAGAATAACTACCCCAGCGTAAGCCATGAGACAGTCTATGGCAAGAGAACTGCTTTAAGCAGTAGAGTTCAAAAGCTAGGTATGCTGTACTGCTGCAAATAGTGATGACTGGCATGTACGGGGGTACATGTTTGTGTGAGGTAGGTTTCAGAATTTAGTTTTTTTTGGTTCTTGCATCCCAGGAAACCGAGGATCAAGAAATGGAAACAAAATATCCATAAATAATGCCTCTTTTGTTTGTATGTCTTTCAGGAAAATAAAGGAAAGTTTGGAGTGCTTTCCTGTTAAACTCAATAACTTGATCCACACACTTGTACAGATGTCAGTGACGGGCTCTGCAAAGCCTCCAGCTCCAGAGACTGTCCCCCAGGAGTGGATGATGTTGAATGCAGAGAAGTCAATTGCAAGAGCTACCATTTTGGGGTTCAACAAAAAGTCTGACCCTGTATGTATTATATTCTTTGCTTGTCCTCATTTGCCTTGGTCTTTAACGACTCTACTGTGAGCTTATATACTTCCCTTCCTCCTTTATAGAAGATGTGCTTGTGCCATGTTAAAAGGATCACAGGATGAACAGCAGTGCCATAAGCAATGATCTACAGGAGAAAAAGAACACCAGGCAGTTAGCTATTAGCAGGGAGCCATTAAGGAGAGCAGTTCATGCCCTATAGTGAAAAATAAATCAAGAGCTAATTAAAGCATCCAGAAGGAAAGCATGGCACAAAATTAGGAAGCCTAATAGAAATAGGAGGCTGTTATGCGATGCTTTAATGGTGCACTATTAGTTTTCACACACTGCAGCGATCTTTCAGTGTTTGAGTTGTATGCTATCCAGGCAAGTTTCTCTTTCTATGCAGCAAAGACTATAAATTACAAACTAAATTCTCTGGAACTTGGCAGTATATTAAAGAAAGGTTTTTCTTTGTTAAAATCACCTTGTATTTTCTCATGTACATTTTTTTTAATGTCCCTCTCTGATCATTTCTCTTTTTGGTCTCTTCTTTTTCCCCAATACAGCTATACCTCGTCCAGGTGGTACAGACCTGCAATGTGGTCACTTTTGTGGAAAAATCATTTGACCAGTTCTCCAAACTTCACAGCCATCTCCAGAAGCAATTTCCATCATGTGCCCTCCCAGAGTAAGGCAGCATATTAGGGAATGTTATTCTGCTATTTAGTGCTTCTCCCTGTGAACAGATAAAAATGCGATAAATGTACAGCAGGCATATTTTTAGAAACACAAAGGGAATGTGACATATTCTATCAAGCCTTCTATTCAGTCCCAGAAGAAACTGAATCATAGGCCATTGTGACAGTCTAACTTTTATATATTTTATTGTTCTTTTTTTAATGGGAGGAGAAGGGGGGAAACAGCTTGTGCCTGACACAGCTGTTCCTGAAATAAAAAGGTAAGTGGTATTGACTTCATTAAAGGGCAGTAGGGCTTCTAATAGTTTTTATTTTCTGCATGATGTCAATCAAAACTCATAACAAAATCTGTATATTAAAACAGTGTAGGATGTTCACAGTGGGTTGGAACAGAAACAAGCCACAAACGAGTCTCTGACAGTGGCAGGCGTGATCAAAAAGAGGCATGTACTCCCCAGCTGAGAAATATGCAATAATCTTAAACACTGTCATGGCCCCAAACCCCGATACTTCATGCTTCGCATAATTCAGTTTAATATCTCTTGAAAAATATGCTATCATTAGTTGTAATAATTCTGCATGTTGCGTTTTAGCCATGTGCATATCTATTCCTGCTTTTCATATTCTGAGACTTATTTCTTCACAGTTTCCTGAGACAGCGAGTCTCACAGTTTATTTCTGTCTTACGTAAAACAGCTTTGCCTTATGTAATGACTGCCCCCAGCTTTGGTAATAGAAGTGGAGTTATATGTTCTACAAATATCATATACATTTTACTGCATAGACCATTGAGAACAAAGTAGTCCTCTCTTAAACAGTCATGCGGTCTTACCTGATACAAGGCCCTCTTCAAGCTGAATCTACAATAAAACATAAAGCTGCCCAAGAGGACAAGCAGTTTACTTGAACCAAGCTGAGATTCAAGTGGCCGACCAATCTGGTGACCTTCTATGAAGGGGCTATGGAACTGATGGACAGGGGCAGAGCAGTTGATGTCATCTACCTGGACTTGTGTAAAGCCTTTGACACTGTCTCACATGACATCCTTCTCTCTAAGTTGGAGAGACATCAATATGATAGGTGGACCACTCGGTGGATAAAGAACTGGCTGGATGGCAGCACGCAAAGAGTAGTGCTCAGTGGCTCAATGTCCAGCTGGAGACCAGTAACGACTGGTGTCCCCCAGGGATCGGTGTTGGGACCGGTCTTGTTCAACATCTTTGTGGGTGACATGGACAGTGGGATTGAATGCGCCCTCAGCAAGTTTGCCGATGACACCAAGCTGTGTGGTTCGGTTGATAAGTTGGAGGGAAGGAATGCCATCCAGAGGGACCTTGACACGCTTGTGAGGTGGGCTGATGCCAGCTTGATGAGGTTTAACCATGCTAAGTGCAAGGTCCTCCACCTGGGTCGGAGCAATGCCAGGCACAGCTACAGGTTGAGCGGGGAGGAGATTCAGAGCAGCCCTGTGGAGAAGGACTTGGGGGTGTGGGTTGATGAGAAAATGAGCATGAGCGGGCAGTGTGCGCTTGCAGCCCAGAAAGCCAACCGTATCCTGGGCTGCATCAAAAGGAGTGTGACCAGCAGGTCGACGGAGGTGCTCCTGCCCCTTTACTCTGCTCTCGTGAGACCTCACTTGGAGTATTGTGTGCAGTTCTGGTGTCCTCAACATAAAAAGGACATGGAACTGTTAGAACAAGTGCAGAGGAGGGCCACGAGGATGATCAGGGGACTGGAGCACCTCTCGTATGAAGATAGGCTGAGAAAACTGGGGCTGTTCAGCCTGGAGAAGAGAAGGCTGCGTGGAGACCTCATAGCAGCCTTCCAATACCTGAAGGGGGCCTCTAGGGATGCTGGGGAGGGACTCTTCATTAGGGACTGTGGTGAGAGGACAAGGGGTAATGGGTTTAAACTTAAACAGGGGAGGTTTAGATTGGATCTGAGGAAGAAATTCTTTACTGTGAGGGTGGTGAGGCCCTGGAATGGGTTGCCCAGGGAAGTTGTGGATGCTTCATCCCTGGCGGCGTTCAAGGTGGGGTTGGACATAGCCTTGGATGGCATGGTTTAGTGGGAGGTGTCCCTGCCCATGGCAGGGGGTTGGAACTCGATGATCTTGAGGTCCTTTCCAACCCTTACTATTCTATGATTCTATGATTCTATGATAGGCTTGAAAAATAGAAAGGTCTTTGAGGTTTGACCTGAAGTAAATAGCCACAAGCAATATGGTTTTGACTTAAAAAATAAAGTCCACAAAATTCAGATCCAAATTTGATATACCCCCAGGCTTGTGAGAGGCATCCACATAAATGGTTTCAAGTTAGTTAATTCTAGAGGATCTTTTTCCTACCTGAGGGGGATTTTAATTGTCTTCAATTTGACTTCTTATGACTGGCTCACATGAAATGTTTTGAAGCAGCTGGAGAGAATTGTAATGTCAGTAAACACTGGAAGTGCTAGAACCATGGGTTTGATTTGGAGATATTTGCATGCTAACTATTAAGTTATAAAATAAGATGCTTAACAAGTGACTATTTATGATTTTTGTCCTGTGGTGAGAAAGCCCTTTGAAGGAAAATATATTTCTTTTTAGAAACACATAAATCTCAGAAACCCTGTAGTGAATTTGAAGATTAGTACCAGCCATTTTTCAGATGAACCTACCTCTAATAAAATCCCTCACAACATCTGCACTGCAAAAGAGAGTTCCAGAACTTACAGAGGGTTAATCTGAGTATACCAAAGATGTGTCTAAGAACTCCAGAGCTTTAATGCTACAATTCAGTCCCAGCAGTAACCTGTCACTGTGTGATCTTTCCCCAAGACTGTGTTAAAGTAATTCATTTTATGATGTTTCTTTATATGTATGTTCTTTAATTTTAAAGTTTTAATTTGTTTTCTAACAGAATTTTGTCAGCTTGAGGCTTTTCATGTATTCCAGTTTTTATTCTAATAATAAAGAAATTATTACTTTATAAGAAGTTATTACTGAAACTGCCATACCACATCAGAATATTTGCCTGTATTGCAAAACTCCAGCTCTGGACAATGCCAGATACTTCAAAGGAAGGAAAAAGTCTTGTTCCATAATGCAGCCACAAGAGCAGTTTGAAGATGTATGATTTAAAAGGAAAATGGCTAATATTACTAGAAGAATTAGAACTGCTAGAAGAAATTATTTAGCTACTGCTTTGTATTGATTCATGAAATTGTATTTTTTCATGTCTCATTGGGAGGAGACATCTCATTATCATGCAATGTAAGTCTACTTCATACAAGTACTAAATGCTGGCTATATCTCAAGAAACTGATGTCAAAAGCTCGGAGTTCTGTGTCTGAAATTTTGCTATTGAGGTGTAAACATTCAGCCCATTTTTATAAGTCAAACCACAGCTGCCCCAAGCAAGCCCTTGCACTTTAGCACCTTCCCTCGTATTTGGTTTCAGACAGAGTATTAATTGTGTTCAATTATTGTTTTTTTAAAGCCAAAAGTCTTTTCACCCAATGAAGCATTTAAGTGACATAATTTACTTATTAGCTTGATGAATACAGGATGTTCTTCAAGCCACTAAGTAGGAAATGGAATCCGCTATGCAGGATGACTGTGTGTGGTGCAAGTTTGTACTTTTATGATCTATTTAAGGTAGATACAAAGCTCAAAGTCATCTTGGGAAGTTAACCTTTTCTGACATAAATCTGTTCACAAGTGCAAAGTCAGTTTCAGTCAAAGGCACAATTCAGCAAAAGCATGAAGGCCTTTTAAAGAAGGTTCATATTGTCCTTCATTGCAGCAAAGTTATTGGTGCTGTCAAGCCATGGTTTCTCTGTCCTCTGTTTGGCCACTGTGCTAAGGTTGCATCTTCTGAGGGCCTACATTTTACAGCTAGAGTCCTCTCTTTGTGTTATACAGATTAATTAACTTTAAGCTGCTTCCAAACAGATCCTCTCTTCCATCTTCTGAAAGAAGTCCTTTTTGTGCCCCAGAGGAACCCAGAACATTCACAGGCTATCTATGTGTGCCAAATGAACTGGGCTCTATTTTTATCTGTGCAGCTCATATATGTCATGGTCCTGGGTCATATCACTTCCCCCCCCACCATTACGTGTCCTGCCACTGTAATTTTGTTAGGCAAGAATTGCCTCTTAATATTCATTTGTACAGTGCTTAACTGTGCCCTGATCTTTCACTGCTATAGGCAAAAATAATCGAGAGGTCATACATGCATACAATATGCTGCTGTCATCCTGTCCCCTTGCTTTTTTAATTGTAAAATACATTGCAGTTCTTGTGCACGGTATTACACAGCTGCCTTTCAAAAGACTGGCCAAGTGTCTCTTTTCAGTATATTGCATGCTACAAGGCTCTTTTAGTCATTTGTCTGAAGCCCCCAGAGATCTCTTGAGATCAAGTGAATAAACAAGGTTGTAAACAAGACATGGTTGACTATGTACAGTAGTGGTGTAACATGGAATCCACCTAGATAAAAACTTCCACCTTTCCATTTCACACAAGAGTAGAGAACATAAAGCATAGTATCAGTTATGAATCCCAGTATAACCAACCCGTATCACAAAACCCATTACATGTAATTTAGCACTGATAACTTTTCTAATGGTACTTCAACCTGAGAGAAATGCTTCTCTCCAGGACAAGCTTAATATACATTGATTATGTGTATTTTTAAAAATCTAACCTTTTGTTGGGGCTGTTCAGCCTGGAGAAGAGAAGGCTGCGTGGAGACCTCATAGCAGTCTTCCAGTATCTGAAGGGGGCCTACAAGGATGTTGGGGAAGGACTTTTCGTTAGGGACTGTAGTGATAGGACAAGGGGTAATGGGTTTAAATTTAAATAGGGTAAGTTTAGGTTAGATATAAGGGAGAAGTTCTTAACTGTGAGGGTGGTGAGGCACTTAAATGGGTTGCCCGCTGAAGTTGTGAATGCCCCAGTGTTCAAGGCCAGGCTGAACAGAGCCTTGGGCAACATGGTCTACTGTGAGTTTCCCCTGCCCATGGCAGGGGGGTTGGAACTAGATGATCTTAAGGTCCTTTCCAACCCAAACCATTTTATGATTTCTATGATTCTGTATGGAAGCAAGCAGCAAGTAAAATGCAAAAACATAATTAAAGTAAAAAAAAATAAAAAAAGTGAGGTTTTGACATTGTCAATCACCAAAGCCTTTGAAAATTGACATAAGGCTCTTCTATGATTATGTGGTTTATTAACTAACCTGAAATGAAATTAATCTTAATGAAATTCAGCAAGAACATTATTATTATTATTATTATTGCTTTTGTTGGGATTGATTTTGATTTTGTGAAAATCATTTGTTTTCATATATTGTTTTTATTATACTAGCTTCTGAAATTACATATTGGACCAGGGACCTGCTCAGAAAAACTTATCCATACTCTAAATAGTTGAGGTAAAAAAGCAAGCAATGACATATTCATAAAATGTCACATTATTGCTGTAAGGCTTTGGTATTCGATATTCTATGGTAAGGGTTTGCATAGCCTGAGTCCTGGGCAGAGATTAGAGATCTCTTGTGCTGTGCATGGTGCAAAAAATGGGGAGGGTAGTGGTTTCCTGAGATCATAAAAGGCCAATTATTTAGAGGTATTAAATGCTATGACATGCAAATAAGTGCCTTTTTGGGGTTTTGAATATTTTTTTAATTAATGATTTGGACAGAAAAAATGATACAGTATGAAACAGAATATCAACAAATTATTGGAAGAACCAGAGGGTAAACAGTCCTCTGGACACTGTACATGTCCCCTGCCCTACCTGCAAAATCTCTTAGAAATTGTTAGCTTAATTAAGTAGAGCTGGAAATACTTATAGCAAATACAGTACAAGAGTTATACTTAACAATATTCTTCTTTTGCAGGTTTCCCTACTCGTGGCATTTGCCTATTACAGATCTTGAACATAAAAGAGTGAAGGATTTGAATCTCTATCTGAAGCAGCTATTAAGGGGACCCAGGAAACTGGCTAATGTGAGTACTTGTTGTATTTATTTTATTTGAATTTGACTTTTAGTAGCATTCTACCAAAAGATTCAGGAAGCTTTCAGTGGCCTCATTTGAAGAAAAAAAGTGAAAATTCACATAAATGACATATGTTCTAATGCAGCTGTTTTGAGGTGGAGCCATTGTAGCATTCATCAGGACATAAGACAAAGACAAGAGTGACTGAAGAATTGTTTATTAGACCTGGCAGGGCATTTTTCAGAAAAATTTCTCTTCTTTTGCTGCCATTCAAAAGTAGTGATTCACTGAATTTCTGACAGTAAAGGAGTAGGTTCTGGTGAATGTAATGTCTAAAATAAGAGTAAGTTTTGAAATATTGAAAAGTCTGATTTTGACAGTTTTAAAATGAAAAATTCCATTCTTTCAGCCCAGAAATACCCTTCATTTCAAAATTTAGTTAACATGGAGAAGAAATTGTATTGCAAACATAAGACCAAAATCAGAATATTTCAATATTATCCGAATGATACATTGTGTTCCCTTAACATTGGTGTTTTCTCTTTTTTTATTCTTTATTGTTTTCTGAGATTTGATGGACTCCTCCTGTTTCAAAATGGAAAGTTGAAAGGGTATCAAACACTGACTCTTCATTTCCTGGCCCAGGACAAAGCCTTATGCACCTCAGCATCATAAACGCCAGGCCCAAGAGCAACTAACAGGTGCCATACAACCCAGGAGGATGTTAAGTCATTACGCTGCATCATTTTGGAAATTACTGAGAATGACAGGAGGATCTGAGAGAAAAGAGCATTTTCCAGCAACCAGCCATTGTCAGGAAAGCTGTCAGATAGGCATTAAAAAAACCCAGTGTTTTACATTAGGTCCTAGGCTTACACAGAGGCAGGTAATTTCAACGGAGCCAAGGCACAAAGCTCATGCATTGGCCCTGCTCTGTCACTGTTGGCATGTTAGCAGAGCTTGGGCCTCTGCCAGGTGAGCCATGTCATGTCCCATGGCCTCAGGGCCATAGCATAAACTGGGACTGGTTTGGTTTAATAGCGTAAACAGTCTGGGATGCCAAAAGAGGGTATGACAGCATGGTCTTTCTCCATAATTTCAAACATCTTGCAGGAGAAGAAAAATGTTTACTGCCTAACTATATAAATTTCCCATCTGTGACTGGGTAATGGAGATTAAAGAGCAAATTGTCCATATGTGAAACAAACAGGAGGGTTTTAATTAATACAGATATAAATTCTGTGCCCTGAGTTGAAATTAAGATTTCCAAAGAGGATAGATAATATCTGTCTCACAGAGTTATAACTAACTTGGTATGGACAGCTGGCTTGGGTGCTTGGCTCCCTTGACTGATCTTGCCAGATACACTGCACAAGCTGGGGTAAATTGTTGTGCAATTTCTATCACTCGCATTAGGGTTGTGGGTTTATTTTACGTTAGCGCCTTTTGGTCACAGCTGAGGAAAAACTGATATAAACCAGTG
This sequence comes from Amazona ochrocephala, assembly GCA_039720435.1. Lineage (NCBI taxonomy): Eukaryota > Metazoa > Chordata > Aves > Psittaciformes > Psittacidae > Amazona > Amazona ochrocephala. The sequence goes on along the minus strand of CM077880.1, from coordinate 66,068,023 downwards.
ACCTAGAAATGAAGGGCTCTGTATCTTCTGCTGTGTGTCTGGGCTGCTGTAAGGTACATGGATTTTCAATTTGGGCCATACAGTGCTGTGTAGAAACCCAATCCACAGCTGAAAAATTAGGCTGCTTAAATCCCTGGGATAATAATAAAAACATTTCCTGGTCACGCGCAGAAGCTCTCTTTCTCCTGCTCCATGGTCTGTGAATGGGCTAGTAATCAGCCAGAGCATGCTGCTTTGCACTGGGCTTCCTAATGCTTTTCTCCTCCCTTTATGGTCCTGCAGGATGCACCCACGTAGCTGTGTAAGTCCTTGCAGCCTGTTGCTGCAGGGATACTGGGACACAACCACAAATAGGGTGTTCAGAGGGATCTGTGGACAGATTTACTGAGCACATACGGTGGTGAAGCTCTCCACCAGCCCAGTGCGGCTACTCAAACATGATGGACTAAGCAGTTGCTGAAAACCATTCTAGTCCAGCCTATAGTGCTGAACCATGAGGAGAAGAAAACAATTTTGTGCAGTTGCACAGCTGCTGGTGTGCTGGACTTGGAGGGCACGATAATGAATGGAGTTAACAAGTAGATTTTTTTTAGCTGTAAGGTGCTGTTGCATGCAGGAAATCGTCTTGTTTGCCATCATGCAGCTAACCTGCAATTCTAGATGATAACCTTTAAAGTTACTGATACCTGACAAACATTGAATCATTATTTTTACTTCAACATGCTTCTCCTGCTGGGAGATAAGAGAAATTTAGAAAATACTGATGTGTTCTGACCCACTTAGAACAAGGAGACCAGTCAGTGGGTTATTTCCTTTGTGTTCCAAACAGAAGGCTTCCTTTTCTACTTTTCTCTTTGGTATGACTCCATTAGAAGTGTCTTGGTGTCCTCGTGGTTTTACTCTGAGCAGAAGGCCAAGCGAGGAGGCTTTCTTGATAAAAATACATACAATTATTTTGTCTCTTTTTGTGCCTCGGACAACTTTGCAGTCAATTTTGCCATTTTTTCTCAAAATGCTAGGGAGCCTGACCTAAAACATTGAGTAAGTTGTTTGTTCTCAAGCATTACCAAACTGACATTCCTATGAAATAGTAAAACTATGTAGGAATAAATAATTAAGTAAGAAATTTGTGAGGAAATGTTGTAAGAGCAGGTGGCTGTAGGACAGGCTTCCCTTTACTCTCTTGACACAGTCATTTCTTTTTGCTGAATTATGCCTGTTGGGTCTTCTAGCTGTATTGTAGCCGTACAGTATGCCGGAGTCTTCTCTGAGATGGAAAGAAAAGCTTTTATTTCACTATAAAATATGCTTGCTGTCACTGTAAGCACATTACCCTGATTGACTACACAGTTTTCAGCTCTGAAAAGGTTTGTCCAGTCCATACAAGGCTGACTACATGCTTGGTTCTACCAATCATAGAATCATAGAATCACAGAATAGTTAGGGTTGGAAAGGACCTCAAGATCATCGAGTTCCAACCCCCCCGCCATGGGCAGGGACACCTCCCACTAAACCATGCCATCCAAGGCTATGTCCAACCCCACCTTGAACGCCGCCAGGGATGAAGCAGTCACAACTTCCCTGGGCAACCCATTCCAGTGCCTCACTCACCACCCTTACAGTAAAGAATTTCTTCCTCATATCCGATCTAAACTTCCCCTGTTTAAGTTTAAACCCATTACCCCTTGTCCTCTCACCACAGTCCCTAATGAAGAGTCCCTCCCCAGCATCCCTATAGGCCCCCTTCAGGTATTGGAAGGCTGCTATGAGGTCTCCACGCAGCCTTCTCTTCTCCAGGCTGAACAGCCCCAATTTTCTCAGCCTATCTTCATACGAGAGGTGCTCCAGTCCCCTGATCATCCTCGTGGCCCTCCTCTGCACTTGTTCTAACAGTTCCATGTCCTTTTTATGTTGAGGACACCAGAACTGCACACAATACTCCAAGTGAGGTCTCACGAGAGCAGAGTAAAGGGGCAGGAGCACCTCCCTCAACCTGCTGGTCACGCTCCTTTTGATGCAGCCCAGGATATGGTTGGCTTTCTGGGCTGCAAGCGCACACTGCCGGCTCATGTTCATTTTTTCATCAACCCACACCCCCAAGTCCTTCTCCTCAGGGCTGCTCTGAATCTCCTCCCCGCTCAACCTGTAGCTGTGCCTGGCATTGCTCCGACCCAGGTGGAGGACCTTGCACTTAGCATGGTTAAACCTCATCAGGTTGGCATCAGCCCACCTCACAAGCGTGTCAAGGTCCCTCTGGATGGCATTCCTTCCCTCCAACTTATCAACCGAACCACACAGCTTGGTGTCATCGGCAAACTTGCTGAGGGCGCACTCAATCCCACTGTCCATGTCACCCACAAAGATGTTGAACAAGACCGGTCCCAACACCGATCCCTGGGGGACAGCACTTGTTACTGGCCTCCAGCTGGACATTGAGCCACTGAGCACTACTCTTTGCGTGCGGCCATCCAGCCAGTTCTTTATCCACCGAGTGGTCCACCTATCAAATTGATGTCTCTCCAACTTAGAAGGATGTCATGTGAGACAGTGTCAAAGGCTTTGCACAAGTCCAGGTAGATGACATCAACTGCTCTGCCCCTGTCCATCAGTTCCGTAGCCCCTTCATAGAAGGCCACCAGATTGGTCAGGCAGGATTTCCCCTTAGTGAAGCCATGCTGGCTGTCACCAACCACCTTGTTGGTTTTCATGCGCCTTTGCATGCCTTCCAGGAGAATCCGCTCCAAGATTTTGCCAGGCACAGAGGTGAGACTGGTCTGTATTTCCCTGGCTCATCCATTTTCCTCTTCTTAAAAATGGGGGTTATATTTCCCTTTTTCCAGTCATTGGGAACTTCACCTGACTGCCATGATTTTTCAAATATGGTGGACAGTGGCTTAGCAACTTCATTTGCCAGGTCCTTCAGGACCCGTGGATGGATTTCATCCGGTCCCATGGACTTGTATACATTCAGGTTCCTAAGATGGTCTTGAACCAGATCCTGTCCTACAGTGGGCCCAGGGTCTTCATTCTCACTGTCCCTGCATCTGCCTTCCAAGACTTGGGTGGTGTGGTCAGAGCATTTGCCAGTGAAGACTGAGACAAAGAAGTCATTAAGAACCTCAGCCTTCTCCAAATCCAGGGTAGCCAGTTCTCCCGATAACTTCTGGAGAGGGCCCACATTGTCCCTAACCTGTCTTTTATTTGCAATATAGCTACAAAATCCCTTCCTGTTATCCTTAACATCCCTAGCCAATTTTAATTCTAAGTGGGCCTTAGCTTTCCTAACCTGGTCCCTAGCTTCCCCAACAACATCCCTGTGTTCTTCCCAGGCCGCCTGACCTTGCTTCCACCTTTTATAAGCCTCTTTTTTCCTTTGAATTTTCCTCAGCAGCTCCTTATCCATCCAAGGAGGTCTCCTGGCCCTCCTGCTGAACTTCCTTCTAGTAGGGATGCATCGCTCCTGAGCTTGCAGCAGGTGATCCTTGAATATCAACCAACAGTCTTGGGCCCCCCTGCCCTCTAGGGCTGTATCCCATGGAACCTTACTGAGCAGGTTCCTGAAGAGGCCAAAGTCTGCTCTCTTGAAGTCCAGGGCAGTGAGCTTGCTGCATGCTCTTCTCACTGTCCTGAGGATCTCAAACTCGACCATCTCATGATCGCTGCAATCAAGGCTGCCCTGGAGCATCACATTCCCAACCAGCCCTTCCCTGTTGGTGAGGACGAGGTCAAGCATGGCACCTCTCCTTGTCGGCTCCTCTATTACTTGCAGAAGGAAGTTGTCTTCCACACAATCGAGGAACCTTCTGGATTGCTTGTGCCGGGCCGTACCATCCCTCCAACAGATATCAGGGTGGTTGAAGTCTCCCATGAGAACAAGGGCCTGTAAGCGTGAAGCTGCACCTATCTGCCTATGGAGCGCTTCGTCCAGCAAGTCCCCTTGGTCAGGCAGTCTGTAACAGATCCCCATAATAATGTCACCCATCGCTGTTCTCCCTTTAACCCTGACCCACAAACTCTCTGTCGACTGTTCACCTGTCCCCAGACAGAGTTCCATACTCTCTAGCCTATGCCTAATATAAATAGCAACTCCCCCTCCCCGTCTGTCGGGCCTGTCTTTCCTAAAGAGTCGGTAACCTTCCATTCCAACACTCCAGTCATAGGAGCCATCCCACCATGTTTCTGTGATGCCTATGATATCATACCCACGTAGACGTGCACACATCTCTAATTCCTCTTGTTTGTTCCCCATGCTACGGGCATTTGTATGGAGGCATTTGAGCTAAGCTCCAGTTGAAGCTGGCTCATTAGCTGGAGCAGCTGGAATATCTCTACATTGCTCTGAACATTTACTGTAGATGCTGCCAACCGACTGGGTGTGTTGGGATGGAATGATGCCCCCCTCCCCCAACACATCTAGTTTAAAGCATCCTTGACCAGTCTGGCAAGCCTCCTACCAAATCCACTCTTCCCCTTCTTTGTCAGACCAGCTCCACCAGCCCCCAGTAGACCTGGCCTACTAAATTGTGTCCCATGTTCAAGGTACCCAAACCCCTGACTATAGCACCACCCTTCTAACCATTTATTAACCTGCCCAATCCTCCTAGCCTTTTCAAGGTCCTGCCCTGTATCCTGGAGAATTGACGAAAAGACAATCTGAGCTCCAGAGCCCCTAACCACCTCTCCCAGAGCCCTGTAGTCCTTCTTTATGGTCTCCGGGCTACTGCTATCTATATCAGTAGCATCCACATGTATTACCAGGAGTGGGTAATAGTCAGTGGGACCGACTAGAGCAGGCAGCTTCTTGGCCACATCCCTGATCCGAGCCCCTGGTAGGCAACACACCTCCCTTGAGGCTGGGTCAGGCCGGCAGATGGGTGCCTCTGTGCCTTGCAGATTAGAGTCCCCGACTACTACGGCCCACCGCTTTTTCCTGGCAGCACCAGTAGTGACCTTCTTTACCAGTGCACCAGCTGGTTGCGCCTGGTGGGAGCGCTGTTGCTCATCAGCCCCCTGCAGGACAGCAAAGCGGTTCTGGGTGGGGACAACAGATGTAGGAGGAAGCCCCTTGCTTTTAATTGTCCTCTTCCTCCTTTTTTTGTTGTTTTTTTCTGTTACCTTTTCCCAGCTTCCTGGGTTAGCAGCCTCCTTTCCTGCATGGGCAACAGCAGACACTCGAGGCCCCGGAACAGGCTGGTCCTGGAGCAAGCAGTGCTGCTCCCCCTCAGCTTCCCTGGCACCTTTCAGCGTGGTAACAGCTTCCTGCAGTTCAGCCACCTGCTGCAGGAGGACCTCCACCAGGGAGCACCGAGTGCAGCCCTGCCCATTGCTCACCCTTCCCTCAGGACAGCAGTGCAGGCGCTCTCTACACCCCGAGCTCTGCACTACAGCCTCCCTTCCCATCGGCTCCGTCTGGGTGCCTACACTGGCCACCACCGGCACAGCCAGAGCGGAACTCCCAGACTGAGCCTTGCCCGTACGGCGAGTGTTCACCATCCCGCCCACCACCCCGCTCGCCTGCCTGCGAGAACTGCCTCGAGCCCGCCCTGTTCGCCCACCCTGTTCGCCGCGCTCTGGGTCGCTCGCGCTCCCTGGGGCAGGATTTTAACCAGTCAGGTCTGCCACCGGTCCTCCTGGCGCCGCCCCCAAGTAATTGAAAATCCTACAAATGAAAAGAAAATTGGATTATATCCAAATTCCTTCCCCAGTCATGCCTTAAGTGCATGTGTTTTAGTCCAGACTAAGTTCTGATTATGAAAATTGTGTTGTAATTAAGCATAGGTCAGAATGTCATTGACCTTTTCTGCTAAAGGGTTTGAATGAAGGAGGAGAGGTGGAAAATAGCTGCCTTCTCATTTGTGCTGTAGCTCAAGCGTAATTAAATGTTTCTTTAAACCCTTCTTTAAATGGTTCAAGCCACCTTTTCCTATCTCTCACTTTTTAGTAAATAGGATCTAGTAATTGCAGAAACATGCCCATCCTGTGCAAAGCAGGTTTACATCATGCATGTGCCTCATTCATTGACTTTCTCTTAGACATTCATTGAAGAGTTGCCTGGAACAGGAGTGCTTTCCCTAAGTTCAGGTTAACGCTCGGTTATAAATAACTACACCACCAGATTATATACCTGAACAACAAGCTATGTTTATCACGTCGGTCACTAAAATGCAAAAGTTGGTGCACCTTCATTGTCATAATGAGTCATTTAGGACAGGATCCAAAGTGGGTTTCAGCACGTTTTTTAGTTTCATTTTACTCCTCCCAAAACAGTGGCAATATATGTGATCACACTGTAAAAATATTTAGCTTTGTGCCAGATGCACCATTGCTGACTGCACTGAAGTGCCTGGGTCTTCTCGATCAGCAAGACAATACGTTCAACAGTGCTTAGACATCTGGAGTTTTGCTTCATTAAATGGCAGAACAACCAAGTGATGCCACCAATAAGAGGTTAAACATCAACTAAAAATAAATTAAAGGTTGGTAACATGTAGGAGAACAAAAACCACATTATCAAAGTGTAAATCACATTTGTGAGGAAAGACGGCTGCTGCTGGCCACTTTTACATTTTTCTCTATTTCACTCTTAACTCTAGCTGAGTGATGGACTGAATGGAGATTGCAGCTCAAATCTCATAACATATATAAATTAGGGCTGCCCTAGTGGTTTGTCACTTTACTGCTGTACTGTAGGAGGGTTGCACACTCCCTAGGGACACAAAAACAAGGTAAAGCTCCATTAATATAGTCTGCACTTGGCCCGGGTGTCAAACAGCAGCGTTCACAAAGCTAAATGTCTTCATGTTTATCTTGAAAAGACAGCTGGCACCTGGCTTGGGCATTACAAGAGAAAAATCTAAAGCTGAATCTAAAGCAATGTTTTATATAGCAACCATGCGCATTCAGTACTGTCAGACAGCTAATATCGTTCTATAGAAAATTCTTCTCTCTCATCATTTAAAAGAGCTGGCATTTGATTCATGGATATTGTTATTGATAACTCAGCTCAGAGACTAGATGTTCGTACTGATCTTGCAAAACTTCATAGCCTTAAATAAATACATTATATTAGTCCCACATCTTCCACATAGGTTTGTTTTGTGTGCAAGTTCAGTGGGCTTGGATGTTTGAGGAGGTTTGGTTATCATGGTGGTGGCAGTTGGCAAACACAATAGTGCACAGTAGGCTAGTCAGTAAAAAAGAAATTGGGCATATTGGGGTTTGACTCTATAAAAATTGTCTAAGTGTCCAAATTAACTAAGTACTTGGGGCTGAAGTGCAAGCAGGTAAGCAGTGACAGTGTATCAGCTATGCATATGTTCTATAAACTGCTTTATGGTTAGTTATAGGCTGTGTAAAAGGGCTTTAAAGAGGATATAAATGGAAATGATAGTAAATTATGTTCACTCATTTTCAAGCATACAGTGAAAACCAGAACCACAGCATTGTTCTAGAGTGACTAATGTTTTACAGTCTAAAAGTAATCAAGTTTCATAAGAGCTTCCCATATTTCATTTGTATTTTGTTCACTGGCACAACTTGGGATTTGCGGAGATGTGAAAATAACTCCTGCAGTGCCTGTATGGAGGCACATAATACAGTGGTACAAAGTGCACCCGAGGTATGTAGGTCCCTTAAACTCCCACAACTCCTGTACTCCTGCAGTAAGGCATCCTGCAGAGCCAAAATGGGGAGGGTTCAAAGTCGTGTCTTTTCCACTGTCCTTTCCTGAAGTTATAATAGCTCCGGCAAGGTCAGCTTTTTCTGGTTTCTTTCTTTCCTGCTGATTCTCCATCCTGTTAAAGTATAACAGGTGCATGGGTGTTCTTTGACCCCAAATCTACTCTAACATAGCTGAAAAGAAAGCTGAAAGCACAGGAGAAGCTCTTTTTTTTTTTTCTTTTTTTTTTTTTTTTTCCCTAATGAAATTAAATCTGGCTTGAAATCTGTCTGTGTTTCACAAACAGCCGAGTACTTTTCTGGTTAGTCTCTGATGGAGAGCAGTAGACAAATTCTACCAAGCTACAGTGGTGCAGGGCTTTGCCAGCTCCCTCAATGCCAGTGAAATTGCTTATTTATTTCATTTGTATCCTAGTGTGAGGGTGGAATTTATCCCTTTTGAGTTTAATGGCTGAAAACAGGTCATCCATGAGTTCTAGCCAGACCGACACTGATGCACCCATACATACCTGGCTGCTCCTCAGCAGGCTAATGTTATGGAGTGACCTGGAAAAATATCAACATTGCATATTAAAGATTGTTGTCTTATTAGGTCAGAATGGAAAGGAGACTTTCCTAAAAATCCCTAAATGGGTAGTATATTAGGAAATTTCCATTTACTGCTTTAAAGGTAAGAATTCCAGAGGTTCAAAGGGCAGGTGAGTGCTTGTGGTCATCCTCAGTGCCTGCCTATCTGCCAAGACTGTCATGGGGTCTCTAAGATTCCACTTATGGTCATATCTTTGTAACAATTGCTTGTTTAGAAGTGGACTCTGTCTACCTGAATACAGCACGCTTTTGCTCATTCATCTGTTCAAAGCTGTGATGTGCCTGTTTCTATTTAGCAGTGTAATTAAATGCATGCTTAACTCTAAGCACATGCTTCAGTCCCATTGACTGGGGTCCAATTGGTTGAAGTCCCATTGATTTAGAAATCACCTGACAGTTCAGCATGTGCTTTGATGGTCTGTTCACAAAGGGTGAACTTAAGAAGGTACTTGCACACTTTGCTGGTGAAAACCTAAAAGGTGGACTCCTGCAGCAGGCAGATTAACAGTTCAGGAAGAATTTACTGTTTTGAATAAAATTGTGCAAAACGCTTATTGCCACAAACACAGAGGAGATCGTCCCCATTGTTTCTGAAGCACTTTGCCCTGGATAGATGCTATGCATGCCCCTGTAACATGACCTATTCAGTTATGGTTTTGCGTTCCATTTGTCAGCATTAGCCTTGCTGCTTCCCCACATGCTTCAATACCTGTTGAGTACAATGGACACACAGTCAGGGAAAGCTTTGAAATCAGTAGTGTGGCAGCAGCAGTGTTGTGTTCATGCCTGATGTAAGATCTGCATTAATTCCACTTCTGTACTAAACAAGTGTCATTTTTTCCAAGTGTTGTCTCCTTAGAAATCGGAGCTATCGCCTGAAATGATCTTTGCACCTCCTGTTTACAAACATCTGTGCTCATATATTTCCATTTATTGCTGAAAGAGTAAGTGGAGAGGAAGCAGAACACCAGGCTGCTCAAGTGTGGAATATTTTATTTCTCTTTCAAGTCAGTCAGTGTATCCTTCCTTCCACCTCCTGCCCACTTCTCTCAAGGTCTTTGAACTCGAAGGGCTACTAAAGTTTCTCTGATTATTTTTATGCTGTCAAAGAAAGACTGAGCTGCCAAAATACACTCTTTCAACCCTCGAGAATTCCCTACACTTGGGACTTGTGCTGAAAGAGCAAATGCAGGTCCCACAGGGAATAACTCAGCTGTTTAAAGCTACTGGAAGCAGGTGTATGTCCTGTAAGCTGTCTGCATGAGATGAGAGAATAATTAGTCATACTCAGAACAGACAGGTATATTGGCAGACCACTGCTAACAGCTTAAGGATTTGTCATTCAGTTCAAGGAAAGCAATTCTGTTAGTTTATCTTTTTTTTATTTTTATTTTTTTTCCCTGATTTTTCTCTTAAAGAAAGTATCGGGGTGGGAGTTAAAACTCCAGACAGCAGAATGAAAAATAAAAGGTAACTGCTAAAGTAAATGCAGATTGATAAATCTCATTTCTGTGCTGAACATACACATCTTGTTCCTCTGTCTGCTGTAACCCCATGTTAACTCGCTAGCTGCATTTGTCACTAAACTCTTCGTTTTCTTTTTTCCCTGCACAAAATCACGCCACATCTTGTCAAATTGAAAGAAGACAAATGCTACGTGAAGTACAGCTTGCCGATAAGAGACACATTATTTTCCATGGCCTGGAAAAAAAACAATGTGACATCTTAATGCTAGAATCTGAAAAGTCTCTTCTACCACCCATTCATTACAGTGTCAGACCAAGTAACATCAGTATGAATGTAGCAATTCTAGGAGTCTTAAAGAATGGCCGTTCTGAAATATGGCTTTATGAAAAAAGCTCATAAAATGCAATTACTGTCCACCTTTGATTCAGAATCATAAGAGTCCATTTCAGAATTCACAATTTTATTGCCTTGCACAGTACTCAAATCTGGGGATTTGGTTTATTGTTTTAATTCTCTACAGCTGAATGTAACAACCTGTTATGTATGTTCACTAGAGCAGCACAGGTCAGTGCATAAAAAGAAAAGTTATAGTGCAGTACATAAGGTGGATTACTCTTTTAAAGAGGATGGTGAAATATGATCATCCCTTTCACTCCCTGTTGGTTTCTGCTAGGAGTTAACACTCTGTGGAGCTTTTCAGTGTGAGTGTCCATTAAGCCTCCATGTGAAGGAGGCACTCACAATATCTAAGTCTCAAGGAGGTGCACATCAGATCAGATGCTTAGGATTGGTTCTGTGCCAAGGGCTAATTGCATGCTGACTGCACATTACACGTTAAAGATATTCCCCTGCATTTGTTTGAGATGGGCTGCTCTGTAAAAGTAGTTGCAGCTGCTAATACATATCTCAACTGAAGATTAAGCAGGAATGCAAATGCGCCTATGTGGCACACTGCTGTTTGGAAGTGTGCTGACAGAAAGGGGCCAGATAGGCACCAATGCAGCATCCCTGAGCCAGTGCTAAGGGGCGTTAATGTCTTCCCAGTGCCTGAGTAGAAATCATTCCCTGGTATCCTTTCCCATGATCAGAGAGGAAAGGCTGCCCTTTATTGCTAATATATACGTTAGAAACCTATCAGAAATCTACTCGGAGAGGAATAATTTAAGAAACAGAGCACAACATGCAATATTCCCTAAAGTCTTCTTATTTTTTTTCAGAATGAGCTTGTACTTGGCTTCTTCCTGAATTGGTCCAAAAACACCTTGACAGAAGATTCGTCATCTGTGACCTTAGGTATGTGGGTTACCAATCGTATCTGTTTTCTAAGGACTTCTTAGAAGAATACAAAATTATTAGAACATAAACATAAATTTCTAAAATATTTGAATAACAGTACTAAACATAGTGACATAAGGTGAGTCTAAAGTGTTTGGATGACTTTTTTTTTTAAAGATACCAAAAATAATTTCCAATTTCTCAGGGTTTCTGAAAATGTGTTTCTAATGTGACCTGTAGCTTTCCTTCACTTTGCAATATTCTTCTCAGCCTTGCTTCATTTCTTTTTGCATAAACATACCTATAAACATAGTAAACATTTATTTACACAAACTGCAGCAGGTTTCTTGTTTTGCAAAACAAAACCGTCAGAGAGGAATCTGGAAGAAAGTGTCTGAGTCATGATAAGGCCCAGTGGGTGCTCGGACAAGTGAAGGGATGACTTCTAAAGTAATTTTCACAATAAGTGGACCAGGTAAATAACAGAACATTATGTTAATGCCGAGGTGTATGTTATTAATGATAGTGGTAATTCAGTTCTTACTAAATGAGATTCTGCACTGTTCCCTTACCATGTCTAAATACTTAACCCACTTCCCTCTTCTGTCCAGCACCTAATTTAATATAATCTTATAGGCTGAGAAAATTGGGGCTGTTCAGCCTGGAGAAGAGAAGGCTGCGTGGAGACCTCATAGCAGCCTTCCAACATCTGAAGGGGGCCTATAGGGATGCTGGGGAGGGACTCTTCATTAGGGACTGTGGTGAGAGGACAAGGGGTAATGGGTTTAAACTTAAACAGGGGAAGTTTAGATTGGATCTGAGGAAGAAATTCTTTACCGTGAGGGTGGTGGGGCCCTGGAATGGGTTGCCCAGGGAGGTTGTGAATGCTTCATCCCTGGCGGCATTCAAGCTGGGGTTGGACATAGCCTTGGATGGCATGGTTTAGTGGGAGGTGTCCCTGCCCATGGCAGGGGGGTTGGAACTCGATGATCTTGGGGTCCTTTCCAACCCTTACTATTCTATGATTCTATGATTATAGCATTAAGAACCAAAGTGTAAACCATGAAATGTAAACTGTGAATGTTTATTGTCTTCCACTGCAGTAGTTCTGGACTGAAAATAATCTTGTGTAGTCAGTTTTTAAGCAAAATAAATCTCATAAAGAAGCCTGCAGCTGCACTCTGCACCACAGCAACTCAGCTGGTTGTTATGTGCTCTGGGTGATAGGATAGTTTCCAAGATCACCAGTTATCCACACTTCAGAAAGGAGTGCAAGTATCTGTGCATATTTAGTTTGCATGTCCATTAAGTTAATCTCTCTGCAGACAGGGGCTTCATTATCTCTTTTGCTGGGGCCATTTTTTTTAATCCATCAAAACAAAATAAATCCCATTCTGGCTTCTAAGCCTTTGGAAGATTCCCCCGTGTAGAGTTTATTTGATTAGGGCATGCCATTATCATATTAAATCCATTATGACTATTGGAAAGTGCTAATGGTTGCTCTAACTTTTACAAGGGAACAAGGAGATAATGCAAAAATGTCCTAGGTGTTAGGAATATACAAGGCTAAATCTTGTAATAGAAAATCCAAACCAGAGTTTAAATGTAACATGTAGTCTGGGTCTGTTGACTGCCTCTCTCTGTAGATTCTTTAACCAAAGATGCAGATGTGTGTGAGTGAGCCAAGGCATAAGGGAGTTAAAGTCCCAGGTCTTCAGAAGGATTTTGACATTTCACTAATATTAAGGTGCTTAATTATTACAGAGTATCTGTGTATAATAGTCTTATGCAAAAGCACAAACTGAATTTGTCATAAAGTTGAGAATTGCAGCCTCCTAATTCCTACAGTGGCATCCTGAGCCAATATAGTCTGAAAGGTACACCTTTTGTTTTTGTTGCCAATGACATAAAAATCAGAGAAGAGGATAAAGAAATAGAGGTAAGAATGTGTGTAGTGGGTATTTGATGAAAGCTGTGTGTGACAGGTAACCCAGTCTGCTTGTTCACTCTACAGTTAGTGGAGGTGAAGGTCACAACCTGATCAGGGGACATTAATGTGTCTCTAGCCTCAAGACGTATGGCTACAGAGGGATGGGTTTTTTTCCCTGCTCAGGAGCTCTGCCTTTTAAAGTTTGGACACTTCAGTTCTAGACTGAGGCAAAACCTTTGTTTAACAGAGGAAAAAAACAACCAAACAAACAAATTATAAAAACCTAAAACACTCCCTTTGGCCTAGAAAATTCATCTCTATCAATTATTGATAAAACACCAGTAGCACACAATGTCCAAATCAGGAACCAGTGAGTTAGACTCTGTAAAAACAGAGAACTAGAGTGATGGGCTGAGTTACTGTGGCTGAGCCTCTTTGGTCTCTCAGCCTTTATGCAAGCAAATCGTCTTACTCTCAGTGAGGATCAATATAAAATAAAATGAATACCCAGTAGAAGCAGGTTATGAATTTTGATCAGACAGCATCTTTCTCTTACACTGCTTAAATTTATAAATGTTGTAGGTAATTACACTTACTAAAGTAAAATAAAAATTAAAATTTATGAATTTGTACTGTGCTCCTAGCAATGAAGAGATTAAAAATCAGTGCTAAATTTACTTTGACAAGAATACTGATTCAGTACGCCCAGTGGGGTGAATTCTGAATTATACTGAATATTATCAGCATTTCATTATACCAAGCTCACTACAGGGGAGTGACAGCAGATATCAGGAATGATTTCACAGGCAGGCTTCTATAAAGGCCCTTTAGAAAAAGGAAGAAAGAAAATGTATTAAAAGCATTTTTATATGTTTATTATTGTTTATTTTTCTCCTCTTGAGATTCTATCTCTTGAAAATATTAGTAATTCAGACTGTTTAGACAAAGTTATGAAATCATGAAGTCTTTGCTCTTGGTTTTAACTGTGCATAACCGAGGTCCAGTTCTGGCATGTTTGATTAGTGCTCCATGTATTTCAAATGGCTTCTGTCCATTTAGTGCAGTAGAGAAACTGGCTCTGTGTTCTTTTAAAGGGAGACAGATATGGTGTGCCTCTCTATGCAGAATCGTGGTACTCATGGACTGTCCCTGAGCAGAATTTGCTATTTTGCTCATGTTACGTAGTGTTGCAGTTGCTTATCCTTGATATAAAGTTTTTGCTACAAGTTGCATTCCTACTTCAGTGCCATTTATACTGTTTTGCTGGCCATAAACACCTCTTGCTGGATTGCAGGATGAAACAGTTGAGATGGTAATGTATTTACCACTGAAGTCGGGTACCTTGGAGGCTTATAAACCCAAGCTGTATCTAAAGCAGGCAGATGGTTGGCCTGGGGCATTCAACCCTGGCCCTGGAAAACCAAAAAAAGGTCCAGTACCCTTTGATACCAGACATAAAAACAAGCTGTCACTAAGAAGAAAGATCTAAGAAAAATCTGATGGTGCACAATAAATTGAAAAGCCTAACTCCATTATGGTAGTGTTGTTATGCTTATTTAATTAGTATTTTAATATTGCTTTGCAGTCCACGTGTGAAAAGCAATGTATTATTAAATAATAGTTTCCCTATTGATTTTGTCAGTCTTCTGTGTAGCATCTTCTTCACTTTTCGCATTTCTTCTGCATTGTGCGAAGTGTAGTGCAGAGCTAATTTTAAAATGCCACTAATGAAAACACTGCAGAAAGGATAGATTATAGAGCTCGTAGTTCCCCATCATGTAAGAAAAAACCATCTAGATAAAGACAAGAACTTCATCCTTTGATGCAGGCTTTGAGCAATCTGGTCTAGTGGAAGATGTCCCTGCCCGTGGTAGGGGGGTTGGAACTAGGTGATCTTCGAGGTTCCTTCCAACCCAAACCATTATATGATTCTGTGATCCTAGACTACTCTGAAGACCATTCCACAATAGAAATTTGAACAATAGTTGCCTTAATTTTGCCATTCAAAAAGAAGAAAGGACACACAGTTTTCTAGTGTTTATGTTCCTTGATAAAAGAGATTATAAACTCCACAGTGTTTTGAGTTTTTCTGCAGTTTTCTAGCTGACTTCCCCTGCAGAGTGCTGGGACTCACAGGCATAATTCATATCGAAAAATGCTATGAGTGCTCCAGGGTCCTCGTTTGGCATTTGACAGCTTTTGCATTGACATCAGTGAGCAAAGAATCAATCCCTGTGAGGGAAATCTTGCTTCAGCTGAAGTCAGTAGAGCTTTGTGCTCTATCTGCAACAGACCAGCATTTTGTCTTTGCCTATAATGGACTGTGAGTAGAGCATGACAGTTCCTAAAAACGCAGTGTCTGAGCTCAAGTCCATCTGCCCAAGCTGGGAAGTAATTATTGTATGTGTACTTTATTATGATTTGAAGCTAAAATCACCTAGACTTCAAAAAGGCAATGACTTAGCACTGAATGTGGGAAAACCTAAAATAGAACAGTTGGGTATAGCTATCAGTAACTGTCTTTTATTATGAAATACAAGCAACAGAAGTTTCTTCCATTTATCAGATTCTCTGTACTCTGTTATTTTTTTCTTTCCCTTCCTTTTATTTTTGATTTTATTTTTTCTATTAGTACTGAATTTATTACATTGCAAGAGCAAATATTTTCATAATAATCATGCCCATACTGTGTGGTTTAGACTTCGTTTTACATGCTCAATTAGAAATGCTTTTTCCCCTCCCATGTTTTTCATTATTTTCAGCCTGGTCAGAAACTTATTTACGTTTGGGGTTTTTCCTAAAGAAATGCCAAATTCCTTGACTGGATGTGAGCACTTGCACTATAAAAAGTAATGCAGAAAAAGGCACTGATATTACTGGTGGGAGAGGAAAGGCACAGTGTTTGGCTGAATTCTAATGATGTAGTTTAGCCTCTGAAATCCACTGCTATTGCTAAAGCACTTAGGGTGACCCACTGCAATTCACAAAATTAACAAAGCCCTGCGCGTGTTTTGTGCCTGTATGTTAAAACACAAGTTCCCTGGTGTTACACTGTGTTTAATGACCTAGGATTCTAAATTTTCTGTTGCAAATTAAAGCAAAAAATAACTCACAACTTTAAAAAAAAAAAAAACAACATATGGTAAAATGTCTTTGCACGATGGCAGGAAGAACCAATTTTTGTGGGCTTTTTGTTACTCAGATTGTCTTGTTCACGGAGTTTTCATCCCCTATCTCTCCCTTCCTTTGCGTACAACGAGAAATGAACCAAGGTATAGTCCGGCTAAGCGATTTTTCAAAGTTCCTGAAGGAGAATAACAAATGAAGAACTGCAGCTCGGTCTGCTAAGTCCCAGCTTAGTGATTCCTTCATACGATTTCAATTCTTTAGGAGTCTGTTTCAGGCCCTTTTTTAATTAGGATGTGATTAAAAATGTATTTTTGTAGTCCCTAAAGGGAAGAAATTGGAGATAGATTTGTATTCTAAAATTCCAGTTCAAACATCAGAAACTCAGAAATGTTGATATCCAGGCTGCCTGGAAAAATTATGTTATGGCAGTTGTATGTACACACTGCATTATTTTGAATCTGCTGGATTCCTTTCCTTAGGATAAATGGCAGTTGCACTAGCTTTCTGGCTGTCAATAGTGCATGACACCACTGTAATTCTATCAGCTTAGAAGTTATTTAGCCTCTGTTCACTCCAGAAGTTAGATATTTGGTTACTTCATAAAAATACAGCCAACATGGCTTATTTATTATAACTTCCCTTCTGCTGAACAACGGAGTAAAGGCTGAGGAGAGAGAATGTGATTTTTTGCTCTTACAACCCTGGCTGTAAGGTCTGCAATGTACATGTGGAAAAGAGAGCAAGAGCACGTCAGAGAGTGCACAGGTGTCTGCTAAGGCTGAAAGGAGGACATGGGAATCCTGCCTGCTGTTGAGAATGAACAGTAGTGATACTCTCTAAAAAGCCTCTTCTTGCTTGTGATGGTAGCTCTTTCATTATTATCCTTTCTCACTCATTCCTCTTCTTAAAAGGTATGTTTCTATTTAAAGAATTAATAATGACTGTATTGTTCTGTCTCATGTCATTACCTCACCCTGCAGAGGGTTTAAGGCTGGTGTGTCAGCGGCAGATCCTAGTGTGCATGCAGGGGAGCAGGACTTTTCTGTCTGAGGTCTCAAGGTTAGCTATTTCTTTAACAGGGAGACAGGCAGAGCAGAGCCCAGCTCATGAGAGATCACTATTATGTTGTAAGGTTAGCAGGACGGAGTTCTTATTTTTCTCGGTATGGTGAATATATAATAATGGTTGTAACACAGCTTTGATCTAATTGAATGAAGCCCTGTTTGCATAAGTAAAACCAGTATAGTTCACACAGGCAGTGTATGGACTGTTTTAGATGATGGCCTCGTGGGGAGAGCCGTTGGTCTCAAACCAAGTGGTACAAAATGGCGTATGTCCACACTTCTCCTTGCTTAACACTGCAAAGTAAGAAGGTCAGATATCGAGGAGAGGTTGTTGTGTTCCGCATTACCTGGCATAGTGTGGTAAAAGCCGTCTGTATTTTCACTGCTGTCTCTGTGGGGCAGGTAATCCACATTACTTACCCAACTTCAAGGACACACCTTTTTGGCAGTGAAGACAGCTGGCTCAGTGCCTCCAGCAGAAAGAAGGAACAGGATATGCTTAGTCATTTCTTCCGCATTATGAGACTGATCTTTCAGGCTTGGAAACTGAAAAATGTTGGGTTTTTTTTCAGTGGGCACATAATCAAACTCTGTAAATTCATCTTAGTAGAAAAATCTATGAAAGCAATGGGTTGCATGAAAAGCAGCCTGGAACGGGAAAAATACAGAATGAATAAGGGAGAATTTATATATGACAGATATAAATGTTGTTTCTATAACAGTTGTTTTGGAATTGGTCTGGAAGCCTGTTTTTTTTTTTTTTTCTTTTCTTTTTTTTTTTTTTAATTTCTGTTGGACAAGAATAAAAGAAAAAAAAAAATAATGTTTTTAGCCAGACAGAAGACTTGCAACAATGCTGCCTTGTGTCATGAATGATTGCCAACCCTCCTCCTCCAATTATTTGTTACTCAAGCATAAATTTCCCACTGAAATTCAGATTGATGGCAATTAGAACACAAAAAAAATCTCACTGTCAATGTATAAAAATTGAGCATTGCCTGTCAGACCACTTTCTTCCAACACACTCTTTATCCATGTTTTCTAATTTAGATCCTATTTAAGCACAGAGTAGGTTCTTTTTATATATTAGTTCCTGTGTAGTGCAGTATTTTACAGATGTACTTCTGCTAAGCTGTTAACTCTAAAATCAAACTATTTGGCCTTTTTTAGGTCCTCAGTCAACTGATCATAAGCCTGGAGTACAATTAGTCATATCCTATGAGAGCACCCGTCTGACAATAATGTTGAAACACATGAGGAATATTGTGAGTATTTTTATTGCAGTCTGTAACTTATAAGTCCTTGCATTTACAGAGCACTGTGAAAACATTAATCCTCAAACACCCTTTGTGGGATAACTTAATTTTAACTCAAATTAATTACAGTGCTGTTCTGTCATCATTGAACACTTGTTTTCTTCCTTTGAGCTCACTCAGTACAGGGATGGCACAGACACAGAAACTGGGTTTCCTGAACAGCTGGTAATGGCCTTTTCCGGGCTACACAGAAAACCATTTTGTATCACTGTTTTGGCCCTTTCAGCTGATGCATTTTGATACCAGACAGAAAAAAGGCATCATGCAGTGGCATGACTTTTTGTAGGCTATCAGTCTGGCATTATTGATTGTATATCCATACATTTCTCCCAAGTCCAGCATGATATCAGTGAACAGGGAAGAGCTCAGCAGAGTGGTGTACTTTAAGAAGCAATGTAATTTGGTGGGGTGATGCTCAGCTTTGTAAGATGCTCTCTGTCACAAGGCTAAGTGGTAAATGCTATGTGTTCCTGGAGCCAGATTATGAGAGGGAGAAGCTGGCAGGAGTCCTGCAGCACAAGACAGGTGAAAATGGCTCATGAGGATGTTGTGAGAGATCTAGCTGGTGCCGTGTGTGAGCTCTCGGCTGAAGCAGTGTGTCTGCTGTTTCATAATGAGTTTGGCTACTTGGATGTGCTCTTGAATTCCCAATGGCTCAGGTCTCAAGTAATGGCTGTGGCAAAAAGATCCTTCACTACCTTTGTCTAGTGAGGAGATAAAAGCATTTATTAACTGTTGCAGGTTCTCACTGCATGCACTGATGCTACCTCTATCCCAAACTGGATTACAATTGCTTTCCCTAAATGGGGCCAAAAAGAAGAGCTTATGTGAGCACTAGCCAGTAATGAAATGAGGCTGAATGTTTAATTAGTTGTATGAGACACATGAAGCTTGCACAGCTCCGGCTGTTCTCTGTTGGCTGCTTCAGCTTCTGATTTGCAATTCAAGCATGTTCGTTTTGGTCTATAACATCCAATACATCTCTGTCCTGGGAGACTTGTCTTTTGTTTCATGTGTGCCACCTTGACAGGTAAGATCAGCCTCCACTGACAGGTCCAATTTATACTAACTTTACCTTCTAGATATGGTATAAGACCTGTTTTCTTTTTTCTGTTGTGCTTTTTTTCAGGTAAGTGACTTTGATGAACTTCTGGTAAAGTTCTAGTTGGTGAGAGGGGTATATTTAAATAATTGCCATTCTGTTGATGTCACTGTGAGTTCAGGCAGGTGCTATAGAGATGCGTACAAACAGAGATACAGATGTCAGAAATAGTCTTTCTCCTTCTTTCCATCATTTAAAGCCTATAGGTTCCTAACTGTGTTCTTTAACTTAGAAAGTTCCGTCCATTTAATTAAATAAAAATAAATTACAGCATAGATAGCTGTGTTTAGCAAACATAAAATCCAGGGTTCAATTCACTTCATTATGGAAAGAGAGAATACAACCTTAAGTTATGGTGTCACTCTTGAAAGTAGGTAACTTAAATCCTACTTGCAGAGAAGTGGTAGGGTCCAATTCAGTAAGACAAACAATGATTCATGACTCAAAAATAAGGTCATTGTTTTAGAACCCTAACTTAGGCTATCATGTTTTTAAATCGAGGCTTCCAATTCCTTCATTCCATCTGCTTATCCATCTATCGTCATCTGATCTGAAATATGAAATAGTAGTGCTTTGGGGTACTGTGATACTGGACTGCCTTCAAACTAGTAACCTATAACATAAGGTTTTTTGTCTCATTAGTAATCTTCTCAGCTTTCCAGTCATATAGAGCAATCTCTCTGATGTTCTTTTTCCTTTCCTTTCCTTTCCTTTCCTTTCCTTTCCTTTCCTTTCCTTTCCTTTCCTTTCCTTTCCTTTCCTTTCCTTTCCTTTCCTTTCCTTTCCTTTCCTTTCCTTTCCTTTCCTTTCCTTTCCTTTCCTTTCCTTTCCTTTCCTTTCCCTGTCCCCTTCCTTTTTCCTTTCCTTTTTCCTTTCCTTTTTCCTTTCCTTTTTCCTTTCCTTTTCCCTTTCCTTTTCCGTTTCCCCTTTTTGCCTTTCCCCTTTTCCCTTTTCTCCTTTCCTCTTTTCCCCTTTCCCCTTTTCGCCTTTCCCCTTTTCCCCTTTCCTTTTCCTTTTTTCCTTTTTTTGGTTGAGCTGAGCAGGGATTTTATAAATATGCCAAGATCATATCTTATTCAAGACACGTTAAAGCTATTTCAGGTATAGTCAGTCTTTTGCAGAGTCTCACTAATTACATTTTAGTGGTTCGTCTGCACAGAGATTGCTTTGCTATCTTGTTTTATTTCATAATTTATAGTAAATAATTTTTGTGCTGCTCTTCCCCATTTAATTTATCTTTTTTAGAAATTTTATGATATGTTCAGATGTGAAAATAATTGTAGTAGGCCAAATTAATCCCAAATGTAGCTTCACAGAGCTGACAAGAATTGTGACAGAGACTTTCGATTCATGCAAATGAGTTTAATTTAGTATTTGTATATTTACTTCTAAAGGGTTTAATAGGAGATCTACATCCTGCTATGCAAATCCTATATTAATGATGTTCATTGCCACTATCAGGTGTCATATAGGTTTTTTTAAAGGAGGAAATCAGAAGAGTACAATGCTATTGCTTTGCGGGACTTTTCATAAAGGTAACCCCGTTCATGTAGGATGTCACAGACAAAAAATGCTATAGCAGTTGAGAGAGCATTAGTCTGGTGCAGAGAAGCCAGAGGTCTGTCTGATACAGGTGCATGCACGCACTCCACAGTGCAAGCACTTTTGATCTAATGCATCCACATGTGCCAGTTTTGTTGCAGATCAACAGGTCATTCATCCCTAGATCTGCTTCCGAATATCCTCTCCCTTACTACTGCAACATTCCAGTCATGTGTTATGAAAGCTAGTCCAGCTTAAAGAAAACTCTTATCAAAAATTCTTCAAAGACCAACAATAGAGAAGAACAGCCTTATAGATTTTGTGACTGGAAAGGACCGTTAATCTAATCTAACCTCCTGTAAAGCACAAGCTATATTTTTTCATTGAGAAAATCCTTGCATCTAGACCAGCAATGCAGCCAAAGACGAAACTGTTTGAGCAGAGAGGTGTTAAGACTGGTTGTGAATGTTTGTCCACGGTTTAAGATTGGGTGTGCAATGAAGATGAGTTCTGTTAATAGACATTTATAAGATACTAATGATGTTTCAGTCTCAAGATTTGCCTCATCAATTCGTAGTTTTATTTGAATCCTGTGATTCTGCAAGTCAGGTGACTCACATCAGACTGCTTCCACTTACAATTTGAATGGCATCACCAAGATAGCTTAGGAAAAAAAACCCTTTAAATCCAATTTTCAAACATACAAAGGCCATGATGCTAATAAAATGCAATTTTCCAAGCATATATCATTTAAGATTAGCTTCTTGGGGCAGTATTTGCCCCACTCAAATGCAGACAGTGCAACACTGGGCACTTCATGCATAGGCAGTACAGACAATATTGCCTTGATAAAGTGAAGCTGTGCTAGAAGAAAGCCTTTGTGTAGGGATGAAAACCATAGGGGTTATATGGTGAAGAGAGTTTGCATCTGAGGTCATAGAGGATGTGGCAGCTGGAGAGGATGAGACACAGTAGGCTTCTACAAACACAATAGCAAAGTACCAGCAAAGTGCACTAAGTGGTCTTAGGAGGAAGATACAGGAAAACCAGGGGAGGTTTGTTTTGGCATGTAAAAGGATTTGTTAGCTAAGAACAAAAATGGTCTGTCTGTGGCAGCACAATACCCAGAAAGGCAGGAGTAGGACCACACAGGGATTGCTAGGAAGAAAGCCTGAGAGTCTGCCTTAAAAATGTAGGCTCCTAGATCTGTATAAATCTGCGGAGGTGGATTCATGAAAATTGAAAGACACATAAGTTTTGAACTCAATCCTCAAGACCAATTCCATTCACCTGTATTAACCAACACAGAGAATGAGGGATATCAAGACCATGCCAGATCTTACACAGAGCAGACTATGTGCTAGCTTAGTACTGCACAACCAGAAGCAGCCAGGGTGTCTACTGCTGCGCTGCTGGGCTTGCTCATCCTCTCAAGAAGACACCAGAGGAAAAAGAAATAGCCTTTTCTGAAGTTCAGAAAGGGTTGGCTAATATATTTCTTTTTCTGCTTCACAGAGAGCCAGAAGGCAACAGTGGTTCAGTACTGGCTCAGGAGGAAGTCTCGTTTGTCTGCTGACTTCATTCCCATGACTTCAGGCATGCCCTGTTTTTCTAGATAAGCAGCTAAACTTCCAATCCTTGCTGCTAAACATCTTTGCCCATTACTTCTTGTGGACAGAATAATTCCTCGGGGTAGTGGGGAGGAGAAACGAAGCCAACTTATCCTGAACCTCATGCCAATTACTGTAAAATATTACTAGAAGTCAGGAAAGCATGTGTGGGTGATGAATTCACAACCAATTTTATAGGGGGAAGATTTGCTGGAAGAAAAATAAACTTCTACAGTACTTTCCAAAACTACTTCCAGCTTTTCTTTTAGAAAAGCTCTGAAGCTGTCATGTAGCACTCTTGGTGATTAATGATTTTGGGATAGCTGATGTGTGGGTGACGGATTAGTAATCAGCTTTGGGCTTACACAGACCTCTTTCCATTTCGTGTCCTACACCATCTGAGTACAAATGGATTCCAAAAATGTTGTGAGACATGATGGCTTAAATGCATTGGGAAGAAAGGAGAGAGATAAGCTTTCTCTAAACCATGAAGATGAAATCTGTTTCTAAGCCTGCAGGTGCAGGGCTGTAGGGAAGTTGCCGGGTACCGTACAGGTTGATGCTCCACTGCCTTTGCTGGGTTTTGTCTCTAGCTTGAAGTCAGTAGAGGATGGGGATTTTTGTTCAGTCCCAGCTGGTTCCCATTATTCCTTTCATGGGCCCACTAACTTTTATGCTTATGAATATCATTATATAGATTAAAATGGAAAATATATCACCTGCCAGCAACACAGTGCCTGCCAATTAAATAAAAGGTACATTATCCTTTCAGAATATTATGAATGTGTCCTGCTTTCTTTACTGTGTCCCACGGATCACCCAAAAAGTACTGTGAGGAAGCTGCATAGGTAAGCCAAGCCTGGTCAGTCATCCAGGGATGGAAAACAAGTGGAAAAATTCTCTCTGAGCTGAACAAAAGTTACTCAGAAAGTATTGATGACAGAATGAAATCAGCAGCTTGGCTGATGGAGTAAGGTAACACATTCAGATGGAGTTCTCTGTAGACTGGCAGAGAAAAACAGAGTAAAACACCATGGAAAGAAAGCTCTTGTGCTGACTCTAGTTTATCATAGACTCTGGATTTAATTTTATATTCATAAAAAATGTGTTTGCGTTAAAATTTAATGGAAATTAGCTTAGATAGACTATGTCCTCTTTTGGACTGAAGTATAGCTGAACACCTGTAAACAAAGTGTACTACTACTCAGCGGTAGTTTAAATTAGAAAGGGATGAGGTCTGTTTCTTGTGGCATAGGGATTACTGTTGGATTCCAATACATTTGTTATGAAAGGTGTTTGACAAATTTCTGTTGTACAGAAAATTGTGTTATTATTTCTTGTTAAACCCTTTAATCTGTCTCAGTCATAATACTGCCTCAGCCCTAAATACTAACTGCTAATTTTTAAATAAGTAATTCCCTGCATAGCTAATAGATGTTGAATAAGGGGAAAAAAACATAACCCAAGAGTGAGCTCTTTTTAATAATGCGAGTGATCTGGTAGATGAAGGTGAGCATAAATTAAATCTGCCACTGGTTGCAAATGAAGAAAACATTAAAAATAGGGCAGACAGAGCAAGATCAAGAGAATAAAAGTAACTTCCAGACGCCTTCAACCGGCTTGGACAAATGAGAGTATTTCGTCAGGGAAATATAGATCTATATCTCACGGTAATGTGAAGATAAAGCAAGCAAATGGTGAGACATGAGGTTGCTATGAGAGATGCCAATGAGATGCCAGGCCGGATCCTGGTTTTGTGGTGCAGAAAGAAAGTAGCTCATCTTTATAAGGCTTTGATAATAAAATATTTCTCTCGGGACTTTTTTATTTTTCAACTAGAATCCAAGTTCAAAGAACAGTTCTTAGTAGGGTGACTTGGGAGTTATTGATTTTTCAGGAGTGATATATTGTTACTAAAACTTAACTTAGTTAAGAACAGACTAACAAGAACACAAGTCAATTGTGCAGATATTTAAGGGAAAAGACAGCAAGGTTCAAAAGGAATTATTTAGGACATTGAGGAATGGGGTCAGTAGAAATCATGGCAGGTAATCAAGGAACAGAAATTGCATGCATTTTATAATGAAATTCTGTCTTACAAAGGGAAATGGCAAGTTGTAGAATAATCTAAAGGAAAGCGGAGGGAATCTCTGTACAGTTTGAGAAATTTTAAAGTGTCTGAACCTGACATATATGTACGTCCTTAAATAATTAAGAAGCAGAAAAGGAAAATAGGGTGAAGACACTGATAACAGTGTCACAATTTCTTTATGCCTTTTTATATTCCCTTACTATCTGTGACTAGGCAAGGAGAGAAAACTGTATGTATGTGACAGAAAGACAGAAAGAACAACAGCATTTGCTTATGTTTCTTTTCTCAAAGGCTCATTTTTTTCTCATGCCCTCTAGTAGGCAGTGGTGTTAATCTGGAGTGATTTCAAAGGAAAAGCGAAATGGGGATTTGCCTTAAGTATTTGTTCTCCCCTGTGCTTTGTTCAAGAGACAAGAAATTCTGGGATCTATGTTTCTTAAGGCCCAAACTAGACCATCTTATCTCAGCCAGCATCATAGAATCTGCGATTAAATATTTATCTGAAAATTAAGTGTTGCAAGCACAATGATAAAGCAGGGTTGAGAGCAATGGAATTCACCTTCTTTAGCAAGCTTGGTGGCAATTCTGGAATAAAAGTTTCTGAGACTCGTTCATGAAATCTGCTCTCTGCTTTCTATGCTCTGCACCAACGTTACTTATCTGCAAAATAATATAATTTTAAAGCATGACTGAACCTTGATTTCTTTCATCTATGCAAAAAAGGAGAGTTTAAGTGGCTTAAAGATAGTAATACAGCGTGTGGTTCAGGAATCTAGAATGCATCCTGTCACCTCGTTCTCTTTTGGAAAAAATCTTCAATGTGATTCTTGTTCAGATCTTTTACTGGGAGTTGTACATATAACGCGTTCACACTTCTGGTTATACAGACTTCTTCTTTTACATTATTTTTGCAGCCTTCATAACTTCTGTACCCACATGGTGTAATGTGGACCACCCAGTAGTCTGGTTGGCCTTGGTGAAATATCAGAGGGGTAACAGAGCTCATGAACTAGACTTAAGGTTTAAGTTAGGTGGGTAGGGACACAAGCCATTCTAAGATATCCTTGTTGTTAATTCAGGAACAGTAGTAAGTGCACACAAAGCTGTGTCATTACTTGCTGGAGCTAAACACTAGCCTTCCTTTTCTGCTACTGTCAGTGGTCAGTAAAAGGCAAGAGGCTGTTTTACCTGACAGTTATAGTCATGTGGTTGTGCAGACTGCCCCATTTCATTTGGGACTGTGTCTGTCTTAATATGCAACTCTTTCTGGGTCATCAAGGCAATAAATCATTCTCTTGAACTGGCCATCAGAGCTACATCTCACTTCCTTTCTTCACCTTTCTGAAAGCGTTCAATTCTGTTTGCAGAGCCCTATAGAAATAAAGGCTTAGCAGAGAAACCTTTATGACCTCCTGGGTGTCACAGGCCAATTTTCACTTTATTTCCTTAATTTAAGCAGAACTAGATGGCCTTTCTTCTGAAGCAACTGAAGCAAACCAGAAGCATTTTGCATAGTTCTTAGGAAGCTCTGAATCTTTTGGGATCCAGCCTGGTTTCCCCTACTGTCTTTGCCTTTATAAGAAAAAAAAAACAGTTTTTGTTAAATATTTAACGTGTTCTTTTCAAAAATCTCAGTCTGTGTGCCTTGGCCTAATGGGAGTGGGATTCAGTTTGAAACTAAGATACATACATATCTGATGTGATGGAATTCAGTTGCCTAATCATGGCTATTTCAAATACCATGAAATATCTTGCTTGACTTTTGATGACCAGTCTAGAATGGTGCCAGTTTTCTACAATGCCTATGCCGCATTTCCAATTCCGTACGCATTTTTGTCATCTGAAGTGACATGAAGCAGCAATATTTTAGAAACTGGATTCTAGTCTAGGTGCCTAAACTCTCATTTTGATCTCAGGAGACTTAAGTCCTAGTTCATTTTCCTAAACATATAGGAGATGACCTAACACAAACCCATCTGGCCTTCAGCTGCCACTGCAGAAGAGGAGGGCCCCAGAAAAGGCCTGTATCATGTCTGATAGTTTATACAGGTATCTTAAGCATCTTATGTGTCTCAAATGGGTCCAGACACTAAGTGTGGGGAATTTAACCAAGCCACACCAGGAGATGTCCACAGTAGGATAAACTGACTCTCTTTCTGGCCTCCCTCCTTGACAGGATTACAGAGGTCTGCTTAGACTTTTTTGGAAACTTACATTCCTACCTCATATGTGCAGCGGAATAGGACAACACTTTGAGATTTTGTCCAGAACTGGTGTGTTCGTTGCAGGGCGTTGGCTGTGATGCTTCTCTTCCATCTCAGTGACTGTTAGTTTTACTCATTTCACAGCCAGGAGACCTTGGAGAGTGTTGGTTAGTTCTTGAGAGATTTCGGGATTCAGGACACCTCTAGACCCTATTTTTGCCAGCATAGTTCCCCCAGCTACAGGTGCTATGTATCATCTAGTAGTACTATGCTAGGGATGCAGTGTACCATCTTTTATTAACAGCTAGGCTGCACAAGTCCTTGCTCCTCTGCTACAAACAAAGCCAAAACAGTATACCTGCACTTTGCGTTGGCCAAAAAGCCTTATTTCACTTGAGAGAGAAAGGGCTGGAATGAACTACAGTGACAAAACACTGCTTTCCCTTGAATTAGCAGTACTCATTTGGGCACTGTTGACCTATTTGGTGCACTAACAAGCTGCGTGCAGAACATTCAGGTTGATGTGGGTGTTGAAGGTATTGGGCTGCACAAAGTGCGTATGCTGTGTTTGGAGATTCAAATCAATAATGTGGGCAGAGCACCTTTGTATTTTTACCATGGTAAACGACACAGCCACCTGGAGGCTTGCTCCACTGACCCGAATGGATTTCTGAAAGGCAGAAAATGCCTGCTTAAAAAGTGCTTTCCAGAACTTACCTGAAACAAAATCCGTGTTCTCCTAAAATGCTGTATCTTTTTATTTCCCTGCATTAACTTGAGATAACCTTCATTACATTTTTTGTTGCTTTGCCATTGACCTCCATGTCAGTGGCCTCTGTCACAGTGTCTTCTATGTTTATGTATACACCCGGGCACATGCAGAAGAAGGAAGGAAGTTACGCATAGGAATCAACTTGCTCACAAAGAAGAAGGGGGGGAAATCAGGATCAGAAAATATAATAAAATAAAACTTATCTTGCAGAGAAGCAGTTAAATGTGTTCAAATTTTAGGTGAAAAAAAAAAAAAAGGCAGTTCTTTGGCATAAAATACCTTATTAGTGCAATCACTTTTGGCTGGTTGCTTTTCTGTTTTCCTTGCCAATAGCAGACAGTGCAGAACACACCATAGCGATACAGTGGATAATCTTCTTTTGTAATTATTATATAATTACTGCAGATGTGATTTTATTTTTAATTTTCTTTGAAGTAATTTGAAAGCATTTTGTGATAGGGAAGCTAAGGGCTTAGTAGCAAAGTAGAATAGAGGTGTTCAGTGCTTTGGGATATGCAGAGCTCAAAGGACAAACAAGGAAAGGTCTTCAGTCCCATAGTAGGATTTAGGAAATAACAACACAACTGCCCATTCACACAACAATGCCATTTGTCCTGAAGGTTTATATATCTTATTAATCTGTTTCTGAAGGAACCTCTTGCTTTGTAATATCTTCTTACTGCTATAATATACTTACTGTAATATTGTCTTACTGCTGATTATTTTCTCAACTCTTTAAATTTAGAATTAGCCCAGAGGATGTTATCTTTTTCTAAGGCAGAGGCTATATTCGTTAATTAAGCTGCAGCCTACAAAGACAGGGTTTAGCCTTTCTCTACTCAGTTATGCAGGGACTCAGAGAAAGTGAGCGGTGATGTAGCAGCAGTGATGGTTTTTCCACATTTCATACTAGTTTTAATTTAGTCAGGAGGCAGCTAGTAATTTACACAGGTTACTGGGGTGCGAGGCTGATTTCATCTGTGGATTTTTTTCTAATCCTCCTTTATTGGATAATAATCAAATCTGCCTCATGTCTACACTTTATATTAACATTTTGCTTTGTTAAAAACAAAGGAAGGTTTCGTCTAACCATTTGCTATAGTGATATGATTTTTAAAGATGTAAGGATGTCACGGTATTAAACATTAAGGAATATTTTGTAGTCTTTTCACTATGTAGAAGATAAATTCTCATGGTGGTGCATTTAAAGGGAAGGAAGACTGAGAGCTGGAGGAGAAATAGAGCCTTTCTAAAGCCTGGATTTCTTTTTTTTTTTTTTTTTCATTGAAGAAGAGGAAGAAAGCAACTGGGATTTGAAAATGTCCAGGAAATTAATCTGGGGGGAAGAAAGGAAGTTATTTATAGAGGAGGAAGGGTGGCATTAGTTAATAAAAATTACCTCTGATCATTTCTTTTTATCAAGATGGCTGAAAACAGAAAAATGGGAAAAGAGAACAGCAGCTGCAACTGTCAAATATTCAAGAGCCATCAATCTGTTTCACTCTAGGACAAAAGGTGATCTGCACGTCTAACAGTAAGAGAAACTGGTGACATGATTTAAATTTGGGGCATCAGTCCCCCAAAAAAATATTTGATGCCTTTTAGGAAGAGGAGGGCTTTAAAAAGCGTTACAATAAATTATCCCTAAAGGGCATTTTTAAAAAACATAAACCTTTTCTTAAAATTCATATGAGTAAGGCCCAATATTCATATTAGCTGCTAAATTGCGATGTTTAATATATGGCAAATTTTGAAATAGTTAAGCCTTTCATAATGCTAACAAAGAATCCATCCTTAAGGAGAGTTGTTGATGGTTAGTAATGATCAAGGGAGAAAAGTCATTAGGATAATGTAAGTCTTGTGGAAAAATTAATTGAATTTCAGCCATTATTTCCCAGCTGCAGCTAGTATGTTTGAAATTAAATTAGACAGGACATAACCTATCTGTGTGGGTTTCTGTAAGTAAATATCAATATTTTTTGTTTTGGAAAATAAAATTGCAATGAAAAATGGGACACAGCCATAACAGATGTGTGTCTCTATTAGTTTTTCAGAACTGAATTACGGATGTGAGAGAAGTAAATCCAGAGTATTATTTCCTCTCCTTCACTTCCCCTCATTCGTAAATATTTTCATCACCTTCTGCCTGACTTTAAAGGAAAATAACATTTCAAAAATAAACTGCTTTTTTAAACATATATACAGGCAGTAGCAACTGAGTTCCTTAAAAACATCAGTTATTATCAAGGTCAAGTAGGCAGGTCATTCTCTGAGGAAATTGTTAGTTGTGACTTGTTTGTATTTGAAGTAACGCAAGGAGTCAGCTTCTCAATTCAACTCAATGTTTTTTATTGGCATATCAAAATTGCTTGTTTTTTTTTTTCCCCATAGGCATAACAGGAAGAGCTATGGCATGTCTGTTGAGAACTTGGTTTTATAACTTTTCAGCCTTACAGATTTTTATAGCTTGAATTTACTCGCATATGCAATCAAAGATTTAAGACAATAATTTAAATTGGGAGTAAATTGTTTATTTTTGTGTCAATGAAATGACTACAGAATTAAACATAAATAAGTACAATCTAAAACTTTGATTTTTTTCTGTTTTCTTGATCACAAGTCCCTTCAAGCTATAAAGGATTTGCAGAGCAGTTAAAATGCAAAATGGCATTCCCAAGGTACCCTTTGATTTTCCTTCTGGCCTGGACTGTGAACAGAAATCAGTAATTTCTGTGTCATTAATAACAGCAAGAGAGTTTTTTACCGGATTTCAGAGTTACTCATAAGCCCGCTAGAAATCTCTACTCCGTGTTTGTAATGGATGCACCAGAACAGATATTCCTTGGTGCAAATGAGATCGGCATTTCAATCAGGTATTCTTCATGTTTACCTAAGTTTACAAATGTGCCAATGCACTGAGTTAGAAGCAAAAGGATAATCCAAGGGTTCTATTCACTAAATGTGACACTGTAATATGACAGAAAATATAATCTTTAGAACAAAAAGAAATTATGTTTTCTCCATTCTCCTTTATTCTCCATTCTCCTTTATTTCAATGCTCAACTCATATATGAAAGCCTGAGAAAGATCTAGTTTGTCCAAAAGCCTGGGATTTTTGCCTGCCTTGTTAGGTGCCTTAATGAAACAGTTTACTTCAAATTTCACCTTCTTTAGATTTAAAAAGAGAACTTCTGCCATGTTAATCCCAGCCTTGGTTTTGCACTATGATCTTCAAACTGCTAAGATCCCTTTGTCCCTGCTAGGTAGGGTCTAGCAAAGTACAGCTCCTTCCACAGCCATTGCAACTTTTGTCTCAGGAAGTCCTTCAGTGAAGCAGGCTCTTCACAAGAAAACATGCAACTATTGTGCCAATCGGAAGAGAAGGCAGCGCGCACTCATCATACAAGCTATCCACCCTCTGCTCTTGTAGAGCCATGACTGATTTATACCTGCTCTCAGACTGCAGTTTTGAATGGTGTGTAGTGGGACAGAACCTTTTAAACAGACACCCTTGTTAGATATATTGTGTCATATCAGGAATCAGTGGAGGGCAGTTGAGAAGTGGAAGATGCAGTCTGTCTTGAAGAGTGCTCAGCTGAAGCTTTATGATCGCTCTATGGTATAACAGTGGCACTGCAGATGGAGATTTGGGGCAATTGTGGAATTTAGAGTGGCCTGTTTGCCTTTCTCAGCAAGGGAAGATGAAGTTGAAAAATGTTATCTGTAAAGCAGGGGGGAAAAAGGCCAAACAACCCAACAACCAGAACTAAGATCTCTAGTTGGGATTCAGGTGGCTGCAGTTTAAATTGCCTCTAACAGTCCGGCTGCTGATTGCTACTATTCATGAAAAGTGTCTTTGTTTTAGTTCTGAAATATCCCAGAGCAACTGCTCTGCCTTGAGTTTTCTCTCTGAATCACTAAAATAATCTCTTTTTTTATTTTCTGTCTTGACCCTCTCCTCGCACTCACCTCTTTCAACATGTATTTAGCTACATTCAAAGGGATATCAAGTAGTTTTCTCTCTGTGTTTCATATGGCCACAGCACTACTGCAAAGTGCCTTCTTAGGTTTTGGGAGGAGTCGGCTCACGGGGGAAGGTTAGTTGAGTGAAGGCTAGATAATATGCCAGCATTGCTAGCAGGGAACAAGGAGCGACTCAAAGGCATACTGATGATTTTACCTGTTGGTTTTTTTTTTTTCCTATTCATCACATGTGCTTCTGGATACCCCATCCTGTTAAACAATCACAAGGCAATCAGCTTGGATTCTTTCCCTGGAAGGTGAATGTCAGATTGAGTCTGTTTCAGATGCAAACAGCAATTCCTTGATCTGTGCCTTTTTTGTCTTGGGGTGCACAGTGGGGCATAGCACTTGTGACTTGCCCTGTCCTATCTGACAGCTCAAAGGGGAACAGAACCAGACGGATGCAGCCTTCCTGTTACCTCTGTAGCCCATTAGTTACCAGATGGGCTCCTCATCCCTGTGCCCTTTGTAGCTACAGCTGACCTCAGCTTTCAAAATTAGCTCTGACAAAGTCTCTGGTTAGGAAATGCACTGCTGGGATGATTTATAAAGCCCGATACATTACATACATACATTGCTTGTTCCGGGCCACAGCAGTTGAGCTGATAAGGTCTTCTTCAACAATGACACCAATCCCCCCCTTTTTTTTTTAGTATGTTCCTTTTTTTTTGTCTGAAACAACTAAAATCTGTTGACCTTCGAGTTATGGTGATACTTACCTATTCATTGAGAAGGGAAAAGCTTGATTACAGTGAGGATGCTTGGACTGCTATTTAAGGCTACATATATTTCTCCTTTCTGATTTTTAAAAGGGTGTGCAATTTACTGTTATTTGTAGTCCTTGGTTGAAGTTTTAATACCTTCCTTGATCAATAGAGATGGACTTTCAAATGGACAATGTAAATTAAAAATCTTGTGTTAACAGCGTCATATTCTGTCCTAGGAAAATATCTGTAAGTTTCACTGCAATTTAATGGCATTCTTACTTTCACCATTGAATCCCATCTATCTAAATCCCATGTACATTTTAAATCAGATGGACTTTGGGAAGCTTAGTAAGGATAACATCAATAGTTCACATGGTGCTGACAGTATGTAATGATTTGAATAGTGCATCCTTTGATGCTGTATAGCGTTAACAATAGCAGTAATAAGCTTTACAGTTGACCACATCATCTGCCTAGAAGGATCATTTCAGATAACAAAACCCAGAGATTTGTTGTGCAATAACTGATTGCTCACACACACAAGCACTGTTTTTCTTCCCATAGAAAAGTTATTTATTGCTAGGACACCAGCAGTTTCTCCTGTCACAAGGGTATGTTGTTGATAATACCTGGAGACAACCACATATTTCTAGACACATACTGTGAATAATCAAAATCCAAGAAATTACTTTATTCTGAGCCAGGTAAAATTACTGTGGGAAATATAAATGCAACTGCCTGTGTAATGCTCTGGGTTCATCAGTTCCAAACATTTTAGGATCACTTCTTTTTGCCTGTGTTTTCATTTGCATCCTGTCACTGGATTGCCTGTGAGCTCTCAGGTAAACTTGATGCCTAAAATGCTGATAATACAATTTTAATTGCTGATATTTAATGTGCCCTACTTTATGCTTTCTGATTGTATACTATGTTACCAACACAAAGGTTTCTCGTTAATTATAAGCTAAGCACTAAGTGACATATGCTGGCAAAATACATGTTCCATAGCTTTTCATGATTACATTTCTTCTGGGTTCTTAAAAGCCTCTCTTACTACCAATGTGGTTTCTGAGTAATGGTAATGTTGCTTTAGGAATGACCTTACAGCTGTTCAGAAGTTATCAAAAAACTCCCCATACACCAGCATTAGCTTATAGCTGAGCCTGGTTAATAGATTGGCTTTGCCCTCAAGTAGCTCCCATAAAATGGAATATCTGGAATAGAATAATAGAGTCACAGAATTGGAGGGGACCTTGAAGATCATCTAGTTTCAACCCCTCTGCCATGGGCAGGGACACTTCCCACTAGACCAGGTTGCTCAAAGCCTCATCCAACCTGGCCTTGAACACTTCCAGCGAGGCAGCATATTGTTCAATAACCTGAACTTGAAAATTACAGCTGAGAGGGGGAAGGGATTTGAAAGACTGTTATTGTAAGAGTCCTATTCTGCCCATATTGCTGCAGTAAAAGCTCCTGGATTTTCTATAGTAATATGCTTTATGAAACACCCTTAGAAACAATCAGTTCTCCTCAGCATCAGCACTGTTACGTAGGGGTTAAAATCAATAGGAGCTTACTGGATAGAATGAAGTTTCTGTGCATTGCTCTGGAAAATGGAAGGGCTAGACTTTGTATCAGATTAAGCGCAGTTAAAGTAGACTGAGGCTTAAGGGTTTTTCCATCAGAACACAAAATATTAAAGATAGGCAATTTTATCTTGTTCTCGTATTATTTCATTTCTATTTTCCTGATTCAATGTTAAGCTGAATTCTAAGAATTCGTGTTGTTTACTGCACTAGCACTCCAGTTTAGCCAAGAGAATACTGAGAATCTGTTTCTGTGTCTGCTTAAAGTCCACATTTATTTGGTACTTTTTATTTGATTCTTTGCTAGAACATGGGCATTCATATTTATGACCGCTTTGTTTTTCAGCGCCTCCCAGATGGCTCTGCCCCAAGTGCACATGCAGAATTTTATCTTCTGCCGGATCCTTATGAGGTCAGTCAAAGGAAAACAAGAACAGCTCCAAAAAGCTCTGACCCTACTTACAATGAAATTGTGAGTACCAGCCACTTCTTTCCACCATTTCTCACTTGATTTTCTTTGCCCATTCTTGAAGTAAAATAACAATACAGCATTTAGAGATGTTGCAATGAGTAAAATCAAAAAGGAGGAACACATCATAAGCTGAACCACAAATAAGGACAGTCTTCTGCTTTCCGTCTTGCTCAGAAATGAAACAGTCTCTTTATGTCTCTCTCTTCAGGAAAGCAGTTGGATTATTCACTGCTTTATCTTACCCCATAACCACATTTACATGTTAGCCAAATGAGACCAAGCATTGTTGCAGCAAAACCTAGGCTGTTTTCAGTGCAGATTTTTATAATAACATAAAAAGTACTATTTGAATATATGCTATTATTCATATTCACATTTGAAAATCAACAATCAAATTGGTTGGGACTGTCCTAAATGATAACACAATAATAAATAGCCAAGTTCTTTTTATGTGAAAAAGCTAGCAGTTGAAAGCCATATATAATTACTTCACACACCACTGAAATGCTCACGCCTCTGGGGTGAAAAAAAAACAGTTGTGTAGAGAAGCATTTGCAGCAGAATGGGAAGTGGCATAAACTATGTTCTTTTGTAAGGGCAGGTTTGATTCAAACAGTAGGTGAAATTGGAGATTATAATTGTTGCATATAACAAATTTCCTAAAGACCTCAAAACAATTTACAGATGTCTTTGAACAGGTTTTAAAGTGCAAGGCATGGAAAATACTACCACTCCACTCTGTTTCATAGATAAGATGTGATGAAATGTAAGTTAGCTGAAACTGAGCATCCTTATCTCCTCATTTCCCAGTCCTGCGGTTTTAATATTTTCCTTTTCCCACATCTATCTGATTACAAAAGTTAACTACTTACTAATGACTTTCAGTGCTTCTGTAAAAGTAGTATTGCTGCTAACAGCCAAGACAGATGGTATCAGAGGGTGTACCCCTCTATGGTACTGCAGTGGAATAACAGAGAACTAGGATTTATTTTTTCATTATGTTCTTTCCTTTTTTTGTAATCAAAGAGATGGCGGAATGAGTCTAATTGACCTGTCTGAAGAAATTCCTTTACACTTGAAGGGTACTTAAAGCAAAGAAATATAATATGATTATATAACTTTCACTGTAAAGTATCCCAAGTGTACTACAGGCAAGAACCAGCCAGCAATGGTGGAAGTCAATTATTGTGCTAATCATTTTTAGATCAAGTTGAATGCAAGAAAATCCCAAATCAGTCAGACAGTAGTCACTGGGAGGAGATTTAATTGTGGTTGAGGGGCATTCCAATGCTGTTAAGAGAAATTCCATGAAAACTTTAATATCCTTTTCTCAAAACTCACAGCCTTCTTCACAGGTGCTCAGTCTTTTTCACCAGGAACTGCTAATCGCAGTGGGGACATATGGTTCCGTTGAACTTGGACACTTCAAACCCGATGCTTGTGCTCTTAGCAGCTCTGTTCTTCCATATGTGATGTAATTCTGTATGCATTTTCTGTCCAAGGCTGGTAGACTGAGGCAAAAGCTGCCCCAGGGAAGAAAAACTACTCAAAATATAAGTCAGCTGTCTTTTAAGTTAGTTACTGTCCAAACGCTGTGTACAGAAATGTACTAGCCTTTTTTATGAGTTCATAAGTTTTTATTAAAGCCAAATCGCTGGAAGGAAGCTGTATATTAATTTCTGTCTGTGTTTGAGACAAAAAAAAATCTGAAATGTGCTTCTCTTGGGTATTTTTGGTTTCAGTTTTGTACTTCTATTGCTTATGACTGCCTACAGCAAATTATCAGCCTTGCAAAAGTGCATTTTATTTTTGATTTTTACTCATGTGTGTGAGAGTAAAGACGTGAAAGTCCAGGAGGGCTGACAATAGGACGAACTATGCCGAATGTTTTGGAGTTGCTTTGAACAAGCATCCCTTTTTTTCTCTTATTCCTTTATTTGGATTTGGGAGTTTGTTGCATTCATGTTGATATAACATTGCATTAAAAAATGATGGTTGAGAAGAAGAGGAAAATGGAATGCAATGTGAAGAGAAAAGAGATATATGCTTGTTTATAGATCAACATTAGGAATCAAGAAGTGTTACTCAGGAGGTTCCAGAGTAGTAAAAGGAAGTAAAAAAACGAAGATAAATCTGAATGATTTAAGCTTAAACTCCCACCAAGAAAGGCTGCAATGACCAGAACCAGCAGCAGTGGGGTCTTACTCATATATGTAGCACTTGCCCCGAGACATGGTTCAAGGTCTCAGTTATCCCCAGTTTGTCTCTTGAGTGTCTGCATGTACACACACCCACAAAATAAACAAACCTCCAAGACAAAGCAGAGTGTGTATTGCCAGAATGAAGTCAGAACAATAAAGACCTCTCTCAGTCCTGCCCTTGGGATGTGGCCAAATGTGAGCAAAACCAATACCTGGGCCACATCAACATGTTGGTGTTATTGCAGTTGCCCTCAGAGCAGAGGGGACACTGGCCTGCAACACCTGGAATAGCCCCAGTGAGCTTGATGGAAGGGGAGGAGAGAACTGCACCAGGAGCCACAGCTGCTCCCTCAGCACCATGTGTCAAAGATAATTTGGACAATTAAAAGTAAATCTAGGAACTGTGCCATGGCTACTTAAGGAGAAGCAACTGTCCTGCATTTACAATTAAAATGTCATTAGACTCCTATAGGTCAACAGTACTTCTCTTTTTGGAGCCAGGTATTCTTGAATTCCAGCCTTAACTGTCCCACTGATTTGCTGCATGGCCACATGTAACTCACCTTCATTTAATCCCACTGCATAAATGGGAGGCAAATAGTCTTACTACACAATTATTTCAGGACTTAACTGTTCTGATTGTGAAATTCTGGTGTCTGTTTTATCCACATACTAATACAGCTATCTCCAGACATTTCGTCTGTCCCTACATCCTGATGATTTATACCTTACTCCAGCTGAATTTGCAACACCATTTTAGAAAGTTTTTAGGGATCATTTGAATACTACACACAGTGCACTGTAAGGTCTGTCACTGCTCAAAGTTTAAAGCTTCCTTTTGTCCAAAGATTGAAATTTGTTAATTTCCCCAGTTCACACCTGTTATAATCTACTGTACTGAAGCTTTCTTTACTCTTACAGCTTACATGTACATTTTTTGTGATTTCAAGCAACAACTGAAGATGATATCTTTATTATATTGGCAAAGATATTAAGGCATCTTTCCACGGTAACCTTAGTATCACTTCAGTAATCAAATAATAGATTTATTCTAAATTGTATTATTGCTACTTATGCCTGTCCTTGCTTTTTGAATTTTTGTTCATCATTTCACTTTGGTTTTGATGAGGAGATACCCCTGGGGAACAGAGGAGCTGGAATTTTTCATTCACATACAATTTGGTATGTGGTAACCATCAGAACCAAAAAGCGCTGGGCGTGACTTTCATGGAAGCTATTAGAAATTATGATTTACAAAGGTTTCTAAACAGAAAAGCAAATGTGAGACCTCTCTAGTAAAAGCCAGTTAAAAAGAGTGAGTGGGGCAGGTTTTCTTTCCCCCTACATCCTGTGTCAGTGTTATCCCCACAGCACTGATGATCCCCCTACACCATGGAGCTTGGTATCCTGTCCGTTGTGCTTGTTGCCAGGACAGCTTGATGTCCTGCTCAGTCTGGCACTCGCTGCGACATCTCTGCAGCTTGCAGTGAAGACAGAATCGCTGTGCAGTCCCACAAGGGCAGCCGAGACAATGATGGTCCACCCCTTAAGTTCAGAAGCCACCTTTGTGTTGCCAGGCAGTGAGAGGAGCATCGCTGGTGTGAAGCCTCTACCAACTCTATGCCTGTCTGCAGAATATCTCCCTTGGCCATTTCTGCTTCTTATAATTGGAGGTACACAGAGGTCTCAGTAGTCCAATGTAGAGACCCAAGCTAGAGGGGGGTCAGTCTGACTTTTCCTCAGTATAGACTGCATTCAAACTGCAGAGTAAATCCAAGCAGGTTGACTGGCAAACACCTTTTAGGCAGTTTCACTTTCCCATTCTCCTGAAGTGACAGTATGTCACTGTGTTTGCTTTCTAAACTTCACAGGGAGATTAAAATTTAAAGCATTTTCCATTGCAACTAAAATAGAAA
This sequence comes from Amazona ochrocephala, assembly GCA_039720435.1. Classification (NCBI taxonomy): domain Eukaryota; kingdom Metazoa; phylum Chordata; class Aves; order Psittaciformes; family Psittacidae; genus Amazona; species Amazona ochrocephala. The sequence continues at coordinate 66,029,350 of CM077880.1, read as the reverse complement.
ATCATTTCCAGCCATACAAACTTTAGATTAAATGTACTTCTCTTAACAAAGCTTACCTTTCAGGCCTGAAACTAGCTGAGAGATTCTTTCACATTTTAGCAACCCACATGCAGTTCACCCAGCAGTTTGTGGTTAATGCAGAGACTGAAATGTAGGAATCTGTTCTGAATGCAGCTTGTTCTTGTTAGCCTACCACTCCAGACTGTTTTTTTTAAAGTTCAGGAAATACACCAATAACCTTTCATAATTAACCTCAGTGTCTTCTCAGAGTATTAAGGTAATTTCAAGGATGTTTTAAAAACTATAGGATTTAGTAATCTTCTAAAGAAATGCTAAGCAAGCTGTCTCATTTAATTTCAGAAGTATTAACAGCACCAGTCAAGTAACAGAAACATCTAAATTTAGTCAATTCCACTTGCTAAATTGGGTCCAAACTCAGAGATGTTCCAATTCTACAACTTCTACTGAGTGGGATGAGCTTTCTGTCATGTTTAATATTTGACAACCCCATTAAAAACTGAAAGCATTTTTATAATAGGCACATTTGGATACAGTTAGCAACCAGAATCATTCATAAAGTGATTTGTATTGAAATAGTAAAATTTATACAGGTTTTTTGATCTAGAACAGTTATGAAATTTTATTGAAGTTTTGCTTAGAAAAAAATATGGTTTTGCTTTGGCTTGATCTTTTTTAATTCTGGCATGTAACATAAGGTTTAATCTCAGGCACAGTACTGAGGAAAAATTCTGAGGTAATGTGCAATTGATGTGATACACCTTTATAAGATATATCAATGCAACAGAAAGTTGCTTTAAGGTACTACTAATGAGCATGTAACAAATGCAACTTACATAGGTTAAAAAAAAAGACATCAGCACTATTTTCCTCAGTTTTTTTCTATTTTTTTTTGCAAAAGAGCAATACCATTTATCAAAGCATCTGTTACAAAAAGATAACCTACACTTCTGCAGAATTAGCTGTCTTTCGTTTTCATGATGCTGCCCATGATGAGTACCTTCCATCTGAATCTCTTCTCCAGAAAATCAACTGTATTATCATTTTCTGGTGAACTTCATGAAGGATCTGATGTTTCTTCATATTTGAATTCAAAACTCTACTTAAGGTTTCAATTTTCATGGGGAAAATTATATACACCTATTTTTTTCCTCAAGCATTGCACAACACAGGTTTCAGATTTATTTGCAAATGCTTGGTAATTGGATTTCACAAGCCTAAACTGGCAGAATCTCTTTTATATAAACTACATATGGTCAAATAAATTTCTGAGGTAAATTCACTTAGTTAAGTGAACTTGGCTGATGGTTAGTAGTTTATAATTATGGATGGCAGTTCAAAGCAATTCTTACAAAGTTGTATTGGCTATCCTGAATGCTGTACTAAAGTAATTGTTTTGCCTATCAAATAGATTTACAAATTCATATAACTGGGGTGCTTTTTTCTGTTTCACTGTATATTATTTCAGGTTGTGTATGACAAAGTCACAGAGCTCCAAGGCCATATACTGAAGCTTGTTGTGAAAAGCAAAGGAACATTTGTGGGAGCTGTTAACATTCAACTGTGCAGTGTCCAGTTAAATGAAGAAAAGTGGTATCCGCTGGGAAACAGTGTAATTTAAATGCTGTCTGAGATAATTTAATTATTTATCCACTAATGTTTCTTTATCCCATTTCCCACGCCACATTTTGTCTCCGTTGCCCTCGAGAATATGCAGTCATCTGCTGATCACATGCCTTAACATTTCTAATCACAAGGCTATTATCTTAAAATTGCTACCATCTTCCTGCAAGAGATTCCTGTCAGTGTGAGTTTAAGAAATCACGTGCTAGGAACCTGTAGCAGCATGCAGGAAGTTCTTATGAAAGCAATAAAGATTTTTGTTTGTATTAAGTAGTATGGTAAGAATGTTAAAATCTGTACACATTGAAGTGTGGGGCCTAATTCTTTGCCCATTGATTTGACTGACTGTGTTGAAACAATGCTGATAATGGTGTAATTTGTCAGCATCCTCTATGACCCCACTGCGTATAAGGATTTCACCAGAGAGCCCTGGGATGGTTCCCTGGGTGCCAATACATTTCAGATGTCTGGCAAATTTTACATGACATCTTATATAATCAATACTTTTAAAAGAAAAAAAAAAGTAAGTAAAGCTTTGCACTTTACACATTTTGGGCAATATATGTTGGTGTGCTTTTAATTTTTGATGTAATGTGCCATTCAATTCAGGATATTAATTTGTCAATAAGATACGTCATTATTTCTTTTATTCTGTCATTCAAGAAGCAGGTATAACTGGCTGTTTGTGGGAAGAAAGGAGAAGGCAGAAGCTAATATCACAAATAAAATGCAGTGAATGTGAGCTTTCAGTGTGGTATCTGTTAAAGATTACACTAGAAGGAATCTTTGTTCACCAGTCTTACCGCATTGCATTCTTACTGCTGCGTAAGGGAATCAAGTCAATACATGCATTGACCTCAGGGCTATAAAATGTACATATACGTGTTAAACAATGAATGTGAGTGGTTCCTTTGAGCTCACTGAGGTAATTATGGGCTCTGTTCTTCAAAGCATTTTTACCTAAATTGAGGAAACACTTAAGCACATCTTTAAACATTTAGCATATGAACAGCCAGAATGAACTGTCCATTACTGCCAGCCTCTTAGACACACATAGCTGATCATGTATATATACCTTTCCAGGACCAAAGGCACATTTTTAAGGCACAGGAGACATGTTTATTTGCGATCTGATCTGCTGTAAAATTTTAAGTTTCCATATACTGACTAGGTCTGACATTTCTCCTACCAGGTAGAAAAGTGGTCAACAGAGGGATAGTAATGGCAGAAGCTGAACATAATTGCCTCCTTCTCTCAAAGGATACTCACAAATCAGTCTTCGTAAGGTAGTGTTGTATAAAGCCCCTGAAATGGGACTAAGAATGTTATTTAGGAAACTAAATAACCTGGAGTTTTTCTCAGCATCAAACCAATTGACTATGTCACTTGGTCAGTTTTTATCTGAGAATAATGTCCCCAGGCAATCTGGTGTATTAAACTCCTCAGTAAAGAGAGCGGGGGGGAGCTCTGCTTGAATATTAATATTATTAATATTCTTCAGATCTGAAAAAAGGTATAAAATATTTACCACATGAAAGAGATGTTGGCTAGCATAGAAATATGATCACTACAAAGATCAGTAAGTCTAACATTTTAGATTATAGGCTCTCCTGGGTAAAGAATCAAGTGTCTTGTCACTCAAGCACAGAAAACACCTTGAGGCCAGCTTAAACATTATCAAATTACCTGACCTTACAGTTCAATATTGATTTTAGCATCTTAGTCTACTGTCTTGGTTTCCTTATTGTAACTATAATGTAATATTCTAATAGTGTTATTTCCTGTGACATTTTGTAATCATTGTTTACTGTGTGCCCTGATTTTCCATCTTAGAGCAACATTATATAAAATAACATTAAAATGGCATTAAATAAAAAGAGCATTAAAATGTAATATCAGAACTGTCTGCAAACATCAGCAATACTCTTCAGTATTAAAGAAATAAACCTATCAAAATAGCATCCCTTAAAAGAAAACACCACAAGTTTGAGTAACAAAGCTGTGATTAACTGGGTAGATGATACTTTCCTGTGGAAGCCTAACAGGGCTTCAGTTTTGTAAGGAAGATGGGAACATTGTGTCTTGTGGGCAAGGTCTACACCAATAGCTATGTCAGGCAAGAAGTTGTCCTCAGAGAACTTAAATCACACAATCAGCCCTTGACTGTTCTAAAATTCTTCTAATTCACCTCAAAGCATTGTACTTCCTATTTCCTGAGTTCACAGTAAGGCGTATCCTGAGTGCCCTGCTGTTCCGAGGAACACAGCACTTCACAAATCAGTCTGTGAATTATTTGTCTGTCTTTAGCAGCAGGGGTTTGAAGACTAATCTAAGAAAAGGTACTGATATTAGCATCTGAGTTTTTATCATTTTAAGAGCTGGTTTTTTTCCTCAAAACTATTTCCCAGGTAGCAAATTTACAGGGGACATAGGTGTAGCTCAATCAGAAAGGGTACATTGTGTGTGTAATTTTTCCTGTTTTCTCAGAGAGATACAATGGTAAGAAATTTTGTTCAATACAAATAAAAGTGTCAGTGTAACATGCTCAAAATGTTGCAGTTTCAGATCATAAATATTAGACCATTCTTCTCAGTAATTAATCATAATTTTGAAACTACCTGAAAGTGAAATAAACTTAATTTAAAAAATATCCTAAAAAGTCCGGTCTGTGTGAATAATGGTAGCGCCAACAGCAGTATCCATTACTTGCTCAGGATACTATTTACTCACACAAGAAGTCCCATTAGCTTAATAAAACCTCAAGAACATATCACTCTGGAAACCAGACCACTGGGTTGTTGCAAGCCAGGGGATGTTGCTTTATTGATCAGGGGGGTGATCCTTCAGAACTGTTACTGCAGAGTGTCATTAGTAGTACCATATATGAACAAACAGTGATGCAGGTTTGAGACTGGTACCATGTTTGTCCAACAGGGGAACATTACGGTAACCTGTAAATATAATGACACTTTATTAGTGTATTAACCAGAAACACAAAGATTAAGATGGAGTGGTTTTATGATCTATGCAAATAAGGCATAATTTATGGTTCTCTAAATAACTCTTTAAAATAAACTGAAATTATACAAAACCCATATCCAATTTCTACTGGTTTTCTCCTCTACATTTGCAGCATTTAAATTCTGGTATGTTTTGACACAGAGTGAAAAACTCCAGTGTCTTTCAGGATGTGGTGGTTTTTTCCAAACTAAAGACTTTTAGCTCAGTGATATTTAAACATGGAGAAAGCATACATTTTAACATCCAAAGATATTATGTGCTGCGCACGTTGTGCTGACAGCAAATTAAATAGCTTGTGAATCAACAGTGTCAGTGCATTATCAAAGCATGGTGTTGCAGCAGTTATGAGCTGTCCAGCGAAAGCAGAAAATAAGTGTAGTGTAAGATCTTCTGCCATGAAATCTTAAGTCTGTTAAGGATCTCTTTTTATATATGAGCGATTCCCAGTATCAGAAATAGGGCATGCCTCAGAAACTACATGCTAATCTGGTTGTCGAAGCAGTTGGAAAAACTATGGTTTTCAACTTCACACTTAATTTACCTGTTCAAAGAACAAAATCCCCTCTCCAAAACCCTGAGCCTGTAGTTCTTCAGATCACTGTAAATGTCTATTATTTCATAATAATAATGTAACTTTTGATTAAGAAACATGTTCTGTGTTTTATCTATGTATATGTGACTGCAGCTATTTAAGTAAGTGTCTTCTGGGCAGCAGATAATAAAGCTGAGGCCAGGCAATGTGCGTTTGAGATCAACTTTTAGAAGTTGATCTCAAAAGTATCTAGAAGACATGATTTATTTCCTATCCAAAGATGCATTCAAGGACAAAGACTCATTTCTAAAGACCATGTTCTAGCCCCTACCTAGAGAATATTCTACAAAGTGTTCTGAAAGGAGTTAACTTTTTTATCATATGAAATAATTAACTATTAATTGATCCAATGATAATAGCAGTAATAGTTGAACTCCTGTCTACATGGCAGACTCACTGGGACAGGGACTGTAACCCAGGACTCCACTACTCTTGCTAAAGGTTAAAGATCATCCAGTTAGAGAATTATTCTCACTTTCAGCCCTTCTGAGTTTACCTACTTAATCAGAGCATATCTACTTAATCACTGCATGAAAAATGAAATACTGGTGCATGTGGGCAGCAAGCATTCTTCCCCATTGTATGCTACAACTGAGCTGGGAGGCTGCTGCTGGGTAAAGGAAGGCAGTGATGATATACATTTGAATTCTTTCAAGAGACAATCCAGCCGAGGGTGGCAATGGCACAACTTTGTCCCACTGCCTGTCAGAAAAAAAAAAACATGTAAGCACTGCTCAGCTTTTGGAAGCAACTTGCCCTCAGGGATATGAATCCCAGGGAAGAAGGCTCAGTCTTGTAATACACATTAAAGCAATTGGAGCCATGAAGAGGAAAACTTAAATACTAACTCACTCTTCAGCATGGTTTAGACAATTTATTCCTAAGAAATCTAGGCTGTTGTAGCTCCCTCTGTAAGACAACATTATTTTCCCTTCTCACTATTTAGGGAGCTTAGGTACCTAAAGCAAAGCCATGGTTGCAGACCTGGAATCCAGAGGTCTCAATATTAAGCACTGAGATAAATTTTGCAATTATCTGTCATTTCATCTCTTAGAAGCATTTTTATTTATGCCTCTGGGCATCTTCAGGACATCTTATATTTTTTTATGTTGTGTTATGTGGAGGTTGGGCAATTTGTTTGGCACCGTTTATGCTTTGTGTACCTCTACTCATTTCCTAGCATTTCTAAGTACTACACTCAAAATCTTTCCTGTAGAATCAGCTTGCTCTCACATTTTCAAAACATGAATTTCCAATTTTGACTGAAATTGCTACAGGCACATTAGAGACAAATTGATTTTTTTTCAAGTATATGCAAGCCTCAGTGTCTGCTACATAGATTTGTCTCAGACATCCTGAGTTGGCATGGGTTTTTAATCTTTATCCTGAAGTATATAAATAAAAGGAAAGTAAAAGGTGATCAGTGTAAAAATTTATGTTGGGAAAAAAAAAAAAAAGTGTGCTTTAAGAGTAATGTCTTTGTTCTTGTGTAACTCCTTAACCTCAGCTAAGAATCACAAACAGGTTTATGCTTTCAGAACCTGGAAAGAAAAAGCCATTAAAAATCCCGTTAACCTTAATAAAAAAGGCACAGTGCCGGTTGCCTGCTCCAACATTTTGCCTTCACATCTTCATTCACTAATAAAAGTTGGTGGTTTGTTTTGTCAGAAATAGCTTTGGAAATTCAATATAGTAAGTAGCCATTTTACATAAGCTTTTCTCCTTGGCCTACTGACTTCTGTGTCTGCTCTTTACATGCTGCCTATTAATCGTACAACACCAGAAGCTGTACAGTAAAACAAACACTAGAATGAAAAATACCACAAATATTTTCCTTAATTTATATTCTTCATTCTCCACTCTGAAAAATTGCAGGTAGGTTACCTGAACATTTTGGGGGGTTTAGTTTTTGGTTGATTTTGGGTTTTGGCTTTGGTTTTTGTGTTTTTTTTTAAATTTGGCTTGTATTGGGTTTTGAGCCTGAGTAGAAAGTGCACAGAAATGTTGCCTTTATAGTGCTTCTGACTAATCTCTTTTCTTGTTTCCTATTGCAGTGCGTTAAAATACCATCTGAGAAGTTGTTATCTAAAATGGAATACTGCAGTAGAAATGATTGACTGTCATTAATATCCTTTTGATTTCTACACTGTGGACTTGAATTCGGAGACTACAGTGACTTAAAGAGAGTACAATTTTTACCTATGTTTATACAATTCTCCTTTGGGAGATAAACATAATGCTGTACTCTATCAATTGTACTCTAATGATAAAAGCCTGAAATACTGTTGGTTTTGGTTTTGGGGGTTTGTGGGTTTTTTGAGCCGTTATAGGTGGCTGACATTAAAATATTACCTTTATTCAGGCTGAGCACTGGTAAAGTGTATTGACCAAGGAATTCATTTGAAAACAGAGATATCTCATCCTCTACACAGAAGCGTATCAATGCCAGTTCTGGAACTTGGATAGTAAAAGAGAAAGTTTCATCCCATCTAGGGCTCAAAGCTGATGAAAAGAGAAAATACACAGTATCAAAATACCATTGCATTCATTCTACTTAATACTTGAATTATTGTATCTCCTATCAATAGTCTGAACTGGTAAAGATTCATTCTTTTTCCCTAGATTTCTGTGCCCGTTTAAACAAATGATGAGACTTCCACTGACTGCAGCAAAATATAAGTCATACTTTTTGTATAGATTTTGGACTATCAGATGTAAGTTCTCAGAATTAAGCATACATAGAGAGCTTGGGACTTACAGGCCAGCCCCTTCTTAGAGTTTGTCATATATTAGCTACATAGTAGTGTAAATCAAAAGCCTAAGAAAGTTACTGTCATCTCAGAAGAGAGTAAAATGAGACTGATAGCCAGGTTAAAAGCCTCTGCTCAACTGAAACTTTCCTATAGCCATACCAATTTCATGGTTTTGCCAAAATTTCTCCTTTTACAGCACTGGAAATGAAGCAGGAGCTAAATAAATTAAGGTATCAAACCAGTCACTTGACTAAAAATACAAAAAGAGGATGTAGAAAAGGAGGGAAGTGCTTTGTCTTGAGAAAAGAAATTCAGGGGCCAATTTAAAACAGCAGCCATCTACAAAAAGAAAAAAAAAAGGCACAGAAGATGAGAGATCACAAGGAACTTTTCATCTGAGGCATAAAGAAGATCTATATGATAAAGGTAAGTGAATACTCAAAAACAACTACAAAGAGTACACTGTCAAGCAATTAAGGGACTAGTCCTACTAGAAACTTCATATGAGCTAAGTGGGTAAGTCACAGAAACTTCAGAAAAAAAAAAAATCTTTAAATGTAACAATTTGTGTTCTGATTTTGGCTGGAAAAGGGTTAATTTTATTCATATCAACCCATATGGTGCTATGTTTTGGATTTGTGACCAGAACAGTGTTGATAACACACCAGTGTTTTAGCTGTTGCTGAGCAGTGCTCACATAGTGTCAAGAACTTCTCTCTTTCTCATGCTGCAACTCCCCGCTCCCCATCTTCAGCAAGGAGGCTGGAAGTGCGTAAGAAGCTGGGAGGAGACACAGTCAGGATAGCTGATCCCAGCTGACCAAGGGGATCAGTCAGTTGCTGATCCCAAGCTCATATAACATCATGCTCATCATAAAAAAGCTGGGAGAAAGGAGGAGGAAGATAAAACATTCAGAGTGTCTGTCTTCCCAAGTAGCTGTTACATATGACAAAGCCCTGCTTTCCTGGAAATGGCTAAACACCTGCCTGCTGACGGGAAGCATTGAACGAATTCTTTTGCTCTGCTTGAATGCACAGCTTTTGTATTACCTATTAAACTGTATCTCAATCCAAGAGTTTTCTTGCTACTACCCATTCCACGGAGGGAGAGTGAGCAAGCAGCTGTGTGGGGCTGAGCTGCTGTCCAGGGTGAGCTCACAACAGTGAGTAAAGACAATGCATTCTGTCTTCCTGCAGGTGAGTACTACTAACTAGGAGAGTTCATGCTTCCTCAGCCTACTAGTCTACAAAAATGGAATGTAGCATGAATTTCTGCTACAGATTCTGTGCCAGAATATCCTAGTCTAGAGAAAAATAATGGCAGTCTCTATCAGTACATAACAACTTCCTCAGATTAAAAAAAAAAGGTAATTCATTATAAAATATTATTGTGCTTTTTCACAGTCAAAAGAGTAAGACTGATGCTTACCATTGCTTTTGATAACACCAGATTTTTTTTTTGTTTGATCTTCTGGAACACCATAAATTTCTATCTGCACCAAAGGGTCAGCTTTGTTAGTCTTCGACAGGTTACTGGGTGGTAACTGATGACCACTGATGAGCTGAAAAATTAAAGTTGTAGTTTACTGAAATAACTGTAAGAATGAACTTTACATAGTAGCCATGTAGTAGTCATAGTAGCAAAAACTGTTCCATCAGAAACTACTATAAGAAGCATATACCAGCCATAAGATATTATGATATACATATTAAACACAATGAGATTAAGAATATGGTGCTTCCCATTTAATTTAATTCTTGGCTCATTTCATAGAATAGTTTGGGATGGAAGAGCTGACTTTTGAAGGTCATCCAGTCCCACCTCCATGCAATGAGCAGGGACATGTTCAGCTAGATTGAGTTACTCAGAGCCCTGTCCAACCTGACCTTGACTGTTTCCAGGGTTGGGGCAGCCACTTCCCTGAGCAATATGTTCCAGTGTTTCCTCACCCTCATCATAAAAAATCGACAAATAAATCTGATACCATGCTTTAAATAAAAATTTTCTGGTTTAAGTTTTTATTCAGTATTTAGTCATTAAAATTATACTTGATTACCATGCAAAATAATAATGTTGGGGAAATCAGTCTTAAATTTTTGCATTTTCTGAGATCAAGCTCATAAATTCTTATTAAAGCTGTGTCCAGTGGACCAGCACTAAAACCCACAGTAACATCAGCATTATGTTACAGGGTATGTAGCAGATTGCCTTACCTGTGTTCCTTCTCTATCACAGTCACACATAAAACCTCTGCATTTAATAGGCTCCCTGATGTTTTTCTCCTTAATTTAGTTAGCTACCTGGAAATTTTGCCTCACACTGCCCTGTAGTCTGGCACCCAGCCTAAGAAAGGATTTATGAAAGTCACAGCTTTTTCTGCTTTCTATCTACAGTTCAGGACACCTAGGAGAGAATAACCATCTGTACCGTAATCTGCTTTTAGAAATAAATGTATGGAATATATCAAGGGAGATATACAAGCCTGCAAGCCTAGGTGAAAGATATGACTCATGATCTGGATCTCAGGACTAAGCATCAGAACTCATGATACAGATTCTTATTCCCCTGTCAACCACCTAAAAATCATACCCAACAGATTCTACTTTTTGCTTAGGTATTTTCTGTATCACCTTGTTCCAAAAAAAGTTCTAGCCTGAAATACTGAAGAACAGTGGCTTAGCAAACCCTGGTACTGTCCGTTTCTTTCCAGAAAACAGCTAACACCTTCACTATGTAAGATCCAAACACTGATGGACTACCCACTTAGAGCAGAGGCTCTTTGACATGCTTGAATATCATGATGAAAATTCAGACATATTTCCCAAGTCCTGCTTCCCAATCCTATCCCACTGCCAGATTATATCTTACTATATTTCCCACAGGGTAGGAAAAGAGGGAGATTTTTTCAGCACACAGTGACCAAAATCCATAAATCCAATCGATTTTTGAGACCCAATGTGGAGTAGCCATATAAAGAGTAATAAATAACACAGTAGGCTCAGAAGGTTTCTTATGGAGTACCTTGAATATTTGTATTTCTGCTTCGAAGGCTGTATGCTTCTTGTTGATGGGAATTGTGGCACATCATGTTAAGAAGGATATTGAATTCCAAAAAATTGGGCCCTGTGCAATTTTTGTGTTCACTTACATTCTTCACTCAATCACAGTCAGTTTGAGAAATTTGACCCCCAGTTGTTTTATGTCTTTGCCTTCTGGTAAGTAATTTTTCCAATCTCTTCTTTAGCAGAAGCTGGTTTTCCTTTGACTCCTGCCCCTGACTCTTTTTGTCTTCAATCATTTCCTGTTTTTTGCTGCTGACTTTATGAATGGGGCTCTCTGTGCCCTACAGTCCCTCAGCTGTTAGGATGCTGTTGCTTCCTTGTGTCCTTCACTACCCAACCTATAGTCTCAGTCTACATCCTCAGTCTATAAAGCTGCCTTTCTCTTTTCCAACTTCTTCCAAACTCAGAAATTTCCTTACAATTATCAATTATTTTGTCTGTCTCCTGCATTACAGTTGTGGATTTTTCCTCAATTAATTCCAGCTTTAGACAGATAAGGGCTAAAATAACTGCTGTATATGCATGGGTGCTTAAAATCATCCAGTAATGTCTATTCATAATTGGTGTGCTTACTGTTAGGACACTAAAGTGTTCTTGATTAGGTACATACATTGTGTGAGTATTTTATAATTGTTATTAACTAATGCTTTATCTCTACCATTTTTTTCTGAAAGAAACAAAATATTAATTAGACTCTAATTTTATGCTAATTAAATGGCATTTATGTCAGTAGTGTACTGTGTAATCAGAAATAGCACATTTTGGTTGGAAAAGGTATTCTAAATAACGAACAATTACAAAACATCTACTTGAACTCAAAATAAGGTTTTTTCTAACCCATTATTTTAAAATGGGATGTATTTCTAATATTTTTAAGAAGTAAATGAGATTTTAATTTGAGAGAATTAGGAAGTAGAAATAATTCAAAGGCTTATTGATTCAGCCCCCTTTTTACACTTATTTATATCATTTTAGGATGATAGCTCTTTATGTATGCACGGGAAGATAATGAAATTTAAAAGAAGCATAAATCTTCCTGTTGTATCTTTAAACATTTCCATTTGTCAATTAGCATTGTAATAGTATATGTGGTATTACTAATACTTAAAATAACACCAAAATTGCGCATTTAATTTTTATTCAGAATTCAGTCCCCACAACAGTAACTGACAAGTCCCTTTGTCAGCTACTCTTGAAAGACAGTGAAAGTTACATTTCTGCACACACCACCATGAAAACTCATGTATTTTTTACAAACTCTTACAACTTCTGAACACATACCTACTTTCAGCAAACACAAGTGAACTACATATGGGAAACCATCCAAATAGCAATAGATGCTATATGACAGTTTTAACATGTTGTTAAGAAAAAGCATTAAACTTCCCAACAACCAGAAATGGGGATAAAATGACAAACCAATAATACATAAAAATAGGTCTGAACTACATGACATTTGTTTTCACATTTTATGGAACAAACCAAATACTACTGTAAGCTTACCTTTATTGACAGAGACATGGGTTTACTGTATCTTCCCACATCGTGTGGGGTAAATGATGAACCTCGATTTCTCAAGAATTCTGGTTTCAGAATATAGCCACAGCCACCATTGTCTAGGAATTTTCCATTTTGCAATTCCATTTGCACCCCTGGTGTCTGGAAGTTTAAGGCCACTATAAAATTAAATAAATATTTATTTTAGTGATTTAGAGTCCATACTACTTTATAAAACAGCTCTGTGACAGTAAACCCAAAAGCAAATAAGATTAAAATAAAAATCTTTCAACTCATATGTGAGATTCTGTTATTTCTCTTAAATTCAGCAGTATTCAATGATGAATTATTCACGTGCAACAGAAGTGCACTCTTTAGGGCTGCACCGCATTTTAAGAATTACCCTATAGTTCTTTTTTATACTGCGGTTGTGTTGTGTGATTTTTCTTTTCTTTCTAAACTAGACCTTGGATAATATGAAATGAGAGATCTTTTTTCTCCATAAGGACTAAATTCAAATACTCGTTTCTCTACAGCAGCAAGACCCTGCACCCTGAACCTGCTTGCAAAGTTTTGGTGCAGAAGGCAAAAACATAGGTTTATAACTGACCGCAGTTATGGTGCAGAATTCATCACAAAAGCATGTCACCCAAAAGATCAGTAAGCTTTAGTTTAGAGTTAAAATATTCAGTACAAATACATATAAGTTTATAGAAGCAGAAGCAATTTTAAAAGTGTTCTTAAATTTATATGAGCAATCTCTCTTCAAGCTTAATCCTCCAGTACTGGTGTTTACTGTTAGTATACACCTGACAGATTTTCCTTTCCTTGGCATCTCAAAACACTTCTGGTTTCCTGCAGGAGCAACAATAAAATAACAACTTCTCATCAACAGGATATTGTAATCCATGAGATAAAGCTGATATTGAAATAGACCTGTTTAATGAAATTTCTACCTATTCCAGTACACTGGAGCTTCCTATCACATTCAAAATAGAAAATGCACAAGTCAAATCAGTGAAGTGATAACATGACATGTGTTAAATAGAAAATGATAAAAAGTGATTTACTTGATGGCTTGGTAGGAAAAAAAATGAAGATTTTAAACAGTACAAGTGACTCATAATAATTCAGGAGGACCTTATTACATGTTCCTGTAGAGATAATCTAAATACACTGAATGAACGTTTGGCAAAATCCAGAAATCCTTATCTCATATGAAAAATGCAAGAAAATTAGATCTGTTTCACTGCAAAAACATATTTGTTTCTTCACTGCTTTGATGATCCTTTTAAAAAAATCACAGTAAATGACACAAATAGGAACAGATCTATAGAGTGAAGCATCTGGTATTATGGATGGACTGTTTGTACTACACACGTTTTCACTGGGGTTACTTCAGAAAGAGCTCTAGCCTGGTTCCATGACATCAATACCAATTAATAGCTGGAATACCTCACGTGCTCCCAGAGTGCCATCCTCTATTTCATCTGAAAGGAATCCCATCTGTGCTAGCTAAGATTGCTCTGCAACATGACCCAACATGCAGTAAGGAGGAACAATTGGGAACCTTGCATAAAAAAGCCCCAGACAAACAAACAAAAACAAAAAATACCACAACATGCACTCCTGTTTTGAACTAAATGCTAATGTAGGTGCAGGCATAGATTCTCTGTCAATATACAAAGCAAATTTAAGCCTATTTTACCTTTGACAACAGCAATTAAACTATTAAATGTTCATATTACCCGCTGCACACCACTGCTTTTTTAAGGAGGGTAAGTATTTTCTTGTATAGTTTAGCAGTGGTTCATGATTTATTTTTTATGACTTAACACATCATCTGGAAACAGCCCCAAATGTGGTGCTATATGACACTTGCATCTTAATACACTGATTCAAGCAGTGCAATGAACGCTAAAGAGCTGCAATCCTGAGATGCCTTGAAGCCTAGGTCCTCCTATGGTCTACAGATAACCCAGAATCTCTCAGTCCATGGGTAATTCCTGGGCATACTTTCAGAATATGTGGTTTAAAAAGTGTAACTGAAATTAGGCAAATTGAACAGTCATAGCTTCAAATAGCAGCTTCCACATGATCAAACAAATTACATAATTGCACATAATGAGACTGTTGCTAAATTTGCCAAGCTTTATAGGCTACTAAGAAGAAAAATCTGATTTAGCAACAGAAACAAGCAGAAGAGAATACTTTACATTTTATCATATTAGGAAAATTACTTTTGCAACACAAGTGAAGGGCGTTATTACGGGTTGATGTCTTCAAACATCAACGCTGTATTTTTAGATCATTTAATTTTACCTTAGAATAAGTTAAAAACACACTGAACAGTGGTTTTAATTTACCTATTGATTTCCCAGTTGTAATCCGATTAAGGTAAGCAAATTGGAAATTTTATATTATATTCTCTGAGATGCTTACTTCTACTATATCTGTTTGCAAAATTCGTAGCTGCTTGGGCGTCCCAGGACACTCTATGGAGTACTGTTGAGGCATAGTTTTTCTTTTTAATAAGACGTAGTTATCACCCTTACACTTCTTGAGAAATGGCAAAATTCATAAAGTAAAACCTAGGTTTGCCATTGTCTAGCAGTGTGGTCTTAGTAACATCTTTCTGTAAGGAAGACTGAGTTTTACCCAATGTTTCATTTTAGTTTTGCTGAATTCAAGAACTGAACTGTCGATAACATGCTTTATACTGTTGTTTTATGAAAGAGTAGAAATTTAATGCATGTACAAATAGAGCTTCAAACTGTTGGTTTCATTTGGAAAGAAGCCCAAAAAGGCTTACTGTGAAAACATCTGAGCAGTGCCTAATCTTAACGCATCATTTCCATGGGAAAGTAGAGGCACCTGAAGTTTAGCACTGTGTAAGTTAAACTTTCTCCTCAGTTCTTTCATTAAGCGCCAAAAGCTTTAGTACTGGCATCAAAATCAAAACAGCAGACAAAACATAGGCTTGGAGGAGAAGCTGAGCAAAGGGTCCATGCATCAGATCCAACTCTTCTCGAAACCATGTGGCCACGTCTTCTTCAGATCAGAATATTTAATCCTCAAGCTTTCTTGCAAAGTACCAAAGCTGCCATGGCTGTCCCTGCTGGCCCCGGGTTAAATAGCTTCTGTAGCAAATGCAAATTAGAAATAGCCTAGATCTGAAAAGGTGAAACAATCCATAATGCACAGACGAATACAAAGGGTATATTTCATCCCACACCTATGTCTTGCAAGCAGTTAAGTGAAGTATTTGGATACAGTACCTTCCATAATCACTACCATCCAAGACGCAATTGATTTTTAGACAGCAAAAGTTTTTGAAAACAAAAGTGAGAAATGGGGTACTTAGATTTTTAAGTGACTATGATTTGAAGACAGTTGAAGAAAACTGCATGTCTTTTGTCTGTGATGCTGCCTCCCAATTAATATTCCTACTGGGACTTAAAAATTGTCATTTTTTTATATTTTATTATTTGGCTCCTGGTTCTAATAACTATATTACGACCCTAAGCTTTAATATATTTTCTGTATTTAAAGGGGAAGATTTTAAAATGGATAAGCTCAGATTTGTCACCAGTTTTCCTTAAAATGTGTTACTTAATTGCATTTTATGCCGTTTAAAATCCATCTCAAAATGTCTGAATTTTATGCAATCTCCAAAAATACCATATGCAAAAAGCACTCAGTGCCAATATTTCTATCTCTATGATTTACTCCACTCATTTGAGTCTAAAGAGAAGTAATAGATCACACTTCCAAACCTTTGATCAGTCTTACTGCCATCCTTTCAGCTTTTTCCATTGATTATGTTCTTAAAATGGGCTGCTCACAATGAATGCAACGCATTTTTGTGCCTTATATACCCAAAATTTGAACTGAATTCCACACAGACTGGGAAAATGAAAACAGGACTATATCAGAATGTTCTGGTGTATTTTATCATTGGCTATGAGATAATCTATGTGATTGGATTTGAAGACATTGCATTCATTCCACATTAGTACTCCCAGATGGGTGTTGTCTGTCTATCCTTTCTTCTCACACGCAGGTCGCAGCTGCTTCCTATCCATCACTGCCCAAACCTACAGAATTATTTTCAGAAGTCCTTGTGTGACTGGGTAGCCCACATTACTTTTTCCAAAAGGATATAAGTGGCTTTTTAAAAATTTCATCCACAGCATGAATAAAGGGCATGCTGAGTATGAATTGACTCAAAATGTGGATGAAAAGGGAGGATATTCCATCATCAGACTACCAACTTGAAACCAACTAAAGACATCTGAAGATAAACTATAGCATGATGACAAATCACCACCTGTTACATGTACCAGGAAGCAAACATTCATTTACAGAAGCAGCATACACAGCAGGAGGACCTCTTATCAGTAGTAAATAAATTCTATCAAACTAAAATATGATTATATTTTCATGATCTGAATGATAAATATAACACTAATTTCTAAGCCTTGTACAAACATTAACTATCACAATATTCTCAAGTACGAAATAATACTGAAATATTCAATCTCATATGTGATCTGATGGAGTTTACATAAGAGAAATCCAGTGCGTACTGTAGTACTCTGTAAACCCTTTCCACTAACAGCAGATATAAGAAAGACCACGTGTTCTATCACCAAGCAGTCAGAGCATGTAACCTGGAAAAAATGTGTAAGATGGTGGTTTTTAACACCTTTTTTATCTATCTGAGAAACTACAAAGACTTCCAGCATAATTAAGACTGCCAAATTACAACAGGGAGGCTCTAAGCTTGAGCATTACTTGTTCTGGTCCTGTCTTGACAAGTTGCTCTGATCCCCACTGCCACCTTTGAGTGCTTGTTAATTCAGGATCATGGGCATACTGTCGAAAATCAGTTTTATACATGTCCTCAGAATCCCTTTTGCCTTGGACTTTATGATTTTTTTAAACCTTTGTGAAGCTTTAGCCCTCTTGCCAAACCAATGAATAGGTGATATCCCACCCAAACTTCATGAAGAAACACATCTTCTAGGAAAAAGCATGGAGTGATGATTGGTTCCCTTACAGCACGCAGCAGACTTAACTGGTTAGCAAAATTTTTGCATACAAACTGTCTCTCACATCTTTTTCTTACCAAAAGCTCAATGTATTTTTTGACTGTCCTTGCAGAATAAAGTGGGGCTTTAGCTATTTAGACTCCAAATTTTATTAAGCTTAATTATAAACTCTGGCTTTACTTATCAATGATGCATTTTGAAACGAGTGCTCTTATTCTACAGAAGCTTAATTTATAAGTGACTTACATCATGTGGTATTCTGCTGTAGTAAGAGGGACTACTCTTCTGGGAACTGAGTACCATGCATAACTGTCTGACACATCATGGTTGGCATGTGCAGTCAGTATGTTCTTATCATCTTTGGGCTAATTTAGTATTATTGCTCTAAAGACACTGTCACTGTCATTACAAATGTTAAGAATTCAGTCATTCTAATATTTATAATTGCTGACATTGTTCCTACTCCATTACAAGTAGCTCTACTGGAAAAAAAAAAGATGTCAGGTGACTGAAACTCATCCATTGTCCAAATATATCTGCAACTGGTTTCAATTAGGTATCCTCTCTTGCGAGGCTGTCATGGGAAAAGTACCCAAAGCATTTCTGATAAACTGTCAAGTCTAAAATCTAAATTGAATTTTGCATTTAATTAATGTGACAGTCTGAAAGTTACACTTCAGTTAGCCTGAGCATCTTTTGCTTGTCCTTTCACTTATTTCACACCTGAAATACATACTTTTCCATAATAATTTTAAAATTTCTTTGCCTTGTGCTTCTTGGTAGAACAGCACACATTATCAGCTTCCCTTTCCTGTTTTAGTCTGGGTCTCTAACACAGGATTTAGAACAGGTCATCAAGGAGTTCAGAGACAGTTATGTCCCTGCAATTTTTTTTGTCTTTCTTTAAAATTGACTAGATTTCAGACCAATGATTTAGCGTTCTATTACTTATCTACAGTTGTGGATTTAGTGTATATATCTGGAAAAATGAAAGATAAAATTTCCATGTTTCTCTGCTTTTAAGTGAAATTCCAGTATCTATTACTCACACCAAAAAAAAAAAAAAAAAGCAACCCAACAAAAAACCTGCCAAAAAAAAGCAGTCTTCGGAGTAGCCCAACAGCTTTATCTCCTGCAAGAGAAGCATGAGACCATTATTCAAAACACCTCCAGCCCTTCAAGCCACTCCAAAGGAAAGTTGAGTATGTTTGGGTAGCTTCATGTATCAGCATGGTATTCTCCCACCTAAATTGTAGATCTCTGCACGTTAGCTGCCCCACTACAACTAGTGAGATCTAGTCAATGAAGTTTAAGGACAATGTAACCAAAAATGGGTCCACACTTTTAAGGATGAGATTAATCATATCCCTGGAGTCTGCAGTTCTTATAGCTATCCCATTGGGCTGAGGACTTATGGGGGCACACAGTAAGAGGTAAAGCAAACCTTTTTTTGGGGATCCATAAACCATTATGCCTATATGGCCTATTGCGGATTTTTTTTCAACTACATGACTTCATTCATAATAAACACATTTTTTTGTTTGGCATCTTAGTGTTATCTTTCCACAACACACTGTTCACCAGTATTTAGTAAAATTTATGTCAACTGTGCAAGATCTAGTTTTCACTTCCTAAAGATGAATTTTTGGACTGCCAAAAGCATATTAGGAAGACAGTAATAACAGCTACTGACCCCTGCACCTTTTCTGCAGCGGACCTATTATGACTAGCCTTGTCCATGAAACCTTAACAAGAGGGAGTGTCCAACCAAGAGATACTTTTCTAAGCCTTCTCATTTAATTCTTCCAGGGCATTGCTTGTCTTGGGAGCTACCAGGGAATCTTTCTTCTCTTTCTCATAGCACTTTCTCTGTGAGTCAGTCATGGGATAAGACCACAGCCACTGCAAGCCCAAACAAAGAATGAGTTCTAGACTGGAAGAATAGTTGTACAGAACACCCTGTGCATGTTTTTGCCATGAGGTGTATGATGTGTCAGACCTATACTCTGCCTTTGGGCAGGTGTTTTAGTTTGCAACAAAATCTGGAGCCCAGTTTGGAAAAATAGCTGAAGCTTTTTTTAATGGCTGGAGACCAGCTATGTTACTTCACAGATTTCACTTGAAATTCCAGCAACAGCAATTCAAAGCTCTAATGTAATGAATATTTTAAGTTTGTTTCAGATGTCACATTAGCTGTTGAAAAAAGCCTTGCTACAGAAAATCCTTGCTTTATGCTTTTGCTGTGTTATAAAAAATTTTCCAGTAAAATAATAACCAAGAGTATGAAATTATAATGCAGAAAAACTAATTATGTCTGTAAGAAAAATCAGTATTCCACGGTCTTTTAATATAAGTGTTTGTGGTTTTCCTTAAATTCAATTTCATTACTTCATAAATTCCCTTACTAGATTTGACACTCCATCACACACTCTAAAATTCATAATGTTCATTAAGATTGTGAGAATATCTGAACTTCTTATGATCAAACATAATCTGTTTATTTAGGCACAAAACCCCACTCAGTTAGTCCTGTTGTTTCCAGTTTTGCCATTTGTCCAGGGAGAAAGGAAAAAACAGCTTCACAGAAAATATACAAAAATAAAAAAATCTGAAATAAATTAGTAAACCTATGCCCTGTTTATGAAGCCATTATCCTTGTCTTTATGAGGCTTTCCAAAGTGTGCCTCTTCTTTAAGTTTTCTCTCACTTAAACTGACCCAAGCAAAGTCAGACTTGATGGTCATTTTTAAGTTGCACAGGTGATGCATACTGAGATCTAAATGAGTGGATTCCTTTTCCCTTGGTAGCTTCAGAGGTTAAAATCAGAACTAGCTGAAGAACTCTTTATGACTCGTCTCTTTGTGCATTACTTTTCATCATACTATTGCACACAAGATTTGTCCACACAACAGATGTGACTGATAAAATTGCCAAGCTACATTTCGATGGCACAGGCCAAAATAAAAACTACAATGAGAAAAAATCTGTCATACAAGTATTGGAACATTCACAGTGTCGTATAAATTTTTATGAGTGCTCCAGAAAACATATGCTTTATATAGCCTATTGTAAAACAAAATTCTGTACCTGCCATAACGTTTTTTTCAGACAAATTATGACATATTTTAGTCATTCTTGTAGATTGTTTTGATACATAGACAATGTTTTCTACTTCATGTAAAGAGCATATTCAAAAGGATATTTAAGTCTTTCTATTTGGTTGGTTTTTGTTTGATTTTTCCCCACTGAGGATTTTTGTTTGTTTGGTTGGGGGGGGTGTGTTTCTTTGTTTTTCTCAACCAACATAATACAACTGATATCAGTTTATTTAAATACCTACCCTGAATTTTCTTTCCATGCATAAATCTTTCCATTCCATTTTATTTGCTAAATAAAAAGCAGAAATGGATAAACCAAACCAGTTCTTTCCAGGGCCACACTGCAGTTGTATGCAGGAAGCATACCAATTTTCCCGGACTACAAAAAGTATTTTTCTCTATAATACCTCTTTGTTCACAAAACCTATCCTGTTTTCATGAGTCTCAATATTCAGAGAATGGTCACTGAGTGCACAGTGATATCCAAAGAGATTTTGTGGAAGCTGTACTTTTTACTGTGACTTCTAACTTGCCTTCCTCTGGAAATTAGATTTACACAATTACATAATTCTCATCCTCAGCCCCAACAAATCTTCAGCCTGTTGAACCATTTCATCCTGCTTTAACTGAGTGCTGGGTTGCTCTAAGTTAATACGTTCCAACCAATTTAGAGAACATTGCTGGCAAGGTACAGAAGAGAGCACTGTTTTGGGTCTATCACTCAGGGAAGTGAAAGAATAACTCAGCTATCATAATTTACATGATTCAGATGCCTGGCAGGGAATATTATATGTAGATTTGAACAAAACCTAATATATTTTCTTTGTCCGGCAAGAACAATTATGGAAGTTAGAGGAACTTAGAGGTGAGAAGGGTAAACTAGCAGGTGCAGGGATGGTGAAAGGAGCTGAAGAAGGCAGATGCATGACATACATAGGAGAAATATGAGAGTTCTGTGAACAGGTTTAAGAAAGTGGTAGAAGGTATCTGGAAGGCTTACTTCTGTGCATGGGGTGCAGAGTATAATGGCAGGGGGACAAGGAAGGGTATGTGGACTATATGGACACAAGACAGACAAAATTAAAAAATCTGTCTGGAAGGACATCCGCAGAAGATTCACTGAGTGGAGCTTTGGGAGTTGCATTGTGAAGTTATATTTCTGCCAAACAGTTATCTGAAACAGATTAGGGAATCAAGAATAGATGTGACATGGCTTGGAAACAATATATATGGAGAATTGCTTATAACATCAGCTTATTCCCATGAGAAAAATGTTTCCTTAAATGAAGATGCAAATGATGTGAACAAGAGGGCAGATCTAACCACTTCCTGCATATTTCTAATTCTTCCAGGAAGGGGCCCAAGGCTCCTATGCAGCAAAAATCATATGGTTTTTACACTAATGTTTAGTTTGACTTTTCATTAAAGTTTACTCTGAGTCAACAATCAATGCAGTCATTCTGAAAGACTTCAGTCCTGTTTGAGATCTAACAAATGGGTACTCTTTGCAGAGATCAGTGTGGAGATTTACAGGCTAGGAAGAAAACTAGTCAACTGCAGTATGACAAGCCTGTGACACAAATTCAGTTTTAAACTAAGTAGCTCTCGCCAGCCATTCCTCTAAGCATGAAACAAACTTACCAGTTTTTAATAGCAAGGTGGATAGTATACAGAGAGTGCACCACCCCAGCAAAATGATCCAGCAATAGCATGACATCAAGCTAAGTGATGATCAACCACAAGGACAGAATATAATCAAACCAATTGCAAATGGTATTGGAATGGCAAGATACTTCCAGCAATTGCCTAGCCCAAGTCCAAATCTCTACTATCAATGAACATTTATAATGACACAGACAAAATGTAGACTAACTAGTAATTGTTTTATTCCTGCTATACTTGTAAAATTGTACCTCAAAGCAACAGTCAGGATGAGAAGGAGAATTTTTAACAATGTGAGAATTATGGGGGTTCTGAGTACCTTTCAGTTCTCTCATGGAACAGCCAGCACTGAGTGGCCAAATTCACACTATCTCCCTAGTCATTGTTTCCTCCATTATATCAACATGTGACACTGACAGCATAGCTCAGCTTGGGGTGGGGACTGCAAATGATAAAAAGTTTAGGCTTGAGGACTTCCTCCACTGCTTGTGGTCATGGCCACAGACATGGGAACAGCAGTCTCTCAGTGAAAGCTGAGTCATGATGCTCCTTCTAAATTCTATAACTGTAGGAGAGTATCTGGAGATACATTAGGTGTTTAAATAATGAATACTATGCATGTGCAAGATTGATTGAAAAAAGCACACTGTTAAAACCATTTCTGAGAAGGTAACTTGAAACAGAAGATATTCTGGGAGCTGAGAAAAGAAACAAGTGAAAAAGAAAGCCTGGAGCAAGGGTACACATAGGCTCCAGAGCCCTACAGGCAAACTGAAATCTGTACCCATCTCTGTATGAGTGTGTACCATAATATAACAAGGTGAGACCATATTTTCACCTCTGAAAACACGAAGCCTATGGCAAATTGCCCCGCTCACCCAACAGTCTCCCTCAGGCGACTTTGATATAGAATCAAAGACAGAATACACATGTGGATGCAAAAAATAGTGCTCTTTATCTAAGGCTGAAGAAGGTGTAGCAGACTGCCAAAGAAAAATATTCTGTAACTGAACTCTTTTAAAACAAAGAGATGAAGGCAAGATTGCCACTAACGCCATTAAAAAGGGGAAAGTGTTTACAGGTGAGAGGTTTTTCAAAGCCTGCTAAGTTCAGAAGTTATGCTTATTTTTAACAAAAACTATCTTGAAATGAAGAGAAACAAAAATTATTGTTATTTCATTGCTCAGGAAACAAATATGCTGTGTACTGGAAGTTACGATACTAAACTTACACTGCATCTATACAGTCACTGGAGACTCTCAGCTGTTCCTGGGTACTCTGCTGACCAGGAGCATTTGAGTGCTCCTTTGCAGTAGTATATCATAATCTAGGAATTGTTGGCGCCAATATTAACTGTTGTGCCCACATCTCCTGAATCATTGCCACTCCAGTCGCACGAAACAATTGAAAACCCACACATCCTTCAGATGAGGCTTCCATTGCTGTGTAAAAATTCTTATACCACACATATATATATTTCCATTGCCTAGTCTAATTCAATGCTATATATCAACCTTTGGAAAAAGCAAATGCAATTCCATTACAACAATACCCACTTTTAGCTAAACAGGCAGATGCTTCCTTGTGCTTGCTAAACTATAAAGAGTGCTAGACCTCAGCTGAAAAAGAATTTCTTACAAAGAGAAATTAGACAAAATAGAAAAAAAAAAAAAGAAAAAAAAAAAAGAATAAGAAGCTACCATTGCCATTTTCTCTTCTAAACATGCTCTATTTACACCTTAGCCACAGCTGACAAATAAGCACAGAGGTTATGGGATTTGATCAATAAAGCATGCAAAAAAATGATTATTTTCATTTTTGTGAAAGGCAGATTGTAATTATTTTTTTCTTTTTTGGCAGTGCAGTGCCTAATGCAAAGCACACTCACCTTTACCTCAAAACCCAAGGTAACATACTCAACATAATTTCAGCCCAAACAGACAGGGAGTAAAATGCAAACTATCATTTAAACTCTCCTTACAGACACCCATATTCAAATATCATAGAGCTATTAAGAAAGAAGGAGATAATACATAAAGAATAAAACTCTGGTTTAGCTGTTGAAAGCTGTTTATATATGTGCTTTTGCTACACTTTCATGAAAAAAAATAGTGCGTTGTTAAGTCTTAGGGCTAGCAATAATCAAAAGGAAGTTCAAAGCTTAAAAATGTTGTATTCTTACTACTGTTTTTCTTATCATTGAAACAAAAAAAAAAAAGATGCAGTTTAAAGAAATTAATGAATTAAAGTAAACTGGGATATTTGGGATAAGGTATAGCTGTTTAACAGAAAGTGATATTTGGAATTACTTAGAGCACAATCGTAACTAATTCCAAAAGTAAATAGATGAAAATAATATTCCTCTTAGTTATTACATACCAGAAGTCCTGGATTCTAGGATAAAAAAATATTCTAGGATATGTAGACTAAAAAGAAAGTTTAGATAACACAAAATGAAAGTGATGCCACTGAGGGAAAATGTGTAACCCACATAACGGAAAAAATACTAGAGGAAGGAAAATCATAGTCTTCTCTACATAGCCTGGAATGCAGCCTCTGCAAATGTACATACCCATTTGACACCCCACATTCCAGAACACTTGAGGATTATAATTTGAAGAGGTTGCTCTCGTTCCTTTGGGATAGATTCTTGTAATGAATTTTGATGTATGTAAAACAAAATCTCTAGCTGAAAAACAGAATGATAAAAGCTTGATAAAGAAAACTTTATTAATAAAAAGATCCTATTTAATAAATAATAATAAAAATGTAATAATCGGATCAGCAATTTTTTTATTTTTTTTTTTACACAATGAGTATATCCTATCAATGTATCTCTATTTTAGGACATTTATATGCGTGGTAATGTTTGTTAGTGTATGGGTCACTGAGAGATGGCTAAAATCCTATTTTTAAACCAGAATATTTTGTGTATATTTGAATCTGATAGTATATCTGTGTATAGTGCAGTCTTTTGTTAAAGTTTCAATAACCAAGAATCATTACTTCACGGAAATATTCTATTTCTTCACCTCTTCGGTAAATGCATGATCTTTACTCTAAAGCCCACCGTGTCCCCATGGAAAACTAAGAGATACAAAATAGGAAAGAGGTAAAAAAGCCCATTCATTCTTTAGTAGTGCAATAAGAAAACAATCATCCCAATATGATCTTAACCTGCTTTGAGTTTTAAATAAAAAACATGAATAATCTTAAGACCACTGAACCTTGCATCTCTAAAAGACAATTGATTCCTTCAAAATCTTCAGATGATGTTAGCTATTCAAGTGAGTTTTCTCTAGTCCTAGCAGTGTTTCTCAACACAAAAGCATAAACTACACAGATGTGGAAAAATTCAGATGACTTCTATGTACATTATTCCTGTTTGGCAATAAAAAGGCAGCTTTACATTTCCAAGGTCATCACTCTGTTTTTTTCCATCCTACTTTTATGTTCAGTAGATTGCTAGAGGGACCAGAGAAGACTCTATGATAGTCTGAAAAAAAGCCTACTGGTTTTGATGCTGTTCATCACCACTCATCTAGTCAGCCACTGAATCACCTCCACAAAGTGGTGGATGGCAACTGGGCTGACCTTAAATGAATGGGCTTATGGCAGACTTCATTTTCATGGTCAGTGATCACTGTTCTTAACACTCCCTTAAGGTTGCTGGTAGACAGCCAGAGTTAAAACAGCAAAGGCTGCACTGTATTGGCTGCACCAAATGGAGAAGCTCCACACAGAAGGAGTTTTGAATAATCCAACGTGATTGGTATGAAAGACCTGGCCTAATGGAGCAAGCTGCCTGCTATGGGGTTTATTCTTTCCATCAATGGAGATTATCTAATTCATGCTTATCATCAAAGCCAGGGTTACTGCATGCCCAACTCCAGTGGGTACTACAGACTGTACACAGGTGGTATGTGTATGTGAAGTATATTCCACACACTTTCAGGTATTGACTGTAACATCTAAATTATTTGATGCAGAAAACAATGAAGCAAAAGGTATTAATACATTTTGTATACTATGTTAGTATTTGTTCTAATAAAACTACAAGAAATTAAAGCTGAATCTTAATTTTCCTTACAAAACCAACTGAAATATAAAAATGCAGTGCAAATAATTAGATATATCTATAACAGTGTTATAAAGACAACCAAATAAAATTTGGCAGCATGCATTTCATAAAATTTTAACCCAATGCCTAAGCAGTGAATCATAGCCATATTGTAACTTTTATATGATTAAATCAAAAGAAATTACCTGAATGTTTTGCAAATTTTTGTGCTCGAACTTCTCCAATTGAATTATTTTCATAGCACTTCTGATGATTTTGGGAGTGCTCAAAGCTCACAAACTTCTCAGATTTGGTATAAATCACAAGGTCCGACAATGCAAGGGCAATTTTTACCTTTTTCACCTGATAATCATAGTATAAAATAATGGAAGAATAAAAAAATCACAAAATACAAATATTTCATTATTATCAATTACAATTAAGAAGCAGGTATAATTTTAGATGCATAAAGCATGGCAAAACATGTCACAATTAATGAATATTTGAGTTTAAGATGTGACTTTTGGTACTGAGAGTTGATCCCAGTCAGAGACAGTTAAGATTGTTGCCTCTATGTTTATCATTGCAATTGTAGGGTGAATGGAGAGATGCTTCCAGTGCTTTCTAGCACAGTATTTTGTTGGACAGCCTTGTAATTTTCCTGCTTCTGAGATTGGTACATAAATTAATATAACTTTTCATGGCTCTTAACATCACTCATTAAAAACATATGTCCAACTTAATATTCCCCAAGACATAAAAATACTAGAAAAGGTATTCTGGAAGGCAATATTTAAAGAAAAAGAAATCATAAGAATCTGTACATCAATAACAAATACTCAACTAAAAAGTATGGAATAACAGGCAAATCAATCATAGGTATGTTTCTCCAAGCATTGCTCTGAAATTAGGATAACTCTGCTCTTAATCAAGATGGAAAGTTCTTTGGCCAAAGTCTTTGTTCAGTCTTGTCCCATTTCCAAACCAAGCAAAAGCAAAGGCTGCTGTACATTGCAGTATACTAAAATTTTAAATCTTATCTCTTCAACTGAGGTACTATGTGACATCTTCATTTTACTTAGCATGAACTTGTGAGCTAATTAGTGGTAGTAACCAGCAACGAGCTGGTGGTGCTAATAATATTTACATTCCATTAGAGCTTGTGAAGACAAATTCTCCTCTGACAAAATAATAGGGATTGTCTGCTTATGGGTCTTTAGCTACATAAAGTTCAAGTGCATTAATTATTCTGAGGCTGTGTCCCACCAGGTGCAGTAAAAGTCTGTTGTCACAGAACGCCTGAATAATACAACTCTCTAGATGTGGAAGGCAGTGACACAGCCAAAGCCAATACTATCACTAGGGTATTTTGGGTATGGATTCAAATGCTCTTCTACCCTTCAAGAGAGCAATGGAGTGAGACTGCAGACTAAATACTCCCACTCCAATAGTATAGGTCCCCAGAAACCATTTTCTCTTCTGCCTGTGAAACATGACCAGATGTCTGTTGTTACTGCTGTTGATCAAGATGTATTATGGTGTATGCTCTCGTCTGTAACATGATGTTACAAATACATGGACCCCATTATCTGGAAATTTGGCCTTCCCTGTTCAAAGAGGGCTTCTTCCTTCCTAAGAATTTGTCCTTCCTATATCTCTATAGTAGATGGAAAGAGAAAAAAAGCTGAGATCTTGACCTTTAAAACATTAGAGAAAACAGGCACAGAGGAAGAGATACTGGCTCTCAGCAAAAACAGAGAGCCCTGGGGAGCATTGCCAGTTTACTCGCATTCAGATAAAGGAAGCATGATGTGTAGAAATGACTGGGAGCTTCATGCCTGCTTAAAACCCTTGAACAAAGCAGTTTGAACCTTGATGGAGCAACAGATTAACATGGCAGAGAATTGCTACTTGGTTAAAAAAATTATTAAGTTCAATTTGACCATCAAAAAGAAGATTGAGTCCAGTTTTTACACTCTCGGAAATAATATTTAATGTTGTCTTCACAAGAGAAACATACAAAAACCTTTTAAGTGCTTAAAAATGTTTTAGCACAACCAGAATTCTACACTTAATCTCATGCATACATCTAGAACTGAAGAAAATATGGGAATGGAAACTCTTCAAAGTCTCCACAATAGACTGTTGGACTGCAGGAAGAAATAGTTCGCTTTATCCTTCATCATCAGGAACTGCTATCAGTGCTGTCCATGCATAGCTCCAGGAGAGCCTTGAGACCAATAAAGCAGTTGGGCAACTTCATTTTAGTTCTATTATGGTGCTGGGCATCTGGGACAAGCACAAGATTTAAAAGCAAAAAACATAGGTGGAGTTTAGGATGGGACCCAAGGGAAGGTTTGTTTTTCGCTTTTGGTTGGATACTAAAATATGCTCCAGTTTGGAGTGTCTTGTCAGAATCAGGAAAACTCTGAAACCTTGAACTAAAATGTATTATTTCAAAATATATTCCTCTAAGTAATTTTGAAGCCTACTTTTTAATTTTTTACTCTATTTTAAGATAACATATTCCTTTTTTAAAAATGGCTGCCACACATCTATGTGCTTTCTAAATTCAATTGAGACAAAAATTACCTTTGCTTTTTTTCTGGGTGGGGCTGAATGTGTACCTTCACCTTTTCTTTTTGAGGAACCACGCTGTGGGCAAAGAGTGGCTGAATCATCACTGTCATCATCATCGGATACATTTTCAGATTCAGAAACTTCTCCTGTCTCACCATGACTGTCTAAATCTCTCCTGAGCGTACTTTCCTCAACTGTTCCAACTTTTTTGTTTTTTATTAGAATTTTGAATTTTAACGCCTGTAGAAAAAAGGTTAAACAGTAGTAACTAGAATTATATGTGGACTAATTGTAGGTTTCACATCTAGTTGTTGTTTAATCCATGCTCAAAGCTGTTTATTGAGTATAATGAAGTGAGGTAACACAATGAAGTGAAGATAAATACCGGTGACAGAAGTCAAAAGCAAATAAACAGAATCTGGGGATCAAAGTATATAAGACAATGTGAATATCCAATCCCTTGACAGGAAAAAAAGCTGTCCACCACACAGTAAACAAATGCTGAAACTGTAAGCAAGATTAAGGTAGGAAGTTAAGTATGTGCCGGAGGTGACAGACAGGTAAGATATAGGAGGTATATTTTTCACTATGCATGAATTATTTTTCTCTATATAGACTTATAGACATGTATCTGATATGAATTTGATTTATTTTTAGTGATCATTGCAGCATCTAAAAATTTGGTACCCTATTCTATTAGTGCATTTGTGCACATCTGTCTAGCATACCAAATTAAAATTTTTGTTGTTGTTATATCATTTTAGAGTGGACCCTCATGTTGATCTGACCTGGTCAAGGAAGTTAACAAAGTTTGGTAATTTCTTGCCTAATCAGTCTCTCTATTTTTAAATGGGCATGTTTCAATGTCCATAATACAGAAGAGGGGCGGAAGGAGGAGGAGAAATCATTATATGTTATCATTTCTAATAAGATGGCGTTCATCTATGCACCTGAGTATAAATTTCACTTAGACTTTTGAAGTAATATTCGCAGTAAAACAGCTGTTATGTAGCAAGCATTCATCTCTACCTCTATAGACAGGAACTGCCAGTGAGTATCAGGACTTGCTTAGGTTCTTTGATAAAGTGGTCCACAAAAATATTCCCAAAGTTTCATATGCACTAGTGAAAAGGAAGGCTACACTACTGGGAAGGTTACAGAAGCAAGGAACAAATAATTACACATTAAATAAAATAAGCATTTTAAGGTATCCATTAAGTAAATATCATAGAATAGTTAGGGTTGGAAAGGACCTTAAGATCATCTTGTTCCAACCCCCCTGCCATGGGCAGGATACCTCATGGCAGGTGACATGCATGGATGATAAACATATATATATATATAAATCTTAATATTACAAACTAGAGCTGTAGGCAGAGAAATAGGCATTCAATTTGTTTATATTGCAGTCTCCATTGCTGACATTCCTCTTATCACTTCAGATCTTCTATTAGTAGTTTGACAGTGTGTGACTTGAATGAGATATCCTATGCTTAACATCAATTAGTGCCATGCTAGTATAAGATTTGATTAGTCCGCCTGCATTGGTGATTCAGAATAACAGCCTTTCAATTTCTGAAGAGGGGCTACAGGGATGCCAGGGAGGGACTATTTGTTAGGGACAGTAGTGAGAGGACAAGGGGTAACGGGTTCAAACTTAGACAGGGGAAGTTTAGATTGGATATAAGGAGGAAGTTCTTTATTGTCAGGGTGGTGAGGCACTGGAATGGGTTGCCCAGGGAAGTTGTGAATGCTCCATCTATGGTGGTGTTCAAGGCCGGGTTGGACAGAGCCTTGGATGGCATGATTGCATGTGAGGTGTCCCTGCCCATGGCAGGGGGGCTGGAACTAGATGATCTTAAGGTCCTTTACAAACCTAACTATCCTATGATTCTATAAGCAAAAGCCTGTAAGTACAGTCAATGGGAAGAAATGTTTAAATAATTTAATAGACAATACTTTTTCTTGTACTAAATAGGCATCCCAGTTAATGTGATGTATAACACAATTCAGAGCAGCTGAAGTAATACAAGACTCCAGGAAAAAATCACAAGTACTTTGGAATGACTCAGGCAAACCCACCTTCTGACCACTGCAATTAATGTAAAAACGGACAAAATTCACTGCTAAGAAACATAGAGAACAAACTCTGGATTCGGGTCATCTCTGTTAAAAAGAGAATAACCCCTATTTTGATACAGCATGGTTTTCTCTCTTCTCTCCTGCCTGGCTTGTAGGTGCTAGAATCAGAGAATCATAGACTGGCTTGGGTTGGAATGGACCTTAAAGACATCTAGTTCCAGTCCCTCTCCCATGAGCAGGAATCTTGCTGAGTAACAAGGTTAAAATGAGTTTAAAGATTTACATAATTTTCTATTTCAAAAATTAAACTATTGTCTTAAATATGGATTTAAGATAAAGATGAGACACATTCCATGAAATCTACCATGGGGGAAACTTTTTAGGAATTAACAAAATTTATCTTGAAACTAACAGAATACTATTTTTAAGTACAGCTGTTAAAAAAAAAAATAAAAAAATAAAAAAAAAATGCCCCACAACAAAGACATTCTTTAATTAGTCAGGAATAGAGTCATGCTTAGTAAAAGTGTGAATAGATCTCTTTGTGGCAACCTGATAAATCACAGTTACTGAGATATTTCAAATCAATACCACCAGTAATCCCTGAGCTCTAGTTAAATGGATATTAATTATATCAGAAATACCTTTTCATCTCTTTCATAACAAGTTTTTATATGACACAGTTATCTAGTAAGAAGTCCCCTGCATTAAAAATTCTAGTTCTTTGTTGTGTTTTGTAGCAGACGCAGAATACATGAGAGGATCTTTCTGTTATTTTATTACAAAAACAAAAAAAAATATATGCTTAAAAAAGGAAATTGGAGGGGTGACACTGGCAGACTAGTTTTCTGGGTGAAGTGAAAACTTACACAGTCCTGGGTAAAAAAGTATTCCAAAGAACACTCTTTCCCTAAAAACCGTTTTGCAAGATATAGTTCTCATTCATCTACTGGAAAGACTCCCACTCGGGATCCAAACTCCAAAGATAAAGAGAGAATCAGTTTGGTAATGGCTTAGAGGCTTGACCTATTATAAACCATTGGCAGCAAGTTAGATTCCATTGAAAAACAGAATCCTTACCTGTCAATGCTTCTGCCTGTTGTACCTGAGGACTCCATCAGATGTAAGAGAGATAGGAAAAACCACAGACTTTGCTAACCATGCATCAAAAAGACATCTGACAGTAGTCTTGGAGAGAGTTCTAGTGCAGAAGATTTTGCATTTCTTTTAAGACTTTTAAGGAAAACGAGTGGAGTGTAGCTGCTCCACCAATATGTTGCAAATAGCACCATTAGCTGACCTGCTGCTAATGGTTCAAGAATCTGCAACTCAGAATCTGGGCAACTGTGGACAGAAATGTTTCTGAACATCCACCATATAGTAATTAATCTTCCAGATCTGTGGTAAACATTAAAGATGACTTGTAAAGAAACAGTAATTGCCACTTCAATTTCAGTTAACAATGCCTCAATATCTCTTTCCATTTCTGTGATAGGAAACCTGCAAATAATGAAAAATTCCTAAGTAGTTCATGTATCTATCATGCCAGCAGGGTAAGGTAGTTTGATGTACTACAATGTAAAATAATTGAGCAACAAACATTCATCAAAAGCATCAGTGTGTTTACAGCCTTTTCTGTGTGTTACATTTGAGGCTTACTTGTTTCTTTCTGTATCTGTCAAACACATTAGTAAGGATTCAGCAGGGTAAATAAAAATTGATCTCACTTTCAGGATTCTAATATTTTCTAAGTTCATCTGCAAGGCACTGCACAAGACACCACATTCTGTCACTTTATATCAGCATAATCTAGTACTGGTGCAATCATCAGGAATCTCTGGTATCAGTCAGTGATGTCAAATATAATTTCATGTGGAAACCGGCTCAAAAAACCTGATATTACTGCAAATACTAAAGGAAGGTCATGAAGTCTCTTTAAAGGTGTCATCATGGCCAAGACTGTGAGGACAGGATTGTAGGGAGTCTGTTGCTTTAGTTGGCAAAATATGTGCATGGGAAAGAAGAGGGTAGATACAGTAGAAGAGATTGGTGAAACTCAAGGGTGACCTCAGTTTTGATAAGGACTGTGTGAAAGAAAGAAACAGTGCAAAAGCCCTCTCTTTCCTTTACTCCACGTGTCAAGGAAGAATTCTCTATTGGGATAGTAATATTCCAGGGAATTAACAATACTAGTATAGTTAGCTGCAGAGTGAACATACAACTGAAGCCAAAGAATTAAAACATAATCTTTCCCTGAAGTTTTATGGGTTTTGTATTTCAGTGCAAGAAGGTTTTGAAACACAAGAAAGAAAAAAGAGCAGAAAGCAATAACATTCATGACCATCCAATTTTCTTTTCTGGATCTCCTTGTGATTTTCTCTTAGGCATACAATGGTAGGAGACATCATACACGAGCTGTGGTCCAAGGAAGCACCTAAGAATGGATTTGCTCTGCATTTTAAACTGTCTTCTAGACACACGCAGTCTCTCAGCTGGCAAAGGTGTAGCTCAAAACCTTAGAAAAGGAAGTAGGGGACTGATGAGGCAACAGAGGAGAAAATAATTTCCATGGAGATCTCCAAATCTCCAAGATCTAAACAAGAACCTGTAATTGACAAATGTTTCTGTGAAGTTGTTCGGCAGAATTACGTGGCATTCCTCTTCATGTTCAGACAAGGGGACCATTTGATTCAGATCTTGAAGAACATTGAGAAGTTGGTATTAAAAAGGAAGCCTTGCATGAGCTGCATTTACCCCTTCACAGCAAAAGAATAACAGCAGCTTCTAGATGAGAGGGATTTCCATCCCAAGAAGCATAATGTTTCAGTCTTGTGTGACAGGGAGAAGCTGGATGTTGAGAGCCCTTGCCAAAGAAATCTGAGAGAAAAAAGGAGGGCTGGTTAACCCAGAGCTACGGTTTTGAGGAATCTTATTATCAGGTTGTTAAAAAAACCTGGCAAAGGAGGCAAAAACACAGCTCATGAACACATGAGGTGACAACTAGGTGATAATTAGCTTGCTGTGATACAATCGGAGGGATAGAAGGATGCCAGTTACATTTACAGGCATGTGAGACACATGTAGCAGTAGAGTTTTGTGCTGTGCCTCTAGGCATATTATTAGATTGGACTATTCTCCAACAAAGCATATTATAAAAATGTCTCTTGGTTATTATAAATTTCAACTAAGAGCAAAAGGCTTCCCTCACATCTTCCTTGCTAAGATTCATCCAGAAGTGCGGAAGGCGGAGCTGAACTCAAGGTAGACAAAGATGACAAAAGAAGGTAAGCAAGATTGTAGTGGAAATGGAAGTAATGCACTAAAACTCTAATCCCAATACCTTACTTTGTAACTCAGAATAATTAAATTCATATGTATACACACACAGACATAGTAAAGTGACCTGAAGTATATTCACCTTAATCCTGAGCTACTTTAGTGTGACATCCGTGCTCATTTATTATTAAGATAAGTAAATATATTAGCATATAAACAATTTATCACCTACTTTTAATTTGTTTTGATGTAAGAGATTGTAACAGTCTAAAAAAAGAAGGAACACTGAAGACAATATAATTTTAAATAAATATTTAGAACAGAATTCAAAAGCATATCCTGTAAAACATACCTAGGGGAAAGCTAATAACCTAGGTAAAAGGAATGTATGTTGGCCACAGAACATGTTGAACAGAACTCTACAAAGTAGAAGTAAATTAGACAGCATGATATCTTAAAAAGAAAAAAAAAGAAACAACAAAAACAAAACCTGCTTTTTGGAGTAGAATACTCTTGTAGCCGGGTAGACCAGTTTCCCTGTGGGCATTAGGGATAGGAATTTATTTTTTTTATTTTTTTCAAAATTAGTTATCAGGCTATTGGTTGTACAAACCTCTGAGCAAGTGTATTTACTGCACCTGAGCTATGCCAATCAACACTAACCGCTCTGTTGAACCAATCTCGCATCTGAATAATTACAATGAACTTTAATAATCCTGAAATTTACTATATTTCATTACACTTACATCAGAAATCAGAAAACTGCTATGTTTAAATAACAATGTCTTTACTCTGTTACTGGTGTTAACACTTCTGACACACTTTTTTTTCCTGGGATGGCTTTATCAGTTGGGTTATTATAGAATCATACCAGACCTGATAGTTTCTTCCCTATTCTTGTTAATGTCCCACCTTGAAAAAAGTGAAACAGAAAATTATGTAGGTTACAACTAGGTTTTTTGCACTAACCTAGCATCCTTCTCATGAACAGCATTTTAAATGCATCATTTATTGCTCAGTAACATCACATTTGCATTGCTTAAGTAAAGCAGGCTTAAGACTCAGTTCAGCATCTGGCTCACTCAAATGATAATGAATTTACCCAGCCCTTGAATATGCACAAGGTCCCAAGCTTTAAGGATGTGATGCCAATAAAATAATTTTGAGCATGGACTAAAAGTGGTTCTTCGAAAGGATGCTATCCAAAAGTCAAGACTACCACTTTATTTGCAAATTCAGTCATAGCTACATATTTCCATTGCAAAATAAAATCTTAATGATTTTTCTTACATGCTTGATCAGAGCAGCTAAGAGAAATGGACAGAATCCTAATTCTTGTTCATTCTCAATGTAACAATTTATTAAAATCAGACTTCTGTAAATCAGCTGAGGACAATGGTGTTCAGGTAACTCTTTCATCTTACAAAGATATGGAATACATCTGACATAACTTGGAAAGATTAAAAGTCCAGTGGAATGAATCTCACCTGAACAGCATACATTTAAGTGAGGAGTAAGTATGGAATCCAGCAATGCATTTTGAAGACAAACTTGTACAGAGCTAACCTATGAAAATTATAAGCTATGGAAATATGAAGTATGAATTCCACATATCACAGTAAACATATGGTAAGGGACATATTTCATAGAAAGCAATATTTTTAAGTGTCTGATTTAGTGAGTCTGTGATTCGGACATAGTACACCGATTTTTTTATACGGAGGACATATGATCTTTAGACTTCTATCAGACCGAATGCAGCTATGCTTTGAGAAGCTTTAAAACAAACCATCATGTTTAATACAGTTTATATTTTTTTCTAATGTACAGATCAGTTTTCAAGGTTGCAAAGTGATATCGAACAGTGTGATATAAAAAATATAATGCTTAAAAAATGTGTTGGCTTAGTGAGAAATTTAGATGTATTAAATATATTTACAACAACATTTTTATGGAAATATAATAGTATAGTAATACTCTAGAGAGCCTTCAGACCTACCACTTCAAGTGTTTTTTCTGTAAAAATCCTTTACAAAAATGCATCTCTGTGTGTTGTCTTTCCTTATGACAGCGCTTCCTCCCCACATTTTCAGCTACTTATTAAAAGATACAAAATGTATCTGATGTATCACTGATAACAGTGACAAGCCTAAATAACTATTTTATATGCATGCATGCATTTGTGTCACAAGACATTAAAAAAAATCTTTTGTCCTTGAAAGATAATTATGTGCAAAGACTGGAACAATAGGAATCTATTTGTTTAAGTTTACAATAAAATTTTCAACACCCATCTAATTGCCTTTCTGACTTCATATCCCAGGTGCCTCAAGCCACCAGCTCAGAAACACTGCCTCAGGGAGAAACACACTTAGAAAGTGTGCAAGTAACCAGACTTGGTGAAGTAGCTTCATCAAAATTGTTATTGACAAAGAAAAGTAGATTTAGGTTTCCATTTCAATCACATTTTTAATTTCAAGATTTTTTTTTTAACTTCAGGAACAGCAAATAGACAGAAAACCAGGCAGACTAACATGTTTATAAGTGAAGATTTTGTAATTTCGGATCAAAGCATCATGTTGTGCAAAAATTGATACTTTGTTTCCTCTTTTAAAACTAAAACACTGGAAGCCTCATTTCGGAGAAAAGGAAGAGGAGAGATGAGAGAAGGAGACATTGCTCAGTTTGACCTCAAAATGTTGGCTTTACAGGTTATCAGGAACTTTGAAGCTGTTCATTATAATACAACATATCAATAACTTGAAAACTTGAAACCCCTGAAAATGAATTACTCAGGTGTTTGCATAGCTGTCAGATTCAGATTCGGTAGTGCTTACTTCTACAGTTTTTAGCAAGTCATTCCCTGTGTATAAATCTACCCTCTTTAAAGGGAGATGCCGTTTTCCATGTTTAGGCTACCATGTCTCCAACATAGGAATACTGTAGATGAACCACACTATAATTTAATTCTTAATAAATATGTAATAATTTACTTAGAGAAAAAACAGAGTAATTTCAGCATTGCTATTCAGTTTTTAATATGCAATTAATGCAGTGTTAGTATGTTTCAATAAAGCAAGGCATATTACTACAGCTGCCACATGAAATAAACTTCAACGCACAAATTTACTTAATTTTTCTTCTATAAAAAGTAAAAAAAAACTTTTAATACAACCAAAACACCAGAAATTGGTTTGATATTAACTAGAAGATATAAAGCTTTGCAAAAATGTTTGTATGTTAGCTTTTAAAAAATACACGCTTCAACATTGTAGTAAAACCCATTTTCCTTTAAACAAAAACTTCCATATATGAATACACATGATTAAGCTTTCACCTTTTCTTTTTTCTTAATCTTTTCAGGTGATTTTTTTTTTGGTGTGTGTGGTCTAATTATTTTTTGTTACCACTTGAAGTCTATTTCAGACACCAGATAAGCAGTTTTATAAAGTCAGTTTCAGAAGATTTTAAAAACAAACAAACAAATAAAAACCCAGGTTTTTTTCCTCTATTTTATAGAGGGAAAAATGTAATGTTATTACCTCAGGAGATGGCAGTTGAGTCACCCTTTCTTCACCAAATGTTGAAGTAAGAAGTTTTTCACCTAGAATACTTTCTAAATAGTCTGCCATTACTTCCTGTTGCTGGGGGCTGCAGTGGTTTTCCAAAGACAGCACAACTGGATAGTCAGACACCTGGAAATATAATTTCAAGGCTTTTGTTATAAACAAGTAAAAGAGGACTACTTGATTTCCCCACAATATCTTACAAAAGTTCCCTCGGTAATCCGTATTTTCCTTTGTTTTCAAAACTCTCAGAATATAGGTCACTTGTTTCAGGTTAGCAACAATAAAAAAGCTCACAATAGCTACAGAATGGAGAAAGCACAATTGAAGAAGGGAAAAAGTACATCTTCAGGAAATTAAGAGGTGGCTAAAACAAGGTTAAACATATACAGAGATGAAAGAACCCAAAAAACAAACAACTAGTGAAATCAAATGAAGATCAGCTAATGACACAATACTTCATTAGATAAACCAGGTAATATCTGTGCTGATCTTTGGAAAACACATATTGAAGTTTATTTGTCCAATAATCCATAGAATATAATTTATCAGAGGCATTTAATGTCCTGATTAATGTTGAATGTAAAGAAAGTAGGGAGAAAATAAGTGTTCAATCAGCTAAAAATCAGGCTGATTCAATTGCACAGGTCAGAGTATAACCTGGGAGAAAAAAAAACACTAACTCTTATGGAGTCATTGGCTCAGCTGATATATAGAGCTTTTAAAGAATGATGCATTGGCTATCATGTGTCTGAAAGAGCAGTTCTTAACAAATGAATTTGCAAGGAAAGGAGGATGAAGTAAAACTCCTGGGAGAGACATATCAAAGCATAAAAACTTATTTAGGTTAATTTCAAAGGAGACTTAAAACATTCTGAATTCTAAAAACCATTTGGCTATTTTGGTATTTTTCAAAATTAAAAAAAAATTTCATATCTTCAGACATAATATCTGCTCCTTCTTTTGTGCCTAAATGTTTTATCACAGCTGCTCTGAAATTTTGTTTACTAAGACATCCCAACAGGGAATTATTACATTAGGTAGATGATTTTTTTAGAAATAATGACTAAGTTTTCTGAAAAATAATTTCAATAAGGGGAAATAAAGGAAAAGAAATACAGAAAACAATATTATTCCAATTTTCATGTACCTATAGGAAGACCTCATAAGCTTTGACATAATTGTGTACCTTTAAATTTGCATCTGACATATTTTAGTGATAGCTCCTTTAGTGCCTGGCATCTATTGTAAAGGACAATGAAAAAACAACAACAAACAAGGCAAAATTGACTTTCAGCAAAATATAAACTGGAGCCACCAGTTTAGTGTAAGGAACATTGATTTAAATCTTTTCTCTGCTTTGTGGAGATAGTGTTTGTTTTGTGTACAGAATTTCCTCCTTTTTTTACACAGTCTTGATATGAGACAATTGTTTTGTTTTTAAAAGGTAAAATCAGATTCCAACATTGCAAATTACTAAGTAAAACAGGACTTAATGTCGTTTTCTTTATGACAGGTTTTAATTGACTACATTTCAAGTTGACAGTATCCTTAAAATTTGCTCAGAAATCATTGCCTTCATATGAACAAGCTATGT
Source organism: Amazona ochrocephala (assembly GCA_039720435.1). NCBI lineage: Eukaryota > Metazoa > Chordata > Aves > Psittaciformes > Psittacidae > Amazona > Amazona ochrocephala. Next base: position 65,989,809 of record CM077880.1, on the reverse strand, counting down.
GCTTTTTTATATAGTGCAAGCTTTTCTTGGGACTCTTTACACCTTATTCATCAGAGTACTCAAGAAAGACAGGTGAAGCATGAGAAATTGAGTAAAAATTAGAGAATAGCTCAAATGACACTTGTCCATTTAGACTGTGTAAATAAGTCTCATAAATTGCCAGTAATACTGGTGGCTACTAAAAACAAATACTCTGAATAAAACCTTTGCTTGGGAAGGACTAAACTATCAGTTCCTAAGGGAAGTACCATTTTATGTGTACCTTGTTTTTACGCTTTCCCCTGAACATCTGCTATTGACCACTAATAGAAGAACACCTTAGGCTGGTTAGGCAGCTGATAAAAAACATTACCTATTGTGATTTTATCCTCTTATTATAACTTGTGCCTGCTAAAGTTTATAGTATAGTTATGTACAATATACCATGAAAGATCAAAAGTAGGAGAGTTATATGTAACAGGTTATGAAGGAGTGAAATAAAAGCATATTTTTGTTTCACTATCTTTTAAAATCAGAGACTAATAACATTTTTATATAGAATGATAGAAAAATAAAAAAAGCTTTGCTTAACTCTGAAAAGTCTATGAATATATATGTATAAAACCCCATATATGTATGATCACAAGTGCATATATTCACATTTATAATGCTGGTCAGAATACAAGAGTTATCTTAATATTCTTTCGGGACTTCATTTGAGTAGGAGTTTTGCCAAAAAATGATGCAAAAGACTGACATAGTGCCAAAAGCTGCCTAGCTTTCAATCCTTTGCGAGGTACACAGAAGGGACATTGCTTTAATGAGTCACCTGGTAACAAGGCAGCAGTAGGTGGTAATCTTTATCAGGGCTGAATTCAAAATAAAAAGAGAAGAAATGGAAAACAGAGTAAGTTCTCCATTTCATAAATTCAGGCCTAGTATGCAAGACAGACTGATAGCAACATGAGAATAAGTGGAGTAAAAATGTTAAAAGGTATTAAGGACTAAACCAGACTGATTCTGAAGTAGTTGTTCACTTTATATTCGGTCCTTCCTTAAACGACCTCAGGAGACAATTCATAGAATCATAGAATAGTTGGGGGTCGAAATGACCTTAAGATCATCTAGTTCCAGCCCCCCCTGCCATGGGCAGGGACACCTCACACTAAACCATGCCACCCAAGGCTCTGTCCAGCCCAGCCTTGAACACCACCAGCAATGGAGCATTCACAACTTCCCTGGGCAACTCATTTCAGGGCCTCACCATCCTTACAGCAAAGAATTTCTTCTTCATATCCAATCTAAACTTGCCCTGTTTAAGTTTGAACCCATTACCCCTTGTCCTTTCACTACAGTCCCTAATGAAGAGTCCCTCCCCAGCATCCCTATAGGCCCCCTTCAGATATTGGAAGGCTGCTATGAGGTCTCCACGCAGCCTTCTCTTCTCCAGGCTGAACAGCCCCAACTTTCTCATCCTATCTTCATAATTCCACTTCAAAAATTCAGTAAGATCTTCTGAATTCCTTTCCCCAAGTTTGGTTTATAATAATTTTCAGAAAGATATGTTTACTGTTCCTTAAATAAAATTAATGTATATTAAATATAATATATATTATATATTTTTATATATTAAAAACAGATAGAAAAATTTTCCCATAATTTATTTCAACAGTGCCCACTGCCAGAAACACTGTCTCTGTCCCATATTTTTTCACCCTGGAGAATCTCTGACAACAACCATGTCATGGGACTTTGCTAAAGCCATCATCACTTTTCAAGCAATATTTATTTATATATACATACCTCAAATGCATACTTTTCTATTACTTGAATTACAGAACGAAACGGAATTTTGCTCGTCAAAGTGTGACCATGATACACAACAGGCTCATTGTTTGGGCCATCCCAGCAGTCAATTTCCAAGCAACGACATCCTTTTAAGAGAGCACTTCAAAAGAACAAGAGAAACAATTTTACAGTCCAAATAAAGATGCCATATTTTCCCATACAAGTCACTGTACTTCTGATTACAAGCACACCAAATTATTACAAAAAACCCTTACCTTTTCATCTCAAAAGAAATCCTACAGAACTAAGGTCATACAGATATGAGACAAGGCTAGATTTTCTGTTGTTTATCTTAACTTAGATAAACTTAGAACATTAAGGAATAAGATGGATTATCTGAATAACCTTATAAGCAACAAAATAGAGGACCAAAATTTCAAATAAAATAAATCTGGAAAAATGGCAAATTGTTGCTTAAATTAGAAGAAGAAATGTTTTAACTGGCTGACTAAATGCTATTTGCCTGAACTGTGGGCATCATTACATAAAACTAACAGCACAATACTTACTTACAGAATCAGGTTGTGCTTGACCTTTACATAATCAAGTTGTTCTTCCCACCTTATTTCTAAGAGTGAGTGCTAAAAGTTCCTTGGATGCCTTAAATTTACTGTGGTTTAATTTTTAATACTTTAAAGGCATCCCTTAAAGTTCTTAGGTTTCTAACATTTAGCTTGTTACTAATTTAAACATTCTTGTTGATTATTTCACCTAATTACCAATCTGTCTTTTATATGCTACAACTACCTCAAAGATGCTTCTAGCTTATTTTTAGCATTTTATATTTTCCTTACACAACCAGTAGATAAGGGGGAGGGGTATACCTTGTTTGAATTTACTTTCACCAATATAGTATCAATGTCATATCATTTCAAATACTGTTAGAAGCAAATTCTCTAGTGTTTCTCATAGTTGCAAGCTATGACAGAATATCGAGAGAACAACCAAAACAAAAAAAGTTTGGGTAGATGGTGGTTCTGACTGCTTTCACTTTACTGAAGTAGGACAAAGTAACAGGAATGATGGATGCCTGTCTTCCAAATTCATCATACTCTGTCCCCCTTTGAATTGCCTTTAATACATAACCCATTTTCTCCTTTTCTAATAATTTCTTCTAAATGTGTCTCGGTAATAAGGCATACTGGTTTCCTACTCCTCTTGGAGTCATATACAAAACTTTCAAAGACAAAGTTTCTTCTCTCTCCTGGCTACTTTACTGCACTCAGCTTTATTTATTTATTTATTTTTTAAACTGAACACATTGCAACATATACTGATCACAGGTATCCTTGACATACTCCAATGTACTGCGCCCTTATATCCTGCATACATTTATTACAGGGAGTTATTTATTTTTGCAAGGCACGTTGAGATTAAAAACTGACTTAATTTTGATCATATTCCATGCAGCATACTATAGATTTCATTTGCTATAAGGCTGATATTTTCAGATGCAAGCAAAAAAAAAAAAAAAAAAAAAAAAAACAAACAAAAAAAAAACGGATTGTTTCCAGACTATGAGCAGATGGTTTGGCAATTATATTGAAAAGTGTACACACAAAATAAAATACCACTCTCTTGTATCTGTGATAAAATACCATTCTACTTGTATCTGTGATGGTTTTGTTCCTTATTGCTAAGCAGGTTTACGTATGACTTAATATTCACTAAGAATGTTTAAAATATTTTAAAACACTTAACAGTAAAATAAACATATTTTAAAATCTAAATACCTGCTATATCCCCATAAATGACTGGGTCCTATGAGTTGGTCAGATATCAAGTAAGTGTTGTGAGAAGATGAAATAAAGTAGTCACATAATGGGTAGTTCATATCTTGGTAGACAGTCCTGTGATGGCTTTTAAATACCGAACACTCTTCTGAAGCCATGTACCTTATAAATCCTTCAAATGACAGCTGACTTCTTTTTCTCACTGCACAAAAAAAAAAGCAAAAAATTTCTGGAGTGAATTTAAACTGATGGTTATAGCTGTATACTTTCCATAACTTTTAATAGCCAATTCTGAACATTGCCAAAGGGTATACAGCATAACACTTTCCTGCAATTTTAAAGCTCATAACAAACAATATAAATAACATACATCAGATATGTGCAATTCTGGAATTGAATTGCTGTGGTTAAAAGTTATGACAGGAAATAAACATGTTCTGATATTTTTATTCTTCTTTGGGTACCAGTGGGAAGAGTTTGCAGTAGTTCTAATTAAATATAAATGAAAATATTTGGGTCTTAGTTTTGGAAAGTAACATGCCAGTCAATGCATAAAGAGAATCTTCTGCTCTCTGTAGAAAGAATAGGAATTGTTCTCCAAAATGTCAGTTGGAGACTGTCAAAGCAATCTTGCAGAAACCATAATTCCTAGCACAAAATGTCTTCTTCAGTGGCGGAAAGTTCCAAATAAATACTGCTGAAATAATGTCTAAGTTAGAAGTATTTGAAATAAAAATAACATTTGAACAATATAAGAGACTGTCCACAAAGACGAATTGCAAATCCAGCTTATCAGAATCATAGAATCATAGAATAGTTAGGGTTGGAAAGGACCTTAAGATCATCTAGTTCCAACCCCCCTGCCATGGGCAGGGACACCTCACACTAAACCATGCCATCCGAGGCTCTGTCCAACCCGGCCTTGAACACCGCCAGCGATGGAGCATTCACAACTTCCCTGGGTAACCCATTCCAGTGCCTCATCACCCTCACCGTAAAGAATTTCTTCTTCATATCCAATCTAAACTTGCCCTGTTTAAGTTTGAACCCATTACCCCTTGTCCTACCACTACAGTCCCTAATGAAGAGTCCCTCCCCAGCATCGCTATAGGCCCCCTTCAGATATTGGAAGGCTGCTATGAGGTCTCCACACAGCCTTCTCTTCTCCAGGCTGAGCAACCCCAACTTTCTCAACCTGTCTTCATACGGGAGGCGCTCCAGTCCCCTGATCGTCCTCATGGCCTTCCTCTACACTTGTTCCAACAGTTCCATGTCCTTTTTATGTTGAGGACACCAGAACTGTGCATAGTACTCCAAGTGAGGTCTCATGAGAGCAGAGTAGAGGGGCAGGATCACCTCCCTCGACCTGCTGGTCACACTCCTTTTGATGCAGCCCAGGATATGGTTGGCTTTCTGGGCTGCAAGCGCACACTGCCGGCTCATGTTCATGTTTTCATCAACCCACACCCCCAAGTCCTTCTCCGCAGGGCTGCTCTCAATCTCCTCCCCACCCAATCTGTAGCTGTGCCTGGCATTGCTCAGATCCAGGTGTAGGACTTTGCACTTGGCATGGTTAAACTTCATTAGGCTGGCATCAGCCCACCTCACAAGCGTCAAGGTCCCTCTGGATGGCATTCCTTCCCTCCAACTTAACAACCGAACCACACAGCTTGGTGTCATCGGCAAACTTGCTGAGGGCACACTCAATCCCACTGTCCATGTCACCCACAAAGATGTTGAACTTGTAGCAATAAGATTAATATTCTTCTTCCTGGGTCTTCAAAAAATATTTTGAACTTTTTTATATGTTGCTCAAACCAGAATACATTCATCCCATATGTTTTATCTATAATGAATTACGTGAATTGTAATTTCAGTTTGTTAGAAGAGAAGATTTTTCATCAATAGTATCTGGGTTTCATTTCTGATTAATTTCTTTTTCATGTTCTGTATATTTCTCTATGTAATTACAAGTTAGACCACTAACTTCATTTACTTTTTTTTACTTATCTTTTATATTAGTGAAAAATACTAAAAATATTTTTATTTTTCTACAGCTTATTACATACCCTTACATTACATTGGCTTATAAATTTTATTCCCAGGTATATATCATTGCTGTCCTTGAACTGCATAAAACTAAAGTGTGACAAAGGTGAAGGGGCAGAAAGAAATCAATAAATGCGTTGACCACAGCAATCTGCAAAGCCTGATTCCTCACTGAAAGAACTGAACACAACTTGCAGCCCCAGACGGTAGGAGATGTATGGTCTGAAGTGGAGACTAGGAAATGGGGAGTAGAGGAAACTGATTTGAGTTGAGCCTGGAAACAGGAGAAAAGTGTTTTCCTTGGTATTAAATGTGTGTATGCTTTATTTCCTAGTAGCTGAATTAGATGATTAATTAAACGTTTATGTTACTTGGCCATCAGAAATATAAAAATGAGTACAAACATCTACTGGGAATTTTAGGAGTGAACTCATGAGAAATACTTGCAGTCAGAGGCAAGGGTATTATTCTGCTATATTGGAAGAAGGAAGCTTTCAATAATTGTTAAAAATATCAGGTAATAATAGCATCAAGGCAGAAACATTGACAAATTGAATTTAACACTATGAAACCTGACTGCTTACTTTCAGACTAAAATATTTATGCTTTAAGTGAACAGTAAGGACAGAAATATTTCCTTGGCTGTAATAAAGATACAGTTTAAGTCTTCTTTCTTATTTCATGCAACCTTTTATGAAATCTGTAGAAGAAAGAATCTGTTCTGTTAAATTCGGTATATAGTGGCCAATGGGACCAAAAGTTCTCTCTTGCACAGGCATGCTCTCTTTCTCCATCTCACGCAAAAAAACAAGATTAAAAGAAATTATATCCTTGGAATAAACTGAAAATGGGTTTTTAAATAAATAATATTAAAAATATTGTATATTTATATATTTTGCATAGAAATATACAAAACCTCTTTATATTTTTGTATTATTATTATACAATCATATAAACACATTCTGGACTGGGAGTTGGAGCTAGATGATCTTTAAGGTTCTTTCCAAACCGTTCTATAATTCTATGATTACTCAAATTCTTTACATGACAGATGCACCAAGCTTATATTTTTATTCACAAAGTAAGCAAGTTTTTCAAGGCAGGATTATATTTTTGAACTGGTTTTGTACAGCCTAGCAGGAAAATTGACAGGAGCAGAGTCTTTGAATGGCATTACAGCATAAATAATCGTGGGATACGCCTTCCTATCTTCACTCTGATTCTAGTTGCATCCACACAAATACTGAATAATGAGCAATACTTTTTGTCTTCAAAATGAATAGTAAAATGGAGACATAATCAAATGATTGTGTAGAACAAAAGCGACATTTGGATCTTCTCTATATGTACGCTAATGTTAGGGATGCCCTAAAGGTTATAGATGGATTTACCAATGTTGTATATAAAATCTAGTCACTGCTTTCATCTTAATATCAACATACTAATGCTATCAAGTTTAACAGATAACGGTTGTTACTACTAGCAAACCAGTCAATCAGGGGTCAGTCTGCCCTTTTTACTTTCTGCAGTACACAGGCCAAGGATAGCAGATGAGTCCAGCAGATCATGCTGATGAAGAATATTCTACACCAAATTCAGAATAACAGTTACACAAAATGGGTATATCTCAATACCATATGAATAAACTACCATGTCAGTCATAACTGGAACTTTCCAAAAAATATGTTTGAGTGGGAGTATTAGTTCACTTGAAGGAGCATGAATAATGCAACTATTATTTCATTCAGTAAGATTATTTCTAATTGCAAAATAAACAATTTTATCACAGATGAAGAAACAAACAAGAATTTGGCTCAGCATTTGAAACTTAAACCAGACATTGAACTGAAAACTATAGAAACTTCAGTTGATGTTTACAAATGTGTTTTCTGAGTAAAGAATCTTCATAGTTTAACTACTTTATAGCTATTAACTTTCCCATACAAATAGAAAAACCATTTACTTATTGTATAATTAATTATTAAACATATTAGTTCTTAGAAAGAGTAGAATGTATTCAGTAAAATGTGTTCTATTTTGAAAGGCAACCTCAGAGAGCAATGGCATAAGGAATCAAAGGTCTTGTAGCTATTAGTGAGTGACTCTAAATGAAACCAAATGTCTTCTGTTTCTTGTTGAAAGAGTAATCCAGTTTCTCCTTCCCATCACAGTGTGAATGATCAGAGAGATCTTTCAGGGCTATTATCCCAAAAGGAAGATTTTCTCCTTCTTGGGTTTTGTCTGAGCTTCATGTTCTACTGGCCAAAGTAACAACTTGCAATAAAATTCAGTTAGCTATGGTTTCCTTTACTTAGTTTAGCTGCGAATTTTGCCTCAAGTTATGTTCAGTGAAACTCGGCAGAACTGTTACACCATAACTTGAAGCAGCCTTTTGTAGCTGAAGAATATGCGCATTACTCCACTCATCTCGGAGTTCTCATGATTCAGAGAAGGTGATCAGGCACCTATGAGGATCATGCGCAGTGTTGCTTCTGCAAGTCAGTCATGGGACATATTAGTCTTTGGGTTGATGGGGTAAGAGGGTGTGTATTATCACTAAATGACTCAAGTGAGAGAAGACAGTAAAACGAGTAGACAAGTAAAATGGCAGATAAGAACCCTGAGAAAACTAAAGTAAAAAATGCTGTGTAATGACCAAGAGTGAGTTGAAGAACAGAATAGACAGAAGGGCAAGGAGAAAAGTTAAATAAAAGACAGAGAGTAGAGAAAGCAGACCACCATGAAAACACAGAAATTGAAACACAGAAAGAAAAAAATAACAACTATATAAAAAGAAAAGGCTTTTAAAGCAATAAATGTATGAAATGCATGTGGTGAAACAGAGGAACAGGTTGCCTAGAGAAGTGATAGATGAGCAACCTGATCTGGTTGATTATTGCAGGGGGTTGGACTCAGTGACCTTTAATGGTCCCTTCAACCTAAACTAGTCTATGGTTCTATGATTTTATCAGTTCAGGAAACTACAAGTTTGCCAGTTGGTTCCTGGCGGAAGAACTTTTGGAAGCCATTTCTGGGTACATGAAGGAGACTATCGATCTCTGTCCTCAGATGTTTTCAAGTTTTGACTGAAAAAAAATATCCTGATAAACCTATTTTAAAGTCATTGTTAACCTTGCGTTCAGCAAAAAGCTAGAGTAGCTGCCCTCCAGAGGTCCTTTTCCATCTAAACATTTCCATGGCTCTGTGATAGTAGAAGTCTGTGTCTAGAGATCCACTCTTAGAAACTGATCAGAGGAGAAAATGGAAATGGCATTTCGGGTTGGAAAAGCATTATTAATTAATTATAGTTTTAGCCTCAATACCATGGAAAATAACATCAATATATGTATAATGGGACAGATTAATAATTAGACTCCATGCCCACTGAAGATGCTGAGAATCCACCACATCTGCAAGACTGCTTCAGTGCATCCCTGATATCATTATTAATCATACCCAGCTGAGGGCAAACCACAATGTAACCATCTAATGTTCCAGTCTTCTCAGTGGATACATCCTTAGAAGTTGTTTTCCTCTGTAAAATCTCTGATATTGGATTATTTCTACATTTAATTTTTCCACCATATGACACTCAATTATACCAAGTGCAAAAAGCATGATTCATGGAGAATATTCTATTAAATCGTAGATTTCAATAGTACAAAATATAAGTACTATATAAAACTCAAGTAGAATGCATTTTTTCCATTTGTAAGATAAACTTTTGGCAAAAATCTCCACCGTACCAACAATGCTGTACAATTTATATGACCCTGAAATAAGAGTAGTATGATCTTGGTTGCAAAATATGCTTTGAAATGCAATGGGTTTAACTACACTTATTTTCACTTTATTATGATTGTGAATCACAGTAGTCAGTAGAGTTATACTAAATTATACTAAATTAAATTCTGGCATTTTCCAGTCTTCAAAAATTATGTCATCAGTCTTCAGATTTTAATACTAAAAACTTAAAAAATAAATTCATTATTATTGATTTAATTATGGTTGATTTCCTCTAAGACAAAGATCCTGTGTGGAACAGACCAATTGCTACCAAAATACAATCTATTTTTGCATTTTTTTAATCCAATATTCATATTCCTCTAAATTATTAAACAAAATTATTTTTTAACAATTTAGCTAAACAAAAAAAATCAGATTGTTTTCATAATAATTGTCATTCTCATGTTTCAATGGGCATTAAAAAGATTTAGTGCAGTTTGAAAATTTAGTGTTTTGCTTGAAGCAATCTACATGCAGATTTTGAACCAGAGAGTTGCAAACAGAAGTAAGAATGATGGATCTGGTATGTAATATGCTATCACTAAGCAATAGGATTTGTGTTTTATTAATGGGTTTTTGTATTATTACATTCACAGCGTTCAAAGATATGAATTCTAAGAAAACCAGCATTTTTACATGTGCTTACAAAAGATATTGTATAACATACAAAATTATAATATAATTGCTTACATTCATTTTCTTTAATTTTCAGTTTGCATTGTCAGATAAGTATTCAGAAATATAAACACAGTCACTGACAGTAGCACAATAAATAAGAACTAGAAATGTAATACTTAAACTATGCATACCTTCTTGAATGGGCTCATACTTTAAAATTATTCCTAAGGCAGTTGTTTCACACTCTTCAGTTTCATATTGTTCTTTCTTGAGGAATTCAATGAGCTGGCCATGAGCTAGAGTTTTGCTGTTTTCAGCATAAGCATGGAAAAGTTCAAGGAATTCAGGTCTGTGTACAATGGCTCGATAAATTGCCCTGAAGTCTTCTATGTTAATCATATGTTCCTTCCGTTTGTCAATTATTTTCTGTGAAAAGTGAGTAAGTAAATAAATAAATAAATAAATAAATAAAATAAAAAGAAACCACAGCCAACACAAACACCAAAACAGCCAAGACAAAGATATGCAATGATACAAAGACTATTACTATTAAAGACTAATCACTATTATAAGTGATCATAAGAGCAAGAATAATAGAAAAAACCTCAGACAACAGTGACTGCCATGCATTATCAAATAATATTCTTCTACTTCTATATGCAACTTTTAGATTTGACTTTCTGTGTTAAAAATATTTATATAAATTAAAATGTGCCATATGACATAATTAGCTCCCAAGTAATCACAATAAATTTCTATGTAACATATATGTAATATTAAAACATATTATAAAAAACTTCTAAAGTGCTATGCAGTAAAATAAACCTGCAGTATGAAAATTAGTGAGTGGAAAATATATTTAATACACTGCCTCTCCAACAGCAATTTAAATCATATTGTAAATACTGTCAGTTAAATTTGCATACAACATATGGAAAACAGTAATCTAAAAACTGAAATAGGGATGACCAAATAATCATGAGATCAAATTCTTCTAATACATCAATTTATTGGTTTTGTTTGGCAAAGTTTCATTAGCATGGGAGCTACAGGGGTTGTTTCTGTGAGAAACTGCTAGAAGCCTCCCTTACGTGAAACAGAGGCAATGCCGGCTGGCCCCAAGAGCAGTTAAAGTTGAAAGTTAAGCCTTGGAAGAAGGGGGGGGTGGCAGGAGTTGGTTTAAGATTTGGTTTTATTTCTCTTTATCCTACTCTGGTTTGATTAGTAATAAATAAAACTAATTTCTAGCAACTAAGTTTGTTTTGCCCATGATGGTAGTTGATGAATAATCTCTCCCTGTCCTTATCTCAACCCATAAGACTTTCATTATACCTTCTCTCCCCTGCACAATTAAAGAGGAGAGTGATATGGCAGCTTTGGTGGGCACCTGGCAACTAGTCAGGGCCAACCCACCACAACGAAATAAGAAACATTATTCAAGTTTGAAGACAAGATATTTTATAGTAACCTATGACATCATGTTCTATTCTTAACAAGCCAGAATGTTTAACTCAGATTAATTATTCACACTTTCAGAATTCTTATACTGTAAGCTTCTTTTCAGAGTTTAGAAAATGTTAGCACATTAATTAATTTCCATATTTCAGTATAAAAGCCACTCAAAAAATCAAAAGGGCAAAAGCATTTGAGTAGTATAATACTTTTTTACCATTTGTGCCATTTACCTGTTTTTCAGGCTTAAAAAAACATAATTATTCTTAAAAAAAAATCTACAAGAAATATTTGTAGTTTCTGCATATGTGCATATGAAAAATTGTGCTTATAAAATATAGATCTTCCTAACATTTTAGCTTGCATGATTCTTAAAAGTTGCCAGATTAAGAGAAATTTTGGATACTTACCAATGAAACTACTGACAAAAATAAATAAATGGAAAATTGTTGCTTCATTTTTTTTTTACTGTAAGCTCATCAAAATTTATAATTGTTGGCTCTTTAAACTGAGACTACCAAAGAGGCTACATTTTAGCATCTAATAACATGTCAGCCAATGTAGTTAGTATAGCTGCTTCAAAAGTGTCTATAAACATGAAATGGTTTACTTGAGTGCTAGCTTCTCTTTGATGAAGAGTTTTGATTACTATTAAATAAGATTAATTTTGAAGAGATACCATAAAACCTGAAATCATAATGATGCATTCTTCCTATGCAATACAGTTTCTACTAAGGACATGTCTGAATAAGCACAACAATAAAGAATGCATTAGATAACCAAATGAAGTAAGAAAGTGAATTTCATAAGGAGTTCTAGACAAAAATTTTACAAATCAGTACATAAGTACTTGCTTTGAGCTTGTGAAACACATTTGTGATGATGATTTTTAACAGAAATCACCATCAAGAAAATAATTCAATACAAATGCTAATAATGTTCATTTCATCACTGTTTGAGAAATCCCACATCTAAGGTTGATGTCTTCAACCTGATTCTTAACAGCTCTAAGAGAACGACAAATTGATCCATAACTGTTAAGCAGAAACAGAAAATACCAACTTACTTTGGAATTAAAGAATCTATGAGGACCCTGGCAATGTTCATTTAGGTATTGGTACAAAGTGAAGCTGGGCAAAAAGTTAAATTTTCTATCTCAGCTATGTCAAGATGAAATACAGGCAATAATACTATACAGGAGAACTTTTCAAGTTAAAGTTATGAAATTCATGTTGCTAAAAAAAAAAAAAAAAGTTTTGTTATTTTTATTTTTCTTACTTCACATCAATTCTTTGCTATTCAGAAAAAGTATCTTGGCAAAGACAGACTTGAGAGGAATTATATGAAAATGCATTATACCTTTAAAATCTTCATGGTCATAGTTCTGATAATGCTCAAAAGAGCATTGGAGCATTACAGTAAAATAAATTCAATGAGACTAGACAAGAAAGAATCAAGATATTCTTTAAAAAATGTTTTCCATAAAAATGGTTATCATGTATAATAATTTAATTAACTGTTAATGCATAGTTACTGACAATCATGCTGGTTAAGATTTTCTTCCAGACTGCTTTGCATTTTTGCATTTTATTTTACTGATGAACAATTTGAGCCCCAAAACTACTGCATATACTCAAATCTCTCTCAAATAGTGAAGAATACCTAGCAGTACTACTATAAATAACTAAATCAGACTGTTGAGTATATTATAGTGTTAAATATAATTAAATCAGACTTGTTCTATGCAGGTCACTTCCTCACATAATTACTCTTTTCTGTCTCCACAAGTGATCAGCTATCTATCTTAAGTTTCTGTCAGAAAGTAAAGTAGGTGGAAAATACCAGAAACTCTGAGAAATATTTTCAAGTTCTCATGAGATTCTCAAGGCTGGAAATTCTTTCAATGCAGTGCAAGATCAAAAGCCACAGACAGCCTCTTTAGCAAGGCCTGAGTTCACACTGCCGGTTTTTCCTTGCCTTGATAAGGCATAGGACAATGAGAGAGGAACAAGATAGAGTGAGGAAATTTTAATGCCTATCCTCTGCCTGCCTGCCAGCATGATGTGACCTAAAAGTTCCAGACTTGCCGTCATTAATTTTCCTTCTCAAATCTGGACAGAATCAGCCAGCTGGTTACAAAATTCTCAAAGAAATCACATATGTATAGCCACTTGGCTTCAGTCCCTTAGGAAAAGAGCTTTGCCAAACAGCTAATTTGTTTAAAAAAATGAGCTAAAAGGAAAAATCATATATCTTTTGTGGAGACCTGAGGGAACTAGAGGGGCCCAAAAGAACATGAAAATCACAGACACTCAATTTTGCAGTATCTTCTCCCTTAGGACTGCATCCATTTGGTGGTATTTTGATTACCTACGCTAAATAAACTTATTAGTAAGTCAGATTTCTACCTGTATCATGTAACTTTCATAGAAATCTTTTAAATGTTGCCATATCTCAAATCCGCACCATTTCCCAAGTGTTAGAGTGCAATCCCCATCCATTCTGGCATATACCTCTTAAATACTTCAGAGAAGAGGTATAGTGAAAAATTGAATAAACAAGTGTGCTGGATCTATGTTGACCTGAAGCCTGAGCAGTTCAGACAATTCCATATTGTCATCCTGGCAAAAGGATTTCTAGGAAGTCACTCTAATGGGTTCTGCCCAGCATCAGACAGGCATGTCTGGGCTTGTTAGCTTCATCATAGAAGGATCGGACGAGCCCAGACTGTTTTAATTTTTCTCAAGTGAAGCCATGTTACAAAAAAGTTGGGAATCAAAACCTATATATTTTCTATCACCACATAATATTATGGTGTGGTGAAAAGTTGGCGCTACTTGGGTGTCCTTCTCCCACACAACAAGTGACAGGACAGGACAAAATCACCTCAAGTTGCACCAGGGGAGGTTTAGGATGGATATTAGGAAAAAATTCTACACCAAAAGGGCTGTCAAGCATTGGAACAGCCTGCCCAGGGCAGTGGTTCAGGCTTCAACCCTGGGAGTATTTAAAAGATGTGTAGATGCTGCACTTAGGGACATGATTTAGTGGTGTACTTGTCAGTGCTAGGTTAATGGCTGGATTTGACAATCTTAAAAGTCTTTTCCAACTTAAATGAGTCTGTGAATCTATTCTATGATTCTAGATCAACTATTCAGTTAACTGTTTTACACAGAAGCAAAAGACCTGGATAAGACAAGTTATTTGCTGGTTTTGCAGACCCTACTAGCATGAAATTAATTTCTCAAAATGTTAATGTTTATAAGTCAGCAAAATATAACTGGACTTCTAAATGTATTTAATTGCTTCATCTACATATTCCTCACCTTGAAAACATGTTTTACATGTGTATAATTAAAAGGCAATTCAAATTTTTTAAGCGTCTCCACTGTATTCTCTAAATTGATCTTCCCATCCATGAAATTATCCTGAATGATGTTCAGAAACCACGTATGAGAGATCAGGTTAAGGAAACTTCTGGCCCATGTCATTGCCTTTTAACAGGGAAAGGGGAGAAGTTTAATTTTTTTGTAGCCTAAAAAGCTTGCACTTTGCTATTTTCATACTCTAGAACATCCTTGTCTTCTGATTTTTGAGAATGTAGCAGTCTCTGAAGCACAAAGGAGCACATTTTTGCTCCATGCCCAGAGACTCTGAGGGCAAAGGTAACAAAGAGGTTCATAGAAAGGGAAAGGAAAATGGAGGGTATGAAGGAAAAATAAGGGGTGGTCAGGGTGAAGAAAGAGGTGCAGTGAGAGAAGGGAAATGTGTGGAGGCTGACGTGGTTCAGCAGCTGTGGGCAATAGTGGGAAGAGGAGTGCCAACAGCAAGCATCAGCGAGGACCAGCCCTGTGCCTACCCAGCCAGCCTCGACAGCCCTGGCTGAAACAGACCAGACCAGGCTGCACTGGCTTCCACAGGCCCTCCCCATGCAGCCATAGGCTTAGCACAGGCATAGGGGGGGAGGTCACACAGCAGCAGTTGTTGCAGGGCAGCAAGAGGAGAGGAGAAGGAAGAGGCAGAGTGGCAAAAGGAAGAGAAGGTACAACATCAGGAGGATATCTGTTCTCTTCCATGGTGGCTCTGTAGTCCCTGCTCAGGTCTTTTCACTGTGAAGGTATTTGGCAGGACATCACCTAGACGGTCCAGTTCCTGACCAGGCTGCCTTCCTACTCCTGCACCTCCGTTCCCTACTGGCACAACTTCCAGCGCTGCCCCGGTGATGCTGTGAGGTCACAGACTGCCGGCCCCTAACACAGGCCCCTCCTCAGCACACACCCTCCCTTCCCCACCACCATCTTGTGCCTTATCCCTCCATCATGAAGTGCCCTCCCCTCACCTGCAGTCCCCTGCCCTTCGGGTCACCCTTGCCCCCAGCATATGCATGAGGCAGGACCTGTGCAAGCCAGAGAAGGCATCTCTCATTTGCAGCCTACTACGCCAGACTCCTCCTGGGGAGTTCAGCCAGGTTGTCCGAGATCTCTCTGCTCTGGTGCAAGATGAGCAGCTGGTGAGGCAGGAGGCTGCTCACATAGGGGCCTGTCACAACAAGAGCAACTTCACCCCCATCAAAATAAATAGGCACACTGTGCTTCTGACCCACTACAATGACCTGGGAGGAAACCGCTTCTTTGACCCTCAGGATAAATTCTCTTTCGAGTTTGACCACCTGTGTTGGATCACCGGAAAACCTCAGCTGCATGGGGTGATACTAGATGAGGGGGAACTGTGGTGAGAGACCCTCCACAAAGGCTTGAAGGAATACGTGAGTTGCCGCTTTCCTGTAGCAAACTGCTGCATGTTCAAAAAAAGCCTGGGGAAGAGGCAGATGCTTGTGGCTTGCATTGAGGCTCATCAGTACCAGCCTTCAAATCACTGGAACAGCCTTTGGAAGTCAGACTGGACTTTTGCCCTGACTCCATTCACTACCCAAGTTACAGGGATCTTTCTCCTCCAGATATACTACTTCAAAGATGCCAACCTCCATGTAACTGTCAGCAAGTCTGTGAGTAATACTCTAAATATGATAGACCAAAGTTAGTTTGCCACAGATTTTGTGAAATTTCTGAAAGTTGAGGACACCAGGTTTCATCCTGCCATTCTGGAAAACCTTCAGGCTTTCTCAGAAGATATATGAGGGTAAAATCTGCGGAGGAAACTCCCTGTTACTCGCACTTTTATCAACTGGAGTAAACTATTGAACGAACGGCATCTGAACACTAATGTCTCCAATACAGAAGTGCCTCCAAGCTTACTGAAACGCGATATTTGATATGGTGGCCTAAATTAAAAAATTAAAAACCAAAACAAGCAAACAAACCCCAAAAGAACGAAAGAAAAAGACAAAACAGGGTTGCTTGGTTGATTTATTTTGGGATTACTTGGGAGAGTGCAGAACCCATCATCAACCACCACTTTGAAAATATCCCAGGTCTGTAGTTACTGAAAATAATTTGATGCATTTTTACAATTTTCTCCATGCTCTTCTCAACTGCTTCTAGAGTTACTAGAAATGGTCAAAATGGAAAGTCAGTAGAGTGCTGCAGGTTACCCAGCAAGCAAACTCTCACTTTCCTTTGTAATTTTACCCAATATTATATTTACTTATGTAACTTCATATTATACATATCATTGGTTATAAGGAAATTGGTAAGGTGGGTTGGCAAAGATATTGAGGCACTATTTCTAGATTTTCCTGAATATTGAGATGCAGGAAACTCAGTCTTCAGGCTTTGTTTGTGCATACCACTTTATATACACAAGAGACATCCCTAACGCAGTCACAGGAACAAAGGTGGACCAGTATACAGGAGGAATAAATTTCTTATTTTATAGTGCAAAAGATATTTCAGGAGTGACCAGGTGTTGCAGCATTACAGAATAAAGCCATGCTACTTCTCTTCTCCCAGTGTTTATTACAAATGCCAAAAAAAGGTATGTCATTTTGTTTTCCTTTCAAACTATGACAGTGATGTTTTGCTGTCATACTTGTTACAATACATGAAAAGTCCACCACACTTTCCGTGTTCTGTAAAGTTTAATTTCAAGCAGTAAACATTAAACTTTCAAAAAATAGTGACATGAACATTTAAACATTCTTACAAATGTCAGATGTTTTTAATGTAAACATCAGATTTTGCTTGTGTTCATCACTGCTGGTGGCAATTACATTGTCACATGGATTGAGCATGCCCTCTTGTAAATACTGGTCAGTGGCTTTAGTGCTAAGACTAGCCATGTTTGCTTTCATTGCCTTTGCTTTAAAAAGTAGTACTGTGGGTTTAGGGATAACAAACATTGTGCAAAAATGCCATCTTCAGATTACTTTTCTGATACAAAATAAAGATTTTGCACTTCTACTCACACCTGATTTGGGAGGTTCCTTACTCTATACATCTGGATATGATAATTAATTACCCAGAGAAACCAATAACCAAAGGTGTCTAATATAAAACACATCATTCTCCATCTTTCTATATTGTCCATAACGTCATGTGCTTAAATTTTATTAATAAGCCTACCAATTTACAATGTCTTATTGCAGATGAGGTTGTAGTGTTGCAACTATTTGAATGAAACTAAAATAAATATGTACTTTGATATATACTGAATTTCTTCAGATTTGCATAGACGAGCACATTTTTTCATGTGGCTGTTAATTATTTATGGTCACTCCACACAAAGATTCTGACCATGTTGTATGAATCTATGTGCAGAAAGGTCCTCATTACATAAGGTTTCCCTTCAGCAACCAGACAGCAGACTTCTGCCCTTGTAAAAAAGTCCCTTGGCAATGCCTTTTATAGATGCCCATTTGTTAGAGAATCTGCACCATGCACTTGAACAGGGAGAAGGATGGAGCATACAGAGCATTTCCTGTGCTTCTTCAGTTCTTCACAGAAAGCTGCATTACCTATGGGTCATTCTCTTTTCACCCCACAGCTGTCACTGAGGTCAGTCCAACACCAGTCCAGCATTTTAAGTGCCTATGTTGCTGCTGGAGACCATTCAATGAGTAAGCAGCTGCCTTTATACAGCATTTACTTGAATATGTGATTATTTCTTTATTGAAAAGAAGAGTAAGTTTATTTAAAATCCTGTACAGCCCAGGGCTGCTATAATGAGGATGGCCTGTAGTGAATGCAGTTCCTTTCTGCAGTTCAGAATAATAGAAGAAATTTTGGACATAAATTTAGGTCCTGATAGAAACAGAGACATAACACTAGAAATTCTGGATTGTGAAAAGAGTACTTTATTCAAACACAAATATCGAGCATGAAGTAACAATGAGGAACAGTAGGTAACTGGAAAAGACTAAGCAGTTAGATGATTTTCTGTTCAAACATTTATTCCACAAGATCAATCCCTTATGAGATGCAAGTATATGACATCTTGCAATATAATGTTCTGCTCTGTAGAATTAAGTTATCTCTTCTTTAAAATGCAGGCATTTAAATAAGGCAAGACTGTAACAAGGAGTGCAATAATAAAAATATTAATATTGTAGGGTGAGGTTGTTATCCTATCTTCCCTATCAGCCTTCCTTTATGAACTTTCAATTTTTCTTCAATTTCCTTTCTCTATAAAAGAGGAAATAACAGCTTTTGCAACAAAAGCTGTTCAGAGGGTTAGAGTTTGGGCATTTACATGTTAATTACAATACAGACTTTTTCCCTCTACATTCTCCCTGATGGGCTCGGACTTCATTTTTTCTTTTGGAAAGTTGAAATTTAGAGTGGAATAAATATAAGAAGAAACTGAAGGGGTAAAAGTCCTTCAGAAATGTCACTGAACTTTTACATACACGTTTTTGTGACCCTGAATATGTTTGAAATTTAGTTGCAATGTCTTACTCTTTTGCCCATATCAGAATTTTTTTGTTGCATAGGGAATACATGCCAACTCACATTACCTTTATTTCTAATACCTCCTTTTTGGTCTACTTCTTTGAAAACCATTCACATTCTTAGATGGCTATAAATCCATCTCTTTTTTTAGTACCCCATATTTTAAGAAAATAAATGAAGAATATAACGAAAACAAAAATTAAAATTCTCAAATGGTATCTTACAATTGCCTTCTACTGCAGCTTGGATTATAGCATACCAAGACTTGAAGCTATACCTACCTATTCACAGTCATAACTATCTACTTTTAAAGACTTGCTCTGTGCCTGCAAAAATACATTGTCATCAAGTATCTTTCTGTAATATGCTTCCAAAACTTCTTTCTTGTTCTTCTTATCTTCGTTTGTTACTCAGTGGCTATGGTTCTTTATCTCAAGGGGAAGATCACCTACTTTATCAGCTCAGAACTTCTACATGATGGGATGCATTTTTCTTTCAAGCAAAAATGGGACTTTTTTTGAAACTGTGCTACTCTATTTACAGGCTTGCAGACTCATTAGAATCATGATGTTGGTACAAATGTGCCTGAGCCAAATTGGCTCTAATTTTTGACGTCTGAAAGAAATATTTTATCTACTATTAATTGAGTTTGCAAAGGAAATTATCACTTTTATTACATCAGTGACATTGGAGCTTAGCTGGGACTTCACTGTTAGCTTCCAGCTGCACTAAAATTGGAAGAAAATAAAAACTTAATATTAGTATTTGGACTGAATATTTAAGGCTCTCATCATAAAGTTTCTTCATATTTTGCTAGTGCTGCAGCAGATGGAAAACGTATCAAAATGAGGACACATGGCAAAACAAGTTTCAAAACTTCATTTTAAATTATATGTGTTGAAATAAAAGCAACTTCATTTGGATATTTCAGAACATATATATCTTTAAAGGGCACTAAAGATTCAAGTCATCTGTTGGCAGAAAGCAAGGTCTGTCAATACTCCCAGTTATTGAAAGAAATCAACGTTTCCCCCCTAGAGGTGGGTTTCTCCAAAAGCAGTATTAATTCTTTCTTTACTTCATTCATGGAATGAAAATGATAATATTGTAAAAAACCAAGAAACCACCCCTAATTGTAAGTTGCCTAGGCTGCAGTCTGTGTTAAAATCTCCACTGTATTCCTTACTCCCTACTCCTTATAAATGTTTGGAGAAGAAGGAAAACATCATTTTGAAACAGAGGAAATAAAAGTGGAGGAAATACAATGAACATTCTGTCAAGTGTATATCTCTCACTGATTTCAAATAATCAATGCATTAATGCTCCAGTTATAGTAAGACCAAACATAAGGGTTATTTTCCCTTTTGCAGTAGAAATGGTTTAATATGCTCAACACATCTGAAAAAGCGGACTTATTACACAGCAAGTGCGAGATATTTTCCAAGTCCTTATGTCAGTATGCCATTCTTACACAAATAGTTGATTTTACAATTCTTTTTTAATGAAAGATTTGGAGTTATAAAAGATGTGGAATGGTTTCAAAAAGTCACTATTCAAACAATTAAATATTATGAAATATTCAAAGCATAGTACATGGGATTCTCCAGTGCTACAAGAGGTATTTGTTACAGTAAAACTTAGGAATTGCTACCATACAAAGCTGAGGGAACAAGAACTAATAATAATAATAATTAAAACAGATGACCTGTATTATACTAAGTCATTTATGTAGCAAATTGTCTTTGAATGGAATAGGAATTGCTATGCAACCTTAAATTCATATCCAGAAAATATCCTGAGATTTTGGGATCCTGATAACGGAATCTGGTTGGGTTTGGTGTTGTCTGTTGTCGGGTTTTTTATATTATTGTACATAGGACAATATGAGAGTGCGGGTCTCAGCTTTTTTCTAGATGTAGATATAGGTCTTCCAGTCCTGAATCTTTATACATAATTAAAGTTTTTATTTTGCATTTACTTTACTAAGAACATAGCAACTCTTAAATATACTGCTACTTAAATAGCGTTCATAACTGCTGTGCTGGTAACAAGAGCAGCTGAGAGCTTTTCTAAATATTCTTACAGGACCAGAAGGCTAAAAATTTAAAGTCTGCATGGCAATAATCACAGCCAACTTTTCAATATGCTGATAGTGATAAAATGTTAGAGTTTTAAAATGAAGATTGCAGAACAGACCTTAAAAATGGCTATACCTATGTATCCCACCAGAATTGCACATGAGACAAATGTCTCTGCTTAGGGGAATGGAAGCCCATTGTCTCATATGACATCAGAGAAGAACTAGCAACCTGGAATAGAAGCAATATGGGAAATGTTGTAAATGGGATGATGCTGATGGAAAACGGGAATAAGGCAAATTCACAATTGGAGTAAAGAAGTTAAAAGAGTCCAGTATTCTTATTCCACTGTTCTGGAACTTGAGGAGACTGTTCAGAAGAGTATGGCTGAAATCTCAGCTCCCTCACTGTCTTTCTTTCCTTAACTTTTGGGCAAGTCACATGGATCTGGATTCCTAGAGATTTCAAATCACTACTCCAACATATGTGATCTTCAGTCTTTCTGTGACCAAGAAAGCTAACAGTTCTTCCTGATCTCAGAGATATCCTATGAGAATGCATTAAAATGATGACGCTTCACGATCTACCTGCACAAATCACAGATCAGTGCATCAGCCCTTTCAAGCCTACAAGTACTTAGGTATGCTCATCTCAAGCTTCACTATCAGGGAGCTTTCGTTTCAGGTAGGAAGAGTCCTCAGGGACAGATTGGTGGTAAAGCAAGGGATCAAAAGTCTTTGATTATTCATTTATTCATTGCTTATTCTTAAATACTTATTGTTTATTCTTAAACACAAGAACTTTATCAGCTCAGGAAAAACAAGAAGGCATTGAGTACCATGCTGCTCATGTAATTTCCCTGGTATCTGACTTCTGAGACAAGTTAGACTTTAACCCAAGTGCATGGTGCAGACCATTCTGAGTCCTATGCACACAAAAAAAGATGAAAATATGAATTTGTGTTCATAGTCATTCATGTTTGTGACTGGAGACTGTCACAGTGGCCCATCTTGACATTAGTCCTTCAGTCATTCTGCCTTGGGCACACAGTGGCCCTTTCGTATGGCTCGCTGTTTGCCCACAGTTCTTTCCCTTGGAAGTGAATGTGCAGTTTGGGGCTCTCTGCTGACAGGAAATTGGGACAGGCCTGGAGAATCACTGGTTGAAAGAGGGTTCCTCAAAGGGTTAAGAAAAACCTATATTCACCCTGGAAGCTACTTGTCTTTGAGTGGGGAATTGACAGCTGAACCTTCTGCAGAGTGGTTTTCAGTGGAAAAAAGTAGGTTTCAATACACGCATTTAGTTTCACATAGAAATACTTCCTGTCTGGAATGAGATAATCAAAAGGAAAGTGAAGATGCATGAAGTAGTAGAATTTTTTTGTAGGTTTTTTTCTTTTTTACCTTGTAGAGTTTTGGGGTTTTTTTACCTTACCCTGAAGATACCATTAAGAGAATGCTGTCTGAGAAGTTCATCATTTGGAAGTCAGACTCACAGAGTGAGAAACAGGAACCCGTGTATATGGCTCTGACATGGGTTCAGCAGCAGCAGTCATTTGTTCTCCTTCTTGGTAGCTGGTGCAGCACTGTGTTTTTGATTTTGGGCCTGGGAACAGCACTGATAACACCAGTGTTTTCAGTTACTGCTTGGTGATGTTTAGGCTGGCCAAGGACTTCGTGAGTCTCATGCTCTGCTAGGGAGGAGGAGAAGCCGGGAGGAAGGAGAGACAGGACACCTGGCCCAAACTGACCAAAGAGGTTATTCCATACCACAGCATGTCATGTCCAGGATGCAGAAACGGAGAGCAGAGACCCGGAAGGGTGGTGGGGGTTCGCTGCATGGTGGGGGTGCACGGTGGGGGGTGCACGGCTTGGCCAGGCTGGATGGTGAGCTATTGTATTCTTTCCTTGTATTTGCCTTGTCATTATTATTATTGGTGGTAGCAGTAGTGATTTGTGTTATACCTTAGTTACTAAACTGTTCTTATCTCAACCTGTGGGAGTTCCATTCTTTCGATTCTCCTTCCCATCCCTCCAGGAGCGGGGGGAAGAAAGAGTGGGAAGTGAGTAAGAGAGCGGCTGTGTGAGTTTATAGAAGCTTAAACAACGACAGGCTCTAACAGCTGTGTTGTCCTGCATGTATTGTGAAATAATTAGAACTCCATTAATCTTGAAGCATGTGCCATTGATAACTTACCTTTAAAACCAGGTATATTCCAAGACATAAAATTTCCTTATGCTATCTTTCTTGCTTTAGAGCATTCAACAGATGAGAAAAAGCATTTTTTGTTTCTAATGCATGAGTTCATTATTAAATATCTTGTACAAATCCCTGTGATTATTTCTGATAAAAACATTTTTGCCAGTTCACTGAAGATAATATTAATTTTATTTAAGAACTTTATTTCACACAAGACTTCCCACTAGCAACTTACTTTTAATTATATCCTCATTAGAGACAGATATGAGAAGCTTACTTCAAGTATCTATTATTCATTTTTGTATTGTTAATGAATTAGTGCCTGAAGTGCATCTGTAGTAAAAAGTCACCTTCTTGTTCATCAGTTTTTCATGTCCATAAAATAAATGTGATCGCTTCAGGTATTGTATTACATAGATTCAATACTATTGTTTTCCATACATTACATTTACATGCAAATTTATTCTGTTGTTCTTTCTTAAATAATTAACATTATCTGCTAATATATTCTTGCTCAGACCAGTTCCTCTAGTAATTATAATAGAGTGTGTGGTATATATTCACTGAGCATCTATAATTCTGTTTTTTCTCTTCACATCAAGAGGTCATTTTGAAGACACATGGACAACATGCTTTCTATGATCTGTAACACCCTGCAAAAACCAAGCTGTTATTTCAGCCTCTGGGCTGTAGTTCTGTATGCCTAAATCCATCACAAAACATGGATTTAGCTGAAGCCAATGAAAAGTATAATTAACATTTTGGTATTCTGTGTGAGATAATTTATTTTCTATTATCAAAGTTTCATAGGCTGTCAAATATCTGAAGCTGATTATGGGACAAACGGTGCTTAAAAAGCTTCCTTCCCCCCCCCCCCCCCAAAACAACGCACTTTGAAGGATTCATGGGGAGAAAGAGAAGATTACAATGCATAGGGTCTATTTTGCCTGTAGCTGTTTTCTGGCTCTTCCATTTAAGTCCCAGTTCAACAAAATACTTACTTGTTTGATTAATTATAATCATTTTACTATTTCCACTGGAAGGAATGGTATGATAAAGGCACTGGGATGCTACAGCTGGTTAAATCGGATCATTCAAAACTGAAGGACCTGATACAGAAGGTATTGATAGATGCAGAAAGATTCCCTTCCCTGTGAACTTTAGACCAGCCTGGACAAAGATCCGACAGAACATTTTCCAGCCTTTTGCTCCAATGATTCTTATAAATTAATTTACATTATCTTGTTCCATTTTGTCTATGAAACATGTTGATTATGAAACAATTCATTTTCTTTAAATTAACTTTACTAGATCCAGAAATGAATTTAAAAGTCTAGGAGCTTCAGTAAATTAAATGAAAAGCATTTATTCTCTAGTTGAATAGACAACAGTCAAGTGAAGCACCTATGCAGCCCATGGGTACTTTGGCTCTGAGGTATAGCAAACTTATGCCCTGCAAATGTTCAATGTCTTCTTAGTTTAAGGAGGTTCAACACTGTGTCTCATTCTTCCAGTGGAGTGCCCTTACAGCTACATTATGGACTGGCACTCAAAGAAGAAACACTCCACTGCACCTACAGAAAAAGTGTTAATGTGTACCACAGAATGTGCAAATTGTGGGCATAAAAAAGAGCAAGATTTACATAATTCATGACTTGGATGGAAGGTAGCTGGAGAACTGCATTCTGGTCACTTCTGCTGTACTATGGAAGTATAAACAAATTATTTCAACTTTCCATACTGCTTTTGTGGATTCAGTAATGTCTGATTCTTTTTTGATGACAAGGTAATTGACCACTGTGTATTGGGAAAAGAAATACATGAAACACTGTGAGCTGTTAAGATTCTTCAAGAATGGGGGTTACTTACATGTCTTCAGAAAACAGGAGGGAGGAAAGAAATTAAATGCAGAACGAAGAAGAAAAGAAACCTTGGATTTTTGCCTGCTATTAGCATCTTGATTTTAGATTTTGAGGCTACTTACAGTACTAAAAAGAAAAACAAACAAACAAACAAAACAAAACAAAACAAAACAAAAAAAAAACACACACACAAAAAAAACCTCCCCAATATAAATTTCAAGAATTTCCTAAAGGTATTTATTAAAATAATTTCTTTCGACTCTGTAAGCACATAGGACCATACCAGAAGAGGTCAAAGCATTTGCAAATTTACCTCTATAACTGAGTAGGTAATTCCAATGTCTATCTTCTTTTGTTATTGTCACAATATTTTTGTAAGCAAAAAGTTGGAGTGGCAGCAAAAATAACTCAATATATTTATCATAAAACTCTGCATTCAAAAGCCACTGATGCTTCTGCTCCTGTTTCATTAAACCCCTCATAGGCAGCATGTTCCTAATAATTTTAACCCCCTAGAAGAATATTTATTTCCGTTCTCTATTTCATTTTATTCTAAAAGACCAAATTATTAACTATGTCATACTGTAAAATATCAGCTAAAGACATCATGATGTGCAAAGAAAGGAAATTGCCAGGGGCTGTGAGCTTTGAGTCAAAGGACAGTTGTTTGTAGCTCATTAGTATGATGAAGTAAAATCTGAAATTATGTTAAATGTTTGTTTAAATTGTAATTAGTGAGGAATTAATGCATTTTCAAGTATTTCATACAGATCTGTAGTCCCATATCACCACTGCAGAAATGCTTGCTTGGGGCCATTATTTGCCTCCTTCAGAGGCAGAAAAACAATGCAAAACCCAAAATATATTGCTCAACATTTGTTTGCTTTAACTCTTTTTGCCACTTCTCTCGCTTTTCAGCTGTGCAACCCTGACTGGCAAATTATGATTCCACAGAGAAGCTCAGCAAAGCCTATCCTGTTTCCTTTCTGCCTTTAGATACCTAAAGAAAATTCAAATGAAAGCTGAACTAGCCTCATGACTTTGGACCATGGAGGCCAAAAGTCAGCTTCCAGGTTGGTGTGACATGAGTACTAAGTGCCTCAAAGGCTGTTTCTCAGGTGCACAAGCTAAATGCTGTGTGCTCAGGTTGGTCAAAAGGAGAATAAAGACTTCATACATGAGACTTCGGACTCACTGTTTTTGATGTCAGAGAAGCTGGTGTGAAATAGGAGATTCCACTTTTACCTTGGGAAGTTGGTCTTAATGTCTTTCTCCTCCCTGGTATATACTGTGTAATCTGTGATACATGCTCAACTTAGTGGTTCACCAACTGTCCAGAGCTCTGAATAATCACAACTTCCTCTCTCTAAAGCAAACTGGACTCAGAGCTTCAGACCAAAGTCTGAAGATGAAAGTCTGAAGAATGAAGTAGAAACTCTCCTTCAGTGTGTTAAGGGAAAGGGTGAAGATTCTGTTTTCCACTGGCACATAGAAATGAAAGGTGGCTTGGCAAGCAACACAGTGAATGTGAGCACCCACACAAAAAGGAAAAGGAAGAAGACAGAAAAAAGTCTAAGTATTGGGGGGAGGGGAGGGGGAGGTTGGAGTGTTTGTTCTTAGTGTAGACAAGGCAGAGATACAATTGATGCAGGACTGATATACTTCTATCAGACTGTCAAAATAATGACTAGTGAATCCTGAAATATAAAAACCTTAAAGAGCAAAAAACATTTCAGAACATTCAGAGCCTAAATATGATATCCTTTAAGTGCATGTGCTTAAGTAAAAACAAAGCGCAAAAATAATTCAATGAAATCTATTACCTGTATGTTTTAAATAAAAAGAAGAAACGATATTTCCTATAAGCATTTAGACATTATTTAGAGTGAACAGCTGAAGATAGACGCAGTATTAAATCAAAAAATCTATATGACTTATATGGCTTACTAATGTCAAAAGATGTGTTAACTAAATATAGTACACTAAATCACAACCACGTTGCATTGCATATTAAAAAAACGTATCCATTACTCCAAATACCATTTTACGCTTCAATCAATTTTGAATATTTTCATCACAGTTTAGCTACTCAGTTTTCTACCAGGTGAAAACCTGGTCTCAGGATTTTACTACCTGTAAGCTACTAGTTTACAGTAGTGGCAAGTACTGATTACTGTCTGGATCTTGTTGGTTGGTAGCTTCCACCAAGTAAGAATCACCCATCCATTTGGTATTAAATACATCTAAAATGTTTGCACAATAGATCTTTGGTACTGGGATGTCAAATCACCAACCAGGCTAGTTCTTGAAACAGATTTAATTACAGCTTTGTCAGAAGAGCTAAGACCCAGGCTAATGAGATCACATACAGTATGGAGTCATCGCAGCTAGACTGATTTTACAAACCATGCTCTATCTCTGATAGAATCCCCGTCTGTGCTGCATAGTATAAGTATACCAGCATTAACATTGCTTCCCCAGGGGTCACTGCAAATGCTGCATACACGACAACACAGACCTGCCAAAAATACATTTTAGGGGAGTAAAAAAAAAGGTGCTATATATACCTAAAACACAAAGTGTATGTGTGTGTATATACATACATATATGCACACTTTAAGATGAAATAGAGCAAATAAAATTAGGAGAGCTAAAAATCATCAAAGGGCTAAGCTTTAATTCACATACAGTATCCAAGCTGTAGTCACTTATTTCATGTTTAATGTCTTACGATTCAAGATTCATCCTATGCAGATTTCAAATAATTGCCATAAGAAACAAAGTTGCAATGAAAAGTATATTTGAGGAATTATTGAAAAATAAATGTAGCCAAGCAATACAAAGCTGAGTACTCTTGGTACATCTACAGCTCTCTACGCATTTCATCATAATCAAACTTTCCCCTTGAAATAAAGTTTAATGATCCAACAACAATTGGTTGATTGCTAAACTTTTTCCCTGGTTGCCAAATAGATTTACAAATATGCAGTTAGAAATACTGATTTAGCTACTGTATCTAATATAATTACAGAACATTGAAGCTTTATGAGCAGCATTTGTTGGTGTTTGCAAACTTTTTTAAAAAGCAGCAAATGTTATGTTTTTCAGAATAACAGCCTTTTAAAATACTGGCTGATCACTAAAAAGATTGGGCTTAAGACATTTTTGATCACAAATTACTGTAAATACCTCTAAAACAGAGTTACTATATATTGACTTTCTATGCCTCATGGTAATACTATGCTTCATTAAACTACTCCCAAATTTAATCTAAATTGTTTATAAAAAGACATCACTTTTACAAGTGCAAGCAGTGACAGGACAAGGAGGAATGGCTTTAAAATGAAAGAGGGTAGATTCAGGTAAGATATTAGGAAAAAATTATTTTCTGTGAGGGTGGTGAGGCACTGGAACAGGTTGCCCAGTGAAGCTGTAGATGCCCCATCCCCGGCAGTGTTCAAGGCCAGGTTGGATGGGGCTTTTAGCAACTCTGTCTAGTGGAAGGTGTCCCTGCCCATGGCAGCGGGGTTGGAACTAGATAATCTTTAAGGTCCCTTCCAACCCAAACCATTCTATGTGTCTGTGATTCTATGAAATAAATATGGCTTTCAAAATAATATTTAACTTTATATTTTTATTTATTTTTAAAGAATATTTAAATGCCTTGATCATGTCAAATCATGTGAAATATCACTAGAGTATCTGTGCCAAAAATCTTCCAGACTGAGTAAAGGCTTATGTACATATGACTTTTGTAGCTATGACAATGCCCATTTAGAAACCTAGACAGAAGAAATATAAATATTTACTAAAGACATGTTTATTCTGCTTATAATAGTATTGCATATCCTTGTAGATTCCCAAGAAGAAACCATACTTATACTAGTACAGCACATCCTATAACCTGCATCCATCATACGGGATGCCACATCCTAATGCATTAATGCAATGATACAGAAATACTTTTAATTACATAAACAAACCTCTCAAAATAAAAATTAATAAGTAAAATACAATTTAGTTTCTTGAACAAGGACAAGGACCATCAAAAAATCAGTTTCCACCCGTAAGGGGAACAAAATTTTAACAATTTGCAATTCAGTCTTAGTGAGAGAAGCAGTAAGCCCATGGAGACAGAATACAGTCTGCTCAGAGAGGCAGAGTGAAGCACACCGCCACCCAACAGAGAAGAGCTTCAGACTGAGCTACCATCCTCATTACAAGCAGGATCAATTTTAGCAAATGCACAGTCAGATCAATGAGTATTACATTTCCTGCCCACGCTCACATTGCTCCTGAGAAAGATTAGGGGTAGGTGTAGGGTACTGTTCAGACAGATCATTGCTGCCTTTCCTCACCCCTGTGTGCCTGTGCAAATCAGGCTGCAGGGGAATGAATGCCTGCAGTTATGGCAGGCTGCTGCCCATCTTTCCATAACGCACATTCCACATCATGTGGAGTGAACATGTGCTATCACATGACAAAAGAGGAAACAGCTGACTCTCAGGAGAGATTGTGGCTAAAAGTAGCCTGCTGTTGTTAAAGCAATTTAACTGACTTCCCTGAGGGGTATTCGTGAAAGAGTGCAGCCTGAGAAAAACCAACAGGACCGCAGCTTATCTGGGCCCCTGTTCCAGCGTTGGACCAACCCCATGATGAAAATGTTTTTTCTTGTATGTTGTGCCCGTTTTCTCTTGTTCTCCTGTTGTGTGCCTTTACAACACTGGACCTGTCTTTACTACTTCCTCGCATTAGGTAGTCATAGACAGCAATTATATCTCTCTCCCTTTTGCCTTCTCTCTTTGGGGCTGAAAAAACTGCCCTGCCTCTCTGCATACGTCCTGTCCCTCTAACCAACCTGATGCCTGTTTGCTGGGCTTACTTCAGTATGTCAGTGTCTTTCATGTACTGGGGAGCCCTTAATAGGATTTATTGCTAAAGGTAGTCTTGCAAGTGCTAAACAGAGGGGAGGTCTTCAGACAGTCCATCCAAGCAGATTGCTTCCAGGTTTTTGAAGAATCTCCCTGGAAACTGCATCTACATGCCACTGAAAGCGGACAGATAATCCCGCCTTTGTTTTTACTGTTCTTGGGATTGCAAGCCACACAACCCGCAGGAACAGGAATTAACTGAATTATAATGCAGAGGAGTAAAAAGACTGTGAAGGATAAAAGAGGGATGACGAGGGACAAGAAGTTAAAAAAAAGGATAAGGAATAGAGGCAAATGTATTCTGTAGCCAGCAGACTTGCCCATAGCTCCCAAATATGATTCTGGTTTTTGCACGTAGGTGAACTCTGAGTTTGTTCTGCTGTTTGCATATAGCTCTGAAACTCAATGCCAAATTATAATGTCTTAGCTTATGGATAGAACCCTGTATATGAATTTGCTAGATGACCTTTTACTTTGTTTACTGAAGTGACAGATATTTGCACAGTGTAGTTAAATGATCCACTCTTGAAAGAAATATTGATGCTGTTTCAGGTTTCAGAATTCTTATTTTAGTTAAGCTTGCTCTTTGAAACTTAAATTTAATTTTCTATTTAAAGAGCAATATATTAAAAGCAAAGTGATAAGATGTTTACTTTTAAGTATTTATACTTTCTGAGGCATTCTTTGCCTGCACAAGGTACTTTAGTTAATTTCACCTTGCTTGGCTAGCGTGTCAGTTTGCTTCGTATGAGTTCTGTTTCATTAATTACCTTGTTTCATTCACTTAGATAAGCTGGGGATAGAAGTTAAACTTCTTTTTTCAAGATGAAACATATTAAGAAAAGAAAGAACTTTATTTTGAGGTGGGCTATTTTTGAAGCAGATCAAATAGAGTGCTATTGCTGTGTAGAATGCACAATAGAATGGTACAATTTAGTAGCCCTGACTTCATCAGCAGAGTATCAGCCCCAATTCACTATACATAACTGTTCATCTTACATCTTTCCAAAAGTACTTGAATGACCACTGCAAATTCTCCTTCCTGTCGTCAATTAATTGAAAAATTCTGGACTCAGAAGAAAGGCAGTTAAACCATCAGACCTTCAGTGACATACACTCTCTGCTTTTCAGTTCCTGGGTGTTTGTTCCCAGTCTCAGCAAGATGGACTGTGTTTCAGGAAATCGATTCTGTTCTCATTTAAGCTGAAGGACCTTGCTTTTGCTGCATATCCTGCCCTTTCTTGAAAAGATTTATTACAAAAGATGTAGAAATTCTAATAAGGATCCCTGGAAATTTAGATTCCCTGAAGGCAAACTGTGCAGTGTAAAGCCTCACTCCTGCAGTAGTGTCTTATCACATGAATCCCTAAAAGTTGCTACAGATCTTCACTGGGTTCTGTATTACAGCACTCAGGATTGTGGCCTTACCACAAAGAGCAGTCTTTGGCTGTACTGACTGCTGCTTTAGCTAAAGCAGGAAAATCTGTATTTCCTCTAGAGATTAAAATCAAAAGCATGATAAGACTGAAACATCTAATCTACATAGTGCTAAAAACACACATAAGTGCTAAACACACATAGAGTGTTAGGTCATGTACCAGAGCAGAGGAGCTATAGCATATCTCCCCATTTAAACAGGTGAACTAAGTAAATGAATTAATAACCACAATGTTGCTTGATATTACTTCCAAATATATCTATTTAGGGGTAGGGACAGAAGGAAACAGTGATTAAATGTCACTCTTTAAACAACATAGCACTCTGTGGGAAAAGAATATCATAAAGAAACCCAGGGTACAGCCACTCACTAGGCCTTACTCTCTGCACTGCTGTGAAACTTGCTCTGACCTGATCAGTAAGCTGGACATGCACACCTTGGCTTACCTCTACTGCTTTGCCAGCTCCTTAAAGGGGAAGAAAAAGCATGAACTCTAACCTTACCATCGCTTTCAGCTGCTATTTCTCTGCTGAGAAAACAAGCAGGGAACAGTGAATGATAACAGAATGTGTCGATGTGATTTAATGCTATATAGAGTGTACAGCTGAAAAGCCTCTACTAGTGTTTGTGGAAAGACTAGTAGTAATCAGGGCTCATAAGTTTTAAAGCCACTCTCCCTTAAAATATAAAAGAAGTGCTTGTAAGAAGCTGACTAACTGACATGAATGATTCTCATTTTCCCCTGAGGTTAGCAGATTCAATTCTATTTACTTTGGTCTTGTGAGCCAAAAAGTACAGGGGGGTGTGGGGAAATCCTTGGAAATCTTTAGAACATCATCTCAATTTTTTTTGCTTGTAGGTATTTGGGAGACAGGAAGTTTTGGCTTTAATCATAAGGACTTCAATAATGAAATCATGATTTTAATCTAAAGGCTGAAAAGTTGGTACCTATGATCATTTTGGGATCAATATTGGGAAGGAAGAAATTTAATCATTCCAACAGATGATATCCCAGAAGTCAGTCCTTTGTTATTGAATTTCAGCTAGTCACCAAACCTTTTGAACTACAGCCTTCAAAATGTTGTATACTCACTTATTACGGACAGTCACGGATCAAATAATAACAAGAATAATTGATTTCCTGTCCTTAAGGTTACCAAAGGCCATCTAAAATATATGAATGTCTTTCATCAACTTTTCAATTTGTCAATTCCCAGGGGTTCCTATCCAGAATATTTTATCTAGCGCTGCTGTCAAAGTGGTGAATGAGTCTCCACTATTCATAAGGCAGGTGATATCATGCTGTTCTGAACACTGAACAGAAGGTTGAAGCAAAGCCCTAATTTTAGTCACTTTTGTCTGCCCAGCTCCTTTTACAACATCTCTATGTTGTGAATCATGTTAGGTTTAATTTGCACATCTTTGCTCACCAACAACAGTTCAAAATTCAATTTCACTTTGAGATACCAGTACAAAGGAAATCCAAATAAAGTTAAATTGAAAACCACAATTGGTTATGTGAGTTGTCCTTTTGGAGTTCAAATTATATTTATAACCCTGCAACTGTTCAGTCACATTTGGTTTTACTGAAAAACTTGCTTTTACTCCAGTCTTTGTTGAGAGATCCCCAGACATGTTGTAGTGCTGTGATATATTTACCTGTTTGAAATCTTATTTATTGTGATTAGTCATCAAGAGCTTGTTGAGAAATGTACTGTTTCCCTTATGTCCCTGCTAGATGATCGTAATTCATATGAGCAGAAGGGTAATTTCTGATCGAGAGAAGCTATCTCTATTTTTGATGATGTAAATCACATTTATGTCAAGCTCAGACAACTTAGAAGCATTCTAGCTCTCTTAACTGTGTCTTTCTGACTCAGATCATATCCTTGTAAATTTATTGTCTTCCATAATGTTTGTGTGGAATCTCATATTTATTTAATATGAGAATCTCTGGTTTTCAAGGAAATATAGTTGTATCTTTGTATCAATTGATTGTCTTGTAGCATCAGACCTCATCCCAGAATGCATTACACTGCATTAGATGCAATTGTTGTACTGTTTTGTCTGTTCCACTTCCCTAATTAATGGAGCATTTTCCTGAAATTTATAATTAATCATACTATTCACTCAGTTTTATATGAGGAATGGTCTATCCATTCACTTGTATCTTCAGGCAGAAGTGCATAGCACTTCTAAAATAGACAGTATAGAAATGCATTGCTGGCCGCTTTCCCCAAGCAGGGACAATAACACATTGAATCCAGAATGTCCTCAGCCATCATTTGCATTTGGACAAACATTCATCAACAGACCACAAACAGCTCAATGTCCTGTAGCTGCTTTGGTGGAACCTAGGGCCCCCTCCTAGAGTCTCACAGGTCCCAGTAGCTCTTCTCTGATTCTATGACCTCCATCTCTCCGGATGAAGTAAGTTACTTTACAGAATTTATTTCTCTGAATAAGTTCTGCCATCCTCAACTGGAACTGTGAGCTATAATCTGATTGATCAAAAAAGCCCTCCACAGGGAGCTTCTGTTCTTAAAACCATCTCAAAAATTGGCCATTGCCAGGCATGTTTTTGACAGAAAGTTGAATAGTTTTCAATAGGGTGTTAAGGGTAACACACATTTTAATATTTCTGATTTCAAGCTAACTTTTCATATTTTTGAATCTTTAACATAAGTGACATGCCTTAGATGGCATGGTTTAGTGGGAGGTGTCCCTGCCCACGGCAGGGGGGTTGGAACTTGATGATCTTGAGGTCCTTTCCAACCCTTACTATTCTATGATTCTATGATTCTATGACAAAGATGTATTGGATTGCTCTCTCATAGACAAATTCAGTATAACATTGAGGAATGAAAAGCTATTCTATTTCTTATTGCTACTTCAGCAACTTTAAACAGAAAGACTCTACATTTTTTAACAGAGATAGTATAAAAACGAGTATTTTCCTGAAATTAAATTTACAGTGATAACTTTCTGAGATAAGGAGAAAACTAGTGTAAGTTGATGGATAAGATGGGATGTGGAACATTATATATTTTGCCTCATGTCTATTGTCTGTAGGGCTGCTAGTAACACTTCACTGATGAAAATGCTATATATATATATATGCATTGAAAATTATATTTGTATAGACTGCTACAACATAGTGCTATATCAGGAACTGCAAGCAAATATTATAGGGCTTGTATTAGGTATTAACGGGCGCTAATTCGGGATTGAAGAGTTCTGATAAGGTAATTTGCAAACACAGATGTGTGGGCAGACATATTTTATGTATCCTGAAAAATTCTGCTCTGCCATTCTCTATAGAATTATTCTGGGTATAAGTACTTGATAGGACAGTAAAATGCCAATGAAACTGATGCCTAAAGTTAGGTAATATGATTCTTTTTTTAAGGTGGCTGGCCAAAAAAGATGGCTTGCTGAATAATTTGCCTTAAATTTATTAGAAAGCACTTGGAAATAGTTACCTGCATAATGAATGTGTGAATTGAAATTTACTATTCCCTTTTCAATATAGTTTAGGATTTTTTAAAATGCAGTATTTTTCTTGTGTTTTGTAAGACACTCAGGCTTATTTTACAATGCTATATACTCTCACAATCAATGTAACCACAAATTCTGCCTCCAAAACCATTCCCAGTCTGCTGGCTTTTCTGCTCAACAGACTCATTATTAGACATAATTCATGTATTGTCTTAATATATGAAAAATGGTAACAAGTAAGGAAATATGGTTCATATCCAAACCAAAACTTTCAAATCAGATTGTCAGATGTAAAAGTTTAAACATCAGTAGCTGTTGTTGACTTCATTTTGAGTTGCAAGGATGAGAGGACAGATTGTGCATCATTTTAGCAATCAGCAGATCTGATTAATTGCAATTACCTCATTGGCATGAGAGAGACCAAAATTTAGTCTTATGTCTAAAACACAAATTTAAACAGGTGACAATAAGTCTACTGTTATTTATCTAGTATTACATTAGGAAATGGGAGCTTATATATCAGAAAAAGCTCTTCACTCTTCTGTTTTTTTTTAACAAAAGGGCAATATTTTCTGCAGTAATTTACTTAGGTATAAATCCAATGTAATTATTAAAAATGGATCATAAATCTTTGCTAGTTATTGGTACATATGGTGTTTCACCTTGGTTTGTTTACCAGTTGGTACATCTGTGTTCAACTTCATAGAACTAAGGTTTTCCACAGATGGGAGAAGCTTCAGCCCTATGGCAGCCAACAAAATAAAAAAAAAAAACTCCATAAATTTCAGCTATGACACAAATCATTCCTTTTTGGAATAGGTGACTGTCAAGGTTATGGTAATATCTATCAGTTCAATCTCTTCTGAAAGGTACTCATGGAGAATGATTTAAATCTTGATTTTAAATCACATACTGTCCTATAAATGCTGTATTTGTGTGCTAGGAAACTTACATGTCTATGGGATTTCTCTGCAGAATACTGTGATTGATGATGAACATAGTCTGCTCTCAAGTACTCATAAAATCCCACTGGCTTCCAAATTTGGCACAGAATGTACTGAAATTTTTGAAAAGACATATAAAATTAGTCTCTCATTATTTTTATGTCAGTGAATTAACATACATTGAGCACGCAAGTTTGCACTTCAAGTTGGACTCCACAGGCAGAACAATAAAAGAAAGATCTGGATTTCCAAACATTTCCTAAATTACTTGCAGATTTCTTTTTGTCATGTTCTGTTCCAGAAATTTGGTGTTTATGTACTTTGTAAAAAACTCATATCCTGACCAATTTGGTGGCCTTCTATGAAGGGGCTACGGAACTGATGGACAGGGGTAGAGCAGTTGATGTCATCTACCTGGACTTGTGCAAAGCGTTTGACACTGTCTCACATGACATCCGTGTCTCTAAGTTGGAGAGACATCAATTTGATAGGTGGACCACTCGGTGGATAAAGAACTGGCTGGATGGCCGCACGCAAAGAGTAGTGCTCAGTGGCTCAATGTCCAGCTGGAGACCAGTAACGAGTGGTGTCCCTCAGGGATTGGTGTTGGGACTGGGCTTACTCAACATCTTTGTTGGTAACATGGACAGTGGGATTGAATGCGCCCTCAGCAAGTTTGCCGATGACACCAAGCTGTGCGTTTTGGTTGATATATTGGAGGGAAGGAATGCCATTCAGAGAGACCTTGACACGCTTGTGAGGTGGGCTGATGCCAACCTGATGAAGTTTAACCATGCCAAGTGCAAGGTCCTACACCTGGGTCGGAGCAATCCCAGGCACAGCTACAGGTTGAGCGGGGAGGAGATTCAGAGCAGCCCTGCAGAGAAGGACTTGGGGGTGTTGGTCGATGAGAAAATGAACATGAGCCAGCAGTGTGCGCTTGCAGCCCAGAAAGCCAACCGTATCCTGGGCTGCATCAAAAGGAGTGTGACCAGCAGGTCGAGGGAGGCGATCCTGCCCCTTTACTCTGCTCTCGTGAGACCTCACTTGGAGTATTGTGTACAGTTCTGGTGTCCTCAACATAAAAAGGACATGGAACTGTTGGAACAAGTGCAGAGGAGGGCCACGAGGATGATCAGGGGACTGGAGCACCTCCCGTATGAATATAGGATGAGAAAATTGGGGCTGTTCATCCTGCAGAAGAGAAGGCTGCATGGAAACCTCATAGCAGCCTTCCAACATCTGAAGGGGGCCTATAGAGATGCTGGGGAGGGACTCTTCATTAGGGTCTGTAGTGAGAGGACAAGGGGTAATGGGTTCAAACATAAACAGGGGAAGTTTAGATTGGATATGAGGAAGAAATTCTTTACTGTAAGGGTGGTGAGGCCCTGGAATGGGTTGCCCAGGGAAGTTGTGAATGCTTCATCCCTGGCAGTGTTCAAGGTGGGGTTGGACATAGCCTTGGATGGCATGGTTTCATGGGAGGTGTCCCTGCCCATGGCAGGGGTGTTGGAACTAGATGATCTTAAGGTCCTTTCCAGCCCTAACTATTCTATGATTCTATGATTCTATGATATTAAATTATAAATTAGTACCTTTCTGTAATACCTGAACATGTTATTATTTAAAATATATTAATAGTCAGTTTGTTCCAAGTGATACAGATAAATCTTGCACCAACAACCTAAACTTTTCCTTTTTTTTCCACAGCATACCTCCCATATAATACATAATGGAATCACAAGTTTGGGTCTGTGGAATCTCAGGCAGAAGCGCAGGAGGTAGAGAGGAACAACCAATGATTTGTTCAGTACAAAAAATTGTTTTATTCTTCATATGAAGATTAAGGCTAGCTAAAACGTATTGATGCAGTATTTAATGCTGCATAAAGCATTATTATACATATTAATGTTTTGAAAAATATTTTTAAAATCTCATTTAATCAACACAATCACAATGTATAAAACTAATCAACTCAATCATGCTGCATAAAACTTTCATACTGGATCTGCATAGTATCTTACAAATACTGTCATTCTGAGTAGATGTTTAGGGAGAATTTATCAAGTGTAAATATAAGAGTTTTATTTAAGTTTGCTCTCTCTCTTCTCTGTTTTTCCTACCTCATGCAGTGTGTTTCTTTTTGTCTTTTATTTCTCTAAGCTGTGTTTCTGATGATAGTGTTAACTCTGAGGCCTATTTAAGTTGTTTCAGTTTAAATGCATAAAAGTAAATAATTTACAGTTATGTAATTATCATCATTCCGAATAGCTGCATCTTTGTGATTTGCTTTATAACTGCTGTCACTTTTCTGTGACTACCAGGCATTCAAATACCTGTAGCCTGGCTGAGAGCCAGACTACATTAGCAAATAAAAGCAGATGTATTTGTATATGTATTTTTTGTTCTCAGGCCTCAGAGTTTTCTGTACTGCTGCTACTTTAGATTTGACTCCTGCCAAACCATTAGTCTGTCTAGTAGCAGACATTGTTTTGTCCCAATATTGTGACATTTTAGCAAGTACATTGCTGATATTATGCACAAAAAATGGTGTCTACAGTGGGTCTATATAGCCCTCAAGAAAGCCCAGCAGCGAAGCCATGATTCAGCATAATTTGAGTCGTATTCTGTAGAGGTTGCCTTCATTCCTGTTCCCTGGATTTCTCTCTGTGCCATGGAGCCTTCCTCTCCTAGGTGATGTCTCATCTTCATTCATTATGGGAGCATAATGAATTTGCTCTCAGCAAATACTACTGTTTCTTGCTAGAATAGCTGTTGGCAGCTAGATTTCTTTGACTATTACATGCAATTTTCTTACAAAACTTCTTTTTCCTTGTTTAGTAGGAATCTTTAGCAAGGAAATACTACAAGAGTTCTTAATAACTGCTTCAGCAGAGACTTGAGGAAATGGCCCACATATTTTGGACTGTAGCTGCCTGTTGAATGAGGATGAAACAGTCTTTTTATTTTAACTTTTTGTCATCTGTTTAGATTGTACGCCCCTTGAGATGCAGGTGGTGCTTTGCAAAGCATAGGTCCTCATGTCAATTGGAGAACCTTCATGACTTCATTCATTACAAGGGTCAGGAAGAACAGGGGTAGATATTAAGCAGATTAAACACTGCAGAAGCATCAATCACTGTAAGGGTGAAAGATTTCTAGTAACCAGTCTTCACTTCAGAAACAAGAAGAAGATCATGTTTCTATACAATCATACCTACTCATTAACTTCAGCAATAAGCATATCTTTGGCTAGTGAACTCTTTGCATTTCAGACACTAATTTTTTAAGCTGAGGCTAGTCATTATCAAGACTCACTCCTCTCTCCCTTGCTTATTTTTTCAAGTTCACTGTAGTGATGAAAGTTAAAACAGGTTAATTTGTGCA
Organism: Amazona ochrocephala; assembly: GCA_039720435.1. Classification (NCBI taxonomy): domain Eukaryota; kingdom Metazoa; phylum Chordata; class Aves; order Psittaciformes; family Psittacidae; genus Amazona; species Amazona ochrocephala. Next base: position 65,950,160 of record CM077880.1, on the reverse strand, counting down.
TCCTTCTCTGGCCATCATGCACTGGGTCATCAAATTTGTGTCACTACTTTATTTCCTACTGTAAATGCTGACATCTGGAGCGTGCAAACAACCAATGTGTTTATTTTTTGAATTTCCTGGAATGCACAGTTTTGTAATAAAACACAAAGATGGGGAAAAACATCTGTCCTGATATTTTGGGAGTACATATAAAAACCCAAGCCCAATTTAAGAAACTATTAGCTTTAACAGAAGATAAAAATGTGCACTAAAACTCTAGGTTTGGTGGGGTTTTTTGGTTCTTTTGTCAACAGCTGCCCTCAACAAATAGTGTCTAGAAACTAAAGTGTCTTATTCTAGGATATGGAATAAGGTTCTTTATAGAGCGAAACATGGTGGAAGAATACAGAACTTTATTGATTGAGATGTTACTTATTTTTTAAAAAAGACTAATAAATTAATCCCAGTATGTGTTTTGAGAGAGGAAGGGAAAAGGTGATAAATAGGTAAAGACAAAAATAATCCAGTAGGAAGAAAGGTGTTGAAAACAGAAAGGACAAAAAAAGCCAAGGTCAGAAAGAGAGCAAATAAGTAATGCTGTGGAATGACTACTATTAAGCTGATTCACTGTTGTTTTGGCTACTTAAAGTCCCATTTTTACATAATGTCTTGTGCATTGTATACTGTCTTGTTAACAGAAGTAGAACAGGTTGTTCTGCTGCATTTAAAAGCTTTCAAATTCAAAATGGCTATGCATAGTATAAAAAAATCTTAAAAACTGTCTCTTTACAACAAATTTACTTTCAAAAATTTGTTTTAGTAGGGCAGGTAAAAGTTATAAATAACATTCAATATTTATTGACTTTTGCCAGCATGAAAAATATTATCTCAACAATATTTTAGAAGAACTTTTAATAAAAGCTAGTGCATTATATATATTTAGGTATTTAAGCTGTTAAACGTGCCATTTGATAGCATAAATACTTTGCTTCTGAGCCCCACAAAAATGTCTCTTCAAAAGGACAATAAAATTGCAGATGAAATGTTTTATTAGAGATTTGGGTATTGTAAAATTAACTGCTATAGTTACACTGGCGACTTAAGGGGTCTGGAAAGCACACTAAAACACACTTTACCTGCACTAATTGCAGGTCCTGTTTTTTCTACTGTTCTGCACTAGCTAGTCTTGTAAGGATATAAAATGAGAGAGTTAGCAATTATCTGTGGTGGCAAACTGCAATATTCTTTTGAGCAGAGTATAAAAACCAGAAGACTAAAATAATATTGTGTAGCACTTAATATTTAAGAAATGCTGTGTAAATAATAATTCTTATGAACAACAGCTTCCTGACACAATTTATATCTCAACTTCTTTTCCATATGGCTAAGCAACAGACAAAGCTCAAAGCCAGTAATTTAAAACTTCAGGCTTTGAGGAAGTGCAATGCAATACCTGATGCAAGTGTTCAGTAGGCAGAGATGTGTCCTTCTGACTGTATTAGGAGCATCCCTGCCTTGTGAAATACTTGAATATGTGTCAAGGCATCTCAGTTATTGTACTACCCACAAAAAAAAAAAAAAAAGTATGGTGCCATATAATATATATATACACCACATATATAAAGCTATACACAATTACAGGCACCTAGATCAATAGTCAATATTATACAAAGTACACCTTCGTTTTTTCTCCAGCACATGGAAGTCTGTAGTCAGTTTGCCTGAGGCAGGTTCCAGTGTAGTACTTCAATACTGAACTCTGTGTGCTCAGAACAGCATAACACAACCCTAAGCAGGTTGTTGAAGTTAACAGTACTGGACTTCTATAGTGCTGAATCAGATTTACACAAAATGAGTCCCTTGCTTTTAAGAGGCATGTGATCATGATTATGATAGAAGTAACTGAGAAACTGCAACTGGTAGGCAGTGAGAGTCCCAGTTTCCATTCATAACATTTGTGACTGAACTATCTTTGTGTTTTGGTAGATGACTATGATAGAAAGGTTAACCATGAAATTCAAAATAAGCAGTAGAGTCATCCAATGTTGTGTTTGTCCAAGGTAGGGAATACAAAGTACACAGAACAGGCTAGTCTCAGCAAAAAGAGCAGGAACTTAAATGATATGTTGTTGGGATTTTATTGTCTCAGTTGTGTAACAGGCTACAGTGTGCTAGTGATAGGATATTATCCAGCTGTCCTGAAGACAGAAATAGAGGAGTTTATTATATGGTGAGTGTATAATAGTGAATGTAGGATTTCTGCTGTCATTTATTTGCTGTGTTCGTAGAACACTATAACATACTTCTGGATAGACTAACAATACAAATATCTTTCTGTTTTCAACTACTAGGAAAATAATGGCTACTGTATTTTCTTCATGCAGATTTTGTGCTCTAACGAAGCATGTATTATCTTTGTTTATAACAAATGAACAGTGATAGCTACAATGAACATGTGAAATAACTCAGATGTATATTTTCAGAATAGTACCCAAGAGTGACCTATTCACTGCCTGACTAGGCGAAGCAGGAGCATTCACCAACTCATATCTAGTGTACTGCTCAAAAATTGATGCTTTGTTGGTTCATATACAGTTCATTTGAAGAAGCAGCAATAAAAATGCTTACTTGGCAGAGATACAGCACATCCTAACTAAATGGACTCCATTATTATTTGCTTTATTAATAAAATGCCATTTTTGCAGTTACTGCATGTTTGCCAGTGAATATCTTCAATTACTACCATTTGCCACTGTAAACAAAATATATAGTGGTTAAACCGGCTGAGCAGATAGGAAATGGAGGTGTCTGTTAGCAAATCTGGTTTATGCTAGTAATTAGAGGTCAAAGTAAAATTAAAAAAAATAAAATCATTGAGTAGATCAGAAATAGTGTTAAGCTAAAGACGAAAAGGAGAGAGAAACTATAGCAACACTTCTGTTGGAAATTAGTATGGCCAAGTAGAAAACCCATGGGAAATTGATAAACAACTGTTCCTGAGACAGAAAGTCCCATCTTGCCCCTGGCAAGTCCATTTTGTCTTTATAAATAGCATCCAAACGATGTGGGTGATATATAGCAGTCTAGTTAAGCAGTCTGTAATTCCAGTCATCTAAAATTCGGTCACATCAGAGTCTGAATTAAGATTCATTGTAAGGATTTCACTGATTCCACTGGAGCAAGAGTACCAAGGAACAATTAGACAATAGTTTTCCCCTGTTGAATTTACTCAGGAGTGAAGAATAGACCTGAGCCTTTCTTGGGTTGTTGGCCATTCATTACTTTAAATATGCCAACTGAAAAGAAATTCCAAAATTAAGTCTCCAACTGGAAAGGAGGACTAATGGGGAATGGTACACTCTCGTTTACTGTCATAAATTGTGCAGAAGAGAAGCCACAGCCTGGCATCAAAAATGTTCTTGAGCTGCTTCTTTGAGTCACGAGAAGAATAAGATACCAAATTAATGAATTTTATTTCACTTCTGATGTCTTGTTCTCTGCTGTGCTCTTTCATGTAGCTCAATGAATAATTTTAGATTGGCCTTTATGTGAGTGTGCAACAGTAGTCAAAAAATAACTTCTTCGGTGGAGTTCAAAGGACCAAATAGGTACAACTTTTTTCTCCATCAGACTTTGTTTTCTTCAGGAGATTGTTTTTAGAGAGATAAACAAGGTTGTCATACTCTAAATCGCTGCTGTCAAACTTTAAGTTCCAAAAAGAAAAACCAACAACAACTTAATTAGATTTTTATATAACAAAGCTTGGTAAATTCTGTTAGTACTGTCAGCATTCATCTACAGGAATGTTAGCTATGTCACATCATCTGTGGTCTTTATTTTGGAACAGTGCTAATGCTGGAGATCAAGCTGGCTAGCAAACAGCTTAAGAACACAAAAACTGTGTTTTGGAGGAAACAACAAAATTCCATCTGCCTTCAGATGATCAGTGAGCTCTTCCTAAAGGCAGAATGGTGAGTGGAGTGTTACTAGATGGCCACTGCATAAGTAGTGGCAGAAGAAATCAACCTCTCCAGGCTCTCAGATGAATGATCTACAGTTCCCATTTAAAGTCCTGAGACAAACTAGTGGCAGCCGATATAATCCTGAAACAGGGAGACAGGTAAAGAGTGTCAGTATTTTGAGAACACTTCAGCTTGAATAATGGAGCACAAGTTTCATGGTTCCTACCATGAAAAGAGCTTGCCACAATATTTTTTGTAGCACAGTACCTTTCCTTTGCTTCATACTCCAGCATATGATGTTTTCTGTAGAGTGAACTACATCAAAATTGTCAGCATTAAGTGCAACTTAGTCTGTGGTTGTTCTTGACACTAATGTACCCATCTATTCTTTACTGGTCTAGCACCATGAGTTTCAATAGGCTCTTACAGCATTCTCTTACAGCCATCAGCAAAACCCAGTTGATAGAAAGGCCAGATAGAAAGCTGGTGAAGTATCTGTTAGACTGTATACATGCTACATAACTGATGATATGCCAGATTCCAGGTAAGAGAAAAGAGCAATATTTAGGCAATTTTATGTCATGCATCATGATTATATCCATTTTATTTATTAAAAGGCATTTTTTTGCTTGTTAATTAATCATGTTTTGCCTGGTCAAAAATAAAATAAATAAATAGATACATAAATAAATAAATACACACATAAATAAAAAAAAATAAAAATGGAGTACTAGCTGTAATACTTTGCACATAGGGTAATAAACTCCATGGACAATCCTGACCTCTTCCAAGTTATCTTTTACTGTTTTCCTGAAGTTGTGATCAGTATTCTAAGTCAGGCCAGCCATTAATTTTCTCACAGAAAATATGGATCAGGCCTTTCAAGGAGCAGACGAAACAAGCTGATTGTTGCCAGTCTAGATAAATTTTGCTTAATTGGACCTGGCAAACGCACAACAAACACTGTGATGTGGACTTAATATAGCACCTACTCTTCAAAAGCTTCATCTGTAGTGCAGTTAGCACAGCATACAAAAAGTTCTGCTGTCTACATTTAAAGTGCCGCAATAATTTATTCTAGAGATTCACAAAGAAATTCAGTGTGGGTTTTTTCTGGGGGAAAAGAAATAAAATAAAAACCCCACACATAATGAAACCAAACCCCACAATTCAAAATTAATTTCTTTTTGCCCTTTTCAATCTGTTAGCAAGTACTGAGTCTTTGGGAACAATTTGTTCTGGAGAGATGACCCTGTATATAACCCCAATTACCCATTAGAAACCAGAAGAGCCTTTCAAGGCCTACAGGTATGTAAGAACTCTAACACTTAGATGAAAGATAATGATGTTATTTGTTTCATTATAAAGTTACAGGAGTAATGTTTTAGCTGTGCAAGAGCAGGTTCATATTCTACTGATCTGTACCAAGCCAACAGGATACATCATCTGTCTTATAATTAAAAAGAAAAAATGACAGGAGTGCTAGATTAGCTGAGCCATATAAGCATTTCACATGATGATAAACCAGGTATTACTCTCCAAATTTCTTCAGTCCTAGCTCGCTGTATTCGTCCCAAGACCACACACTCTGCAGCGTAACAAAGTAGAGACCAACAACAGCGCCACAAGAAGATGGCTTGCAAAGGCTTTTTACATCATGTCAATTCTGTACAGAAATAATTAGATTTTTTTCCTTTTTTCAATTACTTTTGTATTTATAAAGCTGCAATGTCTTTGTTCTTGAGCTTCTTGGATCATTGCAATAAAAAAGGACAAGTATTTCTGACTAGTTATTAATATTTCATTGTAATACACTTAATATTTTCTTGTAGCATACAGTCAAGGATAAATGACATTTAATATAATCAAACATAGTAGAAGTTCACTGATTATCAGATTATCTAGTAGTTTAAACTGATACAGATTCATTGACTTCTCTAAAATTGATCTGTGATACACCAGAAATGTTTGTTTCCACAGCCACAGTACAGCCATTCCGCAACAGGGTGAATCCAATGACAGGATGAATCCAGTGTCTACCAGGATAGCAATCATTACCTTTGCTTTGTGTTGGTGATGTCAAATATAGATTCTCTGAGGGATTCTGGAACTTTGAGCTTAGAGCTTTAAAAATGTTCTTGTCGGTGACTATTGTGGGTTGACCCTGGCTAGATACCAGGTGCCCACCAAAGCTGCTCTATCACTCTCCCTCCTTAACCTGACAAAGGAGAAAAAACATAGAGAAAGGCTCCAGGTCAAGATAAGGGCAGGGAGAGATTATTCAGCAGTTACCATAGTGGGAAAAGCAGACTCAAATTGATGAAAAAAAAACCCAGCCTCTCACAGAATCCACCTCTGTAGCCCCTCTGCTACCAAAACCTTGCCACACAAAACCGACCCAGTGGCATACTTCATATTGCCTGCTCTCACATCCTTGTACTACTGCTAGAATATTCACTTGTAGCCTTTCCTCCAATCCTTGCTAACATATGCAGTTGACATCCACTTAACTCTAATTTACTTTGACAGGAAGACTGTATCAAACACACCTCTTAAGTAACTTGGTGGAAATGAGGAGAAAATATAGTGGCCTAAGGAAGGCAAGTAGCATCTCCCTGAAAATGCTAGAAGTATTTGCCCATGATGGTATGAGTACTTCTTCCATAATTCCAAATTGACAATTACAAGGGGCCAGACCCAGAGAAATTTGATGTGACTATTTATTTTGAAATATATTTTTTGTTCTCTTTCAAGAACTTCTGGTTTTAAAGTCAATGAAAAAATGTTCTTCTTTATTAGGCTTGTGAAATCCTGGACAACCTCACTGGATTCTGTGCTTCAGGATCAAGGAATCATACAAAGCAGGTATTCATAGCTGCATTTTTAGGTGAAGAGTCATTGGCAAAAGCAGTTGTAAGAGGCAATCTGGGGGTTTATGGGATTTTTAAGGAAGTGAGCAAGGATTCACTTGGTAGCTTTTTCATGGGGGAAGGGAGTCTGTGTTCTGCTCATCCATCATAAATAAACTGGGATGCTGCTGTGATCTGACTCACTAGCTCTGATCAGAGCTTTGGGCAGAAATGGTCTCCAGAAAGCAGATTAAAGGGAATAGCTAATGGCAAACCAGATTCACAAGTGAAAGTGGTAGTAGACAGCCTGTCCATCAAGATCAGCAGTCCAGAGCTGCACCTGCACTGACACTTCCATTTCTTAGTGAGTGCTGACTACTGGGAGTATTTGCATAACAGCATTCCTAAACCTGGATCCCTGCTACCCTGCCATTGGAAGGATAGATCCTTCTCCTCATGAGTTGGGTTCATCCACACCTAGACACTAGTGAGCATGTAGGGTGCTGATGAATATGGCTAATGGCTGATTACTTTTGCTCTTAATCATTGTACTCTGACGTGTGATGGTCTTGCACATTTTGGGTTGTTTGGTTTTCCTAGCTGTTAGTCATACTGAGTTTCACTTACATCTCTGCTCCCTGACAATGTTTGTCTTCTGTAAATGAGTTTAACCCACTGCTTGCAAATGGAGATTCCCAAGCACTTCTGACCAAGAAACCAGATAATCCATATTCATGAAAGGGCTGAAATGTGGTTTCATGTTTTACTTCATATTGCTTTCATCAGTTTTCCAATGAACCTGTCCATCTTTTTTGCCAGTCAGGGCCTGTCAGAAAGGTTACGGCAGCTTGCAAAAATATGGCTACCACCTTCCTGGATGTAGATAGCTGGATTAGTGAATGTGAGATTCACTGCACAATAAGGACCTTTATTTAGGGCTTTTGCAAAGTTTGGAAGCACTGGCACAGTGCCTGGTTTAATGTAGCTGTTAGAGTCTTTTCACTGACTTCAATTGGAGCTGGATTAGGGCCTAATCATTAAAAAAAATTTTCATACTGCAGCAACCAATGGTCATATTTGACCTCGAAATTTCAGTAAGAAGCATTGGTAGGGGAGGACTTGAACATAAGAGATATAAAAATAAGATTTTCCTGTCAAACAATGAATGATAGATAACTGTGTGTAGTAGAGTGACCATATGCCTCAAATTTGTCTTGAACTCCACAATTTTTTTTTCTGCGTACGATCTGTCCAATTTTGATTTTTGGCAGCTGCGAGAGCACAGTGGAAAAGAAGACTGTTTGTCTGCCTTTAGTTGGTGTGGGATTTGCTGTTGGCAAGCACAGATGACAAACACTTCAGTTCTGCGACCAAATGTCTTTGCCATTGTTTTTATTAGATTGTGAGATGTTTTGCCTCATATGAGACAAGATATTTTGGTCAACTTATTGCAGTGTAATAAATTAATACAATATCAGAGAATAACATATTTTATATGTATGAATATGTATGTATGTTTTTATTTATAAAAGTATGATATATTAGTTTGTGGGTTTTTTAGAAATTATTTTACAGTTCAGAAAGCCAGTTATTATAGATTTGCAGTGACTGCCCATCTGTGTCTCTTGCTCTTTGCCTCCAATTTCTTTATATTGCCTGTGTACTGCAGATGAGAGGTCCCATGTTTCATGCCCTCTGAAAGTCCAAATGGAGCATGTGAAGTGTAATAGAAGTGCAGCTGAGCTAAGCTAGAAAGATTAGTAATGCAGGAAACTTAAAATGTTTTAATATTATTAACTTTGTTGTAATCAATTTCTGTATCTTGTCTATTATTGTTTTTAAGGAATTAATCTTTTGGCAATACTATTAAAGAGGTGCATTTTGGCTTTGGTTTTGTAATGTATTATATAAGTTGTCACTTTTTGTTGCATTCAGAACATCTCCTATTTGGGAGGTATGAGAAGAATACTGTCTAATAGTTTTATTATATCTGCCAATATAAGATATGAGGTCAACAAGATATACTAAAAAAGATGCGAATTTATCTACGTCAGTAACCTGTAGTTATGAATCTTGTGAATAAGCCTGCCTGTTTGCTGCCTTAAAAACATAAGCTGTATTCTGGTAACACTTGCATTAAGGGAAGAAGTTTCTTTAGCAGCTTTTTATCATGTTTCTTCAGCAGCTTTTTATCATGTTTCTTCTCAAGCATTGAAGATTTTTATTCTTGGCATTCAAAATTCTGGTTGGGTTTTTTTTCTCCTCTTTCCCTTCATGAAACCAATATTATTTGCATGCAGTCAAATGTGGCAGACAATTGCATAAACTTGGGATCAATATTGTTAAGCCTGGCAACTTGCACAGTTTATTCGGTGTTCTGACAACAAGAAAAGGAAGTTGCTGCAAAGAAAGTTTTTCTCTCCCTTTTTTTGTTTTGTGTTCTCCTTCTCTTCAAGGCAAATAATTTCAAACTAATCTTTTTGATTCACATACTGATGGACAAATGTGTCAAAACTGCTGTAAGCGAACGCTGTAGGGCATGTGTTTTAAGAGGCTCTTGATTCAGTTATGTGCTTCTAAGTTTTCTATTTTTATTTATGGTGAGCATACTTCACCACCTCTGTTACACCAGCTCAGAGACTGAATTGAACCTTCCCCTTTAGTGGTTTCATATTCTGAAATATCTGTAAAGCATATCAGATCATTGTGGTTTTTTTTCAAATCCCTACTGGATCCATTACTAAGCATCTGTTTTAATTCACTATGACTACAGCACATCTTTTCCATCCTCAAAATTGTCTACACTTGGTTATACTAGAAAAACCTCCTTTGTCAATTGGATGATAGGCAACACTTTGACATCAGTGTTTACCTACCTTCTTCAACTGTGCTGTTTTTTTTTTACTGTTTTGTTTAGTAGCAGTTTTACAGCTTCAAGACGTGTCCTTGCTGTTTTCATGCCCTTGCTTCATGTGTTTTTTATGTGCAATGAATATACCTGGGTAATAATTCTTTGCAGGCCACATTTTAGGTTTCTAAATAAGAAGTTAATGACCACATTCCTTGTCCTTATTTGAGGGGTGGCTAGCCAAGATGACCTAATTATCATGTTTCTCTGAAGAATATACTGGAATACACAGAATATATTTTAAGATTTGACTTCTATTTGAGGTGACAAAAATTCATTTAGCCTTCAAGGAAAGTTGGTCAAGACCCTTTTAAAGAATACTAATTACCTAAGGCTGTGAAAAAGTGGGAGTGGTGAAGAGTCCTTTTGGGGAAACAAAATCATATACATCTGTTGTGATTTAAGCCTAGCCGCTAACTCAGAACCACGCAGCTGCTCTTTCACTGCCCTCGTACTTCCTCCCCCCACTCCCAGAAGGAGAAGAATCGAAAGAATATAACTCCCTTGGGTTGAAATAAGAACAGTCCAATAACCAAGGTATAACACAAACCACTACTGCTACCACCAGTAATAATAATGATAAGGGAAATAACAAGAGAAGAGAATACAACCACTCACCACCCGCCAACTGATACCCAGCTCAACCCGAGCAGTGATCTAACCCTTCTGGGTAACTGCCCCCAGTTTATATAGTGAGCATGACGTGGTGTGGTATGGAATACCTCTTTGGCTAGTTTGGGTCAGGTGTCCTGTCTCTGCTTCCTCCCAGCTTGCCATCCTCCCTGGCAGAGCATGAGACTCAGAAAGTCCTTGGTCAGAGTAAACATTACTTAGCAACAACTAAAAAAATTGGTGTTATCAGTGCTGTTCCCAGACTGAAAGTCAAAAGCACAGCACTGCACCAGCTACTAAGGAAAAAAAGTGACTGCTACTGCTGAACCTAGGACAACATCATTCTGGAAATGGGGGAGAAAGATCTTTTGAAGGAGACTTCAATAGCAGAAGATTGTGGGGCAAGAAAAGTAGAGGAAAACAGCCATTTTCATCTTAGAGCCTAGGTGTTTCTCTTAGCTAACAGAAAAAACCTTGAGGAAGGGATTAAAGAGTTGGACAAATGTTCTACAATGAAGTTTCAAGCCCTGCTCAGAGCTGGGCTTTTTTACAGAGTTCTTGAAGCCAGGAGTAGAAAAATTAAGAAAGAGAATGCCAGGAATCATCAAGCTGTGGCAGACAGGGCTAGAAAGCACAGCCCTACAAAATATGGTTTTTCAGGGGATGGGGAACTTGTGGACTACAGAGGCTGGAAAAAAAAGAAAGTGCAAGCACACAAAATAAAAAAGAAAGGAACAGAAGATCAGTCCCAAGAAGAGCTGTGAATGCGGTGAAAAAAAGTCACATAAGTAAAAATTAATTTTGCCAGAAGAGAACATTGTTTTAATTATTTTGAGCAAAAAAGAAGTAGGGCACCTGCAGGGCTGTTCTAGGCCTCAAAGTACTTTAAGACACTTTTCATAAAAAGCCCTACAAATTCTGAATGAATGTTCATTCAAGCTACGAAGTGTGTTGCACCCCTCTGTTGCTTGCTTCTTGGTTTGACCATATTTCAGTGTTAAGAGTTTCTGCTGTATCTCCATTACCTCATTTCTTGGTAACATGCTTGCTGTGCACATGCTAAGGACGGCAAACTGCTTTCCAGGATTAATGGAACTCAATATTAATGTAATAAACACCATCAGGAAGCAACCATCCTATTAGCTGCGTGGCTTTGACTTTCAGCTATGTACATGGAGACCATAGATTCTGATATAAGTGCAATTTCTTTATGGATCATTTAGTACTATGTTCATAAACTCATTGGTAGACTTCACGTTCAAAGTTGGGGAATACAGGGGGATGTAAGGTAATAAATCTGCCATGTATTATAATATGCATCACCTTTCCCACAGTTGTATAATTTTCATCCAAATGTAAATTTCAGCAGCTTGTGCACCCATCAGGACATGGACTGAGCTGGTGTTTCCAAGCCAACATTACCATCATGTATATCAACTCCTCTTTTCCATTCACCATTCAGAACAAAACTCAGAGCGAGAGCTCTTAATTTGTTCATGTAATTATTTTATATGACAGCAGAAGCTTCTTGCTTTGTTTGTTAACCAAGGTAAAATATTTTTGTCAAATGTAAACCTGCAGAATTAATCAAGCTTACCACAGAACTCTGTAAATATGTGCTTATTTCTTCTCTGAAATGGCTGGGCCTATTATCTTGCTTCTAGTGTACAAGTTAAAGAAATGTTGACTCCAAAGAATCAGTACAACTGTTGCTTAAAATCTAATAGTAAAAATATATTTAACTGTATTTTCAAAGAGGTATTTTGAAACCAGCCTCTAGTTTTGCGTGCCTAGTAAACTATGTGAAAATCCCAAAATCTCTGTGCACAAACAGGACAGGATTCAGCAAACTGTGAAGCAAGCTGCCTTAGTGTATGCAAAATAACATCTTGGAACCTATTTTTCTCCTGTAGCTCTTTATTACAGCCATTGTGGTCATCTCTGAGCCCTTTGCAATCTTCCCAGAGCGAACTTCAGGTTTTCTGAATTTTTCTTCATCACAAGGCCAGGAGCTAGGGCTGGTGTTGCACGTCTGCCTTCATGGCAGGGAAAATGAGGTGGGTGAGAGTACCAGAACTGAGATAAGGCATTGGGTGCCCTTGGGCATTAGGTGTCCTGCTGTTGCCCCCTGGAGCCACCTCCAGCCCTGGCCATAGCTGTTGTCGCCGGCTTCCCCTTGCAGCAGGAGGAAGCAGCCTGTGCTCTGACACAGCACCAACCAGAGAGCAGGACTATGACCTATAGCGAGCCTCTCACAGCCGGTGCACTAGGTGCTGCCTGCCACCCGCACATCCAGTGCCATGATCTTCCTCCAGCTGACAAATGGGGCTATGTGATCATCTGGCATCCCTCGATGTCTGTCCCAGCAACAGAACCACTTAGTCTTGCTGCTTAATAGGTAGTTTTTGGCAGGTCATCAGTCCAGATGTCACTCACAGAGGTGAGCTTTTTCCAGTAACTGTATCCAGATGTTAGCTTTTTAAAGCTTCTTTATGCATCTCTCTTAATGTTCCTGTTCAGCTCCACTGTTGGCTCTGCTGACAACTGCAGTGCTGCCAGCAGCCTAGCACAAAGATTGCAGAATTACTGTGGTAGTACTTTGTCTTTCTGAATGTCCTCCTGCTTTCAGTCTTATAGAATGAAGAATTCGTGCTTTGTCTTGCTGAGGTCAAATCCATAAATTCTTCAGGAGCAAAAGAGTATAAGACCCCTTCAAGGCTATCAGAGTACACTTACTGACACACCCCATGCATACCCCCAGTGCTTCTCTTATAATGACATTTGGCATTACAGTGAAAGGTAGAATATATTACTGTAGATATTTCAATTGCAAACCACAGCTTAAATATTATGAAATCAGTGACTACAAGTATGGAAGGCGAAAGCTGCCTTCAGAACATTATTTAGCTGCCCAGAAACATGTTATAGTGCACCTTTCAACACACGGATTTTATTTTAGTCAGGTTTCTAGTTCTTTGCTAGCTGTTAAGAACAAATAATTTCCTCTCTCCTCTGCCCTTCGCTGCAGCCACCTTGAATTTTTAATGTCTGCAATGTTGTAAATGTAGAAGTGGGAGGTCATGTCTGGGAAAAACAGGTTCTTCAAACCCCACGGGAGGGTGAGAGGGACTACACAGAAAATACCAATTTTTCTCTTTTCCTTTTCAAAATTCTCACACTGTGAATGTGTAAATGCACAGTGTTGTGCTGTTGAGAATGATGTTCAGTTTCTGCGGCTAAAATTAAGAGTCTTGTTTCTTTAAATGCCAGTGTTCTATATATATTACAGAAGTCCTCTAAAGGTGAGGAAGCTAGGAGCCTGATAACTGTGCACGCTGTTACCAGATCCCACTGGGAAGTGATCAGGTGCTCCTTATAAGGAACTAAAAAGAGATATTTCAGGGAAGGATTGTTTTTTTTTTCTTTTCAGAAGATTCTGAAACTAGGGAACTAAACGCAAAGAATTTGGTAGAATAGGATAAACTGATGTCAATGTATTGATGAGTCAAGGACTGAATCAAGGACCAAATCAAGGACTAACAGGGGCGAGACAATAAACAAAAAATGCTGTTTTGTTCTGCGGCACCTGGCTGGTATTTTTAGTGTACATTTTAAACCCCATTTAAACTGCTGATCTACTACAATCCTTTGCTGGGCGCAAAGTAAAAGACAACCCAAAGATTTAGTGTACTCAATTCTTATGTAAGTCATTTATATATACCAGTGCTATCTCTCTAGCTGTTACCTATGAGTAAGCATTATCTTTTTGACAGTAAATGTTGTGACAGAATGAGCCCTTGACTGATGTTCTGATTGCAGGCCGCATCAGTAATAATAAATACAGAGAACTCACTTGCAGGTGTTTTCTCACAAGTGCTCAGATATCCCTAAGTGCTTTGATTCTTCCCATGTTTGGATTTTGCATAGTTGATTGATTTGGTTTCAGAAAAGTGAAAGTGCTTCAAAGAGATGTGTACTGTACTGTACTGTGGCTCAGTATTACTTAGGGAACTTCAAATGCCAATTAAATGTGTATGGGTGATTTCTCTTAAATAGAGTAGGCTTTTGAGAACCAATGCTAAGTTCTGCTCATGAATTCTGCTGGTTATAACATTTTGAAAAACACAAATTAATAACCATGGTTTTGGCAGAGAAAACTGTCCCTGAATTTTTTAACTTCTGTATAGAATCATAGAATCATAGGGTTGGAAAGGACCTTAAGATCATCTAGTTCCAACCGCCTTGCCATGGGAAAGGACACCTCACACTAAACGCTGTCACCCAAGGCTCTGTCCAACCTGGCCTTGAACACAGCCAGGGATGGAGCATTCACAACTTCCCTGGGCAACCCATTCCAATGCCTCACCACCCTCACAAGTAAAGAACTTCCTCCTTATAACCAATCTAAACTTCCTCTGTTTAAGTTTGAACCTGTTACCCCTTGTCCTACCACTACAGTCCCTAATGAAAAGTCTCTCTCCAGCATCCTATAAGCTATAAGCCCCCCTTCAGATACTGAAAGGCTGCTATGAGGTCTCCACGCAGCCTTCTCTTCCCCAGGCTAAACAGCCCCAACTTTCTCATCCTATCTTAGCACGGGAGGTGCTCCAGTCCCCTGATCATCCTCGTGGTCTTCCTCTGCACTTGTTCCAACAGTTCTATGTCCTTTTTATGTTGAGGACACCAGAACTGTAAACATTACTCCAAGTGAGGTCTCACAAGAACAGAGTAGAGGACAGGTTCACCTGATTCATAGAGTCATAGAATTATATTAAACTCTGCTTAATCCTATTCTTTTTCTCTGCCTGATTGTTCTGTTTTAAAAAAAAAATTGTATTTTCCAGTAATTCATGCTTGTCCTGGGTTCAGCAGTAGCAGTAATTTTTTCTATTTTTCCCTTCTTGGTAGCTGGTGCAGCGCTGTGTTTTTGATTTTGGGCCTGGGAACAGTGCTGATAACACCAGTGTTTTCAGTTACTGCTTGGTGATGTTTAGGCTGGCCAAGGACTTGCTGAGTCTCATGCTCTGCCAGGGAAGGGGGGAAGCCGGGGGAAAGCAGAGACAGGACACCTGATCCAAACTGACCAAAGAGATTATTCCATACCACAGCACGTCATGTCCAAGATGTAGAAACGGGGAGCAGAGACCCGGAAGAGTGGTGAGGGTGCACGGTGGTGGGGGCGCATGGTGGGGGGTGCACTGCTTGATACTGGGTGGTGAGCTATTGTATCTTTTCCTTGTATTTGCCTTGTCATTATTGTTACTGGTGGGGGTGCACTGTGTGGTTGGGCTTGATACTGGATGGTGAGCTATTGTATTCTTTCCCCTTGTATTTGCCTTGTCATTATTATTATTGGTGGTAGCAGTAGTGATTTGTGTTATACCTTAGTTACTGGGCTGTTCTTATCTCAACCTGTGGGAGTTGCATTTTTTTTGATTCTCCTTCCCATCCCTCCAGGAGCGGAGGGAAGAGACAGTGGGGAGTGAGTGAGAGAGCGACTTCGTGGCTGAGGCTTAAACCACGACAATGCTTCTTTTAACAGCTTTAGCTTGAAAGCATAATGGCAGCACCTACGTATTTCTCTTGTTTGCTGTGGTATTCATGCATTTTCTCACAGGCTAGAAAATGCTTTAAAAAGTGAGAGGCTTGATTGATTATACAGTCAGGATTCAATGACAAAACAACAGCTAAAGGATAAGGTATCTTGCTGGTCAAGCTGATGGAGCTTTAAACTTTAACCTAAGCCCACAAAGCCAATAGCTAATTGGAATTGTACAGTTCACTTTTATAAATCCTTAATACACATAGAATCATAGAATCATAGAATAGTTAGGGTTGGAAAGGACCTCAAGATCATCGAGTTCCAACCCCCCTGCCATAGGCAGGGACACCTCACACTAAACCATGCCATCCAAGGCTATGTCCAACCCCACCTTGAACGCCGCCAGGGATGAAGCATTCACAGCTTCCCTGGGCAACCCATTCCAGGGCCTCACCACCCTTACAGTAAAGAATTTCTTCCTCAGATCCAATCTAAACTTCCCCTGTTTAAGTTTAAACCCATTACCCCTTGTCCTCTCACCACAGTCCCTAATGAAGAGTCCCTCCCCAGCATCTCTATAGGCCCCCTTCAGGTATTGGAAGGCTGCTATGAGGTCTCCACACAGCCTTCTCTTCCCCAGGCTGAACAGCCCCAATGTTCTCAGCCTATCTTCATACGGGAGGTGCTCCAGTCCCCTGATCATCCTCGTGGCCCTCCTCTGCACTTGTTCTAACAGTTCCATGTCCTTTTTATGTTGAGGACACCAGAACTGCACACAATACTCCAAGTGAGGTCTCACGAGAGCAGAGTAAAGGGGCAGGAGCACCTCCCTCGACCTGCTGGTCACTCTCCTTTTGATGCAGCCCAGGATACGGTTGGCCTTCTGGGCTGCAAGCACACACTGTCGGCTCATGTTCATGTTTTCATCAACCCACACCCCCAAGTCCTTCTCCGCAGGGCTGCTCTGAATCTCCTCCCCGCTCAACCTGTAGCTGTGCCTGGGATTGCTCCGACCCAGGTGTAGGACCTTGCACTTGGCATGGTTAAACTTCATCAGGTTGGCATCAGCCCACCTCACAAGCGTGTCAAGGTCCCTCTGGATGGCATTCCTTCTCTCCAGCGTATCAACCGAACCACACAGCTTGGTGTCATCGGCAAACTTGCTGAGGGCGCACTCAATCCCCCTGTCCATGTCACCCACAAAGATGTTGAACAAGACCGGTCCCAACACTGATCCCTGGGGGACACCACTCGTTACTGGTCTCCAGCTGGACATTGAGCCACTGAGCACTACTCTTTGCGTGCAGCCATCCAGCCAGTTCTTTATCCACCGAGTGGTCCACCTATCAAATTGATGTCTCTCCAACTTAGAGAGAAGGATGTCATGTTATCACAAATCATGGTAGTAATTCAGAATTGTATCATTCTTTGTAAAATAAATGACCCTTGATCTCTGATATAAAAGACTCTACAACACTGTTGGAAAGTGAACAGCTACAGCAGGGGATATCAGATAGGCTGACTTTAATCACCAAAATTTTGCCATCAACATATCACCTGTATTTTAATTAAAATAGTCTGTGAATCCTTTTTAAGGAACAAGCAAACAGCTTCCCCTTCATCCTAAAATCATGATTAAGGATGCGGAGGTGGTAACGTTGGCAAGAAGCAATATTTATTTTTGTTGGAAATTTCCAAGATATCCTAGCAGATGATTGACTAAGGGTGCTATTGAACGGTTCGATGCTAGTTCGCAGAAAAAATATTGTGCTGTTGTGGCTTCTGAAAGTGTAGTATTTTCTGTATGTGGTGATCCAATACAGTCCTCAGAATAGCTGAGTTATGATGAAAAGAGCAGGGTTCAAGTCAGGATTACTAATGGAGACAGAATGATGAGCTACCATAAAGCACACACAATTAAGAGACCTGGCAACTTTAGGAGTCAGGCTCACAGATGCTTTGAAGCAGGTTTTGTAAATCCTAGTTTCTTTAGCCTGCATCTCATCCTTATCTTTATTTCCAATACTCTATCAGAGAATAGGATCCTCTCCTGCAGCAAAGCACTAGCAGTATCTGACAGTAATGTCTTCCTCTGTAATCTTATTATTTGATGTTTAACACTAACCATGGTTTCTAGATGCTACAGTCCTTACCTCTAACACCAATTTTAGCCCTTGTCATGCTTCATAGCCCATAGATATTTACAGGAGTTATACCTAAACAGTAAAAACATTTATTGCTGCTGTATTTAGCATTCTCTGCTGTATCTTCCCAAACCACAATACCTCTCATGTAACTTCTAGTTCAACACAGAAAGGGAAAAGAGTTGACACAGGGAGCAGATACTTACGTGAAAGACAGCAGGCTACATCCTGAGAGAGAGGACACTGAACCTACCTGGTTGGAGAGAGCTGTCTTCTCCCAGCTAACATTATTTAGGCAATGTGGCCTCATTCTTTCATTTCTGGTGGAGGAGGATGATGGCAAGTTAAACTCTGAATTACTGTGGCATTTGCTGAGCTGGCTGGCAGCAAGCCTGACCTAGCTACAGATGGGCATAGGCAAAGGACATGTCTACTACCTCCTGTCAACAGTCTCCCAAAGCAACTGCCTATGTCTTGTGTCAGTTCTACTAGCAGGTCACTTGCCTGTTTAAAAAAAATAAAAAATAACAGTAAAGCCCCACACACAACATTCTTTGAAGGACATGCTTGCATTTAAGCTATTACTGTTGTACTCAGAGAGTTAGTTGGCTTGAGTGTAGTTAACATGAGTCATTTAATCCAAAAATAGGATTTGCACACACGTTTTGCAAATCTGCTAACAGCCCACATTAGTTCTGCACTCAGTCGTCTTTGCAGCAATGCCTTCTGGGTGCATATCCCTGCTTTCCTGAAATCCATTTTGGTCTTTCTGATTTTCCACTTGTTCATATCTCATCTTTTTCTGTTCAGCTGATTAAAAAGATGCATTCAGACACAGACTTCAGTTTTCATATCAAGGTGACAGGGAAAAGTCACTGTTTCAATATTTCTGATATATACCAAATCTTCTTCTGTGATATCTTGGTATCATAGCAGGAAAATTAAATTCAAGAACACCTACAAAACTCTACTCCCTTGGAGTACTAGAAAAACAGGATTTAGTAGTCCAAAAGCTTCTTTGAAAAGCTGCACATAAGTCTACCTGCGATATATCAGTTCAGATACAACAGGTCTTGCAAAATATAATCACTTGGAAGACTAGAAACCCAGCTGCATTTATAGATATATCTTATAAACCTTAAACAGAACACAGGAGGTGTCTCAAAACAGTGTATTTTGAAACAGATATAGTTTGAAGCCTTTGTATTGTTTCAGTAGACATAATGGATTCAAGCTGAGTACTCATGAATTATAGCATTTAAAATAGTAAATGAATCAAAAATGCTGAACTGCTGTTCATTTAAAAAGTCATCTGGGTTTTTCTAGATGGGGACATCTTATTTTCTGATTCAAAGAGAAGTTTGGGGCAGTTAGAGTTTGGTTTTGGTTGGGTTTTTTTTTGCATTATTGATTTAAGAAAATTAAAAAGCTGTTCTTGAAATGCAATATTTGTGGTCTTCTATTGTCACAGCAATCAGAACTGTTCAGTTTCCAAATAAAAGCTGCACTCTTGGAATCAGACTTGTACAGATCAAGAAAGTGCCAGACTGTTTGATGTGCTGTAAGATATGGAGATCCTTTGGCACGTACACAGAAAACTAGAGCCCTGCTCCATTTTGGAAACCATTACCATAAATACTCCGCCAGGTCAGTGACATCTGCATTATCAAATCCCCCTGTGGGACTAGATATTCAGCACTTAGATCATGCTATTAGTCTATCATATGATAATGACAGAATCAGCAAAAATTCATGCCTAAGAATTCCTGAGTTAACATAGAACCAAAATAAAAATTAAACTGCACACAACTCTTCATAGTTTGGTACGTTTTGTATAGTGGATTACTTTAACATCCTAAGCACCAAGCTCTGATTTATGTTTAGAGTGATCCAAAGACTTAAGTGTGAGCGGATCCCACTCAGCTCATAATGCTCTTTACGTAGCTAAATTACACACAGTAACAGTATAACAACAGTAATTGCCAGAAATAATCTTCCATAATTCTATGCTCTAACCTTTGTTGGCTGGATTACATCTCACCTCTGAAACATTTTAATATGTTTCTTGATAAGGGCAGTTAAAGCCATCCACTGTAATTTTCTGGAGGAGATAGGTAGGAGACAAAGAGGAGACTGGTACAGGAGGCCAGAAAATCCTTAAGGTATCTTAGATGCCAAAGAATTTGCCTGAGAAGGAATTTTAGCTGAAATCCCAGAGACAGAGGATAATCTCTCTTGGGACAGAGGAAGACTACGGAGGCTGTTTATCCATCTTTAATTTTCATCTTACAATTCTCAAATACTTTTGTTTTACTTAATCATCACAAGACCATCTGTATCATGAAACCATTGCAGGAATTGTAATTTTTTCAGGTGTAGGTGCTAGCCATGACTCCTGCAGGCTGTGAATGTATATATGCTTTAAATGATACAACTGCAACACTTAGCCACTGGGGAGAGGTGCCAAGGACATGAATTTCTTGTTCTTCTAGCCTGGTACAAATAAAGCCAGCCATAAACTAGCAGCATATATGTCTTACCTTAAAATCATATTTCGCTACAACTATTTCTGGTGTTTGGTCTGATATGTCCTATTGCAGAATGGTTCTGGGAATTAACTTAAGTAGGTGTTTTAGTAGAATTAATCTTCACTTAAGTGCCCTGATTTGACAACTTAACAACTGCGGAGCAGGAGATAAGCTTTACAACTGTCTTGATCCTACTAATTCAGGCCAGTGTTATTAATAAGGTTCGTAAGATTTATAGAAAGACCATAGGAGTTAGATTAATATTTAACAGCCAGGAAAACTGAATTTTGTTTGCCTTAGATTCAAGGCAGAGAATACTAGATTTTTTTGTTGTTTAATTTCCAGTAAGCTATTTTACAAATAACACCATCAATTTTACACTATGGCTTCAATTACTAAAGGTTTCAGGCACCTGAATAGAATAAGAAATTTTCATGCAGATAAATACATACAACATTCCTTTAAACCAAAGAAATAAAATGCCATATAATAAATAAAAATCGAAGACCTTCCACAGGTAAAACGCATGTCTCATGTGTATTGTGATAAATAAAAACAACACAAGGAAAAGGAGCAAACTCATAATTCTTTCCCAGGAGTAAGTATGCAATCATCACTAGTGCCTTACAGTTTTTCATATTTATGATATTTATATAATATTATTCTCTCTGCCACTTCAAAGCATTTTCTTTATATTAAGTTTCACAGAATCCTTGTGCAATAATATTATCCTCATGTAGGTGATGGAAATGCAAAGGTGACAGTAACTGTTACTGGGTTTTTTGTGGCCTCTATGGAGATGTCACCACAAGCCCAAATTGAAAGTGATGATATGATCATTTCCTCTCTTGGAAAATTCACAGCAAGGTGGAGATACTCTGCATTATTGAAAGTATAGCTTTATGCAGTACCCACTGTACAGTAGCATGCTCCTACATGTGTATCTAAAGTTTCCTAGGAAACCTGATGTTATTCTGAAGTATTTGCCCAACATGACCCTGTTCTGTTTGTGAGATCACAGCTCACAAATAAACAAGCTGTAGCAGCTTTAGGCATCGATCTTATTACTGCAGTACTTTATAAGAAGGCTCTATATAATTACTCTATGATGCTGGAAGTAACAATTTAAAAATGCTGAAAAATATTAGACAGTAGACAGCACATTTCTGTTGTGTTGATGCTTCCTATCACTAGATCGTCTGATTAGCAACTCATGACATCACCAGACTCTAACCACTTTGGCTGATGTTTTCTACACCACTTGCCACTGGCAGATGTTGATGTGGCTCACTTTCCCTTCATAAATAGGAAACCATAAGGCCATTCAGCTCACAAAAGTGTTAGGAATTAGTTTAATTAATATAGCTTAGACACTTAGATATTGTAATGAAAACAGAAAAGTCCATATGGAAATGAAAAAATTTTGTTTTCAGAATGTGGTTTGACTTTCTGTGAGGCCTGGGGCTGCACACTCAACCAAATGTTGAAAAATCCTTAGGCAGCAAGCATCATTCATTCTGTGCATGACTGAGTCTGGATTCTAGAGAAAAAACTAATATGTGATCATGTAATTAGTCTGTAGAATAATTAATATACACAAGGGAAAGATAACTTCAAATACAGGTAATCTTAATTCAATTTTTTTCCTGCAGTTAATTTTGCAGCTTTTATTTCCTTTCACTGTAGGTTTTCTCTGTGTGATGTCTGGTACAAAGGAAAGCAGAAGTGCAGTACTATTAGCTAATTTTATTCCCCTTTATTAAATGCTAATGTAAAATCTACAACAAAGAATGTAATTGCCCATTTACTATTCTACAACAGTTCAGCTGTCTTTCAATCAAAGATAACTTCTCGGTCACTTAGCCAAAAAAAAAAAGTCAGAATCTTTCACCTTATCTCCAGGCCTCTAACTTTTTTAACCATGTGCTTCAGCTTTGAAATTCCCAACACTGTATGCGGAAGTCATTAATTATTTCTGGTTCACCAGAAAGGACATGTCTCTATTACAAATATAGCTCTGTTAGGTTATTGTCTTACAGCACTGTTACACCTTAACTTGGTCTCAACAGGATTAAAATCTGTAGAGTGTTAGGAATTAATTGTGTTGGGACTGGGCTAGTAGATAATCTTTCACATTTATTATTAGTTATATTGACCTTCCATCTGCAAGTTCCACCCAAGCTCAGAACTTTATTTGTGGTATGAGAGTACAATTCCGCTTTCAAGAACCGTTCCTAGTTTGTCCTTCCTAGGATATACTACAACATATAGCTCATCCCATTAAGAAACTGGTCACTAATATGCCTTTGTAGATAAAATAAATAAGCAAGCACACACATAAAGACATGGGGAAGTCTGTACTATATTGGCATCAATATCATTGTAACATAGGGAAGTCTGTACCTATATTGGCATCAAAAATTAGTACATTTTCCTTATCTTCAAGTAAGTTTTGTTCAATAAAATTGCATTGTGAAAACCCCAGAGCTATGGATTCAGTAAGCAGCAAGCACTTTGTGCTTCTCAATTATTAACTCTCATTTTATGCCTAGTTTTTAGGCAGTTTCATGCTTCCCTGTATTTCCTAGAGCTCTGGTCCTGCTGTTCATGCCCATGCGCAAGCCTCATTAACATTTCTCTTCAAAGGCTGCTGAGACAAAGCATCTGTGCTGATACTGCATAGTGTAAATTCAACAAACAGGCTTGACAGTAAAAGTAAACATTCCAAAATACCCACAGCATTGTCGTAATGTCAACAGAATATGTAAAGCTGTGCTGGGGGAGTGGGGCTAGGGGGTTCAATTCTGCCTGCTCAGGAATGAAATGCAAAACACGCAAAAAGATGTTTGTTTGCATGTAACATTATTGCAGACAAAGATAACCCACTAAATTTAAAGACTCCTGTTTTCTTCTAATAGCTTCAAGAATAGAGATTGGTGATTATAGCTGCTGTCATTTTTCTGGTCACCTTTTTCTCTTCTTACAGGCCTGGAAATACGACTCCACTGAAGTTGTAATTTCAGCTTCCAGTCCTGGCTAGCCCAGCTTGGAAAGAGGATAGTTTGTGGTTTATTTTTCTTTAAAGACATCAACACATCTCTCAGAAGTCAAAAGCAAATCTCTCATTGAATTCGGTTATGGATTCAGGTTCTAAATTGGAAAATTCAGCAGATATACACCAGTAACTGAGAAAAGAATCAGAATGCTTACTCTGACAACGTTGAGGCTCTTATTTCTGTTCCTGTATCGTCAAAAGTAAGCACTGTGGTAATTCACATTTCTGGCTGAGGAGCCATTTGTTTAACAGCCTTAAAGAGGTGAAATTGAAGACCTGGAATGCCCTATCACAAACAGAGCCAGAAATGGTCTTAACGATTTTGAACTGTTTCCTTTCTGATGAATGAAAACTTTGATAAACACGAAAAATTCTTTTTAAAATTCCAGTTTTTATTCAATAAATCCAGACAAATATTTCTCACTGAAATTTAAACTGTAACTATAGAATCCAAGGTATATGACTCATCAACAAAGTTAAATAAGCACCATACTGTACTTGTGATATTGTCTTACAGTTAGAGCTGAGAAAATAAATCAGGTTAACTTCTTTGTCTAATTCCATGTTTTTCACATTAGAAATTGTGTATGCCTGGCTAACTTTTTTGTTGAAAGTCTGTCATTTTATAGCAGTGTTTTATAATATTTGTTCTGACTAGTTGTTAATATTTGACCTATTTTGGTTGTTACTGCACACAGAGGTTACTTAGAATGATTGTCCTTCTGCTCCATCTCATTTTTGCATGAGCTTCCTGAACTGCAAACTAAAGAACTGCTGTAAGATGTCAAAAAGCTAAGACATTCTTTAAGGGTTAAGAACAGGAAAGTATATGTGCATGTCATAAGACTGTTCACATTCTTTTTGACTCATGATGCTCACCATTTGCATCATTTGCTTCAGGAGATCTTTGCAATTCTGTTTTGCCTCAGACTATGAGGTCTTAAATGAGACCTATGTAGGTCTATGTAGGTCTTAAATGAGACCTACAGGATTCTCAAATGTAGACATAACCCTTGGGAAAATACAACTTATGATAAGTCTCATAAAAAATTAAGATAAATATTGATAGAAAAAGCATTGTGGTATCTGCCAAGCTATCATTGTACTGTAAAATCAGCATTCTCTAATGCAACCCAATCAATCAGTCAAATTTTTCTCTAAATGTAATGCTGTAATGCATGCTCTACACTTTATCCAATCCTCCTTGAAAATTCTGGCTAAGCTTCTGAAATGAACACAATTTTTATTTGGGAATTGTAACAAAATCTGACCCCAAGTAAGTTTCACATCATTTAGGAATTTATAAGGAAAGGTTGGAACAGAAGAGGAATCCATTTTCATCTAGAGTATAAAAGTAAAAAGCCTGGATAATTCCAGTTACAGTGGGGAGAGAATCTTTCTTATCATGGATTGCTATGGAAGAATACTAACCAAAAGAGAGACCAAGACTGTTCTCAGACACATTTAGAAATACAAATGTTTATTGGCATTATTTATAACCATGAAATTACTAAATGGATCCTATCACGATATGGCCACAGTCTTTGTTAGGACTATAGTCTATGTTAGTCACTGGTGCTGTTGTCCTAGATACATGGTAAGTAATGCATCTTGTAGGATACACTCAATTTTTTCTGGTGAAACTACAGTTCTAAATGTGACAACTGATTATCAGGCAAGTATTTAGTAGTTAGAAAGAAACACCTAATTCATGCAATAAAATGTCAGATTATTATGTCTTCATATCACAGGGAATTTATTTAACAAAGGTTTATTCCTATTCCCAGCCATATGACTGGATTTGCAATTAAATTTTTTGTTTAATTTCTTTAAAACATCATTCCTGTTTATACATCTTCTGCAATTCCATTTTTAAAAGTAATTGCTTCTAAATCCCAGAGGATATTAATAGCTGCCTGAACTGGTAAATTTTAATACTAAGAACTGTGATTAAAACTACTAAAGCAAAAACTGAACAAAGCAAACTAGACACAATTCTAATCATGTTCTGGCAGCTGATTATTTTTCTTTTCTATCTGTACCACTTATTTTAGTGTCTAAGATGCAGCTGTAGGTTTCCAGTTCCATAAGGCTATCCTGCCTGTGTTTACAGCTATGATGTGAAAATTTGAAGCCATTTCTGCATTAGAAACCATCATTTCTTCAACTTTACTCAGGGTGAGGACACTTTCTGTTGACCCATACGATTGGAAATTGGATTGCGTATTCATGGTCTTTTCACAAACTTTTCTGGAGTACTATTCTGACTGTGGAAGCTATCACTGAGCTTGTAGCTATGACTACAGACAGCTCTGGTCAACAGGAACTTATGCAATAAATTTTTCAATGTCTGCTGTTAAAGGACATCTCTGTTGTGCAGATATCCTAAAATGGCAGTGGAAGGTTCTTTCCTTCTGCACTAAGTTCAGTTTTCTATTTTCTTCACGTTAGATGCTGGAAATGACAGTCTTTAACTTCGTGAATGCCTGCAATGCATTTCAGAAGCTGATGAGAACAATTTCTTATTACAGTGAAACAGAAAAATTGCACCCCCTCCAGATTTATTTTTTCCCATTTTCTTTCCGGCTGAATGAATGACAGACAGGCAGGAAATGAACCCCCTTCATTTAGTGAATGTGCTTGTTGTCCCCAGCCACAACATTTCTTAGAGTTCCTGCTCTATTTGAAGACACCCATGACACTTACGATTTTTACAGATGTACTAGCATAATCTTCAGAGAATGAATCTTGATACAGGCAAAGATAATCATAAATGCTGCTTTAATAGGTGCAGCATCCAACAAATATTTTCCATACTCTAGCTACTGAAACTTCTAGATTCTGAGGAGTTTTAGAAGTACATCCTCTTCCCAGTGCCTTGCAGTTAGTAAGCACAAAACTCTGGGGGGGGGGGTATGTCTTATAGAGAGTCCTGATCTTTCATGTCTGACTTTTTTCTCTCCTATTACTGTTTCATATAAAATAATGTTTGACAGTCTCAAATACGTATGTGTGTGTATATAACATATGATTGAAATTGTTTTAATAAGTGTGTTCTTCAAAGTTTCTAATGAAGTGTTCTGATGCCATACAGTAAGTAATCTCAAAAGTTCTTCCCCCTGTTCTACTATGAAGACCTTGCTGGTGTCTGAATGATCAGATGAAAAAGCATTTCTGTGTTTTCTTCCTTAAACAGATTTCCCTAAACATTCGTTCAATTTTTTCTCTTTCAGAGAGCATCTTATGCTCACTGAGGAATATAACTGTGCCAAACAAGAGCTGTATGTAGAGCAGCTCAAGAGAAAGTGGGGAGGTAGCAATAAACCAGCTGAACACTCCCTTTTCAAAGATTAGAGCAGTCTCAGTTGCCCCTAATTATGCATAGCTACCTATTGTTTGAGTGAGTCCTTTCAGCAACCAGGGATCAGCACTGGAGTACTTCACCTGCTGCCCTTTCCATGAGACAAATCCGCTTTTTCGGATTTCCAAACAAAGCCTGGCATAAAATGGTTTCCTGACGCCTCCAGCATCTGTGAGTTTAGGCAGAGTCTGAAACAGCTGAGTCACAAGTTCTACTCTTCCTTTTAATACATTTTTTTTTCCTTACCATTCCTTCTCTTTCAGTCTACAGCTACTTTCAGTCTCATATCTATCCTGTCACTGTCTCTTCACTTGTCATCTAAGTTCTTTTCCATGGCATTGCATTTTTATGCTCCCTGCTTTTTCGCAAACATATTCAACACAGCCCTTGAGAGAGCTGTCTCTTCCAGTTCCATCACAACAATGTGCTTGTTTCCTTTTTCTTGACTGATGCTTTTTTTCTGCATGGTCATTTTCTGATCTACTCTGCCTTATTGCACCCTGACTGTGCTTTCAGAATATAAATGTGGTTGTCTTGTAGCACTCTTTCGTTTCTTGGCATATTTCCAGGCTGGTTCATAATTTGGGGACCTGACTCAGTGATCGCATACCTATTGTCCAGCAGTCCTTCTAATTATGCCACACTAGGAACTGTGTTATAAAGCCTAGACTAATTAACAGATTTTTGCATGATGTGTCTATGTAACCTAAGTGGAGGCACATCAGTGAAACTTCCCAGGGTGGAGACGCCACATAAGAGCTCCGGCACAAAACTACCTGATGAATCCTGTAATTCTCTGGTCAGTAAGATCCTTAATTAGCCACACACGGATGCATTTAAGACATTCCTGGTTTTACTTTGATTATGTCCATCCTGGAGATTTTGCGCAGGACAGCTGTAAAGAAGATAGCTCAAGAATAGAAACAACCTAGCTGTGACAGAATGGAGTTACATTTAGATTGATTTTCCCACTTGCTATTCACAGCTACATGGGGTGTTTGCAGCCAACAGTGTAAACACACCACTTTCTTTTCCAGGGCTGCTAATCAAGACAGGAATTCAAAGAGTTCTAAATCCTGAGTGGGTATAACCACCCAGGTTTTATACTTGCCTCCCTCTTACAGAGATCCATTGTTCTCTCCACTGAATTTCACTGAGCTGTTGTAGCCAGTCTTACTAGACAAGTTAGAAATGTGAATTAACAATGCTTGCATTAGTACAGGCTTTGGAAAAGAAAAACAACTAAGAGATAAGCTAAGTTTTACAAAACTGGTGACATGCTACCTATAAGTAGCATGTAACAATTAAAACAGTAGCTTATGAAATACTAAATCTAAATTTAGTGTAATTAGTTCACTAGTGCTTACAGAATTGATTTGGCTGTCATGGTTAGGAAACTCTTATTTCCCAGTATGAATAAGATTTTGGGTATAAGAGAAAAATATCTAAAAAAAAAAACCTCCAAAAAAAACCCCCAAAACCCCACCACCACCACAACCACCACAACAACAAAAAGCCCACACAACTTTCTTCTTTCTATAATAGCAGAAATAATAAGGTTTAATAAGGTTTTAGTTTTTCTGTATGATTTACTTGCACAAAAAAATAACCTTTCATGGGATCCAGTTTACGTTTAATCCTTAAATAGATCTCAGTATGACAACAAATGAAAATGAAACAAAGTGTGGGTAAAAATGGCCAAATAAGTAAATAGTCCAGTGGTTTTGAACATCATTCAAAAAAGCTAGAACAACAAAAAAGCCATGAACAACTATCATTGTGTGTTTCTGATGGTATTCATCATTATCCTCGGTGGTTCATGGGTTGTTATATCTTCTGTCACCAGTGACCCTTTTGGTTTGGACAAAAATCTTGTGCATTTACCAGGAAAGCTAAGCAGTTCAGGTATTTCTTTCACAGCCTTCTTCTTGCCTTCACTTCCAACTCACTTTTCAGTTTAAGGTTTTTTTACAGACTAGTGTTGGGTTACTTGGAAAGTTTAGAAAGAAAACACTTCTCCAGTTATCTTTTCTTCTGAATAATGTAGCGCTAGGAATGGTGGCCAAAGCATCATTTACAGCCTACCAGAGCATTGCAGGGTGGGGGAAAAAACCTAAATCAAAATGAAAGAAAAATTTTTACAAAGAAAGAATAAGTCAGAGAAAAAGAAAATATTACAAAATCATATAGGTTACCTAAATAGTGAATACATCTTTGATATATCACTTCACACCAGTTGTATTCTTTCTTTTTCTGAACCATTTTCTTTTTCAAGTTGGAATCTCCTTTTCTGCAAATAGACATTGTTTTTTTCTGAGTGTCTTTCAGTCAGAAAACACCCTCCAACCTTCAATCCAGCACACCGCTAATTTATCCTGTAGAATCCATCTTATTTCAAGTGTTCTAGTTCAGCAAGTATACTTTCAAAGCAACTGAGAAAGCCCTCATTCTCTCCAGCTTCCTAACTTCGGCTGGAGTTGTTCACAGAATTAATGTAGCAAGTGCATTTGGGGTCATCAGACAGAATTCACATTTGTTTCAATCTCAGGAGCTGGAGACTGTAAAATTATTTCCTTTTCCTATAAGCTCATAACTCCAGTAGCAAATGTTTCTTCCTGTGCTATACAAATATGCCCTGTTTGAGCAAACTTTAGTCACTCTGTCCCATATCTATAGCCTCTCCCCAAGGCTATAATGCTGATAATTCTCCTTCCAATGACATTTTTCCTCCTGAGGCAGTTCCTTCTTCATGAGAGTGGTCAGAACACTAGCAATAGCTTGGAACTTTCTGATAAAAGATATCATGGTTTCCAGGATAATTACCACAGTGAACATACTTCATATGTTACTTAGCATCTGATATGGAGCGAAGACACTCATTTACTTCACTCTCAGATTGAGCAATGTACAATACGCCCTGACTACCAGAGGGATCATTTCTGCAGTTTAATACAGAGCATTTGCTGGCCAAACAGCAGGAGAGACTCCCAAGATTTCTGGAAATGGAAATCAGACAGAATTGGATGTTGCCATCAGAAAACTCATTTGCACCCTGTCCATACCTGGTACCTGCCAGGCACCATCTTTCCAGGACCCATGTGCGCATGTGTGGAGACCAGTATCACACGTATTGCCTGTCCACTGTTTTCGAAAAGACCAGGGCTACTGCTCACATACAGCTGGACTATCCTGTGGCCAGCTGCATCTCATGAGGAGGTAGGAGGAGGGCTAGCACATACAGTGCTTCCCCCACTTCTGCAATAGCTTAAGCAGCCTGACCTGGAGGGCTTGGCATAGCTGATGCAGCACAAGAAGCAGTTACTGCATAGCAGCTATGAATATGCCACATAGAGGGAACCACTGGCAAGTGTTCCACCAAACCAGGGTACAACTGCCTTTAAAAAAAATACATGGCATTTCAACATCTGAAGAGATGGGACATCAGGAACATGAAGCCATATGATATGTGTTTCCATCAGTATATCAAACATCTTGTAGAACTAAATATTTCCAATTTTGCCCACTTTTTCTCCCCATTTTCTGACCCAGATATCCTTTAATTGTTTGTAAGAGGATCATCTTTTGGCCACAAGGCTTCTTGTTTGTTTCCCTTGCCTGACCTCCAGAGGGATCTGTCAGATAGGGATTTTTATCTTCAGCCTATAATCTCTTTAAAATCTGTTTTAGCTCATAGCACTCTAGTTCAGTCTATTCAAAAGAGCCTAATAGCTGCATTAGTTAGTTGGCTTTATTATTTTTAGATGGTTATTCATTAACTTCACATGAGATTTTAAAAAACACCATGGGGAAAAAAAGAAAATTAAAAAACTCATACAAAATTACACGCTTCCTCTGTTCTATGCAAGTAAAATTCTGCCATATAATACATGTCTATAATAATAAATTTTAAGTGCACACCAAAGACAAAGCCAGGAATAGCTCTGGATTTCAGAGTTTGGTTGTAACTTTCTATTCTTGCAAACTCTTCTTTCACTTTTATTCTAGATAAGGATCTTCAGAAAAACCTGAATATGTATATACATGCAGTTCAGACAATTGTATGAGTTCATAAATGATGATGACTTTTAGCTTTATGTTGACTTGGAAATCAGGTCAATATTTAAATATTGGAGGGGCAGTTGTCCCATATGAGTGGATTCTACAACTGTATGCTCTATCTGTGAGATGTGGGTTACACTTCTGTTTTACAAGCTAACGTTATTTCTCAATACCTATGTTTAACTAAGTTAGGGTGAAGCTACAACAGTCTTTGCTACTCACTCCCTTTGCAAAGGGAAAAAATCCACCTTTTGAGTGCTTTAGCATGCCTGGACATAACTGTACATGACAGTGAATAGTTCAACTTTGTTGCTGCATTAGGCTTGCATAGATAAGCAAAGAACAATAAAAATCAAATATAGATATTTATGCTGCTGTGTTGATTTTGCAGTTCAATAAGTCAGAATTATTCCATAGCTTATAAATAGAATTTCATCCTACTTCCACCACTAATAAATAAATAGCTGTTAGTCTGCTCAGCAAATCCAATTGTGGGCAAAACACCATAATACAGAGGTGCTTGCCAAATGCAATTTGGACACTGACCGTAGTTCACACAATTTTTCTGACATTTTTTGTTCAATGAGAACTGACACACAGTTATTAAAAAATCAAATATTTGAGAAGCAACAAACAGAATACACGAGAATGGTACTCCCCTTTGGCACCAGAGGAGAGTCAAGCACAGCCCTAAAGAACTGTGTGTCTCTCTCAGACAGTAATGAATTATGTACATATTTTGTTGTGTGCCCTCTTTCAGAATATTTTTACCGGGGATGGACTTATGCCAGTGCATGCCGGTACTAGAGAACAACTGATTCCTACTGAGCGTCTTCTGAAGATGGGTTTCCAAAAGAAACTTCCAAGAACTCCAGACACTCTTGTAGGGAGACAAAACTAAGGAATTAGCTTATTTTTGCATTGAATTAACTATAAATGTAAAAAGATGACAGCAACACACTGCAGTGTCATGGTAATGATACATATGCATATGGATAGATATAGTAACTTCAGCTTTATTAGGCTCATCACCTTTCATTCCTTTAAGAATGGGTGATGAAAATGAGAAAAAAGGTTTGGAATATCTTGTTCCAGTAATGCAATTCTCTTCTGCATCAAACCTTATTCAAGCAAGTTTAAGAACCCTCTTACATCTCTTTAATAAATAAGTCCACGATGTATATAATGGTACAGTAATAAAAATGCTAATTATTTAATATTGGGAAATAATAGATCTGTTTGCAGTAGCCCCATGTTAATTAGTAGGCTTATTCATTTTTTTTTCAATGCAGATTTCTTTTCATGAATAATACTATGCTGTTTCAACAGAGAGCACTTCCTCTTCTGGATTTCACAACTCTCCAGGGCATACTAGAGAGTGAATCAGTTATGCCCAACATGCAAGCATTAAGCAAACAGGAGACTCATTAAAGTTATTTTGGTACCTTCTCTTTGATTTAAGTGGAGTAATTTCAGCAAAATAACCTATAGGAGGAATGCAAAACTTTTCTGCACATTATGTGCTGAATTAGACTTACTTTGGGACAACATACATGTCGTGTTCAGTATTACTATGGGGTATTAATTTGATTTAGGAAATGATGCAAAAGATGTTGTGACTTAAAATGCCTGAAGAAAGGCAAATCATTACAGCATTGGTATACATTCTCTAAGGTTTTGATTACAGTTTAGTAAAGCTTTATAATACCTCTTTTGCACAGATATTTTTGCTGACATCTATATACCTTGTGGGTAAACTCAAGATTAAAAAAATGCACCTAAATTATACTAATAGTGTTGAAGCTGTCTTTACTTCCCTTCCAAGAATCTAAGCAATGGGGTTCTTCATACTGTAAGCAGTCTCTAAATTCCCATACTCTTCTGGGAAATTCTCTCCTAAGTTGTAAGAAACACTGACAACTGGTACCTCTGCATTTAAATCCTGGATTGTGCACTAACATTTCACTAGTCAGTTCCTCAAAAACATAAAGCCAAAATCCTTGCACTTTATATTATATTTCTTTTCAGAACTAAATGCACTGTACTTCTTTTAATTTCACATTCTGTCTTCACATTTTTTC
The DNA here is from genome assembly GCA_039720435.1 of Amazona ochrocephala. Classification (NCBI taxonomy): domain Eukaryota; kingdom Metazoa; phylum Chordata; class Aves; order Psittaciformes; family Psittacidae; genus Amazona; species Amazona ochrocephala. Next base: position 65,917,080 of record CM077880.1, on the reverse strand, counting down.
TCTGAGACAGTGCATAATAGTTGCAAATTGTTCTCCTCTACCAATATCTGCTTGACTTGGAAAGGGGAGTGACAGAGAGAGATGTTGGTTGAAACGGAAAAACATATAAGAATGCAGCTAAGATCTTTAAACAGAGCTATGGCATACAGCTCTCAATGGTAGACCAAGTTTGCTTGTTTCACTGTAATCTTGCTGACCTTGAAAGACAAACTACATGATCTTTTCTGTTGTGTAGATTTTGTCCCATTGTGTAATCTGAATAAAAGCAGACATTGAAAATGTAACGTCATGGTGCTATTCTCAAATGATAAATTGTAGTGTCAATTATAATTTATTCACAGAAGGAAAAGATAATATCATTTCAAATTAATATCACAGGGAAATCTGCCATAACAATCAAGGAAAATATGTATATTATGAGTGACTGATGGTAGTATTATTATTAAAAGTATTATGCTTATTATTAAAATTTCCAGACACTATCCATTATAATACTTTTTTTTTTTTTAATCTGGCAATCATTTAATGAAAGGGCTAAAATTTGCCATGGTAGGGATCTGCCTCAGTCCAAATGCTGAGTACAGCCTGAGCTACATGATTCAAATGTCTCAATGAATAAAGTTAATGAAAAATATTTTTTTCAAGTTATGCTCATTGGGAAAGTTAAATGCATTAGAGCAACTGTCAGTGAACAGTAGTTCTGCCATAAGGGAAGATTTACTGGATGAGGAGACTGAAAATGGTGTGGGGAAGGGAGCTGCAGCAAGTTATCTTGACCTGATGTAGCACTGGATCCCAGAGAATATTTCACAGCGACAAGAGAAAAGACACAGGGCAGAGCACAAGGAAAATCCCCAGCAAGCCACAACAGGGCCTATGTGGCTGGGAACAGCATAGTGTCGAGAGCATGGGAACAAGGGAGAAACAATCTGGGTGAGAAGCTGGGGGCAATGGACTGGAGGTTGACTGGGCAAGGAGCCCAGAGGAAGAGCTGGGAAAGAACTGGGCCTAATTAGGGCTGTTTCTGAGTCTTCCCATTTTTCTGCTATCAGCAGATAAAACCCAAAGACAAAGTGACCCATGGTTCTACAGAACAGCTCTGTGGAAAGTGCTGGAGTACACTGCTGCTTGATGAATGTGATGCCACTACTCAGTTAAGTGGAATTCTCTTTGTTCAGTTTATCTGAAGAAAAAAGAAGGGGAGGGCAAATTTCATAGAGTTTCTTTCCTTTCCTTGCCATGCACTCAGGTAATGTGTCCTTCATTCACATATTATGGTCCTTTGTATTTTTATTTATTTATTCAGCATTCACAAATACCATGGCATCCACACCTTTCAGCAAACCAAACTAATTTCCCCTTTGCTCCAGAGAAGTCTGATGAGCTCCATGCGTTAACAGAAGCAGAAATAAATTAAAAAATTAAGGTGATAGGAAGCAGGTTGCTTAATAAAAGCGTCAAAGAGGTTGAAGCCAGAGAGGGTCAGATGAGGACTCAGAGTGGCTCAAAAGAGCAGAGAAATCAAAAAGAAGTTGAAAAGCCAGAGCATCAAAGGAAAAACAAAGCAAAAGAATGACCACAGTTATATGAATGAGTCATCAGAAATGGCATTTGACTGTCCATGCTCGGCCCTGACAGAACATATATTAGTTTAAAAATGACATCATTGTACTATTTTATGAATCTGGTAACATGAAAATATAAACACTTCCTGAGCCATCAGCAGAGGCATTAAACAAGGATTAATTATATGAAAGGAAGAGATTTACTAAGGTGTTGTGGTAGGCTGACTGACCCTGACTGGACTGCCTCTCCTCATCTGGACAGGGGAGAAAAAATACAGCGAAAGGCTCATGGGTCAAGATAAGGACAGGGAGGTCACTCAGCAACTGCCTCATGGGTAAAACCAACTCGGGGGAAAAATTGATTTGATTTTTATTTAATTTAATTACCAGTCAAATCAGAGTAGGATAATGAGAAACAAAAACTAAATATTAAGAAACATCTTCCCCTCACCCATCCTTTCTTCCCAGGCCCAACTTTACTCATTTTCTCTGCCTCTTCCCACCAGTGACACAGGGGGATGGGGAATGGGCGTTGTGGTCAATTCCTCACACGCTGTCTCTTCTGCTCCTTCCTTCTCAGGAGGAGGACTCCTCACACTCTTCTGCTCCAGCTTGGGGTGCCTCCTATGGGAGACTGTCCTCCATGAACTGCTTCAACGTGAGTCCTTCCAGGGGCTGCAGTTCTTCATTAACTGCTCCAGTGTGCATCCCTTCCATGGGCGCAGCCCTTCAGGAACAGACTGTTCCAGTGCAGGTCCCTTCCATGGGTGCAGCCCTTCAGAAACAGACTGCTCCAGTGTGGATCCCCTGCAGGGTCACCAATCCTGCCAGCAAACCTGCTCCAGCATGGACCTCCATGTGCTGTTAGGGGCATAGCCTGCCTCACCATGATGTGCACCATGGACTGCAGGGGAATCTCTGTTCTGGCACCTGGAGCACGTCCCTCCTCCTCCCCTTCTTCTGCACTGACCTTGTTGTCTGCAGAGCTGTTATTTGCACATATTCTCACTCCTCTGGCTGGCTTCAATTGCTCTTGTATAGTTTTTTCCCCCCTTCTTAAACACATTATCCCAGATGCGCTACCACCATCACTGATGAGCTTGACCTTGGCCAGCAGCGCGCCCGTCTATCTTGGAGCTGACTGGCATTGGCTCTGTCGAAGACAGGGGAAGCTTCTAGCAGTTTCTCACAGAAGCCACCCCTGTAGCTCTCCCACTATCAAAATCTTGTCGTGCAAACCCAATAGAAGTGTCTTGATGCCTAGCTCAAACATTTGCTCTGCTAGACAACTTTGAGTATCTTATCCTACATGCTCTGTTTCCAAAGCAGGGAGAACCGAGGATAATCTGCAGCCTTTACAATGGATATTTTAATTGTATTTTCACATATTCAAGCCCAAATGCTAATCACACAAACATCTGTGGCATTTCCACTGGCTAGATATTTTAAAATGAAATTACTTACACAATGGGAATGTAAATGATTTACACAAAAGGCTTTGAACAGTTCCTTTACAAACATTATAGCTTATTGTACAGAAGTGTACCTTTTTCAAAGTGAAATTTTAACACAATGGCTTTCAGCAGCTGCTCTCAAGCCTCTGTGGTACATTGTATGAACTCTGCCTGCAGAACTTCATACCTCATTTCCTCTAACTTGACATTGCATATATTTGTTGAATAATCTGGGAAAACATATAATCGTTAAAAATGTTTACCATTCTAATCTAATGGGAACAGCAATAAAAAGGCAAGGGCAAAAATATATCATCTTACACAGAAAGCAGCACAACTGTGCCCTTCAGAGAGGCCTCACAAGGAACTATGAAAATCGTGCTATTGAGAAACTATTTGGCTTCTTTCAGATTTTCTTACTGCTTCTTTTTTTCCTGAGGTGGATGCTTGCATGAAAACAAGAGGTCAAGTTCTGCTCTCAAATCAGCATAAATTTGAAATTCAACAGCTATTGTAAACAAATAGCAGTACAAGCAAGAGAAATCCCACACTGGCTTACTGAGTGTTTTATGGCAAATGACCTAGATGTTGGAATGAATTTTTACCCAAGCTGCATTGCACTCAGACCTCTGAATTATTCTGCTTCAGCCTCTTAGTTTCCTCTCTCTCTCCCTCCCTCCCTCCCTCCCTTCCTTCCTTCCTTCCTTCCTTCCTTCCTTCCTTCCTTGTTCATTGCTTAATTGACAAATAGCGAGTTCTGTGCCTGGAAGGATAGAAAATGTGTTCTAGTGCTTCTTTTCGCCCATACATTTTGTCTGACAGTGGACAAGTCAGCTAACGTATTTGTGCCTAGGTTTCTTCACCTCAGTAGGAATGTAGAGTAGCTTTAACAAAACTTTTGAGGACCCCTTAGTGATACCTGAAAAGCAGTTTTGTTGGAAGGGGCTACTGAACTGCAGAATATCATTACTGGAGCAACATATAAAGGTTCAGTCAATTTTCATCCAAAGCATCAGAGTAAACAATACAAGTTGGAACAATGTGCTGCTCCCAGAATGTGGTTTTAAAGAGCGTGTTATGAGATGATGATGATGTTGCTATGGTTACAGATCCATCTAAAGAACTGATTATACTAAATACTATAATGAAAATCAAGTAAATATTAAGTAATAGTTTAAAAAACAGGTGTGTAGGAGTCAAAGTTTTTATTTTTGCTGTTTTAATTGCTTCTAATATTTGTGAAAGTGGCAGGCTGAAACAGCTATCCAGAAAAGAGTGTGATACCTGGTTAGTGCTTGAAAGGTAGATCTCTAAGGAACATCTAGATGTTGATAACCGCTTTGTGGAGATCCAGTACTCTTCACCACTTCTCTCCATTTTCTTCTGAACTTATTTAATATGCAGTAGAAAATTGTGCTATAGGAAGAAATGTGACCACAATGTTCTTCAGTAAGAATTGTTGTATTAGACCCAGGATCTTACATGGAAGATAACAAAAAGATTGCTTTTTGCAACTTACAGATGAGAGATAAGAAGCTCTTCAAGCTCCTATAGTCGTGGAAATTGTAAAATGGGTGTTTTTTTATTATCTATTTGACCGTGGCAGCACTTGCAACCCTTAGTCAGTATAGGAAGACCACATGGTATCCTAAGGGGCTTCCATGCTATTAAGTGAGCAAGCTCCACAGCCTTGCTTGCGGGTTATTCATCTCACTGCAGGTGTGCCAGGGCCTGTCAAGTCCCCTTTCTGAATGAGTAAACTTGTTTCCTCCAGGAGGAAACCAAGGCACAATCGGCACAATATTTTGCTTCAGGGTTCACTCCAGGCAGAAAACATGAAATAGATGGTGACAAAATGGGCTCTTTCAGCCTGGGACAGGCTTCTGACATGATGCCAGCAGGCCCTGTGCCCACGAAGACAAGCTCATGCCCTCAGGACAGGCTGCAGGGCAAGCAAAACATGCTTTTGGCATGACGCTCTGCAGACACTGCTCTGGTAGGCTGCAGTACAGATTTCACATTTTTTTCAGATTTTCTCTCTTTATTATCGCTATGAAAACATAAAATAGTCTAGTTCTGTCTCAGGGTCGCAGAGCCAGGAATTGCTTCCTGATGCAGATGAGTTTAGTAGTATAGATATAGCCAGACATAGTTTGCACTTGTCTTGAACATCATCATGAATGTATTCCCTTCTATCTGCATACCAACATAGCAGGAAAAGATGAAACTATTCATTATTAACGAACCTTGAATTTTTTGTATGAGTGTTCACTTTCTACAATCATGAAGGAATATGCAATTTATAATGTGTACAATTAAGTACATGACAGGTGGTTGTCTGTCAGAAACTTGTAAGTTCTTTAAGAGCTTGTGCCTTACAGAGTTGAGCTTTGGGAGAGACTCGGCATATGGTAAAGAAAGGCTGTTTTTAAAATTGTACTGCCACTATATCTAAATATAATCCTAAAAAGTGAGAGAGAAAAAAATATCAAACCCCAGAACTGTAATTATGCTTACCAACCTACTTCATTTATGAAAGCACATTGTAAAATAAGCAGACAATTTAACTCAGGGAACCCATATTCTTTTCCATTATCAGCCCTATAAATTACACAACCAGTGAAAGGCAATGAGATCAAAGACCCTGAACCATTTGATTTCCTTACACACGAGTGAGTGGCTACTGGGCATATTGATTACTGCTGAATAACTAGGACAATATTGAACTCTATACATATGGCACAGGTGACAATGGTGGAGAAATGAATCAGTGGATACTCCAGAGTTTTGTTCAGCCGCAAAAGGCTCATGTACAGATAAGCAAATGCATGAATGTGCTAATGAGTTTGCCTTCTCACCCCATCAACTAAAAGCACTAGGGCTAATTTATTTTTCTCTGCCTCTTTAGCATATGTATCATCTCTATAAACTGATATGCAGTCTCTTGAGTGCATTAAGAACAATTTCTAATTTCTAATCTATTCAAGGCATTCTCCAAAACGTGGATTATACCAGTATTGGGTGCTCTATATTATTTCAGTATATATTTCTTACAGACTATTCAACTTCATGCTTTCATCATCTCTCTGAGCAGAGAGTTTAGATGATTTGCCACTATTTATGAAATGAATTTCACAGAAGTTTTAGGAGAAATGATAGAAATACTGCCTTTAATTATGGGGCTGAGCCAAGCCTATTAGTCTTCCTGTTTTCTTCCAATAGCTTTTACTCAGGTCTTAGTTGGACTATTCTGCTTTTGTTTTTTCATATACACTCCTGAATATCTGGGAAAGAAAGCAGTGATAAAGGAAGGGGGAAAGAGTCTACATGAAAGCCTTTTTTCTCCTGTCCCTCTGAAGGGTTTTGACACATACTTCACATGCCAAATAATCTTTGAATATTTCCAGCAATTATGGTGGTACTTTTTCCTATGCAGGAATGGGAATGAGCACTGCAAGGTGTACAGGCTGTGCACCAGCCAGCTCCACTAAGTCAGCTGTCAGGGTTTCAGCTGGTACAGACTCAGCAGACTAATCCTTCTTTCTCCTCCTCCTCCTAATAATGACAGTAACTGAGAATTCGCAAGTCCATCCCTGGGCTCGCCACAACAACTGTGCCTCATTCCTCATTTATGGTGTACTATAAATTGAGAAGCTGGCCTTGTGCTTTTATCTCAGACTTTGACCTTGTTTCTTTTTATGTATTTGCTTTTACACATAAAGATGGAGATTTTGCTAGTCACAGAGCTGGTCTGTGTGAAAATCTGTGTGTGCCGAACTAAGTTTCTAACTAAGAAGAATTTTAAAGCAAAGAGTAGACAAGAAGAGGCAGTTCAACTTAATTAATGTCAGAGTTTGTGCAATCCACTGAATGTGTAAAGCACTATATAATTGCTAGGTGTTATTACTAGTCTTGAGTGAGTAATTGATGTTGAATATCTGTTTGCCAAATGTCATCTCTCTGTTTGTGAACTGTCATTGAAAGAGCATGATTTTTTTTTCCCTGGATTTGTTCAAAACTCCTTTCTGAATAGCTTCTGTCAGTAATTCTCAGCCTGTTGCTTATTCATGAGCAATTCATTGTAAGTGTCTGATAGCTGCAATTTGAGATGTTTGGGCTGCCCGGTTAGATATTTGATATACTTTCTTTCAGACATTTGATGACTGTAACTTTGAACTACATAGTGTAGACGCTCATCCAAGCCAGTATTAAATTTGTTTTCCATGATTACTGTCTAATATCTACCTTAATATGAAAAGGAGCCCTCTTTTAACATTTATATTGTGGTAGTGTCTAGAAGTCAATCAATTTGAGAATACATTATTTTGATAATTGTACAAATGTTGAGTAAATTATATTCCCACTTGAAATTATTTACTGTATAGAAAAAAGAACTAATCTGTCTAACATCCTTGTCTGTAGGAGAATAAATAGAGTCCCAGTAAGGTGATCTGAAATTGAAAATAAAAGTGAAATATTTTCACAAGAAAGCATCCAGACCTATTTATCTAATAGCTTCAGATCTGTGTATTTTGGCAAAATGTCTGTACATGTTAAATACACCATAGCACATTATGCTAACTGGACAAAACCAGATGGAAATCTATTTAACAATTTATGAAGGGAGGGAAAATTAAGATGTAAAACTGGAATGCCAAAAGCATGTACACTAATTTCTAGAGCATTTGCATAATCATATCTCAATGTTGCTCCACGCTGAGGGTCCACCCCATGTTGTATCTACTATTGTCTGCAAAGCAAAAGTAGTTGAAAATTTTGAATAAGTTTAATTTTAAAAATTATTTAATCTCTGAAGTCCCTAAAAATCCAAAAGTAATATCACTTTGAAGATCAGATTTCTTATCAAAGGGTTTTCTGACATTGACATTGTATGGCATTTTGCTATTTGCTGATGTGTACGCAGCTAACAGACAAGGATATTAGAGAACAAAAATTAGGCTGCCTTCACTCCAATTAAACTACAGTTGGTGTAATTAAAAAAAATAAAATCAGAAAGTGGGATTCCTTTTCAAAGAAAACAACGTTAAAGTGAGTATTAAAATCACTTTGTCAATATATAAGAGCATGCCTTTGTGGAACAAAACAGTCCAATCAGTCTCGGTGTAGCTGGGATTGTTTCTATCTAGTGTTTTTCAGAATAGTGGACATTCTTAATTCTTTTTAATTAATCACTCTTTTTTAATCTGGATAATTTCATTTTTGTTTTTCTTTAATTTGAAATAACAGAGCATTTCAGAAAATTGATGTGCTTACCTGATGTAGGAAAAGACTACCTTCTGCTCATGCAGAAGGTGCCAGGGGTGGTGGAGTGAGTAGCCTGTTATAATTAATCCCTGATGTTATCATGCATCATCTCTACTAAGCATACAAACACTCTGTTCACTGCAGTTCTTTGTACAAAACAGGCACAGAGGGCAGAAAATCTCTTAATGTATAAGGCCATGAAGAAACATGCTAAGATCATCAGGAACAAGGGAAAAATTACTGCTTTAATTTTACTGAGAAAGAATATTTGCAAGAGCAGCCATTTGAATGGAAGAACTGGAAGGGCTCTGTATGACAGCAGAACTTTCAGATTATGGGGGAACTCCATGTTTCTGGGCACAGTTAACTGACAGGCAATGGAATTTTGAGGTTTCTGGAGTATTTGTGCACCAAAAAGCAGATAAGACAGGACTGATATTAATTCTAGCTAAACCTGCACTCTTGGAAATAAGTGGCAAAACACCTACTGACTTCAGTGGGAGCTGTCGAAAACACGTATCGATCTGTCTTGTACCCTGCTGGATGGCTCATTTTATTTCTCTTGAATAAGAATGTAAAGAAAGCATTTATAAGTATTATGCTGTCTGCTTAGAAGAATGATTTTTCATTTAAAAAATCCATTTGTCTTAAGTATCTGGAATTTCAAGAAAGTGAAATAATATAAAATACCAAACTAAAAGAGTTCATGGCCTTATTCTGTCATGATTTATACCCAGTGCATATTACTTGACTTTACTGAGGTTGCCCAGACATATGTTAGGATAATTACAGGGGAAAGAGTCTAATTGTAGAGTACAGTTCTGGTTTAAGCTGATGGATAACAGGTTGTTATGTATAAAACATGTGCGTACCTAGAATAACATGTTAAATATCTCATTACATCTTGATAGATAGATAGTGTTGGGACAATGTAAATTAGACTACCAATTATTCTGTTGCAGTAGTAATGAAGTACTAGCACCTTTATTCGAATGCATCTGTATTTGTGGTGCTAACAGTGACTCTCCTTAGGGAAGCAGTTTGAATAGCTTGATGTTGACCTCTAAGCGATTGCTCCCATTTTCAAAATTTTGTGTATTAGAGATGCATATGTGAGGGAGGGAGGACACCAGTGACAGGATAAGAAAACAGAACAGAATGGTATAATCAGTATATTTTAGAGCGCTTCATTACATAAGAAAACTGGCGAAGAGGGAACTTGAGGTAAAGGAAAACAAGCTATAGGAAATGACATGCAGAACACTGTTTCAGACAGGAGACGTACTGTAGAGAGCCAGGAAATTGTCACCATATGTAACATCAGTCTCGAACACTGATTCACTGCTCTCTTTAAAAAGGTTTCCTTATGCATCTGCATTCCACAGTTATTTGTCAGTCTAATAAATACAAGAACAAAGATGAAATGTCAGCAAATATATCAAGCTCTTGCTGTCTTCTGTATGTTGTGCTTTCACAAACTGCCAATCCAACCTACCAGTTTTCCAGCTTGAAAGATGTAGCTTATTTCAGATCTTGTAGAAGCAGATATTGCCAGTAGCAGGGAAGGGATTGTATTATGGCAAGAACATGATCAGTTTAGATAGAAAGACCAGATTTGCTCATTCTGAAATTTCCTTTGAAAGCTGGATGGCTGTTTTCCACAGATTTTTAGATATTTTTTTTAACCTCTTATCTACACAACCATTAAATCATTCCAATGAATCTCCCTTCATGTTGTAATAAATAGCTCAGACAACATTTTGAAACAGCAGAAAATGCCTCCTGCCCTCAGAGACATCCCTGTCTCTGTGAGCTTACGAGGCAATGAGGCCTAGTGAAAGCTGGCAGAATCTGGAGGAGTGCAACGGTCATCTATTTGATTCTCATCACTAATGACAGATGCCTACAAGATAGAAGAAGGACACAAGAAGATAGATTGATATAGGAATCTGAAGGAGAAAGGAAATTTTTTTCAACAGGATTAACTAAAACACTGGATGAAGAACATACACTGTCCAGCTAGGTAAGAGACCCAGACAGGCCTCCCGGGGCCCGTGACATCTAGCAGGGCTGAGGGCACAGCTTTGCCCCTGGGAGACTGAGCCCTGTCAGCCTCACAGGCTGTGGCTGCCCACCTGGGGAGCAGCTCTGCCAAAAGGAACCAGGGCTGGTGGGCAGTGAGGTGGGCACGAGCAGCACTGCCCTGGCAGCAGCGATGGCAAATGGCATCCTGGGTCACAACCAGTAGCTCATAGAAAGAGAGGAATCATCCTCCCTGCTCAGCGCTTGTTAGGCCATACCTGGAAAGCTGTGTCCAGTTTCAAATTCCCAGTGCAAGAAAGCCATTGGTAAAAGGGTTCAGTGGAGGCACAACACAATGGGTGAGAGGCTAGAGCACATGCCCTGTGGGCAGAAGCTTCGAGCCTGGAGATGGCCGTGGGACTCCTAACAGCAACCTGCTCAGCCCTGCAGGGAGAGCATCAAGAAAGCAGAGTGGAGAGAGAGACACGGTGGGGTGAGAGACAACAGGCTTAAACTGAAAAAAGAGAGGAGCAAACTGGCCATGAGGAAAATCTTTTTCCCTGTGAGGAAGCCAGGCAGTGGAGCAGCCTGCCCAGGAATGCTGTGCACTCTTCATCTCTGGGGATAGTCAAAATCCAACTGGACTCAAAATCCAACTCTGAGCAGCCTGGTTTGATCTAAAAGCTGATCCTGCTTTGCAAAGGAGGCTGGAAACATGACTTCCTGTGGTCCCTTCCAACATGAACTATCCTTTGATCCTTTGATTTATGCACCTCTCGTTTGAGTACCATTTGAGAAATTCTTATTTTTGTAAGACTTTTAAACATCCTTGCATGATGACCCTATGCCTTGAAAACTACAGCAGAGAGAATGCAATTCTTCTGACTGAACTTACGCTACCTATCTAACCTTTGGGTGGCTAACTGACAGGACTCTTCTTATGCTGGGCATATTTCAGGGGCTGCCAAATGCAGGACATTGTTCATAACAGGATTTTGGAGGTGACCATACTGTTTTGGGCAGAAGAAAGCTTGGGCATGTCGATGCAAATTGGCCACATCACCTGATATGGGGCCAGGCAGTGAATGCTGGCCCCTGTTACTAGCTAGGACAGACTTAGCCTGTTAGGGCCTCTCAGTGGGATCCCTAAAAGATCTTCTCTAGAAAAATTTGCTTCTCTAAATTATATCTATATGGGATCCATATCTAAATTATACTAAGCTGCACAATTTCATGGACATACAAATGACTTGCTGCAGCAGCCTTATTCTCTGAACAAGAGGAGAGATTCGGGAGGGTGATGAGGTGCCCTCTGAATCCATGGGGTTTCTGCAGGAATCAATTTCCATTTCAGATTTTGTGCATCTCCTCTGAATTGGTCCCCTCTCAGCTTATCCACTGCTTAGAGAACGCAAGGAGTTTAGCTCATTACTCGGCCATAATTCTGTGTAGGAGATAAAAGCATTTCAGGTCCAGCTGTAATACATGCTGAAGGCCCTTCTGAAGGATGAAGTCTTATACGGCATTGTGGAACTCACATCACATACAGCAAGGAGAGGTAGGAAATAATTCTCATGTATGTGGTGAATTCTGACATTGATAAGGAAGCCAACAACCTGAAAGGATCTGTAGGAGACGCTGAGAATTTCAACAAAACTAAGGAAATAACAGGGATTTCAAGGAAAGCAGGACATTCAGATTCATGCCTTGCTTTTTTATTTCTTTTGAAAATCAGACCTGGAGAGTACATCAATCAAGTATTAGAGATGAGCACTGGGAAAAGAGATATACATCCTGGATGTATACCTTTTCTTCTTTGAATAACACTTTAAAACCAAAAATACTCAATGTTAAAAATATCTCCAGCAAGACGCAGAATTTGAAAATGACAATAACAAAATCTGAAACCAATTGGTATAGCAGAGTTCTTGAATAACATTAAAAGATGGAAGGTTATAATAAACAGCTAGATACAATGGAATATAATATTAGAAATACATTGCACATTTGGTCCCTTAAACTTGTTTCTTTTTAATATTCTTTAGCACCATTTTATCTACAATTATCAAGTGGGAGACTTCAAAGAGATGAGTGTATTACAGTGGATTTTTCTGGTCTTCCTTGGTTATTAAAAGAAATAAAATAAGGGAAATCATAGGCAGATCATTAAATGCAATAACAAAGCAATGGAAAAGATGAAGGCGAGACCTCTGTTTCATGCAGGATTTATATTTAGTGCTGAACAGTGGGGATTTTTTTCCCTGTAGTTCTGCAGATCAGGTCACTGGAGAAGTAAAGGATTATAGGAACATTTGCAGTGGGATACAATATTATTTAGGTTTGAAATTGATGAATTGTGAAACACTGATGAAAATGAAGAGTGCTGCAAATCACTGCTGTTGAACCCTTTTTTACCCTGACAATTGAAAAGAAGCTAGCTACTTTCTAGAAATATATCGTTACAGTTTGGCTTGAAAGCTCTTTTTGTGAGTCAATCCATCTCTTCTGTAGTCATTATTAGAATGGCTTGAACCAAAACTGTTGATTCTGACAACCCTGAACTTTGTGAAAGTCCTTATTTGAAATCAAAACTTCTTTACCACTTGGGATCATTTCAAATAATAAATATTTAAAGATTTCTCCATGTATTCATGTTTTGTAAATTGAGACTTTAATTAAGAGCCAGCATGGTTTTATGAAATGCACAGAAATTAAGCTACTGTGGAGCAAACCAAAACACTCAGTATTATACTATGTGTTTTATTTCAGAGTAGGTTACTCCAGATTAGTTTCATATCTGGATAGGAACAAACCAGAAAACTTTCTTTAATATTTAATCCCTAATTAGTCTATCCTAGTTAATCCCGTGTGTAGCCTCGTGTCAAATGGCAGAATGAGGCTTCTGGAAGGAGGTGTATCCACCGGGGCATGTGTTTGATACGATTAGTCTGCACAGTGAGAGGGCAGTGTTCTCTCTGGGATATTAGCTAGTGTCTCTGCAGATAACATCCCCATAGCTGCCGTCTTCTTGGCTCAAGTTGCCATTGAGTTGCCTGTCAGCCAAGATAATGGGTCACCCTTCCGCCAGGGCAGAGAGGTTGGTACGAACATGAACATGGTTGGTATGTAGCATGGTTACCACTGTATGTGGCAAAAATTAGATGCTGATCAGCCAGCAAAAGCAAGATGCAAGCAAGAAGTAGTTCTGTTTACAATATGATCAGTACACTGAAGCTAATATATTTTTGAAAGAAGTTTCTAAACCACCCTCTCTCTTCACTCATTTTGTACAGTAAAAATTGGCATGAATTTTAATTTTTTTTGATTAATGGATTAATATGTATTTGGTAAAATTGTCTTTATCTGCTCACTGACTACATAGATTTTACAAGGAGCTTCTGGATCCACTACATCTTCTAACGTCTCTCTCAGTAATGCAAATATCCAGCCTTTTGCAGTCATATTGGTGAATTAATTGCTAATAGGATTGATATTGGCACAGATATCAAAAGAAAATATATGTGGAGCTTAGAAGTGATCACATCTGCTTAAAATAATGCAGATGGGATATGCATTGATGGGATATTTGGACAAATGAGAAACTGATTAACCTATTTACATTTTAGATGTTTTCTAGAGCTTTTGAAATACCCTACATAATTACCCTAATGATTTATTAATGGATAAGAACAAGGCTTAGAAAAGGAGGTGATACCTTTATACACAGTGATGTAGCTGGATACACTAGCTCTGAGAGACCTGAATTATCATTCAGAAGCCACTGATGTCAAGTACAGCTTGAGAACTGTTGCTGTGAGTTAAAATGGCTATGGGTCAGAGTGGGACTTGAGTCTAGCTTGAAAGAAAAAGGTGATTGCATTATTATGAGCAAGAAGAAATGTTATAACGGAACAGGTGAGAAGATTGATAACTCCAGTAGGTCAGAAGGAAGGACAAACAATTGTTGCTGAGAAGAGAAGGCTGCGTGGAGACCTCATAGCAGCCTTCCAGTATCTGAAGGGGAGCTACAGGAATGCTGGGAAAGGACTATTCATTAGGGACTGTAGTGATAGGAAAAGGGGTAACAGGTTCAAACTTAAACAGGGGAAGTTTAGATTGGATATGAGGAAGAAATTCATTACTTGTAAGGGTGGTGAGGCCCTGGAATGGTTTGCCCAGGGAAGCTGTGAATGCTCCATCCCTGGCAGTGTTCAAGGCGAGGTTGGACAGAGCCTTGGGTGACATGGTTTAGTGTGAGGTGTCCCTGCCCATTGCAGGGGGGTTGGAACTAGGTGATCTTAAGATCCTTTCCAACCCTAACTATTCTATGATTCTATGAGACACAGAAGATTTAGCAGGAGGTGAGAACCATATTTGCCATCAGACTAACACTACAGAATCCATTATGTTTGTACTGAACACTCTTCCATTCTTAACAAATGAAATTTCCTAATATACCTATGGATAGATAATAATCATGCTCAGCACAAATACTTTGAATATCTTAACTTCCTTGCTTTCTTAGTATTTACTATGTATCATAGAAATAGAACTTTGAAGTAGCAATAAGTAGCCACTTACAGATATAGCTAGACTTACAATCTCTACCTATCTAAGTATAGCATATTTTCTTGGATAGCCACTCTACATTAAAAAAATGTTTTGCCAGTGTGACATTTCAAAGGCTCAGATTTTCTTTCTGTAACTAAATTGCCTACAATTGATTTCTATAAACTTCAGCAGAAACTTATAATATTCAACTTACAATCAGACTGAATCTTCACTTGTTCTGAGATGCTGCAGATTTTCAAACTTTATAGAACAACTACCAAGTAAACCATTCTAACCTTCTAATTTTTTGCAGTAATTTTCCTTGCAACTTCAAGGTCATTCATCAATTATCAGAGGAAATGTCTAAATTGAAGTATAAGAGAGATATCTCATGGACAGAAAATACAACTGCTTATTATGAGAAATACTGACAAAGAAAAGGAGAAGAAATCTGTTAATAGAAGCCAGTAGACACAGACTATGCATGCTGGTCCATAAAAGCAAAAGGGGGAGTGACCTTAAGAATGTAGTGACAGAAGGAAAGGTTTGCGGGGGCAATAGGGTTTAGCTCAGAGCACAATTTGAAAGGGGCAATGCATCAAGAATATTTAAGAAAACTGCTACATCATTCTGCCAGCATACAGACATGAATCTGTATTCTGCTTACTTTAAAAAAATAAGGAGCTCTGGAATCACAGAGGTGGATACTGAGAGAATATTCTGGAAGATAAACCGTGTATTTACCACGTCTTTACATCTTCCCTGGGCACCTGCTAGTAGCTGTGGTCAGAGGGTAAAGCCCCTTGCTGAGAGCTGTTGTGGCTCTCCTTACAATTCTAGGTACTTGTCTGATTGATTTTGCAGGTTGAGTTGATAGAGGACACAAATTTAGAGGTTGAGAAGTTAATAGATGCACATGGGAATGGATTTTTTAACTGAGAAAAGTACAGTGTTGATTTTCAAATACTGTGACTCTCTGTATAGCCATTATGGAGGCCCTGATTCGTACAAGGTTTCTGACAGATGAAACAGCTACAGCATTGTTAGTTCAGGATTTGCTGTGCTATGTGAACTGCACCACAGAATCACTTGAAGACGGGAAGGAGCTGGTGTTATGTTAACTAGTATTATTGAGTGATTTAATACTAATTAAAATTGAGGGGTTTTCACAGTATTAAATTTTAATTAGAGTACATAGCTATGTCTCTTGACTACTGTAAATTTTAATAATTAAATAATATAATTTTGATTCCAAATATTAGCTGCCCTCTCACTGTATTTTCAATAACTTCAGCAAGTTTTGAAACTCAATATAGAATGATACAAAAAAAAAAAAACTAACAAAACAATCATATACTGAACTATAAAGATAATAATCATTATGTTAGAGTGAATTCCTGTCTTACATTGTTTGGATTTTAAGCTTGCTCTTGTAACCTGTCCTGTTCAATTATTTCTGAGTTCCTAAACAGGGTTACCTATCTCCTGTTATGTATTGAATCACCCAGGAAATTGTCCACTGTTTAACAATTAACCAGGCTAATTCCTACTTCCAGCAATAAACATGTAAGACCTTTGAACTGATATTTGCCTCTGAGCTTTTAAAAATGCATATTTGCATAGCAAATAGATTAGCTACCAGAAAATTCCAATTTCTTGCAGATATCTAGACAAAAGTGAAGAAATCACTTTCTTTCACTGATGTTTCAAAAAAAAAAGGCAAGATATTGCTTAGCCTTAGGGACCTGTCAGTCTGAATCTACTGTAAAAATGAAATGATGTTTTATTCAAAATGGAGGATTTATCAACAAACACATGGAAATTTTCTGAGAGCTTCCAACTGTGGCGACTTGGCAAGGCAACACGTTTTGGCATTTTATTCTCTCTGTACATAGTTTTACTCACTTAAATGTCATTGAGAATTAGGATGTACATTCTTCAAGAGAGTCTACCGCATTACAACCAGATTTGTCATCCTCTGTCTAACAAGTAATCCCATTCAAGCTAGTGTGTGTACTCCTGATTCTGGAATAGTTAAGAGGAGTCAGTAAGCAAACATTTCCAAAAAGGACTGTGGGTCTGTATCACCCACTGTTTCCTAAGGAAAGAAAGTGTTCAAGTATAGTAATCTGATGTTGTGCCTCCATCTTGATTTACTGAGTTTATTTACCTATATTCCTTTGGAGTTTCACTTGGACGGCCTTGTATTTCTCTTTGCTGTCTTCTTAGCCCAAGTAGCTTGTACCATAACCTCTAAGAATCAACTGATTACTTGGGCTTATTTTCAATTATGAGAGGGATTTTGATACCATTTTAATTAACCCAAAACTAGAAATCTTGCCATTTGCAACTGATGTGCATGCTTTCTGCTGTTAAAAAGCAAAAATAAATTGTCTTCAGCATAACAAAAATACTAAAATAATAAAGGATTTTATCTCCTTAAAAATAATTTTGCCAACCTTTGTCATGAATACGGATACTTCAGCTCCCCATATTTGATTAGGCGAGATTGTTCAAAGCCAGACAGTATAATACAGGCTCTCAACTTGAGGCCTGTTCTGTTAGCAGACATTACACAGCAGCCTACAGACTGTTAGCAGCTACTGAAGGCTGATCTACTGCTTTGTTCTGCAGCAGCAGACCAGTCCTTTAAACTGTATGAAAAAGTGATACAGTGTGAGAGCCTCACATTTCAGAACTGCTTAAATGAAAAATAGAATATTTCTGGCTTTCATTCCAACAGTGGTAAACAAAAATACATCTGCATATGGCTCATATGGACATTGAGACTTAGTTGCTGACAATGAATGTGAGCTCTTTTGAACTCCCCCAGCAAAACTTAATAACGTGGCCAAAATGCATTGGCTTATATTTGTCTGTCTCCTTCACATCTGTATAATGAGGAGCTCTTACAAAGCTATGGTAGCACTTTTTATTATGGAATATAACATGACATGTATAAAACTGAGCAAAAAAATTTGTAGGCACCCTTTTTTAATGCAGTGAAATATTCCATTTTTTTCCAGTTTCATCTATCCATCCATTTTAATACACCAAATTAATAAATGCTTTATTCTTCCCTCTCTGTTGCAAACAGGTAAATGGAAATGGTAAGTCACCATCTGCCATTGGATTATCAGAAAAAAGCATGAACAGTTACTACAAATGAAGTAATATTATTTACAGTACATTTGTACATACTATTTCAAATTTTATCTGTGAATATTTTACCCATGGCCTAATAAAAACTTTTTCAATGATACAATGGTGTAATGATCACAGGTGTAGTGATCTCTAGTCAATGGAAACAACTCAGGTCTAAACTAGTTAGACTGAACTGCTGCACAAGCTTATCATTATTCGCACAGCATAAGGTTTTCAGGTAAATGGTTAAGTTTCATTGCTTCTATATTTTGGATTCCTCACCTTACACAATGTAAAGCTGACTGAATTGCCAGAAAATGCTGAGTGCCTTATTTTATTTATGGCACTTCAAGTGTAGGTAGACATCAGCAAGAAATATGTTGAGAATCTAGTTGATTTTGATATTGCAATGTACATGTTATATGAAGGTAGCCTGAATGCTCTGACTGCAGCTGTGCTCGTTGGTAACCCCAGAGTGAAGAAGTCCTGTAAAAACCAAGACGAGGGACTCCACATAATAACACAATACCCATGTGAGCGCAGCACTTCACAAAAACATACATAAAAATTTTCCCATAAGGTGATAAACTGGTACATTTTGATTTCTAGGAAATAATGTTGGTGAAACTTTTTCTGAAAACAACTCTGACTTTAAGCTCCTTCTCCTTCAGATGTTACTGTAAGGTACTATGTGACCTTTTAGGATATTTATGATGTGAACTGAACTGCCTTTAAAATTATAATCCTTCAACTGTCAGCACATCCTTGCAAAGTTCAATAGATTCATAAATAATGGAAGTTAATATTCCACTAAAATACTTATGTAGATTATAAAGGCAGGTATATATGGGCTGGAAATAAAAACACAATACTTTTTTCCATTAGTATTACTTCAGGTTCAGAAGAGAAAGAAATTCCAGGAGTCATATTCAGGATAAAATCTGTACTCCTGCTCCTGATGCTAGTAATTTACCTTCTTTTTATTTTATTTCTTCCTTTTCTTTTTTTTTTTTTTTTTTTTTTTTTTAAGAGAGTTCATTCTTGCGTTTCCCAGTGTGCTGATTTAGTCCTTTTGGCACTTACCCAAGCTCAAAAGTAAAATAAAGCCTTGATGCTGCAGTAACATTTCCAGCCTCCTCTTTATCTCCATTGTATTGCAAATATTTATCTTCTGTTCTCATGCAGCCTCCCACTCAGAACAGTCTGCCAATCTTTTTAAAAGCTTAGGTCAGGAGATTCTTCTCAGCACAGCAAAGCTTTCTTGGAAACACAGGAAAGGTCATACAACAATAAGAGTAGCATCAACATTTTGGCTACAGGCTTTCATACCTAAATGGTTATGACTATTACTAGCATAATCATTGGTTCAGTAATAGATGCTTATGGTGCAGGCTGTAATTTAACCTTCCAAAACCAGTGGTGATTTTTCCAGGGGAGCTTTGTCTTGAGTAAGATTCAAAAAGGTATTGTTTGCATATATTAGTGAGCATGCATTAACATGCTGGTTTTATTCTTTCTTTATGGAATTGGGAGCTGAGATCCATTAAGATTGAGCGTCCCTATCAAATAAAGGACCAGAAGTAAAGATCCGTAACTTCTAAGCACTTGCCCCTTCCTAAACTGTCTTAGGCATACTAGTTGTCAATATGTTACATAGAGAACATGAGACATCGCATAACAAGATTTAGAACAACTAGTTTGCAAAAAATCAGCAGCGTGTCTAAAACCAGAACATTTAACAAGCCACAGGCTAGTGCCAAGCAGTAGGAAAACAGGAGCCATCAGTCTTGCCCCTTGGAAGTGCTGGGAAACAGGTTCTTTCTTTCCTTTCAAGAACTCTTTTTTTAACTTTTTTTTTCTTCTCCAACACTGCCTGAAGAGGAGCTGTTAGGTTCGGTCCGTTTCTCAGATCCTACTGTGGATACTTGAGGCTTCACCTTGTAGCTGTTCATCTGCAGTCTTCCTCTAGTTTGTGAAGCAGAAGGGAGAGAGAAGCAGATATCTCTGTCAGCAGATTCATCTTATTGAGTGATAGAAGACTGAGACACACAGAAAACATCATCACCAGAGACGTCTGTTGCATCTGGTGCAGCAAAGAATACAAACCAAAGCCGAAGGAAGTTGTTTTTTGCACCTGAGAAAAAGGCTACACACAGGTCTTGCCCAGTCAGAAGTGGACAAGCTGTGCTCATCCATACCCAGCCTTGCCCACAACATTTACTCCTCCATCCCTTTACTTAGGAAAGAGCAGTTGCTGAGATGTACCCACCCCTGACAGAAGTCAGGAGAAGTTCGGTTAGGAAACAAATATATGTCAAGATGGTTTCAGACTTCACTTGTCACAACAGAATCCTGCTGCACTGCCAAAAATTGTAAGCCAGCAACTCAAACTGGTGACATAACTTCCCTCTAAACTCTCAATTATGTTGTGAGAACTGTTTCAGCCACTTACCATTACCCTTGTGTGTTAAATACTGAGCACGTTCTCTTCTGTTGTTATGAAAAGAAGTTGGAAACTCAAGCAAAAGAAAGAAAGATTCAAAGGAAAATAAATTAACATAACTGGGTGTAGGTTACAGTAGGCAGAGGACATTATTAACTTTTATGGCCTGTTCACCAGAGAGCAACAGTATTCAGGCCACTTCAGCAATGGTTATGGCTAGTGTTGTTTTGGGAATGGACTGGTAAGTTTTTAGGGTAACCTTGAGGAATCTTCTTTCAAGTACTAACTAGACGCATTGGGTTTTTAGCTTTTCATTTTAAAACACTTACTGTGGATATTTTTAACTAAGCTTAGAGTAGTCCAAGCATCATTCAGAAAAGCTTTCACACAATGACTTCATTGTTCAGTTACATTCTCAGGCACTCACTATTTCGGACAAATCACATTTCAAAAAACAGCCATTTTCTATGCTAGACTTCACCAAGTGCAATTTAAAAACTTTTTTAGGTTTTCAATATCCAATTCCATACACAGTGGAAATCTCTTCTCCTTTTGACCTTTCACACTATTCAGACAGGGGCAAGATTTACTGTTTGAAGATCTTCCAGGAGTTGCCATACCTTTTCACCTCCCAAAGTTTAACTGGTGCCTGTTTAATGTAAGTTAAACACATTTTCTGCTGTCTGAATTTAGTCACCAATCTGGAGTTGGCTTCCTGAGGACAACTGTTTAAAAATCAAAGTTCTAAAATTTGTAAAAAACCCCGAGACTAGCAAAATAAAATAAATAAAGAAATAAAAAATTAGTAGAACTGGATACATTTGTGTATTTGCCTTCCAAAATGAATAATAAACCTGGTTAGCCCAGTAATATTTTACCACAAGACACTAAAGCTCTCAGGGTTGTGCTTTTATGGAAGGGATATCCATCTCAGTCTCATGGCTCACATCTGAGAAGATATTCAAAGAGGAATAACGAAAAAAAAAAAAAGAAAAAGAGGTAATGTTAATTATAGGTCCATAAGGAACATACGCAAAAAACCATGAGGAATACAAAATACTGAGACTTTATTCTAAGTAGAACATTATGCTTTCCTTTCTTTTAATTAAACTGTTCACTTCTTCATTTAGATACTAGCCACTGCTTCGAGTTTGCTAAGGGCAGCAAACCAGAAACCTTCTTTGGTGCAATTAATATTTAAAAAAATATTGAACTTCATTAATGCAGAATTATTTGCAATATTTCTTATTACCACATTTTCTAAGAACTGCACCAAAACAGAGCTTGCTATTTTCTATCTGTGATGTCTTCTAGCAGTTTGGACAGGAGCATATATTGTCACCGCAATTTGTTTGTGTGCTCCCGACATTTTGTGCTCCCGACATTTTGTGCTCCCAACATTTTGTGCTCCCTCTAAAAATCTAGCCTTATGGATACATATGCATACCTGCAGGTAATGCCCCAGGAATGCTGTAAAAGCCAAAATCAGTAGCTGGCTACAACAGATGAGATCTAGAGTACTCTCAGGGCCAGCTCTGCAGAGGATTTCCTGCAGTTATTAAGGAAAACCTGGACAGATAGAGCACTCTTCAATATCCAAAACATAAAGCAGTCGCATGCAGTGTGAAAGAGTTTTAGACCTTGAACTGTCCCATCTGCCCTCTGAACTCCAGTTTTCTTTGTAAAAGAGCCCTAATGGCACCTGTCACAAAGACAGATAAGATTCCTGAGTCCTGGGAAAGGCAACTTTCAAGGGAAGCTTCTCAGAAGCCCTTTGATGGGGGCTAGTATAGACACAGGCAGAGTGTCACAAGTTCAGACCATTCCACAGTTTAGCCTGTAAGTGTGTGCCACAATTACTGCCTGCCTGCAAAGAATCTTGTGAGAGTTAATGATTGTGAAGCTCTTTGGAGCTTTAGAAACTTAAAAAGCGTTTAGGCAAAAAAAAAAAAAAAAAAAAAAAAGACAACAACAAAACTAAAACCAAAACAAATCAAAACACCACACCAAACCCACAACTTTCCTTTCTCTTTGCAGAAACGAAAATCTTCACTCAGTTTTCAAAGGGTGTCTGGACGGATGCATCTGTTGGAGCAGATGTACTGGAACTAAGGCATAATGACTGACTGACATTCAACTCATGACTCTTTGGTGTTAGTTAGCCTAGATTGCCTAAGCCTTTGATTTCACCTAACTCTGTGCATAATTGCATGAATTCTGCAATTCTTGTTTTGCTTTTAACAATTGTTGGTGATTTTTTAATTCTTTCTTCCAAAGTAGCCACAAAGTGTTATACTTGCAAGTTCATTGTATGATGAAAAGATTTGTCAGTCTACCTCACACTTTCTTCCACTGGCTTCTGGATGCTTTTTTGTTTCAGCTTCACTGGTTTATTAGTAACATAAATGTTTTATTTAGTTCACCGAATTCTTCACAGCTAAAGCCTAAACTGAAGCAGAGATACTGTAAAAAGCTAATTAGTCTGAACAACATAAATGCGTGAACTTCCCTGGGTTAAGTCAGTATCTTACACACATTGTACTCACTTTTCAAATTCAAACAGCTTTGCTATGATATTCTTTGGTCTGAGTTAGAGCATCCTTAGGTATACAAGAAGGACAAATGAACAATAATACCAAAACAAAAAAATCATTAACTCTACATGGAAAGTTTACTCAATTTCTTGCACTATTCTTTTCTCCCTTCTTCCTCTGGAGAAGGATCAACCAGTGTCAATCAATCAACCATTTTTGCTGACAGCTAAAACTAGAAGAGCTTTTCCTATCACTTGCTCCTATGTTTTAGTACAAGAATGAGAGCCTATGTTTTTGTTCTTCATTATATATATTCAGCACCATTTTCAGATACACTTGAACTCTCATAGAGCTCTGATGTAAACAGCAGAATTGCTGTCTCAAGGTGGGCACTGAACGTATTTTACATGAAGCCTGCCCTACATGGCCCTAATCACTCCACAGAAACTGACTTGTGATTTATATTCTCCTATGAGCTAATCTGAGTGGAGGAGTTTAACATGGCCTCTGTCCAAAACACTACAGCTCCAGAATATGCTTCTGTTCTGAGATAGCAATTAGAGTGACTTAAGTGCACACCTATTCATCTTTGCTATTTGTAATCCCACATGGTATATCAAAACCTCTTTTGCAAAGTCAAAAATCAGGTTCAGAAGTTGCTTTGATGTGAAGACAAAAGTCCTGATTCTTCTTTTGGACTTGTTTAAAGCAAGTCTGTTGAAGACTGCACTTGAATTCCAAAATGTAAACTCAGACCTAATTTCACACCCATTTTCTATCATTTACTTTAACTCAGTGTCACAATTTACAGTACCTTCTCAGGCAAACCATAGAAGCAAAGAAAAAACTGCCACAGTACTTCCCTCAAGAAATTATTTCTGTCTAGAAACAACTTTATTAGTTTGCCTTAATTTGTTACAATTATTTATTCTTAAGCCCACATATTTAAATATAATTATCTGCTGAGAATCCCACAGTACAATCAACATTAGTCATTTGCCTCCTTTTTTTTTGCGACGAGTAAATTACAGAAATTGGTTTTTTAAGTGAAGGCAGAGATGACAAAATTCATTTAAATCCTTTCACATTAGGGAGAAATTCTTCATCCTGCATTAAATACAACCTTATGTAAAAAAGAAACTGACAGTTTCTCTGCAAGTTGACAGATCATCTCATAACATCTAGAGAAACAGAGTCGGTGTAGGGTACATCCCTCCTGTGCTACAATAGACACAAGACTACAGTGATGAATGGGCAAAATGGTTTCAAAGACTTTGACATGCTTATTACTCCCCATCACTTAGTAACCCCTGAAATCACAGAATCATTTCACAGCCAGAGTTCTCTGGTCAGGAGCCTACAATGACTTTGCCCAGCACAAGAGCTGACCTAAAACTTTTCCTTTAAAAAGTCAGACTTTTTTTCTGTGCTCTATGTGCTGTCCACCTTTACACTACCCTTATACTATGATGTTGCAGTTCAACACAATACTTGGCTTAAAGACCTGACCTACTGAGTATCTCTCCTATCTAGAAGAAATTAATTTTTTTTAATTAGAAGGAAATAAAATGATAACAAGGAAAGGAAAGCAGGAAGAAGGTCTAAGAAAGATTATAGAAAAAGTAGAAATTTTCATTACAGTGTAAGAATCACAGATGCAAAGTAAATTGCTCTGCAAGTGTATCAACAGGCACCATCTGTGGATACTGACTTGCTAATTATTTGTAAATGAAAAGAGAGGATTCTGCTCAAAGACAGGAGAATACAGACTGGGGACAAGGAGTGGGGAAATTGTTGGTATGTCGCCAACTCTTTTGGATCTTCCATAACACATTCGAGTCAGAAAGACAAAGACCATTTAGGATACTCCTACAGAGTTTATATGGAAGTTCCATAAACAGAGAACTTGCTCTGTAAAATGATGTGATTTTCCAACTGTGCTTCGTTAAGAAAAAACAAAAGAATAACAAAATTTGCTTATTAAAAAAAGCTGCCACAAAGCTTGAACACTGCCTTTCTTCTCTGCTTTCCAAGGATCACACACGTTCTGTGAAACACAGAGATTTTGAATGCCTGAAAACTA
This sequence comes from Amazona ochrocephala, assembly GCA_039720435.1. Taxonomy (NCBI): domain Eukaryota; kingdom Metazoa; phylum Chordata; class Aves; order Psittaciformes; family Psittacidae; genus Amazona; species Amazona ochrocephala. The sequence goes on along the minus strand of CM077880.1, from coordinate 65,892,019 downwards.
CAGTCAAAGCAAACTTACCATTACAAAATCAGGTGACAGTCCTGTTTGGTGTGGGTTGGGAAATCCAAAGTTTCCTCTTAGGATTCCCATATGTTTAAGAGAACAGAGAGAACAGGATGTTAGTCTTGCCATCTCAAGTTAAAATTTGGGTTGGTTTTTGTTTGGGTTTTGATGTGGGGTTTTGATGTTTTTTTTTCTTTCCAAAAAGAGATATACAGTAAATACAGCGATAAAATTAAAATAGGTACCAGCAAGTCAAGTTTAAACATAAGTGTGCCACTGGAAGTGCTTAGATTGTACAACAGATTTCTCTTGTTCAGCATTTCTAGATTTGAAATTAGAATCTAGCATTTTAACACCAACTTGTATCAGAATGTTTGACCAATGTATTTACAAGACACACTGGAAACAAAGTTTAAAAACTGGAAGACAGATCATTAGCAAACCACAGCATAGTCTAATGTGTTTCCTTTCTCAGTATCATTACCAACATGATCCTCCAAAACGTCTACCTGCTGTAAAAGTTCCTGTATGATTGCTATGTGGAAAGGACATTGCAGACTGTGAAATGCCAACACAGATTTTTATGAATGCCAGTGATGTTTCATCCCAGTGTGGTACGTTAAGCAGCAGCCTCTCTTAGGCAATAACTGTTATAAAGGATGGATATGTAATTAAGGCTAAATTGAGATTGGGTGACTGGTACTTTTTTCCTTCTTCTTTTTTCTGAGCTATACAACAGCTTATAAATATTCAGTCTTGATAAAATACCTGAATGAAAGAGATGACTAAGAGTGTGCTACCTCATAGATAACAAAAAAAGTCTTGTTATGACACGCCTGAAGGTTTTGCTTCACTGACAGCCTTAGAGAATCTATTGCAAAATCCAGAAAAAACAGGAGCAAATTGTATTAACACTTAAAATGAAATTAACTGAATTTTCTTTGTGTGTTAGAAAACCAGTTATTGTTACTGTCAAGCTGAGCAGGTGAGTGCATGTATATAGCCTGTTTCCAGTGGCTACGTAGTCAAATGTGTTTTTCTTTCACACAAGACTTGATTATTCTAAAGTTCTGATTTTCTCAGAAGATAAGCACCTGAATTACAGTCCAGCAGCGCTCTTGGAGTATAACACTGCAGTGTTTCACAAACAAGTTTACCTTCATTGACTAGCAGTAGAGTTAAATCAATAAGTAGCTGCGCTTGGCAAGACTAGTTAGGCTTCTTACGTTGACACAGCTATCGCTTTCTGCTATGGGAAACTAACTAATGTCAAGGACAGCCAAAACGATGCTTTAGTGTCTACTGCCATCAGCTTGAAATGGCACTTGTTTTCTGGTCAGAAAAAATGACAGTCTCTTTAACTTGAAAGAAGGAGAGTTTTGAACTGCTTTATAGTGTAGGGAGTTTGTATCACATTTGGACAGGTGTTTACAAAGGCAAAATTAGAGTACAGTTTGACTGCATTAGAGTACAGCATGACTAGTGTATTGCTTCTGGATGCTAACTACAGCAGTTGTTACTAAAACTTCTAAGCTCCACTAAACATGCTCACCAGGTCATTTTTATTTTGCTCTCTGAAATGCCTAATATATTTGTAACACAGCCAGACCTCAAGTTTGTAGCTTTGTAAACAGCAGACACAAGAAAAAAAAATTACAAGAAACATGATGCAGGCAACTGGTTGATTCCAGAAAGAAAAAGAGGAAAAATGCATTTTGACTTCATTAAAAATAATTTACACTTCTAAGTCAAGAATTTGAAAGTCAATTCACCTGTCATTCACCTACAGATCTTGGGGATTTTTCAATTCTAAACTAGTAGATAGCGTTTTACTTCCAGAATACTACCAGATGAAAATAGAGATATGAAAAAGTAACCTGACAGAAATGGGACAGTAGTTACACAATTACATTTAGTCACTGGTGTCAATGTGACAGAAGTAAGAAAACACTGGAGCAACCAGAATTTTTCAAAGCAGCTGAAAATGTTAAAGGCTTTATATTTTCCAGGGCTTTGCATCCCGAAAGCTCACACCAGGCTTCAGTCTGTCACAGGGATTCTTCGTATGTTTTCTTTGTAAAAAAATTTGCAGCATAGCCACAGTCTCACCCTTTGCTTTGAGTCTGTGTTAGCAGCACCTGGTCTGCTTACCGTGAACCTATCCACAAGCCAGATAAAAGACCCAACCCAGGTGAAGACGGGAGGCAGCCATGGGTTCAACAAGCTAAAAACAAAGAAGCTAAAGCTTTTCAGCTTTCAAACTCTCAGATTCATTAGTAACAATTTGCGCAGTCATGTGAGTCTGCCCAAATGACTGTGGCGGGGAAGAAATCAGTGTTCAGCATCCCAGAGGGTTGTTAAGCCTTCTCCAGAAAATGGTCAGGAATAGCCACATTTACACACAAAATTAAAACTCTACAGATATTCCTATAGAGCACAAAGAAAGTCTTTCAGGTTGTACAGTCTCTGGATAGTCTTAGCAGATATCTTAAACCTCCAGCTGTAAAGGCTGAAGAGCCTCTTAGGTATTCTAGCTATCAGACACTGAGCAATTAGAAAGGTATCCAATTATCAAGTGAACCTAGGGTTGCACTTATGTTTGCTCTGCTGGTTTACCTACTTTAGTAGTGTGGCTGATATCCTGGCACAGTATCTTGCTCAATAAATACAAATGTGTGTGTTTGTGTGATTGTGAGGGGGGAGTTACTCTAAATATTACCCTTGCCTAGTATTTTGAGTGCAAAGTGCAGTGAGGTGAAACAGGCAAACCCAGGTTATTCCACCTCTGTGGAGGAAGCAAATGCAAATAAAGCTGAATACCTGGAGACTTTAGAAGATTCTGTGTTTACAGAAACATTACAGACATATCACAGCTGGTAGTATTGCTGCCAAGATGCTTAGGGCCAATGTGAGGGCTGGCACACGCAAACATTGGGTGTTAGGGATATTTCCTCTCTGGCGAACATAAGCTGGAGCAACAAGCAGAGGAGTTATTTACTCCTCCTGCTATGAGCAAGTCCAAACAGAACTCCCAATTTGTTGAATAGAGTGCAGAAAGTGAAACCAAAATGTCTCTCTATGCCTCTCCAGTGAAATACTTATTATTTTCACTGTATTTCCTTATACAAACATCACGGCCAGAAATAGAGCCAACATAGAACAGAGCAACATTTGTGTCTTGGCCTCCAGTTCTCTGGCCAAAATAAAGCAGAAAGTTTTGGTAGACTTCCAAAACATAAAACACAGTGCAATGCCCAATGTTATGTGTGCTAACAGGCAAAAACTGAGTAGAAACTCGTATAACCACATGAAGCAATAACAGCTTTCCGGAGCTGTTCACCAAGGGGTGGTGTGCCAGGTGCAAGTACTGAACATGAAAAACTGGGTGCAATGCCTGGTCTTCCTGGGGAGCAGGAGCACACCACATTTGCACTAACCCTAATTAAAAGGCTCTGAATTGCTACATGGCAGTGACAAAGATGGTGTCAAGGTTTTATATAATCAGACCGCGTGCTCTATTTTTGTGCACAATAACCCTCTGTACAGTGGGCCGTGTGGGAAAGGGGCATGGGAAGACACGGTGTTAAAAACAAGGAGGTCCAGTTAAGGGGCACAGGTTTTTTGTCACTTAGCTGTACTTTACATTTCAGCATTAGGCATGGGTGGCTGAGTCACACAAGGAGCTGTCAGAGCAATGCAACAAATCATCAACTCACCTGCAGCAGCAATAGCTGGCAATTTCACACTTGTTTGTGGTCACTGTTAGTGGTGGATAATGAAAAAGGAGCACATTAGGAATCAATGGCAGAAGAAGGTTTTCAGTATACTCGTGTGAAACGGGTGTTAGGAGATTGAGAGAAAAGCAAAAATCCCCACACGTGCATATTGAGACTTTCCATTTTCAGTGGGAATATTGCCCCGCTGCAAACTGCAAGAGCAAGAATCCTTGCCTTATGTATTAGTGTGAAGTTTTCCTTTTTGTGTGTGTGTGTGTGCGTGTGTGTCTGTGTGGGTGTTCGTTTTCCATTTCAGGGTGGAATAAGAGCCTTGAATTACAACATTAAACCTTTTAAATGGCCTTGAAAGCACAGGGATTCAACAGTGCACAGAGGGCAAAATGTGTCTGCAAAAATTTCTATTTTTAACTTTTTAAAGCTATTTTAATACCATTTCACTTGGGAAAGAAAACAGAGTCTCTTTTTGCTCTAATATATTATTCTGCTCTTTTGATCCTTATGTTTTGCTTTCTAATTACATAAATGTCATGCAGGTCTAATAAATTGGATAAAGAGTATTGATCACGCCTCTGGCTTTTGTAGTTAAACCATAAAATCAATTAATCTGCATTGCATATTTAGGAAGATAATCAGTTATTAAAATTGAAAGGAGGCAAGCAAAATTAAACTTAAGAGTATTTCAGCAAACGAGTTCATATCTAGCATACACAAACAAGATTTTCATACGGTTGTGTTTCAACATGGTAAACACTGGAAATCCTTAGAGACCTCAAGGAGATGCTGCCTTGCAGTGCCCAGGAGATCCTAATAGGGTCCCTCCTGCAGGAAGGTGCTGGTGGGATGGGGAGATCTGGGATTCAAACAATTCAGTATGTGGGGCCATGCAGAGGCTTTTCCCTTGGCAGGTGGGCTGGAGCTCCTAGGTCAGGGACAAAGGGAAGAGGAGGTGCTCCTCTAAAGAGTGGAGTGCCCCAACAGAGCTAAGTATGTGAACACTGTGTTAAATGAGGCTAATGCTTTCCTATCACAGGGTGGGGAGTGAAGATAAACATACTAAAGATGTTCACTTGCTGCAGCTGCTGGTGGATATGTAAGCCAACGATGGCTGCATAGATAAAATGCCAACAAAGCCCTTCAGCAATGATTAGTCTATGGCTGCACTAACTGCTGCTTCAGCTGTGATCCTAATCACCTCCCTCTGACCATGTATCACCTCTCCTCTGCTCTTCAGTTGTTTCTCATATTGTGCTTAGTTACTGCTTTAGAAGAGTTTTACAGTGAGCTCCTCAATGTGTTTATACAGCACACACACAATAGGACTCAGTCCCTGACTGAGACCTCCAGGCACTAGAAGAGTACAAATGGCAGCAGTAATTGCATACTTGAGGATTCAAGTCTCTCACTGGAGAAAATGTGAGTGATGTCAGGTGGAGAATGACAAAGAACTGGTCTTGTTTTCTGCCTTTCTTCCTAACTTTTCTTTTTTTTTCTATTTAAAAGAAGCATTTTCTTCTTTTCCAAGGAATATGAACTATTGGTGCATCATTGTATTTTTTGTTTTCTTTTCACTCTCATGTTTTCTGATTCTCTAAAATCATCTGAAGGAATTCAAAACTCTTTAACCTTGAAAAGAAAAAAATGTGGTAATTTCAAGTACATTTAAAAATGTTTATTTTCAGAGGCAAATAGCATTCTTAACTTTCAGTCTGAGACAGCTGGTAGGACGTACAACAAAATATGCGCGTTCCTCTCATCTTTTAATATGTGCGATGGTTCCGAGGGACATCTTCCTTCTGGTCTTAAGGATTTCTAAAATAACATGGGGTATTAGAAAAGGAATTTTTCTCCAGATGAGTTTAAAAACTGTAATATTTTTTCTTCAGTTAAAGGACTATGTCTAGAATCCTTTTAAATATTAGCAAATTCTACATGCTAGAAGGATTGCATTTTCTAATTGAAAGCAAATGATAAAGAGCAGTAAAGGTCATATTTTTTTCTTCAGGTTTGATTGAAGCAAATAGGTAAAAGGGAAAGGTGATTAGGAAACTGAAAAGTTCTGTTTCAAACTTACTTTTCAGTAAGTGGGTTGTTTTTTTTCCTGACTCAAGTAAAAGCACATGGCCAATTCTGCTTCCATTAATATGAAATGCTGTGTAAGGGATTCTACTTTGCTCAGGAGGAACTGAATCCAGATCCAGGGTACACAAAGCAGCGCCAGTTTCACAGAGTAAACCCACTGGACAATGTGTATGGGATGGGACCTTTGGAGGTCCTCTTCTCCCGCCTGGGTAGGACCTGGTTGACCCCAAAGAGGGGTCAACTTTGAAAGTGAGTTAGGCTGCAGCTGAATTGCAAAGGCCTTCAAGGATGGAGACTCCACAGCCTCACTGGGCCCTTAATTCACCCCTGCATCATCCCTCTGGTGCACTCTGTACACTAGACAAAGTAACATAATGATTATTTCATTGAGTGGCATAATTTGCATCAGCTAGCTAGCACATAGGTGTGCAAAATCATTATAATCAATAATTTAAGCAGATAATACAATGTTTGTAGAAAACAGCTACTCTTTTTTGTTGTATCAGTAGTGAGATTGTTATTCTGTAAGATTTTCTTCTACATTTGGTCCATTAAGGGAGGAGAGGAGAGGAAAGGGAAAGGAAAAGGAGAGGAGAAGGAGGGGAGAGGAGAGGAGAGGGAGAAGATAGGAGGTGAAAAAGAAAAGAAAGGAAAAGAGAAAATCCCAGCCACATTCATGAAAGAACCACTCTTTTATCATTTATTTCTGTCATCAATCTTTCTCTAACTTGCCTAAAATAACTTGACTTTAATATGTTGCAGTCACATTTCCATTGTAAATATGAATGGGAGTGCTGAAAGGGCAAGAGTCAGTAAGGCCTGAAGGCTAGTGCCTTGGGCTTAAGCATCAGAATAGCTGTGTCCTATTCCTGCCTTTCCTGCCTACCCTGTGAAGTACACCCAAGCTGTTTCACCTCCTTATGCTTTACACCAGTTGTTTTTTTTTTTTTTTCCCCTAGGCCCTGAGTCTGCAAAAAACATAGAGAGGGCTTGCAAGATCGGTAATTTCATTGAAAATTCTCATAAGGAGGTATTGTCTCTCAGCATGGTTCTCCATAATGCCTCTGTATCATGTCACTGAACTTCTGAAGGTTACCCTAAAACTAATAATTAAAGATAAAATTGAAGGGTCCAAAATTGATACTTCTAGAAATCAGTTTCATTTCCTTACTGCTGCCTGCTCCCCTCCTACTTCAATTAGGATTTTTGTCACATATGTTAAAGTTCATTAATTATCATACTTTGGGATCTTGGCAGGCAGTTTAAACATAATCACAGGGACTTTGGAGCTTTGGTTTCAGAGGATTAGTTCATTATGCTCTTGAGACTGTTGTATAATTATCATGCTTGTGTTGTCTGACAACAACATGAAAAAAAAAGGATCAATGTTTAAACCAGACTTTTTTTCTTCATTCTCTTTGTTTAAGTGCATTTTTATTGTCGCTCTGCTGCGAAGCCAGGCAGTTAGACATAATAACATCGGCAATTGCAAAATCCAGATGTCATGGAAGCTTAACTAGCCATATTAGTTGCTTCATGGCATATACACATACAATTAAAATCAAGATATTGAAAAGTATTTCTCTGTTGTTCACCTAACTGATGTGCTACAGCTATTTAGAAAAAAACCCTGAACAACTCAACAATCCTGCTTCCTACAGATACAAGAGTACTGTAAAAAGTTAGAGGAAAAAAACATAGCAAATACAACATGAGTTTTCCTCTGTTGAGAAAATTCGAGGCTGTTCCTAAAAACACAGCCAACATTCTTGAAGTGGCATTGTGCAGCGGGTTACATCTCCCATTACCAGTGTGGCTGGATTCTGACATTATTGATTTCTATCAATAGAGTGCAGATTATACATTATTAAAAAAAAAATCTAACAAAGGAGCTAATGATAGTTAAGGCTATAAAGAGAAGGATATAAAGAGAAGGAGGAAAGTATAGGTAAAGGTAGTGAGTGGAAGCAAAACTGAGCTGCAAAACTGCATTTTTTCTTGTTGTTTCATTTTGGGGTTTTTTGCTTGGTTGTTTTGGGGCTTTTTGTTTAAAAATAGAATACAGACATTTTGCCCAAATTCAGTACACAGAGATCCCCATGAGAACAGCTGCTGTTCTTCTGCCAGAATATCAGATACCTCTGTGCAGCTCTTCTTTCTCCTCCCCGTCAGCCCCTGTGATTTATGATTCATCCTCCAGTGGAGAAACAGTGGAAAGGGTACAGCAAGGCTTTGTAACTAGTATGGACCACACCAGAAAAGAGATGTGATGGTCCCAATATACCCATTAAAAAAGACCCTTAGCTAACTCATATAACTCTACGGGAAGTGTATTGCCAGAAGGTGGGAAGCAGGGCCTCTGCCTTCCAGCAGGTCTTCGGGATGTCCAGCATGCAGAGAAGGCCACCCTGGCTTTCCAGAGCTAGGCACACAGCTCTGGCCTTCGCCTCTCTGCAAGGATCTAAAGGAATCTCTAAGAATTTTCCTTCCCATGTTTTTTATCAAAAAAAAAAAAAAAAAAACAACACAATCTGGCCATTAAATCAAAATTTAAATCACACATTTCTTCCCATCAGGACTTCTAAGCCTCCTTTATTCCTTTATGACCAAACAACAGTGTGATGAATGGAGATATTGTGGCATGGGAATAGAAGTTGGTATCTGTCTGATATTAGGCAGATAGGAGAATCCAGTGTTGTTTTGGAAGTACCACCCTGGTTTATCTCACAGCATTAACAGCCATCTGTGGGAGAAAGGGCTGCCTCATTTAGTTCAGTGAGGCTTTGGAATGCAAAACTTCACAAATAAAAAATTCTGTAAACCAGGATGAATTAAATTATTATAAACTTACAAACACACAATTTTTAAGATCATGTCATAGGATGTCACAGGAACATATTTAACTCTCCAAATCCTCATCTGGAACAGATCTCAAGTCAATAGAAGTATGGTGAGTGTCTGGCTCATGGTATCACATCATATTACATTTTTCATTCCAAAGAATTACAAATTTCTTTACAAATTATACATACAGCCTGCCTAACCACTTAAAAGCAATTGCTGATAGGGACAAGCTTTACCAATGTCAGGAGCTAGCAGAGGAAATGTAGCTGATGGAAAACTGAGGCTATGTCTTAAGTAACAAAGGATGAGTTCGCAACCCTATGCAGTGACAGATTGCCACTTAAAAACTGGTTATCACTACATGGTGTGATCCAATATACAATGTAAAGGTGATCAGAGAAAATGATTATTGTATTTTTTAAAGTTCTTTTTGTATGTAGCTAAAAAGGATAAATGTTTCCCAAAAATTGCCACAAGGTAAATCACTTAGTTTTCAAGATCTCATGTGAAAAGAAAAACTACGAAGTAAATTATACGAAGCCCACTATCTGTACTCAAAATAGCAAATGGCTCAGTGGATCTTGCAAGACTGAAAGTGTCTGGGTATTTTAAGCATGATGCTTAGACAACTGAACTATCCCCTCTGGGAACTCTCAGTTAATGTTTCAATTCCAATTCAGTTAAAAAATGTATTACTGGCATGACAAGCTAAAGGAGTGTGCCAGAGCTTAAGAAAGGTATTCCAAGTGTTCATCAGGGGTGGATAATGCACTGCACTGCTGGTATTTAATGTTTCAACATCACAAGGAGGCACTCTCTTCCAAACCTACTCCTACAGCCACTGGAGACCATAGAAACTGTACCCCAGCGCTGGGTATGTGACCAGGATGGCTGCTCTAAGATGGCTGTGAGGCGACTCTACAGGGAGATACAGGACCCCTGAAGGTGGGAAAACTGGAAAATAAACCAGAGGAGTTCAGTAAGCAGGATAGATTCTAAAGCTGTAAAAGAGTGTGAATGAGAAACTGCCTTGGGTAAAATCAGCTACTAGCTTTCAAAAGGGGAGGAAACAATTGAGGCACTGAAATATTGTCGTAGTGGTGGAGACTCCTTTCAAATTCATCTGTTGTCGCTTAGGGGAAAAATCAGAATGCTGCTCTCTCTGAGAGAAAATCAAGTTGTTTTCTGAGAGAAGGAGAAAAAGGGGGGTTGTGTTTTAAAAGATTTTTCCAGCTGAACAAAATGTGCTATGGCTCCTGCATCTTGCCTACTCCTACTGGCAAAGGGACTTGTTCCTCCAGATGACCAGTGCAGAAATGAAACCTGTTTTTTGCTCTGGCAAAGCCTGCAGTCACTGCCACATTTTCTGAAAATACCACTTGCAACCCCCTAGTTAGAATTAGAGATATGCTAATTCGTCCTTTAAAAATTAGCAGCTTCATGCAAATTAAAACCAGGCATCTGTGTCTTCAGTCAATGCCAGTTAGTTTATGCACTTATTCTTCATACAGCCTGTTTAACCATCTCCCCACAGCCACAACCTCCTAAAACACAGCTCCACCACTGATCACAGGGCATGCAGCACAGCTTCCCTCATCACATTGATCACAGGGCATGCAGCACAGCTTCCCTCTTCCCTACTGCCTTATACATACCTTTTCTGTTTCAGGGAGCTCTGTTGCTCAGCAGTAAGCATTTCTGTCACTTTATTATTGTCTTCTTTAGTGGGATGCCAACCTCTGATGATTTGAAAATCTAGGCCTGCAGCCAATCCTCTAGGCTTTTCCTATTTGCTTGTTGCCGGTTTATACTTCAGGCCATTATTGGGGATAGGTGACAAATTCTCCCTAGTTAAGGTGGTAACCAGCTCTCAATGTATGTGTTGTTTGTACGGTGTATGCATGTAAATCAAATGGCTAGCATTGAAGATAAACACTGACACTGCTTGAAAATGTTTGATGGTGTGGGGTCAATGACACAGGCAGAACAAACCTTTCCTGGGTTGCTTTATCACTGAAAATCCACAACCTATGCATTTTTGTTTTAATCCTTTTTTTAAAGTGCTACACTGGTTTTAAGTAACAAATTTTAAGTGCCTTTACAATAATCTTGCTTAACGGTATCTGCAGTGCTGCTTCATTATCATCCACAATACTCCAGGGAATCACAGTACCTGCAGAAAAATGACAACAATTCTGCCTTCATAGATTATCTACTGCAGGGGGGAAATAAGCTTACTGGAAATATAAATACTAGATTCTAATAGTCACAGCTGTTCATAAATAAGAAGATACATACAGACCAATATGGTCTAGTGAAAGAGGCACATTTCTCTCTTGTGAGAGATTGACTTGCTGGATCATTTTGAAGGAATCACTTTGTCACTTTTTGGCTAAGTTTCCAAATATGAAATATAAACTCATATGTTTCTCACCATTCAATGTAAATAAAATGCTTCAAGAATAGTTATACAAATCAGTGTAGAAATGCTAATATATTATTTTCTAGCTACAGCCACATTCTGCACATGTAACCAGAGAGTGAAGCTAGATTTTTGCTTTCGTGCACATCTGTGCCACTAGTGGAAGTTTTGCAAGCCAGATTAGGTCCTTGGGGACATAAGTGCATTCCTACTGCTCAAAAAGTGTTTGTACAGTTGCAAAGTGGCTTAAACTACTAAGCAATTTGACTCATGGGTGTACAAAACACAACAGCCATCATCTTATCCTGTTAGCTGCACTGGTTCTTCAGTGCTAAACAAAAGAAAAATTGCATCCACAGTATAAGAAATTGGGAGATACACGATTCACAAAACACAGAAGACGTTTACAGCCTTATCAGGACAGGAAGAGACCAGCCCTGCCTGAAGAAGCTATTGGCTTCTACCAGCAGAATATCTCAGCTAATTCTGCTTGTTAAGAAACTGTTCTCAAAATAGCGAAGGCTTCACTTAATTAAATGTTGGCTGGTTCCTGCATAATTTATATTTCATTTTTGGTCAAAAGTCAGCTGAGAACCCCAAAATACTGTGGCAGAGCTACGTGCTAAATTCTTTCTTCATTTATATGGCTGCAATTCCACTGAAGTCTACAGAATCCTGTGTGATGATTAGGTCTTGTTAAATTCATTTTACATAGAAGACGCAATATTGGAAAGCTGAATAACTTGCCCAAGGTCAGTGACACAACGGGGATCTGAATTACCAGGAAAAGATGAGTGCTGTTTGCTTGCTGAATTCACTAGGGTCATTGAAAAATTAATTTCTGCTCTGCTGACTCATATGTAGCCACATAGGTGTGGCTTCAGTATAGGTCATGAAAGTCCTTCTAGGGACACTGCTGAATCACATCTTGTTTGGGCCCGTTCTGCATTTGAATGTGTGTACATTCAAAAAGGGTTGCCAGGTCTGGTCATCGCACTAGCAGCTGTTCAAACTGAAATATGATTCCGTCCCTGATGCCATCAAGCACTACAGTTTTTTATTACTTAATAAACAGATATTCTCCCTTAAGGTTAACCACAAAAATGTCTTTAACTTAAGGAACAATGCTTTTCAATGAAGATAGAAAAACAAAGTTAGGGTTGTATATTTACACATACCCTATTAAATAATGTGAAGGTTTTAATGCAGTCTTTCATTTTGAAGTGTACAGCTTTTAAAATATTTTTAGAGTCTGTATGACTCAGGAAAATAGGAACAGTGTCTATATACTTTTTTTTTTCCTTGTATTCCAATCCAGCCTGGGGTCATTCTGCTGCCAAGAGTTAGACAGCAAAGGACTTGGCATCAGCTCTCACTAAGACTTTCTACACATGCTTATGCCCAATGACTAGTCCTATCAAAGTCAACAGAAACACGTTGTGAAAACTTCAGCATATGTTAAATCTCTAACAGACCAGGAACTACATCAGCACTGGTTACTGCTGAATAAATACAGGAAAACATAATAAGTATTAGAAGTAATCTGACAATTTAAAAATAAAATCAGACTATATTCTTGTAGTGTTGTATCCCCTTGTAAATAATACATATAAATAAGTGAAATATACTGGTCCATATACATCTATTTATATAAATGAGTGAAGTACATTACTATTACAAATAACCTAGTCACAACCATGCTAATAAGAGATGCATAACTAACTACATGGTTTTCTATGTACACATAAATAATTCTCTAGTTTTTTTATAATGGCACTGAAATTAAATGTTTGAATTAGGAAGAACAGCTTTAAGATTTTATCTTTTTTTATTAAAGAGAACAAAATTACTTTCATCTGTGAAATCAAGCTTCCACCTGCAAACCAAATGACAGCTAAATATCCTAAAGGGGATCCTGTTGCTTACTCCTTAGGACAGAAATTATCCACTTTACAATATTTCACTCTTTTAGGTGTTCTCTGAGCATGGTTGCCACTCTCTTCCCCACATCCACTCTTGGGGTGCAGATGCTGAGAACCAGCCAGGTTCTTTCCACCCATACTTTCTATACCCACGTTCTTTTCATCATACTTTTCAGGAAAGAAGCACATAACCAAAGGCTGTGCCATCAGGTTAAAAGAAGTTGCTGGTGAAAGCCTCTGTATATCTCTCAAGAAGCTATGCATGTATCTTGAAAGAAAATCCCCACAGAGAATGTCTTGAGAAATAGAAGTGGCTTTAAATGATCTTTCTTCATCTGTACTTGGTTTGGGCAAGTCTGTGGTGTAGCTCAGGAGAGAACCAAGGGGGAGGGCATCGGCTTCAATGTAGCCCCTGCACAGACAGGGGAATGCCGCAGCCAGGTTTCTTAGAGCTCTTGTCCACCCAGCTCTTTGCCCAGCAGTCTCACCCACAATCACCATTGCACCGTACCAGCACTGGCTTTCATACGGTGGGCAGCCAAAGCCCTCAATGCAAGCAGAATAGGTGATGGAGCCTTTGCACAACACACAGAGACTTGCTGCCAACATGTTAGAAGGCTTATGGCAATTTACTCTTTGAAGTTCCTATTCAATATGACCAGCATTTTAGATAAAGATTTTCTTCAAAAGGTTTAGAATATGATGTAGCCAATGGCTTGATGAGATTGTACCCCCTTTTTGTTACAGGATAGTTTTGAAGATGTTAGGATGAATCTGTGCCCTCTGGGGAGCTTCAGTAATTTTTACTTTTGGATTTATACTTTGGAGGTATAAGTGCAGATAAACTGATTAAAGTCTAATAGGAGATTAAGTATAAAATGATGAGGGCAATATTGCAACCTATATAAGTACACTAGAGCATTTTGTTTGATAACACAACTCTAGTGTGCAATATGTCCTTGTGAAAAGGACTTCCTGGTATCCTGACAATAGCCTTGAGTAAGAGTGGGTAGCTGCACTTTTTTCTAGGTAGGCCTGCAGAAAGTATCTGCTTATCCTGTGTAGAAAGAAGTGTGCAACTGCTTTTAGGACTGTAGAGCAGCAGTCTTTCCCACATGAATCTCTTGAGAGCAAAATGGCATTTTCTACAAACCTGAAAATAGTGTTGTTAAAGGTCACTCTTTGCAGAACTATGTTGTTTGTAAAGATGACCTATGCATGAAAAAACCCCACACAGTTAATGAAATGGTGAGCATCGCAGCAAAGCCAAAATCTGAACACATACTTAAACACAGGGTTGGCAGTTGTAATTATTTTAACTTCTGTGGTTACTTAGCATTTTGGAGAAAATGCTGTCATGAGAATAGAGCACCCCTTCACAAGTGTCACAGTAAACACTCTTGTAACTCCCAAAGAAAAATCCTCATACTGCTAATATGCTTTCAACATTCAACACTACCAGAAAAAAATTCTGTAAGAACTTTCTATTTTTATATTTCATGAATCATAAAGGTCACGAGCCCAATTTAAAAAAACATGCCTTACAGGCATGAAGAGTAGAAAGCTGAACATGAGATATTTACTAGAAAAACTACTACATGAGTAGTTTATTACAAAATATTGCACATCACTTGTAACAAGGATGTATTTGTAACATAATAAAGCAAATGCAGGGAAGATTTGCCACCTGATTTTACCCTCTTTTACTTGACCATTAGATGCTCATTCTTCCATACTGGACAATATTAAAAGCATCTCCTTGTCACTGCCATGCTATTCTCCTGACCTTCCATGCTGAGCAGATCCATTTACTAAACTTGAAGAAGCAGAACTGCCTCCTCTAAGTTACTGAGTACATGTACCAGCACCAGCAGGAGACAGGCAGAGAACAGTAGGATTTTAAAAAGAGGAGGAGAGAGGCTTGAGGGTAGTAAAGGACAGAAAGCAGAAATTTTTACAAGCTTTTGACATCTAGTAAATTTAAGAGAAATTTAATAAATAAAGAGCAATAAGGGAAAAAAGCCATCTGTGGATAGTGACGGTCTCTGGGCAGACATTAAGATTTGAACATGTTGGGTCCAAGTAGAAAAGAGAATTGGAGACAAGAGGCATGAGTGGAGATCTGAGGAAAAGTACAGAGTGAAGTTGAAGTATTAACAGCTGTGCATTAAAGGTCAGATCATACAGAGTGCATTTATAGTTTGGTCCTTCTTTCATTTATAATTGCTGAACATTGATGTAACTCTACCGACTTAACTATAGCAACCTTAATCATCTGACCTTGAGTTCGTTTTTAACAGAGCCAGTGATTCCTATTTCAAAACATCAGTTGTACTGATATTCATTTTAGCCATAAGCAGGAAGTCAGGAAGAGCAAAAGAGCATTTCTTTTCGCAAAAATTAAAAAAAAAAAAAAAAGAAAAAGGAACTTAGGACAAAAGATACTGAACATCTGTTAATCTTGATTGCTCTGATGAGAGACACAGAGAGAAGGCTGAATCCTTTCATATATTCTTATTCAGTTAGTTTCATACTGTTTTCTCCACAGTAGTTTGACAGGGATAGCTCGGCATAACTATTCTTATTCATATGTGAACAGAGTTTGTAAAAAGCAATTCCTCCTTACAGCTATCGACTAAACAACACTTTCAGTGAAACTGGAGTAAAATTTCAGTAGTTCTACTGGATCAAGGAGGTGATCTGATTCTAGTTGTTATGAAGGCAGCAGATTGTAGCCTATCAGATATAAAAAAAGTAGAAAATAAGCAGCCTAATAAGTAACCAAGCAACAGAAGCAAGATATTATTGCTATGAAAACCTTAGGTTTAATATTCATTTATTTTTACCCTAAGTTTACAGAGCTAAGAGGACATTATCCTAGGCTTTTGACAGAAAAGGTCCTGTATCAGTATTGCCTTTTGTGATTTTCACACCAATCAGCAGCTTTCTCACCAGGACTCCACCTGAGCTCCTTAGTCTTTCCTTGCTTAGCTGCCTAACAGAACTGAGCTCATTTAACATCTGTCATGGATACCATGCTTACACTCCTTAATGCAGCATAAAGATACTCAAGTTAGTTTCTTTACAGAGTAAATTACTCTGTGCAGACCACACCAGCAGATGCTGCTTCCAGCACCCTACCTAATTTGTTGGAAGTACCTTGAGCGTCCCAGCTTGGTACTGCACTGTGTGGTGGAGACATATTATCACTTATTTAACAACTTATGCAAATGCCTTGGTTTCTACTTCAAGTATCTTACAATGGGGTTAGTCTGCTTCCTTACAGGAGCGCTATAAAGTCATGCATACTACCGAAGTACACAGCATGGTAAAAGAAGCCATGCAAAACTCTACTGGTGTCCTTGTGTGGGCAGTGCAAGCTGAGCTGAACCCTCCTCAGAGGAATACATGCCCTGAGGAATCTGGCCTCCTGATGCCCTGCCTGACTTTCTCCTTTCCTTCCAAGCACAAGTCAAGCGGTGGATCAGACATGGAGAAAGAAGAGAAGGAGGGATTTGCCCTATCCACAGTCAGATTAGTGGCCATTGAAGCATATAGTTTTAGAGGAATATGTAAAGTAAGAAAAGAGAAATTACTGGGTTGTGAGAGGGCAAGGATGGAGAGCAGCTTAATTAAATTAACTGAGGGAATATTTACACTTCCCGTTTCTGAGATTTACAATTCTGTGGAGCAATCTCCCAGAGGAAGTCATGAGAACCTCATCACTGAGCCATTTTAAATGAGTTGGAATAGCTCTACAGCGAGCAACAGCGTGGGGGCTGTGGACTGGCTTATGGTTCCCCTCTTTTTCTTCCTAAGCAAGCATGCTCCCCTTATATTTCCATGGCATGAACTGTGGGATAATCCATATCAACAGATTAATGTATTTGACTTTTAAAACCTGTGTAAATACTTATCCCAGATAAATTAATAAGATTACCAACAGGATAAATGTACTGGTTTTTGTCATCCTTCTGTTTCCTCTGATCATACATGTTAATTTAAAACTTTTAGCTCACTCTTGAAAGAATTTCATGACTTGGATTCCACATGCACACACATATCTGTTGAAAGCTTTCCTCGTAACTGTGTGCAGTACTAAATATTTCTTCTCCTGCCTTATCTTAGGAAATATAAGGTTAAACAATACCTTTATGGGTCATGATTCTTTCTATTTTCTTATTGTGCATCTTAGCATAGATGTTTCTAAGTTAAAACCTGAATATTTCAGAGGATTTGAGTTGTCATTCCACAGCCCTAGGAGCAGAGCCCATCGTGGGTATACCCCAAAGGGATCCTCTGCAGAAATGATGAGAATAGCTGCATCAGAGGTCACAATTTCCAGTGTTTCATCTTTCATTTCTGTGTCTTTAACAAAAGTAGAGTCTTATATTTGCTAATTAGCCAAACTGAGCATTGGCTTTGCCTCTAATACCTGATGCTGCAGTTGTGTAGTAGCCTTTTTAAGTGTTTGTATAAACACTTAAAAGGTATAAATGCGTAGGCTTTGCATAGTACACAAGCTTACTCACCTCAGACCAACTAATTGTGTTGCTACTCTGCAGAATTAATTCCACTTTAGCTTACTATGATAGTTTATTTTATTCATAAATATCTTAATTCTTTAACAGAAAAATTACTTAAAATTGAAAAGAGAAAAAAGGCTGCAAATTATATTACTAGAAGGAAGACAGTAGTTACTGGACCCACTGAAATTTTTCCTACTGTTTCAATTAGAGACAATATTATGCTTCAGTTTCTATTGGAAAATTATGCATAAAGTTTCCATGAAAAACATCTGGTGTATTCCACCCAGCACTGGCAGTCATTCAGCGATAGATTATATCACTCATTCCATATATGCTAGTAAATTTAGTCTCCCTTCTGCTAAAGTTGTTATTCACCATGGCTTATTGAAGGACTCATTTTGTAAAAGTCTATTTCCAACTTTCTCCAATTTCACTACTCTTTACAAATAAATACCTTATTTATATCTTTCTCTGTCATTTGCACCTTGAATGTAAAGGTTGCTTCCAGACACCGTGCTTTAGACAATTAGGCCATCAGACTTCCCCAAACATAATAGAACATCTATTTCAATCTTGGCTTTTGATGATAATGCAGATGCTGTTGTTTAGAACTTTCTGTTTTATCACGAAGGTCTTATTATAACATGGGCAAAGCTAATCAGGATCTCAGCTGATTACTTTTTACATTTTCTGTCTTGAACTATAAGAATAGCTCATTAGATCAGTCTTGCAATGCAACAAGCATCAGCCATTCCCTGAGCCATGGGGCACATCTGTGCAGCTCACACAGCAGCAGTGTTTTACACATTTGAATATTTTGGATAAACAGTGATTTAGTCATCTTAAAATTAAATATTAATTTTGTAAATGGGCTTGATTATTGCCTTTTTGCAATAAGATAAACTGAGTTTTATATATCCCTAGCAAAGACAACATAGCTAAATGCCACAAAACAGCAAAATGAAACTGTGAGATCTGTGGTTTCCTTATTCTAGCCACCCGCTAAAGAATTTCCAGGGGAATCAGAGAAGTTAAGCACCTATGTCTTAATGACATTGTCTAGACCATGGTGTAGTTATGCCTCATGGCATGTTTTACACTCCTGATCTGACCAGTTACCTTGAAATTTCCAGACCATTACAGCTGTCTCCTAACCCATCCATCCAGGTCTCATCCTGAAGAGGAATTTGGACATGACTGGATATGCACATGGACCTGAGGTCTGGGGAATATCCATGAAGCCACAGAACTGACATAGACTGTTTAAGCAAATAGAGTTAAGGGAGTGCCTTAAATGTTGGGTTTTGAGATTTTTGAATTCTCCTTTCATATTTCTGTATTCTAAATTATGGCTCGGCCAGAGTCAGAAAGAGTTGCTAAAATATTAACAAAATGGCTTTAAGCTGAAAGAAAAGGCTTTAAGTTGAAAGAGGCGAGATTTAGATTAGATACTAAGAAGAAATTCTTTACTATGAGGGTGGTGAGGCACTGGCACAGGTTGCCCAGAGAAGCTGTGCCTGCCACATCCCTGGCAGTGCTCAAGGCCAGGTTGGATGGGGCTTGGAGCAACCTGGTCTAGTGGAAGGTGTCCCTGCCTGTGGCAGGGGGTTGGAACTAGATGATCTGTAAGATCCCTTCCAACCCAAACCATTCTATCATTCTAAGAAAATTTTTGATGTTTTTCTTGTATTCACCTCAATATTAAATTAGTCCCAGTAGAGTCCAATATTTAAAACCACATTAATTTCTTAAATCAAAAATGAATTTATCCTATTTTGTGTTTGACTGGATAAAATTCTGAATTTGCTACAGTGTTGATTTTCATTCCAATGCATTTTGAATTTCAAAGACATACAGAAGTGTTTGAAAATGTTTACATGCATCCTTGAGCCTTGTACAATAACTACTATTATTGCACAAAGACCTCTCTTCACCTCAGTGCACAAAGAATCAGTTGCAGAACACTACATGGATCATATCTGGTAAATTATTAGTATCTCTAGGCAAATTTTGTATATGCCAATTTTTACACTGCAGGAATTGCCCCTTATATGTAGTTTACAGTCCTCCTACTGGTACTTAAAGATTATCATGTTTGAGAAACTGAATGATTATTTCTTTCTTATGATAATTCATGTAGTTTCAGAGATTTTTTTACAGAATATATATATTAATATGTAGGGTTGTAATTCTTCTCTTGTATCCAGTGCCAGCAGAGCACTGTGAAATAAAATGTCTATTTACAACTTTTATTACAGTAAAACCTTGTCTAAACATTAAGAAATAGAGTGTTTATACCTATCATGATAAAAAAACAGACTATGAGTGGGGCCAGACAGTATCTTTCTAAAATCAATCAGAAACTTCATAAAAGTCATCAACAAATGTCTCTTATGAATGATGTCATGTTTGAAGAAGAAGTAATGAGTCTTAGATATGCTATGTGTATAAAAGGAACCTGACTGGAAAGTACATTCCTTATGTCTTTCTTTTGCTTCTAATGCAAACAGTAGCTGAGTAAAGTTAAAAGAAAAAAAAATGATTAGAATGAAAACTGCAGCACGCAGACTGAGGCTTTCAGTCACCAAAAGTAATGAAAATCGGGATGTGAACACTCACGGTGTCAGGCTTTGGGGAAATAATAGCTGTCTTTCAAATTAGAAGGCTCTGTAAAACCTGTTAGAGAGTGCATGGCAGCAACCCACATAACACTGCCCTCATGTTAGAGAATCCTGAAGCACAATTCCACCAGCAGTGCTGCATGCAGGCTTCACAAATATTTGATTATATCTTCTCTAAGCGCCTAACAAAATCTAAATGAATATTTGTGAAGATGACTAATAGCTTAGCATGAATATTCCAAACCAGCCATCCTAGGTATTTGTATAAAGTCACTCAAATTAACCTGCTCTTTTGTGTGTGTCTGTACATCTAGATCAATGCATTTTCATTTCTTTTGTTGCATAACATGCATATAGACCTATGTGCCAGACAAACATGAATTAAGAAAAATTGCTTGCTACATAAAAATAAGCAATGAATTTACAGCATGTAGCATTAATAACCAGTAAAACATTATACTTTCAAAGAAATTTGTCCACCTTCAGGGTTATTTTAATTAGCTGCTCCCTTTATCAAGCTTAACCCATCCCCCAGGTTACTCTACAACTTACTTAACTTTATTAAACTCACATTTCCACCCTAGGGGGAACAGGCAGCCCATATGTTGACCTGACCAGACTCATAGGGAAGTCTGCTGACTCCCTGGGGCCAGGGTAAGGGTCTTCACCAAAGAAGTCTCTTGTCTGGTATGGGCTACTGATAACTATCCTTTACTGGTCTTCCAGGTGTGCAGTGATGATATCTCTTCAACAAGAAGCCTAAAGGGACTGAAGAAGGTCTTTAGAGCCTTGGGGCTGCTGGCTCAGGGTTCAGGAGCCCGAGTAGTATTCTCGTCCCTCCTGCCAGTTGCAATCAATGACAATGGTTGCATCAGAAAAATCTCAGTAATTCATTCCTGGTGTCACAATCAGGATTTTAGGGATTTTGACCATGGATTGGCCTGTGCAGCAAAAGGCCTGCTGGTGGCAGACGGGGTATGCAGTACCAAAGGGGGAGAAGGATTCTAGCTCAGGAGTTAGCAGGGATCATAGGGCTTTAAGCTAGGTTTGAAGGGGAAGGGGATAACACCTGGCTCACTATAAATGAGCCATGGGGTAGAGTGCCACTGCTGGAATCCAGATCCACAAGGCAAATTAAATGCATTTATGCCAATGCCCGCAGCATGGGCAGCAAACAGAAGGAGCTGGAAGCTACTGTGCAGCAGGGAAATCGTGACATAATTGCCATCACAGAAACATGGTGGAATGATTCACATGATTGGAGTGCTGCAGTGGAGAGCTACAGGCTCTTCAGGATGGACAGGCAAGGAAAAAGATGTGGTGGGCTTGCGTTGTACGTCAGGGAGTGCATCAACTGCCTTGAACTCAGTGTTGTGAATGAGAAGTTTGAATGTTTGTGGGTGAAGATCAGGGGGAAAGCCAACCAAGCAGATATACTGGTATGAGTCTGTTGTAGACCCCCCAGTGAGGATGAAGCTACAGATAAAGTTTTTTTCAAACTGGGAGAATTTTCACAATTGCTTGCCCTTGCTCTCATGGGGGACTTCAATCAACCAGATGTCTACTGGAAGCACAGCACAGCAGAGAAGAAACACTCCAGGAGGTTCTTGGAGGGTGTGGAAGATAACTTCCTAATCCAGCTGGTGAGTGAGCCAGGTAGGGGAGATGCCTGGCTAGATTTGCTGTTCACAAACAGAGAAGGACTGGTGGGTGATGTGATGGTTGGAGACTGTGTTGGGCAAAGTGATCACAAAAAGATTGAATTTTCAATCCTTGGAGAAGTCAGGAAGAAGTACAGCAAAACCTCAACCTTTGGCCTGTTTAGGATGCCGGCTGGCAGAATTGCTTGGGAAACATTACTGAAGGACAAAGGGGGCCAAGAAGGCTTGGCGTTTTTCAAGAATGAAATCCTTAAGGTACAGGCAGTCCCTACATGCCTAAAATTAAACCTGTGAGGAAGAGACCAGCCTGGCTGAACAGGGAGAAAGTACTGGAACTCAGGAAAAAGAGATCATTTATCACCTGTGGAAGAAGGGACAGTTACCCCACGAAAAGTACAAGGATGTTTTCAGGTTATGTAGATAAAAAGTTAGAAAGGTGAAGGCACAGATGGAACTAAATCTGGCCACTGCCATGAAAGATAATTAAAAGTACTTTTACAAATATATTAGCAATAAAAGGAGGCTCAAGAACTTCCATACTCTACTGGATACTAGGGGAAACTTAGTGACTGAGGATGAGAAAAAGGCTGAAGTACTTAATGTGCCTTTGCCTCAGTCTTTAATAGTCACCCCAGCAGTCCTCAGGGTACTCAGTTCCCTGAGTTGAATGGCAGAGATGGGGACCTGATTAAAGTCCCCATAATTCAGGAGGTTGGTGATTTCCTGCTCCACTTACACGTACACAAGTCAATGGATCCAGATGGGCTGCACCCAGGAGTGCTGAAGGAGCTGGCAGAGGAGTTTGCTAAGCCACTTTTCATCATCTATCAGCAGTCCTGGTCTAGTAGGCATGTCCCTGAGGCTTGGAGGATGGCCAGTGTGACACTTCTCTACAAAAAGGGCAGGAAGAAAGACTCTGGAAACTGCAGGCCTGTCAGCCTGACCTCAGTGGCGGGGGAGATCATGGAGTAGATGATCCTATATGAGATCAGAAAGCATGTGCAGGATGGGAGGATCAGGCCCAGTCAGCACAGGTTCATGAAGGGCAGGTCCCGCTTGACCAACCTGGTCTCCTAAAATAAGGTGACCTGCCTCGTTGATGAAGGAAAGGCTGTGGACACTGGCTATTTGGACTTAAAGCATTTGACACAGTTTCCCACAGTGTCCTGCTGGACAAATTGGCTGCTCATAGCCTGGATAGGCGTATGCTTCACTAGGCTGGAAATTGGCTGGATAGCAAAGCCCAGAGACTGGTGGTAAATAGCGTTGCATCTGGTTGGTCACTAGGGGTATCCCTCATGGCTTGGTATTAGGGCCAGTGTTGTTTAACATCTTCATTGATGATCTGGATGAGGGGATTGAGTGCATCCTCAGTAAATCTGTGGACAACACCAACGCAGCTGGAGTGCTGATCTGCTGGAGGATAGGGAGGCTCTGCAGAGGGATTTGGACCTGTAGCAGCAATAGCGTAGCCAGCAGCACCAGGGCAGTGGTAATCCCCCTGTACTGGGCACTGGTGAGGCCGCACCTCGAATCCTGTGTTCAGTTCTGGGCCCTTACTTAAAAAAGACATTGAGGTGCTGGAGCGGGGTCAGAGAAGGGCAGTGGAGCTGTTGAAGGATCTGGAGCACAAGTGTGATGAGGAACAGCTGAGGGAGCTGGGGGTGTTTAGCCTGGAGCAGAGAAGGCTCAGGGGGACCTCATTGCTCTCTACAACTACCTGAAAGGAGTGAGGTGGGGGTCGGTCTCTTCTCCCAAGTAACAAGCTATAGGACAAGAGGTAATGGCCTCAAAGTGCTCCAGGGGAGGCTTAGCTTGGATATTAGGAACAATTTCTTCACAGACAGGATAATCAGGTATTGGAACAGGCTGCCGAGGGCAGTGATGGAGTCACCGTCCCTGGAGGTGTTCAAAAACTGTGTAGTTGAGGCCCTCAGCCACATGGTTGAGTGGTGAACTTGGCAGTCCTGGGGTAAGAGTTGGACCTATGGATCTTAAAGGTTTTTTCCAACCTAGTTGATTCTATGATTCCATGAATCTATGTTTCTTGTTCAGCATATGGTAGACAGTTTGAGAACTTAGAACATGATAGCCTAGGATGTTTCTTTCTCTTCACCCTGTGAGAGCAGAGATAGCTAAAAGATCACAAAACCAGCTCCAGTGGAAAAAGCTATTAAATTTTATCAACCAGGGCCCTGAACCAGGAATTATTACTGTAATAATGCAGAGTGGAGGTAAAATATCACCTCATCAGTGTGATAGTATTTTACAACCATTTTACACTTATGCAAATGATTGCATATGTGGAAAGCAATAATGAATTAATGGACCAACCACATAGTAGCATCAAGGGTAAAAATACAAATTTACTTAGGATTCACTAGAGTGATAGAGTGAAATTTTAAACTAGAGAGAGAAGCTTTTTCCCAGAAAAGTTGTTCCTCACATTCACATCACACTTATGGCTATCATAAAATTCTAATATGCCATCTGATGGATGTGAAAAATGTTATAATACACAAAATTTGTAATTGTTACAGGATGTGTTAGTTGCTGGTGGGATAGGAAGGCGAGATTTTAATAAGCTGACAATCCTTTGAATGAAAGGTTAAATTTCCACTCATTAGACTGTAGGAAAGGTAGGGTTTTGATGATAATCTTTACTGGATGACTGCTAATCTTTTTGTTCCACAGATACACTGTTGCCTATTGTCATGGTAACAGGCAGCTCTACACCATTCTGCTTCTGCCTTTTCTTACGCTACTGACACCCATGCACTTCTCCTCATGCATAATTCTGTCATTCTTCCAGTCTTATCCTGAAGTTTTTGCATTGGCTTTTACCCTTCACACTTGAAAATCCACCCCTTCCCAGCAAGGGACATTTCTTTGTTCTCAGGGGCAGGACACGGTGTTGCAAGTTACTTTTTATTGTCCTGCCATGCCACCAGCATGTTCGTGTTCTACCTCACTGTCTGTACAAGTGCAATTGGATCACACTGCTTGGCTCCCAGAACTCAAGCCAACATTGGAGCATGCATAATCATAGAACTGTAGAATGGTTTGGATTGGAAACCTTAGAGATCATACAGTTCCAACCCCCCTGCCATGGTAGAGACACCTTCACTAGACCAGGTTGCTCCAAGCTCTGTCCAGCCTGGTCTTGAACACTGCCAGGGATGGGGTAGCCACAGCTTCTCTTGGCAACCTGTGCCAGTGTCTCACCACCCTCACAGGGAAGAATTTCTTTCTAACATCTAATCTAAATCTCCCCTCTTTCAGCTTAAAGCCATTCCCCCTTGTCCTATCCCTACATGCCCCTGTAAAAAGTCCCTCTCCAGATTTCTTGTAGGGCCCCTTTAGGTACTGGAAGGCTGCCCTAAGGTCTCACCTGAGCCTGCTCTCCCCCAGGCTGAACAAGCTCAGCTCTCCCAGCCTGTCTTCATAGGAGAGGTGACCCACCCCTCTAAGAATTTTTATGGACTCCTCTGAACTCACTTCAACAAGTTCACATCCTTCTTATGTTGGGGTCCCCAGAGCTGGATGCAGTACTTCAGACGGAGTCTCACAAAGGCTGCTGTGACATAGCGTATAATGTGACAAAGCATACATGTTCTGACCAACATATTATTGTAATGAATTATTTTTGTTTAGTAACTGGAATAATGCACTAGAGAAAGAAAGTATTACCAGCCACATTTCAAGCCTATTTAAGCTCATCCAGTCGTTCACTTGCCTGCAATATCTGCCCACCCAGCTTTCTGAACAAAGTGCAGGGACAGATCCAAGATCACATCTCACTAACCAGCCTGCTTGCATCTGCCTTCAGTGGCTCCCTTCCCAGCATTCCTTTTGCCATTTGCTTTGACTCTGCACCTTAAAGACCCTTCTTGTATTCAGGTAAAAGGACAATTTGCTTTTGCTGAGATGAGTAGTTTTACTAACTAGACAGATCTCCCAGAGTGAAATATTTATCCTGCTCATAATGCAAACATGCCATGCGAGTGACAGCCTTTTCCAAAGTATTACAAATCATCCAGGATCACCCCCACGCCTGTCATACATACCTATTCTCATAATGGAACCACACATTGGCAGATTTTTCAGTCGGTTCAGTAAAGGGAAAGCAGCCAGTAAGAAGCCCAAGGGCTGTTCTAACCTACACCAACTGTGAGTGCTCCCAGAGGGAAAGTACACCAGCTGGGGAGAGGTATATGTGCTCCATTGGTGAGCCTCAGCCCACCCTCCTTTGGGAGGTAAAAGAAGGGACAGTGAAGGACACAGAGATGGGAATGCTGCAACTGCTGAAACCAGGTTTCTACAGGGAGAACTGCCACCTTGTCAGAGCCAGGTACACTTTAGCTCCCTTAGATAACTTAAACAGCATAGAGTTTGGAATAGACAGGGGTATCTGGCAAAAAGATTTCAATACAATATCAACTGAAAACATGTGCCCTCAGTTCTAGGCTTTTATAATCAACTTGTCGTCTTTTTCACTGGTCTGGAACTGTTCATTTGAGGCTCCCAAAGCAGTTAATATTTGCAATAGTCATACAGGATTGTTGTTAATTATGATTGTATTTACAGATACAAGTTGACATAAGAGACAGCTAAACACCTTCTCAAAGCCATACAACACAATCTAAATCTGTGCATTCTTGAAAAAAAAACAAGCTTAGCAGTGACCTGTTTTTCACCTCTTCGTGAGCTAGGCAGTTGGCTTTTCACTTGTTAGGGCCTACGCAATTTGTTCATAATTAGTAACAGCAGTAGGAATTAAAAAAAGCTAGGGAGGCTCAAAGGACTTGTTGCCTATGTACAAGACCAAAAACTATAGAGAAGGCCAGTGGTACAGCAGAATGTCAAAGGGAAACAGCCTTTCTCAACTGTTGTCAACCAACCATGATAATCTTACAAAGCAATTGTGACATTGGGCTGAATAGATAATACAGTGCTATAAAGAAAAAAATCTATGAGTAGATTTTACTTTACTTGTATTTTCTACTGTAATCTTTCCTTTCTCTCTATTTTTTTCTAGCCTGTCTACCCATCTCCCTTATGTGCTTATATACACAGAGCCTTTCTCAATACGCAAGGAATCTATTAAATCTTCTTTGGAGAAAGTAAACATGCATGAGAAAAGATGCTGCTATTATTCTGCACTATCTCACCCAGCTCTCTGAATGCAAGTACAAAATGTGAGCAGCAATGACTGACAGCTAGGGGAGGGTTTTCCATGTAAGAAAGAGCCCATATGTACCCCAGAGCACTTGGGTTTCCAGCACAGTACACTTTCTATGTTAGTGCAGCAACTGACTCATATATGAAAATCCTGTTCTGTGAGCCGTAGATGCAAAGTCAGACAGCTAATGGCATCAGCAGCAGGCAGGCAGCGCTTCTGTAAAATAAATGACTAATAGGAAAATAATTTAGGATGTCAAGAGTGAGGACACCAGGCTGCTGCTTGTGTACAGAAGGTAAAGGTGTATAGAAACAGATAAAAAGAAATATTAGTGCACTGGCCAAGAGAGAGGCAGTGTGGAAACTGTTCAGCAAGAAAAACAGAAAAAGCGTATTTCCCCCCTCTTAAATGCAGCTGCAGAGGAAAGAGTTGTATGTCATACACTCCTTTTATTTTTACTTGTGCTTCCCAGAGAGTCACAAACAAGCTGCCCTGTTATAAATGATATTTAATAATTTCATTCACATAAACTTGTGCACTAAACCAGACGACTGATTGTAACTTGTTCCCATGTAAAACATGGAGCATTTGGGCCCAGAGTTTGCAGGCAATTTCCATGCTTTGCAAAGGTGATGAGAGACCTGAATATTTTTTCTCATTCCTAAATTATGGCTCAAATGTCCTGAATACAGATTAGTAGGATTACATGATTACAGTAACCTAGGGAAAGAGTTGAATAAAACCCCATGATTATTATTTCAGGAAAATAGTCTCCATCAGAAAGTAGAATCTCTCTCCCTCTCCCCCTCTCCCGAGTACTTATATCCAACATGTAGTGCCTTTTATAACCCTTTTGTGGGGGTATTTGAATTGAACTGAATATTGTCTATTCTGACAGATTATGAAGTCACCAAGGACTCATCTCCTAGGACAGAAATAAACCAACCTTCCTGCCAGTCACAGACACATAACATGCCTGCATTTTATGTTTGCTCTGTCCCGTTTGAAATGGTAGTAGTCTCTATGTAAATCTATCATACTGAAACTCAGTTCATATTAACTTCAAGTTACCTGATTGAGATACAGTGGAGAACAACCATTTTATCAGCCTTTTTTTAAAGATCAAAGAAGCTTGTCCCTAAAATTTGTCCCATAACATGCAAATGAATCAGTGCCTCTAATTAGACTGTAACTTGAGGGTGTTTTCTCCTGTTGAAATGAAGTGTTATTGTATCACAGGCTTAATACACTCCAAGGATCCAGTCTTCTCAGCAAGTCACAACCACACTTCATACCCTGGTCTATGACTTGCCTACTCATTGCATTTGCTACAAAAAAACTCAGACTCGTTTTCTGACACCTCCTCCTCAGCTCTAACACTGATGTCATTGTGGCGATGCTTGGGGAGGCAAGACTCCCTCCTGGTAGGTGTAGAAGTCGCTGTAGCTCTGTTGTGCAACATGTTCAGCAACTGCATATGACAAGGTCTAGAGGCTATACTTACTTTGCTGATGAGTAAGAAATTAATTCACACTTCAAGCTTATCCTCCGCTGCTGTATCTTATACGGGGAGATAAGTATATCACAGTGGTTATCTCTGCTTTAAAATCCCTGTGGTGAGGAACCCTTATACTTCCACTGAGAGGTAGCAAAGTGAGGTCAGCGCTATATCATCTGCCTGTAAGTGACTCCACCAGTTATGCTTCTCACTGAAATAAGAATTTGCTGTCTCCATGAAGCTTTAAAGTGGGAAACAAAAGTACAGGGTAGTCATCATGTAGGAAAACAATTTGTTAAACTTGGAAAGAAAAGCCTTAGTCACCTGGTGCAAATATATGTATTTAAAAATAAAAAGGTGTGGTTGGTGACAGGACTAGCACTTCCATTGCCACAGGGAATTCTGCAAACTTTCAAACAGAAGCTACTTTGTAAGCAGGAGGCGAGAACAGAAAATGTACAGAGATGTCTTAATATTTGTTACAAATGCAGCCCTTCTTCATGCACATGAATCATTTCTTAGCTGATCTTGATTTCTCCAAGTACACTTGTTGATAAGCTACAGAGTATGTCTTTAAAGCAGCAGTGCCATGAAGCAAATATCATTATGAGTTATGAGAGAGGAAATGGGAAATCTGACCTATCTCTCTCTCTGCTGTCTTATTGTGCACCAAAATATTACACAGTGAGGTTGCTGGTGGTTTTGTCTGTTTGTTTCTGTGTTTCTGGTGGTGTTTTTTTAAATTGTGTTCTCTTAAACTATTTCTCATTAAGCTCTGAAGTTTTTATTTGGGCACGTCCAGGTTAATATTAAAATCAGTATTAGTGCTTTTCAACTCATTCATGAGAATTAACTTAAGCATATGAGTTTTCAGGTAACACTAAAGTTAAATATGCATAAGACACTTTGTTTGGTTTTTTGCTTGTTTGTGTTTTTTTTCCACAAACACTGGATGGCACAAGAGCAGAGAAAGAATTTGTTTCTAACAAAATCAGAAAATGATGTTAATAACAAAAAAAAAAAAATAAGAAACTTTAGATGTTTGCTTATTTTCAAGAATATTCAGCACTCGCTCACAGATATTTGGACAATAAATACTGGGGCTATATAAATAGCAAAATAAACTCCTGATTCCTATTTTTCATCATGTTTTAAACTCAGTTGATTATTAAAATAAAAGAAATAGTAATTCCGGGATCAGGTTTTAGACTCAAATGGGTTGCTCCATTGTGTATTTTTCCAAGCATGTTAGAATACTTGGTTTGCATATTCAGCACAGGTTTCTAAGAAGAAAAAATGTACATAATGGGTTTGAGGACTTTCACTGGCAGCCTGCAAATCTCAGGCTGAAAGCTGCAACGTGCAAACATTAATATTCTTAACTTGAGTAGCCAGGTAAGCACCTGAGCATTAGCAGAAGACAGACTTTTGGTGTAGGACTTGACCACAGATTTTCTTTTAATGGTTGGACGATGTAAGAATGGGTTTTTGGTGGTTAGTCCAAATGTGATAGGCCCAGGGCAAGGAGAAGGGTCTTCAGATGGTGCTCAGATGGATCCACTCAGTCTGTGGGAACAAGGACTTGAGGCACTGAGCTGTAAGAATGGTGTCTGTGTTCTGAAGAAGCTAATGAAAAAGTGTGGTGGGCCCAAAACAAAAGATAAGTTGTGAGTCTAGGAATTAGAGAGAGAAGCAGAAAGCTGTGGCTGAGGCTTCCTAGAGAAACTCTGAGGCTAGTTTCCTTCATGAGAAGGAGTTGGCAGAGAATAAGACAGCTAAAGTCTTTCAACAAAGGTGCCCTAATATTTGAGCTGGAATGGTCATGACAGGCTGGCTCATAGAAGACATAATGAAGTGGAGCTTCCCAAAAGAAAACTTTTTCCATATGAGTCATGTTTTTGCAAGGGCTCAGAACATTACAGTGTCAACAGTGTGCAAGGAATGGGAGAGCAGACAGATGAGACTATGCCTAAGCCCTACACACAGATATGTAAATTTAAAGAGAACCTCCCCCCAAAAAAAATCATAAGTTTATGGTAACAAATTTACATGTAGAAGTTCTAGGTCATTCTTCAGCAGCAGCAAATCTCTCACTGAAGGAACCTGGTATGCTCCTCATCACTAATGTAAAACAAAAATACAGTCGAGTCATGCCAGATGTAGTATTACAAGATCTACAGGTCTAATCCACTTTCCTGTAGTATGAGTTGGACAGCATTTAATGTGTATGCTGCCAGTCAGTGTAGACCCGTTTGAGGATGAGCATTTTAACTTCTTGTCCTCCTAAAACCAGTTATACTTGTGTCAAGATCAAAAATTATAGTGGAAGAGGAAAGCTAAGCTTAATACATTGAAAAAGGGGTATAATGAGGAGAATTATTTTTTGCTCTTCTACAGAAACAGATTTACTATGTAATTTTCTCATTACTAACCTTCCATGACTCTATTTGACTAGCACAGACTTTGTGCTAAAATGCTACACATGTGCTTCTAACATTACATTAAAGCAATGTTGGATCAGATGTAGCTGAAACTGGCAACAGTTTTGTTTTGTTTTGTTTCCTAATATGTCAGATTTAACATAGAACACTAGGTTTATTATTCTGAGGTTAAATTACCTTTTGATTATAGTCTGGCAAATATTACTGAGATTATTTTTATTCTAGTAGCATCCATAGCCTCTAATGACACTGGGCCCTCACTGACCTCATTATGGTTACAGTCTGGTTCCATTTATGTAGCTGGTGATGTGTGATAAAGTTGAAACATTTAGATTTTGTTTGCTGGGCATTCACTAAGTCATTTCCAACTGGATTTCTCTGAACCAAACTGAAAAACTTTTGCAACAAACAGGCCTAAATTCATTAGCCATTTTTTTTCCTATTTATGTCTGACACACAGTATCCTTGTAGTCCACAGGAGCCTGAAGCTTTACTTGTGAATAAATTATTTGTAATATCCCAATTTACTGTGGTGTTTTGGGGCCATATTCTTCTGCCTGAGTGACACCATTTAGTGTCAATATCATCTGCCTAAGGTAGTTTGATTCAACTTCTGGCCCCTTGGAGCTATAAGAAGTAACATGGAGCTCTGACAATATCAGACACTTTTTGAAGACAGATTTTATGTTTGTGTCAAGCAGGAAACATTGCAGAAAACACAAATTATATCAAAATCTTATGCTCTCTTCCACAAAAAGCTAATCTAAATGAGTTTAAGGTCTCTTAAAGTATTCTGTGTCAGACATCTGGACACAGTGATTTAAAATGCATTACATTATCCTGGATTAGAAGATATTTGGACATGTAAGTGATCTGGCACAGCTTTAGAAACCTGTCCTAAAACATGAAGTGAAAGCTCCCTAAATTGGTCTCCAGTTTGTCGAATTTTGTCAGCAACAGGTGATTCTGGAGTTAGCAGCTTTCTCAGTGGGTCACAGACTGGAGACCTGGAACTGGAAAGCAAAAAGAAATAAAATATGTTCCAATTGGCACTAAGGGATTGGTTTCCTCTATAATTTAGCGGGCTGTGGTTAGTCTGCTTTAGCTTTGATCTGCTATGTAATTGTTCCTTCTCTATCACACGTGTGCTCCTGGAAGCTTCTGGTTCTTGGCTAGCTTGAAAATCAGGCAATTTATTTTGGTGACTAAGTATGGACCTTGAAGCCCAGCTTCAGATATTTATTTTCCTTGCTGATAAATCACTGCTGGGCAGCTTCCTGCCAGCAGCACAAATGCCATGAAAGGCTATACTGGAAATTAAGAGCTTTTTGACAAATCAGGACTTCATGAGTATCATGTATTGCAATATTGATTTCTATTTTTTTATGGATGAGATTCTCTAAGCATTATTTCCTGCTGTGTATATTTAGAGCAGGAAGCAACTACAACATTTCCATTTCAGAGAAACAGCTTTTTGGCCTGCTTGCTGCTGAAATCCATTAAGTGACCCTACACAGTGGGAAAAGGGATTGTTTTTTCTCTTTAAGTTATATATTCTGCAGCTGTGTGACAGAGTATGATTCTGTCTGTGTGGTCAAGGCCATCAACCTGACTGCTGTATTTTTGTCCTGTTTATATCAGCATCCCTCATGGATATCGTAGAGCACTTATTTTTAAAGCACTGAAATTGTAAAAATACGCTATTCTTTCAGAAACACTTTGCCAGTGATAGGGAAGTCATTGCCAAGATGAGAGCAAACCTGGCAGAGGCTTGTTTCTTCGGCTCCACCAGCTTTGTGCAAGTTTCCAGCAGGCTTTTCAAATGTGCATCTCTAACTGGCTCCAGTCAGCTGGCTGATGCTGAAATTGCTGTTGTTGTAAGGTCAGCAAAGGCCTCGGGTTTTGTTTGTTGATTTTTTGCCTTGATTCTAAGCTCTTTCCTGTTGTGTTATTGTGCAATTGGAGCTCTTAACAAAACATGTGTCCCTAAGACTGCGCTCTCTGGGAAGTGCTCAGTTCGAAAAGAAAGTTGCCAAGTTGCAGTAACAGCATTTGTATTCTGGGCAAAAATTAGTTTAATGATTCTGGATTCAACCATGCCACTGAAGGCTTATAGAGGCATTTTACAACAGAAACAAACCATACCAAATACTCAGTAAGCTGTTCAAATGTCTGTGTCATTACTAAGATTCTCATTACCACTGGGACATAATGCTGGGTTGGGTTTGTAATTTTGTAATGCTTGAAATACGTGACAGGCTTCTGGTTTTTCTCTTCATTTGTTCTTAGTTCTTAAACACAGTTGTTAAATGTTACAAAGATGAGCTGTCTTCTACAGTTGCTGAAGCATACAGTGAATGGCCCTTTTTGGTGAGCAAACTAGATCCCATGCATTACCTTCATTTGAGATTCCCTACAGATTTTGGTACATAAAATCTATTAAAAATGCATTCAAAAAATAAATTAAAAGTAATCCTTACAATCCTATTTAAAAGTTACAGGTGTTAAGGCTTGAAAAGCTTCTAATTTCCTCTTTAGATTTTGTATAGTTTTATGTTTCCTTCTATGCAAGGCAAGGTTGTCTTTTTAGACTTAACATGTGGTATACATTTTGTTCAGCTTTGTGTTCTCTGTCAACTTCACCAGGCAGATATTACAGCAGTAATCTGGTCCCCATAAGGCTGCTTCTTTCTAAATACTAACAGAGCACTGAAGAAATGTTTAAGGGATGCAACGGTAAACACAGGGGCTGTAGATAGTATCAACTCGTTCACAGAAAAGCATTTGCTGAAAGCTTATTTCTAATACTATCTTGGCTTTGGACAACCTAAAAAATATCTGAAATGCTGAATAAAGCAAGCATAATTCCCAAACCATACTGGTCTTAAGTTCTGTGACGCCTATGGAAGTATTTGGCCTTTTACTGAAGAAGTACTTATCCAATGCTTCCTGTCTTGAACATAACTACAGTGCCTTGATATTGAAAAGCAATGAAGAACCCTGATACCAAAGGAAGTGGCAAATTATCTCAATCGGATTTTGTTCGTTTTTTCTAATCCTGCAAAGACCTGTGAAATGTATTTATTTATAGATCCCTCCCTATCACCAGTGTAAAGAAGCTCTCCTTCTACAGCTAACTCTTTCACTCCTGGCAATCACAGTAAAAGTAGCTGATAATTTCTCCTATTTTTCTTAGAGCATTTTCTTTCCTTTCTCTAGTTTCCTTAGGAACTGGCTGTAAACGACTTATATATATGCAGTATAGTAATACTGCACATGTCTAGAATTGAATCAGGTTTCTTTCAGGTCTGCAACTGAACAGGCTTGGTTTTATAGTTTTGTTTTTTTTTTTTTTTTTCTCAGTGACAACCTCTCCAAAACCAATTTTATCTTTCTTCCCCTTACATTCATTCTTTTTTATTGTGGGTCTAGCGGTTCCCTAGGAACTGTCGATCAACATCTAACATAGCTTTACTGGGTGAACATAGAATCTACAGTCTTTTCAGATGTACAGCTGAAACGCTTGTACTCTTTTGTCACAATTGTCCCTTGCACAACCCTTCTACCACCAGTTTGAATTGTCATACATTTACATTTGTCTTGCACAATATGGTGTTGCCTATCCCATTATGTTATCTCCTTTGGGAATGTGGAAGCATGTCCTGATCTCAGTCCTCTTTGCATAGTTTCTAGTATTATTAGCTATTTGCATGTCACTGCAATGTGGTTACATATTTTTGCCTTTCTTCTTGTAACCAGCGCTGGATACAGCCTACAACCATGACCTCTTCTACAGCTTATTTTCTCCTCTTTTATAAAGGTGCTCTTGTATGAGCATTTATATGGCATTAATATTATTATACTGGAAATCTGTCTTTCTCATTTTTCTCATATTTCTTTTTTTTTTTTTACTCTATAGTGCTACTGGAAATGCTGTATATTCTGCTGGTGGCACAAAAAGTGCTGCTGATTTACATGATCTTTTCACTAGTGGTCAGAAAACTTAAGAAATTGTTCCCCAGGACAGCTGAACTGGTAAAACTTTTCTTTTTCATGACCACGTAAACAGCACTGAACAACTCTTGGCAAAAAATATATTCTTTCTCTGCTTATATTTTGATGCAATGGGCAATCTTTATAAGTGGTGCTATAAACAAAATCTGGCTATCATCAAGAAGGAATCAAGCATGTCCTTCCCCCTGCAAACTTTCTCCTTTCCTTTCGACATTAGTGAAAGGACACACAGATACCAACTGCACTGTCCCATCTCCTACCACAAATATTAGGACATTTATCTGATATGCTTGTGGCTTCTTTGAATGCAGTTTAATACTCCCACTAAGGTTTACGTAACTTCTCTAGGAGAATGGCCATGTGGCAGGGAACTCTGCTGTTGCAGCTTGCTGTGAAACACCAGCAGTCTTCAGGCCTCTGGCAGACTGCTGCTTACTCCTGTTTTGTATTGAGCAGGGTTGCTCCATTTTCCTTGCTTTTACAATCCCCTCTGCAGTTTTCTTTGCTACAGGATCTATTAAAATGCCTCTCCTCCTGCCCTTACTCAAGAATTCTGATTTTCTATTTCTGTCATTTCCTAAGATTTGGGATTACTTAATTTCTTTCAGTTTCAGATTTCTTGTCTTTTTCTTCAAGCCTTTCCCAGAAGCCTGATCTCACTGAGATTTTCTTGTATTCTTCGTAATTTGAGAATAACATCCATTTGTTTTTTCTCATGTTGTTTTAGGGATAATAATGCATGGTGGCAAAGCTTTGAGAAGTTAATCTCTTCAATTTGCAAGCCTGCCATATGCTTTCTTGCCCTCTCTAAAACCTGAAATATTAAAAAGTTACAGTAGAGTTCAGTAGCTTGGCTGATGGAAGGAACAAGAGCATGTTGAAGCGGCATGAAAAAAGCAAGACAGATGCTTATCTGCAGGAATAAAGCCACTGATCTAGACTTACACAGGAGCACAAATCCCAGCGTAGAAAATGAAATTATCAGATATAGAAAGAGCAAAATGGAAAGCCAGAAACCAGTTGTAATGGAAAGCCAGAAACCAGTTGTAATGGAAAGCTTAGTGCAGAAGAGAGAGAAGAATGGTGTCATATGGACATTAAACATAGAAAACAAGTGGGCAGGTAGAAAAAAGAAGGGATAGCAAAAACAGAGCAGAGGAAGGAAAGCCTCGTTATTCACGGCATCAATCTGACTTCTCTGGGGACCAGCTGGAGGTGCAGAGTTGTGCAGAAGTTATCTCCAGAGAGGACAGGTGCACAGCCAGTGCTGCAGAGAAGATGCAGCCTCTGGGGCAAAAACGAAGAGCAGAGGAGAGGTCATTTTACCTGTTTCTATGCTACGCTGGTCCTCTGTAGAAGTATAAATGGAGGGAGAGAGCACTGGAGTTAAAGGGAAATACTGGGATAAACAAAGATGACATGGAAGTGGGGTTTGTGTAGTTCACCTTCTCGCGCCTGTGTAATTTTGCTGTTATTTGTTTTAATTAATGTTGACTAAGAAGGAGAAAAAGAACTGTTACAGCTGAACCCAGGACAGGTTCAAGGCAGAATGGACATCAGCCATTTCAGAGGTAGAAAAAGAAAGTTGAGAAAAAGAGGCAAAATGAGAAAGGGAAAGCTAGTGGAAGTAGCAGAACAGCGATGCAGAAAGGAAACAGAATCATAGAATCATTTAGGCTGGAAAAGACCTTTAAGATCATTGAGTCAAACCATTAGCCCAGCACTGCCAAGTCCACCACTAAACCATGTCCCTAGGGTCCTCATGAAAATGTCTTTTAAATACCTCCAGGCATGGAGACTCAACCACTTCTCTGGGCAGCCTGCTCCAATGCTCGACAACACTTTTGGTAACGAAATTTTTCTTGTTATCCAATCTAAACCTCCCCTGGCGCAGCTTAAGGTCATTTCCTCTTGTCCTATCATTTGTTACTTGGGAGAAGAGACCAACACTCATCTCACTACAACCTCCTTCCAGGTAGCTGCAGAGAGCGATAAGGTGCCCCCTGAGCTGTCTCTTCTTCAGACTGAACATCCCCAGTTCCCTCAGACACTCTTCATCAGACTTCTGTGCAGACCCTTCACCAGCTTTGTTGCTCTTCTCTGGACAAGCTCCAGCACATCTAGCACATCTTCCTTATAGTGAGGGGCTTAGAACGGAACACAGGATTCGAGGTGCGGTCTCACCAGTGCCCAGTACAGGGGAATAACTACTGCCCTGGGCCTTCTGGCCACACTATTTGTGATACAAGCCAGGGTGCTACTTGCCTTCTTGGTCACCTGTGCCTAAGTTGCCTGCCCCTTCTTCAAAAGGTCATAAACTCTCCTTTTTCTCCTGAGTTCCAACCAAAGCACTCCGTTCAGTCAGGCCATTTGTCTTTTGGCACATGGGAATGGTCGACTCCTTCAAAAGAAAATTGATGTGCTAGTGAAAAGTGGTATTTAAACCCAGAAGCTTTTAGGTGCTTAATGCTAAATAATGAAGAGGGGGGGGAGGGCAACCTACAGGGACTTTAGGGATGCTAACTCTAAGTAAATAAATACTTCACACAAGTTATTTAAATATGTAGAAATCCATAGGGAAAAAAATGAGATTAATATTACTCAATAGAGAGAATTTAATTTTAAAAAAAACTGAAAGTGTAAGGACAAAAGGAAACTGCTACAAATCAAGCTGGGTTAACCTTTGCTACAAGCTGGACAAATGGAAGTAACTGGGGAAAAAGAGAGATGTATTAGCAGCAATATATAACCAGAGAGTAACAGACCGTGTGCAGTCTGTGAACTACTAAGTGTTCATTGAAAGGTAATCCTGTTTTCAGTGAACACAACCCTGTCACACAGGTCTCCTGCCTCTCCAGGAAAAGAGCTCCACAAATAAAAATATCCAAGTTGAAAACCATTTAAATTACAATAGTATATGAGAATATAGAGAGTACAACAGAATAAGCCATAAAATTTAATGTACAGACTAGCGGCTGAGATTATGCAAGAACTACAAGACCAGTGACAGTGGGCTTCTGATTGTAACCAAGTGACCCATTGCTTTAGAGAATGCAGTGCTATCCAGTAGAGCAGCTGTTGTCAGCAATACTTGGTGACAGTGACTGGCTTATGGCAACATTTTTAGTTTCTCCTTCACAAAGTTCTTCTCTTGTATCTTTATTCCTTTTATATATGTGCATGTTGCCCATATTTTTTGTTAAAGATGCCTTTTTATCACTAATTGACTATTTTCTTTAATGCCCTTAAAAGCCTTACACAGGAGCACTAGCAGAGATAAAAACAAAAGATAGAACAGAGAAATAAAAGACTAGAAGAAGTGGTAAGTGAATAACACTGTGGAGCAGAAACTAAAAAAGTTCAAAGCAGATTAAATTCTCCAGAAATTGAGGATATAGTTGGAGAAGATTCAATCAAATAACACGATTTTTCTTTAAAAAGGAGATAGGACTGATGAAAAGGAAGATGAATTAAGGTAACTCTCTTTCTGAGTATTGCAAGACCAGAAGCACCAGATTGCAAATGAGAAATCCTGTACTGTAGAGATCTGAGAAAATATTGTGCTCTTGGGAAGACTGAAATACTTGCGATACAGCAGTTGTATAACTAAAACCAAAAAGGAAATCTTTAAAGATACTTCTAATGTTTGAAAGTACTGCCAATCATGTAATTTTCAAAATCAGATCAAGATCAGGGATCGAGATCCCTATAGTATTCATAATTCATAGCCATAATTCAGAAAAAGGCTTTTAGAAGAACACAAATTTAGTTTAGTAAAGATTGTGAGAATTAACTTGGCTTGGAAGAATAGAGATAGATCTGATTACAAGTTTTGAAAGGGAAGCCAGCTGATGCTACAGAACCACATCACAAAATGAAGAAGCAGATCTCAAGATTCAGAGCTGAAGTCTAAAAAAATGCAACAAACCAGAGTGAATGCACAGCTGTATTCGTAAGAAGCAAAAACATTTTGCAAAAGCTTCCCATTAGTGATTACAAGTGTCTTCAAAAGAAGTATTCTACATAAGGGGTTCTTTGTAGGAACTGTTCAAATGGCAGTTATGTTTCAGATGGGATTGGCCTCCTCTCGCTACAGCAGTTTACGACACAAGTCCCTAGTTCTGCCTGGGGAAGAATCCCACTGGTGTTAAAGAGTGCTAGTCGGCGTAAACAGAACAGTTCAAGGTGTGATTCAGCTGAGCGGATACAGGTACCTTAGAACTGCACTGCAGACTATATTGACTAGCCCATTGCCGCTGTAAAAGTGGCCTTGGTGATGCCTTAATTTTGTCAGAAAAAATCCAATCCCAACACTTTTTTTTTTTTTCAGTTATATACCTGTCCAGCACAAGTAGGTGAAACTTACGTCATGCAGTGAACAAAATATTCTAACTACGAGTAAAATGTAAATCAGATGTAAAGGAAACGTGAAAGAACAAAACTGTCTTACCTCCCATTGGAAGAGCTGAAACTATGGAAGAACGGGAGCTCATGAAGATAAAACAGAAAAGATGTGCATAGGAAAGCTAAAGATCACAAAAATATAGCAAAATCAGAATAGAATTTCTAGTAAACAGACAGGGTCAGAAAGAAAGTGTTAAAATAGTGAAAGGTGAGTGCTGTTAACAATGTAACAGTTGGATCAGATACTAGCTTGTATCTAAATATACTCAAGGAAACTTTAGATCAGCAAGTTAAGAGATGGCCTGGATTTGTTTATGATGCTGGGAAAACTACAGACTAAAAATAGATTACTTTTCTTGTTATTCTGCTATAACACTATTAAAGAATATCATTGCCACACTGGTAATCTTATATCTAGTCCATAAAGACTGACATATGTATTACACCAACTGTGGTAATTACAGAAAATGGAACATGATGTGATTATGATGTTAGATGTCTTGCAAAAATAGTATCACTTAAAAGTACTTCATGACAATGGTATCTGCAACACAATGGTTTTAAGGAAAATGTCATCAGGACTGCAACAAGGCTGTCTACAAAAATCTCAAGGGGGAAACACTTTTATTTTGCCTTACTCTGAAAACAGACTATCAGTTGCTGAAAGCTTAATGGGGATAGCTTAAAAACCATTATATAGTTAGTAGTATTAAAGGAAGATACTAAAAATACTTACTAGCCCCATTAAGTTAAAAAAAAGGGGGGGGAGGGGGAGTAAATGCACATGAGAAAAGGTATGAGAAAAATCACATAAGTGAAAGCCCTTTCAGCCATAGGGCTCTGTGTATCTTACATAACGCAAACCCCAGGTAAAGCCCTCTCAGACATTCCACATGAAGTTTTTCTTTATTTGTTCAAACAATAACTGAACAAAGACAATTCTTAGGATAAATACTGGTCATCTTCTGTTTTTTCCAGAACACAGGCAGCTTCTGCACCTCTTAGAGTCTGAAACAGCACAGGTTTTTGAGGAGTTGGACAGCAGAAATGAAGAGAACCGTGTGAAGAAAAGCAGATGGTAAAGTCTACCAGATACTGAAGAGATCTGTGAAACAGAGGAGCCAGCTGAGAGACAGAACATTTGTTTGTGTTGTAGGGTATATGATTTTCTTCTGCATGATTCAAATGAGAGGGTTATTTGAAAGATGAAATTGCCTGGCTTCAGCCAGCTGTGGCTAACAACTAGTGAAAGGACAAGTGGGATATTGAGATCACTGAGTTTCCCTTACAAATTCTTTCCTTCCTAATATTATTTTAAATTAATTCTGGCAATAAATGTGGTTAAAAAATGTCATTTGACTGTTGTGTGACAGTCCCAGGAAACCACTGTTATGGTAGGCTTGAGGGCTTCCTAAACAAAGAAGGCTGTCCGATGCAGTGAAAAGGAAGAAAAGAAGGTTCCAACAAAGTAGCTCTTGATCTTGAGGCCTCAATCTTTTTAGAGATCACAGAAACATAGAATGGTTTGAGTCGGAAGGGACCTGAAAGATCATCTAGTTCCAGCCCCCCCCCCTTCCATCGGAGAGGGACACCTTCCACTAGACTAGGTTGCTCAAAGTCCAATACAGCCTTAAACGCTTCCATGGTTGGGGCATCCACAACTTCTCTGGGCAACCTGTTCCAGTGCCTCGCCATCCTCACATTGAAGAATTTCTTCCTAATGTCTAATCTAAATCTACCCTCTTTCAGTTTAAAACCATACCCCC
This sequence comes from Amazona ochrocephala, assembly GCA_039720435.1. Taxonomy (NCBI): domain Eukaryota; kingdom Metazoa; phylum Chordata; class Aves; order Psittaciformes; family Psittacidae; genus Amazona; species Amazona ochrocephala. The sequence continues at coordinate 65,850,896 of CM077880.1, read as the reverse complement.
TTGTCCTATCGCTACATGCCCTTGTAAAAAATCCCTACCCACATAGTGCTTATTATACAATCAGTAAAAGAAACCTGAAAGTCCCGATTATAGCATCCATCATTTCAGGCTGGAAGACTCGGTGAGAAGCTCATCATGGTAACATGACACAGACAGTAAGGTAAACAAGTCTCTGAAAATAGACTTGTTACAAAAAGAGTGTTCTGTGTTCCAAATTGCACCCAACGGTCAATATAATTCTGACAAGATGCTGCTGGTTCAGACAGTAATAAGCTGTTTTGCTTTTCTGATGTTGCCTGCCAGGGAAAAGCAAATCTCATGCTCTGGCTTTGGAGTTTGTTTTGTATTAGTCTGACAGGATCTTTAAAAGAAATCAGTTTCATGTAAGGATTCATTGTCCCAAAGGTAACAAAATTTTCACACAACACAGCTATACCTGGAAATCATTAACTGCAGCTAAAAAAAGAGTTTGAAATTAGCAAAACCGCTTTTTCTGTCAAGCATAGATTGCAAAACTTACTAAATGGTAAAATAACACTTTGTTTCTATTGCCTGAGTAAGTGCAGGCTTTAGTTCTGCATCTCGCAGACTGTGAAAACAGTCTGCTGGGATATCTTATGCTGATGACAGGGAGGCTAATGACCCAATGCTTGTTCAGCCAGATTGATGCTTTACACTAACCCAGAAGAGGACTACTCTGCCATTTGTACCAATGACCCTTAGAAACATTTGCAGCCTTCAGAGCTACCACACAGGAGCCCTCAACTGTTATCAGGGTTTTTATTTCAAGCAAAGGAGAGTCTCAATTCTACCAACACAGCAGTCTACAAAATCTGTGTTAGACAGCTTTTTCCTCTTTCTTATTTCCTCTGACTTAGGCTAATTGTTTCTTTCAACTACACAGATACCCTGACTCCAGAGAACATCAGTCGGTGTATTTGTTGATTTCCCTCCTCCCTGTCATTGCAGAATGTAGCCTAAAAAAAGTGTCTCTTCTCTTCCTACCCCACAAGTTGAATCTAGTTTTGAAGTGACCTCAGGACAAGTTGGATCAGCTTATTGGTCTTATAGGAAAGAAATTATTTGAGAGGACTTGCGATTAAACAACAGTATCAATGGCAATATTGGTACAGAGGCAAGAAAATCTCATGTTTAGGGATGGGCAAAACCAAAACCCACCCCTCAGAAGCAGCTCCCTCATGACAACATATAACATAAAACTGCACCACCAGCAATGGTCTCTTCTTGCGATGTTAAGCATTATATTGTCTTGCTAATTAAACAGCAAAATGTAAAGTCACAGACTCCATGAAATAACCTCATCCAATTTGATTCCTGTTGAGAGAGTACATAGAATCAATCCTGACAAACACAGTCCTGTGAAGAGGTTTTAGATGGAGTACCGTGACTGCAATCTACTCCCTGCTTCAGAGGCCACCAGCTTCCTCAGATGCTATGCTTAGATGTAGTTCTTTTCTTCTTGGCTCATCATATGTTCATTGTTACCTCATACCTCTCGGGGAGGTATAGGTAGACTTCTCTGAGTCTTATTCAATTAATGTTCTTCAGTGCTAGTTTTTAATTAATCCCACTTAAAGGGATTCATTGTTTTGTGGGCAGGGTTCTTCTGCCTCAGGAATTTTAAATATTTTGATTATGAATATATTATTGAGACAAAATTATTATTTTTTTAAACATCCATTAACTTACTGCTTCCTTAGTACTCCCTGACCCTGGGGGAGCTGCTAGGAAAGCTACTGTCACAGAGAGGTGAAAGCAGAAGGAAAAAAGGTGGGGTCAGAATGGAGAGCCAGTGGAAAAAGCTCAGTGGAGCCAGCTGTCTACTTTTTATTCCAAGCTCCCAGTGACGGGTGGCCAACATATTGCAGGGAAGGCTCTGCCCCACACACAAATGAACAACTTGCTCCACATCCTCTGTCCACTTCCCATCGGTGACAGGAGCAGCAGATACATCAGGCCATACATGCAGGAAGCAGAAAACAGTTGTGCCAGTGGTAGTCACCACTTTAACAGTCTGTCTTCAATTCTGCGAAAAAAAAGCGTTGGTCAGATGGGAGCATCCAGATGGATTTCTCTGAGTCTTGTAAATGAGATTGACCAATTTCACATCCGGAATAATTACCTTATTTTTATAATAAAAAAGAATGAAGTGAAAACTATAATACATAGAATCTGAAATTATTAATGGAGTTGCTACAATTATAGAAACTGCTTTTAAAGATTTTTACTCCCCTTAGTAATGTGAATTTTTAAAAAAATTATTTTTGAGTCCCTCTGTTAAGAGCATTCAAGCACTTAACTGACTCTAGAAAAGATGTTCTCTTATTGAACTTTGTAAAAACTCAAGGTGTGATTTGTATTTATCAAACTTTTAGACCAAGCTTAAAGCAAACTTTTACTATGGAACTAACAGCAGCCTTCAGAAAGAAAAACTGGCAGCACCAGCCTGCACAAATGATGCATGTGTGGTGCGGTTCATACTTTTTGGAGTTCATGAGCTTTGTTCCCCAAAATGGTAAAACTTTGGGTTCCCAGAAATCCCTGTGAGTTCACAGTGCACAGCACTTTGCAGGATTAGCATCTGCAAATACAGTCATAATGTGTCTTCTATGTGCTCCAGAACTAATATTGAATTTTATTTGATGACTGTTTAATGTCAAATACATGAGTCCCTGAACAATGGAGCAGAACGGAGATCTTCCATCACTCCCTGAATGAGCTTCCTATTCATGAGACCAGCAAATCATGTCACCACCCTATAGCCTAATAATTATATTTGCAAAATAATGTAACTTCAAAGGGAAAGGAGGAGCACCTTCAGTGTACTCATAGAATAGTCTCAGCTTCAGAACGGCTTACAGCTTGGAGCAAAAGCATTTTCCTGGGAAGACAACCACATGGTTTTAAATACCATTCATCCTTCAGGTTGAAGAGGTTTTCTGTAGTGTTCATGGTTGTGACTCTGCTGCCAACCTGTTTGCTGTAAGTTATACAGAAACTAATCTTGTAAGTCCTTCTTAGGTGTGGCTTGAATGTGCAATATTTATCAGGCCTCTGTGGCACTTGGAGGAACGCCTTGACTGAGAATTCAGCCAGGCTTTGACACATTTTAGGTACCGCACTCTTGGTTTTACCAAGATGGTATCAATTCTAAACATACACAAAGCAGAAAGAAGGCTGCAAGGGAAGGTACTGGCAAAATCTAGATGCCTAAGGAAGGTGTTTGGCAAAGCACATGCTGGGATTAGGCAGGATTTATGCACCTAAATCTTACCTGAATACCTAATTTAAGCATCTGGGCCAATGTAAGTCTAGCTGTGCTGCATTACTCCTCTACTAGGGAGGAAAACTGATAGTGGAAGGTATCCAGTGTTTGGGAGATTGAGAGTACTTGCTCTTTGCTTTAGTTAGGCTGCATGAGAAAATATCAGGATAAGGCCACTACCACCTCAGGAGTCCAAAACGTGTGATTTCCTGCATGCTGTTGCCAGGCAGCTTTCCATAGCCTTTTAGAGGAGAGTCACGAGGATGATCAGGGGACTGGAGCACCTCCCGTATGAAGATAGGCTGAGAAAACTGGGGCTGTTCAGCCTGGAGAAGAGAAGGCTGCATGGAGACCTCATAGCAGCCTTCCAATACCTGAAGGGGGCCTATAGGGATGCTGGGGAGGGACTCTTCATTAGGGACTCTGCTGAGAGGACAAGGGGTAATGGGTTTAAACTTAAACAGGGGAAGTTTAGATTGGATCTGAGGAAGAAATTCTTTACTGTAAGGGTAGTGAGGCCCTGGAATGAGTTGCCCAAGGAAGCTGTGAATGCTTCATCCCTGGCGGCGTTCAAGGTGGGGTTGGACATAGCCTTGGATGGCATGGTTTAGTGGGAGGTGTCCCTGCTCATGGCAGGGGGGTTGGAACTCGATGATCTTGAGGTCCTTTCCAGCCCTAACTATTCTATGATTCTATGATTATTCACTTTTACTCACCATCCAAGGGCTCTTTCTCTTAGGAGAGAAGGGCGCTGCTCATAGAAAAACTTGTGTTTCCTCTGGCATATATTTTTTCCAGTAGTCTGTAAGTCTCCGATGCTGTCAGTGGTGAGGGATATGAAGGGTATTGCTGGAAGGGGGGGAATTTTTACCTTATATCCAGCAATTTAAAGAAAACTTGAGATCTGCTCATATGTTCACAGCTCTTCTGGTCTGGAGTATCAAGTGGGTTTTAAGGCTTTGACCACATGGGATGGTGAGAGCCAAGCCACACAGACACTTGTCCGGTTGAATTTTAATTCTCCCAGGGTGTTCAGAAGGGGAGAGGGGACAAGGCTGCTAGGCAGAATACTGTCAGCTGTGAACTTCCAATGTTTTTGTGGACACAGGAATACCACCAGACTTCCCAGCTTCACTCTTTATTCAGAAACTTGTTTTGCAAGCCAAGATTCTCCTAGAACTACCATGGCCACAACACAATTTTAGTCATTTAAATTGGTCATGAATAACTTAAATCTAAAGGTGTGCACAGCTATGTATAAATGTACATGCAATCAAATTATTCTTGTCAACAAAAAGATACACACGCGCTCTCCTTTTTGTAGATATGGATTTTACCTCCATCGCTACTAAATCCCTGACCACTGAAAACATAGATGCATGCCATAGCTTAGATCCCTTTTGGGACACACACAGCATCTCTCCACTCTTGTCTCTGAAGACTATACCTTTACAGGAGAAATTTACAAAAAGCTTTATGTTGAAGATAAGAGAAGAGCCTACACGCCACTGGCGGAAATTCGAGAAAAGTTTTCATTTCCTACAGAAATGCGTGTGTTCAAAGACCCCATTAAGGATTACCAGAGGTGGTGCCGCTTGAACCGGGGCCTCACGCCTGTTAGCTGGGGGACCGGGCCGGGGCTTGTGGAGAACCGAGCCCCACGAAGGATGCGCGGGATTCCTCCTCCGACCATAAGAAATGCACCGCACCGCCTCAGCTCCGCCTCGGCCCCCGCGATCCCCACAGCGCTACCAGACCCTGCGCGGCCGAGTCTCCCGCCCTCCGCCTGCCAATCGCGGCCGCCGCACCCCGAGGCCCCGGCTTTCTCCCGCCCCCTCTCCTCCCAGTGCCGGGCTCGCCGCCGGAGCCCGGAGCCCGCTGCCCGCCCCCTTCGCGCCCTGCCCCGCCCCAACTGCCGCGGCGGGGGCAGGAGGCGCGCCCCCGCGGCGGGAGGGGCGTGCCCGCGCGGGGCGGGGCGCGCCGCTGCACCCCCTCCGCCCCCTCGCGCTGTGCCCTCCTCCTCCCCAAGGTGTTGGTGGCAGCGGGGACGCGCTCGCTCGTGCTCGTGCCCGCGCCGCTTCTTCTCCCCCCCTACCCCTCGTCCCCCTCCCTCCGCGCTCCCCTCTCGGCTCTCCCTGGCTGCGCTGGTGGCGGCGGCTCGGCCATGGCGGCCCCGGCGGAGCTGAGCGTGGAGCGGCTGCGGGCGCTACCCGGCAGCTGGAGTTACGGGATCAGCCAGGGCGGCCGCGTCTTCTTCATCAAGTGAGTGGGGGGACGGCGAGGAGGGGAGCGGGGCTGGGCTGGGCGGGCGGGGGGCCGAGAGGGGCGGGAGGGTTGAGGGGGAAGGCGGCGGGGCTGCGCCTGCCTGACTCGGTCCGTGTGTCCGTCTCTGCAGCGAGGAGGCGAAGAGCACGACCTGGCTGCACCCGCTCACCGGAGAGGCCGTGATCACCGGGCACCGCCGCAGCGCAGGTAGGAGTCCCACCCGGGGACGGGGGCGGCCGGGCCCCCTCCACCCCCCGTGACCGTACCCCGCACGGCCGCCACCACCCGGCCGCCCGGCGAGCGCCGCCTTCCTCCTCCTCCCCTCCCGCTTCCCGGGGTCTCGCCGAGCCCGTCGCCCCGAAGCCCCCGCGAGCCCCCCGCCGGGCTCCCGCCCCATCCCCCCCCGCGGCGCGGGCAGCGCCTCTGGCTTCGCCCCGAGGCCCCGAAGCCGCCCGGTCTTGGGAGCCGCCTTGGTGCTGCCGCAGCCACCCGAGAGAACTCCTGATCCTGTGCTTGGAGTGCTCCCCGCACTTCTAGTAGTTGTTTCTCCCCAGGCTGAGCGACCTGGTCTAGTGGAAGGTGTCCCATGGCAGGGAGGTTGGAACTGGATCATCTTTAAGGTCGCTTTCAACCCAAACAGTTCTTTGAAGAACGACATTACAGTGTAGCCTTGCATGTCCAGCTTGCCGTCAGCTTTCCTGGTCTCTTAAAACGCGTTCCTTTGCAGCCGAGTTTTCCCTCCTTGTCTGTGTAATTTCTCTTTCTTTGCTTTCTTTCTGTTGCCTTGTATCACCCCTATAATATTATGTAGTTTCCATTAGAAACCGCCTTATTTCTCTCGTGCTTCTTACAGGCTACCCTGGTTATTTACCTGCATAGCATCCTTCCTCAGTTTAGCATTAGACTACTCATCATATTTCTATTTCCAGCAACACCTAGATATAACCGTGATAGGTATACTAGAAATGTAAAGGCTTATTTCACCAGTCACCTAGAAACCCTTTTCCTTCCTTCGCTTCCATGTAGCCTGAGAGCGTGGGTGGTTTCTTAGTGACTGAGAGAGTTGGAATAGGTGGGAGAAAAAGGGACTGAAACATTAGGAATAACTTGGAGGGAGGAGGGTGGAATCGATCTTCTTTGCTACTGCTGTTCCACTTTGGGGAAGTAGCAGCAGGAGGTGCTGGAGGAGGAGGATTTACAGCAGACACTCTGGAGACCCAGAGCCACACTGACTGCTGGAATTGCGCACAGGCTGCATATGCCACTGGGAGGTGGTGGAGTGTAGCAATAAGTGCAGTTGGTTTTATGTATGTAATCACTTGGATAATCGCAGGGAAATCAAGTGAATTGGACTGTATGAGATTATTTGCTTTTTATGTTTGATTAATACTTAGTCATTAAAAAACCAGAAACAGCTTTTTGGAAAACTGGACAGCTGAGTTTTTTTTTTTGTTTGTTTGTTTTTTTTGTAGTTTTGGATAGTTTAAAAATCACAGGTTTCTGGCTGTTAGAACTCTGCAGTTTGGTTTGGAGTGAAGGTCTGTTGTTTGTAAGAAGTCATTTAATGCCGGGAAATGGAGCTACAGATTGCTATTGAGCTTCTGGTTCCCCCCCACTTTCAGTACTCAACTTAATTGAGAAACTGGCTTTCCTCTGCAGCAATATGCATGGGGGTAGATGAACTTGAAGTGCTTTGCTTGTTGGACACTAACATTAGCTGAGTATGAATTCTTTTTTTAAGCTATTGCCAGTGTCTCTGTTGACTGATGATGATTCGCCAGTAATTTTCGAAGCATCTAATCTGTTTCTGCCCTTAAGTGCCTTCTGAAGGAAATGCAGTTTGCTTTTCAGCATCTGGAACCTTGTATGTAACATAGCAGAGTTGTTATCAGGTAATTAAACTTTTTTTGGAACACAAGAGTGAGGCATGACCTTGGGTATACTAACCGTGATTTATCAATCAGATACTGAAGCATCTGCAAAACAAATTGGTTTCTGTAGTTTTCATCCTTTGTTTGTGTGTGAATGAGTTTCTCCACACATAGACAAAATCAAACTGATTAATTCTGGGCTTTATAGCTTGCTTTGGAACACAGTCAAAATATGTTCAAAATAGGTCTACCCTTAAGGCACAATTTTTGAGCATATAACACTGATTTTGGAAGTGTATATTATTATAAAGCTTTTATTAAATAATACTTATTAAATAAAACTATGAGATACTTACTAGATGATGAGAACAGCTTTGTCCTCCATTAGAAATTGAAGTGTTTTTTATTCCTTGAGGGATATCTCAACACTGGAAGGGTGTCTTTTGCAAAGTTCTTATAGCGGCCGTAAATACTTCTGCTAGGGAGACTTCCTGTTTGCTGTACTTTGTCCTGTGCTGTTATTGAGATGCCTTGATTTTTGCTGTATGGAAGGCAGGAGTGAAGAAAAGAGCCAGCCAAAGCAAATAAGTAAACTGGGGGGAGGGCGTCACATGACCCAGACTGAATTATTTTTCTTTTAATTAGGAAATTCATTCTTGCTTTTGTAATTCAGTGAATGAGTCCTATGAGTCAATTATTGTTTTTATTAACTGGGGCAAAATTTTAAGAGTAGTGATGTATCTAGAGTTGCCCAATATCGTCAAGCTTCCATTACATCAGGAAGCTGTTACTTGAAAATAATTGACCATTAGTGGTGGGTTTTTTTTATACGTGGGCTTCTGACTCTTAAGACTGATAATATAGAAGATGTACCCACTTCCTCCACTAGCTTTGCATTGAAGATTATTTACATGTGAAATTGAATGGAGTTGTAAACACTGCATGAACACTTGTTAGTCACAACAGTGGTGGAATTATGCTAATGAAATGCCAGTGCTCTGTGGTGTAGTTGGTATCATGCCTGTTAAGATGCTTGTGACTTGCATGTAATGCAAATTCAGTAGGTGGATTTTGTGTAGGTCTCTGGCTGTCAGGTAATTTGATGCTCCTGAAGTTCAGGGCAGAAAGATCTGGCGATGACAGTTCTACTTACTGGTGGAAGGAAGGAACATTGTGAAGTAAGGACACCCTTGAACTCTTATGGGTATTATTTGAAATGAGACATCCAAATCAGGCTTTCATGTGTACAGCTTCTCTTGGATTACAGAATTCAAACTGAGACAGTATTGTAAGTCAATTCTAAAATATTTGTTTATAGGACTAAAGCTTTCAACATGTGGAGTCAGACACACAGTATTTTAACTACCTTATTTTAGGGAGTAGACCAGTATGCCTAGCAGCATTTCAAAAGTTAATTGGAATGTTTTGCTACTTGTTTTTCAGACTTACCCACAGGTTGGGAGGAAGCTTATACTTTTGAAGGTGCACGATATTATGTGAAGTAAGTTGAATGTTTATCTGTCACAATGTTATAATTTTCAATTAGTTTGTCTAAATGTTGCTGTAATCTTGAATGTATTCTGAGCTGAATTTAAATGTTATGCTGTACATCTAAAGGGAGTATTCAGGTTTGTCGTAGTATATGTAGTCCTTTGTTTACTGAATTCTACACAGCTGAAAGAATTTCTTGAATTTTTGTATTAATACTTTTTAATTAAAGCTGCTTAAGGATGCAAATTCAAATGAAATTTCTGCTGTGAATGTATTCATCTAGCAACAAATGGCCTTGCAAGTCGAGAATACCTTGAGTTTGTCTTTTTGTTTGATGCTTTTGCGTATACACTGTTGTACCATAAATTTTTTCAGAAAGGCAAAATCTTACTTCATCACTGGGAGGAGTCTTGATTCAGCCCTATTCTCCAGTTACTGTGTTGTTTAAAGGCACTCTGAAGGTTTAATGTGGCTGTCTTCTTTGCAGACCTTCTGTTTCTTCTTTTAGCATTAATTTTCATTATTATTTTTGTTCAGGTTTTAGTATGTTTTGAGGCATGTGTCCACTGTGGTAGACTTGCTGTACGTATTGTCTTTTTGAATGAGAGGCATGGAAATAGAGCTCTTATCTAGAAGTCCAGAGATCGTGTTGATCAGATCTGTACAAGCTTCTTACAAGATTTTTTCCTCTTCAGATAGTCAGGTCCTCCTTACCTAGAAAATTTTAAAGTGGCACCTGCGTACATTTGTCCAGTTAATATGTGTTTGGTTTTTTTTCCTGTTTAGCAATTTTCAGCATTTTCTCAACCTGTTCAGGAGTTTTTACTCGCTAAACCGTGTGTTTGGTTTGCCATCTTTAAATGAATACTGTCATGACTGGGATAGCTTCTGTGAGTGAAGGTTGCTAATAGACATAGAAGTTATAGGTTGCATGTAGGTTTATTTGTGTCTTAGTGCTGAGCAGAAGGTAGCGTCTCTGTGATTTGCACTGTAGATATAGTGAGATAGGTGTTAGGTCTGTGTTGCATGGTTTATATAGAAAAATGTTTGATTTGATACTAAAAAATGAAAAAAAAAAATTACTGAAAGCTAATGCTTCAAAAATCTGGTCAGAATTGGTGCTGTGCTGTCTGGGAGGGGACTTCTTGTTAATAAATGACATACTCGTTCTCCTGTTGTATTCTGCCTGCTTGTAATTTACATATCACTAGTGTTGTATAGCAACTGGTAAGAACTACACCAGATCGAGGACAGGAATGTACTGAGATTTTCACCTAATTTTCTGTTCAGAAAAATGACGACGAGTGAAAATAAAAGGAAGTTGCATCTGTGCATGTATATAATGTAAGAAAGTTCTAGACTTTCAGATGGAACTTGTCATAGAATAAACCTATGAACAATGTGTTAGCTACAGTACCTGGAAAATAGCAACTTGGATTTTCTTAAAAGTGTGTGGACAGCTATTGTATTCACTGATGCACTTATGGACAAACCAAGTGGTAGGTTGTTTGTGTACGCTTGTACTTACAGGATCTGGTGCTCAAGGTGTTATCATAAGTGTTAGGATGTACATTAAGCTGATTGTTTTGCTGATAGCCACCACTAAATAGCTCTGTTTATATTTAAAAGTTTTGCTGCATCTTTGAAAACATGTTGCACAAACAACACTTCTCTGATTTGATATATGTGGGAGGATAGCAAGGATAGTGCTGTCAAGCCTGCTGAAAGGCTCACATGGTATGACCAGTTTGGCTTCCTTAATTAAATATGTGTTTGTTGTGCGGCCTCTGAGACTGAGTTTAAACTTCTGCCCAATGATAGCTACTCCTTTTTAAGCTGTCTAGCATTCAGGTTTACCAGTGCTAGGGAAGATGTGAGAGGTAAGGTAGACAGGCTGACAACATTATAATCACTATCTTGTAATCCTAGGCAGTGTAAATCTGGAAGATGTGTTGATTATAATAATTCTAGTTGTCTGAATCTAAATTACTGTAGTGCTGCTGCATGAGTGGGAAACAACGCAGTGTGTTGTGACCTTGTGCTATACAGGCACCCCCACATGCAGATTTTGAGCTGTAACCTGCTTATTTGGGTGTAATGATTTGCTGAATATTCTGAATATTAGCTGAATATTCATGTTTGTTATGTTGATTTCAGAATAATAAAGCTATGTGAAAGCTAAAAATGCTGAAAACATGTTTGTGGTCAGGTCTGAAAGAAATATGTTGGTTTATGTTCCAGTATGAGTTACAAAGCTACACGGGAATGAATGTTAATGGCATGCGATTGGTGTATTCAGCCATGTGAAACTTGGCTGTTGGATTTCTGTAATGTGTCCAGTGGAGTCAGGCGAGGATAGTCAAGTTTCCTGATCACATAAATAATTTCACCTAACTTCTGAGGCACAGCTTCAAGTACGTGGGTTGAATAAAAATATTTAACAACCTCGCTTTATGGTAAGATCTTACACTAGACTGTGTTTGAAAATAAAAACCTTTTGAAAATTATTCTTATGGTTCTTTAATAATAGGTCTTCAGTGTTCCAAGTGGGTGTGTCATTGAATCTATTACTGTGCTTTTTTTGGCTTTGATGTAGTAAACACTGTATAATCAAATTGGGATAATGTTGAGGAGAGATAATCGTCAGCTAAATCTTAACATTCCTTGGACTGGCATTTCAAACAAATGACTCAGGATATAGACTGCACTGAAATGTGATTATTTTTAAAGGACACTTTTTATTTTCTTGGGGTGTGTGCACACGTTTTCAGAGCAAGTAAATGCCAAATTGTGACTATTTTACATGATTGGGATTTTTGGTGGGGTTTTTCCCCCCCATGTCATTGAATTTACTTTAAGAAGGAAAGCTGTTCTGTAACAGGCATAGATACAGAGTTGTTTCCATTGCATAAGGTACCTTTATTTTTGTATATGGTTTTGTTAGTAAGTTGAAGTTGATGCTAGCTAGGAGTTTGACCCATTTTGCGTTTTATTTATTTATTTATTTAAATTAGTAGAATTCTAATACTTGGTAATGACAGAATTCTTCCCTGCATCCTCCCCATCCCCCATAAATGCAAATGACAAAAGGTGGCATTTGTTATTTGGAGTTAAAAAAAATATGCAGTGCCATAATATATTGTATATGTTCTCATGAGAAGTGGCTACATTCACTGTTAAAGTGTTTTGTTTCTTTGGGAGTGAGTAGGTCTGGTTTTGTTTGCTTAATGTTGGAAATGTGTGGAGATGGCCTTTCCTCATCACTTCATGGGAACTCAGTCAATTTTTCTGGAGTGATGCTTGAGTTGGGTGTAATCTTTATTTGTATAATAACTAAACTTCTACCTGGAATATAGAGCTGAAAAGTTTGAGATTTTCTTTTGTTCTGCATAGAATACTTCACTGGACTAGTTATTTATGCTTAAATGTATTGAGCACTCATTGAGCTCTGAAAAGTTAAGGGCTTTATCCCCAAAACATATTTAAGCTGGACAGCAGTATAGGAAATTAAGTTATTTAGATTATTTAGAAGTGCATAAGAAAATGGACTCCTGTGGCAATCCCAGTATGATGGTTGTCAATAGAGAAGGCATACCTGTTCATAGGCTTCAAGCTTTTCACCTGCTAAGATCAATAAGAATTTTCATCTTGATGTTTTTGGTACCTCATGATGGCTACATAGTCAATAAGCACCAAGGCACTGGTTTTGAGAGCTATAAAATTACATAAATATCTCTTTTTCCGTCTGTGTATATATTTACTCATATGCATATGTGAGAAACACTTACTGCTGGATAAAACTACCTGACTATATAAATTCAGGGATTTGCTTATTTTGCTTACCTTTTTTTCCTTTTTATTCACTTCAGTAGTTCTGAATATATGTTAAGATTTTGGTGTTGATTCTTTTTTTAAACAGGTTTGTATTATTTAGGTTATTAATTTACCAAATAAAGTTGTTTTAGAAATCAGTCCAGGAATGATATTTGAAGAATTTTGTTTCATCAGTCTACCTAGTTTAGCTTCTACAGAAGTACTCTTAGGTAAACTTTAAAGTTGACTGAAAAAGTTCTTAAAGGCTTCATGAATTGAGAAGGTTAAAGTTTCATTTTTAGGAATTTGTTTTGAAATTTACCTTTTTCTATTTATCAGAGCAATTTTTGCCTGATGCATGTTGAAGCAAGCCATTAGCAAACCCGAGCCAAAGCTGAGTTCAGTGTTGCATCAAATAGAAGTTTTCTGTGCTTTTAGAGAGGCTTTTATCAGTGCAGGTTTGTTTATTGCAGACATGTAGCTTGAAAATTTCAAAGGTGAGAAAAATTTAAGTGATTAAAAGGGATAAGATCTTTTCAGCCTTGAGTTTTTGTTGTTTACAAAAATAAACTTGTGCTCATTGAGCATTCAGCTTTTCTTTGAACTGTTGTCTTTTATGTACATTCTAAAGATCCTCTCCCATTCAGCTGAGACTTTCTCCAGAAAAATCAAAGAACAAGTAGTCATGTTTGCAGAGATGCTCTTTCTTGAAGGAAAAATTGAATTTAAAAAAAAATAAGAACATCAGACTGTTTTCTTCCATCAGCAAGAATCACGGTGTTCCTGCCAGAAATGTAGTTCTTTCCTTGTTACCTCTAACCTTTATTTTACTAAGATTAAGGAAAGACTAAAGTTTATTCTTTATCTTTATTTGATTCATTCTTACATGGTAAGACCAATAGTTCAAATAATGGCATATGGCTAGATGGGTGCACTGGAGTATAACACTACAACGAATTATGTTTGCCTTTAACCTTTGTAGACAGCAAACCAGTTCAGAATGGGAGGACTTTGTAGGAACGCCTGCAAATTTGTTATATCTATTTAAACATTTGCTTCTTCATTCCACTCAAGTGTTCCAAGAACCCAAAATACTGCAATGCTGAAGCTGGGTGTGGAGATGGAAGGATTCTAGATGTGGGAAGAAATGGGTGTGGGTCAGAGGAGGAGAGGTGGGACTGCATCCAAAAAGCAGCTTGTGGGGTGGATGTGGAAGGAACAGGATGGAGGTAGTGGTGTGCTGAAGAAGGCTAAAAGGGTGGGAGTACTTGCAGAAGAGAAAGGAGTGGAGGCTAAATGAAGCAGAAAGGAACAGTGGCAGTGGAAAGTCACTAAAAGGAGTAGGAGTGAGAGCTGGTTTCCTAGGAGCGAACTCAATCTAATTTCTCCCAGAGGGAAGGGTGGCAAAAGTTCACCCTGTGAAAGCATGTTGTCTGACTCGTGTGCATGTCTGTCAGGGCTTATTACCCTGGCTTATGAACCTGTTTCAAAGTTGGTCCGGCAGGTAGAATATAAAATGTGAATGTTAGGAACTGCTGTGCTTAAAAGTTTCTTTTTGACTGTGAGGTTGATGGTTGATATTGTGAGCTGTCTGATGTGAAACTGTGAGGGAGCTTACTGATTTAGGTTTTTTTAAACCATTTCCAAATGGTTTAAAAAAATCATTTTTTTATCACTTAAGAATTAATGGATAATTGTTTAAAAACACAAAAAAAAAAATCTAAGTTACTACATGAAATGTTGAAATCCAGGGGAAAGACATTGAAGACACTCAAGCTTTTTGCTATCTTCTAACAAATCAGTAGGTTGACTTGCCTAGTTTCAGGTCGTTGTTTTGGGAGCTATTATATTTCTTCCCTTTGGTCTTAATTAGTGATTGAGTAGTAATAGCAGATAAAGCTAATAATATACTTTTATGATATTATTACAGGGAAGTGAGTTCTTCTGTGCTTCTTCATTTTTGGTATCTGCCATGTGTGAAGGATGGTAAAAAGCAAAGAAAATGCTGATCAATTGTAGTTTTATGTAGATGGTTGCTACATTATTTTAGAAATAGTGATGCATTTTTTCCCCCAAACCCTGCCCCCTTTGCAAAAGAGAACTGTTGTGCCCTCTTAAGAATTATTTTGAGGCCCATTACCAGTATTTCATTGTCCTCTTGTGTCAGGGTGCTGCACAGCTTCTTTTCCTTTTTCACAGTACCTGGAATTTAGGGGCTCTTCCAAAAATTGGCCAGAGGCCGATGTCCTGTAAGATTTGACAACAGAGAAGTCACTGTTTGGTAGAAGTTTTACAGGTCCAAATTTTACCTGGTGCACATCATACTCTACTTTAAAGGAATTGAGCCTACTTTTTTTTCTGTGGTCTGCAAGTGTTTCGTGGTACTGAATCAAAATGAGTGTTTGTTGTGGTGCTGTGCTAAGCCTGTTTTTCCTGCATATGTTTATGTTACATTGCGTCTTATTAT
Source organism: Amazona ochrocephala (assembly GCA_039720435.1). NCBI lineage: Eukaryota > Metazoa > Chordata > Aves > Psittaciformes > Psittacidae > Amazona > Amazona ochrocephala. Next base: position 65,835,703 of record CM077880.1, on the reverse strand, counting down.
AATGAATTACACTTTTCATTAAACCTGAGATGCACTTTGGTTGGCAGTTCAGAGTGATCTTCAGTGCGCTTGTGTGTGCATGTGAGAGAGGGAGAAAACTCCTCTGAAGCTTGAGGCAAATGCTGGGTCCACAGCAAAGCTCTACAGCCCTGACTGCTGAGATTTCTGCCAACGTGGTACCTATATAAGTGTGTTTTCTGTGTTTCAGTAAGTAAATACCTAAATTTAAACAGTTCCCACTTCTCTCTCTTGCTTCTTTTGCCTCTTTCTTTTGAATGTGGAAGATAGATAGCTGTTTCTCTGTGTTCACTTGCTCTTGCATTTGTTTGAAGGGAAGGTATTCTCTGAAGGTGATATTGAGGGGGAAGAAGTTGCATCAGTAGCCACATTCAAAAGTAGAAATTTGGGGATGGGAATTTGTTAGTATAGGCATTCCAGTAAAAGTCTTTGGAAAAGACTTCTAGCTCCCATACTGGGTAGGACGGGGAGGTCTGCTTAAATAGTTGGTTGTGAAGTTACATCTTTCTCCTCTGGACGTACAAAACTCGAGTTGAATGCTAATTTGAAATTTAAGTAGAAAAAAAGGCTTTGAGACACATTTTGGATGCTTGTGTGGCTTGCAGTGGTCTCAGAACCTTATAATATAATGCAAATAATTAAAAAACCCCATTTGCGTACTCAGGAGGCTCCATAAACTTAGTTCTTCGTGGCTTTCTCCATAGTGACTTGGTAAGAACAAGTGTTTATAAGGGAAGGTATGTATCAAGCAACCTATCCTTTAAAATTAGCTCCCTGTTTTTAATTCTTTGAGAAGCTATTATAAATCATGCTTAATAGAAACAAATACTTACAAAATGTGCTTTATTAACTGGAAACATTTCAGTGTGTCAGACCAGGGTATGAGAAGGGTACAAGTGAACAAAGGTGTTTGAAAGGAAAATACCTGGGGAAAGTTTTGAGTTAAAATGCTATCTTTGCCATGTTTCAATTCCAGTGTTTAATGGAAATTATTATATTCTTTACTACTCACTGAGTAGGACTACTGCATTTGCATATGTCCTGCAAAAATACAGCTTTTGATGCTTTTTCTGAGCTGTGCTACTAGCTAAATTTTCATTTTGTAATTTTTTTATTCTCTGATTTTGTTTAAATTCTACAGATTATGCAGCTGCTGACAGATGTCCAACATTTTTGAGAATATTTTTGGGATGTGTAAAAACATGATATATCATCTTTATATTTTTTCAATTAATTTGGTTTATAAGAAGGACATAAATCTCACTTAAACTAAAATGTTGTAAGCAACAAGAATAAACACATGGTACTCTCAAATACCAATGGGGAAGAAAAAATGTTTTAATCTGAATGTCAAAGAGGATAACGTAGTTTCTTGGTAGAGAGAGTAAAGCTGGCTAAGACTGTTGGTTTTGGGGTCTTTTGTTGGTTTGTTGCTTTTACATGTTAGCTATGCCACTTTGTAAGGCTACTTTGTTTTATATTTTTTTCATATTCAGTGAAAATCTTCTAGGTAAATGTAAAACTTCTTGTTTGAAATCTTTGGTGAAGTTTGATACAAAAGATTGAAAAAGAAAACTACAAAAATGTGTTTGAGCAATCAATGGCATAACATCAAATGTTTAATCAGAATAATGATGCAAGTTAAACCTCATTAGAAATTCATATAATCTGTTCTGATCTCAAATGTCTTACAGTAGGATCTCTGGCTGCTATGCTTGATGTGGGTATTGGTTGCTTAACCTGATTTGAAACACTGAAGTGTTTTCAATTGTTAAAGTGCACAAATGTTAGCTATTTTTTTTTCATTTAATAAAGTTTTAGCTTTTATGAATTGATCTATCTTCTTTATTTTGTCTGCAGAGTTAAAAGAATTTGACTCTTGGACCAATACATTTTTTTGTTGTTTGAATTGAGCACATAAAATTTACTATACTAGAAATATTCTTATGGGAGGAGGTCACTACAGTTATCCTGGATCAGACGGGAGTTAGGTGTTAAAATTGTTCTACAATGAATTTGAAGCCTTTGAGAGCCTAAATACTTACATTCATCAATGGGAGTCTTGGGCCATCTGTCTGTAGTTCGTTTTGTAGTCAGTAAACAATACTGACTTAGAATTTCTTATCTCTTTATGCAAGCATGCCTAGGGACTAAAACAGGCTGATGAACCAGTAGTATAACAGTATTATTTTCTGGTCTCTGCCATACAGTCTGTCTCCTGCTTATGTTCCTCTTTTTGCTCAACTTCAGATAAAAATGAACTGACAATATTGCAATCAGTAAGGCCTCTTAATAAACCTTCCCTTGAAGTAGTGTGGAGACTGGAAGGAAGCAGAGTGTGAATTGTGGTAACACTGCTGGAAAAGATGGTTTGACTTATTTTCTTTTGTTCTGAGCCTTGTATTTCTTTTTCTGCAGTTCCTGTATGTCTGATAATTCAATTACTAGGTGAAAGGTTGGTTGTTTTTTCTGGATATTGAGTTAAAAACTTTAGCAGGTTAAAACTTTCTCTGCAGTGTTTGCCAGAAACAGGGTTTAAGAGAAGAGTTTTTTTTGTTCTTAAGAGAAGGGTTTTTTTTTGTTCTTAAGAGTAGATGAACTGATAACAAAACCATGAAATCAGTGTAATTTTCTGGCTGAGTACATTGCATAGTACATAGTAAAGAGCATAAAAGATGAAGTTTTGGAATTATTTAGGTGAGTGATACCTAGTGGGAGAATGACTTGCTTAAATATAAATTAAATGAAAGAGTATCACTTTGGTCCTGTCATTGCCAGTAGCGATTGTGTACATATTTTTGTACATATATACACACACATATATACACAGGGCACATTGTTCTTTATGCCTCTTTCAAGGACCCCCACTGCAAATTTCTTACATGGGAACACTAGAATTTTGCTTCACTTTCAAAGTAGAAGACGACTTCTAATTATCAGGAAAAATCTGAACCTTTTCCTGGAGTGCCTTTTTTTTTTTTTTTTTTTTTTTTTTTTTTTTTTTTTTTTTTTCCCTTGCGTCCTAAGCTTCAACACCGATTTCGTAATACACTTTAGAATAGAACTCGCTCTGTGTTTTCTGTTCAGCTTCAGGTGAGAGTGCCAAACCTGTCTAACAAGAAATTCAGGGTTTCTGTTGCCTCCGATTGCTCACTCTGTGGTTTAAAACAACAAAAAGTGCTATCAAATTCAGCAGTCGATTCAAATGCCTGCGCTTTATCTTCTTCATTATAATCTTTTCTTTGGGTGCCTGCTGCCTCAAAACGTTTTTGAGCTCAAATATGTCAGTTATATGAAAATCTTGCAATTTTGTAGATGGAAAAGAACTATGTGAAGTGGGATGTAAGTAGCAAAATAATCTGTTGATTAAAGCAGTGATGTTCTATTAGATTATAAGTGGGGTTGGTTGTGTTTCAAAGCCCTCGATAATTTGAGTTCAGACTGAGAGACTGCATCACGGTGAGGAGTTAGCATTATTGGCATCCTGTTTTTAAATAAGACTTGGGGGGGAGAGTCTTTACAGCTGTTGTTCAGTATGGAGTTGATTTTTCTTTTTGACTCTTAGAGATGGTATTTGTAAGACATTTAAGCAGCCAGAAATTTCTCGAACTTTCAATGAGGGTTGAAGATCCTGTCATTTTAGACAGGTGCTGCAATCAACATTAACTTGTGCAACGGGTCTTGCATTTCAGTTATTACTTTGTTTAAATAATGATTTGTGCAATTGGAAATACGGTTTTCAAGGAAATTATGGTAACTAAAGTTTTCTGTTTGATTTTTCAAGGGGGTGAAGAAGTTAATCTGGAGTTGCTTCAGATCTGTGTCTCTTGCACAATTTCACCAGGCCTAGTATGTAGGAGATTATGTAGCTGGCAGAGTGAATCTGTTAAGAACAAACATTATTTTTCACTTCTTTGAAGATGGGATCAGCGCTTCTAGGAAAAATTTGAGTTGGATTTGCTGATTAGCTCTTTTATTCCTGTCTAATTTCTTTGCAGCAGTAGGGACCTAAATTGTAATGAATGGATGTGAATGCTTTTGGGGTTTGATTTAACTGCTGGATTCGATAGGGGTGTCCGTTGCAGCTGTAGTGGGAATGGTCAGAAGTAGGTCTTATGGGGGAGTTTTATAGTTTTGGGGCTTTTCTCTCAAGATTTGATGTAGGTAAGGCAACACAGCAAGAAATCAAATGCTGTGCAGACAAAACTGCGCATGCAGTGCAGTTGGCAGCTGTTAATTTGTTTTGAGCAGAGACAAATATTTCAAGTCTTCTGATTAGTTTATTTTCCTTGAGTTGAAGTAATTTATTTTTTACTAGTTGAAAGCCCGTTTGCATTACTAGTTTGGAAAAAAAAAAATTAGGCACGCACTTGTGTTGGAAAAAAACTGTCTTCAGCTCCTGTCTCTTCAGGTTTTTTCTTCTGGTGTTTGACCTTATCTTCTTCCTTTTATTTCTGTGCATGCGCCCTTATTGTTCACCCTACTCTCTTCACTGTTATTCTGCTTGCTTCTGGCACTGGTAGCTCAACTAATGTTAGACATGATCTTCCCCAGTTGGACTCCATGCCAAATTTTGCTAAGGGGAATGTAAATACTGTGAGGTCAGTTCAGTATCAAATGCCTGCAGCCTGAAATGAACCCTGCAGGATCTTCTGCTGTTCAGTCAAAATTAGAACCTGCCCAGGATATGGTGCTAAAAGTTTGAAAAGTCAATACTTTATATGTTGTGCTTCATAGATAATTTTTTAAAGAACTTTAAGCTTACTTTTTCCCCCTAAACTGAAGAGTGAGCACTAGGGACAACTTGCTATGATCATGATAATTAACAGATGTGTTTAAAAACCTCTCTCTGTATACTGATGGATTACTCAAAATATTTCTTTAAGGTTGTACGCCAGAGGAAGTGGTGTATGTCTGTGCTCACCTGCAACATACTTAAAATGGTGATGCTTAAACATCAAACTAACGTGCTTTTGATAGCAAATAAAATCTATTCCTCTGTGTTTTTCCTTGCCTCCTTCTCTCCTCCCTTTCTCCCCAGGAAAGAATGGTGGGGAGAGAGGACTGTGGTAAACTCAAATAGCTGAACAAGTCTAAATTGCTTTTTATGATTTCCTCCTGCACTTCATACTAGCCTTCTAGTCATTCTTTTGAGGGGGGAAATGTTCAATGTGCTTCCTTTAGATCAGGGATGCTCTTTAATTTGCCATATGATGGTCTAAATTACTTGCATCTATGTGCTGCTAAGGACTTTATGCAGCACTTCTCATTTTACAAGGAGTGACAGTATAGATTAAGAGTTCAACTTGAAGTTTTTTGCTTTGCAGTGTCAGTAGATTAGTGCACCTCACACATATTTGTCTTTTGAACTGTTGTCTAAAAAAGATTGGCTGCTATTAGTTTCGATAAAGGAATCCATCTAATTGATGAAATTAGAAGAAAACAACTTGTGAATGTTAGTGGATATGTTGGGGTTTGAATTATTCTTTGGTGTATTAGTTGGCCCCACCATGACAGAACTGATTCATTCTTCATTTTATCTCCAAGTCTCTAAGATGTGGTGATAATGTCACTGTGAAATGACAACAGAAAAATATGAATTCTGGTTAGGGGATTTTTGTTGTCTCTTTATCAAAGCTGTTTTACTTTTGTGAGCCGATAAATAGCGTTGCGGTCATTAGATAAGTCCAAACTGCTTTACAGTGCTTTTGTAATGTTCCTGGTAAAGTTTTACCAACACAACTGTGGTTTTGTGTGAGAGGCTTTCATGATACTCAGATGAAGAAGTACTTGATTACTGAATGCTGTGCTTCAGGTTTCTTAGTGAGTAAAAGTATATATTGAAAGTAACTGTTTGAGATACTGCTGTAAAAGTATGGTGCTGAACTGAGAATAAAACATATTTTAAAATGGAAAGCAGTTATAGCTGTCTTGTAAGTAATCTTAAGTTCAAATTAATACATTATGAAATGGCTTATACTGAAGCAAGGATAAATGTATTATGGAGAGTAAAGCCACCTTTGAAGAATGATACTCATATATGTCTGGGATGGTTTTATTGATATTTAGGTTTGTGCCATTGAATAGATTTATTTATTTCTTTTTTTTACTAGAAATTATTTATTTGAAGATCAGCCTTACATACCATTGCTCTCTAAAATGAAAAGCATAAACACCTGTGTGCTGGTAGGAAAAATGCTTGTAAGTAAAAATTCAGGTTAATGGCTACGTAGCATTTGTGAGGTTTGTTTGGTTTTGTTTTACAATACTTTGCAACTGTGCTGTTGAATTTTTAGAGCCTTAAAGTCAGGGAATAAGGATGCTCTGAGTATGAATACGTGCATAACTTCACCATATGGGTTGACTTTGTTCTGGCTTCTGGAGCTACGTGAGTGAATGACATGATGTCCATTCAGCTCATCATTGCATCAGTGCTTTTCTTGGTCTTATTCTGTAACCTTAGGATTTATTTTGGGAAAGATCCAATACCGTTAGCCAAGAAGTCTATAAGGAACGTAGTTGGGTTTTTTTTTTTTGTTGTTTTTTGTTTTTTTTTTTTTCTATAAAATGGAGCATTGGTCTTTTTTAGGAGCTTCTTTTGAAGTATATAATGAATCCTCCTCATGAGGTGTGATGATTAAACATAGTTCCCTGGGCATCATTAAAATCTTTTAAAAAGTGATGATATTTAGTTCTAATTTCACTAGGAAAGGATGCAGGTCTATTCTTTCAAATTTGGTTGCGTTTGCTGTCTTCTGTACAGCTACATTTCCCATTAAAATGCTGTTTCTTACTATTGCTGAACAGAAACTACAGTTCAAGGGCTCTGCGGATGACTAGTTTCCTTCACATCTGAACTGTATCCATTAAGTGTACTCTGGGACTGACATTAGTTGTTGGAGTGTAATCTCTAGTGTTTCCTTTCTGCAAACCACTGTCAGCTCTGTATCTGTATTTAAGCAATTCTGCTGTGCCCCTTTTTATGTTGATTAAATATTACTCTTCCTACTCAGTGAAGATGGATTCCTGGAGCTCTGAAAATGAGTTCAGTTGCAATAACAAGATGATGATGGCTCCAATGCCTGTACTCCAATTGCACTTGCAAGTTGCATCTGTTTGGTTTTGTCATTTTAAATAATCCAAAGTTAGAAGAATTTGTTAGCATCCCTAAAAAATATGTGGAGCTTATTGGCAAATTAACTTTGTTTTGAGAGGGTTTTTTTAATAACAAACTATTAAAACTTTTTTTTTTTTTTAAATGGGGGTGTTTAAACTGAAAATAACTACTTGTTTCAAATTCTGATCCCACTGTAGGTAGTAAAATGATGTATCTGAGCAGCTACTGGAATATCATAATGTAAAAATTAAAGTTACAGGAAATTATATTGCTGTGGAAAAATTAGTTTGCTTTATTCCCACGGACACTAATTATCAGTGTTCTAAACTGAAACATCTACTTTTCTGCGAAGTATCCTTGTAAGGAAGACATAATCAGGAGCCATTAAGTTCTCTGTTCTTATTTTTAGAGATAAATTGTGGTATTTCATTGGTTGCATTCCAAGTTACATATTGAAATGGTAAAAGTAAAAAAAGTTGCTTGCCTTAATTCTATATAATGGTACATGCTTACCGCTCAACACTCAAATAGAAGAGATGGGAATGGAGAAGAATCTGAGCTATTTCTGTATATGTTCAGATCTCTCTTCTTTGGTGTTCTGATAATTCTTTGGGCCACCAGAAATTATATGAGATCTTTACTAGTCTGTTAGGCGTACCAAGTTATTTAATAAATCAGTATGTTTACTTGCTCACAGTGTAATGAAGAGGAGTATATAAATTTTGTGTGTGTAACAGTCTTTGAAGCTGTGATTTTATTTTCAGTAATTAGGGGTACTCATCTTCCAGTGTTACTACTTTATGCTATTATGATTCACCTGGTAGTATAGTAATGGCCAGGATAATCACAGAATCATTAGGGTTGGAAAGGACCTCTGGAGATCATCTAGTCCAAACCCCTGCCAAGGCAAGGCCACCTAGAGCTGGTTACACAGGAACCTGTCCGGGCTGGTTTTGAATGTCGTCAGAGAGGGAGACTCCATGACCCTCCTGGGCAGCCTGTTCCAGTGCTTTGCCACCCTCAGTGTAAAGAAGTTCTTCCTCATGTTGAGGTGAAACTTCTGCTTTAGTTTATGACCATTGTTCCTCATCTTGTTGCTGGGCACCACTGTAAAGGGTCTGGCACCATCCTCCTGTGCACCTGCCTTTGAGATATGTATATGCATTAATGAGATCCCTTCTCAGTCTTCTTTTTAGACTAAACAGGCCCAGCTCCTGCAATCTCTTCTCATAAGAGAGATTCTCCAGACCACAGTCATCCTTGTGGCCCTCTGCTGGACCCTTTCCAGCAGCTCCTTGTCTTTCTTGTGCTGAGGAGCCCAGAACTGGACACAGTGCTCCAGATGTGTCCACACCAGGGTCGAGTATTGGGGGAGAATCCCCTGCCTTGACCTGCTGGCTACCCTCTTCCCATTGCATCCCAGGATACTGTTTGCCTTCCTGGATGCAAGGGCACACTGCCGACTCACAGTCATCCACCAATATTCCTCGGTCCTTCTCAGCTGAACTGCTCTCCAGTAGGTCAGCCCCCAGCCTGCACTAGTACTTGGGGTTCTTCCTCCCCAGTACCCTACACTCGCCGTTGTTGAGCCTCATTAGGTTTTTCTCTGTGCAGTTCTCCAGCCTATCAAGGTGCTGCTGAATGGCAGCACAGCCTTCAGGTGTATCAGCCACTCCCTCCAGCTTTATATCATGAGCAATAATAATTTGGGAAAAACTGACTTACAGAAAGCTGAGGAGATACAAGTCCCCAAAAAGGATAATGGTATCAGAATATTAGTTGGTGAGCATCAGTAACTATAAGCAACTTATGAAGTGACAGAAATATTTTGTGAATTACACCAGTAAACAGGCAGGGAGCTGAGTGGGGAGAAGCAGTATGTTTCTGAATGGGCACATTTCTTCAGAATAAAAACTTGTAATGGAGAAAATAAAAATCTACAAGGAAGATAGCTTTGTGCTTCTTTGAATACTCGGGAATAGGATTGGTGTATAGTGTCAGCAGCTGAGGAGAGAAAGATTAATACCCTACATGAAGTTAGGGCAGGAATTTAAATACAGTTACTATTGAGCTTAAAGGAAACAGCTATGTTTTCAAGATATGACCTGTCTGAGCAGTAGATGAACTGAGTCGTGTGAATTCATCAAAAGTTTTTGTATCTTTATAGCGTGTTTTGAGGCAGCTGAAGTGGCTCATGTTAAATATTTTACATGGCTCTGCTCTCCCTTTCAAAGTTTGTGATTTTTTAATTTTTTTTTCTTAATCTAACCAAAGTTAACCATCTTGCCTGTAAGAGATCTTTTTGGTACAAAATCAGATTAAAGGTTTTCGCTGTGGTACAAGATTAATAGGTGGAAAAACACGAAGTTAGAGGCCCATTAACATTTTTTCACATTTACCCTGTATAAGTAGTTCAGCATTAAGAAAAATATCATTGTGATGAGGTCTGTAATGATGTTCGTTAGGGAACTTACTTTGGGGAATGCTTTTTCCTCTTTATATATTTGTTAATTATTACTTCTTAATTGACTTTCTTTTTTTTTTTTTTCCTTTTCTAATTTGCCTGGGGAGAGGGACTTTCCCAAAGTAAAATAATAACCAAAAGAAAGCACATCCGTGTGGTGTTTATACTGGCTGAAGGTGGTTTTGAAAGTAACTGACTTGTAGTGTTTGTTCTTTAAGTAGTGATTTGAAAACTGAAATGCCTTTCTCTTTATTTAAGGCAATTAGGAAGAAAATTACCTGCACTCCGAATGTGCCAGGTTGAATATTAAATTCAGCAGTAACATGCAGTATATAAGAGAGTATAACCCCTGTGTTTTTGAAGAACATCTCTGAGAGTTTTCCATATAAATCCCAATGTTTGTCAGTAGTACCCACTTCACAAAATCTGTACTAGTAAAGTCAATGTGTGAGTCTTAGTTCTTGGAAGCAGTTGAATAATAGTGGTTTTTTTCCTTCCCTCATGTAATTTGAACACTTACAGAGGCAATCTGCAGGATAGGTGCTATTTTATTATTTCATTCTATGGAGCCACCAGCTCCTAAATTCTAGTGCTGCCTTTCTAAAGCTGGCTGAGTTGTGGGTTGTTTGGGTTTGTTTAAAATTCCTTATATGTTCTTTTGAGCCAATATCTTAATTAAACCTTTTATGTCTCATTTGTTAAAATAAACTTCGATCAAATGTCCGTTCATAGAATGAATATCTTTGCAGTTTTAGCAAGGAAGCTCTACTTGGGTTAAAAAACAACCTGACCAACAAACAACTGTGTCAGTTTATTGTCTTACTAGTATTTCCAGAAAATGTTGGTAGCTTACCAATGGATGATCGGTGTTCCCACTGCAGTGGCAGGAGAGTGGAAACAGAGGACTTAAGGAAAAAATTATTTACAATGAGGGTGGTAAAACACTGGCACAGGTTGCCCAGAGAGGTAGTGGTTGTGTCATTCCTGGAGATATTCAAGGCCAGGCTGGATTTGGTTCTGAGCAACCTGATGTAGCTGAAGATGTCAGTCATTGACTGACCTTTTGATGCAAGGATTTCTACCTCTTTAACAACAATTCCAATTTGAAAGGAAGCACTACTTACTAAAATTTAATTGACATCTTCATGATGCTATGCTTATGAATTGACAGAATTGCATGCCTGCAGGATATAAAAAAATAGAATCTATTGATACAAGGCTCTGCCCAACCCAACCTTGAACACCGCTAGGGATGGAGCATTCGCAACTTCCCTGGGCAACCCATTCCAGTGCCTCACCACCCTTACAGTAAAGAATTTCCTCCTCATATCCAATCTAAACTTCCCCTGTTTAAGTTTGAACCCATTACCCCTTGTCCTCTCACTACAGTCCCTAAGGAAGAGTCCCTCCCCAGCATCCCTATAGGCCCCCTTGAGATACTGAAAGGCTGCTATGAGGTCTCCACGCAGCCTTCTCTTGTGCAGACTGAGCAGCCCCAACTTTCTCAGCCTATCTTCATACGGGAGGTGCTCCAGTCCCCTGATCATCCTCGTGGCCCTCCTATGATTCTATGATACTCAGATTACATTTTATCACTTTCATTTAGGAAAAAAAATGGAAGCTGTGGCCTTGATTCACAGTGTAGAGAAAACAGACTTCTTAAGATCGGACTCTAGTTGAAAAAGTCACATCTTGACATCTAAAATAGTAGGCTTGGCATCTAAAATAATATTGTTCCAGTTAAGTGTGTCTGAAATACGAACATAGTTTTATGCTAAAGTAGTATTGGTTTAACAGGGAAATGTAATAAAACTAGGGAAGATACAGAGAAGTTTGACAAAGCTGACTGAAGATGGAAGCTGTTTGGTTGAAGAACATCTGTAATACTTCACTGACGGCTGATGTGGAGAGTGTAGGTCTACAAAATTATAAATGTTAGAAAGGTCAGTAGAGAATGTTTGCTGTATATTACGATAAAAGAACTAGCAGGAGAAATTATGAGTCAAGAAAAGCTGATCCTTGTTCAAAAGGTTTGAAAGAAATGCGTATATAATTTACAAAAGTGACTGAAAACATGTACAAAGTATGGCTCAGGATGCTGTAGGCTGTGAGTCTGCATTTGTGGAAGAATATGTGGTCATCTCTTTCATTTAGTGTCCTACCTCTGAGGCTTATAATTACCAAAGCAAGGTATCTGTGTTTGTGTCTCCTGATGGGCTTTCCAAGATGTTTACTAATCAGGGCTGGGAACAGTGTACTGTGTTATGTGGAGTTTTGATCTGACCTAGTTCAGCTGCTCTTAAGAACATTAATCATCAAGTTATAAATATTCATTTACTAGTAGTAAATGATAGGAATGTTGTTTTAATTATGGTTATGCAGAGGGTCTGACTGGTATTTTATCACTGAAGCTTTGATGGATGCTGTGTGTGCACAAAATGTTGCTGTATGGGAAGACTTAACACTTCCCCAATAGTAATGTGTTGGTCTTAACTTGTTTTGGAAATAAACTATGTGAACATGAAAATGCTACTGATCTTCCTACGTACGCTTTACTACACACAGATTTAATGAGAGGAACATGAAACTTATGAAATCATCAGATAGAGTATGCTAGTTGAGCATGATCAGAGAAGATGCTTTCAAAAGTGTAAATGATGGACTGATAACGTAGGTGCAAACAAACAAAAAAGAAGTCTCTCCTCTTTTCTCCCTTTATTCCCCAAGGACGTGGCTATTCTGTCTAAGCACATGGGCATTTTCTTCATCTCTACATCAGTACTTGGATTATTAGGAAATAACTATTCTTTCTATATTAATCTCTCAAGGAAAAAAATCCTTGGAAAGTGTAGCAGTTGGAATAGAAATATAGTAGAGTTTTAATCATTTATACAACTTTCCTCTCTAAGGTTATAGATTTGTAGGTTTTTGTTTGTTTTAATTAGTGAAACTGGAATTGTTTGAACAATGAATCTTGAAGGTTTCTTACAGATCCCAATGTTGGTCAACTCTGAAAATTATATTTTGTTTTCCTGCATGTGGTCAAAATTGATGTCAGAATTCAGAGTTGCAAAGTAACAGGCATAATCATGAAATCTAAAAAGCAATGATTTAACTTTGCTATAGCTAATAGTAAATCACTGTATGTTGTGTGCACACAACTCCAAAAGACTTTGTAGTACAAGAACTGTTTACTAGAAAGTTCTGTAAATGGATTAGTTTTATGTAATCAGTATTACTTGGTAGTATTAAAGAAAAGAGAAGGTGTTGTGGTTCCTTTTCAGATATTGTAAAGAGTAGAAATATGGACTTCTTGGCTGACACAAAAGACAGTTTTTGTTGTTAAACTACATTTGTGGAAATAGAGATGTAAACTGTCTCAATGGTTAGGAATCAATTCCTAATTTTACTGGATATGCTTCTGGAATATCTTTAAAATATAAAGAGAATACTGTGAAGGTAAATAGCTGGTCAAAGCTGCTTAGTGTAACGCCACCTAGATTCCTAGTCTACAATTTGTTTGCATTTAATTAATTTTCATTTGGGTTGTGAGGAACAAGATTAGGAATAAGTATGTAAGAATATTAGTACTCTGGGTTCTCAGTTTAGCTTGTAAACAAATAAAAGGGAGCTGAGTAACATCAATATTGGGAACTGGTAATTTATAAATCAAATTTGTTCATTTGAGCTACTCATCACCCGGAATTAGGTTGTGAAGTGCTCTACCAACACTGCCTAAATTTATTCCTACCAGGAATTCAGCCAAGCTTTTAAAAGCATTGGATGATTTTTTTTTTTTTTTGCATGGGTTATCCATTTTTGAAGAAAGAATTAGAAAATAACAAAACTAAAGAATAACTGAGCGAGTTTCCAGATGTTGATAAAGATCTTGCCGTGCTTTCCAAATTTTCAGGCTCTTCAATTTGAACTGTTTTGTGACTACTACTTTACCCAAAAAGATGTCAGTTTAAATCCTGACAAACAAGAGAAGAATTATTTGGCAGAGAAGTCATCAGCTAGTGTCTTGGCACCGTCTTCAGTTTTTTAAGCCCAGTTGCTCACAGCAAAAACATGAACAGCAGTTTGTAAAAGAAGTTGAAAGGAATAATAACAATAAAAAAAATCTCCAGTCTTCCAGAAGTAAGTGTAAATGGAAAATGGACTTCGCTGCAGAGAGGCTACATCTTTATATGCAATTCCTTTAAAATTCTTCTCTGTAAAATTCTAAGACTTGACAAATAATTTTTCCTGAAAATAGATTGTGTTTTCTTTCCAGGTTATCTCTTGTAATTACTTATGCCTACTCTTTAATCCATGTGATGACACTTCCACGTCAAAAATGATAAATTATTGGGGTGCAGCCACATTTCTTTCTTATTTTCGTTCCCTACCAAAAGCTCAGGACTGAACTCTTGCAAAACTGTTTGTAACAGATGAAGGACTTGGAATACAGGAACACAAGAAATTATCCCAGAAGTTTTGTTAAAGGCTGCCACAGTAGAATTTGCTCTCTGCTGCTGTTGGATGTATACTTTTTGAACAAGCTTGAAGCAATGGTGAATTGAGGCTGCTTGAAGTGCTGATAATGTAGAGTATGTAAGCAAGAAACACAAGGCTTTTTTTGTGAATAGAATTGTCAGTGGAAGTTACCATTTATTAATCATGATTATTTTAAGAGAGTGGGAGTGCAGTGTGAAACAATTATTTCATGCTTTGTACATTCTCTCTGAAGCACCCATGAGATAAGTAACTCTTTCATAACTGGTAAAAGAATTGTACACTATGGATGTCGATTTGCCAAGTCCAAAGTTAACGGCTTGCTCCACAGATCAAGTTTTTTGTTGTTGGTGATGGTGGCTTGTTGGGTTGGGTTTTTTGTGTGTGTGTGTATATATATATATTTATTATTATTATTATTATTTATTTTATATTTTTTTAGTGTACCTTTTGAACACTTTCCGAGGATAGGTTAATTTTAGCTTCAATTGATTTGAAACTGTCTAGAAAAGATCAGTCCCAGAGATTCCTTTTCCTCTAGTCATGTAGTCCTTCCTCTCTTGCAGTGGCTTTTGCCACTATCATGCAGTGGTGGAGCAAGTCAAATCAAATTGAAAGTTTGTCTGTTGTAGGAATAGTTTTCAGTCAGATGTGTGAGCTGATCTGAACCTGTATCACTTTCAAGATGTGTTTCTGCAAATACCTGTTCATGAGGCAGTATCAGCTTTCAGAGAAATGACTCTTCTATTGGCATAGCTCCACCTGTCTTAAGAGGGTTTAATAATACTGAAATGTTTCTTGCTAAATAGCATGCTGCATGGGACTGCTATATGGGGAAAAATCCTCTATGTAGATTTGCTTATAGTTTTTATGCAATGTTCTTAGTGCATACTTAAGTAATGCCAGCTCAGTGTTTCCCTGCAACTCGTGTTTCTATTTATACTTACAGTTTTCTTTGATTAGCTAAAACAGTAAGTAGGTGCTATTCCTAGCATAGAAGGCATATTGAAATAGATATGTAAAAATGTTCTTTGAAGTCTCCTTTTATGGCTGCCTCCAAAATCAGCAGAAGCTTTAAAATCCAGAGAAATTATTAATGCAGTTTATTGAATTGAACAACATGCCTGTCTTTCTGCAGAAATGTGTAGTATAGCTGAAATAGTAGGTAAGTTAAAATGTAACTATACTAACAGGAATTGATTAGAATAGTAGAATTAACTGTTCTCAACACCAGATCTTTAATAACTAGAGCTATTTGAGATGAGTTTAAAACTTTTGATTACACTTGCAGGTACAAGTCTAAACTTTATGAACTTTTAAAATCACTCTAAAAGTGGCTTTGGGAATTGGAGAAGGCTACTTCCCCTCCATGTTTTTTCCAGACTGTCATGTATATGTGCATGTGTGTATAGATATGAAACAAGGTTTGAGATTTGTATAGTTTCCTGCTAGCTCCTGTATTAAAAATTCAGGTCCTCTTGTGGACTTCCAGATGACAACTAGGGCATGAGTTGGCATAAGAAAATGAATGCCAAGCTTACTGAGCGGGTAAAGATTTATTTTTTTTTTTTTTTCAGTCTCCAGGTTAATAATTTTATTCTAATCACTAATTCCTAATGAACCAAGGAAAAAGTGGAGGCGTATTTAGTTAATATGATTCGTGTTTGAGATCTCTCAAATTCCAGAAAATAATTGACTTAACATTGGTAATGTTTCTGTGATAAAGCAGGCAACAAAGGTAGAATAGAAGGGGGGGAGAGAAGCACCAAGTATGAAACAATGGCAAAAGGAACGTTTATCTTGGCTACAAATTCGTGGAAGAATTCGAATCTTTAGGTTGTCTTTGTGCTCATTGCTATAATTAATTAAAATAACCCCAACAACAACAACAAAGGTAGTTGACTTCAGGAGTGCAAGTCATTCACTACATTGATAAAATAAAGGAAAAGACCATTCATTTATCTGACTTGTTTGTAAATACTGGTTTTTCTCCACAGATTGATGTGACTATTGACTGTAAAGGCAGAGGAATTATGCTATGTTTTCTCCACATGTTAGAACAGCATAGCATTAAAAACATGGACTTATATGCCTAGAAATAAAGGAAGTATTTCTCACTGAATACCAGAAGTTCTGTCAGTTTTGACTTTCCAAAAACCAGGAAATGGTTCTACCTTGAAAAGTATTGTCAAAACCAAGTTTTCAGTGCAGGAACTCTGTTATAGGGAATAGCTGCTGTTGCTAACTTTTTCAGTGCTATTTGACATTGTAGTATCATTTTGTCAGCAATGGTAGGGGCTTTTGCTGCTCTCGATGATAAGAAAATGTAGATATCCTTGAGAAGTGCAGTGCGTGATCTACGCACCTCATTTCAGTCCTTGCCCAAAGAGGTTATGGGGTCTCTGTCTTTGAAGATTGTCAAAATGTGACAGTACGAGGTTCTAATGAACCTGAACTAAGCTGGCTTTGCTTGGGGCAGGGGGTTGGACTTAATGAGCTCCAGAGGTATTTTCAAGCCTGAACCTTTGGGTGATTTTTTTGTGAGTGAAACAGTGAGTCTTCCATAAGAAGATAATATTGTAGTAGCTTTCTCTCCATGGGCATTAGCCTTTGACTGAAATACCAAGCAAAAATGCAACTACATTCACAGATTTCTTTATGAGAAGTGCTTGATAGCAGGTTGAGTGACGGTTAGTCTTTTGCCACTTTTGTGTTTACAAATACAGCTGTAGCTTAAAGAATTGTAAATGTCTCTGAAATTGTACAGTTTGTTTGGTATCAAGGCAAACTGGGAGCCTTCATGGATCCCAGTGCCAAGGAGAGGTGAGTTTTCGACTTAGTCCCCCTGAGCTAAAAAACTCAAGACAGACTTTGAATGTAGATACTAAGTTTTGTCTGCATGTATCTGGGAGGGAACGAAAGCTTAAACTGAGGTGGATGGCTCAAACTTATTCAGAGTAGACTGATGTGGTGCAATCTGGATTGGGACGAATATTTTAGGCAAGCACCATCCTCAGACATTTTTCCTGGTCTTGTGCTGTAACTGACAACTCTTAGAGTAAATATAACAGCAGAGGGAGCTTGACAGTGTTAGTGTCTTTAAACGCATTGCTTAAAAATATCAACAGCCAAGCAAAAAAAATCCAACACTTGGCATACCTTCTTGAGAGAGTTTTGTGGTGCCTTTCAAAACAGAAATATGCAGTGAAGCAATATTGACATTTGCCTCATCTTTGGCTTGTCCTGTGAACTGTTGGGCAGGAAAATCTCTTGCTTTTTAAACATCCTCAGTGCCATGAATGATGCAGTGTTTCTCATTTTGGTTCATATTGTTGGGTTTTGTTTGTTTGTTTGTTTTTAATGTCAAATAGCAGAAGAACTCATGATAGAATTGGTGATTTTGTGCAAAATTTTTGTACTTTTAATCTATATTTGTGCTTTTATATGTGCATGCATGTCTATTGTAAATCACTTGGATTGGACAAGGATTGGGTGTGACAGCTTTTCTGCAAAATAAGGCTTATTTTGTGTTTATGTTTTGTTTGGGTTTGTTTGCTTTTTTGTTGTTCATTTTTTTTTAATTCAGGAGTAGTTGAATATCTGCCTACAGTTCTAAGCATAGATGTTTCTGGTTTGCTGTTTGGACTCTAAAATGTTGTTCTATTACATAAGCACAAAACACAAAAAACAGAGTTAAGGAATGATAAATTGTGAGTGAATTTTGACCTAGGTAGCTAATAATACTGCTAGGTTTGAGAATGTCAGCAGTATAATATACGTAAAGAAGTTACATTAAACAATGCTAAATAAGAGTAGTGCTCCGAGTATGTGTTACCAGTGCAGACATAAGCTACTATTACGTATTTATTATTTGACTATTCGTTGATGAAGTGCATTCAAACAAACTGTATGTTATGAAGTCTTAGGTGTATATAGGTTTTTCTAGGGGCTGAACATCTCTCTCACTAACATTATTGTAAGATATATTTAAAGCAGCCCTATATCTTATCAATAATTTTTAATTTTTGCTCTTCAGAAACATTTTTTCTAACATTTATACTGACCTGGAAGTAGGCTGGAAAATAATGCAATCGTATTTTATATGATTCCTTTAGCTTTTATTTATATGGTGTCACTCTATTACCTGTATATATGGTAAAGAGTGTCTAAGCTTCATTCAATTTGGGGATCCTGTTGTTACTTACTTGCACTATATATTTTTTTGTGTGTGGTTTAAGTCTGTTGCAGTGCTTGTTACAAGTAAATGTAGCCTAATTTTATGTTTCAAATATAATTTCAAAAACTAGAGTTCCCTCTGGTATATGGGAGTCCAAAGTGGGAAGAAAGGAAAGTAGGCTTTCATAGATGTTGTGTACTGATGGACCCATCTTTATTTATTTGGTTTTGTTTGTTGTAGATGATCTGTTATAGAAGTTAAGTAGCACATAAGCTTCATTTGGGGTGTTTCACTTGTTCCATTTTGACTTTTTTTGCCTTTTCATGCCAATAGATTGGTTTAGTAATCTTATTTCATAGATAATTTTTTCTTGAAATTAATTGGGAGAAGGAAGTCTGGGATTGTAATTGTTGGCGCACTGATGTGCACACAAACTTGTATCACTTGAGCTCTTGTTTGAGTTGATTGGGGTTTATGCTCTGTCTGCAGATTTCAGTTAGTGTAGCTTTGGAGAGGTGAATACAGAAGATTTCAGAGGAAAGTAACTTTGTCTCATTATGTGGGAGGAAAGAAACTAGTACAGCTACCGTCGGGCATCCCTGTAGTCTCATTCTTCTCTCACAGTCTTCCTCTCGTAGATGTCCCTCCTTGCCAGTGTATATACAAGGTTAGTTTGTCTTACAGCTTTTTGCACCTGGACAAGAGCATCTGTGTCAGCTTGACTGCACTGTGAGGCTGTTACTAAAGGACTTGAACTTAAGGACTGTTGATTCATGTGCTGTTGTCTTCTATCTTGTCAGTCAAAGGGAAGCCAGGCTAAAAGATTATTGGGGGAAAATGTGACCGTGGAGAGATGAATTGATATGTATAATGACATGACTACAATAAGTAATTTCAGGCATGCCTGGTGTGGGGTAGGGCTTGGAGATTGTTAACTCCTACAAAGTTGTGAAAACAGGTAGAAGGATCTAATCTGCATGGGGAAAATGTCAAAAATTTATTCCTGTGTGAGGTGTTAGAGAATCCACTGCTTAATCAAGAAGTCTTTCCTGAGTGCAGTTTCTGGAGCTGAAGGAGAATGTGTTTGGGTTTTGGTTTGTTTGCTTTTAATCTCTGGCATACTTCTGTACTAGTTTTAGACCAAAACTATACTGCTTCATAGTTATGTGCTTAGTTTGAGTTAGTCCCAATTTGATCGCTGTTGGAGATTTCCACTGTGCTTTTGCATCTTTAACATGTCCTAAAGTTCTTAATGTTCACTAGTAGAGCACTGTGAAGGCTGTCTTAATAGACTTTTTCCAAAGTATGGTGTTCACCAGCATTCAGAAAATAGAGCAAGTGTGAGCTTTTGGGCACCCCTTAGGCAGAATCTGTGTTGGTGAGATGATCACTGCAGTTAATTTTAGTTCATGCTTCTGGAAAAAAATTGGAAGCATAAATGAAAAAACAGTGCAATGAAGAATAGACAGGAGGAAAATCTAAGTAAGGGTGCATGGAGTAAAGTTTGACATTTTGGTGCAGGCAACCACAGCTGCCTGTACCATAGCGGCAGTAGCTGCTATGAATAGAGTAGATTGGAAATAAGTAAATTATTCTTTCCCTGCCCCCAGCCCCCAACGAAAAAGAAGTTGGGATGATTCTTTTTGAACGCAATAGTTTCATATCGACAAGGCAAACTATTTGTAAGAATAAAAAAAAAATATAAGAAGCTTGTTTATGGGGCAGGGTATTGAGAACCACTTACCTGTCTGCTTCTTTTTCACTTGGTCAAACCTGTTTCAGAAACTGAATGAATGTGAGTCATGACTGCAGTTCTGTCATGTTATATGAAAGGCTTTGATCTTTTATCTAACTCATGCTAATTTCTTTGTGTTTTTTGAAGTAAGATCAGTGCACATGTGTTGTAGGGTTTTGTGCTGGTGGGCGGTTTTTGTGGTGGGTTATTTTTGAGTATTCAAATAGCACTCTTCTAATAGAAATGTTAATTTGGAAAAAAAATGCAGGGGTTTAGCAGAGGGCATGGAACCACAAAAACTATACTTGAAAGCTGCAAATGATACATGACTATTGAGGAAGTTTAGATGGGCTGAGGGTTAGGCTACTTCTGGGCACAGCACCCGTGAAATGAGATTATGCACACCTGGTGGTAGTGCTGTCCCTGTTTTAAAGTGATGTTTGAGTCCTGAATATATGGGTTTGGATTAATTTACCTAGAAATTAATCTTAACATTGCAGCTTGATTGCTTAAGAGGGTACTGATTGCCAGGATACTAGTTCAGAAATCTGAGATTAATTTGAGAATTTGAGGTACAGATTGTTTTTTGATTAATGAAAGAATTGGAGAAACAGAATTTAAGCTTGTTGAAATGACCCAGGTATTAAACTGTAGCCCTTGCTTTTTCTCTCATAAGGCAGAACATAAGTTAGGGTAAAGTGGAATAAACACTTGTTTAGACTAATGATACGCTTCAAGCCTTGAAGCAAGACTTGCTTGCTTTCATCTGTGGAGGAAGGAGTCCTGTTACGTCTGTTGTGGCAATGTGTGAAAGTGTCTATTTTTTGTTGTTGGAGAGCTGTTGTAATGCTTTTCTCTCTTCACTTTGATTTTATTTATTTATTTATTTTAATGGCCTGAGAGGTATCTGGATGTTTAATAAGTTTTCAAATTGAGAACAAATCTGCCCAATGTTTTTCTTGGACACCTATGAAAAATGAGCTGTCCTGTTTCCAATACTTAAGTGTCTTTCTCATTTGACATCATTTGTTTTATCATTTTAAATAGCAAGTGCTTGTGAAACTTTTTTCCATGAGTGCTGAGCGTCCCTTTTGATGAGCGTTTGATCATATACAAACCCCTCATCTTTGGGAGCAAGAAAAATAGTTGGGTTTTTGTGATTCATTTTACTTGAACTCAGTTGGACAATGGAGGACAATCATCAGCAAAGTTGGATTTATTGTTTTAAGAGCAACAGTATTGTAGCTATTATGACTTATGCAATGAAGCTGTGGTGAATGTAAGGTTTAGTGAGATTTATGATTATTATTACGTTGCACAATGCCATGTACATGTAATTATAGTTTTCCTAGGTGGTGGTGTGGGTGCTGAACTTAGTTTACAGCCATTTACAACCAGTTTAGGACCTTGTCTTTCAAGCGTATAGCGATGTGTAGTTAAATACGTAATAGCAATAAAATGCGAGCTTTGTTGTTTGTGCTGCTTTGATTCAAAAATGGTGTCTCAAGTTTTTAACTTTTGCTCCACTTCTCACTTAAATTACATCAGTAGTGCGGGGATCGAGGAGTCTTAGCAATAAATTATTTTACCTCCATCTGTAAATGGAAAAGGACTAGCACAAAAGGAAAAAGTAAACATCCTTTTAGTACACCAGTACTTAATTGGAGTGTGTTCTTCCTTGCTAAACTACTGGGTTTATGGTTGGTGTGGTCAACGGGAAAAACTTGTTTTAGGCCTTGGGGCGAGTATCTGATGACTGCTGTGAAGCTCTCCTGGGGTTTTCTTTTTTTTTCTTTTTTCTCCTCCCCCCTTCTCCCTTTAAGTCATTTGGGATTATACAAACTTTAATGTGGGTGTTGACTTTTCTGCTTTCTGGAGAAATACTGCATTATACTGGCATGAAAAAAGGAACGAGTGAAAATTTTCAGACTTCATAAACACAGCTTTGTATAACTGGGATTTATAGCTTTTTAGACCAAAATATTTAAATAAATGTGGTTTAGTGAGATTAAAGTGTAATCTTTTTGGAAGAAGATACAAAAAGATACAAGAAAATTCCCTCAAGGCAGGAAGTAGTTTCATGAATGTAGGTGTGTTTTGATTTTTAACATGGAAAATGGAAATATCACATTGGTACCTACCAGGAAAATGACAGCTCAGAAGTTAAAATAAACCCAGCAAAGATAAATAATAATAATAACAACAACAAAATATAAAACAAAACAAAAAAAGAACAAGGAATGTTTGACTCAATGTAGTGCTTATAAAAGTTGTTCAGCTTTGGGGATTTTGAAATTTTGGGTTCTTTGTCGGAGTGTGGGGGAAGGGCTAAGCATTTTAAGCAGGAGTGTGACTCTTAGAAGATGCACATTTTGCATTGGCTTGCTCTTTGTAGCTGTATGGTAATATTAGTAATAATGTTGGTGATGCAATGCTTTATCTTCCAGCACATACCACAAAGGATAGCTTATATGTATCACTCTGCTTTAGCTCTCTAGATGTCTAGATGTGTGTATGTTAATTACGTCATTCCTAAAAACAAAACAAAAGAGAAAAAAAAAAAAAAAACCCAAAAAATCCCAACCAACCAACCAAAAACAAAACCAGAAAAACACCAACAATTGTCCCACCACCCTACCACTCCCCCCCCAATAAAAACCCACCCCCAAAATCCAACCAACCAAGAAAACAACGTATTAAATTCCATTCTCTGTTTTATTTAGGAAGTTATTTGTTGGGGGACAGTTAAAGGTAAAATTTTTGGAATTAAGAATTGAAACGTGCAGCATGGTATGATAAATATTAAACTGGGTTGTTTTTTTTTTGCCATCATTTGTAATGTTTGGGCTGGTGTCAGTCCTTTCTGTATGCAATCCACTGTTCCCATTTAATTGTTCTTAAGGTATTTTACCCGAAGTGGTTAGAATTCACCATTATCAGTGAAATTACATTTGAGCTTTTGAAGTAATGAAGTTGAATAGCTATCAAAAGTGGTTGGTAGTTCAGAACTACTTTTAACTTGGTCTTCTGTGCTTAAAGTGGCAGATGCAACCTGAAACCAATCCTGGTTTTCTGAAGGAAGTCTCTAATCTGGTAATAGCAGGAAATGCACTACGCTAACATGCTACATAAATGTGAAGAACCACTGTTGGGGGATAACGGTTGGAAACTTGCAAGATAAAGAAAGCCGAGTTGATCCATTAATGACTCTATGTTCAGGCAGATTTCAGCATTTCAGTGTGGTTTCATTTAAGAGATTACCTCCCCACTCTTGTACCAAAGGTTATTTTTTTGTGTGTGTTTTCCTTTTAGGAAAGCCAATACAACAAGAGACATGTCTGTTCTTTAAAGCACAATATAAAGAAAATCCATGGCTTAGAGTTTATAAATTAGCATATGTATCAATGGCTGAGTTGCAGGTAAACATAGTCTTCTTGTAGGTACATGTGGTAGGATAAAAGCAAACAGATGCAACCTGCAGCAAGGGAAAATTGAATTAGGTATTAAAAAATAAAAAATACTTTGGGGGTAATCACATACTTGTACAGGTTGCTCAGAAAGGTTGCTGAATCCCCCTGTGGGACTGAACAGGACAAGACCCTGAGCAAATTGATCTGTGGTGGCCCTGCTCTAATTGAGGAACTGGTCTAAATGATTTCCAGAGGTCCATTCCAGTCAAAATGATTCTGTGATTTAGGATTCTGCCTTGCCTGCTGCAGGGGTGGAAACTCCTGGGGTTGAGGTGGGGCTGGCAGCTGCCTTATAACCTGTTTTAGGTCTTCAGTTGCCAGAGTGCATCTTCGAGCTGTCAGGTATTTCTTGTAGGTATTTGTAGGTATTGCTTGCTGGAGGGGAAAGTGGTATAGAAGTGTATTTGGAAGTCTTCCCATAACCTCAAGTAACCTAATGGAAATAGTATTTCTTTTTTTTACTACAAGTTCTAAAAGGCAGGTGATCATCAACTGGGTATGTAACATGTGATGGGATTTTGCTCATTTGTATTTTATCTTTAATAGGTATCAGCTGACATCTTAACTAATTAGTTATGGATCCTTATCAGCTCTTAGTTGTAGCTCTTACATGTGAAAATACTGATGCCTCACTTTTTCTTCTGAGAGATGTTAAGGATATAATTTTGCTTCTGCAGTATTTCAAGTGCTAAAAATATATTTAAAGTCCTGGTAATTTTATGACTGTCTGGTAGCTACAATTACATGTATGTTATGGATATGACTAACAACCACATTCTGATCTTCCCATCTACATTAAAGCGAATATCTTGGAAGTCTTCTGTTAATCAAAAAGTAGTTTCTAATTGAAGACAAAATACTGAAGTCAGCATCTGAGTTTTACTGCTCCTTGGGGTAAAGGGAAGAGCCCTTTGAATTTAAATCCATATCAAAGAGTTCTTTCACAAATTGTCTGTAGTTGAGATGGTCACTGCTTGACATTCACGCTTATGCCAATGAGTAATTGTTATCCAGGTTTTTTGTGGAATTATAGAAAAACATGAGATGTAGTAGTCATCCTTCTTTGGACTTTTAGCGACTTCTGCACCAACAAATAATTTTTTCTTTTTTTTTTCCTTTTTTTTTTTGTCTTGCAGTCATGGTTACACCTTAGGAATCCATTTTAGTAAAGGCAGCATTTTCAGAACATTGGGAGTGTGCATTCATTTGCAGTGTTGCCTTCCCTGCCACCTGAGTGATAAAGCTGTCCATCTGATGGTCCATTATTGGGCTGGACTAATTGGAAAAGATAACGGAATTGGAATTATAAACCCTTTATTTGCTGGAATTGAACACAACCCTGTGCAAGGCTGTTTGAGACACTCCTAGACCATGCTTTACTGGTCTGTAGGCAAAAACAGGAAAAGCAAGGATGTAGACAAAAATAAATTTATTTTTTATGAAGTGTGGTGGTCATATTAATCAAAAATATCCCAGACAGAACTAAATACCCTGCCACTTGCTTGCCCCAAAATCTTTCTGTAAAATAATGTGACATTACCCTTTTTTAAATAGCCTGGCTGCTGGCATTTTAAAATTCAGCTTGCTACGAAAGTGTGCATAAATTATTCTGTTTTGTTGGTTTACTTCTTGATTTTGAGAGCAGTGAAACTACCATGCAAGTTTGGTCAGCTCCCTCTGTTGGAAATCAGTGAGATTTCTGTTCAGTGCTAGGTTGAGCATCTAAGTTGGAGCACTATTTCCCTGCTGTGTTTCCTGTACAGATTCTTACCTCCAAGAAATGTAGACCTTCAGCCCTACATTTTGTCAGCCAGAATGAAGCAATGAAGAAAGCAGTAGCTTAAATTTTCTTCTGTCTGTTACTCTGTTTCAGTTGTTAAATCTGTGAAAACGATCTGTGGCTATTCTGAAGTATTTGGAAACAAAACCAAATCTAACTGAAATGTATTGAGTTTACAAGTCCTTTGTGCCAAAGGTGTTGCCTTAACGATCTGCTCCTATTTGTTTATTTTACTTGCTGCTGTAGTCAGTTACTGTTAAAGGTGTGTGTTGTGGTCTTTATATTTCACATAGTTTAAAAATATCCTGTTCCTTACCAACAGGAAATACATAATAGTCAATATATTAAGTTTCTTATGTATTTACTTTATGTTTTTGTCTCTCTTCAAAGTTTTCATGGATTGAGATTGTTCAGGACTTTAACCATGTTGTGAAGTTGCATGTTAAGTAGTTAATCTTTCTAGTTTAGCATATCTTTCAACTGAGTTGGAGTTCTTTCCTTTTACAAAGTTCTGATAATCTTGGGTCCTGCAAGACTTTGAGAGCTTTCCATTATGCCATTTTTGAGATCCTTTACTGCCGTTTTCTGTTCAGAAACTTCCTAGTTTTGAAATGTCAGTGCAAATTAAAGCAGAAAAGTAATAATTCTTAATTTGTTAAAATTTCAGCTTGTTAACTCTAAGAATTTTCATTAAGGCCTACTTTTTTGTCTTCCCTAGTTTCACTTAGTGGATGCTAGAGGCCTTTTCAGTGAAGGTAGTTACACAGGATATATTACAGTTGCACAAGTATTATTATATTGAGCACTTACAATTGAGAATCTATAATTTTTATATCTATGATTTTTGAATGTAGGTGCTTTGTTTGAATACTTGATGTAGAAATGGAAAAGTAGTTCATTTTCTTAAATATATTTAAGTGCATAAAGACTGACAATACTGGTTTTAACTGTAGGTATTTTTTAGCAAAAGTACCTGTTGTAGCACGCTTGGCTGTAAAAGCATAAAACAAAAATACAAAATATGTAATTTTTCCGTGTGCCATTATAAAACAAATTGCTGCAATCTGTCATTTCTTTAAATGTGAAGCGTTCGCACAAAACATATTAATTTAAAAAAAAATAAAATAAAAAAAACACACACACAAAAAAAACCAAACAGCCAACAACCAACCTTCAAACAATGGAGCTGCATTTAAACAGAGATGTGAACACAAACTCTGGCAACTCAGTTCATTAAAAGATTATAATCTGAGCCCCAAAATATTATGTACTAGCAGAAATAATTTAGCTGGAAAAGGGGACACTTCATGTATGAAATGGGCCTCTGACATAAGCTGTGTCTGTGATGTAGTTAGGTATTGATATGAGTTTGCAGTATCTGTTTTATTCTAGAGTGAGTAGAGTTGTTGAACTAAAATTTTGTACCCTGGACACAGATTCCTGGGCCAGTTATCTACTACTGGGAGACTGTTGCATGTTACTGGGAGACTGTTACATGCAGGAGGAATACATAGTTGTGTCTTGCAGCAAAACCATGAAATGTGTGTTTCAAAGTAGAATATATTTATGAATTTACTTGAACCTTTCAATTTTGTAAATGAGCAAGCGTTTATGATTTCAACTTTCTCAACACACAAATTGGACTGAAGTAAATTCAGAAGCTAAGCTTCTACCTTATAACCCAAATAGTGCCTTTCCAATGAAATTTCATTTGTACCATGTGCTTACCAATTACTTTGTGTTAAAATTTTCCTTTTAAACATTTGGATTCAGTAACTGATCTGCTATTTGAACAGTGCAGTATTTCATGCTCATAAGAAATCTAAAATATATATGAAAGCTTAAACAGGTGTATTAAAAAAAAAAAATCTGTTGTGCTAAAGGTTTGTTCAGGTACATCATCACAAGTACTAGAGAAGAAATTCTTCTCTGTGAGGTTGGTGAGACACTGGAACAAGTTGCCCAGAGAAGTTGTAGATGCCCCATCTCTGGCAGTGTTCAAGGCCAGGTTGGATGGGGCTTTGAGCAACCTGGTCTAGTGCCCATGGTATGGGGGTTGGAAGTAGATGATCTTTAAGGTCCCCTTCAACCTAAACTATTCTATGATTATGTTAATCTAAGATGCATTGTTAACTGGAGATATTAGTCTTTGGGGGTTTAAAGCTTTAGTTTCTACTTCTGATCATGCTGTTAAAATCTGCACAAGTGTAGCACATCTTAACCTTTTAAACATATACTTGGAAGATGTTTGTAAATGGAGATGTAAAGAGGTTCTGCAACCGGTTGCAGAATGCTGTTTGCTTGTTGTTTTTGTTTGTTGTTGTTTTTTTTTTTTTTTTGCCTTTTTGTTTTTATTTTTATTTTTCTTAGGATTTAGACATTCCTTCTAGGTGCTCATCTACTTGATATCCTCAGTTATGCTGCTGTGTTGTCCCATCTGTGTTCTAAGCTTTTGTGATATATCCTTTCCTCCTGTGAGCACATTAGCTCCTCTGTAGCTCCCTGTGTTTCCATATGAAAAGGCTGGCAAAAATGTTAGTAGTTAGAGCAATAAGCTGTTTATGAGGGACACCAGCACGCCCCAGTATTGCAGTGTTTGTCTTGCCAATAAAACACTAGCACAAGTCTCAGCTTGTTGTTAACTTTTTTCTTGTTTTGATTGTTGGCTAATGGAGAGTCACACTTGAAAATGTCATTGTTTGAAGGGCTGCATTATCAATGTGTTTTGGTGTTAAACAACTCTGATTTGTTATAAATGGAAATTCAGAAGAAGTGGTGAACTTAAAACGCATAGCAACTTCTAGTTGTCATGGTGCTTCAACTTGAAATAATTTTCTTCAATATTAAAATGCTGCTTGGATGTTGTCTTTGCTTTTAAGTAGTCACTGTTTAAGAGGGAAATGGCTCTGGGAAGAAGTGATGAGAAATTATTTTGGAATACCTAATGTGACTACAAATGAAGAATTGTCAAGAA
This sequence comes from Amazona ochrocephala, assembly GCA_039720435.1. Lineage (NCBI taxonomy): Eukaryota > Metazoa > Chordata > Aves > Psittaciformes > Psittacidae > Amazona > Amazona ochrocephala. The sequence goes on along the minus strand of CM077880.1, from coordinate 65,807,471 downwards.
AATTCCTTCAGTACTGAAGAATCTTTGTGCACCTTTATTTTGGCAATATAGGCTTTTATGACACAACTTCAAAACACCAAAAAATAGTGGGTTATGTCAGGCCGCCCCCCACTCTGTGTAGTGAGTCAGTTCTTCAAGAAACAAATACGAAGTTGAGCTTGTCAAAACATTGAATCAGTAGACTGGATCAGTCTCCACTTTATTTTGTCCCTGTGTGTCAATCAGCTGCTTTGGCTTGCACATGCTTGCTCTTCTCCTCCCAGTTCTGAACTGACAGCCCCTTTATCAGTTATGTTAATGTACCTGTGATTCTTTCTTCTATGATAATCAAGAAGATTCCTTGTCAGACTGGACATACCACTTTAGGAACCCTTCGAACTTCAGAGCTTTGATACCTCCTCTCAGCAACTTTCAGTGTCGGAGCTGTTAAGAGTTAGACTTGGGTCCCCCATGTGGAATTGAGCTGCATTACTTCTCCTGCTTTACCGGCCGAACCACTACTGTTACTTACTCTTCTTGTTTCAAATGAGCTCCTTCCATATGTTTGCCTTGAATAAGACCTTTGATCTTTGACGAAATAAAAACAATAAGGAGTTCTATCAGTTACTAACCATTTTATCATCTTCTCAGAAATAACAAGGAGTTGCAAAAGCCTATGAATTGTTGCATGACTTTGATACATAAGTAATAATAAACTGAAAATGGTAGTGTAGAAGCTAGCTGTAAATGAATTTGTATTGAATTTCATTTCAAGTGTTTTAATACTGAGCATTTCTCTGTGACAGTTTAGCTGCATGACATATAAAAGCTATCCAAAAATGTGTCAATTAATAACTTCAGGAATTTGTTTTTGTTTTGTTTTTCATGAAGTACTTTAAGAGAGTAACATTTAATTTTGAAGAACTTGACTTTACTGCTTTACTGTAGTCACACAAAGATTGCATCTGGTGGAGTTACTCTCTACGGTGAACAGGCTAATTAACACAAGTTGCCTAATGTAAATGTCAGATTGCAACACTGGCCTCTTCAAAGAGCTTGCATCATGTTTATTGAAATGATCAATACTGTGTGAACCAAACATAGTAATTAACTCCAAATGACCAGGTTTAGACTTAATTTGTACATCCATATTTTGACTGCTACCTTGTAGCTGCTGAAACTGAAAGTATCTTTGCAGAAACAAAAATATTACAGCTTGTATGTTAAAAGTCTTAGCCCTGTGTTCAGTTGAGGTTAGTATTCGCTCTGATTACTTGTGAGCCCTCAGTAGAGAAATGAAATTACTAATACATGTAGGAGTCAAAGAAAGTTGCCTTGGTGGACTTTTTTTTTTTGGTCTTGGAAGCAATGCTCATTTTTCTTTCCTGTTTAGTCTTCTAAAACATAATCTACTATTAAATGTAGCATATAGATGTTTTGAATGACTTTATTTCAGGCTAAGGCATAACAGGACAGCAAAACTTCTTAATACTGATAGATGACCTCTTCAAGGCAGTGTCCTGCTGCTGTTCAAAGTTTCCCAATAGGCAAAGCTGAAATTAAGTTGCAGCTTTATCGCTTCTTCCAAGTACAGTAAAGCAATGGGTGGTTATTTACTCTTTCTAGAAGGCTCTCTGCATTCCAGCAATGTTTTACTCAATTTCCTCTCAAAAACTCCAGAGGACCACTCATGTAGCTGGAATGGTGTAGGCTGTATACTATTGTCTGACTGAACATCATTCGTTGTCATGTTTTCACCTAATAAAAGTTTGCATATTCGACACCTCCATGTTCAGTTATAAAGCTGGGAAATTATTTTGGAAACAAACAGAAAAATCGTAGTGAAAACTGCCTTCTAAAGAATGCTTTTTTTTTTTTTTTGACATGGCTGCAATTGGTTGTGATGAGAATCAGAATGTTTATGTTCTGGTTCCCAGTCTATTGCTCTGCTAGCTCAGGAGCTCTGTCCTTACTTCAGAGTCAAGAATAAATCACATCACTTCATACGGCAGGTGAGGTTTTTGAAATGTGCCTACAGATTGGTCTTCACATCTGTCAGCAGTCAGTACAACTTAAGTTGGTTTTTACTTAAGGTGATATAACTGAGTAGTATGGTGGACATAGCTGAGTAGTACGTTGAGATGGTTTGCCTGCCAGCAAATTCTGCTGTAACTTCCACATCACCAGCACTCAAGTTGTTATTGTAAATGGAATAGTGTTTTGAGTTGGAATTCCTAAGGGATTTAATCTTGTAGCTTCAGGCATCTCAAAAATTATCTCAAAAGGAGGATGCTTGTGCTGACACACTGTAGTGTAGCGATTCCTGGTCTGGCTTTTAAAGAGTTAGTTTACACTCCAGAAGCAGTCAAGCCATACAAAAGATAGAACTTGACATGTTTTTGCAGCTTTCCTCACCATGCCTCAGCCTTGTTTGCACCTCAAAACTGCCTCTGCAGTCCCTCAGTCGTGGTTCCTATGTTTTCATAGTCTCGCCTGTGCTTCTTCCAAGTACCTTCTATTTTGCCAGCTTTTAAAAAGGGCTTTTCCGTGCTGCTGCTGTAATGGTGGAGCTCATGACAATCCAAGAGTGTGCACACAATCCAGGACTGCAGCACAGGCTGGGATCTACCTGGCTGGGGAGCAGCTCAGTAGAAAGGGACCTGGGGGGTCCTGGTGGACGACAAGCTCAGTATGAGTGAACAGTGTGCAGCTACGGCCAAGAAAGCCAACAGGATGCTTCCAAAAGGTGCTGTTACTCAAGCAGCTTCTTGTGATGAGAATTTCTCAGTTTGCCTCCTGTTCCTACTTACCAGCAGGTATCAGTGATGAGAAGCATAACCGGAAACGGTAGAATTTTCAGTTGCTAATGGAATGACACCATCTTAGGTTAGCAGATTTTCTTAAAGAAATGTCAGCTAGGGTGTTAAGTCCCTTGGCTTCGCTATAGCAGCTGTGTAGAAGTTAGATCTCATTGTCATAACAGCTGGATGTGTAACAGCCTCATCTAGATTGAGTATTTTTTGGTAAACTGATTTGCAGTGTGAAGTGCAGTGAATGATTATGTTGTTGCTTTAAAAATACACTGAACCTTGCAGTTCAGGAGGTGAGGAATCTCTTCATATCAGCATCAGAATCACCATCGGCTTCAGGCTTCTGTTTGCATCTGCTCTTTGGGTCCCTGTGGCCCTCTTGTGTAACTTTGTATAAACAAAAGCCTGATTCCACATTGCCTGAATGTGTTCAAACAAGCTTTTGAAATAAAAATGATGTCTTGAGGAAGTTGCTACCAGTGCCTTTAGGCTGTCATCCTGGATTCATTCCATATGAAAAAAAAAAACAACTTGTAACTCACTTAAGGTTGATATTTTTTGTTTTGCTGGTTTTTTTTTGTTTGGTTGGTTTTGGTTGGGGTTTTTTGTTGTTTGTTTGGGTTTTTTTTTTGTGTGTTTTTTTTTGGGGAGGGGTTGTTTTTTTGTCTTTTTTTTTTTTTTTTGAGGTCTCACAAGAGGACAAAAAAAGATGTCAAAGTTTCCTTTGACAGGAAGGGAGTGGGGGATAGTATTTGTGAAGCAAATTGGAATTTGTTTCTGGAGTCAGTAGTAATCATGATCTCTGAAGTAGTGTATGAAGAGTAATGGTCTTAATCTGTGTGACATGAGGTAGTTTTGGACGTACTCCAAAAAAGAAGCTACCTCTAGTATGCAGTATTTAGTTCTAATCTTTATTTTCTGTGCAGGAAACCTGTAGAGATTGTCTGGTTTCTTATTTTTTAATATTAGGGTGGTCTCAAGAGGACTAAATTTGCTATAAAAGGAAGTAAAATAAGAAAAAGCAAACTGATGCAAGAGGTAAGTCTGATACAGAAAGAAGTGTTCAAACTTGGGCACCTTAAGGCAGCTGTAGATGTGTGAAATTGAAAGTGAAGTGAGAAGTCAGTGTATAAGAAAAAGGAGTAGTGAAAAATAGAAGGGAAATAAGAATACATGGTTTTGTTGACATGGCTCTTACAGGACATACAGGAAAAAATAAAATCTCATGTCTAATGTAGTATGGGAAGGGGAAGCCTGGAAAAGGGTAAGTCTGGGAATGGTCTTTGAAGAATAAAATAATTGATTAGTTTATCTAAAGTAGCTCCAAACTATTTCAATAGTCTGCTATAGGCTGAGCTAATTGGTAGCTTATGAGCTTGATTTTTGTTCCAGAGTTTCTATTTAGTTTTGCAGTTTTGAACTAGGGTACAATCTACAGTGTTTGACAGGAAGGACTGGCATTGGCTGAATTTTCTTCTGCACCTGTATGGCTTGATGGGATTTTCCCAGATTATGTTGCTTTTATTCCTTTATCAATACTGGATCATTTCTTGCATGTCTTCTTACTTGATGATTTCCTCCTTTGATCTCTGTTCATTCTTATTATGAGATTTGATCCCTCAACTTGAAAGGAATGGCAAAGCCAGGCTTGCCACTGGTGAAATCTTGCTCTCACTCCATCACACCTTGGGCAGGAAAAGGGCACTTAAAGGCTGCAGCTGCAGTGGATCGCTGAAATTGGTGTTGATGTATTGGTAAATGAACAAGTTAGAACTGTACCACTGTTGCTCCTTTGGAAAAAATGTTTTACCTAAAATTAAATCTTAGAAAAGCTTAATTCATTTAGTACTCATTAGTTACTTAGACTGGGATTATCAGTAGTTACAGGGCAGAAGCTGTTTGGCATTTAAGAAAAATATTTAACCAACATAAGTTATAATTAAGAAAATGTACATAATGAGTGAAGAGATACAGATACTGCATCCAGTGATGTTTTTTGATGACTACAGTTATGAAGCAATACTTTTGTCTAGAAGTCAAAAAGTGTGTTTGTCTGTATGGGCGATTTCCAGTCCATCATGTCCACTAGCATCACGGTGGTTTGACTGCAGTTCTGCTGCTGCAGGTTTCTTCATTCTCAGAGAACAGCAAGGAAGGAACTTCAAAAACCCCTCTGCCTCTTTCAAGCAAAAATTAGAGCAGTTACATAAGTGGTGCAGATCAAGAGAATGTTTTGAATGTTCATATATTGATGGTTGCTTTGAAAAGAAACTGGAGCAAATTTCTGGGGCTTGTAGGCTACAGAAAGTATTTCTCCACAAAAGGGAAGTTTATTCACAAGGTGTATATATTTTAGTGGCACTTTTACTTTATTTAAAAGAAAGTGTTGGTATTATTCTAAGATCAACAGGAGATTATTCTCCCCTCTACTGTCGAGTGAGCTTTCCTTGTTACAAGATCACTTTTAAGCCTATCTGCAATTAATTGACTTTCAAAACCATGTTGATTTCCTTGTCAGTAGTGCAATAGTTTTATAATAATAATTTGCTAATTTTTATGTCCTTGCTGGAGGATGATCTTGTTAGTGTTCATTCTTGTCAGAAAATGATCATCCTGAATAGGACTTGTAATTGAATCTCAGAGGTTGGTTTACAATTGATTTTTCTTATTGTGAGAGTGCTGCATAGGTGCATCCTCAGCCATAGAGCCCTTTGTTGGAGATGATCTAAAAATAGAGCAGAATTCCTTTGCATTTAGTGATGTGTGGTGGAAGTTTCCACTGTCAGATTGTTGGTTAAGTACGCAGTAGGTCCTGTGGTCTGTAGCTAATCCTGAGTACTAGTCAGCTTCTCTTTCCAGAATTTATTAGATACCTGTGTTTGTACATGTACCTGAGATTGTATGTCAGTTCTGTAGTGTCTGAGAGTTGTAACTGTTTAAATCTTGCCTAGCTCATAAAACTCATTAAGATTTATTTTCTAAGTATATTTGCAACTTGGTGGGGGGTGAGGGGGTGGATATGGGAAAAAAAAACAATATTAAAAACATGGAGCATGCCTGTCAAGGATGAGATGTGCCAGTGATTTCATCAGTGCTGGGAATCTTGGCTTGTGAAAGCCAGTTGTCCCCAGTTTAGTTTTTTAGATCAGGAGCCTGTTTAACATAGGGTGAATTAGTCCCTTGTTAAAGGCAGAATATGCAAAATTCTGCTTTCTTCACCAGTCATTTCAAATATACTGTAGACTGACAGTATGGTTTGGTTTGGAAAGGGACCCTAAAGATCATCTAGTTCCAACACCCCTGCCATGGGCAGGGGCACCTTCCACTATGCCAGGTTGCTCAGAGCCTCATCCAGCCTGGCCTTGGAGCCTGCCAGGGATGGGGCATCCACAGCTTCTCTGGGCAGCCTGTTCCAGTGCCTCACCATCCTCATAGTGAAGAATTTCTTCCTAATACCTAATTTGGATCTTCCTTCTGTCAGTTTGAAGGCATTCATTCCCCTTTGTCCTATTCCTACATGCCCTCGTAAAAGATTCCTCTCTAATTTTCTTGTAGGTCCCTTTTAGGTATTGGAAGACTGTTATAAGGTCTCTGTAGAACATAGTGAAATGGTTTTAAGTTCATGGGTTTACTGTATTTAAACAAGAATAATTAGGTGCACATGTAAAATCACGTCCAGTGTGTGCAGGCTTTCTGAGATACTAGAACCAGTGCAAGCCAGTTGGAGAATCAGTTAGGGAAACAATCTGTAAGGAGAAATTACTTAGCCTACAGAAAAGAAAGCCAAAAGGGAACATAAATCCAGAAATGCATTAACAGGTACATTAAGGTGGGAGTGATTGGATTTCTATGTCTGTGGTAGTTAAGACACATAATAATGCTCTGAAGCAAGAGCTGGGGAGAAACAGTTTAAAAGAAATAATGTCCCTGATAGTTTCCTAAGCCTTGATGGGACAGACTACAGTGACAGTCTGTATTTGCATATATTCATGGTGCTGAAGTACCTGCGAATCATTGTTTCATCTATTAAACATGTGATAAATGCATTAAAGTATCTAGGTATACCCTGGATTCCTTGGCTAAGAATACACTGTATGTGAGCGTCACTGTGCCTGCTGTCAAATTGTCATGTTACAGATGTGTTAAACTTTCCAAATCATTCTTTGTTGAGCTGGTTTTTGTTTGTTTGTTTTTTCTTCCATGCTGCTCTCTATATTTTGAAAGACTTTATAAATTCATATTACTTTCTGGAAGGAGTTTTTTCTGTGTTTTTGTTTGTTTGTTTTCCTGGAGTAAATTCGTCGGTTGCATTCTGTTCCACATTGTCTACTTTTTTGGTCTGTCTTCTTTCTATATCTGAATGTAACCTCTTTGAAGTAGGAGGTTTTATTTTGTGCTTGTATGTTAGGTAAAGTACTAGTCCTGGATTAAGATCCTTTGTTTTTCTGTATCATGTGTAGGGTACAACTCCAAATACCGCTTGGTTTCAGGGGCAGGAAAGGGGTCTTATAAGTAAAATGTCATACATTTGATAGCCTGCATACTTTTGTTATGGTATTGGGGTATCCAAGCAGCTGTGTTATGGAATCTATTCAGGAACTATTAAAGACTGGAAATAGTATAATGTAATTTACTGTCTGGCATATTTAGGAATCAGCTTTGCTTTGCATTTTTGGGTGTTTTCAGCATTCTTTGGGGAGCTGAATTTCTGATTTGCCTTTGTTCATCTGGTCACACTTTTTTTTATATGTAAATGTTCCTTCTGAAGGGAAATTAATTTTTGTCTTTTGGCAATTAATGCTGTTTTTCTTACAAATACAAGTGTAGCAATGGTCGAGCAGACTGCCGATGAAACAAGTAGTGCTTTAGTGCTTTTTCCTACCCACATGTTGCTTTCTGTGATTGTTGGCAAAATTCTTAATGGAAAGCCCTGAATTACAATATTAACTTCGCTGTGATGTCATGTAGGGATGTAAGTCCATGCTGTTTTAAAGCATATCCTGTAGGATGCGTCACAGTTTCACTTTTTTTGTGCGTTTGATGTGAAGCCTTGAAGTGACACTAGTAATTAAACTGTGTGCTAGGGTGTGGAAATATTTCTGTTGGGAATAATAGATTTCCCTTTGCTTGTTAATAAACTAGTGTGTTTGGTAGTGCACGTTCTATGCTATGACATGAATATCGATTTAACATATTATTTTTTAGTAGGTGGAGGGGAGTAAAGTCCCACAAGCATCAGTTTGCTCTCATAAAGAGTTATACAGTAGTTTCAAAACAATGCTAGTGCATTCGCTAAATGCCTATTCAGGGGTAGGATTTTATTGTAATCTTAAATGTTCTATTTTATTATTACACTGATACCAATGTTCCTACGGTGGGAAAAACATTAAGGCTACCTTAGGAATGTTTGGTCCAAGTGGTGTTATTTTATAGCTCAGTCTTAATTGTCTAGTAAATGAAGGGGTTGTGGTTTTTTTGTTTGCTACTTTGCTTAATCAATGGTCATCTAGAGTATAACTTCAAAATGATTGTACTAGGCAGACCAGAGAGATCTGTATGTGATAAATGTTAAGACCTTTAGGAAAGAATATAATATCAAGTAACTATGATGAGTGTGGGTGCAGCTAAAAACTGCACCAAAGTGTGTTGTGGTATTTGTTAGTGCTTTATTCTGTGTATGTGTGGATTTTCTCTTTTGTTGTCCAGAATACTTTGTGATGAGGAGATACAGATTTTTTTTTTTAAAAGTTCCATTTGTTTCCTTTGTTAAAAAACTTGCTTTTCAGTAAAGTTGCTACTGACATTACCACTTCTTACATCTTGAGAAATGATCAGTGCTTCCTGTGTAGGAATAATTTTCAGTATCACTTTTCACTATTGTTTCTGAATTCAGCTTTCTGGTTTATCTGCACCACTTCCCATGCATATCTCTCCTCTGTTACCTGATTTGAATCCTGCTCTGTTGAGCCTCATCTGTTTTAGACCATTCAGTTTTTCTGATTGTCCCTCATGGAGTCCTTCAGTATGCATTTGGAGTTGGGGGTCAAGACTGGATCTCCATGCCCTGTAGAGTTCAATGGTGATGTGGGTGTTTGCTGTTATCAATTCCTCTAACATGTTTGGACTGTCACAGGGCTGAGACTTCCTGAAACCACCAGAGAAGCAGCACCTAATTCAAGCCTGACCTTTGTCTCTGTGCTTCTTTTTCCTCTTCAGAATTGCTTCGCAATTAATGCACTCACTTTCAGTTGCTATCTTGTATCTCAGGCAGAGACTATTATGGGTTTTCTTGGGAACAATCTTCAATCTAATTTTGCCTATCCTGAATAATTTCTTACCAATTGCAAATTATTCACAGAATCACAGAATAGTAAGGGCTGGAAAGGACCTCAAGATCATCGAGTTCCAACCCCCCCGCCATGGGCAGGGACACCTCCCACTAAACCATGCCATCCAAGGCTATGTCCAACCCCACCTTGAACGCCGCCAGGGATGAAGCATTCACAACTTCCCTGGGCAACCCATTCCAGGGCCCCACCACCCTCACAGTATAGAACTTCTTCCTCAGATCCAATCTAAACCTCCCCTGTTTAAGTTTAAACCCATTACCCCTTGTCCTCTCACCACAGTCCCTAATGAAGAGTCCCTCCCCAGCATCCCTATAGGCCCCCTTCAGGTATTGGAAGGCTGCTATGAGGTCTCCACGCAGCCTTCTCTTCTCCAGGCTGAACAGCCCCAATTTTCTCAGCCTATCTTCATACGAGAGGTGCTCCAGTCCCCTGATCATCTTCGTGGCCCTCCTCTGGACTTGTTCTAACACTTCCATGTCCTTTTTATGTTGAGGACACCAGAACTGCACACAATACTCCAAGTGAGGTCTCACGAGAGCAGAGTAGAGGGGCAGGAGCACCTCCCTCGACCTGCTGGTCACACTCCTTTTGATGCAGCCCAGGATACGGTTGGCCTTCTGGGCTGCAAGCGCACACTGCCGGCTCATGTTCATTTTTTCATCAACCCACACCCCCAAGTCCTTCTCCGCAGGGCTGCTCTCAATCTCCTCCCCGCCCAACCTGTAGCTGTGCCTGGCATTGCTCCGACCCAGGTGGAGGACTTTGCACTTAGCATGGTTGAACTTCATCAGGTTGGCATCAGCCCACCTCACAAGCGTGTCAAGGTCCCTCTGGATGGCATTCCTTCCCTCCAATGTATCAACCGAACCACACAGCTTGGTGTCATCGGCAAACTTGCTGAGGGCGCACTCAATCCCACTGTCCATGTCACTGACAAAGATGTTGAACAAGACCGGTCCCAACACCGATCCCTGGGGGACACCACTCGTTACTGGTCTCCAGCTGGACACTGAGCCACTGAGCACTACTCTTTGCGTGCGGCCATCCAGCCAGTTCTTTATCCACCGAGTGGTCCACCTATCAAATTGATGTCTCTCCAACTTAGAGAGAAGGATGTCATGGGAGACAGTGTCAAAGGCTTTACACAAGTCCAGGTAGATGACATCAACTGCTCTGCCCCTGTCCATCAGTTCCGTAGCCCCTTCATAAAAGGTCACCAGATTGGTTAGGCAGGATTTCCCCTTAGTGAAGCCATGCTGGCTGTCACCAACAACCTTGTTGGTTTTCATGTGCCTTAGCATGGCTTCCAGGATAATCCGCTCCAAGATTTTGCCAGGCACAGAGGTGAGACTGACTGGTCTGTAATTCCCTGGCTCATCCATTTTTCCCTTCTTAAAAATGGGGGTTATATTTCCCTTTTTCCAGTCATCGGGAACTTCACCTGACTGCCATGATTTTTCAAATATGATGGACAGTGGCTTAGCAACTTCATTTGCCAGCTCCTTCAGGACCCTTGGATGGATTTCATCCGGTCCCATGGACTTGTATACATTCAGGTTCCTAAGGTGGTCCCGAACAATATCCTCCCCCACAGTGGGCCCAGGGTCCCCACCCTCACCGTCCCCACGTCTGCCTTCCAAGACTTGGGTGGTGTGGTCAGAGCATTTGCCCGTAAAGACTGAGGCAAAGAAGTCATTAAGAACCTCAGCCTTCTCCAAATCCAGGATAGCCAGTTCTCCCGATAGCTTCTGGAGAGGGCCCACGGTGTCCCTAACCTGTCTCTTATCGGCAATGTACCTATAAAATCCCTTCCTGTTATCCTTAACATCCCTAGCCAAGTTTAATTCTAAATGGGCCTTAGCTTTCCTAACCTGCTCCCTAGCTTCCCGGACAACATCCCTGTATTCTCCCCAGGCCGCCTGACCTTGCTTCCACCTTTTATAAGCCTCTTTTTTCTTTCGAATTTTGCTCAGCAGCTCCTTATCCATCCAAGGAGGTCTCCTGGCCCTCCTGCTGAACTTCCTTCTAGTTGGGATGCATCGCTCCTGAGCTTGCAGCAGGTGATCCTTGAATATCAACCAACAGTCTTGGGCCCCCCTGCCCTCTAGGGCTGTATCCCATGGAACCTTACTGAGCAGGTTCCTGAAGAGGCCAAAGTCTGCTCTCTTGAAGTCCAGGGCAGTGAGCTTGCTGCACGCTCTTCTCACTGTCCTGAGGATCTCAAACTCAACCATCTCATGATCGCTGCAATCAAGGCTGCCCTGGAGCGTTACATTCCCAACCAGCCCTTCCCTGTTGGTGAGGACGAGGTCAAGCATGGCACCTCTCCTTGTCGGCTCCTCTATTACTTGCAGAAGGAAGTTGTCTTCCACACAATCGAGGAACCTTCTGGATTGCTTGTACCGGGCCGTACCATCCCTCCAACAGATATCAGGGTGGTTGAAGTCTCCCATGAGAACAAGGGCCTGCAAGCGTGAGGCTGCTCCTATCTGCCTATGGAGCGCTTCGTCCAGCAAGTCCCCTTGGTCAGGCGGTCTGTAACAGATCCCCACAATAATGTCACCCATCGCTGTTCTCCCTTTAACCCTGACCCACAAACTCTCTGTCGACTGTTCACCTGTCCCCAGACAGAGTTCCATACTCTCCAGCCTATCCCTAATATAAATAGCAACTCCCCCTCCCCGTCTGCCAGGCCTGTCTTTCCTATGGCATTCACTTGCTTTTTCAGCCAGCTTATAAAAACCTTGAGTATAATGGGTTCGTGTATTTTGCATCCTCCTACCGGTACATGGAGGACTCTATTTTGTTTCATTACAGTTAGGCTGCCTTAAGAGGTTTGAATGAAGGACTTTGTTAAAAATTGGATTTTTTTTTTTTTTTTTTTTGAGATAAAAAGAATGGATCTGATTAGTTTGATTCCATTGCAGCAAATGTGCAAGGTGAGGCTTACCCCCACAGAGGCGGTGTTGGCTCTTTCACAAGTATATGGTATATCTGTTAGTTGCGTCCTCTCTATAATTACGATACCAGACAACTCGCACAATACAGAAGCTGAACTTGAAAAAAGTGGAGCGCTTTATAGCACATTGCATCACCATTTGGCAACTTCATTCCTCCAACAGAAAAGTTGGTTCATATGAGGTATGCTGCTAAGTCGTACTACTGATTTTTTTTCCTTATTTCCTTAAAATTATTAAATACATACTAAACTGATTTGGTGATTTTATTGCAGTTCAGTTATATCAGCTCAGTAAAATAGATCTCTTTTACTGACATTGTTTTGAGACTGTTTATAAAACTCTCCTGCCTATAAAGAAACACTTTGGCACATCTAAGGGGAATTTTGTTCCTCCAATGAGAAAAACATGGGTAGCTCTTTTGCTGTGGTTTTGTCTGTCTTGAGCGCTGCTTTTGCCTCTTCATATCAAATTGCTTCCTCAGATCCTGGAAGATGTTTGCCTGTTTGGAGAAAGTCTCTGTTCGATATTTTTTTTGCCATGTGCCAGAGGCGATTTTTCTTGGCCTGATGAATTGCAGCATTGTGCTTTGGGTTTCTGTATTTAGACTCAAGTCCCACCTTTTGAAACGTTTTTTTTTTTTTTTTTTTTTTCCTTGTGGGTTTTATTTAGTGGCTTTTATGTTTTAAAGACTACAACTAGATAAGAGCTGGCTGCTGCTTTTACCCAGCACCTTCCCTTCCTCTCCCTCTCCCCCACCTCCCCGCTTGTTTGCTACCAGCTGGAATAGAAAATTCCCGACTTTCTGGTAGGTGGCAGCATCTACTGCCTGTTCTCCTGCCTGTACCAGTGCTTTGCTGGAGGATCTGGGTGCCTAGTTTCAGTTAATACATGCTTATATAGAAGTAACTTGTTAAAGCAAGGGGGAAGAGGCTAGATTTTTGTCTGCTTTGTGTCAGGCTGCCAAGGACACAATACCAGCTGTGGTTATGTGCCTTTCTTTTTTTGGAAGCGTAAGTGTTGCTTACTCTGAGTACCTTGGCAGAGGAGGGATTTTCCTTTTTCATAGCCTACTTTTGAGTAGCTTAACCTCTGAGTAAAAGGCGATGCTAGTCTGGACAATTCTAAAGACTGACTGCAGTATGCATATACAGTAAATGCGGTATATATAGACAGTGTATGTTCAAGATGAATTGAACTTGGGCGAGGCTTTGATTTTGGGCATAAAGACTAGGATTCTTCTAGAAAGAAATCTGTCATTAGTACTGCTTTAATAGCAAAGATTGTCTAGGCCCTTTAAAGTGGGTGATATTTTCAGTCTTTATTTCAGGTTTCTTCCTTTTTGTGAACCTGTACAACAACACAGTCAATGTCCAATCTAAAATTTTACTTAGGCATAAGCTTACAAGTAGACCACGAGAGGGGAAAAAGTACTTGGGAATAAGATGTGGAGTAGAAATTAATGGTACAGACCTAGTTTTCCCATGCCATTTTCATGTATGTCAAGGGTGAAGAGAACTGTATTATTAAGTGTTTTCATCCTTTCTGTAGAATCAAGCATGCTTGGCTTCATTGGGTAGCTGTGCTTTAAACCAGTTAGTATATGTGAGGGGGGAAAAAAGTGGCAGAATATTTTTGACTGTTACTTGTTATGTCCTTGAAATGATTGAATGTTACGGGAAGGAATGAAAATACCTTATTGCATTATGGAAGTGCTGACTTTTGTCTCCAAAGCAATTCAAGGAACATAATGAAAATATAGTTAAAATGTGTTCATTATTTTCTTACTGTTAACAAAAACATTTGTATGTTTTTGCCAGTCATGTCAAAGATGCTATAAAATCATCAGAAGATATATGGAAAATTTCCTAAAGAATTTGCAATTCCCTGACTGCTGAAAGCATTAGCATTTATGGAAGAACTTTATAATACCTGACTGCGAATGTTAAATCATGTGTCGCTTTCCTAATGAACCTCGCTAACACGTTGCACTTTCTTTGGGCTATAAATCTACTGGAACTGACCAAATTCTCATGTGTCTGGAAGCAGAGGTCACTGGCTGTTTAGGTGTATGTCACTGTGAATAAATCATTAATTCAGAAGAGGAAAGACAGCGATGTTTGTAGTGATAAAAGGTTTGCTGCGTGAAGTAATACTGTTACTGCTAGGAACAGAAATTTTTTGACTGTTTAATCAGTTCTTACCCTATTTTTCCTTCTTCTTCCCCTCTGTCCCGACCTTGATTAGGTAGCACAGGAGAAAGAAATAAGTATTATTCCCCAGGAAACTTATTCTGGCTTTCCACACTCTGAAGGCAAATTCTGTTCTTTATATAAAAATTAATGAAAATTCTTTTTCAGTGTCTTTGAAATTTTAGATGGTATAATGAACAAATAAATAAATGTAAGAATATTTTTTTCTGAATAAATTCACTTCATGTCCATTCTACCACTTAAGATGCATGTGGTTAGGATAAGACCTATCTCTGTGGTAACCTTCCTGCTCTTGCTATTCAAGCCAGAGAAGAATATATGAGGCTCATCTTAATAAATGCAGACTACCTTACATTACAAGCTTCGTCTTTTCAGGACAGGCTAAATGTTCAGATGGGATTGTGCTTTTGTTTGGGATGTGTTGTTTGGTGTTTTTTTTAAGTTGCATTTGTATATTAATTTACATTTGAGATCATATTACTTCTTTCAGATACTTCTGTTGAATAAGTTATGTATGTTCCACATAAAAATATTAATGAGGGCTGTATTTGACTCCTTGGCACAGGAATAAGATTTTCCAGGTGAAGTGACTTGAGGTTGTGAAAGCTATGCCAAGTACTGCAGTGCTAAAGAAAAGGACTAGTTTATGCATAATTATTTCCAGATGTACTTCTGACAGTTAATTATTGCATCACACTCTCCTGAATAAACTGGTAAACAGTTGTTTTTTTCCAACTCTTTAGGTTATGCTTATATGACTCACTTAAATATGGATTGTTCTGGGATACCTATTGCCACACTAATGTGCATTCATACGTGAAGAGGCACAAACAATCTTTACATGGCTTGAAAGAAAAGGCGCCAGGAAGGGACACCAGTGTAGTAGTCAGTTCAGCTTTCCAAAGTTCTTCTAAGCTTTAAAACTTAGGTAAAATATTTGAGGGTTAAGTGCTTTTGTGTGAATACAATTGAAAGATTTGGAGTAAATGCACATTATAGGCAAACAGAAATGCTGATGCTTTACTTTTGAGTATCTCTTACTAGGGCTTAAAAGAGCAGAAGTGCTATGTCTTGTCTTTAAAATAAATAACGAGATTTTAAAATACATATCCAGAAGGAATGAATTTGTTAATCATCAAAGGTAATTTCTGCCTTCAGACTGAACAGGAAATTCAAATGCTTGTCAGTCAACTTCTGCAAGTCATTTCTCAAGCAGACAGAAGTCTGAAACAGTTTGTCAAATGAGATTAAAAAGGAAAAAAGTAATATACCACAGAGTAACATTGAAGAGTCAAAATGCCCTGTAAGAAAAACAGGTTTACTTGATGTTCTTTAGTAATTCATGTTTGAAATGTGAAGTGGTGATAGTAATTTTGAATGATGGTACCATAATGGCACTAAAATATCTGTAGACATGTAATTCAGATATCTGTATTTCTAACAAGTTTTTTTATAGCATTCTTTTTTCTGTATGCGCTCTCTGGATGATTCTTATTTACACTGTTCGGCAGTGGATTACTAGGATTAGTGCTTAGGGAGATTGATTTTTACCTCCTGTTGCAAAACCTACAGGAAATAGCAATTCTAAAATCTGGGTAGGTGGGTGAAGGATTTCTCAGGATATTTTTAGCCTTACAGCAAGCTATTCAAAACAAAATGAACAAATAGAAAAAAAACAACAAACCAACCAAAACCCAAACAAATGCTGCAAACACTGCAGATCATCCTGTGTTTTGTTAACAGCAAGTTTTTAGTAATAAAACAAATAATATAATACAGTAAGTAATACTTACTTTAACAAAACCTTACTTTCTAGTATGTGTGTTTGTCTTAAGAACTGGTTTTCTAAAACTCATGCCAGAATTAACTTTTTTAATACTGCTCATATGATATTTTGATGTTTCAGTGCGATGCACCCTGGCAGTGTCTTATCTAACCTAATTTAGATTTTTATAAAAGCAACCAATCAACACAAGTCTGAACACACCTTGTAACAGAGAAAGGGAGGGAGAGATGATACTGCCAGCAAAGATCAGGATTTAGTGTTAGCACACTAGTTGAGACTTACTTTTGGAAAGGCATTTTTTTTCTTTGTCAAACTTCCAGTTCCAAACAAGTGACTGAATTTCAGACCCAGTTTTCTGAGCGGGGAATGTTTGGGTGTGCTGAGGTTTTGAATGCAGGTTGTGTTTTGTTCATTTGCTTTAACAGTGAATGAATTATTCAAAATAGGGGAAAGATGACACTGACTCTTCTTCAGGCATAGCTATGCAATCAGTGTATATACCAGAACTTCTTGTTGGGCTGGGCTGTAGTGTGAGTTCCAGTGAGATGGAAGCTGAAAGTTTATTCTTCAGGAGCTGCCCTCCTGTAGGTGGAAAAACTAAAAGACCATCAATACTTGATTAATAACCCCCAATTAATAGTTGGGATATATTTCTCACTACTGTCTCAGTATTCCTTGCAGGTACAAGGTACTGCCAGAAATAAGCGCCTGTAACATACCTTTTGCTAAAGAAATAGAACAGTCATATTTTTCACTAGTGACAGAATGCTGCTGGCCTACTGCAGTGTGGCTGGCATCGCTCTACAACTGAGAGCATGGTAATGTGTTTTTGTAATTCTGCAACACCTGAGCATTATAGTCTTAGCAGCTACGGATTTACCAATAAAGAACATTAATCCATAATTAATGTTGTTTCATAATTTCTGTAACAATACTACATGTGTGTATACAGAGTAAATTATAGCACTGTTTCAAGTGTTTTCAGATATAATTTGAAGTGCGGCATATGATATTGTGTGGAAAACTGTAGCTCTGCTTTTAAACCACTTCAGACCAACAAGATTTTTAAGATGAAGGAATTCATGTGATGAAAATGTTAACTCCTGTTTGTTTGCAAATGGTTTCCTGAGAATTTTGTAGCTGGACATGATGTAGGAATGGTCTGATAGGGTTTGTTCTGTGCATATGTCAAATGAACATTGCGAGTTTTGTCTACCAGATTGCAATGTGCAGTTTTACAGTAAGCAAAGATAAATGTCTATGTGCATAATACATTTTCATAGGCAGAGCTGCTATTGGGAAGAGAAACTTGTAGACAGGTAGATCAAAACCTGAAAAAGTGTTTGTTCCATTTATGCTGTTTTGCGCACTGATAGAGAGCCAGGACTCAGGCTATGCTATGCCAAGACACTGTTTTGCAAACATTGAATTGCTACAATTAATCAGTATTTTTAAATTATTTTATATTTTTCGTAGTATATGTATTTTTTTACTCAATTCTGAGTTAAAACCAACAACAGTTTGTCATCACTTCTTTTTTTTTTTTTTTTTTTTTTTTTGTTATGCAGTTATTTTAGTAGTTTGGTTTGAAGTCTTGAGTCACAAATGGCTTAAAAGGTGCAAAATGAGCAGCAGTCTGTCTACTTGTTCTCATCTCCTCCACAGTGGATTAAAGTAATAAGATTCACATGTTATCAGTGGAGAATGAAGCAATAAACTTTTCTTTTAGTTTTCTGTTTTCTAAGTAGTACTGCTTTGGGACTGTTTGCATATCAGTGTGTGTGTACATATATATATATATATATATATATATATAAAAGTAGTACCTTGGCCTTAAAAAACCTGGAAGTCTGTCAGATACTGCTTGAGAGAGAAGATTTTAAGTGAAGCTGTGAATGAATTTCCTCTTGCTTGAATTGAAGCCACACATGTTGGCTATCTTGCTCATTAATTTTTCTTCTTCTTTTTTGGATTTACTGGGTTTTTGGAGCTTGGTTTCAGCATGTAGTATACCACACACTTCACCATTCAAATTTCCTGTGATTTTTTTAAGTGCTTTGGATAAGAATGAGTCTTTTACTTATAGAAAGTCAAATTTTCAGTGTTTACCTTCTTGTTCTTAAAGATACTGTAAATCCACATTATCCCCATGTCAGTGTGAGTATATCTTAATTTTAAAGATGGGAATTTTAAGGAAATATGACTAGCTTGCAAAATAATCTTGGTGTTTGCTACCTTAACTAAAATTTGACTGTAGGATTCAAAACTGAGTTTTGTTTTTTTTTTTTTTTCAGTCATGTAAATCGTATTTAGTTGTTGAGTTTGTTGTGGTTTTGTTTTTAGCTTATTCCCTGTGAATCGTGTCTGAATGGTATCCTAAGTACCAATTGTATACTTTTTGAAGGACTTGAAATATTGGAATAATAAAAGAACTTTAGTCCTGGGCTGTTGGCATGAAAATAAAAGTAAATTAAAAAAAGCGTTTAAAGCATTGCTCCCTCTAGGTTTTGTTGATGCATGTAGGCTTTTTCATATTGGAGAACATAAAGCTCATTAGATCAGTGAAATTGACGTTAACAAAAGGGAAAGCCATAATATAGTGACTTTTGTCTGTGCTACTGCTATTATAACTGTCACTTTGATTAGATTTGCTTTCAGCAGGTGTAGGTGATTGGTATCCATCCAACAGTGGGAGTTCTTGGTGAGGATAGCTCTGCCTAATTGGTGGCAGCTTGTACAGAATGAAAGCCTGTAATATTAGTGGCTAATGCGGCTAGATGTGGTGATTCAGTTGAGAATAGAATTAAACAGCTGCACACCAGCTTGTGAATTTGTTGCCTGAATATATGAAATAGTATCCCTGTTTTAGGCATCTGGGAGTGGGAAACCCTGACAAGGCTTCTTACATCAGGTTTCTTGACTGAAAATTGTAATTACATACCTGTGTTGTGTGATAAAGTTCAAATCAATTAGTTGTGGATCATTCAGAGTTTAATTATCCTGCTCAATGATATAATAATCTTCCAGTGTCTGTGGCTTGAGAATTACTCTCTTCTCTCTTCCACGATCCATGCTACACCAGTTTCCAGTGAAATAGGGAGCAGTCCATAAGTTCTGGCCTGCTGGTGTAATTTGAAGTGAAAGTCAACTCCATGCCACAAGTTGGTAGATCATTTCCTGTCTTGTTGAAAAGGATGTTGGAGAAGGCAGGGGAATAGTGAAAACTGTTTGAAGAAATATGTACATTTTAAAAAACACCCCTGTCGCCCCCCCACCCAAAAAAACAAACAAACAAACAAACAAAAAAAAAAAAAAAAAACAAAAAACAACACAAAAAAACCCAAACCCAAAACCCAAGATATGTAAAAAATCGATAACATAATACCATTCCTACAGGTCTTCACAGTAGCTGAGAAAAGCAGGCAAATATAGGAATCTATCTCGGTAGTTTGATTGTTCTGTCTTCTAGGTTTCTAACAGTGTATTTGCAGATTTTGCAGTATTAGTCAGAAACTGAGATAGTCAGAGATGGGGATTTTTGTTTTGTGGTGTTTTTTTTGTGGCGGGAACCTATACAAGAATTCCTGGCCAACAAGAGTGTGGTGTTGGACTTTCAGAGGCAGAGGATATATTTTTGTATTTGTCTGCACCTGATGGGTTTCTGAATGCATTCCTGAATTGATGCAAACTCTTCACAAGTGGTTTTAGAGGCTAATAGGAGCTCTGTGCCCCAACTGCACATATGAAGGACTATAACCTATTTAGTTTTGTATCACTACCATCTAGTGTCATTTACTGCATCCTGCTTTTCATGTAGGTGCAGTGGTGCACTGTTCACCATAACACCTGAGTGATAAAATGATCTTTATCACATTCGCAGACTGAGGTCTGTCAATCTACTTTTGTTCCTTACAAGTGTTCTGCATGCTTTAGTCATCCTTGTTGCAATTTTTTTGGAACGTCTGTGGAATTTTTATATTTTGTGCGTAAGGACTAATATGAACACAAAACTGCCTTGTCTGGTACAAACCATAGGGCTTACCAGGTCTGTAGTCCTCTAGCTGACCCTAAAAGCTCTGTAAAACTTGATGTAGAATTGGGGACCTTCCAGTTCTGTGGAACTAAGGCAGATACCTTGGGCAGTAGATAAGCTCTGTGGTTACAGAGCACTGGCTGCTTCACCCTGTTCAGCGTTCAACCAGTAGTTTAATTGTTTGAACAATCAGCCTTGAGTCAATTAGGTGAACATGGGTGCCGTAAAGGCTTCCCCAGTTGTGAAAACAAAACAGAAAAATAACTTCGCTGAGCTTTCTGCAGCGACCATACCTACTATCGGCCTTCTTGATTTTGTTCTTTTTGTTTATCTTTTTAATTGCTTTTTTTTTGGTTGTAAAGCTTCCTACGCCTGAAGTTTGAAAGACAAGCTATATTAGGCTTGAGATGCAGGATCCATCTCTACCCTTTTCACCTCTACACATTTGCAAGTGGTTCCTCAGAGCCTGCAAAATATTTATTTTTTTGCTTGCCTGTTTGTGAGTCTTCGTTGAACACAGTGTTCTTTTTCTCCCATTTCAACACTTCCAGAATTTGTCTTTCTTTCAGTAATCTTTTCTTACCTTGCTATTTAGAGATGCTGATCTTACTTTGCTTTAAATAATTTTGAAAGAAGGGTTACCTATTTTCCTTCAATATATTACATTTCCTGTAATGTCCTCCTTTCTTTCATTGCACAGATTTCATCCATTTTTGCATATCAAGAGGCTTTGGAAATGAGACAGAGAATTTGGTCCTTGTTCAACTTGGTTCAGCCATTATTCACATCTGTAATTACATATTGGGTACACAGTCAGCAAGTTGTCAGAGTAGCATTTTTTTCTAGTTAGTTAATTTTAAATTCATTAAATTACTGTATTTGTTTTATAAATATTAAATGATAGCTCTACAAAAGGCTATTTTTACTTTAGAATTAATTCCATTAATACAAGGAAGCTTAATGTGTGAATGTGTACAGCAATTCAGAATGAGTTTAAGAACCTTGCAAAGAGCTTTTGCTGGCTAGTAAGTAAGTTTGAGAGGAGAATTCAGATATTTTCCAGATGGAATCTCATCAGTGATATCTCTGGCTTTGTCAGTTAATGAGAGGGATTCCTAATATGTAACAGTTGTTAAATAAGGATTTGAAAATTATTGTAGGTCTTGCAGCACAAAAGGGCTGCTGAGCTTCAGTGTTTCTTGCACAAAAACTTTTATTTATTTTATGCTGCTTTTATTTATGCTAGATATAATTGAAGGATGTGTTATCAGCCAACCAAGTCTGTAATGCCCTAAAAAAATTTTTTGAACTTGTGCAACTCTTGCAGTATCAGAAATCTGCAGAAAAATCAATTGCATTTGACATCAAGAATAAGTATTCAGATTGGATTCCTGAGATTGTTGATTTTGAGCAGAAGTAAAGCATATTCATATAGGGTATCACTAGATTTTTTTAACGTTTTAAATAGTAATTCTGGGAATAGTCACAAAATTTAAAGAAATGTCACTAATAGATTGTATTTTAGAAACCGTCAAAAATTTGCCCTAAAAGAAAAGAAATTTTAAGGGAATAATGTATGAAGGGGAATTCTGTCTACTCTGAGGATAGGTGGTGGGTTGTCTGTGTAACTAGAGTTTGTAATCGGGATAGGCACATATGTAGCTTGCATTTATGAAAGGTGGTCTTGATGTCAGGCACCCTATAAAAATATATTAAAAATATATTATGTAGATCTATAAAGGTAGATATCTAAATGGTAATACGCAAACTCATAGTTGACCATTCAGTTTAATTATGGGTGTATGAAGAGTGAAATTAGACTATGAAAAGACAGACTTACCAGGGGTTTGCAATAACTTAATAAGGAGTAGAATACAGGTATCTTCTCAGCTGACGTAGCAAATGTATTTTGTGGATGCTTTGATGCCTCATTTGCCCTTTTGTCATGTAATGTAACTTCCTCCATCATGAAGCCTTCAAATGAAGAGATGGGATGAGGAGGACAGCCTTTAGGGAAGGTTCTTAGAGTTAGTAATGGTAATGTCCTTTTGGTGGGTTGTGTAAGCCCTACAGCTTAGTTGAAGACTCTGTTCTGTTTAGGTTTGCTGCAGGTGCACTGAGAGTGCTATACTTGAGCAGAGTGAGACACTTCTTGCTTCTCTGAATTTCTGGAGTTAACTGCTCAGATAAACTGTGAAAACATGGGGAGTGACCAAAGTAAAACAAACACCTCAGGTAATAAATGCTCTTTCTGTAGTGTTTTTATGTCTTAGTCCTGATTTTGGTATTAATCAGTTCCTGATGCCTTTAGCTATATAATACACGCTAAATGAAAGTTCAGAAGATTTGTGTGTTCCTTTTTCTCAACTGTTGTTGTTCCTGATTGTTCAAAGTTACTATTCATAAGTAATATTTAACATCTGTTCAGTTTTCTTTCAGTATTGAAGGCATGAGGAGATAAGTTAACAGGGAAAAAGAAAGAAAGGAAGAAAATTGAAGAAGGCAAAATAACACATGGGATGGAAAGGAAAGCTGTAAACCAGTGAGACAGCCAAAGAAGGTGTAGAAATAATCACAAAAGAAAAACAAACCCAGAGAAATATACTTATTAGTATAGAAACTTAAATATTACACAATAAGCCCACTGCAAATATGTAGCACAAGTAAAACTCTGAATACAAATTAAGAACATAAATGATAATATGTAAATAAGAGGAAAATGACTCATCTTTTGAACTTTGCATATGTAGTTTTTTGCTTGTGATTATCTAGACCCAGTTATACACTTTTTATTAGTTTTGTTTGAAAAATGCTTTTTCCAGTTGAATAGGTCAGCTGATAATTGAGATATAAAAACATAATGGCAAACAGATTTAAACTGCTACGTTTCTGGAGAATGTGTTTTTACATAGAAAAGGAAGAAATTTTAGATACCTGTGATATAATATTTAAGAGAGGCATTTTGAGGTATTACTTATAGTAGACCAAATTCAGGAATTGTGTGCTTGTGTGATCATGCCAAAACTGAGAAGAGAGCTTGAAAAAGCTCATGTATAAGTGACATGATTGTGGATTTATTTTTTTTTTTTAGGATGTCATAAAGTCCTGTGGAACTCGGCTGTATATAATTTACTGAAGAGTTTATCATATTTAGTTCAAAACATCAGTTAAGTCAAAGCTTTTAATAAAATCCATATAAAGCCTAGTTATAACCTTAAAAGGGAATCTTAATTCTGAAATAGAGGTGAGTTTGATATTGAGACTGAAAATGAACCTAAACAGAATGCAAAACATAAGTCTTATCAAAATGAGCTGCTCTGCTGTCAGAACACATGATCAAAGGTGTTTGTGCGTGAACTATTGCTAAGAAGCTGTTAAAGGAGCAAAGATGTCAAAGTATTCACCAAATGATTTCTTGACAAAATGTATTAAAAGAAAAAAACCTCAGTCATTAAACACCTTCTGTTGTAACTTTTAACTGTGTGCTGAGTTTACTGAAGTGAATCTTATTCCTGTAATACTCTCCTAGGTCTTTATAGCAACACACAGTAGTTTGGCATAGTTATAGTGTGCTATGTGATAACAAGGCTTTGGTTTGTATATCAGTGCAGAAACTTCATTCAAATGTTTCATCTTTCAGGTCTGAAGTTTGATTCTAATCTAGTACCAGCTTTGACAGGCTCGGAAGAATAATTATTTTCTGGAAGTCCTATGTGCAGGGTTTATTTTTCTACTTACATATTGATTTATTTTTTTTTTCTTTCAAGATACGTATTAAATTGCAAATTGACAAATTTATACTCACTGTAAAACTTTCTTATTAAATGTAAAGGTCTTCAAACTCATTTATGTCATTGTAAAGGAATCCTTTCAAATTCAGTGAGATATTTCTTTGCAAGTAGCATTTCGCATTAGTTGTTGAATCAAAGTATTTTGGTTTCAAGTGCTATTTATAGTGCCCATTTGCATTTCATTATTGTAGCCACAGTTTGTTGGTCATTAAGACAATAAGATACAGATTCATCAGAAGAAGGAACAGAAACTGTCCTGAAACTTACTTAAGCTCCTCTAGCAAGTTGGGCAGATGTCCAGGAAACACAGAGGAGGTTTTTCCATGAAAATTGGTCTTTTGGGGGAGAATATACCCACAAAAATTTAACTTCAGAGCAGACCTTTTGGATTTGTAAATTGTCTAGCCTCAAGAAAATTCTTATAATTTGTGCTCAGCTTAATGGGATTTTGGGAAGCAAAGGCAAATAAACCTGAAACAAGAGAACAGTGTACTTCAATTCCAATGGATTTTATTAGCTACTTGTTTTTTCTCTTTGTCTTCTATTTGTGGAAACTACAACGTACTGATTAGGTAGATGCAGGTTTGTACAATTAATCTTTCTTCAGTGGCATTTTCAAAATGTATTTGAATCTGAAGCTAGACCAAAGCCATGTGGATGAAATCATTTCACATTCAGGAAACAACTCTTAACGTTATCAACATCTTGCATTTTAAAAATACATTGTATTTCACCAGTTTAAATCTCTGCGGACATTCAGGGAGCAATAACAGTGCAAATGATGAAAAGTTAGCTGATGAGAGAAAATAAGCTAATTTAAGAGTTCATTAGCTGGCAAAGAAATGCTGAAATGCTTATTGAGAAGCAGACTTTACATCGCCTAATGGTAGACCATAGAATTAATTTGAATTTTGCAACCTGGACAGATGTTGTAGCAAGTGTTGCTTTTGGTATGTATTGATGTAAGAAAATGAACTGCCGAGGTGCTGTGTGATTAAAAATCAAATGAATGCAGTTAGTGTTGTGTGTTTATAAATAAGCTTCTTTTTATAGTGATGCAGTATTATCTCTGGAATATGAAATGGGACGTTTCAGTTTGCTCATGAAACCAGGTTTAACTGTGCCGTAGCTGTACTGTGCATCTTGACTTCTGGGTTTGTGCCTGGAAGGAATTTCTGAAGTAAATGTACTTCCTATCATTTTGTGTGAGTTCAAAGGCAAATGGCAAGCATAACTGTTAAAATAATTACCTTAATAAATATTTTGTATTCATGCCAAGAGGATTTTCAAAGAATGAGTGCCGTGTGTATCTTAGACTTATGATATCAATCTGTGGCTGAAGCTGCAGATTCTTGTAGTAAATATATGCATTTTTGCATAGATGTGTAAGTCTCATTTTTAAGTTAGTTGTAGTTGTTAGTGAAGCTTAAGGATAACGTCTTGCTTCTCTCCTGGACATTGTATTAACCTTTTTCCACTGTACTAAAAGCAGAGGATTTGATGCATGCCTTCCAAGTAAGTAGGGTTAATTCCAAATTCAGTTAGGCATCTTTGCCCAGCTGTGGTAGAGACCACGAGGTGGGCTGTGTCCGTTTTTATATAGCACCTTTTAAAATACAGCATACATAAAGTAGCCTGTCTGGCTTTGCTTTCAGCTTGAATGCTAAGCAGGAAAGCATTGAAGAAAAAAACAAGAGTGCCTGTGGCGTAGCTTTTGTCTTCCCACAAGAAGGTAAAGTCTTAATGTATTCATTTGAAAAATTGAATATACAATAAGTATGGAAAAAGGCCTGTGAGGGAGAGAAAAGCAAAACCTAGAAGACTTCTATACTACTCGTATCTGTCTGTGGGTGAATTAAAAGATGTTGATCTCTGAAGGAAAAGGTTTTTATTATGTTTTCTTTGACGTAGGATTTTTGCATGTGGATAACCTGGCTTTTGATATAGAAATAAATAGCTTCATTAAGAAGCTAAATAGCTTCTTTATATCAAAAGAGATGTTAAGTAGGGGTAAACTGCTTTGGAACATAAATCACTTGTTAGGTGGTTTTCTATCCTTCCTTCTTGCCGCTCCCTATCCCATCCCCTCCCCCAGAAAAAGCTGCCCAGAAATCACCAGGCGGGATAGTTCTTAACTTGATTTGGAGCATATTTAACAGATTTGTTGTCTGTTTGATTTATGATTTGTGCTTCTTAGTGTTCAAATCATACACCATCCTGAAAAGGTTTTCAGTCTATTGCAGTGTTATCGTGTAATTACATTAAAACGCGTGATGGTAGTTTTTAAGTCTTAGGATGCCTTGCAGGGAAGTAGTGCAAATAATTATCTGTGCATCAGTGCAGATTGGGGGGGGGATCAGTACTGCTTGGTGGCTGAGTTTTGAGTATTCCAGTTAATGATTTTAGATTTGACTTAAAGTTCTGAAATTGTTTGGAAGTAGGCCATCTCATGCTGATATAAAGCATCAGGCCATTTTAAATTAGATACTGAGCATGCTCATATCAAGTACCCACTCTTAGATTTTGCACTGTGTGTCTCGATTCCCTGTTAGTAGAGCTGTCATTCAAGTGAAGTAGAGGAGAGCACAGCATGCCCTTTTGTCATCTATCAGTGCATGTATGATTTCTCTTGGAACTGAGAACTTGAGATGTGAGACAAGCCTTTCTGTTAGATCGCCAGTGTTTTTGGTGAGTGGGTATTGATCTCTTTCCTTTCTCTTGCCTTTAGATGCTCAAATAAGAATCAGCTTCATAGTTCTCCCTATTCTCTAATAATGGTATCTATTTGAAATGTCTCTGCCATGGCACACTTCAGTGAGATAATTCTGGTACCTAGGTATTTATTTCTTTATTGGAAAAGAATTGCTTTTTTAGCAGGAATGCTAGGCTGTTTTACTCAGAAGTCCAAAAAATGGGAATATAGTTTCTCTTCTCCTGAGTTTGAATTAGCTAACTATTCTAAATATAGCAACAGTTCTTCAACCGTCACTTCTCAGTCGTTTTTCATTTTCTTCTTGCTCTTAGGAAATTGGTTTAAAACCTAGATGGTTTTGTATATCTCATATTTTAGAGGGAGTTTGAGTAGTCTTGCAAAAGAGTATTTATGTAAGACAATACTGAAGGATATTTACAGTGCTTCATTTCAACACAGATTGCTAAACAGGGTAAGTTAACTGTTGTCATCTGTTATTTTTGCAGATCGTATTGCATGTATTTCCTTCTTTAATCAGCTAAGAAGTAGAAAATGGCATCTAGTTCTTTGTTATAACTGAGATTTTGCACTTTGGTAGGATATAAGAGGAATTTCTGAACAAATTTATAGTCCATGTAGTAGCTGAAGTGCATGCTTGATACAGCTTAACATTAAATTAACTTTTAACTAACTGTGGGGAGGCAGGATTTATGATTCAAAGTATTGTCAAAGCTTAGTTCTTGCACTTGGCTTAAAAATCTTACTTTCTTCCAAGAGCACCTGCAAAATCTGATTTTTAAATTCCTTAATGCAGTGCATTTAACTTGCAGTAAAAAGTCACTTGACAATGTATTTTTAAAACATCTAAACGGGGGTTGTAAAAAGCAGTGAGGGAATTGATAAACACCAACACCCACCGCCCCACCCTCACCCCCACAAAAATAAAAAGCTGACTCCTAATTGCACTTTTGTCCCAGTGAATAAAGACTATTTAGCATCATGATTGAACTTCATATGTGTTTCAAGGTTTCAGTTGTGAAATGCTAATGTTACTTCCTAAAATACAGTTAATTACAGTATTGAGATTGGAGATTGTAATTCTAATACATTTGTTGGATTGGAAGGCTTGTTTGTTTTCACAACAAGATACTTTTGTTGTGGTTATGGTTATATACTTCAAATAGTCTTCTGGGTAGAAGATTTGAATTATAGTGGGGAAAACTGCTTATCAGTGAGTTCACTGAGCCTGACAAAAGAAATTCTTTCTGAACATAACCCCTGCTATGATTCTGATTGACCTGACTCATAGGGTTAAAATCAATAAACCTGTAAGCTTCATCATTGGCTTGACAATTGTGGTTGGGAGACAGGATGGACTGTGGTGTGTGTGAATCTTGAGTACTTGAATGTTAGCGTGCTTGACCTCCTGATGGAGGGTTCTTAGAGGAAATTATCTTAATTGTTGTAATAGTTAAGATTATTGTTAAAGCCTGAAGATAATGTATTTAATTGAGGCCTCACTGTGCAAAGGGCTGTCATAACCCATCAGAAAACCTGCACTTTGGCTGCCAAAACAGGATTCTAGTGTTTGTATGTCTGACAAATGATGAATGAGAGACATCAAGGGGTAACTGCAAACCTGTGTTGTGCAAAATGTATTACTGTACTGCCTTGTTTTCTTCAAAATGTTACTTCTAATACTAAGTTTTTGCTCTTGCAACTAGAATATGTCATTTGATAATGGTTGTGCCTTCAGGTACATGAGCTGTGTGTCTCTGAGATCTAGCAGATGCTACGAAGCCATACAGATCTGCCATAAGACAGTTTCCATATGGACAGCAAACCTAGTAAACTTAAGACCTTTTAGGAAGGGAACAAAGAGATGAGAAAGGTAAAGACTTGCATTAGTGACTGGCGATCAGGCGATGGGAATGGCAATGTAAGAGGAACAGAGTTATTAAAGGCAAACATGCAAAGAAAGCAACACATAGCTGAATAAGCAGTGTTCCATCATAGCTGTGAGCGTGCAAAAGTGTGAGGTTTCTGGTTTGGACTGCTGAATAAGTTTGAACTTAGTATTATTTACTCAGATATCCCTTTAAAATAGCTAAATTAAGAAGTCTAAGAAGTCATATTCTACATGTTTCATAAGGGAACAATTGTTAGTCTCAAGGAAAACAGAAATTTGCAGGTGTTTAATGTCTCAAGTTAGTCTTTCAAATAACCTTGATCTTGTCTATTTTACTCTGCAGAATAAGGTTTAACCTTTCATTTGAAGTAAGTGCTGACTCTGGTTATTGTTCCAGATAGAGGAAATCTTGTGTTGTGGATATAAAGGTTAACTGAAGTTTTAGAGGAAAGATACTGTCTAATATGCAGTGCTACTCTTGCTATACCTGTTTTATTTAGCACGTAAGTCCACTGTTGGTCATGGGTAGCATGCAGAAAAATTTGCCTTCTCTTTATGATCTTAATGGTGCTTGCACATAAATAGGTGAAGTTGAGATCTTGGAGAACCTGACACCCATTTATTACCTTCTGCTTTGCTCTAATTTTACTCTATTATTAGTTTTGTTAATATAAATTATATATACACGCACAGAAGGTGCAGAGAGGGAGGGTGAATGTGTGTAAGGGTCACTGGTTGTACAAGCTTATTCAGAATGAATTTAAATTGCACTGAATTGAGAACTAAAATGAAAAAAAAAATAGTTTTATTACATTTCTAAGAATGTTATGATTCGGTCACTTTACCCATGCCACTCATCAGTAGGACTTTATTTTACTTTACTGTGGATGAATATACAGTAACTTGCAATAAAATGCCAGAGTGTAAGGTTAGAATCATAGAATAGTTAGGGTTGGAAAGGACCTTAAGATCTAGTTCCACCCCTTGTGCCGCAGACAGGGACATCACACTAGACCATGTCACCCAAGGCTCTATCCAACCTGGCCTCGAACACCACCAGGGATGGAGCATTCACAACTTCCCTGGGCAACCCATTCCAGTGCCTCACCACCCTAACAGTAAAGAATTTCTTCCTCATATCCAATCTAAACTTTCCCTGTTTAAGTTTGAACCCGTTACCCCTTGTCTGATCACTACAGTTGCTAATGAATAGTACATCCCCAGCATCCCTATGGCCCCCCTTCAGATACTGGAAGGCTGCTATGAGGTCTCCACGCAGCCTTCTCTTCTCCAGGCTGAACAGCCCCAGCTTTCTCAGCCTATCATCATACAGGAGGTGCTCCAGTCCCCTGATCATCCTCATGGCCCTCCTCTGGACATGTTCCAATAGTTCCATGTCCTTTTTATGTTGAGGACACCAGAACTGCACACAATACTCCAAGTGAGGTCTCACGAGAGCAGAGTAGAGGGGCAGGATCACCTCCTTTGACCTACTGGACACGCTCCTTGTGATGCAGCCCAGGATACGGTTGGCTTTCTGGGCTGGTAGCACACACTGAAGCTGGCTCATGTTCATTTTCTCATCAACCAATAACACCCCCAAGTCCTTCTCCACAGGGCTGATAGGAAAAGTTAAGTTCTCATGACTCCCCTATAGATCTCTGGAAGGAGCTTTGAGGTACCCATTCGTGTGACTGGCAGTATAAGGCATGTAATTCACCTTGTTCAGTTACTTTTTAAAAAGGATGAAAAAATGTATTGTTTTTCACATGAATAAAAGCTTACTGATTTGTGTGGCACTTTCTCGCTAGTAGAGCAATATACTCATAAGAGTGTGGTAGTGACTTCGGTCATTTGGAGGAAGCACCACTGCTGAAATGATGTTTAAATAAACTGTGCTGCTTGAAATTTTTGAATATAAATGTTTGTACAGAAGACAGGGAGGAGGAGGAAATTAGAAAAGGATGTTGAAATTAGGAATGTGGGATGCAGGGGAAGCTATCAGATATATACCATTTAAGTTGCTTGCCAATTATTTTATGAATTATTAAAATATTTTGGACAGTGAAGAGTCAGTCTTTTTCCATTTGCGTTGTCTTCTAAATGACAATGTTTTTACTACTGCTGACAACTGCACAAACTGGGTTCATGTGCCAGATGGGGAGCCCGTGACAATTTTAGACTGAAGTTTGTGTAAAAAAAAAAAAAACAAACTAACAACATTGTCAGCATTCTGCGTCAAATCTTGACCCATTTTAGACAGCATGCTGCAATCTGATGCTTTCAAGGAATAATGCCATTTCTTGGTTTTGTTTATGTATTTTTTCTTTTAGAGTGAAGCTATGTTTCATGAGCATGATCTAAATTTGCTTTTCCAAATAAAAAAAGAAATTGCACACCAGTACTCACTTAAAACATTGGCAGGAATGTCAGCATTGGGTCTGAGATTTTATGGAAAAATAAAGAAGGCATTATTAGCTCTTTCTGTATGTATATAGTAGAAGTTGAGAAACAGGTTTATTACAGTAAAAACCTGAAATGTTTTAGTTTGTTTTCTTTTAAAAAAATCCTCAGGGTTCTGGGTTTTTTGTACCAGGATGGTGGAAATGATAAAGAGTTGGCTAAGACCTTGCTGAATGAACTGAGAATTTTCTCTACTTTTTCAGTACATTGAGGTTGAAAATTGGTATTAGATATGGTCCTGTAAATTTTTGCAGATCTTAGCCATGTATGTACTAAATTGTTACAATTCAGTAATGAATAGGTATGTAGTGGGAATGTCCATCAATAAAAATAGAGAAAATGATGTTGTATAAAGTGAGCATTGGGAGCTTTAGATTTCCTAGAAGATGACTAAGAGTAAAATATTTCGCTTCTGTAGGTCAGAATTTCCAACCCACCCCCCGAAAGTACACAGAAAAACAAAAAGGAGAAAAAAAAAAAAAAAAAAAAAGGAAAGTAGTATGGGAATGTTTCTCAAAATAGTACACTAGTTTTAATTTTTCCCTTGTGTTCTCAGTACAACATCCCTTACCTTACATATATACATATGCCTACATATTTTTAAAGAGCGTCTGGACTCTTATTTTATGCTCCAGAGAGCATCAACATTTTAACTATTTTCATGATATTCAATCTTATGCACCCTTCGCTACTGTGGTAGGGATACAGTAGCTTAGTATTTGAACATCTCAGTGGCTTTAAGAAAACTAGAATTGCATTGTGCATTCTTGAAACTATGAATTTAATGGGAATATGTGCCACACAGTGACTCATTTGTTTCTAAGCCAGTCGCAAGCTTATGCTCTTCCAAAGCATGACCATCAAGAAAAAAGAATGAAAAATTAATTTTTATGTACTTCAGGCCATTTGTAGGGGCTTGTGTGCAATTCATATCTTGATGCATTTTTGTATCAAAAAACTCAAACACCAAAAGGTTTCCATGTTCTGTAGTTTCCCATTTATATAGAAATGATTAATCAGTGTTTCCTATTTTAACATGTATTCACAAATCTATGTGTATTTATGTTTCAGATGCTTCCTTTGCATCTTTTGCTTTTATATATGACAAAGTTTGCAGGTTTTTTTCCCAGGGAATTACATAAGCATCATAATTTAACCATGTCAGTGATAATCTGTGATTTACATGAAAATTAACATATGGGCAATTAGATAAAGACTTTTTAATCTGTGAAAACATGGTGTTTGATGGCAGAAGTAAATAACACCCATAGTGGAGTGACCTTCAAGGTTTTGATATAGCATTTGCCATGGAATCTTTTTACAGAGGTCTCTTTTTAGGCCATACTGAGTGTGACCTATGATTAAATCAAAAAAAAAAAAAAAAGTCTGTATTGCACGATTTTAAATTGTGCTAGCTCTTTCTGACAAGATATGTTCAGCATATGGTGGAGGTTTTTGAGGGAAAATGTTAGAGAATCAATAAATGAGAAAAGGTTTTCGGGGTGTCATTAAAAAACAGGAGATCAGTACAGTTTTGAGCAATCTTGCTAATAGAATTTTGTCTGATATAAGACATTGTGTCTTACCTGGGAAATCTAAAATAAACTTTTTCTTTTGTTTTCACCATTCTGAGAAATAGTACGAAATACTTTTTTTTTTTTCTCCTGGAGAGAATAGCCTGAGACATCAAAGTTGTCATATCCTAACAGAGAATGAAAAGGCATTGCTTAATGCTATTTTCTGTAATGCCAGGTTTCATCCCACACTGGCCAGTACATTTGTTTTCTCTATGAGCAAAGAAAAGGCAGGTACCTTTAATAGCCCTCACAGTGAGGCTGTCAAAAATAAGTACTTTAGTGACGCCTTTTAAGATGTGTCAGAGTACAGCGTGATTCTAGCCATAATGTGTTTCCTGCTGAGGCAACTTAAGTTACCTGTCTGGTAAAGTCTGACTGCTGTTCGGTGGATCACAGCAGTGCCAGTGGGAGGGAAGATTTGCACAGAGGATGAGGGAAAGAGCTGGTGGCATGAATCAAAGAAAATAATTATTAAGAGTGATGAAATTTCAGCAGATCCTTAAAATAATATCCTAAAATGTATCTTACAGAAACATTTGTAAGATGTAGCTGGTTGCACATGGGCATTGGTCAAAAGGAAAACCTGCTACTTAATGGCTTACCTGAGCCCTTTGGAGTACTCCTGGTGTTAAGCAGTCAAGACATTTCTTAACTGTTTGCTTGACGTAGTGAGTTGGATTTTTAAAAAGTGGTACTTGGTAAGCATTGGCTGAATTTAATTTCTGACTGCTTCAATTATGAGAATAGGTTAAGAGCATTCCCCACAATCTTTGATTGCAGCATTAGTATCTCACAGTTGCAGTTGTATTTCATTGCTTTAATGATAGAGAGTATTTTAGATCGTGACAGTACAAATTGGAAATGGAAACTGAAGTTTACTTAACCAAGATCACGCAGAAAGCCTAATGAAGCAGAAAGTGAAGCCAAAGGGCATATCCCTGATACAATTAACTTGATGATGTGATCCCTGAATGACTGTCAATGAAAGACCTCAGGTACTGAAATGCATGTCAGTACAAAGCTGCACCTGGCCTCATTGGAAGGAAAGCCAAATAGCCGCAGGGAAACCTTTTGCTCACAAGGCTGGACTGTTTTTGAGATTTAATCTACCAGCTTTGTGTTTCCATCTAGAAATTCCTGATCACCCACGGCCCGTTCTGGTATCTTAACGAGGCACTGCCCTCTAACATGGCAAGTTTAAGGTCCTTACTTCATCAGCTTGGGGGCCTGAGCACTGTTCTCGTATAACAAGTATTCTATCCTTGTTGCGTCCTGTATTGATTCTTGTTTGCAGGTATATTCGTATTGATAATTTGATCCATTGGATGCACTTTTTAATTTCATTAACTTGTGTTGAAATCAAGAGCAGTTTAGATTTTGTTTAGATTTTGTTTAAACAGAGCTATAAAATATGTTAATCAGTGTGGGACTTAAACAAAATTAGGTTTGTTTAATTTGTTATAGGGATACACCTATTAGAGCAGTGTCTCATCTTCTGACAACTGTGTTGAAGTGATGTTGAGAGATTGACTGCAGTCCCCTCCTCCATTTTCACATGTAAATTTCTGAACACTTCTACTGCGCCTATGTAAAGATGAAACAAAGTCTAGGAATTATGTGAAAGACTAATAGCAGTCAAGTGAATAGAAGCTAAGAAATGTTGGAGTCACGGCAGTGTGAGTGCATGGGGGTGTGTATATGTATATGTAAGTCCAGCCATTACTTTACATTAGCCATCACCATGCTGTAGTTTCTCTGACACTTCCAGACTTTCTGGTCTCAAAACACTTTAGCTTCCTATGCTGAACTTTTCTCTTGTTACCTCCATAGTTTTATTTAAAAGTTTAAGTTAAAATGGTAGAACCATTTCCTTGAAAGACATAAGAAGAAAAATATTCTCAATAGTTTCAAAATGTTTCCAGCTGCTTTTCTGCAAAGCTCTGATATCCCTGTGGTATTGAGGACAAATTTACTATTTAGAAGATTAGACCCTTTTTCAGAGGAAAGCATTTCTGCATATTAAAATCATAGAATCATAGAATAGTAAGGGTTGGAAAGGACCTCAAGATCATCGAGTTCCAACCCCCCTGCCATGGGCAGGGACACCTCCCACTAAACCATGCCATCCAAGGCTATGTCCAACCCCACCTTGAACGCCGCCAGGGATGAAGCATCCACAACCTCCCTGGGCAACCCATTCCAGGGCCTCACCACCCTCACAGTAAAGAATTTCTTCCTCATATCCAATCTAAACTTCCCCTGTTTAAGTTTGAACCCATTACCCCTTGTCCTCTCACCACAGTCCCTAATGAAGAGTCCCTCCCCAGCATCCCTATAGGCCCCCTTCAGGTATTGGAAGGCTGCTATGAGGTCTCCACACAACCTCCTCTTCTCCAGGCTGAACAGCCCCAATTTTCTCAGCCTATCTTCATACGGGAGGTGCTCCAGTCCCCTGATCATATGTACACTTTTTTTAAACTTGTGGGACTACTGCACACAGTAATAGCACTCTTACTGCTAAAAATCTAGGCATTGACTGGTGAATATACTTAGAGTTCTCTATAGAACTCTTATGGAATCTTTCTCATATGGAATGAACATGGAAGTTTAATTGAAGAATGACAATAATGAGTAATAATAATCAGTATTATTACTCTAGAAGGAAAATTAGTTGAAGACAGTAGATTCCTTTGTTGATTCTGTTGACATTGCAATCCTTACTCTGCAGGCAGAAATTATAATTTGTACATGTTATGGATTAAAGGTACTGACAAATAACTCTAGCTTGTCATCTGTGTTAGAAACAGAACCAAAATATGTAGAATAAAGAAGTTGTAACTTTTAGTTAGATGGATTTTCTGAGTGTGCCAAATCTTTTATGATTCTGGAGATGGTAACCAGTAGTTCTGTCAAAACAATAAACTAATGTTTGCTGACAGGCAGTATTCACCAATAGATGTGGATCATCAGAATTTATTCTGCAGAGAGCTGAACTGTTTGGAATGCAAATCTTCCTGTAATTACTGGAAAAAACAGGCCTTCTCTGTCTGTAGTACTGAATATTTGATATTCAGGTTATTTTTGAGGTTATGTTTGATGTACCTCAGGTGAACACACTCACGGAAACAATGCCAGTGAAGTTTAACAGGTGATGTCCACCAGTATAAACACTTTGAAACTCATTGAAAGACAGTGTGAGAAAAATTTTTCCAAAGCTGCTTCTTGTGCCATCGTCCTAATCCTCAAGGAAAGTCTGCAAAGTGCATTTGAAAGAGAAGCATGGGAATGACGTTTGGAAATCTGTTGTATCTTGAAACTCATGGACTCAGGGGTTTTATACCACATTATTTTCTCGTCCGCTTAAGCTAATCCAACCATTTTATCATCTTCCCCTTTAGAGGGAGAAAAAAAAATTAGCAATAATAATAATAAAATTAGTAACAAGTCTTGATGCCCTATAGTGGACTCTAACTCCTTTTCTTCTCAGCTGGTCTGATAAACATACCTAATTAAAACTGAGCATGATGGTATTTAGCTTTCCTGAATTGGTGAGCACTGCTGCCTTTGCTTCAAGCTTGGACAATGGCTCTTGCTTTGTTAACTCATTTCCACCATTGTCAGTAGATGTAACAAAAGTTTCTGGTTCTTGTGTAAACCTTGCCTTGCTGGCTTTAGTGGTGTGTGTGGTAATGCTGGTATCAACATTTGACATGGTTGCACCATGCAGATAGTATTCATTTTACTGATAGAACGTACTGTTTCTGACATTTTGGTCAGTTAATTGTTTTGTTCCTCAGAATAAATGAGTCTAGAATCACTTCATGAAAGTCCAAGGACATCGACTTAATAGCACATAAGAACCTTGAAGTATTCAAAAATAATGAAGGTTATTTCTCTGTGTTAGAAGTGAAGAGATAGTACAGGAATCCTTGGAAATAAGAGGAAAGCCTCCAACCTAGAAGCTTGTTAGATGCAGTTACACAATTGCTACATATTGTAGTTCTCTGAAACAGTTGCTAGAGTTCATATGTCTCACCCATTATGCATTTCCTTCACTGTTGGCTTCCTTACGCTGAATTCACATTTCTGAGTCTTGAATGAAAAGTCATTTATCTTAAGTGCTGTACAAATTTTAAATACATGTCAGGCAGTTGTTAGATGAGGCTAAATCGCGTATTTGTTGCCAGTAATAAAAGCCAGAAATACTTGATGTAACATAATTTTGTAGTCAGTCTTTGGGCATAGAAGACTGCTACTTACGTTAAGTGTTTACTGTATCTAAGGTATGTCCTCAAAGTTAACACTAAATGTCAGAGTTATTTTTTTTAAATACTCGTTTGGTTCACCTCTTGCTGAATCTTATGAGAAGGAATAAATCAGAACCCTGATAAAAGTAGGCAAGTGATATTTGTGTGGCAGGGGATTTCTGAGAGACATCTATCAAAAGTGTTTTTAAAGATGGCCTTTTTTATTTATCATAACCTGAGTAAATGGCTGCCAACTTCAGCATTATAGATCAATTTAAAATCTGTTTCCATTATCAACTGCTTCATATTTGTCAGTTCCTGGAACTTTTTAGTAGAATATGGGTTCACAATGAATGTTTATTTAGATTGTTTGTTTATACTTTTGTAGAACAAAAATGTTCTGCAAAACATTTAAGTACTGGAAACTTTTGAAGAACCTTCAAGAGCAATACTATATGAGCAAGTGATGCTTCTTTAATGGCCTCCCTCTGGATTAATTTTTGCTTGCCACTGGGGGGAGCAGAAGACTGTCACAGCCTTCAGGGAATAAGAGTAAGAGCATTTGTCTTCTGTTTCAGAAGATTCAGGTCTTTGTGCTGAGCTGTAGGAACCTGTTCTTCATTCACTTGTGCCACATGCTTGAGAATGTGCTTTACTGTGAATAAAATTCTTAACAAGGTTTCATGATATCTTTTTTTTTTTTCCAGAGTTACATTCTGAATTTGGACTGGATTAAACATGAAGTGTAGTTTAGACAAGGAAGGGAAGAAAATATCCTCAAAATTATTATTAGCATGAAGAGTAGATTGTGACTCTTGGTGCCTTAAGTAGAATGCTGAAATTATTCTCTGAAACTTTTTGTGCAGCTGTGCCTAATGTCAAGCTCCCTTTCAGAATGAGGGTGTGATGTGACTACATCACTTGGACTGGGGTGCAGTTTGCTTTAATAGAAGATGCTGTAGCTGAGAAGTGTATGTATTTTTTTAAAAAACAGGTATGTCCATGGCTGTTGCTCTAACCAGACATTGCTTTAATCCTGGGGTTCCAGACGTAAATCTAAAAATACTGTTTCCTTCCTTTAAAAACATTGGAAAGGAAGAAACAAATGCTTTTTACCTTGTTTCTTCTCATTTTAGGTGCGTAGAATCTGAAAGTTTTTATGTGCAGGGTATTATAAACATGTTACTCTAGAAAGGCTAGCAACTATAAATGCTGGCTCTTTATTCCCAAAATTATTTAAGGTTCTCTGTCAGCGTTATATATGTCACTGTAACTGAGAAAGTCCCATAGGCTGTTGAGGTCTTGCCTCCACGGCAAAGGTTGCTGGACTGGTAATGTTTGTGCGTGCATGTTCTGTTATGTATCTTTAACCTGTTTGATGTTGGGGCAGAGCAAGACATTGCAGTTGCCAGCCAAGGTTGGGCTTTCCCATTGGAAAAACTTGTTCTGTCTGTGCTGCCAACAGCAAGCAGTCAAAATTTCCACTTCAGAAATCATTAATATTTTTGTTCATGGTGTATAGAGCTAAAACTAAGCAGAGCAGGCTTAAAGAAATGTTAGAGCAACACATCAGTGAGGGGGATTAAGGAACAACGTAATACTGATCAATGTTATCAACGCTGAACAATTTATTGTGCGCAATCGTGCCTTTTATAGGAAAGTTTCAGAACAGTAGAACATTCGATAACACTTGGTTGGTTAACTTCACTTAGCCGAGTGCTAGCAACAGTTTAATGATTGGTTAACTATTACAGCATATGTTTCAAGGTTACAGTTAACATTCCTTCTCTGCGTATCTCTCTCAGTAGTTTTCCATGCTAACTTTTCCCAAGGCTTCTGCACGTACACAAACTTTAGTAACCCTCAGGCGAGGCCTCAATGCCTGCGGGTCACTACCTTACAATTGTCAAGCAGTTGTCTGGATTGCTCACATGCCCATTCACAGCCAAATAGCTCCCCACACATCAGTGCTTTCAGTCATAGATTTACAGCAATTTTGTGGGTATAGCAGAAATAGTAGAAGTCAGCCAGTAGGTCCTGGGGTATACCAGCAACCTGGGTTTGCTTGCAGCCAAGGCCAGTGATGTCTTTCCTATGGGGTCATTTGTTGTTGCACCTTTCTTTCTTGTTTTGGCAGATAAAAGCTTCCTCAAGGCCCTTCCTTCCCCCTCACTTTTTTTCTTAATATGACATTTGGTTCTAAGTTATTTTGTGACTGGTATTTGAAACAGTTATGTATTCTTCTTCTAGGAATATAACCATCTGATGGTACCGATATGGTTATTGTCAAGGATAACCTTGATGACTGGCAAAAGGCAAACATTACCGTTTTCAAAAGAAAAACAGGGAAAAAATCCAGGGAACTGAACACTGGTCACCTTTTCCTCTTCACCAGGGAATATTATGGAGCAAAATCTCATAGAAACTGCTTCTAGGCTTGTGAAGGACTGGAATGTAATTTGAGACAGCCAGCACAAGTGTATCAAGGAAAAATCTTGCTTGACCAACCTGACTATCTTATACAATCACTGCCTCTTCAAGTGAGGGGAGAAGCAGTGGAAGCCATTTAGCTTTAGCAAGGCTTTTGTTGATTTTTGTGTAGTATCCTTGTATCCAATAGAGGGAGTATGGTTTGGATGCATGGACTTCAAGGTGGGTGAAAAAGCAGTTGCATCATCGGGCTTACAGAGTAGCAATCAATAGTTTCAAGTTTTAAACCATGGCTGTTTACAAGAAGTCTTTCTTGAAGTTGATGCTGGGGTGAAACTATTTTAACACTCATCATGCGCAATCAGCAAGCTCCTGGGTAACACCAGCCTTGGGTGGAGGGATCGGTATGCCAGAGGGCAGGATGATCATTCCCAGGGACCTCAGCAAACTGGAGAAGTGAGCAGACTGGAACATGGTGAAGTTCAGCAAAGGTGAATATACAGGTGGAAGAGCAGCATCTTGGAAAATGGCCTACAGGTCCTAGTGGACAGGAAGCTGAAGGTCAGTGTTATGCTGTTACGGCGATGAAGGCTAACCACATACTGAGCTGTCTTAGCAAGAGTGGCAATTATTCCCCTCAATTCATCACTTTTGAGACTATTTCAGGGATAATGTGTCCAGGTTTGGTCACATCAGTATGGAAGACAGACAGACATGAGTGAGTCCAGCACTAGAATGGTTACAGAGCCAGGGCATATGACGTACAAGAAGAAACTGAAAGGAAATGGTGTGTTTGTCCTGGAGAAATGGCAAAAGCAGTAGCATAACTTCGGTCTTTCATTACCTACATGGGCTTTATAGCAGAGACAGATCTTTTCAGAAGTACATAAAGGAAAGGCAAGAGGCAGTGGTCATAAATTGTGACAAAGTACATTCTAACAGGTTAAAATAAAAATCAATAATAAGAGTAAATAAAAAAGAAAACAAAACACAAACCTGTTGAGCAGAGAGAGGCTGTGGAATCATCCAAGGGATGAGGGGCTTTGCACCCTGATCTGGTATTGAATTTATCTCTGAATGTAGGGTTGAACTTGATGACCACCACAGGTCTTGTCCAACTTCACATTTTTGGGTGAGTCTCATGTATATGAAAAACCTTTTTGACCTAAGGTTTATATATAGCATGGCATTTATCCTGATACTGTCCATAAGACAGCCTGTTGGATTCAGCAGAAGTGCGTTCCCTAAACCAGATGGTTGAAGATCTCAGTAATAACATGGACAGAAAACCCCAAATTCTGTGGAAAATATAGGTAGCGTTGCCATGCGGTCATCAGTACATATCTGCCCACAGCAAATTTATTTTCCCCTGCTCCTTTGATTCAGTTATGTTGTTTTGTCTTTAAATTGGCTTGACTGAAAAAAACAAAATAATTTTTCTTCTTACTTGAAAGTAGCAGATTAGGTTTTCTGGAACAGTCCATAACTCTCTAAGATGGTGTACTCAGCAGTGACAAACTGTGGCTAGTTATCCTACTCCCATTTAGATTTTCAGGATTAATCTCAGCTATCTTACATTTTTAAAATATTAAACTGTTCAAAATTAATGCTTTGGCGCTGGGT
Organism: Amazona ochrocephala; assembly: GCA_039720435.1. NCBI lineage: Eukaryota > Metazoa > Chordata > Aves > Psittaciformes > Psittacidae > Amazona > Amazona ochrocephala. The sequence continues at coordinate 65,766,611 of CM077880.1, read as the reverse complement.
GCTATCTCAGTTTGCAGGCTGTTCAGAAATGGGGATTTAGCTTTTTGCTACCAAGTAACTGTTTTGATTTTTTTTTATTGAAATAAAAAAATGGAAAATTGGAGGAAGTTGGTATAATTTAATACTAAGTTTTTCTCTCATTCAAAATTAGCCCTTAACTGATGGTAAACTACCCTGTCTCAAACCTGATAGTTCTGTCTTCCAGCTGCGTTGGTCCTGTTTCTCTTTGTTTTCACAGAATCATGTGGTAATGCTTTCTCAAATATTAACTCTGAAATCAGGGCTGGAAGCAATTAATGAAATTTGGATTCTTCTGGAAATGGCACAGCTCATACGAAGGGAGTTATTCATGCTGTGGATCTAACAGGAGACTAATTACTTCTACAAGGCTTATCGTATGCTAACAAAAAAGGAGGAAGAGATTGCCAACTTAATTTCAAGCAGTGGATCAATTTTGTACATGAAACATGCAAGCAAGCGAGAAAGGGAAGCGTAGTCTCTAGTACTGACCACTTAATGCATGACTGATGGTAAAACTCTTCCATTTTTTGTCTGATTTCTGGGTTGTTAATTTTTGGCTTCGAGTCTTATATTCCATACTTTTCTGTAACACCTCTGCTCAGGTTTTGCCTGCCAGGTATTGCCATTCGAAGTGTGACAGGTGAAACTGTTTCAAAATAGGTCACTTGCCTTAAGGGCTAGCACTTGTGTATTTTGAAAACCAACCTCTTTTGGACACAGAAAAGTTATATGCTCTTGCCAATTAACAAGACCATCGTTATTTTAAAGCTCTTGTGTTTCCAATTCACGTATCTGGAACTCCTTTTATCTATTCTAGCTTCCAGCGTTATTTACCTTTCCTAATGTATTATATATACAGCTTAGAATCACCTTTATGTAGTGTAGTTCTGTCATACATCATACTGCTTCACCAGGTGAAGCTCATTCTTGTAATCTTTGAGTGAATGGTCATATTGGTGAGGTTGTGTTAGGTTTTTTTTTTTTTTCCTGTAGTTTAAATTAATAGGTATAACTAAATGGCATAGGTACGTTACTTAATCATATTCTGATTTTGCTTCCTTTCAACCTTTCTCAGGTTATGGACCCCTTAGAAAAGGGGCAAAAAAAAAAAATAGTCAGTGGGAAGTGCAGACCATAGAAGTAGCCACGGGACACAGGTAGAGAGGCCAGGTTAGAAGCATTTGCATACCTGTAGATACCATTCACATTCTTTTCTATTTTTAACGGATTTATTTTAGAGGTATCACCTTACATTTGTACTCCTGAATTTTGTTCCACAGTTGTTGCTCCTTCCTCTTGCTTATCCATTTTTTTTCTACATGAAATTAGTCTTTTTCTCATACTTTATCAGATATAGCTCATATATCTAATGATGCCGTTGGCTTTGTCGCCAGCAGTCTAGTTGACTGAAGGCAGTACTTTCCCACACAGTGCCCCCGTTGATTACTAACCAGCTCTAAATTAGTGTACTGCTTCTGGACTGTTGAAAATCTGTGGGCTGTCATATTTAAAGATGTGTGATGTTAATTTGAAAATATTCATGAAGATAATCTTTGATGTTTATGATTTTAATATTATAGCTCGCTGCTCATACTCCAAATTTGGGGATTTATAGAAGCCATTCCTGCAACTGCAGTTCTAGTTACTACTTCTGCAAAAGCAGATTTTGCATACCATGTAATTTATTCCTGCTGTTCATCTCTGGTTTTGCTTTATACTTTTAAAGTAGAATGTTAGATTGTTTTTCTTTTCTGTGTAAAAATTTCCAGTTTCCTAATGTATTGTTTCCCAATGGAATAAGTCAAGTGCTTTCTGAGGGTCTTAGACTGGAGTCCGTTTTATTTCCTGTGACTGGGACAAGGTGTGCAGGATGAAAGAAAGGATAGTGGGACAAACATTGGCACAGAAGGAGGTCAAGAGAGTGAGAAAAGTGGTCCAGCTGAGGGCCACCAGGTGAAGTTGAGAACTCCAGGGCTGGGTTAGCTGAAGCATTGTAGAGAGGTGCCCAGTGCTGTGACACTGATCTTTGCGCTTTCTCTCTAGCTCAGGAAATGTTTTGTGAATATTGCTGCAATAAATAAAAACTCTGCAGGCTGAAAGTAAATTAGAAGAGCATATTTAGATAACACAGTCAGCATCTGCTCTTTTTCACTTCTACTGACTCCTGTTTTGTCCAACCCCATGGTATGCTCTTAAAAGTCTTTACTATTAGCTCCTGTTGAAACTTAATCCTGTTGTTAAATGTTTTATCGTCCATCATCTTGAGGTAGAGATTTTATTGGTAGAAGGGAGTCGACAATTTGGAGCTGCAGTAACATTTCGGAAGTATGTGACATCACTCTGGTGTCAGCTTTCTCAGAGGCTAGCAATCCTGACAGCTAAGTTGCTTTTTCTCTGGGTCACGGTTGTGCAGTGCTCACTGGGGAGCAGCTTCCAAGAGAAAAAGGTTGTACTTCACATCTTTATGTGTTTTTTGTTGTATGTGTGTCAAGATTTTGATAAAGAATGAATTTTCCTGAAGGCTGGTGAGTAATTCTTATACATTTTACTGTTTTTCTTGAGGCAGAAAGCATTTCCTACTTCTTTGGAAAAACATTTTTTTTTTTTTTTTTTTTTTTTTTTTTAAATCCAGCATTCAGTAATTCACGATATTATGCAGAGTAACACACAACACTCATAGCATTCCAGTTAAGATTGTAAATAAAAGCTTAATTTTAGGTAGAAATCAAATGATTACTGATGCGCTAATGTAACTGTGTATAACTTCCAATATTTTAATTTAGACATGCTTGTTTACTAGACCACATGTCTAAGAGATTGAATGTAGCAGGAATCAAAGATTTATTTTTTTCCTAATTAACTTGCAACACTGAATGTGAAGTACTCTCCAACTAGACACTTGTAAGTTACCTTATTTTAGCAGAAACCTCATACAGCAATGTTAATAGATTACCATGTTTCAGATGTTATTTTGGGAGTTTTATATGCAAGAAGGGGGGGACCAGGTGTCAAAACAGATGCATTTCCAGTCACTGTATGTATCTCTATGCATATCATCTGTCAAACTGTATGTCTGTTTCTTTATGAATGTCACATATTGAGCTATAGCATCTGTCAGCATTAAAATTATTTAGAAAAATAGCACAGTCCAACCCACAAAACCATATCTGGTTGTAGCTTAAGTTTTAAATAACTGAAATACACTTTAGTTTTCACTTCATGGTAACTGTTTTCTCATCACGGAAGAAATATAAAATATATGCTTTCTTTACTTCTCCCTAGCTCTTAGAGGTCTAATTGTAAAAGTGCTGCAATACTATGACATTCAGAAAACGTGGCAGATTCCTATTTTGAAAGGTTTTCTATATTAATATGCTGATAATCTTGCATATTATAGTAAGAAAATTGCAGCATATACCTATCTACACAGAGGTAGCTTGAAAGGGAAGCCCAGGGTTTTGCTGTGTCACTTTGGTTTTGGTTTCTTTTGGTGTTTTCTATAAGGGTGACAAGTCTTGATGGATGAATATATGCAAAAATATCTTATTCGTCTGTTTAAAGATTCTGGGGAGTAGTGAAACTCGTCTTGGTAAAAGTCAGGTACTGATTTCCAGCAGGAAATCATTTCCAGACTGAATTTAGATGATCTGAATCAGAACTGTAGGTAGCTATGTGGATGTAATATGTTACTTTCAGAAGCCTGTGCTTAGGATAATCTCATTAATGCGTCAACTGGCAATTTTTATGGTGCAGTGGTGTGGTGATGATATATTGCAGATGCGAATTGATATAATATTTATGATTTCTTGATTTGGCAGGTTACTATTAGCATAAAAATTCCTTTGTAGCTCTGACTCTTCATGTAGGTGGTTGGCTTCCAACCCAGAACTAAAAGCAATGAGCTGTGGGGAGTGCTTTTTAAATTATGATGTTGCCACAAATACAACAGTTTTCAATGTCATTATAGTTTCCAAAGGAATTTTAATGTTGAATTTGGGTAAATTTTACTTTTTTTGCATTTCATCATGTTCATCATAGCTGCGTGGCTTGCATTCCTTTAAAAAAAAAAATCTTGGTAAGTTTAACTTTATTATCAGTTGTATCGCTTTCACTTAGTGTAATTTGGGCTTAGCTGAAATAGGGTTCTATAGGTGGTTATATCAGATGGTCTTCAAAGATGTTTAAAGTGTGTTGTACTTTCTGATATGTAAACTGTATTGAATGTACTATTAAATGGAAGTTATACACAAAAAATTAGGTGTTGGTAGCATTTTAGGTTAGGAGTCATATAAGTTGAACTAAACAAATAGATATTTTGCTGAATCCTTTCCAGGAAAAAAAAAGGGAGGAGGGGGAAGTGGAATGAGAGAGGCCTTTCTTAAATACAGATCTAAAGTTACTTTATTACATCTGTTAGCTGTATCACATAATTGTTAATACAAAACTTTCTGGGTTTGTTGGATAGCTGAATAGAGCTGCGGTTAGTTTGAGCTAGCAATGTGATGGCTGGAATTTTCCAGTAGTTTTTTCCTACATATAGGAGTAACAATCTTCCTCAGAAGTTTCCCATTCTCCTGGCGGTTTTTTGTTGGTTTTGTTTTGTTTTGTTTTTTAAGGCAAAGAAGATGCAGTTTAAATAAGGACAAGTGTTTGTTAAACCTTAAAGTATACCTTGATTGAAATGTATGGCTACTTAATATATGTTAAAAGGGCAATATATCAATGCGTGACCAGCAGGTCGAGGGAGGTGATCCTGCCCCTCTACTCTGCTTTTATGAGACCTCACTTAGATTATTGTGTGCAGTTCTGGTGTCCTCAGCATAAAAAGGACATAGAACTGTTGGAACAAGTCCAGAGGAGGGCCACGAGGATGATCAGGAGACTGGAGCACCTCCCATATGAAGATAGGATGAGAAAGTTGGGGCTGTTCAGCCTGCAGAAGAGAAGGCTGCATGGAGACCTCATAGCAGCCTTCCAATATCTGAAGGGGGCCTATGGGGATGCTGAGGAGGGACTCTTCATTAGGGACTGTAGTGATCAGACAAGGGGTAACGAGTTCAAACTTAAACAGGGGAAGTTTAGATTGGATCTGAGGAAGAAATTCTTTACTGTAAGGGTGGTGAGGCCCTGGAATGGGTTGCCCAGGGAAGTTGTGAATGCTCCATCGCTGGCGGTGTTCAAGGCCGGGTTGGATAGAGCCTTGGGTGACATGGTTTAGTGGGAGGTGTCTGTGCCCATGGCAGGGGGGTTGGAACTACATGATCTTAAGGTCTTTTCCAACCCTAACTATTCTATGATTCTATTTAAAGGTACATGTCACCAAGCCAAGTGATTGAAAGAAACTTACTGCTTTGCTTGTAAACTAAGTTATATCAGTTTCATCAGTCTGCCTATTTTATTGGGGATGGAGAACAGGGAGAGGGGTTAAATATGTTTCTTCTGGTATTGAAACTCCTATTTTGTCTAAATAACATGATTCCTAAAGGAACACAAGCTGTGAATGTTGTGTGACCTTTATTTCCCCTTTATCTGGCTTAAGAAGCAGATTTCTTTCATGAAGAGTGAAAGTTATCATTCTGCCAGAAATTTTCAAAAACTTAAAAGTGTGATGTTTATTTTTGGGAGTGGTGAGAGGAAGGGGGTGAATTTCTTGCACCTGAGCAGTGAAATGGTTTAGAGCAATCATCCTTGAACAAATTCTTTACCTCAAAATACCTTCTACCTAATGAGGAAAAGTAAGAACAACATTCATGGCAAGGCATTACCACTTGTTCACACATGCTTTTGGTGAAGCTGTTGAATTTATTGCTTGGACATACCATTTTATTTCAGTTGCCCCATACGTTGACTTGTTTTCATCTTCTAGAATATTCTTTTCTTGCAAAATACTGAAAACACTGTATTGAAGGCAGTGTTTGCATCTATTAAATACATACTATGGGATCAAACTTCTAGTTCAGTATTAAATCATGAAAAACTTAGTTATATAGCAATGCCAGTCATTTTCAGTGTTGGAACTATCCAAGTAAAAGAGAAAATAAATTTATCTGAAGTTGATCTACCAGTATGTATTTTGCCTTGTGCATTTTCTGTTCTTTTAAAATGCATTAAATAGGTTGAATTGTGTGATTTGAATGGTTTAGCCTTAGTTTTCACGAGGGGAAGGGCATGAAGCGGGAGGAGCACATGGCAAGTTTTTTTGCTGACTTGTCATCGGCAAAGCATTTTCAGACTCCCTGCCCCGAGCGACATCCAGGGAACAGGAGCAAACTGAGTATTAGCGCACCCTGCAGTTAGTGGACATCTGGAAGCTTCCCAGCCTAAGGCAATAATACAACCAAGCTCCATACTTTGAGACTGAATAGAAGAGTTATTCAAGTGACGTTTAGCTTTCAACATGCAAGATTTACTTTTGTGCCCATTTTTCATGTGGAATGAGAAATTTGCTGGTGAATTGTCTCCTTCCCCTCTACTCTTCCTTTGCTTTATGAGACTCAAATGAGATAGAAGGAGAATTAATAATATTCATAAATGGCTTCAAAGGTTATGGTTTCAGATTACTTTTTCATTGTCAAGTCCATCATTGAGGAGTAACATTATTGTACATACAGCTCTAGACAGCAGCCTATTTTAGGGATTTCATTTCTGTGTTGGTCAGAGCAGGCATACACAGTAAAAGGCTAATAAGGAGTTAGAGCTGGTCTGTGATACCTGCTCTGTGACCTACAGTGTGCCTGAATCTTTAGTGGCCATCAGGAATCTTGAATTTAAAGCAAACAAACAAATGAACAATGCTGTCTTCTGTGAGGGAGGACATGAAGTCTTTTTAGTGCAACGTCTAGTTATGGTGGGTTTCTTTTCCTTTGTGATAGTGATAAAGTATTGTGCTACTATAAACCTGCTGGCTGTAAATGCATTTCAAACCCCCATCCTTTGTATCTGGGAGAGGGGGCACAGCTATATAGAGGCTGGATACATATAAAGAATGCTAAGAAATTGTGGATGTCAGAAGGTATGTAACATGTAGAGCTTTATTGAGTAGCTGGAGATCTGTAAAAATTCTACGTAGAGTAGTTACTTTGTAGATCTGGAATATCTCTGAAATTGCTGATTCTGGGTTCTGGAAACACCTTATAAGGTGGGAAGTGTAAAAACCTTTTTTTTTTTTTTTTTTTTTTTTTTTCTTTTTTTTTTTCTTTTTTTAAACAAAACTTCTGTTTTATAGTCTTGAAGTGTAGCCTAAAATCTGCTTTTGTGATAGAATGTGTAATCCAGCAAGGAAAAAAAGGGGGGGAGGGGGGAGGAGGTGGAGTTTTCACTTCTGGGTTTCATATGAAAACTCACTGCCTTGCAAATCTCTTCCTTATGTTCATGTTTTCTGGTGGTAAAAGGAGAAATGAGTAATACTCCATATGGTAAACTGCAGTTAATTTATCTTCCTGGGTATGATTTTACTAGTCCTGTAAAATTCCTTCTAAAGTGAGATTCAACCGAAGAAAAACTTAAGCAAGCTCTAAAAGAAGTTGACACAGGATAGTGTTCCCACCAATTAGGATGGTATTGGATTTTCTTTGTCGTTTAAAAATTCCATTGAAGTGACTGACTCTGAGTGTCTGCTATCCAAGTTCCCCTTCGATCCTGAACTCTTGCTCTGACACAGATGAAACAAACTGATTTGTCATTTGTACATAATGTGTTTCTTTATGAAATGTGTCTTCACCAGGATTTTTATATTAACTTCAGTGGATTGTGGCAGGTGTGTGTGCATGTGTGCACTTCACATGAGAAAATCCTAGCTGTTGGGATTAAAACTCGAGAAGTCATCACCAATACTATTAATATTTTATTACTCAATATACAAGAGAGCAGCCTACCGGAGTGGCCAAAGATGGCTTGCATGTAGACTTTGAGTGGCATGCCACAATTTCCAGCAGCTAGGAATTTCACAACAGCTTGAAAAAGCTACCTGTGAAAGAAAACAGCTCCCAGCTTTTGGCTCTCACTAAGGTATGAATTTTAATGCAAGAAAATGCTGGCAAGGTCATCAGATGCATCATGTCTGTTCAAGAGGAGGTACTGTCCCACAGTTTTTCCTACTGCTGCAGTTAACGTATGATTGTAATTGGAAGAAACAACCTGGTGTGCTGTTTCCTGAAGCGGTGTGTGTTGCTGGGTTGCCAGTATTTTTTCATAAAAATTAAGTGTTATATCATTTGTATTGTGGGGAAAGGGTACAGTTGTGAGGGTCAGGCTGTAAAACTAAGAAACTGAATAATACTTCTTTGCTGTGTATGTTTCCACATAGCTGCCAAATCTGCTGACAGTTCATTCTGTAAATAAGCTGTAGTTGTTCCTTTTCATTTATGAAGGAAATGGATAATGCAGAGCAATCTGTATAGGTGTTGAAACTGAAGATGTGAAAATACAAGGGGATGTAGCCAAGAAATATTTTGGTCAGATGAAAATTTCCAACCTTCTAGAACTAATGGTTGGGTTATATGAGACCATCAGGCATCAAAGTGATTGACAATCAGCATGTAAGCCCTGAGTGGTAGATGTAAACTCTTGATCAGATGGGATGCTAAAACTTTATCTGATAAATTGAATAATGACCTTGTTCTTGTGGTACTTATTTTGGCAAATTCACCTTTTAAAACAATTGACTGTATGCTTTACAGCACATTCTAAAAAGTAAATATTTTTTTTTAATGTAATATATCCATTTTGTTAAAGAAAGTACCTTGAATAGTTCATTTGTGTTTACCCATCACACAGATTTGTTTTCTTTAATTAAGAAGGCCAAATTGCTTTAATCTAGTGATTTGGTATTGTAGTTACTCTTCATCTGTTCTACTTCCTTATGTAATAAGGACTAAGTGTGTTGCTGAAGTTGTGATAAATCGTTGCTAGCACTGAATTGTGGTGTTCATTTATTTTATAAGTAATGTGGTATAGACATGGGGGAAAAGTAGCTAAAACGCTATGTAAAGGAACTAGTACTTAAGCTTGTATTCAGGTTGACTTGCGTTTTTTGCTATTTGTAGGTAGGTTGGTTCTAAAAGCAATGGATTTTATCACTTTTTGCTGTGAATAGTCTTTATATGGAAGATCATATCCTCTTAACCACTTTCTTAGTATTTTTTTTTTAACTAAGTTGGCATTTTTGAGATCATTTTGGGGAAGTTGTTTGGTAAAAAAGACTGCACAGCTAGGGAGCTGCTGAGCAAAATTCGAAGGAAAAAAGAGGCTTATAAAAGGTGGAAGCAAGGTCAGGTGACCTGGGAAGAATACAGGGATGTTGTCCGGGAAGCGAGGGACCAGGTTAGGAAAGCTAAGGCCCACTTAGAATTAAACTTGGCTAGGGATGTTAAGGATAACAGGAAGGGATTCTATAGGTACACTGCAAATAAAAGACAGGTTAGGGACAACGTGGGCCCTCTCCAGAAGTTATCTTGAGAACTGGCTACCCTGGATTTGGAGAAGGCTGAGGTTCTTAATGACTTCTTTGCCTCAGTCTTCACCGACAAATGCTCTGACCACACCACCCAAGTATTGGAAGGCAGACACACGGACATTCAGAATGAAGACCCTGGGACCACTGTAGGAGAGGATCTGGTTCAAGACCATCTTAGGAACCTGAATGTACACAAGTCCATGGGACCTGATGAAATCCATCTGCGGGTCCTGAAGGAGCTGGCAAATGAAGTTGCTAAGCCACTGTCAATCATATTTGAAAAATCATGGCAGTCAGGTGAAGTTCCCAATGACTGGAAAAAGGGAAATATAACCCCCATTTTTAAGAAGGGGAAAATGGATGAGCTGGGGAATTACAGACCAGTCAGTCTCACCTCTGTGCCTGGCAAAATCTTGGAGCGGATTCTCCTGGAAGGCATGCTGAGGCACATGAAAACCAACAAGGTGTTTGGCGACAGCCAGCATGGCTTCACTAAGGGGAAATCCTGCCTGACCAATTTGGCGGCCTTCTACGATGGGGCTACGGAGCTGATGGACAGGGGTAGAGCAGTTGATGTCATCTACCTGGACTTGTGCAAAGCGTTTTGACACTGTCTCACATGACATTCTTCTCTCTAAGTTGGAGAGACATCAATTTGATAGGTGGACCACTCGGTGGATAAAGAACTGGCTGGATGGCCGCACGCAAAGAGTAGTGCTCAGTGGCTCAGTGTCCAGCTGGAGACCAGTGACGAGTGGTGTCCCCCAGGGATCAGTGTTGGGACTGGTCTTGTTCAACATCTTTGTTGGCGACATGGACAGGGGGATTGAGTTGCGCCCTCAGCAAGTTTGCCGATGACTCCAAGCTGTGTGGTTCGGTTGACACGCTGGAGGGAAGGAATGCCATCCAGAGGGGCCTTGACATGCTTGTGAGGTGGGCTGATGCCAACCTGATGAAGTTTAACCATGCCAAGTGCAAGGTCCTACACCTGGGTCGGGGCAATCCCAGGCACAGCTACAGGTTGGGCAGAGAAGAGATTCAGAGCAGCCCTGCAGAGAAGGACTTGGGGGTGTTGGTCGATGAGAAAATGAACATGAGCAAGCAGTGTGCGCTTGCAGCCCAGAAAGCCAACCGTATCCTGGGCTGCATCAAAAGGAGTGTGACCAGCAGGTCGAGGGTGGTGATCCTGCCCCTCTACTCTGCTCTTGTGAGACCTGACTTGGAGTATTGTGTGCAGTTCTGGTGTCCTCAACATAAAAAGGACATGGAACTGTTGGAACAAGTGCAGAGGAGGGCCACAAGGATGATCAGAGGACTGGAGCACCTCCCATATGAAGATGATAGGCTGAGAAAATTGGGGCTGTTCAGCCTGGAGAAGAGAAGGCTGTATGGAGACCTCATAGCAGCCTTCCAATACCTGAAGGGGGCCTATAGAGATGCTGGGGAGGGACTCTTCATATTAGGGACTGTGGTGAGAGGACAAGGGGTAACGGGTTCAAACATAAACAGGGGAAGTTTAGATTGGATATGAGGAAGAAATTCTTTACTGTAAGAAATTCTTTAGTTTATCCACTGAGTGGTCCACCTATCAAATTGATGTCTCTCCAACTTAGAGAGAAGAATGTCATGTGAGACAGTGTCAAAACGCTTTGCACAAGTCCAGGTAGATGACATCAACTGCTCTACCCCTGTCCATCAGCTCCGTAGCCCCATCGTAGAAGGCTGCCAAATTGGTCAGGCAGGATTTCCCCTTAGTGAAGCCATGCTGGCTGTCACCAAACACCTTGTTGGTTTTCATGTGCCTCAGCATGCCTTCCAGGAGAATCCGCTCCAAGATTTTGCCAGGCACGGAGGTGAGACTGACTGGTCTGTAATTCCCCAGCTCATCCATTTTCCCCTTCTTAAAAATGGGGGTTATATTTCCCTTTTTCCAGTCATTAGGAGCTTCACCTGACTGCCATGATTTTTCAAATATGATTGACAGTGGCTCAGCAACTTCATTTGCCAGCTCCTTCAGGACCCGTGGATGGATTTCATCCGGTCCCATGGACTTGTGTACGTTCAGGTTCTTAAGGTGGTCTCGAACCAGATCCTCTCCTACAGTGGTCCCAGGGTCTTCATTCTGAATGTCCGTGTGTCTGCCTTCCAATACTTGGGTGGTGTGGTCAGAGCATTTGTCGGTGAAGACTGAGGCAAAGAAGTCATTAAGAACCTCAGCCTTCTCCAAATCCAGGGTAGCCAGTTCTCAAGATAACTTCTGGAGAGGGCCCACGTTGTCCCTAACCTGTCTTTTATTTGCAGTGTACCTATAGAATCCCTTCCTGTTATCCTTAACATCCCTAGCCAAGTTTAATTCTAAGTGGGCCTTAGCTTTCCTAACCTGGTCCCTCACTTGTGGACAACACCCCTGTATTCTTTGCTTGTCCTTGCTTCCACCTTTTATAAGCCTTTTTTTGCTTTGAATTTTCCTCAGCAGGTCCTTATCCAACCAAGGAGGTCTCCCGGCCCTCCTGCAGCACCTCCTTCTAGTTGGGATGCAACACTCCTTAGCTTTTAGTAGGTGATCCCTGAATATCAACCAACAGTCTTGGGCCCCCCTGCCCTCTAGGGCTGTATCCCATGGAACCTTACTGAGCAGGTTCCTGAAGAGGCCAAAGTCTGCTCTCTTGAAGTCCAGGGCAGTGAGCTTGCTGCACGCTCTTCTCACTGTCCTGAGGATCTCAAATTCAACCATCTTATGATCACTGCAATCAAGGCTGCCCTGGAGCATCACATTCCCAACCAGCCCTTCCCTGTTGGTGAGGACGAGGTCAAGCATGGCACCTCTCCTTGTCGGCTCCTCTGTTACTTTCAGAAGGAAGTTGTCTTCCACACAATCGAGGAACCTTCTGGATTGCTTGTGCCGGGCCGTACCATCCCTCCAGCAGATATCAGGGTGGTTGAAGTCTCCCATGAGAACAAGGGCCTGCAAGCGTGAGGCTGCTCCTATCTGTCTATAGAGCGCTTCATCCACCAAGTCCCCTTGGTCAGGTGGTCTTTAACAGATCCCCACAATAATGTCTCCTATCACTGTTCTCACTTTAACCCTGACCCACAAACTCTCTGTCGACTGCTTACCTGTCCCCAGACAGAGTTCCATACTCTCCAGCCTATCCCTAACATAAATAGCAACTCCCCCTCCCTGCCTACTGGGCCTGTCTTTCCTAAAGAGCCGGTAACCTTCCATTCCAACACTCCAGTCATAGGAGCCATCCCACCATGTTTCTGTGATGCCTGTGATATCATACCCCCATAGACATACACACACCTCTAACTCCTCTTGTTTGTTCCACATGCCTCGGGCGTTTGTATAGAGGCATCTGAGCCGAGCTCCAAATGAAGCTGGCTCATTGGCTGGAGCAGCTGGAATATCTCTACATTGCTCCAAGCATTTATTGTAGATGCTGGCAACTGACTGGGTGTATTGGGATGGAATGATGCCCCCCTCCCCCAACACATGTAGTTTAAAGCATCCTTGACCAGTCTGGCAAGCCTCCTACCAAATCCACTCTTCCCTTTCTTTGTCAGACCAGCTCCACCAGCCCCCAGCAGACCTGGCCTCCCAAATCAAGTCCCATGTTCTAGATACCGAAAGCCCTGGCTGTGGCACCACTGTTCTAAGCATTTATTAACCTGGCCCATCCTCCTAGCCTTTTTAAGGTCCTCCTTTGTATCCTGGAGAATTGACGAAGAGACAATCTGAGCTCCAGAGCCCTTAACCACCTCTCCCAGGGCTCTATAGTCCTTTACGTTCTGCGGGATACTGCTATGTATATCAGCAGCACCCACATGCATCACTAGAAGTGGGTAATAGTCAGTGGGACTTACTAGAGCAGGCAGCCTCTCTGCAGCATCCCTGATCCGTGACCCTGGTAGGCAACACACCTCCCTTGAGCCTGGGTCAGGCCAACAGATGTGTGCCTCTGTTCCTCTCAAAGTAGTCCCCTATTACTACGACCCGCCGCTTTTTCCTGGCAGCACCAGGAAATAATGTTGTATTTTCTGAAAATACAGTCTCTGAAAATAATGTTGGATTTTCTGAAACGAAGTAATTGCCAAAGTGTTGAAGCGTGCCTAATTTTTAGGAATATTTTAAGGTAGCAAGACAAATAGAAGTGAATGATGAATTTAAAACCAGAGAAAAGAGAGGAAATGTGACCTCTTTGCAGTTAGAACAGTTCTCAAGGTTTCTCACAAGCCTGATTGGCGTCCAGACCTCTAGATTAAAAATACAATGTATCTTCACCAGGATCTTTAATATAAAATATGAACAAATGAACACGAAGTGCAAACATTAACATAATATGTGGACGTTTGAAAAACAATGTAGGTTTTCAAAATGATGTGAGTGTGCAGGCAAAATCCTGAAATAACTTCCTATGTGCTTGTGATTTCCAAGAAATCCCAAAACAGTTTTATTTGTTGCTAATGTTTCGGACATTTGGAGCTTTCTAAAACAACTTGCTGCTATTCTTCTAAGACAAAAATACTGTTTTTCTGAACTGATCAGCTCCTGAGGCTGAACCCGAATGGACTGAAAGAAACAGGAGAGTGGAGCAAGGCTCAGCTGCGCCCTTAGACCTTGGAGATGACAGCTGGCACGTTCAGTGTTCCAGTTCAGTGCCATGCTTTAAACCCAATGTGTCTCTGTACTTGAACTTTACGTCATAAGCAATGAATATTTTTAATAGAGTTTGTACTCTTTTGTCTGAGATGAATGCAGGCCCACACATGGTGTAAGCTTCAGTTAATTATCCTCTGGGGTCTGGTGCGCATATTTGCATATGCTCTGTCAGTGGACCACCAAGATTATTCAATTAAATCCTTACAATGGCTCTAAGAAGGCCTATGATTGAAGTGTTAGTGATGACTGTTCATTTATAAAATAATTATTTTTCTAAATTTCAGCATATATCCTTATTTCTTGCATAATAGGATCTATTGTGAGGGAAGAGTCTGAAATACAGGATGTGTCTGAATTGGGACCACAGCTAAATCTGATGCACAAGTGAATGCGCGGGCATTTCAGCTGCTTTCTTCTGTCAGATTGTTAAATATTTCTAAGCATTTCCCAGATGATAATGTATTTACTTTGCAGACACTTACCAGACCACTTTCTTTTCTCAGTAGACAGAGGAACTATATAGTTATAGAATCATAGAATCATAGAATAGTTAGGGTTGGAAGGGACCTTAAGATCATCTCGTTCCAACCCGCTGCCATGGGCAGTGACACCTCCCACTAAACCATGTCACCCAAGGCTCTGTTCAGCCTGGCCTTGAGCACCGCCAGGGATGGAGCATTCACAACTTCCCTGGGCAACCCATTCCAGTGCCTCACCACCCTTATGACCTAGTCATAAGCATGGATTTCTTTTGAAAGTTCTACTGGGTTATTAACAGAAGTGTGTTGTTATTTAATAAAAATGGCTGTTTGCTAGAGATGTGATTGCAGAATGTCATGGGTACAGCAGTTGCAGTCATTTTTCTCCTTCTTAGTAGCTGGTGCAGTGCTGTGTTTTCGACTTTTGGCCTGGGAGCAGTGCTGGTAACACCGATGTTTTTAGTTACTGCTCAGTAATGTTTACTCTGACCAAGGACTTTCTGAGTCTCATGCTCTGCCAGGGAGGAGGGGAGGCCAGGAGGAAGCAGAGACAGGACACCTGTCCCAAACTAACCAAAGAGGTATTCCATACCACAGCACATTATGCCCAATATATAAACTGGAGGCAGTTACCCAGAAGGGTTAGATCACTGCTGGGCCAAGCTGGGTATCAGCTGGTGGGTGATGAGCGGTTGTGTTCAATTCTGTTGTTACTTCCCTTATCATTATAGTTATTATTGGTTGTAGCAGTAGTGGTTTGTGTTCTCCCTTAGTTACTGGACTGTTCTTATCTCAGCCCATCGGAGTTACATTCTTCTGATTCCCCTCCGCATCCCTCCAGGAGTGGGGGGGAAGTGAGCGAAGGCTGAGTTGCTGCCTGGGCTTAAACCATGACACAGAAGTATGCCAGATCCTAAGGCATTGGGAAAGCAATCAAGAAACCATGGAAGTCGTGCAGTTGTCTGAAGGCAGCTTTATGTTGTTGCACTTCTGTGTAATCATAAGTGGTAGCAGATGGGATAAGGGAAAGATACCTAAGAAATCTGGCCGAAGGTAGAAGACTTTTAAGAGAATTTTTTTTTAAAGTATTTACTTCTGTTATTGCATATCAGATTTTGATCCTAATGTTCTGACCTAGATCTGTGAAGCAACATAGTGTGATTTCACCAAATGTCTTGTAAAAGCCTGCAGTTGAATTTGAGGTAGTAGTTTACTGAAACTATACATATTTTTGATAATATATATTGCATTTGTAACTCAGTGAAATGAAGCAGCTTTACCTTTTTGCTTAGTCTAATTGAACAATTGACTTATGCTGTAACTCCTGCAGTTGTTCTTTAAAGGCTGTCACTTAGTTTGAGACAAAACTAAACAAGATTCTGAGTTACATGGTGCAAGAGTGAAAAAATATGGAGGGCAAGTGGTATTTTTTAACAAATTTGAGTGAAGATAATTAACAGCTCTAAGGAGACCAAGAATGGAAGCAAAGTGGAATGTGAATTTTGAGGCAATGAGAATCCACAAAATTCTGTTTATTTCAGTAATAGGTAATTGTATGCTGTTACTGAAAAGTCAAAAGTAGAAGGAGGAAGAAGTCATGACCATGAAAGCATTGAAATTGTTGCACAAAAGGAGTAGAAATTTGGGGAACTACAGGCACATTTTATCATTTTGTGTTCTTCTGGTTTGTTAACTGAGAGAGGCAAAGACAAGACTTCTAAGTGCTAAATATTGAAAATGGAAGTCATGCAGTAGGTGATGAACATGTATTCATAGCGTGCTCTTTTATCTACACTGCAGGAAAAGGAAAAAAAAACAAAAAAACCAAACAAGAACACACACAAAAAAAACCCCGCAATGCAAACAAACCCACAAACCCCATACAATATGGTAAAAACTGGGATAAAAAGAAGTTTGATATATATTGAATGTGGGGCAGAACAGATCATTAGTAATAGAACTGTAAATAGAGGGCCACTATAGCAGTTTACTAAATACCTAGATTTTGTAAAGGGGAATCACTGGCTCTTTTGAAACACTACTTCTGTATCAGAGAATGCTCCAAACTAGTTGGGGGAAAAAAAAAACACAACCCCGAGGTAAGTGCTTATAGGTTTTACTGTTCTTGTTAACAGCAAATGCACAACTGTTTCTGAATGAAACAGAAAGTTTATTTTTTCTTTCTGTGTCATCTGATTACTGAATCCATTGACATCCCTTTTGAACTTATAGTGGATTTTTGTTGTCTTGTCCACAAGTTAGTTTTTACTTCTTCCACCCTTCTGCCTTTTCAGGAGGGGCAGCAGTGTGCCTCCTGCAGCAGTGTGACTCCTGCATCAGGAAAGCAAGCTTTTGGGAAGCATTAACTGATCAGACATATATGGTCAGTCTTCAGGAAGAAGTAGCAGCTGGATTGGAGCATCCAGTGCTACTCCTGGTTCACAAGCCACCTGCCACTCCAAATCCCATTTTACTTTAGAAAACAGATTGTGGGGTTTCACTGCAGAACTGTTACGTTACTCTAGTTCTTGGAAGCTTTCCAGGTAGATAACCATTAAGGGATGCTTGGATTTCAGCTATCAAATCTGAGAGTCACAGATAGTTCTGCCTTCTAACACCCACATCATTTTCTCAAACAGCAAATGATGTATTATTAATCATATTTACTACAGTCTGATTCTTTGCATGCAGTGGTGTTATAAAGGTACCATATTAGACACTGTGCACAGGGCTTAAAATGTATGTAGTGAAATGTCATACAGATTGATGACACATGGCAAGTGCATCTCATGAACTGTCACACCTCTATTCAGAGGCGTGTGGCTTTTGTGGTGTGTACCAAGTCTTACGAATTCCCAGGTATGTTATCTACGGTCTCCTCCCACAAAGTTTTGGGAAAACTGAAAACAGCAACACTTTCTTTTTCTAAAAATGCAGTGCTAGATTATAAAGAACAGTTTCTTACTAAAACCTTTTCAATCTTTAATACAATATATGCTGCTTTAGAAAACATTTCATCCCAGCATTTTTAAAGAGCTTTTAATATTTGCACTTAATCACATAAACTTTCAGTTTTACATTGGAATTATGTCATGAGAGCATATTAATCATATATGCTCAAGCGAGAAAAGCTTTGTTGCCTGAGTTGCCTAAGTTGCCTGAGAAGAATAAACTCATAGACCAAAAAAAATGGTGGCAGCAGCAGCTACAGTTTAGGTGTTGCATTGTCTGCCAGGAAAACTAGCAGAATTTTGCATGCACCTTCCTACTTGTGTGCACACATAAAGGATTATAAGCACTTTGCTCTTAGCAGCATATGTGATGTTATACAGGTCTGTCAGCACTTTGCTTTGAAACTTGCTGTCTCTTTACACCGTCTTCTGTTCACTCGCTGATGTTACCATACTCGTAAGTTTTCCAGTGGAGCCATGCAGCCTGGTTTCCAAAGTTGTTGTTTAAAAAGCTTAATTGAAAAAAGGCTCATAATTCTAGGGTATGATAGCACTGACAAAAAAGTGCTTGCATTTGCTATTTACTGTGCAGTGTGGCATTACAGATTTAGCAAAATAGAAGAGCTAGTGCAGCCACAAACCACATCCGTGCTGACAGATGCTTAGGGACTGCATTTACTTAACCTTTTTCCAAATTCAGACAACTTTTTGTTAGATAACTCTAAGTTACTGCATGTGTTCCTATTAGAAATGAGACATTGCATTAGAAAGCAAGCGCACAGGATAAAAATGGCTGATCTGATTTCCCCACACGCATACCTTGAGGAATGATACAGAATCATAGAAGCAAAATGAAGCTGGCCCAGACTTGTCTAATGTTTGTCTCCAGTTGACCCTTACCTATAAATATCAGTGCAAAAATTTAGCATGAATGTAGAGAAGATGACTTTATTGCTTTGGTAATTTTGGTAGTCTAACCTTATCTGCGATCTTTTAAAATACTTTGTCATGAAGCAGGTATTATAAATACATAAAACTGCTTTTTCTAAGAAATCTCTCCATGTATCTGAGTATATTTGTGATATATAGGGATTGCATATTGGCATAAGAGAGATTAAATTGTCAGACTGAATCTTATCTAAGACGTAGAATAAATGTTAAGAGTCAGATACTTGGTGTAGCATTCTTCTGAAATGTGTCCTTTCGTGTTCACTTGTCAAAAGGAACAGTCTTACAAAATTAAAGATGCAGAGGCCTGTTGAAAGTTGTATCCTGGTTTATGATTTTGTTTGTCTTTTTTCAGTGAAGTAGAACTCAGCCTTTACTTTGATGGTGTTGAGAATGAGCAAATGAGAAGGCCTTAGCATTTAGGAACACATAAATAAAGTCTACAAAGAAAGGGCATGAAAGAAGCTTTGAAGTGGCATCTAATTTTAATTTTGGTGGGAGAAAACCAGATGTTTCTTCGGGAGATCTGGCCCAGCTCATTTTTTTTGAGAGGGCAGGGAATTCGGCCAAATCATACAATGGAGAGACCCCAAACCAGCTGTCCCCGCCCTAGTACTTTGATCTTTCTTGCTACTTCTAAGTGAACTGCTCTGTTCAGAGGAAAGATGGTCTAACCATTAATTTTTCATCATGTGCATCCTCCTGTATGACTTGGATACTCATCTCTCTTTTTTCCCATTCCAACTGAGTATTCCCTATGCAAAAAATCCCTGTACTGTTAAAGATGATAGTAGTTTTAAAATGTCAAAGCTGGACAGAATTTTGAATTTGCTGGTTTTGCAGTGATGTATGTGTTGGAACAGAACATTGTTACACAGCATTTTTGGGTCAGCAATCTTGTAAAACACAAGACAGAACAAAACCAAACAAACAATCCTGTTTGTGTAGGACTTCCATTGGCAAGTACTGCTCCTGGAATTATGCATTCTGTTGCTAGTTACACATAGAATAATATACTTGAATTATATATTTGAGGCCTTTTTTTATTAGTCTTCGGATCACATTTGGCCATCAGAAAGATTGCTGCTGACTGTACATTTAGTGAGTAGATTAAAACTACACAATAAGGTTTTTTGAACATGTTTAGAAAATAAACCAATAACGTCTTCTGAAGAGATGAAAGCATCTCAAGGGGTGGAAAGGAGAAGGAGAGTAGATAAGAAGGCAAATAACATGAGTTAGATTGCTGGCAGTGTTCAGGGCCGGGTTGGACAGAGCCTTGGATGGCATGGTTTAGTGGGAGGTGCTCCTGCCCATGGCAGGGGGGTTGGAACTAGATGATCTTAAGGTCCTTTCCAACCCTAACTATTCTATGATTCAAGGTTACTGTCAACTTCTGACCTGAACAAGATAAATCCTTTTGCTCTAAGGGCTTGTCCTTGTGCCAAAGCTAAGCTACCTACTAGATAATGCCAAAGCTCACAGTGTTCAGAGGAAAGGTTTGGGAAGAAGTTTGAAAATTCTGCAGAAGAGGTCAAGTTAAATTGGTGCTGTTAAATTGGTATCTTCTTGTCTTGCACTGAGTTAGCCAAAAATGTAGCTTGTCCCTGCATGAGCTATTTTAGTCTGTTTAGGGTTTTGTGTTGTAGGGGGGGTTATTTATTTATTGTTGGCTTGTTTTGTGTTGGTTTTGATCCTTTTATAGCAAGTCATTGTCCCAGGCCACTGCTGGAATCAGGAATGGAGTATTATCTCGATACATGCAAGAACTAGGCTTTATTTTGCATTGAAATGCTTGTCTCTCATATTATTCACCTGTGTTGATTTCTGGTGCACAACACATCCCAGTAGCAAATATTAATAAGGAATAGTTTGTGCCATATACTGAGTCTAGAGAGTATGTTCATTAATACTAATAAAATACAGAGGGATTTTTTTCCATCTTTGACTCTTAATGTTTAGCATGCTATTAATACAACTTTAACTATGGATGCTAAAATAATAAGGGTCAGTCATATCCTTCAGTATATGTGCAGCAGTGTGTTTGCGTATATTGTTACCCTGTGTTCGCAAAACGTGTTGACGTGAAAAATTGGACAGAAAAAGGAGCGTTATTTCCATATACCTACTGGAGACTGTATCTGCATAACAAAAAAGTTAACACACTGGCTTCCACCTGACTGTGTCAATGTGAATCACTCCTTACCACATAATAGAAGTACAGACATAAATATGCTGAGCTGAACCTCTGAATTGCACACTATAAAATTGAAAATAGAGTTCTCAGTTAAAAAGTTTTATTTCCCTTGAGATTTATTGATATGTATTATTATAGTGAACAACTGTCTAAATCGCATATTGAAGATGGCAAATACCTTCATTTTAATGAAACTCTCAGTAGTCTGCAAGATCAAGGTTAAAACAATTGCTTTAACCTACTGTTACGTGGGAGGGTTATGACAATAATTACCAAGTTAGTCTACACCTTACACAGGTATTTGGAGGTGTCTTGTCAAAATATCAGCTAAATTAATTCCAAAACTGCAATAGTTCAGACGAGTAATGAAAGTTTTCAAATGGCAGTGTGTAAAATGTGTTCATAACAGCTAGACATATTTACAGTTGTCATACTTAGTTGTACAAGCTGAATTTCACTTAGGTGATTTCACTTGTGTCTAAGCTATAGAGCAAGAAAAGGTTTTTGTTCTTTTGCCTTGCCTTCTTAGAAGGAAGTGTCCCTCAATTGTTAGAAAGCAAGTATTGTATATCCCACAGGAGAGTGTTTCATTTCTACAGTATTTTTTTGACTTTTTAATATAATGTTGGCTAATCCTTTACACATCTCAACACCAGTGTAAGTAGTAAGGAAAACTGTATTTTGTCCATAAATGTTTTTATATTTTTTGAATACTGACTTGATATATAACTCAAGCCTGAAACAAAATATTCTTGAACAGGTTTGTGTCAGTGCTTCCTTTCCTTTCATCTCTCTCTTCTTTTATTCCCCCTTCCTGCTTTCCCTCCTGTTTTTGATATGACCTCTCCTTTACATTCTTTGAGTGTGGCCTCTTCCTGTGTCAGTATGTGCTAGGTGCGCTCATATAAAACATGGGATGTGCCACCTTTGTAGCTATCTTGAGTATTGGTTGTCCTTGAGCAGAAGACCCGATCCATTTATTTCTATGTTTCTGGATGTCAGCTGATAGCCAGTTGTCAAGGTTTTATGTGATTAAGATGGCAGCATTTTGGAAGAGCTTGTGGAATGCCAGCTCATGTCCATAATTTTAATTTGGGTTTGTTTGTCTTCTTTTTTTCACCTTCTTTTTTTGTGTTGTGGTTTTTTTTTGTTTGTTTGTTTTTTTGGGGGGGTGTTTGTTTTTTTGTTTTGTTTAGTTTGATGTGAGAGTTTCTGAAATGTCAGAACAAAAAGAAAGGTTTTGGGAAGTGAAGAAAAAGAGGAATCAAAAAAAAACCCTGGAAGCTCACTCAGGAATATTTTGAGTCTTAATCCTCTTCAGTCTGGGCCATTTTCATTTGAAAGGCATTTTAGGACCATGGCAACTAGGGATGGCTTAGATAAACTTGGGTCACCTCTCTTCTGTCCCCTCATTCTAATGGATGCATTTCTGGAGCAGGAAGCTTCTTTAGAAGTTGAACTTAAAATTCTGCTGAATTTCGTGTGAAGATAGAATAGCTGTGATTGCTAGCTCATTAATTAAGCTCCATAATGCATCTGTCCGTTTAGGTATTAAGAAGATTTTAAAGTCTCAGTAAAGAAAGTGTGAAGAATTGGGCTATCTTTCTGATCTTGCACTTTAGGTTTATGCATATTTATCCAACTATCCATTGACCATAAAGGTAGCATGAATATTCTATTAAGCTTTTGCTTAAAGGTAGCTTTTAATTAGTAATGCTCCCTAGGTGCTAAGTGTTCTGATCCAAAGGAATTTTCAAAAATCTTGGGGAATGTTAAGATGGTCTTGTTAAGTCTAGGTTGTTTTAAGCAGGAAGAGTAGAGAACATTTGCGAGATGAGCTGTGCTTCGTAGTTCCGGAAGCTAAGATGGTTAGATGAACAGGCAATAAAAGAAGTACGTGTTAAGGATAAAGTACTATTAAAAGTTTTTATTGTTCTGCACCTTTTCTGCTATCTTCCAACTAAAGCACTTTTTTTCTTTTTCAATTTATTCTCTGTCCAAGAACAGTTTTCAAGGCTGAACTTGTGATAAGAAAGGCATAGGATTATGTAAGATAACTTACATGAACAAGATTATCATCACATATTCTTTGCAAAAGTAAATACTATCAAATTGAATTTCTTTCTTTATGATTTACAGTGCTGATTTCCAAGACTGATGGTTTTGTATTATATACATTTTGCTTATAAATATTATTGAAAGTGTTAAAAATAGAAGAGGTGAGTTTGTTTGGAAGCATGTAAGTGTTATCCAAATAACACATCGGTGTCTAATTTCTGCTTGTATGCTTTTTAATCACTGAACCAGGTTTAAATTCTGTCAGTGTACCTTTCGTGCTCTCTCCCCTACATTTTGGGGCCAGAGAGTTCAGTGGGGGCTGCTGCAGTTTGGCCACCCTTGCCTCTTACAGTTGCATAGTCTTGCTGCTGTACCAGCTTGGAGCAAAACTGGCGCTGGGACCCTGCCACTCCCTTGGAGGCGCAGGTAGAAAAGCCCCAGGCTGCAGCAGGCACATGTTATAGCTGGCAGCTGATTAACGTATCTAGTAGACTGTAAAAGCAATTTCTCCCCTTCTCTTTCTTCCCCTATAGGGCTGAAGTCAAATATTTCCTTCTTGAGTGGTAGCAGCTGATAGTTGTTGAATTTTGGCAATTTCTTCCAAATTGTTGGAGCTGCTGTGATGTAAAAACACCTGCAGCTCCGGGGAACAAGATGCTGCAAAGCTAGTGGTTTGTGCTGATGAGGGTGAAGCACTCCAGCAGTAGGCTCCCTGCCACTTGAAGGTACTCCCAAAATCACTATAGGGGAGTAGCATTCTGAATTAAAAAGTCACCATCAGAACTGTGATTGTGATACATTGCTCTTGTTACAATCACTCAATATCATGAGTGGTATTTTATCCCTACAAAGCAGTTGTTTGTCTTCTGTTTAAACTGTCCCTGTCTATCTGAAATCCTGTTTATGAATATATAGAGACTTAACTGAAGTGAATTATAGGTGGTCATATGTGAACTAGTAACACTCTTACTGCTCTAGTTTTTTAATTCAAAACCATTACCAACATAGTGCCAGTGTTTTCCATCTCTCCCCAGAGTATTGATGAAGATTCTTTAATACTTGTTATCATCCTTTTTATTAGTTAACATTTATATATATATATATATATGTATATGCATGCAGTATCCTGGGCTGCATCAAAAGGAGCGTGACCAGCAGGTCGAGGGAAGTGATCCTGCCCCTCTACTCTGCTCTTGTGAGACCTCACTTGGAGTATTGAGTGCAGTTCTGGTGTCCTCAACATAAAAAGGACATGGAAATGTTGGAACAAGTCCAGAGGAGGGCCACAAGGATGATCAGGGGACTGGAACACCTCCCATATGAAGATAGGCTGAGAAAGTTGGGGCTGTTCAGCCTGCAGAAGAGAAGGCTGCGTGGAGACCTCATAGCAGCCTTTCATTATCTGAAGGGGGCCTATGGGGATGCTGAGGAGGCACTCTTCATTAGGGACTGTAGTGAGAGGACAAGGGGTAACGGGTTCAAACTTAAACAGGGCAAGTTTAGATTGGATATGAAATTTTTTACTGTAAGGGTGGTGAGGCCCTGGAATGGGCTGCCCAGGGAAGTTGTGAATGCTCCATTGCTGGCGATGTTCAAGGCCAGGTTGTACAGAGGCTTAGGTGACATGGTTTAGTGGGAAGTGTCTGTGCCCATGGCAGGGGAGTTGAAACTAGATGATCTTAAGCTCTTTTCCAACCCTAACTATTCTATTATTCTGTGATTTGTATGTGTACACCTGCATTGTTATGTGCCGTAATGAAATGCTCATGAATGTTTTCACTGTGCTGGTATAATTGATGTGCTGGATTTATATACTTGAGTTAGAAAATATTGCCTAACATTTTTTCTTATCTCTCTTCCACAGTCATAATGAACGAAAAGTAACCTGCAAACATCCAGTAACAGGACAGCCATCGCAGGATAACTGTATTTTCGTTGTGAATGAACAGTAAGTGACATCTGTATCAATCTATAAAATAGGTGTTTTAAAACTTACTAATATTGAAGTAAGATTCAGTGATCGATAATTGCTGTATTTATTTTTCCAAATCAGATTAGCATGTATGAAGTTTTATTTGTTTAAATTATTTCAGAGTAATATTAAATATTTAATACTAATTTTTAAGATAAAAAGCACAGCCCAAATGAGTTGTATGGTAGAAGTGTACCTTGCTCATGCAGTGTGAATTGCCACTTGTCACTTTACTTACTCTTTAGTGTTAGCAAATGACATATTTTATATAATAATCCAATAAACTTTCAAAAAAAGAATATTTTTTTGAATCACATAGGACATTCATGTGCCTTTATCATGTTTTGCCTGATAGTGTCTCTTCAGGTGCTTATTTTCTTGGCTAGTTGAGACACTTTCTGAATGTCTGGGTAATAACTTGGTTGTGTTGTCTTTGCATTAATTTTGTAGAATATGCAATAATATGAGAAGGTATGCATAGAAGTCATACCTAACCTCAATATTTTATATATGGCTGGGTATTGGGTGTCCTGCTCACCACCATTGCTGCAACATGTTATATGGTGGCTAGAGTGAAAACCATCAGAAATGCAATATATGAAATTTCACAAACATGCGTCTTCTCACTGAAGTGGGACAAAGCCATATCAGGGCTTTGGAGAGCATTTCTTCCTATTTCTGTCTCACGCTCATACCTGTCTTTTTCCCTCCCACCAACACCTAACACTAATAGAGAAATCCTATTTTAAAGCATCTTAAAATTCATTTGTAATAGATTTAAGTTTAAAACACAGTGCAGGTAGCTTTACAATGAAGTGTGAATTGCTTTTAAATTGGAAAAGTAGGACAAAGATTGTGTTAGGCTACATCTAGGGGTGCTTTTTAATAGCAGTCTGCACACACAGCATGTTCTAGTGCTATTACATATTCTATTTTCAGGACTGCTGCAGCAATGACATCTGAAGAAAAGAAGGAGCGACCAATAAGCATGATATGCGAAGCAACTAACTATAATGTGACATCAGATTATGCTGCTCATCCAGTGAGCCCTTTGGGCAGAGTAAGTATTTATGTCCAAATTAAAATAAAATTATTCAGTTATACCACAAGGTACTAGACACTATAAACTATATATTAGTATTCTGCTGAATAAAGCGAAACGAATCATATATCTTTTCCAGGGCACTTGGCTTGTTTCATGTTTAATTTGGAAACCAAAGTGCCTGAAACAAGATATCACTGAAACTGTAATTTTTATCAGGTATCACAGCTCTTATGACTTGCGTGCACTTACATTGTTCACAGAATCTGACCTTTCTATTTTGTGTGGACTGCAAAATGTTGGGTGACTGATCAGACATCTGGGTAAGCATTGTTACAGAAATTGCTTAGTCACAAGCAATTGACTAGATCTCCAGGTAAACGGGAGAGAATAAAAATTGCTTGTAAGAAGTAATTACAAGAGAGATGGAAGGTAACTCTGTGGTAAAATTGAAGGGCAGATGACATGATTTGCTGACATTGGACCAGAAGTTGAAGTCTTGGTTTCCTAGGAAAATTCTTGGGAAAAGTCCTGGAAATTCCTAAGTCACCTAGGTGAGAGAGCAGCTGCATGGTGCTGAGTTGCCAGATGGGTTTAAACCAAGACAGCATCTTGCGTTTTAGTCTTATCTAACATAAGTCCAGTTTGCTCTACTATGCAAACCAAAGCACAATAAGAGTGAATGACTGGGAGGTTTGCTTCAAGAGCAACCTTCTGGTCCAGGCTAAAATGCTGAGGCAGAAATCCACTCAGATCATGGAAAATTGCAACCGTCTTGTAGGCACTGAAGTTGCCTACAAAATCCAGAAGGCAGCGTCATGGTTGGTTTGTGGTTTGGAAGATAATGTAAGCCTTGAAGATTGGAAATATATTTTTAAACAGAAGTTGAAAGTAACAAAGATTTCAATTCCCGTTCTTTGAGTTCACATGGAGAAAATTTCCATATCAGAAATGTTCTCAACCCATGTTTTTCAAGTATGCAGTAAGTTTAGTGTTGATTACTTCTGTGCTGGTTTTGAAACTGAGGAGGGAAGCCCACGTAAATTCTGTGACCTCTACCAGCTAAGGAGAGAGAAACGCAGCTTGCAGAGTGATGAATTGTGCAGCCCCAGGTGCTGACTGGTTTGTTGCCCAGAGTTCAGAACCCTGCTGGTGTTTGTTTTCTTCAGGTTTGGGAAAGAGTGAATGTCACTGGAAGTTTCAGGCTTCTTTCTCAGCACTGGAACTGTAGAGGGTCCTTCCCATAAGGTCTAGTTTTGGAAGCTTCACAGCTGCCAGGACTATTTCTCAGAACAGGTCAGATGATCTCAGATGTGACTATGAGTTTGCCAGCTCTGTTATCTTCTGTACCTTCCAGCAAGTGGTTAGAAATTGGACCCTTCATTCACTATCCTCTTTTTCTCTTTGCCTTCTCCAGAAGCTGAAGCTGTGCAATATGACCTACATGTGTAGAGCTACGGGGTAAAAAGTAGTTGAACCCTTCAATTCTTATGTTTTATCCTTCTTCCTGTTTCCTTCCTGTGATGTATTAGATACGTGTGTGAGAAAACATGGGATGGCCAAGGACCCCAAACATAACAAGAGGAGGACGTGATTTAGAAAGTTCAAGAACCCAAAATTAGTTCATATATACAACTCTGATATTTCAGTATCCTAAAATACTCATTGTCTCAAGGCCTCAAATTTGTTGGGAACAGTTACTCTCTTTATGCAGTGTGTGGTAAAATAATCCTGAGTCATCTAAAGTGTTTTTTGTATTAAGTAAAATTAGAAAGCACTTGCGATGCTGTGTTTAATTAAAGGAAGTTTGTATTCACAGTTGGTAAGATGTAATCCATTAAAACTTTGCTGTGCCCTCAGTGAAATTGGATTCAATATGGTTTATTATCAGACCTACTTAAGAGATATCTATCTAAATTACCTGAATTTGTTAGTAGACTTGACAGTAGTAGTACTTATGGTTGGTTGTGGTTTCAGAAGCATCCTTAATGCATTAGCCATTTTACAAGTATCGAATGTCTGGAACATCCTTGAGAGGTTTTGAGCTTTTAATTCCTAATATTAGAATGGGTTTGAATGTTATGAATTATTTCTGATCAAAATCTTGGCACAGCTTTTGTGTGATACGCCAATATAGTAGCCGTACAGGTTAACTGAGATAGACGTAGTTGACATTATAATGTGCTGTGGATTGTTGAAGGTTCTCTGTGTATTTGTTTCTTACAGCTGGATGACATTATTCTCCTGGCTTCTTATGAACGTTTTTCCATTTTGTACTGGTAGAATTTTTCAGATGAAATGTGGAAGATTTTTACTTTTATTTTTAATTAGGTTTCAGTTGCATGCTCTGTCTCGCTTTCCAGACAGAGCCGAGACAAATTTCTGTATCTTCAAGGGAAATTAAAAGCAGTGTATTTTATATATTCCCTCACAATTTTTTTCAACAAAGAAATATGAAATGACCTTGTTTCATTATGGTTTAGACTTAAGGCAAACTCACATAGGTCTTGTAAAGTTACTTTGTTTTGGCTAAGCTGTGTTGTATTCTTCAGTTAATGGCATTGTTGACAAAAGCTGCACATCATTTTAAATTACAGTTTTCAGTTTATGATTTTTAACTTGCCTTGGAATTGTCTCTGAAGCATGTATAAAACCCCACTCAGTTCTGTGATGTGTTGAGAGAATTCCCATGCAGAAAGCTCATACCCTAATTTGCAGCAAAAAACGAGTGTTCGTTTAGGCTTCCTCCTTTAGGAACTTTGCATAACCTTATGATTAGTCTCAGTAGTAGAGATGACAAAGCTGAAGCACAGGATTATGTTGTCTCAAATCAAATGGTGAATTTGGAGCAGAGCCATGAACACAGCTTAAAAAATTTATTTCAACTTTACTTTTGCAGGGTGGGATACTTTGCTGTATCACATCGCATAGTCTCTGAGGCACCAATTCTTAAAGGATTTAAAACACAAGTAAACACAAGTTGAGCTCAATTCATTGCAGAACAAATTTCATAAATGTAGGCTGAAAAGAGCGAAGTGTGAATTGACAAAGTGCTGCACGTTTCTTTATGCCTTTTCCTATTTCTTTTGGTTACTCAAGTGGAAGGATGATAAAATCTAAAATGGGTTATTTATCCTGCTTCTCTGAATTACCTGTGTTCATTGCATAGCTGTAAGGTTGTTAAAGGTATAAGCAACAGCAAATATGAGTTTCAGGGCAGAAGTTTCAAAGCAGGCTTTAGTGCAAGCAGGTAAAATAATATACAAACCAGCCAAGAGATCGCAGAACAAAGGGCTTTTGAGAGGGAAGAAATAATTAGAAAAAATACAGTATTTGTTAGGAAAGAGGGAGTTGTATCTTGTTGAAATCTGAGCGAGTTTTCATGTATTAGGCTGGTGCTGGAAGCAGCCAAGGGTAAAATTTTCTTGCCCAAGTGATACAGTTTTTCATAATTAATAATAGTTCTGTTAGTTTTACTTCTCTTTCTACCGCTTGGTAGGATTTCTTCCTACCTTATAAGAAGGTCAGTTATCTATTTGGTTCGTTTTTCTTGTGAAGATCTTTAAGTACTTGTCTTGGGATTTGTTTTTAACTTTTCTGCATAGGAAAAAGAAAGAAATGCTGAATCCAGTAGAACCATCATAACAATTATTTATCTAAAAATGGAATGCAGTTTGTATTCTGCAATCCCCAGAGGAACATGTATAAGAAAAAGAACTTAAAAGAAAATGTGCTGTGATTTTTCAACGGATATTGATGTACTGTTTTCTTTAACCTGTTCAATTCAATTTAGACATCACGATCTTCAAAGAAGGTTCATAATTTTGGAAAGCGATCAAACTCAATAAAGAGAAATCCTAATGCACCAGTTGTCAGACGTGGCTGGCTCTACAAACAGGTACTCTTCCCTTCTTCATCTCCCTCTCCCCAACCCCACCCTTTATTTTTTGTGGTAAGGTGTATACTGTACAAAAGACAATCATTTGCATAAAATGCAATGATAGCAATACCAGAGTGAAGCTCCAAATTGTGAGAAACTGATATGTAGTATTTTAAATAGCTCCTTACTGGGTAACATTCTTATACAAATCAGTAAGGGCATCAGAAAAGTACAGAACAAAAATATATTATATATGCATATTTCTCTCTATAATACAGAAAGGGCTTGAAAAATCTGTGTAGACGTTGGTAGTAAATGGTTAAATTAATTTCAGACATACTGAGATGATGGGACAAGGATGTATGGTCCAGCTTTTTTTTTTTTAATTCCAAAGTTTCTTTTGTTAGGCTGTATCTGTTAACTGTATTTTAAAGTAAAAGTTTCCAGTAACAAATGAGAAATAAAGCATTTTTATTTTTTTTCACATATGAAAAGAGATCGAAATGACTGTTTTGTTAACTCGAAGATAATAATCTTAAAACCAGATATTACTTTAGGTTTTCCTATTGCATGTAAACTCACCTGAAGTATGTGCTTTTTAGTATTTAGTGACAGTGTACCTAGCCTGCTCTAGATTTTGCGGTTCTGCAATACTAAACCATTTGCCCTTTCTTGCTCTGCAGGAGACCAGAATAGAATAGTTTGATGAGAAAATTGAACAACAAAACTGATTAGGCCATATCAGGAAAGTGTTTTATAAATCCAGCAAGAACCCTGTAAGAACTTGTCATTTAACCTCAGCTGAGGCAAATGTGTGTGTGTAATTTTGAATCTGCAGTGTCATTTACTGCGCCTACTCTGATAGACTGGTATGACCTACCTGGCTTTCTGCTGTTGAGAAATCAGTTTTTAAAAAATACTATCAAATAAAATGATCTGGTAGTGTCTGGTTAGTAGAAGATTTTTCTGTGTTTAGATACTCAATGGTTAGGGTTGGAAAGGATCTTAAGATCATTTGATTCCAACCCCCTGCTATGGGACGCTTCACACTGGACCGTGTCATCCAAGGCTCTGTCCAAGCTGGCCTTGAGCACTGCCAGGGATGGAGCATTTACCACTTCTTTGGGCAACCAGTTCCAGTGCCTCATCACTCTCACAGTAAAGAGCTTCTTCCTTAAGTAATGTTTTATGGATGTTTTAATTAAATGAAATTAATTAAATGAAACAACTTGATTGAAATATGAAGTCTGAATTACGGTACAAATGGTTGCACAGATGAATATCTGTGTTATGCTATCTTTGCTTTCCAGTTCTCAATAAGTTGGATTCATTGTATTCTGGCTTTTCATTCTGAGGTCCTTTAAAGTGAGTTTTATGTGTCTGAAAAGATATGTTTTAGTGCCTGAACTGACTTAGCATCCTCTAAAGACTGTCTGGTTTGCGTCTTTTGTTTCGTGTCAAAACACAGTTATTCAGCATACAAAGTAGTACAAATTGTACTTTATGTTCATATTACCATTTGTACATTTGTATTATTTTACTAACAAAGAAAGAGTAGCTATATTTTAAGATCTTAGAATCACAGATTTACAATCATCTAGCCCAACCTTTGCTCCTCTCAAGCAGGCTCAGATAGAGCAGGTTGTCCAGGGCTGCCTCCCACCAGGTTTTGAATATCCTCATGTATGGAACCTGTACCACAACCTCTTTGGACAGCCTGTGCCAGTGTTTGATCACTCTCACAATAAAATTTTTACCTCTGCTCAGGTGGAATTTCACGTTTCTTACTTTTTTCCCATTGCCTCTTGTCCTGTCACTGAGCACCACTGGGAAGAGTTTGACTCCATCTTATTTACACTCTTCCATCAGGTGTTTATACACATTGGTAAGATGCCCCCTGAGCTGCCTTTCATCCAGCCTTAATTTTCCCAGTTCTCTCAGCCTCTCTTCATATGAAACATGCTCCAATCCCTTAATCATCTTTGTGGCCCTTTGCTGGATTCAGTCCAGTATGTTCACATTTCTCTTGTGCCAGTGAGCCCAGCATTGAACCTAGCACACCAGCTAGACCTAAGTAGTGCTGAGTAGAGGGGAAGGATGTCCTCCCTTCATCTGTTGGCAAGGCTGTTAAAGCAGAGGTTCTTCTCTGCCCAGTTTCCCAGCCTGCCAAGGTCCCTCAGAATGACAGCACAACCATCTGGTGTATCAGCCACTCCTTATAGTTCATATTATCTGCAAACTTGCTCAGAGTGCACTCTGTCCCAGTGCTCAGCTCATTAATAAAGATACTAATAATATTGGCTACAATATCAACCCTTGGCGTAAGCCACTAGCAACTGGCTGCTGCTGATGCCACTGATCACCACGTTCTCGGCCTGGTAGCTCAACCAGTTTTCAGTCCACCTCACTGTCCAAATGCATACTATTGGACTGGGTTCATCTGTAAAATGATTTAAATACGGTGGTATTGGATTGTTTTTTGTAATGAAAGGTGTTACATGTTTACGTGCTGTGGTAGTAATTGAAAGGCAATTTAGTCAAGAGCTGTCCCAATAGATGATTATGTTCACAAATTTAGAGTGAAAGCTTGTGCAGGTTTCTGTTTGCTGGTAACTTTCTTAGCATGTTTATGTAATCACAGAGAACAGTAAGTTTTGTTTGACTCAGGGTGTGCTGGCTCATTGCATGTAACACTATTCTTCTGTCATTTTTCTGCTAATTTTCAAGTCCATAGTCAACTCTTCTTTTTGTTTGAAAGGTAGTTACTCTGAACATACTGTTACGGTGTTACGACATGATCACAATCAAGTGGAGACAATGAATAGTAAATCCACTGACACAGACAGTATGTACTTTAGAGTAGGAAAGAATTTAAAATATAAGAACTGCACAATTGGTTCGTGTGTGCATCTGCTATATCTGAAGAAGTCTGAAAGATCATTCTTAGCATGTCTCACTGCTGGCGGAATTTTATGTGGGCATGTAGAAACCCGGTGTTTCTGAGTGATGGGATAAATGTGACATTGAATACCAGCCTCTTCAGAAAGTCTGTTTGAGGGTTTGTGATAACCCTTTATACTGAGCAAGTTTGAGTGTTTTCACATCTCACAGTTTTCTTTTGGGCCAGGAATTCTGCATCCTAATCTGCTGCTGAGTCATTCCCCCCACCCCAGAAAGAGCAGAAATATGAAGCTAAAAATTACGCTGACTTTTCTCAAACAAAAAAGAGAAAAGAGAAAAACAAATGAAACAGCTCCCAAACCACCCCACAGTTTTTCATTATACAATCCCTTTTCTTGGTTATCTCAAAACCGGTTTACTACAAGAGTATTGATAATTCACACATACTTTTTTCTTGGAACAGATTAACATATTTATTAAAGCTGATTCTGCTAGTATGTGCAAGCTGCAATGCTCTGGCTTATTTACACTGCAGCAGTGGTGGCAGTCTTTCATTCTGGGGTGTACTGTGTAAATTGGTTATGAGCGTAAAAGAAAATGAAATTGCTTTAGGAATAAACTTTCTTTGGGAAAGAAATTTGCTGTAGATATGTGAGTGGTAGTAGAAGATGAAGTTCAGCAGAGAGTTTCTTCATTAAACAAAGGAGGAGGTACCCCTAATATTACCTTGCTTTTTTTACTTTTTAAAAGAAAATATACTTTTTGTGTAAATAATGGCCTCTTATTTATTCGTGAATCATGTTAACTTCAGGCTTCCTGGGTTATGATCTTTGCTGGCAGTGTCAAGTGTGTGATGAGAAGTCAAATATATTTTAAGTATCCTAGCCAGGAAGATTAACTACTAGCACACCACCATAACTATGTAATACTTGGTTTACTTTATGATCTATTACTCTTAACATTCTGAAAGTTCTTACATGATCACTTTGATTAATACAGGATAGTACTGGAATGAAGCTGTGGAAGAAACGGTGGTTTGTGCTCTCAGATCTGTGTCTCTTCTATTACAGAGGTAAGGTCCACTTAGGAGAGCTTTGCTAATTTTACTGGAAGAAGATTCCACTCAAATGTAAGAAATAAGAAGCTACTACTTAACTTAATGGATTAAAGTAGTTGTATAGCTGTCAATAGCCAGGCCTGCTACTTTTACCTTTTTTTTTTTTTTCCCCTCCTTCTTTCTTAATTGCCAGCTTCACATAATTGCTTCCTGCCTGTCAGGTATGCTCGAATGGCAAACACATTCACAGCCACCTCTTTTATTACATTCTGGATTGTAGTTTTCTTGCTACTTCTGTTGCTAGGAACCAGATATGCTGGGTTAAATCTGATTTTTCATACAAATTAAGTAACTGGGGATAGGAAAGGGATAGTGCAGGGGAGCTGAAACTCTGCCTTTGGAATGATAAAGAGGGTGGATATGCCTGTTGAGAATCTAATCAGTGTTCATGAATGCTTATAAAGTGAAATGTTGTGAAATTCCATAAGTGTAGAACTCTGCTGCACTTGGAACAAAGGAATCCATTAGTACCCTTATCATCAGACTTATTTTACAAGGGAAAAATTAGCTGCTTATAAGTCTAGTCTGGAGATTTGTATGTTAGAAAACTGCAGTGCTTCTGAGGGGATAAACAAATGGGATTTGTGCATCTGGAAACATATCCAATCCTAAAACAAGGTGTACAACCCTAATGGTTTAAAGGAGACTAAGAGTGAAGAGGATGGTAAAGCGTGTCAAAATAGAGGAAAATAAACAGTTATGGCCATCTGCAGCCATGACTGCAGGTTTAGAGAGTAAGGGTAGAAAAGGGTTTAAATTTAAGATGAGACTTTAGAATTGGTAGAAATGGTGTTGATGCTGGTGATACTGAAAGCAGTGACTGATGAATTTAAAATACTATTCTATTCAAGTTCAGCATGATTTAAATCTAATCAAGACAAATCAGGTCATGAAACATGTTTCAGTTAACAAATTCTGAATTATTGCAATATAATCATTAGGCTTTGTTTCTTTACCCCAAGAAGTATATGTAGTTGGATAAACCACTGCTGAGTCAAAATTAGGCCATAATTTCAGTCATGGAGGCATTGATTGTGATAGTTACAATGCGTTTAGTTAAGTGGTCATTATATACTTTGTCCTTTTTTGCAGGGTTTTCTTACATGAAACAAGTCTTAAGGCTCTTTCTCCCAAAGGTTCTAAAGAAAACGCTGCTTTGTAGCTGCCTTAAGAGCACATTAAATTGACTTAAAGCACTGCACATGAAGATCTCAAAACAAAAAAGCAATAAACAAAACCACCAACAAATGAAATAAATCCAAACAGCTCTCTAGTCTTACTTCTTAATTTCTACATGTTAGTGTGCCAGATAAGCTGAAATACAAGCAGAATAGTCTAAACTGTTTGCATGATAAACTTAGCTTTGAGCTATCACTCACTTGGAACCAGTTAAAGCTGATAAACTGTAATTAAACGTGATAGTGATAGTCTTGAAAGTATTAGACATGGCTAGTAAAATATAAAACCCCACCACTGCATTCTAAATCCTATGGTTTATATTTTTATTGATTCTGCTCCAGATACTGAAAAACTGGGAAGTGGGGAGCCATGCACTTACTCCCTTGTCACAAACAGTGTTTCTGGTTGAATGAATGTTGTTGTTGGGTTTTTTGGGGTTTGTTTTTATTGGTTTATATTGGTGTTTATTTGATTTTGTTTTGTTAGTAAATCTTAATGAGCATTTACAGTTGTGTTACAGCGTTAGCAGCTTAAATCTAATTTATGGATGAAATTAAAATAGTTCATTGTATTTTTTCAGAGGTTAGAGAATACTCTTTTTCTGTTTCATGGAGGGATCAAAGACTGCCTACTTTCATATTGGAAGGTTATTGTTGCAACAATTAGAAGATCTTAGGGCTGGACAGAAGATCTGCTATTTTCCAGTTGTATTATTCATAAACAGCACACAAGTAAAGATGGGTATGGGGCAGTGTAATGTCTAAGTAAAAGCTAGTCCGATTGGGAACAGATTTTTACAATCTGGAAATGGAATGTATCAGTATGTCTCTAACGAAGACCAAAGTCCTCCAGACATGCAGCTATTCAGTGCAACAAAAATGCTTAATGCTTTTATATGACACTAGTGGGTGTGACTTAGTAATAAGTCGAAGTATAATCTAGCAGAAGAAGGGAAATTTTTCCCAAACCAGCAATAGAAGTAAAGTAAACCCCAACATTTGCCATGCGTTCTTGGGCAGGGGAAGAGGGGGAGACTTTTTGGTGTGTGGCTAGTAAGGAGTAAATATTTGAGAGGGGAGGTGGGATGGTTTCAGGCAAAAATGAGTACAGTTGAGTACCTGAAAGAAAATCCACTCCTTTTTGTACCTTGTAATCGGGATAATTTTATGCTCAGTTCTCCACATAAATAGCTATTCCAGAAAGTGTAATTTTTACATCTAACATGTCATATGATGCTAAAATGGCTGGGCAGAGCTTTCCCCATATGAATAACTTGAAGTTGGGTCTTTTCAGAAGTTACTGAGTAAATGAGAACTGCGAAAAGATTTTTAAATTTGCATATATAAGAGGTAGTCCTTTTGTACTGTTGCATGTATTTTAGTTGTGACAGTGTCAATTTTTCTTGCTTCAAACTTTGGAATAGCTATGTTTTCGTTTTAATTTCATAGATACATAGTTTGTTGTGGGCAATATCTTCAAATAAGAGAAGCATTAAGGGGGGCAGTCTCCTAAGATACTGGTTGTAGATAGAAGTTCTGTATCTGAAGTACAGTTTAGATTGACTTGGTGAATTGCATCAAATTATTTCTTTATTAAAGTATGATTGGATTTCAGAGGTGGTTGTGGCTTCCAATTAAAATGTCCATTTATTATTATAATCTATTGTTCTAAAATGTTACGTAAAACAAGGTTCTGGAAAAGGCTGTTTGTTTTGGGGGAGAGTTTGTTTTTTAGAAATTATCTGAAACATAAGCATTCTTACAAATACAATGTAATCTCGTCTAAAATCTTCATGGGAATTACAAAAAGCATGTAGCTTAATATGCCCCTTATCAGAAGAAGAATGTGCAAATTTTCTCAAAGGCCAAAAATCATAAGCAGTATTTTAAAGTACTTCTGCATTTTTTACTGAGCATGCAATAGATAGTGGGTATTACTCTTGTCGCAGAATTAGAGGCTTGACTTCCATCTGCTTTTCAGGTTTGAAGTCATATGCAGGTAAGCACTGATCCCCAGAAAAACCTTAGGCATAATGTTTGCATAGTGGTTTCCATAAGGCAAATTCCATTAGGTAGCTCACATGCTTAAACTTCGACAGAACTGCCACACTCAGGAAGGGTTTTTATATATGTCCATCTTGGGGAAAAGTTGAAGGTGGCCGTATTCTGATGGCCTAGATTTCACAGCGCTAAGCAGGTTTTTGGGGGCGTACACTTTACGTCATACACGTTCTGTGGCATGTGTTGGCAAAGACGGGCTGCACAATTTATTGCTCTTGTGGTCTGCACACTTCTGAGACTGCATACAGAAACCTGTGAAACAAAACAGTCTGGCTTTCTGGTTCTGTCATGCATGTGTTACTGAGTTCATCTTCTTGTTAGTGGTCTTGTGGTGTTAAATACAGAGTTTCACTGAAGTGTCTAAATACAGGTGTTGTGTGTCAAAGCACATTGTTTCTCTAATCAAGGACTATGCATTCACAGATGAGAAAGAAGAGGGAATACTAGGTAGCATACTTCTACCTAGTTTTCAGATATCTGTGCTTTCTGCTGAGGACCATATTAACCGCAAATATGCCTTTAAGGTAAGGGAATAAATTTTTCAGTTTAATTTTATGTCAGAACTTATTTTACTGAGTTATTATGCAAAATACTATTATTATTTTACATAATATTTAAAATTTAATAGTATAGGATTGACAAGCAGCTTCTGAGAATTATTTTTGCATAATACGCTAGCAGAGGATTCAAGTATTTAGCCTGATGCAAATATAGATGTAATTACTGGTATAAGAAAATGAGTGAGTGTCACTTAGTAGTCTTTTATTTTTAGCTCATGGGTCTTAAATACTGTTTGGTGCTTTAGAATAGTAGACTGCATCTGCAGCTGGACTTACTCCGCTAATGAAACTTCTTTAATTATTCAGATACAAAGTATCTTTACATCTAAATAAAAAGGTTGTATTATCTCTTAAATCATAATATTTCATGAATCATTTAGGAGTGTTTCACAGCTAATCTTTTTAATCGTTATATATATCACTCTACTAAATATTTTCTCGTTACTTTTTTTCCTGTTTTTGTTGTTTTATGAGCTCCTTTTGGCTCTTCTTTTAGCCTCCTAAGCGATGCATCATTTATTACTATGGTAAGTACAAATTAAAACTTACTGTATCATTCAAATGATAAAAAAAAATCAAGCTATGCCAAAATCTTACGTATAATAATCATATTAATTTGCATTAATGCATAGTCAAGATAGTTTTTTAACAGATTGAAGAAATTTAAGGGCTTTTTATTCAGTGTATTAATGAAGAAGCAGCTATGGTTAAAAATTATAGGCAATTATTTTAGAAATATGAATGCAGTGACATAGAAACATTGAAGTATTCCTTCCAGTATTTTTTCTGGTAATATGATTTGAAGAATTTTTACCAGAAAATATTAGAGTGATTATACAGTAACATTATTTGCTTCTTTTGTTTTACAGAATCTTACATTTTTATTGCAATGACCATGTCATTTCCAATCAGGCAGCTCATCCAAATATGAGGACCTATTATTTCTGCACAGATACAGGAAAGGAAATGGAGTTGTGGATGAAAGCCATGACAGATGCTGCACTTGTGCAGACAGAGCCTGTGAAAAGGTAGTGTGGATTGACAAAACAGTGGCGCAATGAATTTCTTTCTCATATTTAGTTTGCTTTATTTAAATGAAAGGGTGTACCTTTAAAAATAGAGTGTCAATTGGCTGAAGTAATTTCTCCTTATATTGAAGACCCCTTACTACCATGACAATGTTGGATAAAATTTTGAAGTAGCAAAAATAATCTAAGTTCTGTTCTGAGTATGGACGCCTTGAGTGTAAGGGAGTCAAAGAAGAAAAAAGACTGCTTCCTTTAGCCAGTGGCATCAAAAGAAATGCAATGGCAAATACTATGTACAGGCATGTTTGACTTCTCCTGCACTCTGGACTGAATAGAAATAGCAGCTCAACTGATGGTGGTCTTGGGCCTAAACTTATCCATAAGTCTCAAATTCACAACTGTAGTTTCTGGCTAAATTAAACAATTGTACCTATGGGCACCCTGTGAGGAGTCATTCTTCATCATCCTTAAGCTGTTGTCAAATTTATACCTACCTGATCTGGAGCCTTATCCTTTATGTATTCATGTATTGTCAATGAAAAGAAGTTATCACTGGAAGTCTTGTGTTCTCAGAAACTGAATATTGTCTGCTGCTGTCTCTCCAGTAAGAACTGTTTTCTCTCTGAATGTGATCCCTTGGGTCAGCTCCATGGCATCTATAATGGAAAACTCATCAATCAATAATTTAAAAGCTCCTTATTATTGACAGCACAGAAGTTATTGCTGGGGGCTGCAGTCAGTTGATCTGTTCTGCATTCTGTTAGCTCCTGCTATACTGGAGCTGAATGAATGACAGCAATGCTGAGAAATTTTGGTGAGAGGACATCTTTGTAGTAGAAAACAAGGTGGAAAAAAGTGTATCTCAGTCTGACAGAGTGTCCTTAAGTGTTGTCTTCATAAAATCAACTAGGTTGGAAAAGACCTTTAAGATCATCAACCGTTACCCCAGGACCGCCAAGGCCAATACTAAACCATGTCACAAAAGGCCTCATCTACGCAGCTTTTTGAACACCTCCAGGGACGGTGACCACCACTTCCATGGGCAGCCTGTTCCAATGCCTGATCACCCTCTCTGTGAAGAAATTTTTCCCAGTATCCAGTCTAAACCTTGCTTGGCTCAACTTGAGGCCGTTAGATCTCTTGTACTATTGCTTGTTACCTGGGAGAATAGACTAGCACCTCCTCTCTCTCCATCCTCTTTTCAGGTAGTAGAGAGAAATAAGGTCCCCCCTGAGCCTTCTCTTCTCCAATCTACACAACCCTGGTTCCCTCAGCTGTTCCTCCAGGCCCTATCTTCATAGTGTTTCCCCTAAGAGTCAATGCCCTATAGAAGATACTTAGTAAATTATATAGACAGATGTTATGTGATATTTCTTTTAATATAAGAAGCCATTTAAAATGTTAATGTAATTAACCACTGTTTTGTGCAGTTCATGAATACAACTGTACAGTCATGTTTACTGCCTCAGAGCCTGTGAAGACATGTAGCGAGGTCACACTGGTACCCAGTGCAGCTTTGCAGGCTAGTCATCCTTTTAGGCTGCAGTGCCATGGCTCTTCTAAGACAGTCAGTGTAGTCTACTGCTGTGAAGGATGCTCCAGCCTCCCAAAGTGCTTGGTCGTGCATTTGTACCCCACTCTTTGAGCTGTAGTGCCTGTTCCAGCACTGATGTCTGCCTTTCAGGTGTTCAACAGTATATAGACAAATGGCGGGGATTCCTAATGCAGCTGAGCTTACCTGATATGTTTCATCCAACTATACATGCACCTGCAGTCTGCCTTTGCATTGCTTCAGGTGCCAGTCTTACTTGTTGGTGAATAGATGTACCACATTAAAGAAGTAGGAAAGCCCTCAGCAGCAAAATCAGTAGTTCTCTGCCTGGATATCACAGAACAGGATTGCCAACAGCCAAAGCAGTGTCAGAAAAGCAACAAAAAGTGACTTAAGTAACACCATCTTGTTGGTTTAATTCAGGCAAGAAACCTTAGAACAAACCAGAAGTAAATGTGACCTCTTTGAAAAGTTTGTCAGTAGTCTTGAAATAGTTACTTGAGAGAAAATACATTTCAAGACCAGTGTAGTCTCAAAGCTTTCATGTCTGTTAGCAATAATAAGGTAGAAAATCCTTTAGACATCTGTTTTCTAAAGAATCCATCTTTTGGCTATTAAACCAGTTCTTAAAATGAACAGTGTAGCAGGATATGATCTTATCCAGAAGAAATACTAGTTCTTCCCTGTAAAAAAAAAAAAAAAAAAAAAAATCTGTTAAGTATTAAGTATTTTATTACCTCATCTCTAAATAACCTTAAGTTTGGCATGCACGTAGCTCTAAGCATAAATGATTTTGCTTCAGTCAAATTCAGCCAATGCCTTTGTTTTTCAATTCTGTTTCTTCTAGAGGTTCTAACATGATACCGCATACAGCTTTCTAACAGACTAGATACTTGCAATACAATAGCTAGAGTTATTAAGAAATTACTCCCTTAAATATTTATGCAAGCTGATATTGAGCCACTCTTTAGTGCTCGTTAATATAAATAGTCTGATGGTAAGTTAGACTATAGTATAGTATGGTTTTACAGTATAGTTCTTTAAATCTGGTAGTCAAGGTACTTCATTGCTTATGATACTCTGGAAATCCAAACCCAGCAGTCTGTTAAATTGAATGTTTCAGCATTAACTCATATCAGAGCTGCAGTCTCTGTCTTTATTTTTCTGAGGATACTAGTTCCTTGGAAAAAAAAATATTTAAAATGTGAAGCTGTGGCTTCTTTTCCTGGTTTTCCATAAACTATTCTTGCTTTCCGCATACAGTAAGCCACATCATACAGAAATGAGATACTGAGGTGAGAAAATAAAAATGTAGCCATTTCTTTTTGAAATGATCTGCAGAAAAACTCACATCTGATGTATAACTGCAGGGAAGGGCAGATAATACTTGGTCCTGTTGACTTAACTGTAATTACACCTTTCTGAACATTTTTGCTTTACTTTTGCCTAGATAGTAAATTCCAAATGTAATAATATACTGAGAGGCCTATCATAATAATTGAACACAAATACTTTAGTTGGTAAGGAACTATTTAAACTTATGACTCAAAATATGAGCTCAAACAACCTCTCTGGATTAGCAAAACGTCTTGCTCATTCCATGCTGTATCACTGGAGACCACAGTTAAGTTGTATCTGATTGTTCACTAATACCCGCCAACATAATGTTTTCTTATTTTTACTCTGAATGATGGTTTCTCTAGTTTCCCATGTTTAAGCATCATTTTTCTATCCTTTCACTGTCAGCAGTGTCTGCTAGGGCCTTTGTTTCTTCTGGGTGATGCAGCATGTACTGAGAAAAGACTATTTTTGTTCCCCTCCTTCTAGTGTAGTTACTTTCCTTGAACAGCATAAGTTAGGCTGCCAAAAAAGCACTTGTTAGCACAGCGACATCCACAGCGGGGGTTTACTGACGTCATGGTGCTTGGAAAAGACGGCTTTTTCAAGTGCCTCTGCCAGGCTTTGTTAAATCACAGTGTTCATATCCTTAAATCATGATATTTAATTACATGCACCCACCTGACCCTTTAAAAAATATTTATTTATATAGAGCAGCAGAAAATAGTACTTTTCCTGTATTACTGTTCCATACATATTAATCCTGCTTGGTTGTAGAAATATATAAATTGTATTTGGTATATGCTAAATCAGTATATCATTATCAGTGCTCATTCTCTTCATCTTCTCCCTCTCATGTCATCAAAATACCCTTCAAGTCTTGTTGAGTGTGTCTTTGAGGGCTAGATACAAATATGGAGCTAAATATAGAGCTGGATTTATGTTTTTTACATTTATCTATTAGTTTCTGATAATTATTTCCCATTTGGATCCTTTGCTGTGGAAGGAGCTCTTGCTCACGTGGAGTTGTCTGATTTGGTAAACAAAGTTAAAGGAGAGCCCAGAAGTCTCTCTGGATGTCCGTCATTCAGCCTCTACACCATCACAAAGAAGGTCAAATATACATGCTTGTCTCTGCTGTGTATAACCATAGTAACAAGTAATACAGCACAGAGATTGCACAGAAAAACAGTTTTGTGATTTTGGTTTTTAATTAGGACAGGCAGTGGAAAGTAATATAATAGTGTAAATTGAAAACTGTGCCAAGTCTTGACTTTGCTGCGTATCTGATGACTGTCCTTAGAGCTGCCTCTCTCCCTCTGCACCAGAGATTTTCCATGTGTAGAATGGCAACTGCTCCTTTGCTGTAAAGTGCCTTGAGAAAAATTGATATAAAGAGCTATATAAGGGGTAGGTGGTGCTATTAAGGCATGTTGCATGCATTAATGCCCAAGTTTAGAATTATTTGTAAGGTAGTCCTTACATTTATTTGTAAATTCTTGAGCACTGACTGAAAACTGAAATTTCAATACCAACACCCTTTGAGTTAATGCGGGGGATGAAGTTTTCCATTCACTTTCCTGTTAAGCGAATTCCTTTAGTTTGTGGTAGAACAGCAGGTAGTGCAGTTTCGAGGTGCAAGGGAGGAGGTAAACAGGTCTTTTTTTCCATAATCTTGAGAAGGAACATAGGCAGAAATATTTGGTCTTGGGAACAGAGAACACCTCACTCTTGACTGGTGTGTTTTATAGATGTAATTTTTTTAGTTCACGATATTTGTGACGTGTATACTTCCATGTCAGCACCTAAGGAATAATCACTGAAAGAGGAGGGCTATTTTGAGCTACTTATATTAATAGAGTGAAGTTTGGAGGATTTCTACAACATTATTAAGTATTGAGCAGAGGCTGGGATCATCACAACTATGTCAGGAAGAGGCATGGGGAGAAAAAATAACACCCCTCGTTAGCATGCAAATTGCATGAGCCTTTCGTTCTAACTGATACATACTATGAAGAGGACATTGATGTCTTACTGTTTCTGACTCATAAGTTTAAAATGGCATACTTGTCAAGGCAGGAGTCTCTGGATTCCTTTCATATCATGGAGGATTCATAGCAAGCGTAGGGTGTTAATGGGAGGTACATTTAAAATAAAGTGCCCAATATTACTAGCAGTAGGTAGTATTTTGTAATGACCTTACAGTTTTCAGTCCTTTATGTATTTGCTGGGGTTGTGTCCCAGATAATTGTTGGCCTGTTGGGAATTTATGGCTTAAATAACCTGTTGGGGAAGTGTACACATGTTGGACATTAAAGCCTCTTGTTCAAGACAGGGTAAGGAAAAATACTTACCACTTTGTATGTAGTTAGTTTGCTTGGAGTTAGAGTCTTTTTCAGAGGAGCAGTCTTACTTGTGCTCTTGAGCAGTTGTATATGTAATGGCCTTTTTACACACGGATTAGGCACTTGAACTGGACACAGTTATAAAGATGAATAATGCATTTGCAAAAACAGATACAAAACAATGTGAAAGGTTAATTTGAAATAATCTTTAAGTTTCGTTCTTGGTTTGGTTTTATACAGAGATATAATCTTAAAGAATTATATCTCTTTCTTTAATTTTGTCCTGTACCAGAAAATGTTGTTTGAAACATTTTAGGACTTTGTGTTTTGGTGGTTTTTTTTAGGGTTGTTTGGTTGGTTGGTTTGGTTTGGTTTGTTGTTTTTTTTTTTTGTGGTGGTGTTTTTTTGTTTGGTTTTCTTTTTGTTTTTTCCTAGCAAAAAGTGAGGGGGAGAGGGGGAAGCCACTGCCTGATCTGTGTGTTCAGTTCATGTCCCAGTATGGAAAAATGATACAGGTTCTTGATACTCTGAGATTTTAAAAAGAGGATAACTAAAAGAACTGCGTACATTGAGTACTTGTGTAAGTACTGTAAAGCAGTAACTGTTCTAAAAATACCATTCTTTTTGTGGTACGGTTCCCTAAGTCAGCAGCTATTTTCCCCCCTTAAAATTAAGGAAGCCACAATTATTTTCCACAAAATGTAAGCCAGCCAAAGTGATAACATACCAGAGAAACCTAATTGATGGCAGTGACCACGGAAAGTTGTTTGCTTTCTTTAAAGGTGCTCATTATGTGTTAAATTCAGCAGTAATGTGAATCGCAAGCTGGTCAGCAGCATAATCTGCTCCCATTTTTAAAGACGGCTTTAAAAATCATCTGAATTTCAGGCTGTTGACATCTGAAAGCTTTAGCTGTTGGAGCATCGATGAATATTTTTACTCTTTGAATGTCCAGCCCTCTAGGACCTGAAGATCCAGTTTTACAGACTCTGGCTTCATTTCCTCTTGTGCACGTTTTTTCTAGGGGTTT
Organism: Amazona ochrocephala; assembly: GCA_039720435.1. NCBI lineage: Eukaryota > Metazoa > Chordata > Aves > Psittaciformes > Psittacidae > Amazona > Amazona ochrocephala. The sequence goes on along the minus strand of CM077880.1, from coordinate 65,721,836 downwards.
AATTGGAAGTGGGCTTTGAAAAAGTTCACCCATGTTGTAAATTATTTTAAAATAACAAAGAAATTGAGAAGCCTGGAAATAAAAATACTCACACTCTCCAACCAAAAAAAACCCGCAAACGAACAAAAAGCCAAACCAACCAAAACTACACCACCCCAAACCAAAAACAAAACGGCAACCACCAAAAAAACCTGCAACCTGTCCTCGGTTATTGTGAAAATACAACCTGTGTTTTTCCCTTGAAGAGAAAATTTGGTGTAAAATATCTGTACCAGGGATTCACTGAAATAATCCTGATAAACATCAATATATTCATTTTCAATTTTTATCCCTATTTTTGGATGAATATTTTGTTGATATCATAGCTTGTCCTATATTCTTTTCCAGAATAGAGAAGTTAACCACTGAAAATACATCACCTCGAGAGGCAAATAATATTTCAAACCATCGGGTGCTAATTAAGCCGGAGGCACACAATAACCAGAAAAATAAAGAAGTGAACAAAAGTGAAGAGAAGAAAGCTTTGGAAGCTGAAAAATATGGATTCCAGAAAGTTGGGCAAGATAAGCCATTAACAAAAATTAACAGTGTAAAGCTAAATCCTTTGGCATCCGAATACAGGACTTTACCCATAAGCACAATTCAGGCTGGACACTTCAGACCAGTTCATTTGAATGGGTCTGAGAATAAAGCTGTTGGGATTGTCCTGGCAGAAGCTGGAGATGGAGGTCACCACAATGTGGTTCAGTCACATATGGAGTCTGAACGAGTTATGCAGAGAACTAATTCAATGCTGCAGTTGGAACAGTGGATTAAAATACAAAGAGGGAAAGGACAAGAGGAGGAAACAAGAGGGTAAGTACTATGTAATAAATACTTTTGGGGTTTTTCTTCTAGACTTTCTAGCAAGAAAGGACTGAAACTTGTACCCTGGTTAGATTCTTTAGGTTTTCTTATCTATTACATAAATAATAATTCATTGTTCTCTGTAAGAAGTGCCTGGATGACCACTTGGAACAGATTTATTACAGTTTCTTTTTTTATTAATGTTTGAGTGATTATTGATAAATTTATCCATATTAATAATAATGGCCAGAAACCCTTTTTGGGTGTTACAGATTTCTCATTCCTAGCATAGAGGAGGTGTCATCAATCATAACAGTTCTTTTTCCTCTTAAAATCTGTTCATGAAATTGCCCTGTGTTCTGCATTTTTGTTCACAAATTCTTGTAATAATATTTGTTTAAAATTCTTCAAAAATATTCCATAGAGCTTTTAAACTTTAAACAAGCTTTAATTGAAGAGAGTGAAGCTTTACCTAAGAGTAAGTCATAGAGATCTAACTAACTTGATGATCAGAGCTTCTCACCTCATGAAATCAAACACCTCTCAGTTCTAATACTGAGTTCCAGTGCTTATTCCTGAAGCTTTAAAATCACGTGTGAATGATGGACAATATTGAATCTTGTACAAATACCATTTTCTTTGTTTGACAGGAGTAGTAGGTGTGTTGCTTCCAGGCTAGCTTAGATCCAAGCAATTCTAGGAGTAAAATATGAAAGTTCTTAATATTACTTTAGATAGGAAGTATGGAGATGATATCGTGGGAGATATTTTGAAGAGCTGAAATGAGAGAGTTTGCATATAGGTAGGTAACAGGGCACAGAGATTAAGATAGACCCACTTTCAGAAAATGTGTTTTCCACAAATTTAAAAATATGGGGGTTGAGGGCTTTTCATTTTTTGCAAAAACTTGAAAATTTTACATCAGTTTGACTTACACTTGCCAAAATTGTTTGAACATTTCCTCATTGCTTTTAGTCCTTAAAGAAATGTAATTAGGAATTGTTAATGTGCTGTTTCATGAAATACTCAACATATTTAGTTTGATCGAGTTTGAACTTTCAGTACAGGCAGGGTCTTGCAGGCTCTGACTTAAATTTTATCATGCATGCTTGCGCAATGAGAACTGAGAAGGCTGTTTGATGCAATTAGATTTTTTTTTTTTATTTGACTGTAAAAGTTGCAACCAAACAGTAGAAAGTTGAATAGCTGTGCCATTTTTTAGTTGGTAACAATTGTAAGAAGCCTAAAATTGATTTCATTGTGGGAATCAAATAAAGGGAAGTACTGTTAACAATATGCTACTAATTAACAGTATCTGTTTAATTATTGGAGCATTGATAGCGCAAAGGGTATGCTTCCAAATGCAGTTCCACATAAAGGTAGCAAACTGAAAAAGCATTGGCCTTGAGCTATCTCTTGTTTTCTGCGGAAGCAGTCTTGAATAATGATTCAAATTCCTAACGTATAGTGATATCTTTAGAATGTGGTTTCATTTAAATTTAAAATCTTATTTTTATTCAGACTGCCGGTTCTGTCTGGAGACGGAGATTTAAGTAGAACTGGAGTTGGTGAATGACAGTAGAAAGAAGCTCCAGTTTTTGTTAAAGCTTAAGGTTGGGGTGAGAGGCTGATAAGGCTTTTTTGTGGTAAGACCTGTTCAACTCAACTTGAATTTCTGAGAAAAGCAGTCTTCACTTAATGCGGAAGAGTTGCTGACTTTTAACAAAGATGCTTTCCACTTTATCTGTCTCTCCGATGTGTTAGAGAAACCATGGAGGACAAAACTGAGTATCTCCGGTGTCAGACTGAAAAAGAAAATTTAGAGCTTTAAGAATACTGAAATGTTATCAAACAGGTTCAGTTAAATAACTGTATATAAAATAGGAGCTGTGTGCTGTCCTCAGTATGGAATGAAAAGGAATCACTGTAAAACTAATTTTTTTAGAGGAACAGGCTGACCCCTTAGTAGTCTGATTGCCTGAGAAATTAGTACCAGCAGTGTAGTTCTTAATTCTTTAAGGTGTTATCAGCCATTTCCATGGATCTAGACATCTAGTTTTGCAAGAGCCAAACAAATGAGCACAACTGATCCCTTGGGGAAGAAAAACCTTTTTTAAGCCAAAAATGAAATTGTTATTTTTTTAATAAATTGATCATTCCACCTCAGTATCATATTATTTAATCCATTTTGCACAAGTCAGTTACAAGTAAATGTTTTCACCAAAAGTGGCTTGCTTGAGTGGCCTTTCTCAAATGTGGGAAATTACAGAAGGGTTGCATGGTATTAAGTGAAGCTTTTTGTGGCTGCTAACCCAGGATGTGAGCCTTTGTCTCCCCACCATGCCCACATAAGCCTCATTCTAAATAATAAATGCTTGCTGTACAACACCAGCTTTCTATCTTCACCCTGCCAACCTTTGCTTGATTTGCATGTGGAAGTTCGGTATTCTGGGCCACCTGGTACTTGCATTCCTTAAGATGGAGGGCAACTCTGAGGTTTCAGTCTGAGGGCATTTATAACATTGCAGAACTGAGCCCCTAAAGATTTAGCAGAAAAGTCACTTTCTCAAATAGTCTAACTTGGAAGCCAGAACTGGTATTGCTACCCAACAGTAATCCTAGAGACAACCTCTAAAGGCGTCTACAAGGGGTCTGTAAACTCATGGGGAAGATTTGTAGGAAGCTGTTTATGATAGTTTCAGAAATATTTTGCAACCTCACAGTGTGCATGACTGCTCGACTGACCGCAGCAGTCTTCCCTTGTGTGCAAGGCAGCTAAAAGCTGCAGTACTGTCTAGAGTTGCTCTTTGGGTTTGACTAGAATGACTATCATCAGGACATTGGTGAATCTGTTTTGAATTTATCAAATGATGTAAAACAAGGCTCAATATTGAGGCAGTTGGGCTTTTTACGGTTTTCGTGGTTTACCAATAGAAGATGGGTATGTTATCTTCCTGAATGTTCTAAAATGTAAGTAATTGCATGCAGACTTCAAATTGCTATATTTACATAGCAAGAACTTCAGATAGTTTTTCTTTAACTTGTCTAGGTTGTTTAAAGGAGCCAACAGGATTAGTCTGCCCATTTAATTAGTAAAATGGGAGAGGAGCTTCAGTGAGTGAGGTGTATCTAGCTACTGGATATTGTCATGAAAAGACCAGGCTTTGCTGTACCTATTTGTGAACAGCTAAAATAATAGATTGAAAGTTATAAATTGAACCCAAAGGCGTCTTGGTTGGTTGATTTTTAAATATGGAGATGGAGAAAAGCGCTTATCACTAATAGTATGTTACATGAAGAGATTTAGAGGTATTTAAGCAGGTTTTGCAACAAAAGAATAGGATTTAGAATCTATTTCCTTTTTCTTTTGTGAGCATGAAAAGCTGTCCCATCTACAAAATGGGGATAATACTTCATTAATTCTTGGAAAGCTTCAGAAACTGTAGCAGGTTTTGTATCCAAAGCTTTTTATAATGGCTTTCATTTGCAGAATGTTACAGGTGGTTATATTCAGCTTAACTATTTTCAGTGAAAAGTAGGTTTCACCATCATCAGTTTCCTTGATAGTTATTCCATAAAGATCTAACATGCATGATGTTACTTTACCTTGCCATTTGCCCTACACCATTTCTTTAATTGTGGCACTAAGTCATTCAAAACCATCTTCAGATTCTGATGCCTGCTGGTGGCAGGGATTTTAGTTTTAATGTCTGGGGTGTAGCTAGAAGCTGCTGCCCTCTGATGGCTGAATCAAGTCCAATTTGAGATCAGACTTATCGCTGGGCGAGTATCAATCAGCTATATGATCAGTAGCAATGGGCTTTAAGAGGTGCTCATCTGAATTTTAGATAAGGGTTTAATGAATTAATGTTTATGACCTAGATTTTGTCCTCTGGAAAAAAAAAAAAAAAAAGGAAACAAAACCAATAAGTGCTTTGTCATACTTAGTCATGCACTGATACTCACAATGGAAAATTTTGCATTTTAACCAATGCTGAGAGTTGCTGCAACACTCCAGAATTTCAATGTGGCAACAAATTAAAGAGTAAGCCTTTGCATCCATATCTAAGTTGAAAACCAATACAGTATTATTATCAAACTAAAAAATATTTCAGCCTGGAGAAGAGAAGGCTGCATGGAGACCTCATAGCAGCCTTCCAATATCCGAAGGGGGCCTACAAGGATGTTGAAGAGGGACATCAGGGATTGTAATGGTATGACAAGGGGTGATGGGTTCAAACTTAAACAGGGGAAGTTCAGGTTAGATATAAGGAAGAAGTTCTTTACTGTGATGGTGCTGATGCACTAGAATGGGTTGCAGAAGGAAGTGGTAAATGCTCCATCCCTGTCAGTGTTCAAGGCCATGTTGGACAGAGTCTTGGGTGACATGGTCTAGGGTGAGGCGTCCCTGCCCATGGCAGAGGGGTTGGGACTAGATGATCTTAAGGTCCTTTCCAACCCAGACTGTTTTATGATACTATGATTTTGCTATTTGTTTTGCTTGAATAGCTGATATGGAATGGTTTGTCCTTGACTATTTCAGAATATAATTTCATTAGACAGTTACTGCTTTTTTTTTCTTGGTCTGCTGTTAAAAAAATCGTTAATTTTTATGTCCATTGTAATTGCTCAAGATTTTCTTAGAGGAAACAACAGGAGGGCTTTTTCACTTTCCAAAAAGAGAACATTTAAAAGGGGCTCATACTGAAACAGAATAGAACTTCAAAGCTTTCAAAACTTTGACCTATCCAGCATATAAACAAGTGACAAGATTTAGTCTAAACTTAAAACTACTAGGCTGTTAGATGGTAAAGAGATGTAATATGGATTATACAGTCAAGCAGCTAATCAGAGAGAAGATCCAGTTTTGGCTGCTACAGTGCATTCAGTCAGTACAGTTGATTCATTAATTGCTGTCTTAATTTTCTTGCATACCTTTAAAATTACACTTGTAATATTAAAAGAAAAGGTAAGAATTAGCTAGATAATCAGCATTGGAAAACTTTATATAGCCATAATATTAATGCTGGCCACTAATAAAATAAAAATTTGTGTTTCAGCATAATCTCTTATCAGACATTACCAAGAAACATGCCAAGCCATCGACCTCAAGCTTTACCTCGGTACCCAGAAGGCTACAGAACACTGCCAAGGAACAGCAAAGCACGGCCAGAGAGCCTCTGCAGCATAACACCATCAGCTTATGACAGAGCCATAGGACCAGTAACAGCCGAAGAAAAACGGAGGTCGATGCGTGATGACACAATGTGGCAGCTCTATGAATGGCAGCAACGTCAGTTTTACAATAAGCAAACAACCCTCTCCAGACACAGTACTTTAAGTAGCCCAAAAACTATGATTAATATTTCTGATCAGACAATGCATTCGATTCCCACCTCACCTTCTCATGGCTCAATCGCCGGTTTCCAAGGATATTCCCCACAGCGGACCTATAGATCAGAAGTGTCTTCACCTGTGCAAAGGGGAGATATAACTATTGATCGCAGACACAGGACACATCATACTAAGGTAAAAGTACTTTTTTTTTAATCATTAAAAATCTTATTTACAAGGATTTTTAGTAGAAATACTCATCTTGTACTGTAGTACATTTTAGTATGATTAAGTTTCATCACTGTTTTCATGTTTGATTTTTAAAAGCACTTAAAAATCTAAAGATAGTCAAGAGGCATTTTTCTAATACATCAGATGAAAACATGTTGTCCTTATATTACTGGCCATGATACCATGTTTCTCTACAGGGAAGAAAAGGAGTCCAGAGGCAAATTACTCAGAGTAGTTTGTTGTACGTATAGAAATTTTTCTCCTTTCTAGCTTTTTTCAGCTGGAACTTTAAGAGGACTGAAAATCCCAGATTTTTTTCCATGTGCTGTTTTCAGTTCTTCAGCCACAAGCTTGGCTGCCTTGGGTGCCAGCAGAAAACTAAGTGCAGCTATTTCTTTTGATGCCTTTGAGTTAATAGGGAGATCACTAAAGATCAGTCTATTTGCACACAACGTTAGCGCTTGACTAGTGTGACTTTGCTGGTCTTCATCAGTGAGAGGAAGACATGAACCAGTTGTAAAACTGGCTGCCATATGTGGCTCTGCTGTATCCATCATGCTTGTGTTATGCATGATTTCTAATACATTGAAGATAATTCCATAAAATTACTCTTTCAGTTGGATGTAAAACTAGTGTTTGTATAAAAAGTTTCCAAACATTTTTCAGAAGTCTTTCTCTCTGGTGTCTTTGTCTCTTGATGCAGGGAAAAAACCCATTCTTCAACTCTGTCTTAAAGCAGTTCAAATAACTTCCAGTTGGTTACTGAGTCTTGGATTTGGAAGTATTTAAGTCTCTATCTACAAAGGAGTAATTTTGTTTTGACATCCTTTATGTCTCAAAAATTTAGTAATCAGTGCTTCTCGCACATCTGAGAAATATCACTAGGGTCAGTGCTGCAACACATATGCTTTCAGCCATGCTTTGCTTTCTGATATATTTTTTTCCTTGTTGAAACACGTTATGCTAGTATTTCATTTCATATTTACTATCTTTTATACATGATTTGTTTGCCTTTGGTTTTTCACACTGTCTGGTTTGTATTTGTTTTTGTTAACACAGCTACCTTTTGACATCGACTTGAAAATGCAGACCTGTTTTTAAGAGGTTGTTAATAAGGAGGCTGACTGAAATCAGTGGGGTGAATTTAAGGTTTAATCCCCATCTATAGAGAGATCTTAGGTTTTCAAACAGCTTTTAATGGTGGGTGAAAAACTAAAATTGTTGTTCACACGTGCTGTCAGTAGGGCAACAACTGTGAAGGAGGATTGTTAATTTAATGAATGATGAAAGCTGGAATATTTCTAAAATTTAGAGGTAAGCTACTCATGTGTCCTAGAGAGCAGATCAGCAGGGAGCACAACTGGCTAAAACTAGCACAAATCATAGCAAATTCATCATGATCATGAAGTTTGTCATGGCTTAACTTGAAGTTGGCTTGACTTCTTTTTTTAGCATTTAATAGGTTTTGAGTCTTCAGGTAACAATGGATCATAATGTGCTGTTTTGTTTTTGTACAGCATGTCTTTGTGCCTGACAGAAGGTCAATGCCAGCAGGTCTGAGTTTGCAGCCTGTTACTCCTCAGAGCCTCCAAGGCAAAACAGTGAGTTGCATTTTTATTTGGCACATCTGTTTTTTTTAAGAATAATCCTTTGAGCGTGAAGAGGCAACTCTGAAATTTTATTCTATTCAACGTTTGCCATAAACATGGCCTTTAATTATTATCAGGGATTTTAAAAGCAAATAAAGTAGTACTCTGTGGTTCCATTGAGTTCTGAGAGTATTGTGTAGCCACTGAATCCAGATTTTCTTTGAGAACTAGTTGTGGGGTTTTTTTAAGCATTTTTAATACATTATAGAACACTTATTTCTCCATCAATTATTTAGAAAATCCTAAAAGTAAAGTTTACCTTTTTTGAAAATCTTAAGGGTACTAAAATTGCTTTTGGTAAAATTGTGTCCTTTTTTGACATCTCCCATTTTACTGTGGTAGAACTGAAATTCTCACTGAAGTTATTTCATCAGAGCAATACTGCTCACTTTCCTAATTGAAACATGACACTTAGCCAGAAGCTTTGAGATCCTAAATTTATGTGATTTCTTTACCAGCTTTTGTCTCCTTTCTGTACTCTTTCTCTGTCCACCTGTAATGACCGTTTGAGAGTGTTACGGAGTAATAATACAGATTTTGAATCATACTGTAGGCAACAGCTCTCCAGTCAATTCTTCCACTGCCTTGGCCCCTGTTGCTTCACTTCCCAGCATGAATCCCTGATAACCTTCTGCAGCTTAGGGGTTGACCTTTGGCAGCTGGCACCTTACCTCTGCACCTTGTCTTCTTCAGACATTTCCTTGGGTTCAGAGCCCCATCAGCTCTCCTGGGCTCTGCTCCTGGAGCTGGGCTGTGGGGGAAGGGGCAAGGAGGTCCAAGCTTCTGCCTGTAGAAACCACAAGTTCTGCCCACAGCACAAGCGTTGCAAAGGCCTGAGGAGGAATCCCGTAGGTAGCTCTTTAAGCAAAATTTTGTGTTGTGGCTGTTGCAAGTCCCAAGAGCTGTATCAAAAGTACAAGACTTAATGTCAAAAATGCTTGCAACATTATGAATCTCTAGAAAGGAGTGGGAATTACTATTCAGTGGGCTTCTTTATGGAAAAAAAGTTTGCTTGCAAACACTGGATTTAAGTACCATTAAATAGTTTATTCCTAATGCAGTAAAATTGGGCTCTGCAGAATATTACCAGAGTTTTCATCTTGAAAAAGTGACCCACTTTTTCTTTTGCTTAAAGATGCTACTTTCAATATCCTTATTTCTGAAAATAAGGTTTTCTATGCTTTGAAATTGCATTAATTTTCAGACTGAAAACATTGTCACTGATTTTTGGAGAGAACTTGAAAATGTCTTACATAGATGCGTACATACCTATGCTTACTCTCTGAAATTAGGTATTTTAAATCCAGGTACTGAATGAGTTCTGTAAGACGAAGATTGGCCATTAGACTATTTGGTTTTGGTGCTGGTTTTCCCTCAAAGCAGATGGTTTTGACAACTGAAGCTATGTGGAAATCCCTTGCTCCCTCTCGTGGGCTACTTTGGTACATACTCACAACAGTGCCAGTGCCACACTTCTCTCAGGAATTTTTCTCCTTTATTCTAAGAAACTGGTATTCGTTTTTCAGTAATTCAGTATGTGGTTCTGTGGACTTTTTGCTTCCTTGCTTTGGGGAAATTCTGTGATTGTGGGAGAGTGCAAGCAGTGGTATAGGGGGTTTCTGTGTTTAAGGTTTTGTTTTTATTAACACACAGAACTGAGAAAACCAAAATGCTGAATGAATATTTAACCTCTTATAAAACTGACTTCTGGAGAAGTGTAAGAAACAGAAGCAATCAGGAACATAACAAAAATACTTGTAATGATAAAGAGTTGGATTTTTTCTTTGAAGTATTTCTAATAGAAATGGTTCCTGGGACTGGTTCAGGTAGTTTCCCAAACTGACCTAAACTGATTTGTGTGGAATCACGTGACAAATACCCATTGGAGTGTGACTTTATTTCTATTACATATATAATCTTGGGTTTTAAATACTATCATTCGTCACTTCCTAAGGCTGTATTGTGCATCTTAGTCATAAAAGCAAAGCAGTAAATCAGCTGGTAGCCTCAGACCTCTGGAAGATGGGATGGGAAATTACTTTTGTCATGCCTGTGCAGTATTTTATGAAGGGTGATTGTTTCTGATGTAGTTCAGTTACTGGGGGGTGGGGGTCTTTATTATTTTTATCCTTAATTTTGATGCATGCATTTGAAGAATTATTTTAGAAACTAAATTTTCTTGAGGGCATTTTTCAATTCTTTCACCAAGCTCAAGTGGCTGTCCATACACAGGTAATGATATCCTAAGGGCTGGCATTATCTCCCCCTTCACTTAAGTCAATATCATCAATTTGATATGCATGTCAGAAAAAAACTGAGGACTGCACAGACTTTCTCCTACAAAATCCTCACTTATTTTTGTCCTGTATTGCAGAAGGCTCATTTTTATGGCACTTACAGTACTGATTCGCTTGAGTAGTTAAAAGTAAACCCTTCATTGTGTATTTGAAAGTGGTCAATTGTGGGAAAAATGGTCTATGTTTTCTTGTATTGCTATAGAAAGTTTTTGTAAGAAAAATACTAAGAACCCTTATTTTCATAAAGTGATGTTTAGGATACCAATTAACCTTTTTCTACTCTTTGGCTTCTCACACTGCACTCCTTCAGCCAGAGGAGCTCACGCTGCTGCTAATAAAGCTGAGACGGCAGCAGGCTGAACTGAGTAGTATCCGGGAACACACACTAGCACAGCTCATGCAACTAAAACTTGAGGCCAGCAGCCCAAAGGTCAGCTATAAAACAATGTGTGTCACGTACCATTTTCACTAACTTGTAGTCATTCATTAATCAAAGTTTACATTGTACTGTTAGTGCAATATTTTCTGACTACTATGGGAGTAGAGTAACATTGATTCTTTGTGTATGTGATGTTCCGCTATTAACCCTTTGAGGTTTTCCTCATAGCTTTTTGAAATTAGCAGAGTCAAAATTACATAGGAATATTTTAAATATGTTGTAGTTAAATTTAAAGGTTCTTAATCTGTTGGTGTTATAAACAAAATTAGTAGTGATAGATCATGAGATTAATTAATTGCTTATAGTGCCTCATATCAGACATACTCATATGTGTAATTTGTGTACAAAAATCAGGACATGTTTAAAACACAGGTTTATCAAAGGGTTTATAGTTGTCTATGTAGTAGACATTTACATGAGCTTAATATGTTTTATATGTAAAAGCAAAATATGATGTAGTAGTTCATAGTCTAATTCATGGCAAACTTTCATCATTTCTGTTTTGGGATCAAAACTTGTTAACAGTTCAGCAGATAAAAGCAGCATTTTATTTCTATGTAAAACAGAAAGATCACTGTCTAGTTTACATCTTTTAAAGCTCCTTTCACGCATTCTGCACTTTCTGTCCCTTTCCTTTCCCCCCTGACTGCTGCCTGCTAGAATGAGATTCTTTCACATCACCTTCAAAGGAATGCCTTGTATTTGGATCATCAGGTGGGATTTGCAATTTTCTTGTGTTTTCGTTTCTTAATGCTTTGCCTGCTCCTACCAAGCTGGAAATATTTGAGGAGAAGGATTTTCAGTGTTTTTTGTGGAGTTGGATATTTAATACATGCACTTGTTAGCACAGAATATTTTAATCAGTTACAAATTTGACATGTAACAGAAAAAAACACTCAATTTAAAAGTCATCAGAATGCAGTAGCTACTCACTGATTAGTTTCTCTGTTCATTTCCTTCTTATGATAACACACTAACTATAGCATTTTACCATCTTTAACCGAAATAGTAATGTATTTCCACGCTCATATGACACACATGCAGTTTATAGAAGGTTGGTGCTTCAGATAATTTTAGTTTTCCAAATTAAGAAGGGTTAGGTGTTTCTACAGGACATTAAATAAAACAGAAGTCATAGAATCATAGAATAGTCAGGGTTGGAAAGGACCTTAAGATCATCTAGTTCCAAGCCCCCTGCCATGGGCAGGGACACCTCCCACTAAACCATGCTATCCAAGGCTAAGTCCAACCCCACCCTGAACGCTGCCAGAGATGAAGCATTCACAACTTCCCTGGGCAGCCCACTCCAGTGCCTCACCAGCCTTACAGTGAAGAATTTCTTCCTCATATCCAATCTAAACTTCCCCTGTTTAAGTTTGAACCCGTTACCCCTTGTCCTCTCATTACAGTCCCTAATGAAGAGTCCCTCCCCAGCATCCCTGTAGGCCCCCTTCAGATATTGGAAGGCTGCTGTGAGGTCTCCAAGCAGCCAAACATTAAGAAGTGTTTTAAACAAGTCATAGTCTGGCTCGTTACTTCTTTTGCTCAGTTATTTCTTCAAGATTTGTATAAGAATAAGATTTTACTTCTTTGCCATTTCTGATGAGTTACTGAGTGAGGATACAATTCTGTCTTCACTAACATAATTGATTATTGAGTGAAGAATGATCAATGTTCAGTGACCAAATTGGACTTCTGTTGAAGTAGAGTGTGGAAAGATTTTAAATGGGAAAATTTCCCTAGCACTTACAATCATAAATGCTTAGGAGAAATATAAGCAATAACTGTCCATTAGTTAAAAATGCAAAAATTGCTGCAGCTTTTTCAGCTAATATTCTTTATTCTAATGAATTTTTTAAGCCTTACACTTAAAACCAACTGCTGTTAGAATTTTTGTGTCCTACGTTTTCCTGCAATAGGATTTCAATAAGTTATGAAAAAGCACAGAGACACATGCTTTGTTTATCCAGTGACTTTATTTTCCTATCGTATTTTGGAAACAACATGTGAATTGTGATCAATTCAGTTAGATGGCAATGCTGCATTGCTAAACATCTCTGTCCTTGTTTTAAGGGGCTGCAGGAGGTCCAAAACAGTAGGGAAAAACTTCATGCTAAATTAGGCCAAAATACTTTGCCCAACTCAAATATTTCCAGTTTATAATATTTTGGAATAAGGGAATAATTCTGTCTTCGACAATGTAATTCATTGCCAAGAAAGGATAACTGTGCATGTGAAGTGTAAAACCGTGTACTGTACTATTGCTTGATTAGCCAAGCTTGTGAGTATAATGGATAAAATTAAATGGAGAGAATTGCCTACGTAGAACATACAAAGTAATAAAAAGAATTTTCTTTTTACTTGCACCTGTTAAAATTTAGAGATGTAATGTGATAAACATTAATTTAAGGAAATGTTTGAATCATATAAGTGTGCTGTAATTGCCCCTACCAGAGATACAAGAAATTACTGCACTTCTTACAGTAACAAATCATTATCAAGTCTTAAAATATATCACCTTAATTAATAAGTCATGGAAGAGCAGGTTAGAATACTTGTCCCAGTTGCTGATCAGGTTTTTTTTCCCCTGGTTTGAATTTGATGCTGCCACTTACCTGTATAAAATAAATCCCCCCGAGAGTCTCTTTACTTTGTGCCCAGTAATTACAGTACGAAGAAGTACGAACATCATTTTTTTCAAATAAAAGCTAGGCACGCTTTTTTCTCCCTTGTAAATAAAGCCATGGCAGGAGCTCCCACTTTATTCTTTCTGCTACCACGAAAAATTCCAGCAAACCAGTTTTATAGTATGCTTTTGAATTTTATGTTGATAGCAAAACTTTTCTTTGGCTGAAAAACCATTTTCTACTGAGCTCAAGCTATCTGCGTAGAACTGTCCATGCATGTTGTCATATTGATCTCAGCATATCCCAGGTTGGTTTGTTACAGTAGAAGCTCTACCAAATTTCCTTTAGTCTTTTCTTTTTTTCCTGTTTTGTTTTGGCTCTGTTCTTTTCTTTCTTTTTTTTAATGGTTATTTGTATAAATAGTTTAGGTGTAAAGTAGTTCACTTGCTTCTGCTGGTACCTTCATTTTTCTTTCAGTTTTCAAAAGGTGCATAAAAATAAACAGAACTTGAACGAGAAGTTGACAAATATAGGGGTGAAGGTCCCACAGCCAACATCCATACTTTCTTTTTGCTTTGCTTCTGTTTACTTCTCTTCACCACCCTTTTTCTGAGATACTGAAAGTGGTTCTGGGGAAAGGTAATAAATTAAGGGAGGCTGGAATAGTAAAAGGGGGTTTGGAATGAGATGACGGATATCTCATATTATAGATATATGCAGCCTAAAATTCTATGACCTATATTAGCAACATTAATATACTACTATTTTTGTATTTTTCAAGTTATCTGTAAAAGGTACAGTGAGCTGACCCAGCCACCACTGTTGTTCTTTCTACTGCCTTTTCTCCTTTTTCCCTTCCCAGAGGAAGAAGAGAGGCTCAAGGACAGGGATTCCGTAGGGTGAAAAAAAATGGTGCTGGAGGCAGCATTGCTGTAGAAGGCAATGTAGAAGGCAGGAAGGAAAAGTGCTTTTTCTCTTCTCTTTTTTGGATAGAGGATTAAAGAGCAGAGAAAGTAGGGAGAAGAGGTCCTATTGCCACTGCTTTTACCATCAGGAAGCTTGAGAGGAAAGGGATAAAACCACCAATCTGAGTTCAATCTTTTGTCACCGATAACATATGGTCATTTCATCTGTGAGGTCAACTGTTCTGGCAGGGAGCCACAGTTCCAGCTGATCGCTGTCACCACAACAGCACATACTTAAATATCATCTTTGTAGGGTGTTAGCAAACATGGAAGAGAGTTCAGGAAAAGGAAGGAAGAGAAAAATTGTCAACAGGTTGGCTTTTCAGCTTAAAACACAAAATACCCACTCAGATGCTCACTCATAAATAATTTAGCAGTTCATCTAGATCATAGGTCAAGTAGGTGTTTTTTCATTATTTCCAACTGGAAAATGCTTTTATGTACTACGTCAGTAAAGAAAAAAGCAAAGATAAAGCATCACTTCTGGAGAAAACTAGTTATTTACTAGAAGTAGAAAGTGGTAAAGCCAAGACTGCTGGATGTTGTGGATTTATTGCTGTGTTGCTGTGTGGCATCAGGAGTTCGCAATTCAGTTTGCTTATGAGAATCTTTGGTTTCTGTAACATTTTTAATTGGGGAGACTCTGAGTATAATACTAGGACCTAAAAGGTGTCATTTACTGTACAAAAGTAATGTTGGGCTTTTTCTGAACTGAAAGAAAATCAAGACTTATTTGTTACAAATAAGCAAGTATTTTTTCCTTGAGCTATTTATTCAGCATGAATAGTATCTAACTTCACTTTGGGAGTAGCCTCATGATAATGCTTTAAAAGCACAAAATACGTATCCTTTTCACCTTTCAGAGCATGGGACTTGCCATTGTGTCCCATCTAACTCTGGTTTACTTTGCTAGTTCTTCAGTACACATTGCCCTGTGTGTGCTAGCTTTAGTTAATGGAAGGTTTATGACAGATACATACTCCCTCAAGAACTTCTCAATAATTAAATGTCAGTAGTTTTTAGAAATACTGTTAATAAAAGGCGGGGGGGAAGCTTGCTCTATATGACTTCTCCAAAGGCTCTTTGGTTGAATTACTTTACAAATTATCTGTTTCCTGATCTTGGTTCTGTAAGGGCTTAAGGAACTGGAGCTTTTCTGCAAGTAAGTAGCCTTTTCAAACAGTGTCCTGATAAGCACAGTTAGTAGTAAAAATATTGGAAGAAGTCCCATAAATCAAAGTTGGAGCTGGGTGGACAATAAAACACTACTTCAGAACATGGTTTGATCAAATCCGCTTTGTTTCTTCTCTAATCTAGATGAAAATGATCTTCGAACAGTTCCGCCGAAATCGAGTTGTCTGATACTAGTCAGAAAGGAAAAATTTGAAATAATTTTTAAAAATCATTAGCCAAAGAGCCTGAAGCTGTTGAAATCCTCCCAATAAAAATCCAAACCAGTATACTCCTATCTAGATAGTTCAGCTTCAGGGCACTTTCTCCTTAGCAAATATTTCAGTTGGCTGTAGTTAGATTGCTTGGCTTTGGACCTTATTGTTGATCTTACTATTGAGATATCTTTTGGTATTACCTGGTGATACCCACTCTCTGGACAAAATTCTAGTCTAGAGGGAGAACAACTTCTTGTGTCAATTCTAGTTTTCTGTTCGAGTATGCTGTAGGTGATGGAGCAAATGGGAGGGGTTGCTTGTTTGGTTATTTTCCTGCCTTGAGCAAACAAAACATCATACACTTGCCTTCTTAAGATAAGTTATCCTTTATTTGGCAATTACCTTATCAGCTGATCAGACGTTAGTGTGTATAAAGAACAACAAAACCAACAAAAAAGTTCTCTAGCTATAACAAGAAAAATTCATTTCCCGTGAGAAAAAAAGAAAATCCTTCTCTACGTATAAAAGTTTGGCTTTTTCCTAAATAATTATGGGTAAGAAATTCCAAAAGGCATCAGGAACACAGGCTGTCTGTTGCATTTCAATTCTGTGAAACAAAACCTTGCTATACAAATTGATGGCGAGCGCATATATATATATATATTCATACACACATAAAGATCATAAATATTCATACACACACTTCCTTCCTCTATAACCATACTTGAGAGGGGTACTGGTAAATTTTCCAACAGGTTCTAAAGTTTCCAACAAAAACAGAAGGGGGACTGTGCTTTAAGTGACTTTTCAGTTTGTTTTGGAGAGGAAAACTCTCTGGTTTTGTAATTTTTCCCTTAATGTTAGGAAAATCTGCTTTCTAAAATGAGAATTCCTATACTATTTTCTGTGTTGCATACTGGTCTGAATTCCTAAACGTTTGCATTTTTTACTTCAAAAATCAAAGTATCTGGTTTTGACATTTGCACACATATCAATAAATACTAATCATTATAGAAGATGTCTGACCAGTTCCTAAGTAGTTTCACGCCCATGTATGGCGGTGAATAAATACAATGAGTAATGATTCAAAGTACAGTGCAGAGTATAATGGCATTTCGTAATATATGAGCATAAGTCTAAACTTCTATATTGAGAGGCTGGAAATGCTTACATCTTTTTAGTGCATATTGAGTTATTAAATCTATAATTTAAAAGGTTTTCTGATACAGGTTTGAGTGTTGCTGTTGCATTATCCAATAATACTTTTCATTTCAATATTGTGCAAAGCCAGGCTTCTTTTAAGCATTTTTATTTTTTAAAAGGAAGAGTGTTGGTGAATAAATTTTACATTGGTTTTGAGAATTTATGTGGTTTTGATATACTTGTTTGATATTACTAAACTTTTCACATGTTGATATTATTGAATGATGGAATATATAAAAAGCATGGGATAAAATGTAATCTACTGCATTATTAGAAAAGAATTAAAGTAGAGGCTATATTTTACAGTGTCGTCTTTCAAATCTAGCCATGCTGTAAACTGATGTTTGCTGTATGCTCCTCCTGATTTGAAATAGATGAAAGAGAATGAACCTTTAATCACCATGGTTCACACTATGATTGAGAACTCGGCGCTAAGACCACAACTGTACCAGCAAGTAAGGTCTTGGAGAGTGAATGAAATTGCTTTATCATCTGCGAAAATTTTCCTTAGTGACAGTTTTGGTTGTTCCTCAGATTTATTCATAACATTGGTGTTTCTCTTATTTGCTTTGGAAAACCACAAGTCATCCATGCTTTATAAAATGCTGCAATATCGTTAGCATGGCTTTTGCTGCGTTTTTGTTGTTAAGTATTCAATGTACACTTTTGAATAACTTTCTCTGTCTAGAGAATTTAATTAGCTGATGCTTTGTGCAGGTGTCCAGTAAATTCATAAAACTTCCAGTAAGCTTCCAACATTTGTCTTAGCATGATTCTTTGCAATTAGTGTTCAAAGGTGCTTCTTTCTTTTGACCACTACAAAAGCATGTGAGTGGTGTTTACCTGGTCATTTCTGGCAATTTTGTTTTGTTCTAGGAAGTGGATTTACAAGTTTTTGTTTGCACCTACCAAGCCTTTAGCCACTGAAGAAAGGAAGGATCAAAATTACTTTGATCTGGGGACTGTAAATCCAAAAGGCAGTGTCTGTCCACAAAGTCACAGCAGATTTAACTGTGCACACTTACAGAGTATTTAGTGATGGTTGTAAATGGTAAGATGGAAGAAGAATCAGAAATGTGAATGGAAATATTGTCTGTGAGTTGAGACCTGTATTAACTTATGAGCATGGCCAATATCTATTCGTTGGCACTGCAGTGTTTTAGACATACTGGGACTTAGCTGAATAGCTCCTGTTGCATCAGGGAATGTTTAGGAAGTTTCTAGCCTGAACTGCAACGAAGATGTTGGGTTTATGTAAGTGGCTGTGATATTTTGCAGCAGATGAGGTATGCAATTCTGGCTGCCAGTCAGAAGGGAACATCTGTCCAGTTCCCTTACACTTGCATTTATCCCATGTGAGCCAAAATGACATATAAAGGTGCATAGTTTGAAAAAAATGAGATATTCTGCTATTTAAAACAGTAATTTATTAGTGATTAATGCTTTGCCATGTTTCTAAAATATGCTGCAGCTTAATTTCATGTTTTGTTTATTTGGAAGTCAACTCCACAAGGTAGATTTGCCTTTAATGCAGAAAAGTTGCAAGAAAAATCTCAGCTTTCCAAGGGAAGTTGGTTTGTGAGTGACTGATTTCAGGGTTGTACAATTTGTGCTCCTAAGATTAAAATAGGAGCTTTAACATGTAACCTGAAGGAGCTATTTGGGAGAGGCATGGGAGAAGTAAGGTACCCTCAAGCAACTGTATGAAATTGGATTTTGTTGGGTTTCTTCTTTAAAAGAAGCCTAGCTGTTACGATTTTTTTGAACAAAATTGATTTTCTGTAATAGATTATGTAAGACAACTAAGTATTAATGAACAGAGGTGCTCTGGATGTGTTCAGGGTAAACCAGCTTTTAATATTAATATAGACACATTTGAGGTGTAGCTGTGCCCTGGGCTAGTCTGCCACATATTTAGGGATACCAGTAAATTTCAGAGTGCTGTCTTGACGAAGCTATGCTGTCAGCTAAGGTATTGCTACACAGCACTGCCTTCACCTTGTAGACATACCTGCTCCTTTGTATTTGACACTGAATAAGCACCTTTTTTTTTTTTTTCACATTCTTGTCAAAGAAACAGTGAATCTAACAGGTCATGAAGGTTGAATCACCAGTCACTAGCGATGTGGTCTTCTCAGGTCAGACTGTTTGTGACGTTTTGCCAGGCTTGTGCAGAAGAATCCGTGTATTGCATAAACTGAAGCAAGACCTGCTTTTGTGGATGAAGTTTCCTGTGCAAAGTATTGTATTAGCTTACTTCCAGGAAAGGATAAAAATCCACTCAAAATTTCACTGCCTAAGTAGTCTTCTAAACATTTGTAATGCAAAACTAACCTGTTAAAAATTTTTGCAACTTATTTAAAGTTTAAACAACATGTAATCTTTTATTCAAATAAAATAAATTGATTTTACCAGTCATCTTCCCCACTGCCATTTTAAAGGAAAGTAAACAATTGGGAGAAGCTTTGCTGTAAGCGACTGAAATCTGTTTTGTTGAGAAGATGATAAACTTGTTTCTGATGACCGTAACCATTCCTGCGGGTACAGAAAAGGATCTCTATTTGCTTCAGTTTATTCACGTCAGTTTTGTGACTGAGCTCATTTAGAGTTAGCAAAGGAAAGCAAGAAAACCTTGCATTTAATTAAAAATTAAGGTGTCTTGCTTCCTGTTTGTTTGTAATGATTAATGATTCTTTAGAACAGCTAAGATATATACTATTTCAAATGTGTTATTTATAAGACATTTTTGCTTGTGATTTGTTACATCTTCACAGTTATTTAACATCAATCTGCTTTACAGACCGCACTGTAAATTTACAAGTATGAGCTAGGGCAATGATTCCTTATGCACAGATAAGAAAAATTGAAGTCTTTAAGCCTGAACCCATTTCTACCTTGGGTTTTTTTTGTTTCTTTCTAATAGTAGATGAGGAGTGTTAATCTTGTTTTCTAAAGCATGCTGATTTTAAGAAGTAGGATTATCTCAGCTCCTCATGTGTGTGAGTAGTACCCTAAAGGGGGAAAAACAAAAATCTGAGTGCAACAAGCTAACATCCAGGTCTTTACTTGCATAATTCTTCTTAATGTATTACAAAACATATTAAAATAGTCAAATTTTGTTTCTATGAGGGTAGGACAATCTTGTTTCCGGCATACTTTGTTGCTGTTGTAGCAGCTGCATGCATTTAAAATGCTATTCATGTTGGATTTTGAGATTTGTAGGCAGCAGTATTTTTTAGGTTTTGTATGAACACATGGGATGATTGCATTTGAGCTAAAAATCTTGTGATTCTGATTTGTATTTGAAATGTTATCTGTTGCACTGTGCAAAATTAGAGGAGAATCTTGCTTACTGTGGGTTAAATGCCCATTTGCCCTGCTTATTGATAGTAAAAAGTACTCCAAAATCCTCTTGGAAGTCTGACTTGCACTCCATACAAAATAGCCTAGATTGTTGTTTGAATTTCCTAAGTGCAGTATCTCACAGAGATGCTTGGTGTGCTCTCAGAGTGTGAAATACCCTGCCATATATTTATGGAATCAAAATGGTTAGCAGAATCTTGAAAGTGGCTTATAATGTAATGAATAATACTGTCACTTGAATGTTTTTAATATTGACTGCTTAAATAGATTTAAGCCCTCATGT
Organism: Amazona ochrocephala; assembly: GCA_039720435.1. Taxonomy (NCBI): domain Eukaryota; kingdom Metazoa; phylum Chordata; class Aves; order Psittaciformes; family Psittacidae; genus Amazona; species Amazona ochrocephala. The sequence goes on along the minus strand of CM077880.1, from coordinate 65,701,211 downwards.
CTTGAGAGAGATCTGTGCTTCTCTGGGAAGAAATTTGCTTTTAAGGACATTTTATACTGTGTCCATTGTGGTGGATTTGTCCACTTCTGTGATTCATCTGGTACTGGCATTTGACAGAGATGGGGACTGTACAGTGGGGTGGTAAACTAGAGGGAAGATAATTTCTAACATAAGATGGAGGTTCGATTAAGGTCACTTTACCTTTTCACATGTAAGATACATGCTTGGCCAGAATCTGCATGCGTAGTTTGCCTTTCAGAAATGGTAAATTCTGTTTGCTGGTATTCAGGGTGGTACCCCTTAAAGTTTTGGAGCTATGCAGCATGTTTCATGATGTTAAGAGGAATGGATTTTTTTTGTATTTGAGTAGGCAAATGTTGAGGAAAAGTGTGGAAGTCAGCAGCAAGCCATGTCATTGGTTCAGTAGGTGGCACTCTTTCTCTGGAATTACTGTTCTCGTAAAGTTTTTGTAGGAACGATTTGGTGAGAGGCATTTGTTGAACGTGACATAAAATACTTTTCTATAGCTTGATCGTTGGAGCTCTAGTAATACATTTTCCAGAATAATGAGGTTGTTAACCTTTGCTTGTAATGTGTAATTGTATTCTGTCTACTGCAATTCCTTTCATAATTCCAGTAGGATGCAATAGCATTACTCACTTTTTGCCTTAAGCTGATCTGTAGGTGTGCTGTGGAAAGAGAAGGTGCTGTTTTGTAAGAGATGAATTGTTTCATACGATTTTTTAGTTTTTGAGCTAAATCTACATAAAATGTTGTAGTAGAAATGCTGAAATGAAGCGGCTCTCCAGCAGTGCCTATTGTGGGAAACCAAAACAAACCACTGACAAAAGCAAGAATTTGGCAGCAATTTTAAATGTGTGATAGGAATTTAATGAGAATTAGCATGCCTGTAGTGTTCTTTGAAAAGGTGTTTTCATTTTCTGAATACTTAAAATATGTTCTGTTTAGGAGGTAGGTAGGGATAAGGATGCTGAATTGGCAAGGTATCAAACTCAGCTGTAATTAAGGTTGAAATGCCAAAAAAGCACCCTCCCTTTAAGAAGAAATACAAATAAACTAAAAGTGGAAAAAATACTGGCTTGAAAAAATAACATCACAGTTTTCCAGGCAAGCCGTATGAAATGCTGAGCAACATCTTGGGAAGATGTATTATGTACTTATCTAATAGGGGATAATCTTTCTTCTGTAATATCTTCCTGTTGTGAAATATAACTAGGTGTTGTTTTTTTTTCTATAAGTTAAAGACATTTGGCCATGTTTATGAGTTTTTTTAATATTTCCATTCCTCATTTTTCTCTCATTGTGGTAAAATCAACAGTTAAAAAACACAACTCCACGCAATAGTAGGAGTTTAAATAGATTTCGTAATTTTTGTGACATTCATAAGGTGCAAAAGTGCTGTGGCTTTCTTCATATTACAATGTTCATTTTCATAAAATGTCCATTTCAAAGCAAGTTGCTGTGTGGTTTTAATACACCATACATACTTTTAAATTGTCACCAGGTGCATTTGCATGAAGTATGTGGACATAATGTCTTGAAATGAAACACTTAAGTTGAAGATTTACTGTATGTTTGGAATGCTTGTCTGATTAACCCTTCCCTAGTCCTTTTATTTATAAGTGTCTTTTAACAGGGACTTGCGTTCTATAGTCTTTCTTGCACTATTAAGTCATTATGACCTAATTATGACAGATATTTGAAAGGAAAGCATCTATGTTGGGACTCAGTGCACACGTGTTTTTTATCAAGTTGAATATGAAGGCTGATAGTGGAATGCCAATACTTTTGTAGGACATTAAATAGTTACTGTGACAGTCTGTTCCAAAATGGGGAGCTGCTTTTTTTCATGTAAAATATTTTTAAGTCTTGTTATTGGCCAGTTCAGAGACTGAAAGAGTTAAGAACTTAATGATAGGAGCTATATGAAAGCAGTTTGAGGATACCTCATATGCTGACTGACATGAGGGCTCAAGTTTTCCTAGGTCCAAAGATAAAATAGAAGGGCTTCTGTTTATGGCATTTCTGGTAATACTCTGGAGGTGAGGATATCCATAGGAAAAAGTAGGCAGAAGGGTGTTTTGTGTCACTTGTTTGGCATATGTCTGTAACAAAATATTTTATACATATTTTGTATACTTAGGTCATCCAGTTCTGATTTCAGATTCATATCAGGATATCTTTTTTGTGGATACACTTGACTTTAGTGGGCCTAGAACAGTTAATTCCAAGTAGAATGGGCCCCTGTAGTCAGAATGCACAGAAGAAAACTTACAAAATATGTCTAGGTTACTCTGGTAGTTTCGTCTTCCTAGATTTTCCATGTTTGATTGAGTTAGTTACACATCTTTGGAAATCCAGTTTGCATTAGGAACACAACCTGTTAAGTTAATGCAACTTTCTACTGACAGTATGCTTTACATTCCATTTACTTATCTTCATTAATGTATATTGGCTAAAAATATCTTGTTCCATGTGGTGTGTTTGACTTCCAAGCAAAAGCTGATTTCTGTATTGAAACTCTTAAGCTGAATGGTAGTTTCATTTTCATAGTCCAATTAAGTTGTTTTATGGCAATATTATTCTTCCTTATAGTTAACACAAGAAGAATGTAGGGGTACACTATACAAATATAGAACTGAAGAGCTGGATATTGATGTAAGTCATTTGTATTTCTTCTTGCTTGGGAATATTGGTATTTGTCTCTTTCTTTTGATAGTAATATCCCCTTGATTTTTGGGTTTGAAACTCACTTCATATAGTTACCAACAGAAATTGCTCTGTGAAATTGGGGTGCATAAGACTCTTTTTATAATAACCTTTAACTTGCAGGGAGTATTACATTTTAGGCTGAACTTTCAAATATTATATGTGTTAAAAGGTGAGCTGCTGCTAGAAAGAAATTAATTACCTTAGAAGGGAAAAACATAGTTGTAGTTCAGTTATATGCATGAGATGTAATTTCTCAGGAAATACGACTGATACTCCAAAACTGAAATTTGGCATCGGTAGTTACCATTCAGGGTATTGGGTTGCTAGTTAGAAAAGGGGTTTGGTGTAAAATTGGTGGTGAAACATACATAAATATAGTCATACTGTATATACATACATATACATGCCTAATCATGCTTGCACAATGCAATTAAGAGTAGACATGGTTTAAAGCATGCTATTTCAAGTAAAAAGGAAGGCAGGATTCCAGTGTTATCTTAGAGCTAAAAAGTCAGAGCAGTACTAATTGGATGCAAAAGGTTATTGAAAAACAAAACTCAAATTTGTTAGAGTGCACTGGACAGTTGTTTGCTCAAACTGAAGCTGGAGTGTAACAGTTTTAGTCATAGCCAAGCCTCTGTCAGAGCTAAAACAGAGCAGAGCATGGCTGATACTACTAACTAACTATTAAAAACTACAATTTGAAATCAGTCATGGGAAAGACTGTTAATGTATACAATATTCTTTGTAATACTGAGGAATATGTAAAGTAAAACAGCATTTAATACCTATTATTTAGTTGTAAAGATTAGCTGTAGAATCATAAAATATGTTTTAAGCAATGCTGTTTCAAGTTATAACAACACTTATTTCATAGTAGCGTAAGAGGGTTTCTTAAGGTTAATTTGAAAGTGCAAGACGGATGGCTTCATAGTTTCAGAATTCATGTTTTGTGGTAATAGCATTTTATATAGCTACATGTAAGGATTTATCAAGTTACATTTTGATTACTGAAGATGTTAAAAATTAAATCCTAATTGTGGTAATTTTCTGTTGTTTACTAGGCTAAACTTAGCCATTTATGTGAACAAGATAAAGTTGTACAAGCACTGGAGGAGAAGCTTCAACAGCTACACAAGGAGAAAGTAGGACAATTGTATTTATTACCTAAAGTGGATGTTATTTTACATGCTTATTATCAGAACATTGATAACTGAAATAAAACGAAAATCTGCCCAGTGGTGCAGAACATTAAAAAATAATTCTTTTTATTATAATAGTACACGCTTGAGCAAGCTTTGCTATCAGCAAGTCAGGAGATAGAAATGAATGCAGATAATCCCGCAGCCATTCAAAATGTAGTCTTACAGAGAGATGACTTGCAGAACGGACTGCTTAGCACTTGTCGAGAAGTATCGCGAGCTACCGCAGTAAGTAATACATTCTTGTCGGTAAAACTCAGTGAAGTGTGAAATGATTGTCTTCGTGTTCACATTCTTAATTGGGTTGTCTTTGGTTATTTTGCATTACCTTCCAACAAAACTCAGTTGTCTTTTACTTGCTTGTATTTTTGTCAAAGACAGGTGGAATGTGATCTTTTCACCATATTCTTCAAGTAGTCTTTCTTCTTTCTCCCTTTCCCCTCTCCCCCTTCCCCCAAAAATGAGTTTAATTAGTTTTCATATTTATAATATGAAAAACTAGTTACAGAAGAAATAAATAATGCAAATATGCTATTTTATGTAATGACAAAATAATAGCAAGCACAAACGTCTAGCAGATACTCTGTCAGATAGGTGACTTATTTTTAGCAAAAGCAGCTGCAGGATGAAAAGAAGGAAAGGGAATTGCTATTTACTGTCCTTTTCCACCTCATGGTGGTTTCTACACTGAAATTACAAGGCAAGGAATCTTTTTGCCTACACATATACATTCAAGAAGGTATTTCAGTGTCAAATTCCGGTAGTTTGCTCTAGTGAAATTGATATGATGTACGCACTGAAATGCTGGGTTTAGTCTGAACATTAGACTATGTGGTAAAAGGAATTTGTTGAACAAGGAAAACAGAATTGGGGAAAGGAAATCCTCAAGATATACTTTCCCTCATTAACTCTTTAATTTATGCTAAGTTGAGTAAATTGCTTGGTGTAAGCTTCAAAAGTGAGATAGCAGACTTGACCTCAAAGATTTTTTTTTTTGCACCTTCTCCCTTCTGGCATTTGTAGTCTCACATATGTAAAATAATGGTGTATTAGTAGGCCTGGAGCATTCACTGGTAAGTCATCCAACCCTGCCAGTAGGCAGGGTTGGGTGACTTACATTTGCCTTGCATAATACATTGCGTATGCTTGCACATGCTGTGCACTCACACATACGTATTCTGTGTGATAAAAGAGACAAATTTGCATCCATTTTTGTGGGTTTTCTGCCTCACTGGAAGGGCAGCTTAGACCCACCTGCCTGCTTGAATACACTGACATATTCTGAAGATTTTGCCCTTGCCTATCTTTTTTTTTGTTTGTGAAAAGACAAAATGCTGTTTGTTTGAATTTCATTCAGGATGTTTAGAAAATCAGAAAGCTGTTTAAACATTGCATTCTCTAAAATACATATTTATTTGTTGCTGATACCAATTTATTCATTATTTCTAGAAGTTCATGCCACTGAATAAAGAAAAATAGTATACTTGAATGTGCATATTTACTTTTGTTATATACTTTTAGGAACTCGAAAGAGCTTGGAGAGAATATGATAAATTGGAGTATGATGTAACCGTAACAAGGAACCATATGCAGGACCAACTCGATCGGCTTGGGGAAATTCAGGTGTGGCACAGGTCTTAAAGCACACTTAAGTCACTAATTTTCTGTGATTATGTTTAAAAACTGCACAAATGAAAGAAAGGGTGACCTGTGGTGCATTAACTTACAGGGCGTAAAAGGACATAAAAAGTTTGTAAGTTCTGAGGAGATCTTCAGAGTTTTTCTTTTTTTTATGTATTTATTTTGAAGTTTATAGCACTGGTTTTCCTGTGTCTGGAAGCCTCCTCTTTCTGGTTCACTGTTTCAGGGTCCAAAATAGGGTAGTTTTCTCAGATCTTAGTTGCTATGACTGTCATATTAAATCTTCACACAAATCCTTCCACTTAACTGAATATTTTAAAATGTAATTAAATCATTCAATGACAATAAATTATAATAAAAATATTCTAGGCATTGCTTCAGGTCTTACAAATCTAGAGTTCTGATGTGTATCTTATTTCCTTGCTGTTCTGTGGAGGGTTGGACAGTTAATGTAAGTTCTGAATTTGTAAGGTCTTTGGGATGCCCCGCACACATGCACAGAGATGTGCATACATTATCCGGAATAAGCAGATGGGTGTGGTCCATGCTGGGAGGCATTAAAGGCTATTTGCTCCAGGGATTGATTTTCTATGCAGCTATGAGAGGGAGACGACAAGGAAGCCCAAGAGCTGAGAAATTTGTGTTCTGAGGTCCAAAGTATGCATGACCATGAATGCAAATGCACATTTTATATGCCTAGTATGCAAACACCATGTTCATCTCCACCTATTTTAGGGTTGGAACTGATGATTCCTTTTCTCTTGTTGTATGCCTGTCTCCCGTGCAAAGTTTGCTTGGGTTTTCTTTGGAGACAGTAGAGTTTGAACTAGGAAGTTGCTGTTGAATTGACTGACACATCATGAAATTAGTTCATCTTACACTTTTTCTTTCTGACACTATTTGAATGTTGCACTTTTATGGGAAAGGAGAGTGTCATTACTGTGTTTTATGGGGAACAATATGCAGTGTAGTCTAAAGAAAGAAAAGATTTTCTGTTTGAGTTTTTTTTTCTGCTTGCAGTGGTATTCCAATTTATTTCCTATATATGCTGTTTATTTATTGGCAGACTGAGTCAGCAGGGATACAGCGTGCTCAGATTCAGAAGGAACTGTGGAGAATTCAAGATGTCATGGAGGGTTTAAGTAAACATAAACAGCAAAGAAGCTGTTCAGAGTCAGGTAAGCCAGTTGTTTCTATCTTGGAGGAAATGAAATTAGATCACCTACATTTTTAAAGGACAAGCTCCATAGTTGCTTTTGTATGTGTGAAAAAATGAAACAATTTGCTGAGAAAGGAAGCTGATGCTTTATGTATTTGTTTGATAGCAATAGGTTACAGTTCAGATTTTAAAAGCTGTTTATTGAAAACAATTTTTCTCTTTCTTTCTGTACCTCTTCCCCTCTCCCAAACAGGCATCATGGGATCAAGGGCATTTTCAGCTATTAAATACAAAAATGAGGTATGGTTTTAGTATATTTACCATTTTAGCATCACTGAATTTCTGATATACCTGTAATAAAAAGTAGCATTATTGTAATTGTTTTAAGGATATCTGTAATATTTATTCTGTATGTGTCTGGGGAAATATTGCATTATGAATTAGTTCTAAAGACTTATATCTCTACTAGTATTTCTAACACTTTTGTTTGTTCTGTGTATTTGTTCTTTATATTCTCACTGGTATGTTTCTCTTTTCCATTTCTCACCTTTTCCTCTCCCTAGGCTCTTTTCTAGAAATATAAACCCCGATTTATGGATTTGTTTTCTACCCACCACACTTTTCATGGGAAGAAATACATTGCTTTATATGTTGATGCACGCATCAAGCCTGGTTCTCAGATGGCCAGAGCACCCACTAGAACAGCTAAAACTGTGGGAGCTCCCAGATGTTCAATTCCTCTGAAAATCTGGCTAGAAGTTACAGTTTTAAAGGGACATTGTCATGGTTATCTAAAATGCCTGCAAGGTGCATCTGGCTTACAGAACTTTCTAAGAGCCTAATCCGTGTAAAAGTCTTTAAAAAGATATTGAATGTAATATTTAAAAGGATGATACAGAGAGTTCATATGTGGCCAACAGAAGGGGCAGGTGTTAGAACTGAAAATCCTGAGAAGCTGAGTAATAAAACTGTTGAAGTATTTCAGTCCAGGTGGTGCTAATAAAATAAAAAGCAACCAAATGAGCAAAACAATCCAAAGAAGCTGGAAGAAACTGAAGCTGTCTTGGCCTTCTTTTTTTTGGGGGGGAGAGGTTGGTTGGGGTTTTGTTTGGTTTTTCTTGGTGTGATATTGTCCCTTTAATTCCAAAATCTATAGCTGGCATGGCTATGGTAATATATTTTTCTCTTTAAGTTATAAATAATCGTAACAGGTGTGCACATCTAAATAAGGTGACTATTCTACAATCTTTAGGAAGAGGAAGTAGTCCCACCTCGTCCTCCACTCCCTCGGTCCTATGACTTTACAGAGCATCCTCCCATAATCCCCCCTCTGCCCAGTGATAGCAGCTCCTTGCTCTGTTATAGCAGGGGCCCAGTACATCTGCCAGAAGAAAAGAAGATTCACCAAGTTCAAGGATATCAGAGAAATGGATCTTACTGTGTAAGTGGCTAAAATTGCCACATTGTTCTTGAAGCATCCCCTTTTGTTTGCACAGTCACAATTTTTATTTTGTCATCTGGCTACTTTTGTGTTATGTTTTTACCTCTGTTTACTTACTTTTATTTCCAGCTCCATCATTTGCTCTTCATATTTTCCTTTCATATATTCTGTGCATAGATAAAATGTCTTAAGACTTTAATGCTTGTATCTGAGTACATTTCAGCAGATTCTTCTGCTCACAAGTTCTTACAAAACTCTAGGTTCAGAATCAGTTTTTGCCAAAGCCTTATATCAGTTTGTTTCCTGAAGATCATTTTAAGGGGGGGGAAACCCCCTCCACATTTTTGTGGCAATTTCTTTCTGTAATTTCTGAAAGTCTGCAAATGTTGTTACTGTAATTAACTACAAAGAAATTCTGCTGCAATGGCGCTTGAACAATCAAACATTGTCTTAAAGTGAGAGCAGAGTTGTCACAAAGTAACTGGTTTGAGTCTTTAGACATAAATGCTTGTGTAAAAATGCCTGTTCATTTACCTCATAACTTGTCACTCCTCAGGGTCCTGATTATAGGCTTTATAAGAGTGAACCAGAGTTAACTACAGTAGCAGAAGTGGATGAGTCTAATGGTGAAGAAAAGACAGAACAAATTTCAGAATCAGAATCTACTGCTAAAGGTTTGTCTCCAGTCATAGTGTTTACAACCTTTCAGCCTTTTCACAAGGAATACAAAGCTTTAACTGTATTATGGAAGCTGTATCATCTTTCATATTTTTGTAGCCTGTCCCTGTCTTAATGTGATGAAAGAGTTTCCAGATAAAATAATGATTTAATTACATGACGAGAAAGATTTCGGTCAATTACACCTCAGAAAAATCAAACATTACACTCACCAACAACCCTGAAATCCTTATTGACACCATGTCTAATCACATCACTCACATTCCCCACACACCATTCCCTTGAACAATTACCCATTTTATGTTCTTGCCCTTGAACAATTACTCAGTTTTTGAATCAAGCTCCCAATGTTATGTCGCTGGAACGTCCAAAAAGGCAGCACCACAGAATTTTTGGGCTCTCATAAGGCAGGGAAACAATGTCTTTTTCTTTTTTTAATCTTGTAATTGTTGAATTGCCTTCTGTCCTCTGATATAATAGGAATAATGATCACAACCTTGGAGTGAACAGACAATAAAGGTCTGCAATTGCTAAATGCTTTAGATTCTTCTCTTCATCTAGCTTCTATAAAAGCAACTAATTGCTTGGTAGAGTCTTTTACCAGGAAGTGCTTCTCAATTCTGTTTGTTAAAACACACAGAATAGTTTGTTAAAGGTGACTTCAGGAAAAGCACTTGAGCACCTCCCCAAAACCATACCAAGAGCTTTTAGAAAAAGTAACTAAACTTACCCATTTTTTATACCATAACGGTTGATGTTTTCAGTGCCAGGAGGATCGCTGCCTTCTGTTCTGGTAGTTGGACTAAGTATGCCCATAGCAGGCTGGGGCAACAGTACCAGATTTTGGGCAAGAAGTATGATCATATAAGGATATTATTTTCATCGGAATGGTAATAGAGGCTTTTAAAAGTAAATTAGCAAACAGTTTGGGTGTGAACAATGAGAATGGCCCTGTGATTTAATTAAGCTTGCACTTACCAGACAATTAGACAATTCAAATTCACTGTGGTATTTGCTGAGGTGTAACATTCACTTAAGATAGATAGTAAATTTATTTTACCTTGGTGGTAAAAAATGCAGGGTTTAGCCTGAGATATGCTAATCATCAGCCACCTAAATTGAGGAAGTTGCCTTTCTGACAGCATGCCTAGTTTATTGACTTGTGGTGTTCCAGATTATTTAGAGTAATTTATGACAAGAGGAAGAGTAATTATCACAATACAAGAAAGCCTGTGCTGACTGTATAAAAAGCAAACCAATGCCTTTTGAGCACCCCAGTCTGCTTTCTGTCTTCTTTTGTAAAGACAGAAATAATTTTATTATGTCCATTTGTAGAAAAACAGTCCTCAGTGAGGGAAGGCAATAATGCAAATTCTTCTAATATAAATAATATTTAGGGACAGGGAAGAGAATAGCTGCAGCAGTAGCAAGTAGCAAGAGACTTTTTATCTTCTTAAATAACAGAATGAATCTGGTATCATAGCTGTGTTTTATCATCTGGCCCAGGCTTTTCAGCATGTGAATTTCCCAACTGGTATGCCTTGTTATTAGCATTCACTTATATTAACGATTTGCTGCAGTAGGAAAAATGTAACTATTCCTGGTTGGTTGGGGTTTTGTATAGTCCATATGCCATTACAACTATGTGGTGTTTCAACAAACATTTTTATGCCATTCTATCCTAACAGTTTATCAGGTGGAAAGGAAACAAACTGAGGCAGCTCCTCTCTACTGTTTTTCTTACTTGCTGTTTGTGGGTGGCTCTAAAAATTAGTTAATTTCAGAGGAAATTTTCAACTGTTTTTCTAGTTTGTTGTGCACATTACTCTACTAGACACTTGTCATATCAGCCCTTTCCCTCTCTTTTCAAAAGTCAACAAAGAGAAACGTTTTAATGGGACAATGTGAAGTACCCTTACACCTGTGGGCGAGCAGAATATTTATGACCAGAGTGGTACATAAAGGTGACACAAAAAGAGAATGGAGTTCTACTATATCTTATGTATGTGGGAGACCCAAACTTTTGCTTTGTAGTTTTTGTTTTGAATGATGGATTTGGCATTCAGGTACCTCCAGGCTGTTTTGTTAGCCTCAGGCTAGAGGCTAGTCATCTGCCTGTGCACCTTAACAGAGGTGATAGTTAGGCATTAAAATCTTTGCAGTCTTTTGAACAGTAGTTTCCAAGCCTGACAACGCATGTTTCCTGAAAACAAGAAACTGTCTTGGCAATATTAGTATGTTGCTTTACTGTTTCACAGGCTCACATTTTCCTGTGGGAGTTGTACCACCCAGAACCAAATCGCCAACACCAGAGTCTTCAACAATAGCCTCCTATGTTACATTGAGGAAGAATAAGAAGATAGAGTTAAGAACGGTACTTCAAAATAACTTTTGAACATTGATGGATAGTGATGTGTCATTTCTAAGTTCTGTAGTTGCTTCTAAAGTTGTAATTTTAGTTTTCTTTGCAAAATAGTCACCGTAATAAAAATATAATATACTAGGTTGATGGAGACAGCTGCAGAAAGAATGACAAAGTTATAAAGGTTGTGTATGGTAAACTGCATAGGGACACTCAGACTGGGCAAGAAGCAAATGGTAATAGCAAATCTAAGCTACTGAAGTTCAGGCTTGAGTTGAAAGGACAGGAAGCATCTTAGATTAAAACTTGCAAGGACTTGTATTTGGCTTCTGGGAAAATTTAACAGCCCCTGTTTAAAAAATACTGTCTTTTATTTATTTCATTACTAAAATGATTTGGGAAATACCTAAAGTAGCCAGAAAATAAGGATACAACAAGCATTATGTGGGTAATAAGCCTGAAATTTCAGATTACGGAGTCCTGTAGTCTCTGGGTTGAAGACAGATGTTTAAGTCTAGTTCATGCAAAAAGGAGGAAAACTTCCGATGTAGTTACAGCGTGAATAAAAGAAGTTGTAGGAAGAATGGAGGAGGAGAGAGAAACTCCCAGGCTGCTGACTGAAGAAAGAATGCCACTTCTCAGAAGTGAAATCAGTTAGTGTGAAGGTACTGAATGCAGCTGATTAGCCCAACGTAAATTTTTGTTTCTGTCCTACAAAGTACAGGTCTATCTGAAAGTCAGTGAATTTCAAGAACAGAGTAGGTATAGTGATGGCTGTTATTTTGGGAGTAATACAGTGCTTAGAATTATGCATTTTTAGTTGGTGATGAATTCACTTTGTTTCAGCCTGCCCTTGCTGTTAAATGATGCCCAGCTGTAGTTGTTCCTGAAATAAAAAGGCAGAAATCACTATTAGACCAATTGGCATAAACATCCTGGATCATTAAATTTTGGTTATGTTTCTGTCTCAGTCAAGTAACTTGTGTTTGCCTGTTATATAATGTCTGGTAAATTGTTTCAACTTGATAGATTGGCTTTGAGAGGGCATCTAGCATTCTTCTAATGTTTATTATTGATGGTGGTAATGTCAGTGTTCAAATAAGTAAATTATTCCTTCCTTTTAGTTTGAATTTCCTTGTTCATTTATTAATAACTGTTTCTTTCACTTTCTTCACATACGCAAGCGATCCTTAGATCTTTACTTCCCTTCTATTTTTCTGCTTTCTAGTAAACCATTAGATGATCTCTGACAAGCTGAACAGTTTAGAACCTTGCTTTTTAAATTCAAATATATGTTTTCTCCCATTTAAGGAAAGACCAAGAAGTGCAGTGGAGCAGCTGTGTCTTGCAGAAAGCACACGGCCTCGAATGACTGTGGAGGAACAGATGGAAAGAATAAAGAGACACCAACAAGCTTGTCTGAGAGAGAAGAGAAAAGGACTCAATATTATTGGTGTTTCAGACCAGTCTCCCTCGCAGAGTTTGTCGTTTGTCAGAGATAATCCATTCAAATTGGCACAGGTGGGTCCCACATTACTCAAAAACCTCTCTTGTGTCCAGTTTAAAAAAAAAATCAGTTTAGAAATTGTTCTCTCTCCAAAATCAAATGATACCACAGATGTCCATTTGAAACTGCTTGTATAGAGTAACAGTCACAATTCTCTGCCAGACACAAGAGAAAGGGAGATGACAGTCTCCATGCTTATACCTTATGATGGTAGAAGTCACTTCTTTGTCTTTGGGGAAAATAAATAGTTCAAATCCACATATGTTTGATTATGCGTTGTGATGTTTGTTAACAGGGGGTTTTGTCAAATTTAGCAAACAACATGAAATCACAAGCTCTGTGACAAAAAGCAGTGTCAGGCAGGATCATGATTCGATTGATGTATAAATTATGAAGATTGTTCTGCCATGTAATCTATTCAAAAATCTGTAACATTTTTAGGTAGGATTGTATGTTTACGATGATAGCACTTAACTAATGCTCTTTTGCTGTGGTATTTTGAGCCCATAAATACATAAAACTAGAACCCTCCCTTTTGTTAAAGCAAAGAATTGAGTTTATTAAAGGACAATGGGTGAGGAGAGAAGAGAAAGATATAACTGCTTGTCATTAACCAGGAAATACTACCCTGCATATACATCTAAAAAAACCCAAACCAAAGAAAATAAAAAACCAAACCCAGGGCAGTTGATGTTATACAGCCTACTGCTTTCTAACTGGTAAGAATTAGTTTTCTTTTTCAATAACTTCATAAAGTTATCCTTTTTTTCCCCAGAAAAAAAAAAAAAACCAAACAAAAAAAAATCCCCTGGCATACCTCATGCTTTTTTCCTCAGCCCATATTGCTGCTTTATTTTTATTTATTTTATTTTTTTTTTTTACTCCATGCCTTCTTTTATGTTTTGTAGGCATTTTAACATTTGATTTTCTAAAACCAGATTAAATACATTGCATTGTTAAGAAGTCAGCATATTTCCAAAGAGGTTTTAGGTTGTTTTTTTAACCCTGAGCATGCTAAACTGCCTTCAGAGCTACACAAAAGTTACTTTTCCTTCATCAACACCGATCCCCAGAAGACAGTGGATTCAAGTTTTGCCTTTGCTTTAGAGCATCTGTATTTGGGCTGACATCATGAATGCTATATATGAAAGGGGCTCCTGCAAATATTTTTGTGATTAACACTGCCTTTCTCAAGAAGAAGACATGCAAAGCAAAGCTTTGCAGATGTTTCTTTCTGCAGTTTTAACAGAGGTGTTTGAGCTTTACCATTTTCCTGTGGTGTCATTTCATACCTTAAGGTGAGGAAACTACAATCGTGTATGTGTCATACCTGGTTAGCCAGCACTTTGTGAGCAGAGTGGGGGATGTGGCCAAGTCCTCTGTGACAGCACTACTTGCTACACAGACCTGAAAAGAAATTTGCTCATGTCAGCATGTTAACTCAATCTTCTTTCTGGGATCAGTGCTATGTGGATGAGATAAATTTACAGAATAAGCGAGAACGTGCCTGAATTGAATATTTAGCTAGTAGTCCATGCTACAAAATCACTCTTTCTATCACAACTTTAATTCTTCCAGAGTGCTATTTGGCAAAAAGCCCCAAGATGAGGTATTACACTGAAGTAATAGCTCTTATTTTTAAAAGCATAATTTCTATGCCTATTGATTTCTATACAGAAAAATGGTGCAATAGCATTAACTGCTGAAAGTCAATTTTCAGCTGGGGTTCGGTTATTTAAGGACTGGAGGAAAAATAAAATACTATTTCATAAACAGCCTACTGTGTAATTTTTAAATCATTACCAATATACAAAAGGAAGCTGCTTCACAATTGTTATTGTTTGGGAGAAGTGTATAATATGGGTGCATACTTTAGTTAGGAAAGTAGAGATTTGTGAACTGGCTTACATGGAATTTCCTCTTAACAGAGTGCTTGTGCTAAATCACAGGAATTCAGCCACAAGATTTACTGCTTTCACGGCTCCCATTTTTCTCAGCCCTCGTGCTTAATTTGATAAGATTTACATGAACCTCACTTCAGTTTGGTTTGCTATTCTGCCAGGATGCGTAGTTCATGATCTTAAGTCACCACTACCATCCTTCCTCAAAATTTTTACATCAAGTTAACCTCCGTGCAGTGGATATTCTTTAAAAAATCAGTGCTTACAAATGCAAATAAGAATGTTACTGAGCCGGCGTGTGACTGAGTTAAATAAGAATGAAAACTCAGAAGACAAAGGTGACTAGTAGTAATGCTGGAGCTTGGAGGGGCAGGCAGGTGCAGAAAGTACAATAATCTTACAGAGAAAAAGACTGTTAGGCTGAACTCTTCTGAAAGGTACAAAAAAAGTTCTTAGCAATTTCCATTTTCTTTATCGCAGTGTAGTATACTTAGGTCTCTTTTTAAGTAATTATTTTTTTTAATCACAGAGGACAGCACAAGACTCAGAACTGAAATTCTAGTAACTTCTGTAAGAATACATCTGTGTGTCAATTTTGTTCACAGAATCGAAAAAAGGATGATGCAGTATCTAATAACATGAAGGAATTAGAGAGCACCAGTAAAGAAAATAATTTGAAACAAAATAATGGAAGTCCTAGAGAAGAAACAGCACATCTAAAACATGATGGAGAAAAAGAAAGTCATTTGGGTTTTACTCAAGAGGTACTAAACTGCCCCTTAATGAACTGTGCATCAGCCTGTCTTGCAGTAGAAAAATTCTGAGCCACAGACAGCAGAGTATGGGAAATTGAGCCTGTTCCTTTTGCTTGGAAGATTAAGATTTCTTTTTGGGTAAAATAAATACTCTATGGAGAAATACAGAATTGTATCACATCTGTCTCTAGCTGATATATTGAATTTTCCTGTATATGGTCTTCCTAAATTTCATTTTACTTAACATTTTCTGTTACTGTCTTGATTGATTGGAAAAGTACAAATCTTTCTTTACTTCTCTGAAACAAACCTGATATTAATGCATCTTTAAATAATAGTCACTGGTGGTTCACTGTTTATGATATCCCAATGTAGGATTTTTTTTCAGTCATTTAATACACCTGACTTTTTGTTTGGTTGCCTATAGTGCATCAAATAGTTTAGGGGAAGCAGAATAAATCTGACACAACAACTTATACATGGAAGTGGGCAGTAACTGTAGTTTGTACTATTTGGTCATTGGATTGATTTCTGTCTTGAAATAGTCTCAGACTCACTTGGCAGTGAGTTACCTTGATGTTTTTGATACTAAAGTGCCCTGAACATACAGCAAAATGAGACTGACTATGGGGAATAGATTACTGGAATTGTTTCTACATAATGGTATCCTGCTCATAGTTTAATAATTTTTTCAAATCTTGTCTAGAGGGTTTTTTCTTCTTTTCTATCCATATTCTTTAATTTAATCATCCTTTGCTTTTCTTTTTCCTCACTCATTTTTCCTTTTGTTTTCCTGCTTTATATTTAGCTTTTTCTAAACATACATCTGATGGCGAATGATATAAAATCAGATACTATCTGTTGTTATTTGAAAACACTTTCTGTTGCAAGTCTGTAGCATTGTTAAGTATGCAAATCTTATAAAGGAAAATTATGTAATACGTTTATTGGCTATATCCAATCAGACCTTTAAGAGCAGTATTCAGGCTTATCAGCAATATCAGTAGCTGGAATCTGTTGTCAGTGTGAAGAGGCATAGCATGAAAAAATAGGCAGGCTGCAATCCAGAGTTCAGAGAAGTTCTGGAAGTTATTAAGCCAGCCCCTGTCCATTGGCTCTGGTATAAGGTTCAGGATAACTCTATTAACCTGAATGGTATTGATAAAAATTTCTTAAGTTAGGTAATTCTGAGTTACTATGTATACATGATGGCAAAATTTGTCTGTTAATAAAACTGTTTCCTGATACTGTATTTCTTATCTCCCATTCAGTGTGTGTTACAGCTTTCTGCTTCATGATTTCAATTTTTTTTATAGCTGACAAAAACTGATGATCTTTTATCAGATGCACATGTTGTATCTGACTCAAAAGAAGTGAGTAATGAAGAGAAATCAGAAAAGGAAAAGAAAAATAAGTTGGAAGAAACACGTGATGGTGATATAAGGTAAAAATAAAACAAGATGTTCAGAGGCTATTTAAACTTGCACGCTGTATTTATTAGCTCAACAGACCAAGCAACTAATGAAATACTGCTTATATACTTAAAAGGTATATTCATGTGGTTTTGAGTGGTTTACATATAGAGAAATCTAGTGAGAAACCCAGCCCCTGAAGGGGTTCAGTTAGAGGTGATGAGTTGGTCGGTGAAATCATGTATATTTTCAAGTATTGCCCCAGTTATAAACAGAATACTTCTTAATTGTTGCTTTGGGATACAAAATGTATTTAGTAATGCCAGTTCAAGCTTTGTATCAGTTTATTATGAAAGCTTCTGCCAGGGCTTCCACAGCAAGCCCCTTACCACTGGTATTTAGGAGCAGACTAAACAGCTTATTCTGTATCTCCTGCTTTAACTTTTACTTCACTATTTTGGAGCACTGCAGAATTAGATTAACATTGTGTGTTGGATATTCCTCTTTAAGGATTCATAATGGTAATGTAAGTTGCACTGCAGATTCTAAGAGAGTTCTTACATTAGGTCATAACTTTCTCACAGCACCCTTCAACAAAATAGATATCACACAGTAAGAAACTGCAAGAGTATGTAAAGGAAAGGAATTCAATTTCCAGTACTCTGTGGGTTTTTTTAAGTCTAACTTTACAAGGAGAAGGGTTTCAAAATACGTGCTGACTTTACATTACACAAATTTGTAGGTTGCAACTGTTTTCTATTAACAGAAGAAAATTAAATTGTAACTCCTATACTTAGTGGTTAACACCTGAAATTAAGTTAGAGCGAGTTCTAAAGGCTGTGCTTTTTTAACCAGCTTGCAGAACGTGACCACAGTTGCAAACCACAAACCCAAAACCAGCTCAGAAGAAAGTGAAGTAGTTAGTGTTCAAGAACAAGAAGGAATTATGTCTTCATTTGAATTAGCAGCACAGTCTTCAAAAGGAAATAAGGCAACAGCAGGTATGGAAAAGTGTTTGACTAAAGCATAACTTACACAGTAAGTACGTATGTAAAACTTCATTTCATTTTGACTGTCTTTTGATGCTATGAAACCCTTGTGAATTGAAAGTGCTGAGCTAGTCTAGATATCAAGTGCATGGTTTTATAACAGAGACAAAAATATTTTCCCAGTGGACAACTACAGAAATTCCAGTTTTGTGAGATTTTAATGTAGGTTTTATGGTTACATTTAATTCAGGGAGTTAAATAACTATTGCCAGAAATTGAGTCATACTATAGTGGTTAGTTGGAACAAATCTTTCCCTATTCATCCTGTAGAACAGTGTTTCAGTCCTGGGTATGTACAGATTGTTTCCCATTACCTCCTTGCGAAGTGATGGCCCAAGATTGATGAACCCTTGAGAGTTTCCAATATATATAGTAAATTTTGAACTAGCAAGTAAAAGACCCCAGTTTGATCATGTTTCCAGGAATAACAAAAGATGAAGAAATAGGAAACACTAGCTGACTAGTAAAATGACTTTTGTGAACTACTTTGCAAGAAGAGAAGGCTGGAATAAAGCAAACTTGTTTACAAAGATATTAAAAAAAAAAAAAGGGAGTGTGAAGGAGAGGAGGAAGGAAGAAGATAGAATTTAAGACACCATTGGGATATTTGGTGATGGGAGAGTTCAAGTAAGCCAAATGGTTCAATTTATGTATATAAAAGGTGACGAACCTATGTAGTGCAGTCAGCAATCCTTTCTGTGACTTCATAATCAAAACCAGAACTTGTAAATACATTTTACAGTACTCCGCAGAATAAAAACCGCTTATTTAATCTGAGCTGGGATATGAAGGTGGGTCTGGGACTATGCTGACTAGTTAAATTTTACTTCTCCCCGCCCCCTTTGCAACATAAATTACACATCAACATTCATGTGTCCATTGTTTGTTCCTTTGGTGTTCTACTAGTCATTCACAAGTCTGAGTAATGATCTTTCTTGAGAACAGTTGTGCTCTCCCCTGAAGTTGTGCTTATTGTACTGATCAGATTTTTAAGTCTTTACTGTAACTTTCATTTGGTTCTGCTTATATTTATTATGGCTTGAAATCATGCCTTCCGTAACTTGGACTCTTATTTATCTTGCTGTATGACTCGCAGTGAAAACTCTGCCTTCTTCACCAGAACCATCACTGTCACCAGCTCCATCTACACAGACACAGCTCACAGAAGGATCACATTTCATGTGTGTATAGTTACAGAGAAGTACGTCTTTCTTTTTCTACCCCTTGTGCCATTTTTCCTTACGTTTTTCTAAGTACATATGTTCTGGTTATTTTTCTGAGAAACATCTGTAGACAATACTTGGCAAGACAAAGTTACCTGCAGTGTTGAATGTAAACAGCCAGAAAACAGAACAAATACATGTATTGATTTGCTTGAAATAAATGTAATCTCTATCCAAGTACAAAGAGAAAAGATTAATTGGCTTATCAAGCACATTCTCCACAACAGGCAAAATAATAGCCCTTTGAATTATGTGACAGACCGAAGCTGTTACAATTAGATACCCAGATAAGGTATGAGCTTCAGTGCTCAAGTGCAGATGAATCGGGATGCTTCTTCAGTCATGGTAATAGGCAACTAGAGCTAGATCTTTTAGCCATGCATAAGAGGCAATGGTTAATGCCCCAGCAGAGTTTGTGACTTAAACCATACATGAATGAAGCATGACAAATAGAAGGGAAAAAAAATGAGAGTGGAAGAAATGTAACACATTTATTTGTTATTTCTATAGGTAGTCCTACACAGCTTCTTCTTTGTCATAGGAGATGATTTCTTCTAGGAATCAAGTTAGAAACCATGAATTAGGCTAGATTTACATGTTCCTGCGTGTGTATTGTTACCCACTTAATGAATGGAAATGGAAATACAAGTAAGCATATTTGTTTTAACCATGCAAGTGTTTAAAGAAACTAATAGAATACCAATTAGAATGCTTCAGCAGTTTACTAGCAGTTAAATCAATCCACATTTCTTTGTTGTCAGAAGTACCTATTTAAGTAAGCCTTCTACTAAAAGAATGAGCTTTGTGTCAATGGAAATGTTAAATGCCATGGCCAATGTAACTTAAGAAAACTTTAAAATTAAGAAAACTTCAAGATGTTTTCAGTCCTTTAGCATGAAGAGATCTGAAAATGCATTTTTTTTGTTTACTGTCCTAATCTTCAACACCAAGCTTTCATCTTTACAAAATTAGGCTTATTATTCGTCAGAGACCTTTCTTGTATAAACTATGGGCAGGAAACTCTTTATATTCTTAAAAAATAGAAAAAAAAATATTTTAAACTTTTTTTCCTTCTACGAGATTGTAGAATGCACTGTTCACATTCAGTACTGGCACCTGTGTTGCTGACTTCCTGATGGGTGCAGTCTGCCATGATTAGATTTAGGTTGGACTTTTGTACTTTTAAACTGAAGTTTTATTACAGAACTGTTTGAAAAAGACGAGTGTGACTATTCAGTTTTTCTGGAAATGCTGCTTTATGTTAATGCTTTTCAGTTTCATTTTATAATACATGTGCATTTACCATACATCTTTTGAAGTAGGACAAAGGTTATCCCATCATCTCTGTTTCAGGTCAGTAGTGAAACTGAAACTGCACTACTGAATTTTGTTTGTAGCCACAGCACACCTGTCTTGAAAGAGGAAACAACCCATAACTTCACCAGGAATTTATTACCAATTACATTAAGTTGCTGTCAGCTCATGTCATCAGCTCCAGTGGTCAGATCAGAAAATGCCTTTTTTTTTTTTTTTTTTTTTTTTTTTTTTTTTTTTTGAGGATTTATGCTAAATACAAGTCTAGCACAAATGAAACGTTCTTATAGTGATCTGCTTCGTAACTTGGAATCACAGAAACATAGAATGGTTTAGGTTGGAAGGGACCTTTAAAGATCATCCAGTTCCAACCCCCTGCCATGAGCAGGGACACCTTCCACTAGACCAAGTTGCTCAAATCCAGCCTGGCCTTCAACACTGCCAGGGATGGGGCATTTACCACTTCTTTGGCCAACCACTTCCAGTGTCTCACCACCCTCACAGTAAAGAATTTCTTTCTAACGTCTAATCTAAATCTCCTCTCTGTCAGTTCAAAGCCATTCCCCCTTGTCCTGTCCCTACTGTCCTTCTAAAAAGTCCCTCTCCAGATTTCATGTAGTCCCTTTTAGGTAGTGGAAGGTTGCTGTAAGGTCTCCCCAGAGCCTTCTCCAGGCTGAACAAGCCCAACTCGATCAGCTTCCCCAGCTATCAGCCTAATGTTCAACCGTTGACATCCCACAGCTGTATCCGCATAGGTAATATTGCAGCTATAACTTTCCCATGTTAAGTACAATTCTATAGCTAAGTCGTAATAGATTATGACAAAATGCGGCTACTTGTAAAACTAATGCTCGCTAAAATAAAGAAAGGATTCCAGAACTTAAAATATAGCATCTGTTTTGGCTGTTCAGTGTTTTAGTTGAGTTGGAAAAAACATTCATCTGTGTGCATATACAGTCCGCATTTCTTTGCTGCACTTCATGTCTCTCTTGGTTGGAGCTCCAAAACAAATTCATGTTGTGATCTGGGCCTAATATACATAGATGTATGAAGCCATAGTCTGCTTGCCTGCAGTATTTATTGCCCCTTACCTTCAGGGGCTGTCATCCCTGTATTCCAGTGCTTTGTGCTTTACTGAAAGCCAGGGGTTTTTAACATGCAAGAACTCAGTCTCTCTCAGATGCAAGAAATCCTGTACAGAAAAGGCAACTTCAGAGCTGTGGGATCAGCCCTGCTCGTATGCAACCAAATTTTTCAGGCAGCATCTGGAAAATGTATGGTAGATTTCAGAGAATAATGAGGTAATACCTATTTTTGGCTTTTATGGTCAATTAGTAAAATGATACTCCTGGCATGATGCCAGGGGAATTCAGCATAGGAAATTGGTGGCACAGGATATTGTAGGACTAAGGAAAAACCCATTAACACAAAGCTACTTTCATTGTCACGGCTCTTGCTTTGCAGAGACAAATCTGGATGTATACCACTAACATTGTAGCATTTTAAGCATTACATTTACATTGAGTAATGGAGGGATAATGAAATTTTATACAGCACCTGGATTCAAACCTTAGAAATAGTTTTACTAATGAACTGTTAAAAGCTATTTATAGAAGTCCTCTCAGCAATTACCAAGATACAGCAAACTCTGGGTTGGAGCACTCAAACTTCAGAACACCTTACAGCTACACTGCCATTACGGAGTAGCAACTGAACAATACTGCATCCTCTTCAAACCATGCCTGTGATTTGTAGGAGCGGTTAGGGACTTCGCTGTTATTAATGGTATTACATGAAGAATGTGTGGAGATGGCTGTGTACAACAGGATAAACCTCTCAGAATAAACAGACTTTCTCCTACAAAGCTGTGTTAATCTGAAAAAAGCTCAGTTTTGCTTCTTGCTGTCAATGTATCTTGAAGCAATTAGTATTCATCAGGAAAACTGATTTTGGAAGCAACTGATTTCTGAGGTACTTTTATTATGTTCTGCACCGTTGATAACTACTGGTAGGATGAGACCAGAAATTCCTTGCTGTATTTATTCCCAGGAATTGCTTTAAACAATATTCTGTTGTTGCTAAAATAGAGTAACGCAGTCTGTGTTTGTCTTTCAGCACTAATGGCTTCTGTTGAAACAATTCATGCCTCTGATGTATGGACCTGGCCTATGAAAATATGAGAAGATATTGTACAGTATATTTTAAATCTATGAAATTCATAGTTCTGATGCTTTTGGCCACAGAGCATCATTTTATCACTTCCTGGAAAATGTTTATTCCAAGAGAGCTTTAAATGGCCCACAAGTACACTCAACAACCTTCAGATTGTTCTCCTGATACCAGCTTGCTGCTATGATTTCTGTGCACATAAAATAAAGGCTCTTTTAATGTGCAGCCTACAGTCAGAACTTTATTTGATATTCTCCAGAATTTAATGTTCTTTTAATTATGGATCATATGAGTTTACTTTTTTGCTTCTTTTAGATGCATAAGTCAGTTAATTTTACATATCACCACTAAACCTTGTTTTACACTTTTTAAATATTACAATTTATTGTTTTAACATTTTATTTGTAAAATTTTTATATATATATACATATAGATATATTTAAAATGTGCCATTTTTATTATTGCTTAGTAAAATACGTCCTGTTTCTGCTGTAATTATTTCTTGGTCAGGTTGCAATGTCAGCAGTTACTGCCACACCTCTGTCAACATATGCATTAATGTTAGTGGTTACTTTTTCTTCAATAAAATGGAGTGTAGGTATTTTGAGGTACTGGGCTTTTCCTTCATTGGGTTAGGGTGTGTATAGCAATAAGCAGGTTTTCAATCCAGTACTTAGTTTGTGTACAAATGTAATTATGTTCATTGTGTATATATTATACAATGAGCAAATACAATGTAAGTATAAGAAGCCACTTATTGTTCAGATACGACTGTTCATATCCCATTTCTTTTATATCATAATAAATAAATGTTGATGTTCTTAAGGACTTGTATGGTTAGTATTTCTTCCAGCAAACAGATGTCACACTGTGTTCACCTTTTGATGTGGGGAATGCAACAATTCTTGTCTCATTGGCGACATCACCTGTCAACCAGAGTAGCAGTGACAGACTCTTAAGAGATCCCAGTCTTCCTCTACAGGAAAGAATAAGGCTGCAACACAGAACAAAAGGACAACCTGAGACTGAACCACAAGAAATACAGGTTCAGCTCCTGGCTCTTGCAGACTTGTATCGTGATGTTGGAATAATCACTTAGTCATTCTGTACCTTCATTCCCTGCCTGTTTACTTGAGTGGTAATAGCCTGTCTTACTGGGGTGTGGCAAGTAGTAATTCAGTGTTTGCCAATAGTGAATGCCACGTTCAGTGGGGTTAAGGAGAAAGAAGTGTGATGGTTCCTTGAGGCTTTGACATCTGCAAAGCATCTCCCAGAAACTGAAAGAAAACCTGAAATAATTTGTCAAGTGTCATCACAGTACAGATGTTACTAGCGTTACTTTTCCACCCTACACAGCTGTCTGAATTTGCCCGAGACAAAAGAGGTTTAGAAGAGACTGATGAAAAGATTTAGGGAAAGCTTTTGAGTCTAGGATGTAGACCTAAATCTTCCAAAGGTTCAGGCAACTGCCATTTGCATCAGTGAGTGTGTGTGCCATTAAGTGGCAAGGCAGGTTTCGTAAGATGACTGCCGGCTCTGTTTTCATCATAGAAATCATGTCCTGTTCAAGTTAATACTGCTGTACTAGAGACTATATAATTAACTGAGCTTTTCCATGGAGGAGTGCCTGAGATTGACACACAGTTTGAAATCAAGTCTTTATCATTGCTCCCCTGTAGAAGTTTGTGTTTTTTGCACTCTTCTGCCACTCCGAGCTCTGCCTGTTCTTCCCGGCGCTTTTTGCCACAAAGACACAGAGTGTGTTGTCTGTTTACCTGTCGTTTTGC
Organism: Amazona ochrocephala; assembly: GCA_039720435.1. Taxonomy (NCBI): domain Eukaryota; kingdom Metazoa; phylum Chordata; class Aves; order Psittaciformes; family Psittacidae; genus Amazona; species Amazona ochrocephala. The sequence continues at coordinate 65,676,878 of CM077880.1, read as the reverse complement.
CATTTTCTCAGGAAAGTGGAGAAATAGGAAGCAGAATTTAGCAGCAGAGCTTGGAGAGTCATAGTGAAATATTTGGCTGAAGGAAAGAAGATGAATCATAATGCAGGCAGACAGCATCCAGCTGAACGTTTGACCAAATGTCCTTTCTTCCTTTCTTGGAACAGCAGCCCCAGAGTGGTGCATTCTTCCATCCAAAACACAGAGCAAAGAGGAGGAATGTGATTTTATTTCTCATTGCTCAACCAGCTGAGGTTTAAGTTCAGTGGCATCACTGGAACACCTGGGGCAAAGCAAACGGAACACACCCTGTTCTCTCCATAACCCTTCTAAGAATGCTTTTCAGCTGTCAAACTTTGCAATCTCTTTCTGTCCTTGCTGCCAAGAAAAGAATTGCAACCACTAAAGGAAAGAATGACTAAGTGATTTTTGGACATTTATAGATCTTGTCTGTGTTTAAAGCAGTTGACAGTGGGGTATATCTGTGAAGTACATGCAGTTTATACTGAAGCTGGGGGAGGGTGGGAGAATTAGCAAGTTTTTGCTGGTATAAGTTGGCAAAGGCAGAAAAGGTGCAGGAATGTAGTCATGGTCATAGACTGTAATTTCAGTTCCCATGGGTGCTTGCAGCAAAGACTTGCAGTTTCATTGGGTGCTCTATTTTTCTGTGTCTTACAGAAAAAATGTATGGCTTTGTGTTTACAACAGAGCATCTCCTGCCTCTTACCTCATCAGAATAACTCATCCCAGTGATCGTACTCCTGAGATACAGAAATATCAGAATACTGATATTGTCAGCCTTCAAACATCTATCTTAAGTTTGTATCTAGGATATTTTTATATTTCTGATTGCTTTATTGGCTATTGCACTGACACTTGTGTATATGGAATGTGTTTTGGGATATTTTTTCCAAAAGAAAAGAGTCCTTAGAAATAATGCAACACATTCTCTACAGATGTTCATGCTTTTCAGAACCAATTACATCTATTTTTGTCTTTTGTTCACCACTTGCATTGTTCCAAGACTACTAGAGAATGTGATTCTTTTAAGTCTCTTAATAAAGTGACATTACTCAAAAAGTTATAGTTGGTGTCTTGGCAGTTTTGTACGTTATGGACTGGCTCAAAGAGAAAGACCTCACCAGGCAGCTGAAACCCAAACCTGGCTTATATTATTACTGAGGGGGAAAAAGTGGTCTTCAGTTATTATTTCCTCTTCATATATATATTATAAAATGAACACAGTGAGGTTCTGTTTTCAGGAAATCAGGAAAAAAAAAAAACAGTTTATTTCTATTTAAATCTCTTTAACTGGACAGTCTGGGAAAGAATTATTACCCACCCTAGTGGATGCTCTAGATGTAGTAACCAGGAGTACATACATGACAAATGGTAATGGATTACACTGTTTGCAAGAGATCTGCTAAATTCTCTAGTACTTGGACTGGTGACTTAACATATCCTGGCTGAATAGAGCAGCAGAGTACAAAATCTATAATCAATGATGGTGCTGGATAAGCCTTACCTGAAACTTCTCGTATTTTATCAATAAGGTGGTGTGGGGGGTTCTTTTCTAATAAAGGAAACCATAAATAATACTCGTTCGAATCTCAGAAGTGGGTCCTCATGTCTTTTCTGCACAATAACTTTTTGTCCCTGTGATCCTGGATTTTGCTGTGCTTATTTTCTTAAGTTATTCCCTAGTAGTTTAATCTTACTTCAGTTGGAATCCTCAGTTAAAATGTTATTTTCCATTCTCTGGAAAGTTGATGTTTAAATGGCCAGTGAACAAATTGCCTATCCCTGGCACTAATATATCTGAAACAATTTCTTTTATTTTAAGGATGCATGTGAAGATAACAAAGCAACATCTGGCCCTCATTTCTTCTAAAGAACATTATATATACTTGCTGTTATATTCTAGGAGCTGTTTAGCTTGTCCATATGGGAACACTGAAGAAGCTGCTACAAAATAAAATGGAATATACTGGTGGCTGAAAGAAATGTCTGGCCCAAAATGAAGGCTAAAAGCAGCTGCTTTCTGGACTTGACACGCACAACTTGTTACCCAGCTGTTCCAGATGTGTCAGTACTCAGATGTTACTTGTAAAGTGAAGTTTTTGGTCTTTTTTGGTGATATTTCTTCATTCTGTCATATGCAAAAGAAAATGGTTTTAAGGTGTGTCTGAATATTATCTAGCTGTTGTGAAACTGCAAGCAACTCTTAATTGTAGTTATGGGTAAGTAACATCACCTCAGTGGTTGCTAATTGGCTCATGTGGCAGTGCTGTGGATGTGCTGGAGAACATTTAGGCTGAGTTAGGTTCTGTTTGGAATAAAAGCAAAAGACGTAAGCAAATGGGACTGTTCCCAGTGGACTGCTGTCAAGTATATCAGGACAAAAACAGATGTGGTATCATTAAGTTCTTTATTGCTGAAACCAAACCTAAAATAAGGAACTAATTTTTTGTCAAATTCTATCCAGATCTCTGTTCTATGTAACAGGAATACTTCAAAGAATTTCAGACTAAAAATGGAAACACCCTCTTCCTCTTTTGAAGGTGAAATGAGTACTGTTAAAATATATATAGCAAAAGCAGACCCTGCAGGTTTAACTTTATCCATGGAAGAAGCAAGATGTACTTAATGACCTAGAAATTTGGTCAGTGAAAACTTACCAAAAAAATACCTTCTGCTCATCTGGTGGTAGTCTTCCTGAATCACAGTGAAGTGGCTGCCACTGTCTGGGACTGTCTTCTGCAGCTTTAAATCCAATTCAGCCCAATGTGTAAAGTATTCTGCATTCCTTGTATGGAGAAAAAATGCCTCCTCCATACAGCAGCTCGGTCCTGACATAGGCAGCTGAATCCAGCCCACCAGTTTCTGGCTTGACATTGCTGAATACTGCAGGTGCTTAGCATCTTGAAAGACCAAGCTCAAAGCCCATCATGTGAGGCACCCAGTATTTCCAAGGAACTTGCATGTGAATCTCCCTTATTTTCAGCAAAGGATTCTAGTTAGAAGAAAGTACTAGTCCCTAAGAATTGACTACATTTGACCAGGAATCAAATAATCAGTAGGTACAAATACGTAAGAATTTGAGCAAATTATCATTAATTGACAGAGTACATCTCAAAATGATCAAAAAAAACTACAAAATTCAGCAACTCTCAACTGATAATCACCTTCTCACAATATGAATTTCTGCTGAATCTTGACACTTGATTACACATGTAGTCAAATGCTCTATATTGTGTGACCTTTTTTGTGGTAAAATCCCAAGTCAGCAAAAATGTGAGGGCTGATGCAGATGTTTTTGCTTTAGAGATTAATGATTTTTATTTTTTATATATATATTTTTCATGCTCATCCACCAGTCCCGGGAACAGCCTTTAGCGGCCATTGCATTTATTCTTTTTATACACTGAAATAGCCATATCTAGACAGAAAAAAAGACAACTTTCTGATTAATGTTTCCTCATGTTTGTGACTGCTGCCATTTTGTGTTTGACTTCTGGCTGTGTAAAGACTGTCTCAGAGAGTTTGCACATGCAAGGGCTGGTACTGCACAGAAGCCAGCTTGCAAGAGTGAGGACAGGCTGAAAGTGACATTTCATGAGCCAGGACATTGCCTGCAAACCCAGGGTCATTTAATCTTAAGCACCTCTGAATAACAATACTGGCTGTTTTCTTAGCCTATGCCAGCATACCTCTCATATTTTGTAACTACTGTTTCCAGTTTATCGTGCCTAAATGCAATAAAGAGTTTTAATAAAGACAAAGTGCCTGGGTAACATGTGAGATCCTGATCACTGTTTACAAGTAGCAGGTACTAATTAAAGAACCAGGCTCTCAACCACTTAGGAGATTGTGTTAGTGAAGAGGAATGGGTTAATAATCAAATTAATTGCAACACTGGGACTTGCTTATGTAATCTGATTCTTTGGGATGGGGGAGTAACTACTCTGAACTCACAGCATTTTATTTTAAAGCTTCTATTTCATGATCTTAAAGGTACTCCATTCTGTGTGATCAGTTAAATACAATATAGGAAAGTTCACTTCCATTATCCAGAATTTAGGACAAGGAAGAACGAGGCCATGACATTTTGATCAGTTTTGCCTCATTAAAACCTTGGGGACCTCAAGGAGCACAGTTAGGTCGTGTCTGCCTTGCTCTGAACCAATGCCTATTTCAGCAAAGTGCTCTGCACAAATTACCATCCATCTTTCATTGTCTGGTTCTAGGCTGGAGCACTTTAGTTATTTCGCCCTTGAAGAGAATCCCTAACTTTTATAATGCTTTTAGGCAATTAAACATAGTAGTCTGGGAAGACTAAGATCTCTTTACAGCTGATGGCTCTAAACTGTTAAGATAACTATATACAGGAGTGAATCCCAGCTAAAGCCTGAGCACTCCGGATTCCCTTGGCAGTTCCAAACCCTCAGATGCTGTAACTTCATCTTTGCCTGAATGCAGCAAACTGGATTTTTATTCAGTTGATCAGATGGCCACCTCCAAAAACTGTTGCAGGGCTGTTGATTTTAAGGATGCCCAGCAAGCTGGACTTGTGTTCTGAAAAGTGCTGCTAGCAATCAATATGACTGCAGTAGGAGGCTTTTCCTCCCACAGCCCTCCCTTTTTCCTGCAGCTGTCAGTAGGCACAGACTCACTGACTTGTGCTGTACAACAGTGTTGTACCTGCAAAAGCAGCCAATCTAAGCTTGCAGTATCTGCTCTGGGAAGATCATTTGCACTAGCGGGGAAGCAGAAGATGAAGGGCACCTACATTACCAGACCAAGTTCAAATACTCACTCAGGAGGACTCCAAAGGAACAGTCAGCCTTGCTGCAGCTGCTGTCGCTGCTTTCCCACTTTGGCTTTCCTCCTTTTTTCTCTCTGCCTGTGCTTTTGTCTTCATGGTATGGTTGCCATTATAGTGTAGTTTTAAGGGATGAAAGCAAATGATTGCTGATGGATGACAAGATAGTTAATGCTTTAAATAGGAACGCAGATTGGTTCCGATAGCCAGTGATACAGTAACATGGACAAAGCAAGTGGCAGCAGCACAATAGACTTAGAATGATCGCCATAACCGTAAGTGACTGACAAAAGAAACTGTGATATACAAATACCAGTGTGTGTTTAAAAACCCTGATGTTAAAATGTCCAGAACTGTCAAAGATCCTGCTGCCTGGGAAACTGTAACTCACAAGCCGTCCAGATGCAGCACAGACCGCAGCTGGCCTGTCATCTTAGTAATATTTAGTATCGCATTCTCTTCTGACTTTCTGAGAATCTGGGTACTGAGCACACACAGGAAATCAGGGATTACAAACTTGTCTGAACTTTTCATTGCCAGACATTAACATGCGGATGCAGCAGCCTGTATGTAAATGATGTTACCTAAGCTGGTTTATGCTTGTGTTTCCAGGATAAGAAAGGAGATTATTTCATTGTGTGAACTAATTACCTGTGAAGAAAAAAAATTACAGCCTTTTTAATGTTAATGCCAGGCTCTATTTTTATTGACCTTCATAGTCAATGATCCGGTGTTCTACGTTTATTTTGTATTTTCAAATATTAAGGATTTGATCCTTTAACCTAAATGAAAGATGTTCTTGATGTGACTTTGCACAAAAAGTTTCTTTCAAGGTTTTAGCCACATCTCAGAGTATTCCTTTGCCCATAAAATGGGGTTGTTTCACCAACCGCAAAGAAAAAATTACTTTTAAGAGTCATAGTATTGCTGCTTAATCAGTATAATTAAAGATAAAAACTGGACAATCATATTAAACTGGAACTACAGGACAAATTGCTTCAAACCAGAGAAAATGTGTTCCTGGCCTAATCTGGACTTGCATACAGCCAGGGGAACAGCATTCATGTTCATATAGCAGACCTGAGCCCAGATGGGAACAGCCCTTGTCGCTTCAGGTGGACCGCTTGTATGATTAAAAGTTAAACATGCTCATACTGCAAGCATTATGAAACACAAGAGAATTTGTGTGAGAGTGATCTCTTGTGGTTACTAGATCCTGCTGAAATTCAGAATCTTTCTTATTACTGCTATAATTAGGTAAGGGAGGAGGGGAGTAACCCTCAAATATTTCATGTTTTAATATTTGTATAGCTTTTAAATCAGGATTTCTTTTGTCATACTTCACCTTAAAGTTTGATATAAACTGGGTTGTTGAGCTTTGCAGATATATGTTTTACTACAGATCATAGGCTGATGACAATACATTGCATGTAATGGAAATGAATATACATGCAATATGCCAAAAGAAGTTATCACAGCGTAGTGCAGGTGGTGCACTGAGATCACCTAGTGCAATAAAAGAAAGTCCCAAAATCCGACCGCATTACTCAGAAAAAGACCTCCAGAATGTGTGCTAGTAAAACAAAACTGGAAGATAAGTGTTTCATAGCCATTGGTTTAGCACTTAACTTACGTGAAAATAATTGGTGGGGGGGCAGACTTCAATGGGTTGGGTTGGGTTGGGTTTTTTTCTGTAAAGTCCCATTTTGTAAGATCAGGTCCTCAGGGTAGCCAGGAGCACAGAAACCATGGCCTGAAATGGTGCAAAAGGGTTTTCCTTGGAAGAAACAAGGCAGAAGTAGGTCATCGCTCTCTGCAGAGCTGATACCTTAATGCTTTTCAGTGCCTGAGTTACACTGCTATAACACATGACTCTTTGTTGTACCTCTCATGCAGTAGCACAACCTAAATCAAATAGTTTTCTCAACTTAGAGTCCCCACTTTTATGTGAAGACATGTAGGCCTGAATTGCTGTAAGATGCCCCACATTTAAAATTAGTTCTTTTTCACCTTGCTCTAAAGTGTTGTAATAGAAATGTTTCCTATATTTTCCTGGCTTTAAGTAGCTGAATCCACTTTTCACCAAGATGAAACCAATACTTAGCATTGCTAAAACAGTTAGAAATTCAACTGTAAAGATTATAGTTCTGATAAATTGTCTAGTTATATGCAATATAAAGCCAAACTGCTGCCATTTGTCCTGACAGCAGGGCTCTATGGCAACAGCTTGCTAAGAATTTATGCTTCCACATTTTCCTGCTGTATTTTAAGCAGTATAGTAGGTTGGTTTGGTGCACTGAACTGCCTAGGAAATGTACTGGACAGTTTTTGTTTCTAGAATACACTTTAAATGTGTCACTAGGCAAAAGTCATTAAGCACATAATAAATGTTCATCTTCACTGAAAAAAAAAACCCAGAAAGTTCTAAAAGACTGAATAGAACTAAAAATGTTATGTGATTAAAAACTAGGCTCATCTCTATTGAGAACACTCCATGTCTATGTATAAAACAGCTTTCACTGGAAGACTTCAAGGACAGAGAGCTATACTGCAGAGCAGTCCTGGGAAAGAGTATCTATTATGCACATTCTAACCATGGTTAAATTGCTGCATAACAAAATGATATTTGTTCACTTATAGAGCATTTTGCTGTGGAGAGTCCGTGAGCAACTGAGCTGGGAACAGACTTCAGGAGAGGGGAATCACTGCTTTGCCTACTGGAAGACATGCAGCACATCTGTAGGGCATGTCACTGGGGCATACAGCTAATTTAGGATTTAGGTCTCCCAGTTCTGCAATGTATTCCATGCTTCCTGAGAGAGGGACCCTCTGAACTATTTAAATTCTGAATTACGGAAGGGTCACAGTGCAACTTAGACTTTTCCATGCCATACGTGCCGAGTTCACATCTCCTAGCAGCCACCTTCCACAGTTCAACCATATCAGGATTTGCTGTGAGTTCCTCAAAACCTCCTCGTTCCCCTGCTCGGGCTGAATTGGACATTCTAGTCCCACTGAGGTTAATGGGAATTTTTCAATCAAAACCAGAGAGGGCAAATTTTCATACAAGGCTTGCAGAGAGAGCACCCATCTCTGACCATTTAATTTGCAATAAAGGTGGCTGTTGTGAGACTTGATAGAAAATGTCTGATTGCCATTTCCATTCTGTTACTGATAATCAGCAGGAGCACAATGCAAGTTTCCAAATGTTCATGTTTATATTTCCCCGGTGCTTCAAATAAACAGTACTGGAACTTGATCAACACATGCATAGTCAAAAAAGCTTTATTTTCTCTTCCCTTGTTGACATTACAAGGATCTCAGCCATGCAACAACCATTTTCAGTCATTTTGGTAACATAAAAGCTTCACTGTGAATGGAATAGTTTCATAGGTCACCCCAAACTGGTGCTTGAAACTGTAATACAGTGGGGCATTTGGCATGGATGGCAGGTTGCCTAACTGCACTGTGAAAGACAATGCAATTATTTGGAATGGAATGGCCAGATAAGATCCCACCATTGTCAAGGGTATGACCCCAAACAGCTGATACTGCCACAGAAATCCTCTTGGCCTCTTGCCCCAAGGCTGCTGTGCAAACATCACAGCATACAGACATACTGGCGCGTGACACTGAGATAACAGGAGTGGTAGCTGTTACACTGATGGAGTACATTAGAACATGCTGGCTTTTGTATAGGTTTTCTACAGATTACTGCTGCCTCCTACATGGCATTTTTGTTGCCAGGGAGGGGCAAAAGGGAGCACAGGAAGGCAAAGTGCTGCCCTTATTAAATCAGATAGATGAACAGACAGTGTGTAGGCTACTGAAGGGGGAAGAGGGGGAGAGGAGAGTTCCAGTTTTGCCAGACTGCAACTATATTCCAGCTTCAGAGAGCAGGAGTGGGGAAGTTTCCTGAGTAAAACCTGGGAGATTTGACAGGCATTCCCCTGGCTCTGCTGTCAGTATGCAGACAGGCAGGGCAGTTGCTTTGGCGCAGAACTGCTGCAGTGAACTGATGAAGATCTTTTCAGTCCCTGGGCTTCCCAGTGCTGTCATGACAACAGCTACTTTCTTGGTCCTGCTGAAACCCCTTTTCACAGTCAGTAAATGACATGCACAGAGAAGTAGATTGTTTTCATCAACCTCCCTCTCTCTCAGACTTGACTGATTGAGAATAGAGAGGGATACTGTACTTCCGTGGACTTTGCTTTTCCATGAACATGACGGATCCTTGATTTGACAGGAAAGGTTTGAAAAGCTATGAATTGGAAACAGCATTTTAATAGCTCAGAAGACAAATACTCCATATTTGTCACAAGTGACAGATGACAATAAAATCATCCTGCTGGTTTTGTAATTGTTAAATTAGTTTCAATTACTTTGGAGTATGACTTCTGCTGTTCAGTGAATAATGGAAAGGTTTTGGATGCAAATCTGAACTTTTCTGAAATGCAGGTGTTTGCTCATGCTCAAGCCTTCCAAATAATAATTTCTACTTAAATACACTAATTCTGTGTATCTTTAGCTGTTTGATAAACATTCCGTGACATGAATTTTTATTGTAAGCAGTGCAGTGGGGAGAGAAGATGAATCATCCAGCTGTTAAGGTTTTGGGATATCTGGACTCTGACGTCCTCTCTATGACAGTATCTTGCCAAGGCTGACCAGACTGCATGACAAATGCGTCTCTTCAAGATAACCTCTTTCCCTTAACTCTCCAGCATGCCAAGCTGTGGCAATCATGGAAAGTATGTAATCTTAGTGCTCGTCACGTTTAATCTCACAGGATTTAGCAGAACCCTAAATTTGTCATACACAGTATCATGGAAATTCTGAATGCAGTCAGTCTTTCAGGCTGCATTTAAACTTGCCTTCAGGGACCCAAGGCTTACCCTCAGGGACCCAAGGCTTGCCCTCAGTCATCCAGCTTCTGTGGCCCCTGGCCAGGGCTCCCTTCCTGTCTTGAGAAATCACGGTGCAAGGCATGACCAGTACAATCATGGTTTTCATCCTCTCCAAAGCTTGGGCAAAGCCAGGGTATATCAGAAAAATAGTTACTGTTTTTGCAGATTAGGCAATGCCTGTGTCTTTGTGTAACATGGTAATATCTCAACTGTACAGAATCAGAGAAAGGTTGAGGCTGGAAGGCACCTCTGGAGATCAAGTCCAACCCCCCTACTCAAAGCAGCGGCAGCTAGAATGGGATGCTCAGGACCATGTCCAGCTGTGTTTTGAACACCTTCAGGAATGGCAATGCCGCAACCTCTCTGTGCGGCCTCTTCCACTGCCTGACAGCCCTCACTGTGAAAAAGTGTTTTCTGATGTTTAAATAGAATTTTCTGTGTTTCAGTTTGTGGTTGTTGCCTCTTGCCCTTCACCAGATACCACTGAGAACAGTCTGGCTCCATCTTCTTTACTTTCCTCCTCAGATATTTATACACCTTGATAAGATCCCCCTGAGCCTTCACCTCTGGCTGAACAGTCCCAGCTCACCTAACCTCTCCTCATCTAACATGCTCCATTCCCTTAATTATCTGCAAGGCCCCTTGCTGGGCACACCACAGCATATTCTGGGAAGCTGAGAACCATGGTTGGAAGGAGATGTGTTCACAACAGCTTGACCTTGGAAAGACAAGGGATTAAAGGTGAAAAAAGAAAAAAAAAAAAAAAAAGCACAAACATTATAACTACATTTCTGCAAAGGAATTTTAATTTAGATTTTATGAAATATTAATGTTAAAAAATAACACCGGTTTATGTAAACCCATTCTACTTATGAGCACAAACTGAAGAAGGGGAGTTTTAGAGTAACCATAGAAGAACATGGAAAAGGTGCTGTAAACTTGTACTCCTTCCAAGCTGTGATTTGTATTTAATTAGCATTCAATTCATTATGCATTTCTGTTTGGTTGTAATGGTTACACACCGGTTTTGTAACATGCAAGATTTTGATTACTTTTATGGTTTTGAAAAGAATTTCCATGTGTGCAAAGAAAGACTCTGCTCTTGACTTCAAATCATTTTGGAAGAGAAATGCTGGATTTTCTGCCTAGCATGCTTGTTCAGAATCACCCCCTTCACTGGGATGACATCCCCCTGGTTTTGTTGTAATGCTCTGTAGTAACTGACTTGCAGAAAATAAATTGACACACTGGTGGCAACCCTGTGTTTGTGGTTGGGTGCACACCTTCATCTAAAGCTGGAATCCTGCTCTGTTATGCATAAGAATGTAGAAAACACGCATTCCCCAAACTAACAGCACAAAAAGACTCTTTAATATGGAAGCAAAAATGTTAATTATCTTTGGTTAAAACTAATCTAAATTGCACCCTTTAAGAATGTTGATTCTTCTGAGACTAAAGGCTGCCTTTTATTGAAAAAGCAAACTGTGCCAAGTGAAAAATGTACACAAGGAGATACAGGGCAATTTGGGAGGGAAAGAAAATGTCTCTTATAATTCACGTATATTTTGAATCATGATATAAAACTATTGATAGTATTCATGACAGACAAAAAAGATGCTCTATCTGCTTGTACAGTATTGCATGTATTATTGTTTTACCTGTTCATATGATCATATATATGCATCAGCTATTTAAATATGCATCAGTTATTTAAATTTTTCGATATGTATTTGGAAAAATTTCTGAATAGTTTCAAAGAAAAACACAACACATTTTTAGCATATACTTATGCAAGTCCCTGGAACTCACAAAAATTGAGAGATGTGGTGACAGGATTAATATCACATAGATACAACAACAGTGCAGAAGTACAGCAAAAAGCTTTTGTTTTTGAAGCAAATTCTAAGATCATTCTCAGTGGTATTTACAATAAGTAATAGCTTATTATAGCTAAATAGCATCTATTTGAAATTCTGTGCTTATGTTTCAGTTTTTGCAACACGCTGTAAAGCACATAAATGAACCATATTATGAGGCCTTCTAAGGCCTTGAACTCAAATCTTTAGATCTTTCACATACAAGAAATCTTTGTGCTTTTCTGTTTTCCTTCAATATCATTTGACAGAAAATTTAACATCAATTAGCCTGCATTTTAGAGCAGAGGTTTTATGAACTTGTAAAATATCTGATTCAATGCTGTCAGAGCATCTATGGAACATAGGCTTCCTCTTACAGCTTGTGTTTACAGGTGGCTTAATGCAAAGGCACCCTCCTCTCCACTGATCTTGCAAGTTGTTGTAATACAAATGCAAATATAACGAATGTTAGGATGTGCTTTTGGATGAGCTCCAAAATGACAGAATAGGGCTTTCCATTTCTGAACTCCTGGTGCTTTGTGCCCCTTAATAATATCTTAATTTTTCTGTTCCTTTTTCCCCACCCCCAGAGTGAGCACAGTTACATTTATCTGAGCTGTCTGGAGTTTTGTGAAGTTTCATCACCTAACAGCAACAGCAACTTTCTTTCCTCCCCCCCCCCCCCCCCTCCTCGTAGTTACTGCTAAAAGCAGTTGCTTGGTCTAGCTCCTAGCGTGAATTTCAGAGACAGCTGTGCTGGCACAACAGAAGAGGCAGTGTGTCACCACGAGAATTGTAACAAAGCATGGGCAGCGAATAGGGGGAAGAAGGACCCGAGCAGTGTCTAGAATTCATACTGCTGCAAAGCATTTTGCAGGGCCGCAGCGAGGGCTCACTGCTCAGCAGGAAAAGAAGAGGGACCCCAGCCCAATGTGCATTCCCAGCCGTCTTCCTTTGGTTGGCCCAATCGAGGCAAGGCTTGAAGTTTCCTATAGTCAGCGTTTCTAAGCGAACAGTACGAGGAAAGATTAAAGGCAGCTTTAAAAGGAGAAAAGTGTAGAAGCTGTAGAGTTTAAAGGGAGAATTAACTGGGTGCTGCAGGAGAGGGTGGGGTCAGAATTGCAGAATGAGGCAGTTTCAGTCCGGTCTGAAGGGAAGGGTGAGAACCAAGTGGTGGATGCTTACTTGAAGAAATGGAGATTGCAGCCTCTTCCTCCAGATCTTGAATTTGGACGGGTAAGGGTGGGGCAGAAAGAAGGGAAGGGTGCAGTTTTCAGAGGTTGTTGAGCAGGCAGAACACTGTCAGCAAGGTGAGTCATGAGGCTCGAGCAGCAGGAATTTCCTGCAGTACTTAAGCATGCGGGGGCAGGGGCAGGAGAAGGGAGTTCAATGACCAGCTGTTTTGATTTACAGACTTTCCTCTGGTATCCTAACAAGTGCAAGACGAGATGCCAGATCTCCTGTATCTTAGGCCTACGGCACATTTATTCTCTCTTTACAGGCCTTTTTCACAGTTTTGAAGTGTCTTGCTTGCATGCTATACATCACAGCATTATGATGCTGATCATTGTTAGGGAAAAAACCTCAAAAATACAGTTTTACATGTACAAAATCCTCAGATGACCTCACCTAACTCTCCTTCAAAAAAACCCCCACAAACCAGTGAAATTGTGACTCAAGAAAAGAAGAAACTACTTCTTTGGAGTGTGCTCTTTATTGATTCAGCTGTCACTGTGAATGCCCTGTACCCTGCTGTTCCTGAGGTAAGAGAATAAAATCTTAATTTGTTCTCCCTGCTCTGCTGTGTCTGCAATGTTGTTTGTTCTTGCGCTTGTGGAGGATGGTTCTGCTTGAACTCTTTGCCTGTGAACAAGCTTCTCCTAATTTATCTACTGATTTTATTATTTTGTACTCTGTTGAGAATGTTTTCCAAGTACCACAGATGAGTATGCCTCGAAGTAAATATCACAGCTTTAAAGCACCATCCCTGTTGTAGCACAGTCATGTCAGCCAGACTGAGCATAGCAGAAGGCCTTTTTGTGAGTGATGGAATAACATCCACCCTCCAAGACCAAGTGGATGTGTAAATTCTTTTTTTTTCAAAAGGATTTCCTAACAGCCCATCTCCTGTTCTGAGCTTTTATTAGTCCATTCACATGCAAGTGATTTAGATGTCTTTGCAAGTTCTAGAGTCATCTGTTCTGAGACAAATCTCCTCTTTCAAGAGGTCTGAAAAGTCAAAAACCTTGGAGAATAGTATTTACCGTTGGTAAACTGGGTATTTTTGTACAGAGAAAGCTCAATAACAAGACTCAAGTAATCACTGCTGCTTGCACTTGAATAGGACTTTATTAAAGCACTCAAGGACCAAGCCTGGATGCAGAATTTTGTAGTTTTGAAAAACTGAGAGGACACCAAAAGATTATCACCAAGTAATTCTTTGATGACTGCCTGCTCCTGAAGCAGTGACCTTCTGGTAATGATCTCTTGCGTAAGTGCTAAGTGGTTTCCATTAGGCAGGTTCACACTCTCCTTCCTATTCATTTGTGTCCTGACGTTTCCCTCCCTGAACCTCTTTGAATACACAAATTACCTAATGAGCTGGCGTCTCTACCGTTCGGCTTAGGGAAGTGGGAGGTCTGAATCACCCTGCTTGCTCTCGGTAGATAAATAGAAGATGCCTTGCGTGCACACACGACTTCAAGAAACCTGGGAGGGGAGAACATTGATGGGCTTGAGAAAACACGGAAGAGTGGATTTGGACAATTTACATTAGGGTACACCGAGGCTTTGAGATAACTTTTCCCCCTTACATATATATTTTTTCCTCATATTTTTAGGTTGTGAAAGGTGTCTTTTACCCAAGTCCTTTATATATTTTTTGTTTCTCATGACTCAATACCTCTCTGATTCTGTCCCTTGCTACAGCAGAGAACTTCAGAAGGGAATCAATGAGTAGAAGAGACATAGGAATTACTTTATCTACTGCTCTCTTCTGACTGAATCAGAGGATTTTGTTTGTTTTTGAAACCTCATGCTTCGTGTTTGAAAAGATGAGTGACAGCAACACCCATCTGGGAGTGCCACACTGTTTCAAGCCAAGAGTGAAGTACAGGAGGAGGAAAGGCAGAACATGATGTAGAAGCTCAGGGTCTGGTGACTGTTTTAGACCAGTGATACATATATTATACAGATGAAATAGCATTACAGCTGTCCTTGTCTTTTTGCTTCTCCTTTTTCTTTTCTAAGCATTCTTGCCATTTCCACTTTCTAGCTGAGGCTGGTTTCTAGGAACCTGGGAAAAGATCGTAACTTTTTGCTATTGTTGATTTCCAAAGTTCACATATGCTCCTTTGCAGGCTAAAGATGTTATTGGTTTGTTTCCAAATATTAATCCAATGCCACGTCCCTGTGCTCCAATACCGCATGGCTGTTTCAGCACTGTGGCATTCTGTTTCAATGCTGCCGTGCCACGGGTTATTGGTGTTATGCTAACAACTACTTTTGTTGATGGGCTGGGAGCCATCTCCAGCTATGCTAGTGCTGGTCTTCAGATCACCCTTTCCAGATTTTAATCCTACATGGTGAATTTCTCCTGGAATCTGGGGTCTCTGGATATGCCAGATACATCTGCTATCACTTGGTGATGCTCTTCCTATTACACAGAAGGCACAATGCTTTTCTGGACTGAGTTGTGGTTCTGTGTCTTGTAGGTTTGTTTGTTTTTAACTAAACTACCATCACTTCATGATTTTTTTTTTAATTTATTTTAAATATGACAAGCTCTCTAAGAGTTGGGTACAGACTGAGAGGCGTATGTATGACCTCTAAAGCTCATGTAGAATAGCATTTTCAGTGTTCAATTAACCTCTTCATCCCCCCAACAATTTCTCAAAACTACCCAATTTCACCTCTGTGTTCAGATTCTACCCACCCCACTGCTCTACTGCAAATCTCCATCCTATCAGCTTTAACCACTTATACACAACAATTTATCAAATGCTGTCTTGATGTCCATGTAGACAAGACTTGTGTCAAGCAGCCTGTCACTTTAGTCTGGCATAGTCAACCTTTAGCAAACTGTAACCCGACTGACTGTAATATTACAATGACTTTCATGGCAGGGGGGTTGGAACTAGATGATCTTAAGGTCCTTTCCAACCCTAACTATTCTATGATTCTATGACTTTAATTTTCAGAATTTGTTCTGAAGTCTGGTATGTGATTGACAGTCATTCTCTTCAGCTTCCCCGTTTCCTCTTCTACACATACAGAGCTGTTTTTTTCAGATGGCACCATTCCCAACACAAAGAATTTACTAACCTCATGCTCCCAGAACCGAATTTAGGTTCTTGAGAAAAAAATATCCTATTTCCCCAGTTCTAGGACTTTCATTTAAATGCAGTAATCTATATCTTGCATTCCCCTTTAGTCATACTGCTTTTGCCAGGCAACCAACATGCCTCTTTACTGCAATTGGAGGTTTAAGGCCATATGTAGTTTATTCTCTTTGCTCTTTCCCCTCACTGCATGTTGGGCTGCTTTATCACTCCTTTTTGTCAGTATCACAGAAAAACATTTTCTGTCGCCTGTGTGTCACTGCGGAACTTGTTTGTCGACAGCTTTCACAGCAGTATCACACTGTGACCTGCACCCTGCAGCTCTTTGACGAGGTGCCTCGTTTCTCCTAAACTCTGTATTCCCTATTTTACGAGTCCACTCAGCTCCTTCCCTACAGCCTCCCCCAACCCCGCCCCGAAATGTCCCCAAGTTTTCCTCAGTCGTGGTTCCCAGTGTCTTGCCCCCCTTCCTCCGACACCCCGGGGGCCTAAGGCTACCCAGCTTCGGACGGAGCGGGCCAGGAGACTGCTGAGGTGTGGCACGCTTGCACCACCGGGGCTCACGCCGGAGGATGAGAGGGGCGGACGGTGCAGTGAGAGGGGCTGCACCCGCTGGCTGGGAGTCCCTCGTTCCCCGCCCCGGCTCGTCCTGCGGGAATCCCCTCCGCACGCTCGGGATCGTTCGGACGCGGTGAGTAGCGATGACGCGATTCAAGCGAAGCGTTACGAGCCACCCAGGATCCCAACCACCGCCCCGCCCCTCCCGCGCGCCGCCTTCCCCAGCGCCTCGCGCCGGGGGCTGCCGCCGCTCCGCCTTTCCCCGCGTATTTTGTCCCCTGGCGCGTTCCGTAGCGCGTGCGGCGGCCCCGGGGCCCCTCCTCTCTGCGGCCGCGCGATTGTGCGGGTTGAGGTAGCAAGGGCATAGCCAGGGGAGGGAGTGCGGCCGCGCGCGTGCGCGCGCGCGGGGGGAGAGACACGCACACGCCCCTGCCGTTGCTGGTGCTGCTGCTGCTGCCGCCGCCGCAGCGCGCCCGGCCCCGCTCGCAGCGACTCGCAGGCGCCATGGCGGCCGCTCGCAGCGACATGGCGGAGCCGGAGGGGATGCTTCCCGGCGAGGCGGCGGCCGCCGCGGCCGAGGAAGAAGAGGCTGGGGCTGGGTCCGGGTCCTCGTCGTCGCCTTCATCCTCCACGGCGGCGGCAGCGGAGACGGAATCGTTGCTGCTGCTGAACGGCGAAGCGGAAAGCATGTCAGAGCCGAGCCCGGAGAGCGCTAGTCAGGCCGGGGACGGGGAGGATGAGGACGAGGAGGAAGAGGAGGAGGAGGGCGGCGAGGAGGAGGAGAGCAGCCTGGTGGGAAGCAGCAGTACGAGCAGCGGCTGCTGCAGCGACGAGACCCGCTCGCTGAGCCCCGGCGGCAGCAGCGAGGCCGACGCCAAGGAGGAGCCCAAGGGCCCTCGGGGCAGCCAGGAGGACGGGCTGGGCCGCGGCGGCGGCGGAGGTGGTGGCGGGGGAAGCAGCTCCAGCAGCGTGTCCAGCGGTGGCGACGAAGGCTACGGCACCGGCGGCGGCGGCGGCAGCAGCAGCGGCAGCAGCAGCTGCAGCGCCACGTCGGGGGGCCGGCGGGGCAGCTTGGAGATGTCCTCGGACGGGGAGCCCCTCAGCCGCATGGACTCGGAGGACAGGTCAGTGCGCGTCTCTTCCCTCCGCCGCCGCCCGCGCCCTTCCCCGGCCCCTCCCGGGGAGCCGAGGATCCCTCGGGCCCCGGGACCGGCGGGCGCCATGTCCGGTTGCCTCCCCGCCTTGCAGCGCCGGGGATTTCGCCAGCCCGCCTCGCCGCGGAGGCGAGGGGGCCTCTCTTCCCGGGGCGCCGACTGCCCCTCTCCCACCCCCCAGCAGCGGGGGCTGTCACGGTGGCGGCGAGGGGCAGCCACAGGTTTCTCTGGCCAACTTGTGCCGGGCGGGGCAGGGGGCGGCCTGTGGAGGGTCCGGGCCCTCCACTGCGCCTCGGCTGCTGCCCCGCCGGG
This sequence comes from Amazona ochrocephala, assembly GCA_039720435.1. Lineage (NCBI taxonomy): Eukaryota > Metazoa > Chordata > Aves > Psittaciformes > Psittacidae > Amazona > Amazona ochrocephala. The sequence continues at coordinate 65,658,932 of CM077880.1, read as the reverse complement.
CCCCCTCCAGCAGCCTGCCCGCTGCTTTTGGGAGGAGGGGGAGCGCCCTCATCCCCCATTTCCCCGGCCGCCCGGCACCGCGGGCAGGCTACGTGGGGGGTGCTGGGGCTGCAGCCATCACTGTGAGGCGTTTCATGGAGAGCCCCGGAGCGGCCCCCGCCGCGATCTGAGCACGGGGTGCTGCTGCCTGTTCGGGTGGCGGTATTTGGTTGCTTTCTTCAGAAGCTGCAGATTTGTTTCGCATGGTGCTTTTGGGGTTCTTTAGGGTTGTGTCTTTAGCCAGCGCACAGTCGGGGTGTACTAAAGCTTCAGGATGGAAAATGGTGTGTGGATGTGGTTTGGCCTGCATCCGCACCAGGATCTCTGCAGCAGAGTCAGAAAGCTGTGTGGTAACCTCTTGAAGCATAAGGAGTGGGGGGATCTCGCTTACTAAAATAAAAAGGAGACCAGCCTTTCTGTGTTAGGTGTGTACAAGTAAGAAGCATGCACACTGTTATGTGAAGCTCAGTAATTCGAGGTTCAAAGTCATCTTTGGATGACTTCTGTAAATGTAGAGATTATTTCTTAGGGTTTGTATGTTCACTGTAGGCTTTTAATTTTGCCAAGACTTCAGCTTGGTTCTTGTGGAAAGGCACAACCAGATTCTCACACATGGCTGAATTCTACTTTTCACGTCTGGTTTAGCCTACTAAGTCAAGCATTTCAAAGAACATGGCTTACGTAGTAGCTTTCTTGGATGTTGTGTGCAACGGTTTAATTGACAAACTGAAAACAGGATGAAAAGTGGACATAAGAACCATCTTAAAATGCTGTAGGTCCCTTTACTAGTTAGTCTTTTAAAATAGTTTAAGAAGCTTGTGCTTTTTTTTTCTTCAGTTTAGCATTTAAAAATGCTAAGCTCCCTGTTAGAGTCACAGTTAAATAACAATTACACTTCTGTTTATACTTTAAGGTAGTTTCATCGTTAAGTATGAAGACTTACGTGGTATGGTCCAGAAATTTACTTTGAATATATGTTGCAGCAAATTGTGCAGCTATACAAATACCCATATTTCAGAAGCGGGGCATCACTAGATCTAACCTCAAGTGTTAAAAACAAACAAACAAAGCCCTTGTGAGTCAGTTCCTCAAAACCATATAATTGTCCTAAAAGTCTGAAGAGAAGAAAAATTCAGTTATCTGGTTTCCATCTGACTCCTGAGACTCATAGGAGTCACATTTTCTTTCTTCCAAACTTGTGTGAGGTGAAAGGGTCTGTGTGCGTGTTGGGCTTTTGTTTATTTGCTTGGTTATTATTTTTTCAAAAGCTGAAATTTTATGTAAAATCACATAAGTATGGGAATACACTTCTCAAAAAACAACGGTATGTAATGGAGATGGAAGATTAGTTTCTTGGTTTTCATCAAATTAAAATCTAAATCTAGTCCTGGTCTTATCTGAGTGCTTGTCAATTTGTGGGTTGAGGAAATAACAGATATAACTTGCAGGATTTTCTGGAAGTTCAGCATCATGCCTTGCTTTTGCACTCCAGAGATAGTGTGCTACTTTCTTTCTCTGTCATTGTTCTCGTGGTTCTCTTGCTACAGTCACACAGCTAAATCAGTGTGTGTACTCATCATTTCTCCTTTCCAGTACTGTTGGTTCAGACTTGGTTGCAGAAGTGGGACTCTTGGCATTAAGTGGTTTAAGTAAAGACTGCACATCTGTTTTAATAGTTTCAAAGTTTTATCTTGAACTACCTGACTGGAAATTGGGGTGCTTAGGGAATTTTCTGCTGTAATTTCAGAGCCTGCTTGCTGAGTTGGGTAAGGAAAAGAGCAATGCTACCAAGAGCGTCATTTGTTACTCCTGGTGATCAGAGATTTCATTTTATGTGCATTCGTTGCTATGTTTTATTATTTTATTATGTTTTATTATTTTATTATGCTTTATTATTTTTGCTACATGTAGTCCAGTAAGTTGCTTGCTTGATCTAGTGATCCAAACTATTGCTGCTGCTTGGAACCCAGCCACACCATAGTCTTGTCCCTTTTAGATGATCAGACAGACAAGCAGAGTGCTGCAAAAGGTAGGGATTATGCCAGAAAGGATATGTGAGGTGGGATGGTAAAATACCAGGGAAGTGCTGGGAACAGTTTAGACTTACAGGTGAAGGTACAGGTTTATGATGATATATTAAAATCCTTAAAGACTTAATCATTTGGTCGCCTCTGCATTAAAATTGAAGTTCTGTAACTAGTAGAGAGTGATATTCTATCTATTAAGTGATGTTTTATATTAAATAGTGTGTTGTACAGTACTTCATGACCTTTGCTGTGTCTCTGAAGTCCTAAGGAACTTGGGATCTTATGTTGCAAAATAAGATTACCTGGGGGATGGAAAAGAGAGAAAAAGAGAGTGAACTAACATGCTTGAATTTATAGTCTCTGCATTAAGCAAGAGGAAGCTGGTAGAAGGGTATGTGATTCTCCTGCTGTAGGCAGGTTTGGTAACATTCAGATCATGCCCCTAGGCTTGGGATTTCTTTTCTTGTTTCCTCTTCAGAAAATTTGAATAAATAAGAGGGTGTGGTGAGAGGGCCTGAATTCCATGAGTGATCAAATTTCTGTTTCCCTGTGCACAGTCTTTATCATTCTTCACAATACAAATGTGTTATCTCTTTGAGTTTTGTTTTAGTGATACCAAACAGAAACTACAAATAGAACAGCTGAACAGGAGAATCTTGCATATGATCAAATTATAACTACTCTTAATCAACTTCTATTACTAACATTTTGAATGTATTTTGAGAGTGTTTACTAAGACAGTAAATAATCTGAGGCATTACTGCAGGAAATTTGTAAGTATTCATAACAACCCAGGAAACAAACATGATGCTGAATATTGATGCCCTGAAACTTGAGGTGGATTTTAACCAGCTATTTCCATGCACATAGACTTTGCACTTTGTTAAAACTTATTTATCTTCCTCCCCCAAAACCCCAGAAACCAAAAAGCAAAACCTAAGTTGATATCTGGGATAACCAGCTGACCTTTTCAGTTCAGTAGTATTAGTAATGAGCATTTGAGTGCAATAACTGTGGGACTGGTAGGTATCTTGTTGATCTGTAATAATTTTTTATTTTTTTTCTTGGGAATTGTGGCAAGTTCCCACTTCTGTGCTGAAGTTTTTCTACAACTTTTGAGCAAGCTGGGGTCAGCTGGCTTAATAATAGGCAACATTCAAGTCTAATTTATCCTCCAGATTTACAGTTAGAACAAAGACTGTTATCAGCATGTGAATGCTGGTAATTTTCTTGTGCCTTTCCCAGAATTCAAACATGCTGAAAGGATGGATGTGTTTCTCCAGAGTTCTCTGGAGCAGCTAGTCTTATCACAATGCTGAGAAGCATTTGATACGACTTCAAAAGAAAAAATAATGGTTCAGTTAACTATAAACATGGTAACAGCATTGGGCCACAGGTACTGAAGCTAGACCTGAGCAGATGCATGGATTTGGGTACAAATCAGCTGATCTGGATGCAGTGAAGATGTATTTGCAGCTCACCGATGTGTTATTGCTGAACTACATAAATATTGTTTACCGGAAAGTTTATTAGGAAGTGTATTTAAATCCAAAATAGTTTCATTATCGGATTGTTTGATTTAGAGAACAGTAGTAGATACTGCAATTTTAATAAAATGTTTAGCAGAAATACAAACTAAGGGCTTTTTTGTTCACCTTGTGGATTTGTCTTATGTCTTTGTACTCTCATTTAGAAGTTACCTCTGATCCTCCATTCGTACATCATCTTTACCCTTCTTTAGTAGTTTATCTGTTGTTCCCTTCTCTTACTGACTAGGCAAGAAGCACTGATAAAATATGTTTTAGCTGGAGGTATCAGCTGTTTTGCCAACTAGTATGTAAGTGCTAATTGATTAGCAGATAGGCCAGATGTAACAGGTTGTTGTTGGACCTATGCAGTAATCTCCACGCTAATTAATGTTCATCTTCACAGTGCAGGCAACGTGCATGTAACTTGCAGGGCTTTTGGTTTTTAGCCTGACTTACTGTTACTCACTGGCAAAGTCAGTTATTGGGAGGGGCTGACTCAGGGAGTACTCAGTAATACTCAAGGAAACTTTTAGCTATCTTAGCCATATTAGACTTGTAGAATACGTCTAGAAATATTATTCTGTTCCTGTGTAACAGGTTAGCAGCTTTAGAAACATGTTTCAGAAAAGTGTTTCAATAATAAACCTTCTTGTTCTTCAGATTGTTGAGCTTTTTCGTTTTATTGAGTGAAACAGGCCAAAACATAAGAGATTCAGGCCTGAAAAATCTGGGACCTAGGCTGAGGATATTTTAGTCTAAAATGTTTAAAATTAAGGCCTTCTCAACCTTTAATATGTAGGCTGATTTTAAAATATTAGCAATTTAGAGGTTTAAACATAGTGTTTATCTAGTTTTTGAGCTCTCAAAAGTGAAGAATGTTCAAAACTGATGACGCAGTGACATGTGAGTTGTACGAGTGATGTTTATAAAGGTGGAATAGTAAATTAAAAATATAATCAGAGAGGTATATGGTATTAATAGGTATTCTCCATGTATCCATGTGACCAGATTAAAAAGTGCTTCAGGCCTCTCTTTGATGCATAGTTTCACTTATTCCTATTCAGGAAATGAAGAATCAGTCATTAGCACTTACGGCAAGGTGGTTAAGTCATTACATTTTTTTTTTTTTTTTAAAGTGTGTCTAATATTGATGCGTTAGAGTGGGCTATATAGAAGATGACATGAATTTCCAAAATTCTGCTGAAAATTTTATTTTCAGAGTTTCTGACTGCATTTATTGGTTTTGTCATTTACTTTCAAATTGCAAAATAAACCCCTTGTTTCTGTAATGGTTATGTTCAGGCCTTTCTGGCACTGAAGAAAATAGCTTTTGATGGGAAGACAAAACAGCCCAGATATTTTGTATGGTGAGTATCTTTATTACTAAAGCTGTTGGTTGGTATAATTGAATGGTTGACATGAGGTCTTTTTGTTAGCAAATGAAAGAGCTTGGTATAATGAGCTGTTACAGTTATTGCAGTAAGATGTAAATATACTTCATAGAATTTGAGAAAAATATTTTCCTATTCAGTGTAAAAGATAAATGATACTGCTTTTTTGTTGGATTTGGACTTCCACACGTGTAGGTGCATTTTGTTTAAGTTTGTGACATCAGTAAGACTGGTAAGTTCTGAATATGAGGTTTCGTTTAGGGGTTTGTTTCAGGGAATTTTCTAGGCAGTAGTGGAAAGAGCTGTCTTGGTGGGGGTTTTTTGTGCCTTTCCCCCCTCCTCCCTCTCCACTTTCCAGTTAAGTTAAACTGGGTGATATATGCAGCCTGAGCATCCATTTGGCAGAGATGTGGCATTATGCATTTCTGGAGTTGATTGCAGATAAAACTGTGATGCAGTAGAAGTGTTCTGCCGTAGAAACTCTTATTCAGATTTGCACAGCTTTCCAGTAGTTTAATTATATTTACATCTGTTTTGAGCAACACTATTGAATTAGAGAAAAATGGTGGGGGAATGAGCAGTATGCAGAGCTATCATGGAAGACAGTAGTATGTTAAGTACACCTAGAACCCATTGTGTTGGGGTAGTTGTGGAGCTGCCTGTTATTGAGTAAGAAAGTGGGGACATGGCATAGAAGGGAGCAAAGGGGGCATTTGAGATGGGAATAGGGGTTACTGCTGATGGGGAGACATGAGGTACATACTTTTTGGTATGATAGGGAATGGGAGATGTCTAACAGCCTGAGAAAAAAGCACAAGCTTAACCCAATGTCAGTGAAAAATCGGTCTGTGTCATTAAGGAGCCAAATAATTGCAGGGAATTCTTGAAAAAGGTGGGACTGTAATCTCCAGTTAACTTGTGGAAGAGAAGGGAACAGAAGAGAGTAAGGAACTGCTTTGTGTGAGCAGTGAATTTTGCCCACTCTCCCAGTTGCTATTTAAAAAAAAAAAAAGGTGCCGTGACTTACAGAAAGCCTGAAGCCGTAGTTTTGGAATATTCTTCGAGGTAGAGGTTTCATTGTTTTTGTTACCTATGTGTATGACCAGTTCCTTTTTATAACTTTTTATGTAATCTGTCTGGAGTTGTTAATGCTAGAATATGAATGTATTCAAATCAATTTGTTTTAAAAAATGAAATATAAATATTTCATGTTATGCTTGCTGTTTGTCATTGAGGTTTTGATGTGCTAAAATATTGTTTACAATTCTCAGATTGTGATTTTGCAGCACTAAAAAACAACAAATAATTGGGAAAAACTGTGAAGCCTCTCTCTAAAGATACTGGTGTGCTTTTTGACTTGGGGAAGGGAGGGTGGTGGTGGGATGGGGGAAGACGTGAGATTTCTTTTCCCATATCTAATATTCTTCTCTAGACTGTCTTTTGCTAAGCTGCAGTTGCTAAGGTGTAATGAATACTTTGTTTAATAGGGGGTTACTTGAGGTAGATGCGAAGGTATTTGAAAGTGATAGGAAAGCAAAAGATTTGTTATGATCTTGAAAGTCCCATTGTCATCCTGATGCACTGTAAGAGAGTGCTGTAATTCAGCAATTTGTGCAGCGTCAGACAGAGTAAAATGAAATGAAGTTGTTTGAGTTCAGAGATTTGTAAAGGACAAGATTCTTGGTACATATAGTGGTAGTGTTGTGGATTAAATATACTTTACCGAAATAAAATGCTGCATAAAAAATCTCCACTTAATGTTTCGTGCAGCATCTTGTAGAAATTACTAGATCCCCTGTAAAATTTGAATAATGTATTTTGATCACGATAGTTTATTGCACTGTAGTCAACTTAGATTCCAAATATAAAAAACATCTTAAAGAGGTAAAGGCAATATTTTCATTATATACACAGTAAACAGAGAAACGTAAACCTTTTTTTGCACTCGAAATGAAACTACTTTTGGCATGTCTTTAAGTAGACTTCCTTAGGCTAATTTGCATGCCAAGTTGTAGATTAGACAGTTTGTGCAAGTAGTAGTTAGTTCAGTGCCCAGCAAAATCAGAGTCAGACCTCACTTTATAACCTTCTATTACGAATGGAGTCAGTTAGTGGAGTTATACTTTTCTGATTCCTCTGCTTTTGATGCCAGGTTAATACTTGAAGTAGCACCTGTTCACTGAGGTGTGAATAGGAAAAGCTGCTACTTTATAGAATGCTATCCTATCTGTGAATTTTTATTCTCTGTTAAGTTGAACCTAACATGTCAGTAACTGAAACTGGAGGGGATTTTTAAGTCTCCTCTGGGAGATTTGTACCTTTCTTTGGTTTCTTTGTCTTCAGAGGTTTGTGTTCTGGGGGTTAGGAAAGGTGTCCTGAGGATGGGAGGATCTGATGGTGACTTCCGTAACACCATGCATGAGTACTGTCACCTTCTTATGCTGATTACACCACTTCATATTTATTATGGTTCTTGGGATGGAAAGCATGGTTCAGATATTTATTTCTGGTGGTTCCTGAATGACTGAATGTTTCTTCTGTGCTTCTTGTAAGGTGTGCTACTTAGTAAATGTACAGTTTTGTAAGTAAAGATTGAAAATTATGATCCACTTGTTGCCTTTCCATAACTTTCTAAGGAGATTATCAAGTTGAAGATAATGTCGTTCTCAGAAATGAAAGTCAATTTTATTTGTATCTTAAAGGGAGAACCACTTACAGTTTCTTGATTTGTGTAATCCTTTTGCAGATGTAGTGTTCATGCTGTCATATCACAAGGCATGTACGTTTAACCTGCTCTATTCTTGCTGCTCTTTAGATATTTTGGCATTCCAAGGTTCTTTATTGTGTTACCTGTTCCTCTGTATGCTACAAATCCGGTGATGACCTGGGTTTCTGTTACGTAAATATTATGAGCTCAAATATTCTAGGGCTAAGAATCTAAATAATCAAAGTAAGTGATCCAGGAGAGTGGAAAAAGCTCTAGAGAGGTGGTGGTTCATAACACACTTTCTCTGTCTTGTTTTGTTTCCTGTGCATGTTTGTTATTTTAAGCTCCTTCGATTCCTCTATCTTGAAGAGCTTTTCTCTCTTACTCTGGTTTTATGTTATCAATGCAAAGCATTTGCAGTGTCACTCTCTTTTCTGGGTATTTATACCTAAGCTAGACATAGCTGAACACTAAAATAAGCTGCTGCTTCAAAAAGAATTTAAAAACAAGTTTTTCAGTGCTGTATAAAATCTCTCCCTTGATTGTTTTATTTTCTACAACGTTGATTTCTTAACAGCAACATAACTATATAGATATTCAATAGTTTTGTAACCTTTTTTTATGAATACTACTTGAGTCGTGTTGAGAAGTTTTTGTTAGAATTGCTTAATCTGTATAAAGCATAGGTTGGATTTAAAAAAAAAAAAAACAAAACAAAAAAAAAAAAAAAAACAAAAAACAACCATAAGTGATTCAGAAGCACAAGCACTTCCAAGTGAGTGGGTGCTTTCTGATATCGTACAGTCCTGGAAATCATGGTCTTTTCCCTTTATCTAGAAGTTGCCTTAATGTTGGTCTTACTTTTTTAAAGGTATTAAGAGCCTGAAGGTGCTTCTGGAGAATTTTTTCTTTATTTAATATACTATCCCAACTGTATAAAATTACTTTTGGTTTTAGAGAAAGATATGTAAAAGTCAACTGGTAATACTGATTCATCAAAAGATACTCTGATAAGTAGAGTTATTAATGACAGGAGAAAACAGTAACACTGAGAAAGCTGATTCAGTTGTAATAGTTTAAATATTTGCTTGGTTTGGTTCCAATAGCTTAAGTGTTTGCTAAGGGCTTACAGGTTAGAGTTGCATACATAGTAGCAGAGGAACTGGAATTAAAAAAAATTGCCCATAGCACTTAAACCAAAAGTAGCATATAGAATTTCTTGGACATTGAGGACGAAGTGCTACATTGGACTATGAGTCTGTAATCTGTTCAAGATATATTCCAAAGGTAAAAAAAAAAAAAAATCGAATTGAGTGGCAACAGATCAGTATTTGATTTAAAAGGGAATACTCCCTTTCTTCTAGTTTGAAGAACTTTGTGTAAGGCATTAAAGAGCACAGATGAATATTGCTGAAACAGGACCTACTACAGAAATGGCTAAACTGCTTATAAAACAAAATGGCTGGGAGTCAGAGTTTTCTGATGGTTCTCTTGATAGACTCCACTAAAATGCAAGAAACTTGCTGCCCTGACACACTTCTCTAGAAATAACAAAATGTAGGGGGCTTTTTAGTGTGTGTTTGTTTGTTTGTTTGTTAGGTTTTGTGGTGGTGTGTGTTTTTTTTCTGGTTTGGTGCTTTTTGTTTGTTTGTTTGTTTGTTTTTCCTCTCCCCTGTGCCTCTAGAATCATCGTATTTCAGATGATCTGACACCTCACAGTGCTGAGAACCTAGAATCAATTGGTGTCTTTCTTAATTAGCTAGTTTTGGGCCACCCAGGGAAGAGGTAAAGGCTGCAAGAGGTACAGCTTATGCACGTGTGTGCTTTCTCTAGTTACCATAGAATGAAAAAATATAAGGAAGCTCTTCAGACAAAAGTTGGTAGTATATATAGCATCGGAAAAGACACGGATTTGGGATGTCCCTTGACCTCCCATTTCAGGTTGAAGCAGAAAGATGATAGTAAGTTTTATAGTCAGAGGTGTGGCTGCTGCTAAGTCTGCAAAGACTTAACTGCAACACTGTTTTTGTTAGACCTGCTGATTCATCCTCTTTCTTGGGATTTTAGAAAGGGTGTGGGGGCAGGATATGAAAGAAAGATGTGTGCACACACCATCTTTTTTTATTCTGCCTGAGTCTTTTCTTGACCAAAAGGTAGAAGCACACCAACTCAGCCCAGGAAGGGCTGGACTACTAAAATGTTTGTATCTTTCAATCCCTGAATGGGGCTTTTCAATCCAGAGTGTCTTTCTATCTGCTTGGGTTTATCCAAGAGACGGAAAGGTTCCTTAACAAAGGGAAGGTAGTAATGGGAATTACATCCTTTTTCTTTCTCATCTGAAATCCTCAAAGCCTGTAAGTTGGAAAGTAATAATGCATATAAAAGAGGAGAAACAGAAGAAAGTAGGGAAAACACAGACGTTCTGGCAAACTATTGGTAACGAAACAAGGACATTGAAATAAATTTATAGCTAAATAAGTTAAAGCAAGTTCTTCTGCCTTTTTCTAAGCTGTTTTTCCCCAGCTGGGAGACCTGTTTAAATCCTGACTACCATTATCAAAGCAGAATGACACAAGTAGAACTTAAGCGCTTGTGGCATTCCCCTATTGCTAGTGACAGACAGGTCTGGGTTTGCTCCCAAGCTGTAAGCAGGCTCCAGCTCCATTGTAATGGATCTATAGACCATAGCCTGATGAAGAACATTAGACATTTGAGTTTCAGAGAGTTCAACTCAGGGGTCATCCCAAACAATAGCGCATCAAAAACAGTCACTGCTGGAGAGAGCCTGCATACACAATAGCTGTTTTTAAGAAGCACTATTCAAAAGACCGACTAATTACTGAAATTTAAAACTGTTACAGCAAGCACAACGTTGTCTTCAAGTTTGTTATCCCTATTTTCATCCTAATCCAAGCACCAGAATCAACTTGAAGTAAAAATCACAGCTTTAGAGGCAAGAACTGAATGCCTTTCTAAAATACCGTCTTAAACCCACACCTCGTTTTACCAAGTGTGCAAACAGTGCCTTCCAAATGCAGCAAGGTAGAACTGAAAATACAGAATTTTCTCAGAAGACTCAGACCTTTTCTCCTCCTCCTCCTACAATTTTTTCCCCTTACCAACAGATCAAATTGAAAAGATACTGGCATTTAAAGTGAGTTTATTATGAAACAACATTAACACAAGCTTATGCAGAGGAATCACTATCTCAAAGGCGCTGTTTCAGGTTTTATTTTTAACTGTACATACTTTACCTGTAGCTAGAAGTAATACATCTTCATAATCAAGATGATTAAAGGTTTGTTTAGCATCACTGTCATTTTAAAAGGTTAGTACCTGCACAATCTAGATGTGCATATGAACCAGATGTGTATAGCTGGTTAAATCCAGTCCAAACTGTATTTAAAAATAATCCTGAAACTGAAAAAACAAATAGCTAAAAAACTTGCAAGAATTTCTAAGTCATTAATGGAGAACAAAAGAAGGTCTTCAAGCATTTTAAGTTCTGGATTATTCTTTTCCTTTAAGGATCTGAGCAAAATTAAGCTATTGTTGGGCTTAACGTAAATATGAGTATTTTCTGCTAGGAAAAAATAAATGTCCAAATTATTCCTAATTCAGAATGAACGAATTTCAAACCACATATTTTACCATGTGCATATTTGGGCGCTAGTTGTTGTGCACAGTTAGATGTGAATGAAAATATAACAGCCCTGTGATGTAGCACATTAAAGGAAATATTGTATCTGGCAGTGTTCCTGACACACACTTGTTTCTCCAAGGAGATCAATTTCCTCACCAGTGCAAGTAATCCCTTGCACTGAATTTAGTGAATAGTATGCCCCCAATTTTTTCTTTCCCATTTTTGTTAGTGTGTCAGAAACATAGTCAGTAGGAGTCCAGAAGGAGTATGTACAGAAACCAAAAGAACAGCATAGATGGACATAATTTTTACTTTTCCAGGAAAATCCATTGGCAACTGTCCACTTGAAGTAATGGTAGAGGGAGGCACTGAACACACGCACGCGTGCGCACACACACACACAAAAAGCCAATCAATTTGCTATTATACTTTTAATGTCTGCTAAGCATACTCCCTCTAGACCTTAACTGAAGTAACCTTCCCTCAGGCAAAATTCCGGTCTAACAGATGGGCCTTATACCGTGCCCTTGAGGGTCAGCAAGCGCTACTTCAGTCTGATCAACAGGAGCTCATTTCGGAGTTACAGTACCTCCACCGAGAGTGCTTAGCTTCCAGTCCCCAGATGTTCAGTAGGTAAGCAAAAGACACAGCTGATTTCAGCTAACACCAAGGGAAACGACTGTGACAGATCCTATAATAAATAACCGTATCTTGTAAAGCATCAAATTAAAAATGAGCAGAGATTTCAGGGAACATACATCGCAGGGTTGCTAAAACCAATACTGAGTAGCCTTCAAGCTGCACACCACACTAATTAGAGTGAGAAATCTTCAGAAGCAGTTTCCTCTGAAGTACATAGTGATAATCCAGTCATAAAGCATCAAATCCATAGAAGGTAGCCTCCAACTAGATGAAACGCATAATTAATATTAAAGAATCCAGATGCTACAAACTGCAGTGGAAGTAAGTGAACATTTTAGGGGAAAAAACCCCAACAAAACCACAGTCAACCCACCAAATCTTTTCCCAAACAAACAGAAAACCCTACTAGTTTATTTAGCTTTTTAACTGTCAGTGAAATACCTGTGGTTTCTGCATGAAGCTTCAGCTACGTTGTTCCAATCCCAATGATGAAGTTTAAGAAAGAAAACTGAACAGTAGCTCTTAGATAAAACAAACTGGAAATAATGGAAACATTGTGAATGACGGTTATTTCTTACAGCAACTTGAAGGGTTAAAACCTAGAATCTAGCAGAAAGCTTTTACCACATGGAAGACTAAATCACAACTAGGTACTTGGAGTGGTGAGGGTATGTTGCATTGCATTTGCAATATGAAATAAACTCTCATGCTATACAGGTTCATCATTTAAGTTATTTTTGTCTCAGCTTAGAGACGTGAACCAGATTGCATGCCTGTTAACCAGAGAAACCACACTTCACCTGCATGAGTGCACACTTCTCCCCCCATTCTTTCACAGAACTCATTCTGTGTTAACATTTTTTCATTGCTTTTCTACTTAAGACTAGTCTGTAAAACTGGGGAACCCTCGAGAGAACTATACTAAACACCCCTTCATAATCTGTCCTTCTAGTTACCATACCTCTTAGTTGGAAGTTTCCTTATGCCTATTTGCGGGGTTTTTGAGAATGGTACTAATGCCATCAGTGGGTGTAGAAACTCAGAATGAGTGTAAATAGCTTGGAATTTTGAGGTCCTAAGTATTTATGAAGTACTGCACTTTGGTACCTTTCACCTGTGAGAAAGCTAGGGTTACTTATCAATGTCCAATAGTCTGAGGCAGTTGTTGCAAGAGTGCTATATCTGCAGTGCTCTGCCATCCTTGGTTAAGCAACTTCCTGCTGGAACCAGTGATCTGTGTTACGTTACTGTATGCAACAGAAGTGGTCAGGCTATGTATGTGCCACTCTGTACACATTCAAACCTAATTCTAAGTACTGATTTTGAGAAAACTCTGTTTAGAGAACTCAGGTGTTTGTGTAGTCACATTTAATTATTCAATTTTCCTATCATCCTATTGGTAAACTTTGCTTTAATAGCACAGTTTTACAGATTTTTACTTTTGGGGATGGTATTTTTGCTTAGGCATCAGCTGAAGAAGGAGGGGATATTAGTCCCCTCATTGCCTCTGTTGTGGGCCTAGTGTGGTGGAAAAATTTGGATTGATTGCAACATTCTTTGGACTTACAGTTTCTGACACTTTCCTGGAGGGATCCTAAACTACTGTTAACAGTAGCAAACACTGTTGAGAATGGTAGGTTCAGCAATGGAAAGGCAGCGATACGGAACAGGTTCGAAACTGTGTCTGTAGCCTTCTGTTGGCCACCTTTTATTTGGTAGTCACAGATTGTGAGCTTGTATGTCATGAAATAAACCAAGACTACCTATTTAAGGGAGAAGGGGAGATTATGGAGAGCTGTGTGTATAGAAAAGGAGAGAAAAGAAAAATACAGGGCATGTGGAAAAATGCTGTGAAGCAGCAAAGAGCCCATATAACTTTCATGGGTAGAAGTCATGCCTTGTAAGTTGTTAGATCTTTTTTGAAATTGGGAGGGGGGAAAAGCCCCAAACCAAAACAGGTCATGTGGTATTTGTGCAGTATTTAGGAAATACATATTTGATATATTAAAGCAAAAAACCTGTTGAATAGGTGTCTAAGTCTTTCTTTTCAACTTGGAAAAGAAAGGCATCTATTAGTGGGTGAGAAGGGGAAACCTAAACAAGGCAAATACCTGTGACAATTTCAAAATCTGTCACATAAAAAAAAAGCTAGCACAGTAGTGATTAAAAGAAGATACAGATAACATGAGAAATTGCTAGTAAAAGCTTTTAGAGTGAAAGAGCAAACATGCTGATGATCTCTTCAAATTTTGAATAATGTACTTTTTATTAATCTCAATGTGTAATAGATTAATAATAGTGGGTATGAAAACAGTGACGGTCAAAAATATGGAGTACCACATATACCTTTAAAAGCAGAATGCTTTATTGTAGAAATCATGTGTGAGAGGCAGGGGAGACAGGGGGTGTGATAGAAGTTAGAAAATTATAAATATTACAAAGTGCTGTATAGGAAGCTGTTTTCTTTCTTTCAAGTATATAATTAGATTTTTTTTTTTTCCTTGAACATTGGTCACAAGACTGTGTAAAGACACCTATGTAAAAATTACTGCTGCATACTGGGCTGCGTTAGCAAAAGTGTATCTATATGATCAGTAGCAGTGATACATCACCTCTGCTTGGCACCATAATGGCATTATGTCCAGATTAGTTTGTCTGGTTTGGGATTAATTCCAGATATTCTTATACTGGAGAGGATTCAGTGGAGGGTCTCCAAGATGATCAGAAGGCTGAAGCAAATGCTGTGCATGGAGAGGCTGAGAGATTGTGTTTCTTCAGTTTTAGGATAGGAAGGGCAGGGTTATAGCTGTTTTCAGTGACCTGATAGGGAGGTTTAGCAAAGGAGGAACGAGAGTCATTTCAACCCCACAGCTGCCAAGGACAAGAGGCAACAGACAGAAGTTGCAACACTGGAAATTCTGATGAGATGTTGGGAAATTTTCTCTCTCCCTACAACGAGGTTAGTCAGACACTGGGAAAATTGTCCAGAAAGGTAGCAGAAACCCCAGCCTTTGAAGACACCCGTTAAACAACTCAGCTGGACAAGACCGCAAGCAGTCTGATCTCACTTGCTCCTGTTTGAGCAGGAGATTTGACCACCTTGCCTTCAGGGAGCTATTCAGAGATAAGCTATTCTGTGATGCTGAGGCTTTGTGGAACCAAACAACATAAAGGTCCTGAAAGGCAGAGAACAGGTTCACAAGGTAAAAAAAGATATATCAGTAGTTACTTAATGTTTATCAAGTAAGTATCGATCTGTCTACCTCTTCTTGGCTTATATATGGAAAGAGTATACTCTGCAATTTCTTTCTGATCTCTTTGCGTTTGGCTCTGCATCTGCCGAGGTACGAGTCAGAACGGCTGATGAGAATGACCCCTGGTGGCCACATATTCCCACTGCTGCTTCTGGCTACTTTAGAAAGTTTGTTGGTTTTTTTTTTTAGAACACACCAAAAAGCACTAGTTTAGACCATGAATGTGATGGACACCATGCTGGGGCAAGTGTGGGAATACCTTAAACCTTCTGTAGAACTTTAGTGCGCTATTCTTTTTAAGTATTTTATTGTTAGTGGTGTATACTGCGCTAGATACATGTCTGGTCTGACCCAGCGTGCCTTCTACCCTCCTCAACCCTCCGTCAGCATTCCATACCCCACCCTGGGAAATAAAAACAATGAATGGCTGCTTAATATAGCTCAAAAATGACTTTGTTAATCACATGAGAGTTAATTTTCTAACAAGTCAGTGAATTGGAGAATTTTCCATCCCTCTCTTTTTTTGCCAGTGTCCAGGAGAAGTTATACTGTCAAGTAGCTATTTCCTGACTTTGTTTGTTCTAGTTAAAGTAACAAACCACAATAAATAGTAAGTTTGTGTCAGATTTTCTTTTCAACCTGTATAAATATATCTGAAACCATACCCCAAAGAGTTACAACTTTTATTTGTTCTGTTAGCATTCAACAAAGATGAACTTTGGTGTGTTTGTCTTGCAGCATAAGCAGCACTATTATGGATGTAGACAGCACAATTTCCAGTGGGCGTTCAACTCCGGTCATGATGAATGGACAAGGAGTTCCTGCCTCCTCTGCAAAAAGCATTGCTTATAACTGTTGTTGGGACCACTGCCATGCTTGCTTCAGCTCCAGCCCAGATTTGGCAGATCACATTCGCTCCATACACGTGGATGGTCAGCGAGGAGGGGTTGGTGTTACTTTTTTTTCCTTCCTCTTGCTTAGTTGCCGGTATTTTGCTTTTTAATGACACGAGCAAGTTGTATATTTTGAAGTGTCAGTTCTGTAGCTAGTGGCAACAAAAGTTGGGTCTTCAGCAGTCTGGCATTAAACGTTTAGCTGTTTTCTGCATAGTTCACTAGATTTGGAATTATGTGCTTTTAATTGAATGTCTAAGAATGTAGTGAGTTCTTCTTAGTAAATGATTTAAAGCTGTCAGGTTTTTTATGCAGTAACTTATCAGCATCCTGAAGCTGTTAGTATGACTTTAAGTGCTTGTACTTGGAATTCAGTTTCTTAAAACTATTACTGTATGTTTTACTGCATGTAAACTCACGTGAAGTCATATCTTGATTTTTATGAATGGAGTCTTGTTAGAGGTGAAATGTATACAGAATGTATGAGAGCAAAGATAAAGACTAATTGATGAAGTCTCACAAAAACAGCTCTATAGTACTGATGGCAAGTATACCTTCACTATAATTGCATCTTGTATTTTTATTAATTTTTTTTTAAATTGAGGTGCATATATAATCTGTATATTTCAGTCCAGTCACTGGTCAAATGATGCAATTTCCACTGGTCTCACAATTTTAATGTTTCAAAACATCTTCCAGTAATTTCAACTCTGTACTTAACTACCTGCACCTCCCATATTGCCTTTGATATCTGGAATATGTCATGTAAACTGCCTTTACATCAAACAGAAGTAGTCTGCCTGCTTTCGTTGCTACATATTGCAGCTCTTTAATTTCTTGAAGAGCTGGTATGAATCCTTAACCTAGAAGAGTCATTATATTTTGAGTTTCTGTCCTGTCACTTCTCCAGAAGTAAAATATTAGGCCATTACAGTTTAGCTTGAGTGAATAAGAGACTTAAATAAAATGCCAGTTTGCATTAATTTGAATATTTTGTTATGTAATTGTGTCACTGAGACAGCCGTGACTCTGGTTGTATTTAGCTAGTGGTTTTTGTATGATTGAAGTTTCATATTTGGTGAGTTTTTTTTTTAGTCTAAGCAGAATCATCTGTCCAATGAGCTGTTTGTTTTTTTTAGCCACCCATGAGATGATTTCTGTAATTCCGTTGCACAGGTTCTGTTCATGAAAGTGTTACATGAATCTTGGTTGAAACAATGAAATGGATGAAGTATATTGGCATCCCGTGGGCTTCCACATAGCTGCTTTTCTGGGGATCTTTGTTAGCCTATCTATGACCCCATTTTGTTTCTTAAAAAGGGGCTGAAAGATTTCAGGGTGGCTTGTGGTAGTTTTGGGTTTTGTTTGTTTGGTTATACCATGTGATGTGATTTGTGGCTACTTTTATTTAAAAATGTTAGACTGTATTTGTCTTCCTGAAAGACAAGGTTGTTGGAAGCATCAAGTGAATGATAACTGTTGCAATCAGTTCACTTTTTTTATGCCCCTATTGGAGTTGGTTTATTTTTCGAAAAGTTCTTGAACTTGGTGCTATGGAAAGGGACTGATCCTGGCTGGTTTGTTTCAAGGATTTGTCTGCCACCTGCTGGTGAGGTGTTTAAGTGGTGTTTGAAATTATGTTGTGGTTTTGATTGGATTTCAGCTATTACTTAGCTACAATGAAAAAAAAGTGCTTAGCTACATTTGAAAAAAATTGTGGGCAGTAGCTGGTTATTGAGAACTTGAAAGCAATGTGATAAGCATCCTTCAATAGTAAAATGTATATTTTCAAGCTAATCTGAAGTATGGCTCCAAACCAAGACAGATAAATCCTTGAAGAGCCCAGGAAAATTTTTGACAAAATAGGTTTACGTCCAAGATTTTTTTTCCCTGAAATATTTTGGGTTCAGCCTTTTGTCAAGGGTTCCCAAAAGGTGGGGGACTGGACTTCTGGTGGGTTGTTATAAAACCAAGTGCTTCATCGTAATATCCTTTGCTGTGTACCCTGCAGGCTGCAGTTGCTGGTGGAAATGCTGGGACAGTTACAGAGCTGTTGCAGAGCTAGGAATCTTGGAAATTCCCATTCTGTGGCTTCCGGAGGGATCTCAAAACTGGTTTAGGGGGTTGGTCTTATGTGTCAGTCATACAGATACGTATGGTTTTTCAGCTTTGTATTAGAAAGCTGGGTTATCTATCTATTATACAGCAATTATGTAGCACTTCTGTGGGTGCTCTTTTGTTTTGAAAATATAACTTTTTGAAGATAGATTTTTTTTTTTTTTTTTTTTTTTTTTTAATCTACAGAAGAGAACAAGAAACTTCAATTAAGTTAGTTACCTGCAGGTCTGAAAATGTGTATTGTGGACAGTGCTATTCTTGGGGCCTGTCTTTTGCTCCTACAGGTTAGGGTTATACCTCCCTTCACACACAGACCTGTTGAGGACATTCTAATGAAAAGGAAGTTCATGGAGCTTTTTTGTTCTCTCGGTTATAGATAGACACAATGAGAGGAGAGAGAAAAGCAGCATGAGTAAGTTCTTACTTCCCTTAATGCACTATTGTACATGTGACTGATCTGTACACTAGAGTCTCAGAACACTTACAGATTTTAAATCCTATTATAAATTGTAACTTTCTTCATCAGGAATTGAATTTAAGGCCCAAACTGGAAGTATCCAGTATTCCATAATGTAACTCTGGTATCTAAACAACTGTATTCTAATGAAGAACTTTTGCATTTTCATGCTCGAAGAATGAAATTATTATTTGCTTGTGGTAGTAAACGATTTTATTTCTTTATCTGCTACCCAGAAAACATAAATTTGTAATTTAAAAATGGTCTCTCTCAGTATCTGATACAGATACTGAGTGAAAACACAAACCCTTTGCGGGGGATGCAGTGGCTTTTAATTGTTCTTATCTGCAGGAGCATCTGGTTTTTAATACTTTATTCCAGTGACCTACTTTTTGACTGTTTGTGGTTGTAATTATTTTTTATTTGGTGAGATGTGAGATTCTATGATATGGGAAGTGTGTTGCAAAATAAATGGTTATTGTTAAAAATTCTTTGAAGTACACTGTATTGTGAAAACAGGCTTCTTTCCTAATCTGATGGATTTCTTTTTTTTTACTACTGTTTCCTTTGACTTGTGTAAACTTACCACCTTTTTGCTCTATCAGGTGTTTGTTTGCTTGTGGAAAGGTTGCAAAGTATATAATACACCTTCAACAAGTCAAAGTTGGTTGCAGAGACATATGTTGACACACAGTGGGGACAAACCTTTCAAGGTAAGGTTCACTGTAAGATATATCATCCTCTATTTTACAAGTAATCATATTTATTTTTCCTCATGAAATACAATAGTGGAAAACTGCCATTACAGGAGGATTTCTTAAAAAGTATCCAGTGAGCTGAGCCTTCACTTTTGCAGTAATAGTGCCCAAAGGTGCTGTTCTATTATGAAAACAGGTGAAGATACTGTTATTGCTTCTCTATCCCTTTTTCTTTTAATCTATAAATGGTAGAGGAATGTAAAAGTAAGTAATGTTGATGTTGAATTTTTTGTGCATTTTCCAGTTGAGCTGCTTACACTGTTAACAGCGAGACATTTTGCCTCATGCTTTACACTTTCACATTAAACTTTGGATCATGCCTGGTGGTGCACGTTCTGTGCTGGAGTAAGAGCTGGTTCTGTTAACAAAACTCAGATGAAACACAGTCAGTGATTATGGTTAACCTCTCTGAGAATAACAAGGAAGTCAGGAATGTGGGACCATTGAGCTGACTGTATTTCCTGCATAGTATTTGCTAACTTTCTCTTTCTTTTTTCCCCTAATCTGTACCTGCAATTCTAGGTATAGTAGTGTTTATCATTCCCATATCCACCAATCCGTTATTAATGAGTTGCTTCATCCTCTTATGGATACAGTTGGGGCAGTTCATAGCTGTCAGTCCTGGATCACTTGATGGTAAGTCCCACCCACACTACTTCAGACTGAAGTTCTCCTTCCATGTAGGATATGAAAATGAATTAGGGTTTTTTTTGGTTGTGTTTTTTTTTTTTTTTTTTTTTCCTCTGTAAGTTTAGGTAGCATTTTATGCCTTCCTCTCCCCAGTTCCCCAACCCCACCAAGTTTTAATCACTTTCTCCACTTCACTCTCTCTTCTTTCTTCTCAGGTACTATCTTCTGGGGTTTTCTGTTTCGTTTTTTTTTTCGGTGGTTGTTGGCTTTTGGTTTGGGTTGTTCGGGTTTTTTTCAGTTTTAAGGCAGCTTTATTACAAAAAAATGCTTTTCTGTTACAGTGATGCCTTCCAGAAGTTACTACTTCTGCATAGCTTATAACAGTAGATATTACAGAAAACACAACTACTCAAAATACAGAGAGTGAAAATAGTGCATTGCATGTGAAAAGAGGTGGGTTTTTTCAATAGAGGTTAGACTTTTTTTTCATACTGAACTGTGTAGTTTAGTCTGAAAATTTCTGACTGAGAATGAGTAACAACAGGAAACTTGCTCTCGAGGTTATCATACCTTTTGTTCAAAGGAATAAGGATGCTTTTGGAAGCACAATGATCATGGATCCCTGGAAGTTTGCAGATATGATTGTTCCAGCAACTGATCTAATCTTAAGTGCTGTTCCCTTAGAGGAAAAAAAAGTCATCAGAATAAACTTGCACCTTAGATCTTCTCATTTTGAAATTAAATACTTACATACATTAAAGTATAATGGCAAGCTTTGGTCTTGAAGGAGGGCCTTGCAGTAGGGTAATCTGTGTACTTATTTGGTTTGGATCAAAGAAACTCAGTTGTAGAGACACTGGGTTTAAAAGAGGCGGGCATCGCTCAGATATACAACTAGTACTTCTGAGTCTGTCAGTTACCTGCCAAAGTCAGTAAAAGTTGTCATCCCGGTGTTTTGGCTAGGCTGGTTACAGCTAGAGCCCTAAAATTTACAGCAATTAGTTCTCTGTTAAATATGTGTTATTTCACCAGCTGATCTTCTGTATTTTCTGGTCATATTAAGGCAAAGAACAAAATACAGGCTAGGATTGCAGTAGTTAATCATCGTGGCTCGATGTGTGTCGTTTCAGCATTTTTTCCTACTGTTGTCTTAATCCCTCTGTGTTTTATCTCTCTATTTCTCAATCTATTCCTGGGGGCTTTGAATGGAGGATAATTGTGGTCTGAGTAGAATCTTGTAACATCTTTTGTTCCTCTCTCATTTATACTGAATATGGGCTTCAGGGCTCACATAAGGTAGTCAAGTAAGTAAGTGTCTGTGGTAACAACCTGTTAATTAACTAGACTCCTTTCCTCCTTGCTTCTTTTCTTTTACAAGCTTTTGAAGTCTGCTGTCTGATACAAAAACTTTTAAAGTGTTGGATATTAGGCCTTGATTGGTCTAAGAACAGCCATTACTAATTGTTTTGCAGCAGTCATTCAGAAACAGAGCAAATGTTTCTGTTTGGTGCATTTAGCTGTTCTTATAAATCTTAATTGCTCTTCTTTTAGGAAAAGCCAGCTTTTTTAAAGTCAGATTTGGATTAAGGACCTTGTGTTCCTGATGATTACTCCAGACAAAGTGTCTCCCAAAACCTAAATTGCAAATGAAATTTCTGTTGCCTCATGAGAATATACTTGAATTCTAGCATGAAATCTGTCGTTTTAGAGAACTTAGCATAGTTGAAGGATATGTCCCTGCTCTCTCCTGTCATTCTTTTGCTTGCAGGTGAACTCATTTTATGTAGTTGCCCATGTTGGATTTAATTATCTATTTTTGTGATACACGTGGTACGGGGTTCTTTGACTAAAAGCTTTATCCAGCTCTAAATGGGCTGCTGTGCTTTCATATTAAAAAGTGGTTGTAGGTTTATGTGTTCTTTCCATGCATGCATGCATATAAACTGTGTGACTGCAATTCATTTGTCGCAGAAATAAACCCACTTCTAAATTAAAAAGGCAAATGTTTCATATTTTCATAAGTTTTTCCTTTTTTTCCTGTTTGTGTGGTTTAGTGTGTCCCCCTCAGCATTAATCTTGCAATATCTCTGTCACAGAGAAGTTAAATTTCCTTATGAATACCTTTGTTATGCTAACTTCATTTTTATATAGGGCAATTTCTAGGTAGTGTATGTCCAGCACATAAGGAGGAGACATTTTATATCTGAGTTATATGCTGAGCTAAGGGGGGAAAAAACCCCAAACCGTGGATTTTTGGGCAGAATTTAGAACCTCAGTCCCCTGTAGTCATACTACTTTTCTGTTTATTCTCTCCCTTTTTTTTCCCCTACGCGTTTAATGCTGGTGGCCTTGGGTTTCATGTAGAACAACATAAACGGATATTTTGCCTGGCTTTTTTTTGAGGCCAAAACACTTTAATTTTGTTACTGATAAAGTTTCTTTTCCTGGGGCACCAACCAATCCCTCCAACAAAGTGTCCAGTAAATGAGACACAATTACCATTGCAGCTAGCTCAGTTTGTAGTTGAATACAATTTCTGCAAAGCGCATGGTTTTCCAGTTCTATTTTTGTGTAAGCATGGTTTCTTAGATTTGTTTTTCTTGTCAAGAGGAAGAAACAAATAAACTGGTATTACAGAACAGGTTTCTAGTTCAGAACATACAGCCTTTCTTTTGCCCACTCTTAAGTATTTTTGTAGCTTTTCTGCTCCTTTTAATACCTGAAGTTCATTGCCTTTGTGCTGCTGGAAATTTTTGCTTATTGCAGTCTGATTCTAGCCGTCTTTCTTTCTTTCTTTTTTTTTTTTTTTTTTCTTTTTTTGGCCATTGTAGACATTCATTTAATATAGGTATTATCAGAGATTAATTGCTTCTCTGAAGGAATTTAGTATGTTTATGCTTGTGTATGATTCTGCATTCAGAGCTGAGAGGAAAAACTTGAACCCAGTTCTTTTTAGTACACTTATTACATAATTTTTGAATCTTTTTAGAAGCTGGTGGAACATTGTGAATTATCACCAACATGTAGTGGTGGTCCTGTTGAGGGTTCAGCACCTTAAAAACTTTCAGGCTTTCAGAATATGTAGGCGGGTGGATCTAGAGGAATAATCTGCTGAGTTACGAAACTAATGCAGTAACTGTCTTTGGCAAGCTAATTAAAAACGAATGAAGAAATTCTGCCTTACTTGTCCTAAACTTGGCTGTTACAGATGATAATAAATAAATATGAACAGCTAATGTGATGTGACAGCCTGCATTTTGCAGCATGGTTTCTGGTACTCAAAAAAATTGATGTACTACTCACTGTGCCTTATTGCTGTACAGGGCATTGAAAATTGCTTGAAGACATATCAAACTCTTAAAATGTAGTCTAGGTGATCAAATACAAGATGTTAGGTACAATGAATGGGAGATCTTACAGCAGCCGTCCAGTATCCAAGAGGCCTACAGGAAAGCTGGAGAGTGACTTTTTGCAAGGGCATGTAGTGAAGGGACAGGGGGGTATGGCTTTAAACTGACACAGGAGAGATCTAGATTAGATATAGGGAAGAAAGTCTTTACTGTGAGGGTGGCGAGACACTGGAACAGGTTGCCCAGAGAAGCTGTGGATGTCCCATCCCTGGCAGTGTTCAGTGCCTGGTTGGACAGGGCTTCGGGTGGCATGGTTTAGTGTATGGTGCCCCTGCCCATGGCAGGGGGGTTGGAGCTAGATGGTGCCTTCCAACCCAAACCATTCTCTGTTTCTGTGGAATGGTAGAGTGAGCACAAAACAATGGAGACTTTATGCAAAATAATTGCATATACCAGTCTTCTGTAAATATGACTGCATGTGCATATTCTACCAGCTGCTTTCACATACTGATTCCAGTGGGTATCCTCTTAATGTTTAAGGTAGTCATACAAAGTTTGCCCATGTAGGGTAAATGCTTTCAGTGACAAAGAATAACAGTACACTGTTCATTGAAGGCTTTCATCCTTTGTTTAAAAGGGGGGAATGAGGGAGAAATTAATAATAAAAATGAAATTTGATGCTCATTCTACCACCTGTAACTTCAGAAATCATTAAGGGGTGACTGCATTTGGTATAGCTCTCAGTAGAGTTATACTTGCTGAAATGCAGGAAACATAGCCAAGCAGCTTCAGTGCTCATTTGGAATTCATATCTGTCACTCTCTTGGCAGAATATCTTCTAACCATTAGAGCATTGCAGATGCAGATAGAAAATGTGAAGGCATTTTGCCTAAGCTCTTAGATGTTGAGACAATAAGAAAGTTTATCCAGATGTCTAAAATACTGTTAGATTTACTGGGAAAAATTGCACCCTGAATATTCTGAAAAGGAGATTTGGTTATTCTGAATTCAGAAAAAAACCCTTGTACTACTAGATATTTTAATATCCTATTTGTTAAAGTCACTGGTCATTACTGCCCATTAAATGGTGGGTATGGGTACACTGGAGAAATTAAACTTTTTATGTGTTGACTTATTTTCTCTTGAAGTAACATATCCACCAATCCGGACCCAATCTATCATATTTAAAATTGAATGCAAAATTTATAGGTATAGGTTTTGGGGGATAAGTGAAAAGATTGGTTTAAAGTTGTGCATAATAGTTGAGTTTGATTTATTAGAAGCCCTCTAGATCTGTATAATTATCTGGTGGGAAGCTGATTTGGTGTGACTTACCGTCCAGAGATCCTGAAGTGACAGCCTGAACTGCTCCTTTATGTTTGGTGAGAAGAGACTTTACCCATTAGTAACGGATTGCTGGATATATTATTTTAGAGAAAAAAAGGAAAAAAACAGGTAAGATTTTTTTCTCCTCTCTTACTGTTTCCTGTCTCCTACAAAGGCATTATGTGTCATCTTTGATATATCAGCTGTTCATTACTTGATGACATGATCAGGTAGTCAGTCTCAAACTACACAATATCTGAATGTAATAATTTCTGCAAGTATTTCATACTGTGGCTGCAGACTATAAATAGGCTTTCCTGAAGAAGATAATTTCTAGTTGCAAGTTGAGTATATTGAAGGTTTAAGGGTGCTGGTTTGGGAATTTTGAAAGTAAAACTTGGGTAAAGCAAGAAAAGTAAGTAGTAGCTTCTGTAGATAATTTGTATAGAAATATCTGTGATATTTTTCTTTGTAGATGACTAGACAAAAGTCAAATTATGACATTGTTTTGACAAACTGCAGTTTGACTCCCAAAGTTTCCCATCTTACAAAAAATGCAATTAAGTCTTATGAACTTGTGTTTTAAAAAGCTGTAGAAATGTGCCTGACACAAAGTTCATGTGTTATTTCCAGAAGGTATTGCCTTTTGTTATCATATTTTAATAAACTTGGAATATGGTAATGCATCACTGTACCAAGACTTTAGGCTAATTTTGACCTCTAGCAGGCATTGACAAGGCTGAAATTTTAATTTCTCAGTGTGATTGAACTTTAGGATATGGGTGTGGGGTTTTTGTTTGTTTTGTTTTATTTTTTTGGTGTTTTTTTCTGTCAGTGTTTGTAGGATCGGAAAGAGATAAAAACAGAAGTCAGAAGCACCTTAATGAAAGTTAAACCTAAGTTTAGACTTAGTTGCTTAGTTTCATGAAACTGCTTTTAAGGGCAAGACAGCTATTTCAAGGACTTAAAAACTGGAGAATAAAAAATTGTTTGAACTAATACATGCATGTATCTTACCTATATCTATCAATTGTGAGTTTATCTTTAATAGAACTAAATGGGTTGGGTTCAAGTTCAGGTTAGATGTGGCTTTGAACAATGTAGTCTAGTAGAAGATGTCCCTGCTCATAGTGGAGGCATTGGAACTGTATGATTTTAGAGGTCCCTTCTGACTCAAACCATTTTATGATTCTCTAAGTGTAAATTTTAATCTTCAATATTAATTTGAAGTAATAAATATTGCACTGAGTGTAGTTGAGATCAGGGTCTTGAGTATTTTGAGTTTTATAGGTGTGCTGGGATTTCTTACATTTTAAGTCACTATGGTATAAGCATACAATATTGCTCTTATTTGAACATGGGAAATTATAGGGCACGGTAAGAAGATGTAGGTAGGTTTTTGGTAAAAAGTCTTCACAATTCTTGAGATACTTGTTAGTGGGAGAAATGGGGACAAACACAGTGTGAAGGATCCTAAAGCTTTTTGTTAGGAAATTACACTTTTGTAGTTAGTTCAGTACTTAGAAAGCTTTCCCTGAACTCCTATAAGATTGGGGTTTTGTTTGTTTGTTTTCTTTTTTTCCCCTAAAAAAAAAAAGGCAAGAAATGTGAAAAAGCCTCTTATTTTTTTTGGCTTTTACTGTCTTGAGTTGATATATGCATATTTGTGGTCCCTTAGCAAGTATTAAGTCCTCAGAAATAACACAGGTTTTTCTCTTCATGAGCACTTTATTGTTTTATAATGATCCTGGAAAACCATTTACTAGATCTGAGGCAGAAATAGACTTTTCAGTTCTGCAGCCACAGTTGGGAAACATCAGAGTTGGATTTTAGGGAAAAAAACATGCTGGATGGTGTTCTACTGTTGTTTACTTGTCTTTCAGTCAAATATGCAGGCTTGGGGCAGATTTTACTGTACAGGCTTGCAAATTCATCTTTAGTCTTAAGAGAAAACTTAGCACTATGTACATAGTTGCAGTATTACTTATTCCGAGATGCTTTTGGAGCTGCCTCATCAGTTTGCTGTAAAGAGAAGTGCTAGAGGAGAAAAGTACAGATGAGAGCTTGAGAAAGAGAGGAAGGAGGGGGTGAGGCAGAACAGATGTGGAAGGAGGGCTTTCCAGTGGTTTAGTGTGGTGATGGGTTTTCTGCTGCTGGCCAATCAACTCATTTGCCCTACTACAGTTCTCTGGATGAGAAGGAAAATCAATCATGTGGATACACAATTCATTGCAGCCAGTCATGGAATGCATATCTTAAAATAGCTTTTCTATTACCCATGTAAGCTCAAAGTACAAGAGAAAAGGTTTGTGCCTCCCTCTCCAGCAGTATAATTTAAATACTCATTTTGCAAATGAAATGATTGTAAATATAAACCAAATATTTAGAAAAATACCAGTAATTATTGTGGCCAGTACTAGCTTAGTCACATGTATCTTGCAGTTTCTGTGTTTCTGCTTAATTATTGCTGAATCTTTCCTGTTTGGGAAGGAGAGGCCATTTTCTTTAAATAAAGACTTTCTTAAGTACTCCTGGAGTAGCAGTAGCATCCCCCCAGAAAATTGTTAATACAACTTTCAAGTTACTGAAGTTAAAGTCTCAGAACTGTAAAATAGCTTTTTACTGTCTTTGTATAGTACCTACAAAAAGCATTAAGCTATTTCAAATTTAATGTGGGTAAGGCTGTGTTTTGTTTACTTCTGCCTTGTCACAAGAAATGAGGATGCTAGAAAAATGTTACCATTATCAAATACAGAAGATCGGAGAGCTGTTGAGAAATACAGAAAATCTGGAAGACAAGGGGATGTTTATCTCTGAAGGGGAAAATTCTTCAAAAGCATTTATTTTCTGTGGGAAGAGTTTGTCAATATAAGTGTATTGCTTGAGATTTGCTTTTATGCTATGCAGTATTGCAGATTATAATATAGCATAGAAAATATGCTATAGAATTATTATTGAAAGTTGCGAAGTTCAGATAGAAGTTTATTTCAGATTCCGTTTCTGGTTTTCTATTTTAAGAATTGCATGGTCATTAAGAATTTGTCTTCCTTTTGGTGTTGGAGGTTGAGCCAGAAAAGTCAAACTGAAAAGATCTGCCAAACTCCTGTGAATGAGTGCCATGTTGATGCAGTTGTTCTGTTTCGTTTTTCTCATTAGTGTGTAGTTGGTGGGTGCAATGCCAGCTTTGCATCTCAGGGAGGACTTGCCCGTCATGTGCCCACACACTTCAGCCAGCAGAATTCTTCAAAAGTTGCCAGCCAGCCAAAGGCCAAAGAGGAATCTCCATCTAAAGCTGGAATAAATAAAAGAAGAAAGTTAAAGAACAAGAGACGACGGTCATTACGTAAGTATTTTCAGAAGCAGAAGTTGTTGGAAGTTTTGTCTTAGATAGGAAGTTCTTCTTCAGTGTGGTTGTTTACAGATGTGGGTCTGGTAGGGTTGGCAATATTTAGCATTATAGTGTGGGCATTCCTTGTGATGGGAGAAAAACAATCCCAGGTTCTGTGTGTCCCTTTTTCGGGTAAAACATCTGTGTGTTCGGTTTTCTGTGAGCAACAGTTTGCATTTAAAGTTTAAAGATACTTTTCATTTTAGAATTGCCTTTAGTTTGCTAACTGTTACTGTTGGAAAATGTTCTGTTTAGTGATGTTGAGTTCTGACATTCAGTACTGCAGACAGATTGCAGATTCATATAAATTAGAGATAAATGCATATTATATAAGCTCTCTTTGAGCAAAACATTTCATTAGCTTAATGATAGTTTTGTGAGCATAACCAAGATCTAATTTTGGACAGATGTGATTCGGTACATTTTTTAAATCTGTCTCAACACAGTTGACGTTCATTAATTTTATATGAACCAATGTGCAGAGAAGTGTGATTTATTATTTAAAGTGGGACTTGTTTCCTCAAGCAGGCAATAATATCCAAGTACCTTTCCTAGTCCATTTTGATCCCGTTGTTCAGTTCCTGAGTTGTCCTAGCGTCAGAATAATAGCCATGTCATATTTATTTAGAGATTCTAATTCACAGAAATGTTAGGAAAGACTAGGCAATTGTTAAAAACATCTAACTTTGTTTTATAATTGCTCTGAATGCAACTCTCCGGTACTGGACTGGTTTACTAATTTTGAACTGTTACTGTGACAGTTGCATTTTGTAGTAGAAGCGTGTAAAAAGAGCTTAGATTTTTTTTTTTTTTTTTTTTTTTTTTTTTTTTTTTTTTTTTTTTGTCCCTGCTGATACATCGGCAGCTGAAAAAAATCCTTCCATTCATTTCTAGCTGTGGTGTAAAGGCAACCTTACAGTATTGGAGAGCAGCGCGAGACCTTTTTTTAAGAGCCAGTGGTCTCATATTGTCCAGAGCTCTGTTCATAAGCAGGCAGTCATTTCAGTACTGTCTCCTGGCTGGCAGTAGGATTTTTAGTGATTTTGCGCTGGAAAACTTTTGTTAGTTTGCTGGGACAACTATTTCAGTCTTAGCGTTTTCCAGGACTCTTCTGTAGCAGAACTCTTTACTGCATTGATTTTTCTTTTCCTGTGAAGAGATAGAGTTACCAATTACTCAACTAGTACTGCAGCAGTGGATGCAAATACTAATGGTCTTAGGTGATTGCTCTATATCATGATTGTGATTATTCTTATCTTAATACTTCACGTTAGTTTCTCAGCAACTGAAATTTATGAAGCAGTAGTCATTTTTCTGCCTGGAGCACAAGCCTGACCTAGAAAGATACAGTATCACCTGAAACTGGGGAAAGTTTAGTTACTGTGTCTTTCTTCCACACTGTGTGAGGACTGTGAGGTTTAGTACTAGAAGAGTCGCTGTTTACTTTAGTTATGGTTATCTGTTTTATATTTTTTTTCTGGAAATGCTTGGGTATTCTTAAAGTATATCTGAGCAAATTGTATCATTAAACACATCTTAAAAGTGTAAACTTGAAGTGTAAACTCTAATTTTGACACTGTTTCGACATTCAAAGACCATAGAAAGCTATTTCTGTTCTTTTCAGAAATTGACTTTCAAAGAGGTTTCTGTTTAGCAATCTGTGTAAATGGGAAGGCTCAAGAAAAAAGGCTGATGAGTGGAGGGTTATGTGGTCAGTTTGTAGTATATTTTTAGTTCATCTTAGTTGTAATGCAAGAGAGACTTACTTGAAATAGCTGTAGTTTTCCTAAAGGATTATCTTGATATGTTGACTGTGTTACTCAAAATACAGATGTCTAAGATTGGTCCCTTAAAAATTTTCACTTTCGGAGATTCTTGAATTGCATCCTAGCTTGCTTCTCCATACTGTCCTGGTTAGGTGGCCAATTTAATGCGTCTGTCATGGTTTAAGTCTCTATAAACTCACGCAGCCACTCTCTCACTCACTCCCCACTCTTTCTTCCCTCTGCTCCTGGAGGGATGGGAAGGAGAATCAAAAGAATACAACTCCCACAGGTTGAGATAAGAACAGTTCAGTAACTAAGGTATAACACAAACCACTACTGCTACCAACAATAATAATAATGACAAGGCAAATACAAGGAAAGAATACAATAGCTCACCACCAATCTCAACCCCACCAAGCAGTGCCCCCCTCAGAGTGCACCCCCCCACTGTGCACCCTCACCCTTCCTGGTCTCTGGTCTCCCTTTTTTCACATCCTGGACATGACGTGCTGTGGTATGGAATAACCTCTGTGGTCAGTTTGGGTCAGGTGTCCTGTCTCTCCTTCCTCCTGGCTTCCCCTCCTCCCTGGCAAAGCATGAGACTCAGCAAGTCCTTGGTCAGACCAAAACATCACCAAGCAGTAACTGAAAACACTGGTGTTATCAGCACTGTTCCCAGGCCCAAAATCAAAAACAGAGCTGCACCAGCTACCGAGAAGGAGAAAAATGACTGCTACTGCTGAACCCAGGACAGCGTCTTTATTCAATCTTTTCCCCCTAGTGTATGCAGAAAAGGTTTTTTTCAGGTTGGAATTTTGTTAGTAATTGATTAACATTATTAGCTTAAAAGTTTCAAATCAGAGCTTCATAGTTAAAGCTTCAGATTACCTGCAAAGATGTTCTAGTTGGAGTAAGAATATATTACGGAATTCTTGAATGAATCCATGATAAAAAGTGTAAGTAGTAAATATTATGGAAAAGCTAAAGTTGAGACTAGTACTTGAAAGGCCTGCTATCTGGATCAAGTGTTGCTTAGCAAGAAAAATGACAGCTGGTTGAACAATTTTTTAATCTTCTTGCCTCTTGAGACAAATGCAGTGCTGGCTGTAGAGATTTTTGCCTTAAGGCCAAAATAATCTTTAACTGAGCTGGGAACTGACTATTGTAATATATTTCTCCAGAGGGTATGTGACCCAGAAATGTATCCAAACTTGATGGCATTTTCCAAAAATGCTAAGTATTGATAGATTTTCTTTTAAAATTTTGTGTGAATTACTGTTGATTTGGTGAGCTTGACAAATTTGCCTTTCCGTTTCTTAGTTTTAGTTAAAGAATGAAATCTGCTAATTTATGTATTCTGTCTTTTCAAGAAGAATGAGGGAGGGAGAAAGACCCTTACCTAAGAAGCGAAACTAATGAAGCAGCAGCATTAAGTATTTTCAGTCTAGAATATATAAAGCTGGGAACATATTTAGTTATTTTTAGAGTCCAAATGAAGAAGTGTTGAATGTATGTATCAGGTTCTCTGCAAGTTGGCCTAAAACAATTTATGACAGATGGGTATAAAGCAGGATACTATTTGATAGTGTACAGTCTAATTTGCTCAGAAATAGCCATTTCAGGAAAAATTAATTTTGCATCACAAAAAATTTTTCACCTGAAAAAATGTTGTCAGCATGTTCTTTCTTCCTCCTCACGGTTTGAAGTGACCCTGGCTTTTTCCTGCAGGGTGTAAGCAG
This sequence comes from Amazona ochrocephala, assembly GCA_039720435.1. Classification (NCBI taxonomy): domain Eukaryota; kingdom Metazoa; phylum Chordata; class Aves; order Psittaciformes; family Psittacidae; genus Amazona; species Amazona ochrocephala. The sequence goes on along the minus strand of CM077880.1, from coordinate 65,627,275 downwards.
CTTACTAAATATTTATTGGCAATTGATTGCTAATACATGCTGCTATTGAAACATCCTTTTGTATAAATTCTTAATAGTTTAAATACAGCAAATCAATAAATTTGCTTCCTTTGTGGCTTATATCTGAAGGTAAGCACCTTCTGAGAAACATTAACCCATGAATAAAGAAAGGAAACTTTACTTTTGCTTTATGTGAGAACATGATCTCCTAAGACTATAAGGATAATTCTTACTGTTACTTGATATTCTTTTCTTTCTTTTGTAACATCTTGCAGTTCAACTGTTTTACACTTCTTTTTTGCTGTCTGTAAATATTATGTGTTCTCTTATGTTTGGAAGTTAGTACTTTTATGATGAAAACATGTTTTAATATAGCCATCCTTATAGTTGTTAACATTAGTGGTGCTATAGAGACCATCTAATTTGTCATAAATTTTGATGTTGCAGAGTAATTCAGGATTATAGTCAGTAGTTTGCTTTCTTTTCTGTATAAACCTATGCACATTCACTGTTTCATGTAGTCTGTCATTTAGAGGTATAGTCCAAGCATACTATAACTGTGTATGTCAAATAGGTCACAGTACTGTTACTCCGAAGCTACCTCAGAGAATTTTCCAAAACCTAAGATTATAATAATATTTTTAATATTTTATTATAATAGTTTATAATTTATAATAGTTTATAATAGTGTTGCTTGCTTTTCCAATAGAAAAGATGATACTGTAGTGATTAACAAGCATAATAACTGAGTATGTTGGAGAAATGTGTGATAAGGAAATCTACTGTTCTTGGAATTTACAGTAAGGTTATGTTACATAAGACTTGGAATTTCATTTAGTAGAGTACTGGTGAGATGATTTTGTTTGTGTACATGGAAGGAGATACCTTGCTCTGAAAGTGATTTTGAGGGTATAGATTTAAGACACAGAAAGTGCAGCGTTAGCACTCAATAAGGAATAAATAGAATTATTCTTACGCTTTTGACAAATTGTGACCTTTTTTCGGCATCTGTTGAATGTTATCCAATGGTAAATCCTGAAGAAATTTCCCGTATAAAATCAGAAGCAAAAATGTAGGGCTTCTTTTGTTTTCTACCCTCCCTTTCCTTCCTCCCTCATATTTATAAAATATTTACATGCTTGCATCACTGACCACCTGCAGCATGAGCTTACTTGTCACTTACAGTGAGAAAGCATTTCAGTGAGATGATAGCTTAATTGGCAGTATCCAACTGAGATAGAGTAAGGACAGAATGTACAAATGAATGCTTAACAACAAGTAGTCCCAGGAGTAGAGCAAACACTAGCTGTAAGTGGAATTTGTAGTTTGTTTTGAAACAATGCATAGATAAGCTTGGTGAAAAAGAATATAGAAGTTATATTCAATGAAGACAGCAGAATTTTTAATGGCTGTTTGTGCAGATTACTGGAAGGTACGTAGTTGATAATGTAATATCAAACCCTATTCTTAGTTTTAATTTCAGTGTGTTATATAGAGAATTACTGCTCTGAAGCTTCAAAAAAGCCTGAATAATTTCATTCATGCTTCATTTGCTTATGTAATTTTGCTACTGTATCGTATGGTTTATTTTTAAAAAGGTGTGTGAAGCATTTCTAACAGTGTGCAAGTATGCACCTAGTAGCAGTTATTTTTTAGCTAAAGTAGTTCTAGTGTAGAATTGATCAACATTCTTTACACTCCAAATCAGAATTCAGTAATTTTTTATTGTTTGAGAAACACTTAACTATGGAAGTCGTTTCCTCAAAGGATGAGGGCTTTATTAGTGCCTGCTGGTTTTAGACTAGTTGTAAAATATCAGATGGATGTTAATTGCACTTTGCTCATTATAAATGGAGGTGTAGTATGTGGTGCTTCTTGGCTAGGAAATAATATGTTTACCAATAATCAGGGAACATGGAATGACAACTTGTAAGCAGAAACAAACATGTCTAGCACTGTGGAGTTTTTCACATGACTGCTCAGCATTATTACTCCTTAAAGATCAAAAGTTTCCTGACAAGCTGGTATTTTCTGTATGTTCACAATAATTCTTACTTAATTCATCGGTTTGTGTTCCACTGCAGTACCAAGCAGTTCTGTTTTCAGTCATTGTTGATCTCTTTGCAGCATCCCACTATTCAATAGAAATAGCTGGGGTTTTCAGATTGCTCATAATAAAGTTAAGAAATAAGGCATATATATAGTTCTGCTTTTAATTTGTTGATTGTAAGCATTAACATCTTTTGAAGTCCTTGAATACCAGTTTTTGAGAAGTTATGGGAATAATATTATAACTCCTGACTGTGCTGTAAGGGCTGTTTTTGCACTAAATTAAAACTCACATTTAATAATGAGTTCTGGGCTTAGTTTCTTTGTAGTGGGACTTTTTTTTTTTCTATGAAGAGGTGATAGCAATGGATTTTCCCACAGGTGCTGAGCAAAATGAATTGTTAAATTTAATGATTAAAAAAGAATGGAATTCACTTGAAACTTTAGAAACTGAATGAGTGTAATTCAGTGTGTCAGAATAGCTGTTTTATCTACATGGAGTGTATCTTGACCAAACTTGCATCAGCACAAGGTGCCACCCTTGAAGTCTTTTTCTTCCTCTCAGTTAATGTTTACAACACCTTGACAAGGTAGTGTTACTACCATAATAAGTTATTTACTAATGATGCATCAGACTTATTTACATGCTTTCATGTGTTTGAATGCCTTCATTGTGTTTAATACTAAGGATCTCTTTTCCTGTTTTTCTAGCAAGACCTCATGACTTCTTTGATGCACAAACACTGGATGCTATAAGACATCGAGCCATCTGCTTTAACCTCTCAGCACATATAGAAAGTTTAGGAAAAGGCCACAGTGTTGTATTTCATAGTACTGTAAGTATATATGTTATGCATTCTGTTTGTTTACCTGTGTGTTTGAAAAACCTAATACTTCAGAAAGATTTCTGGTTTTCTCTTACTGCTATAGGCATTTAATCAGAAAAAAAGTAATTGTGGGTTTTTTACATTGTTGATTTGGCCTTTTCTATTAATAAATTATGTTTTAAAAAGTAGTGTAAGTAGTTATTCTAGCTCACAAATTGAATTGCTTGCAACATTTCCTGTCTGATACACTTGGGGAAATATCAAGCAGCAAGTATGCATTGCAGAAAAATTTGGTTATATATTCCAAATGAGAATGCAATGCAGATAGCATTTCCATAGTCCTGAATGACAGAGTTGATATAATTTGAGGGTAATTATATAATTGAGTATTTTAAAGACACTGATCTGAAATTGATGGTTTTTTGGTTTTTTGGTTTTTTGGCTTTTTTTTTTTTTTTTTTAATAAGCTTGCCAGCAAAATGGCAGTGAATTACTAGGAGGAGGCAAATACCAGGTGTCCTTTATTCCTATTCCTGTATCCTATTTTGTTAATTTCACTTGTGCTTGGAGAGGATAAACATCAGTATTAATTTAGAAAGGTTCAAAATGTGCAAGAAAGTACTGAATTAGGGTATGGGGGTCTAAAGTTCTAGAAGCTGTATAACCTCCAATTTCTTTACCAGCCTGGGAGAGTAGACTCAGCTGAAGGAAAGGATTAAGAGATGGAACAAAATGAGGGGGAGTGCTTTGTAAATTGGTAGGTTAGTGCAAGATGAACTACAGTCCAGGGAAGGAGTGTTGACTGCTTTGACTTCAGCTATGGGTTAACCTTAACACATGATTCTAGCTACTGGATTGTCAATTTCTTTCCATAAATGAAACATAATTTTATATGCTTAACTTATTTCACCCTGTTCTACAAGACTGGTGATTGTTATAAGTGTCTGTGGCCTGTATTAGAAATTTTCCCGAAGTGATTACTCCTGAACTTTATGTGCATTGAGCACCAGCTGCAGGTGGATAATTAATGACAGGTGGCTTAGCTGTTACTCTCTTTACATCTCATTTTAGTTTTCATGGCCAGCATGGATTTTACAGTGCTGTGAGAAAAAGGGATTCTTTTCGAATTCGCAGCGTGCTTTAATCTGAAAAGTTGTCCAGGCAGACTACTTGGTTGTGGAAGCTCACCTTTGTCTATTGGAATTTATTCGTAAGGAGACGTAAGAGACATAAGGCAGAATGTGCTCTGAAACTGCTTTGGATAAACTTTGAGGAAGTAGTGGAAGTGTCCTTTTAGCTTTCCTGTGTATGTGCCACTTAAGATGGTAGGCGTTGATGAGGTATGAAATTGCTTAGGCAGCTGTGCGAGAGGTTGTACCAGTGGGAGAACCGTTTTAAGGTTCCTGCCTTGAACTATACTTTGCTACGCTGTTTTAGCATGCTGCTACAGTTGTGTGAGCTTCTGTGCTGGACATCAGCCATATCAATGAGACTCAGCCTAAAATCTGCTTTAAAAAGAAAAGGTAGAATAGAAGCAGTCTTGTGGATATATGCTATTATACTGAGCTAATGGTCACCTCAGATGCAAGCACATTTTGCATAATTTAAAAGCTTTCGGACATTGAATTTGAATGGTGACTGGCTAAATAATGTAAGATGATTTGTGTGGTCCACCTTCAGATGAATTAAAAAATGTGTAGCTATCAGGGGCATTAATTTGAAAAGTGAAAAATATGAAGATAATATTGTCTTGCTGTCTGAAAACTGACATAAATAATGTAGATTTATTTTTTTTTACGCAGCATAATGTCAGCGCAGTGCGGTATTCGATAGGATGGCTATCCTAGTGAAAAATTACTAATGTTAAGAATTTCTAGGCAGTCACTGTAGATACCTTTCACCATCTACGAAAAGTCATTCCTTTCCTATATATGTATTTTTCAAGCTCTTCTTTATAGATACAGGAAGCTGTAGAATGCAGTCATCAATAAAGCCTTTTTGAAGAAATGGTTTTGCTGTCCAGAGTTCATCTTTGACTTTATTATGAGTTTTTTATATGCCTTTTTTTTTTTTTAATTTGAATTAATTTCTTGATACTTTGTTTCTGTGAATTGTCAGATGGAAAAATTCCATCATTTCCATTTAACCTAAAGAACAGATGGTACTCTGATTAAAAAGTACAGCTCATAGGTAACTCTATTCTGTGTCCTATCCCTGCCTTCTCTGTCCCGTGCTTATTGAAATGCTAGAATTAATTCTCTATAATATTTGAATGTTAAACTATTTTTCACTGATTTTTAGCTGGTTTTGGTATTTCAATTCAGTGGTCACATGTATTGATACTAGTTCCATGTGTTTTGAAATCTTAAAACTTTGAAACACAGTGAATGACTAAAGGTGTATACCAGTTTACTGAGTGAAGTTTTTTTCTTTTTCCAGAAGAGGTCAGCAAAACTCCATTTCTGATTTGAGACAACTTTGATGCATTTACAGAGCTAAATTCAAATTATATTTTCCTTTTGTTTCTGGGACAGTGCATGAAATTTAGGTAATACAGTGAGAGTTTTTTCAAATAAAGCTGTATTTGAACATACATCTGCTGACTGAATTCTAATTTTAAGTGAAAAACTTAATGGACTTCAGTTCTTTACAACACAGTTTTGAGTCTTCAGAGCATCATTACTGTAGATATGCTACATTTTTTTCCCATTTCACTTGTAACTTCTGCAGACTTGACTGTAAAGCTCTGGTTACTAGTGTCAAAATAGCAATTTTTCAGTTGTTTTTTTTCTCAGAATTTTTGCAATTTTGCATTTGTCTGCATCATAGCTGTGTTTCTAACTCTAGCCTGCCTAGGATATGGTAAAGGTTTTCATAGTGCTTATTGTGTTAAAGGTCGGTACTTCTTATGCCTTTAATAAGATCCATGTTACTCAGATTATGCAGAGTTGATGAACAGTTGGTTCATGCAGATTACGGACTTTGGTATTTACATGCTATGTTTTAGTTTAGCCTTTTCTGTAAAGATCAGTTGCCACTGTTCAGAAGAGAAGTTTTTAGAGTTTACAGGATCTGCAGTGGCTGTGTATGGAATCTTTCAAAGATTTACTAAGAATTTTATGCTCAGAGGTGCAGAAGATAGGAGAATTGGTGTTTAAAGAAGATAGGAAAATTTGTAGTAAGTGTTGTGACGTGTACTGAAGGAGAAGGGTAAATCAGAAGAGGAAGCAAGTGGCTTTTCGCTGTTGTTCTGATCACTGGAAATTTTTGGGATGCCTTTTGCATGCTGGTGTTAAAGAATAAATTTGTGTCTGAATGGACAGATTTATTTTTTATACTTGCTGTGTGTGTGTTTCTAACTTTATCCTGGCTAAAGTTGGGAGTCTAGCTTCAGGGTCCTGTACCTAAAAACTTTGTTGTCTGTGAGAGTGTCTTATGTGCTGGTCTACCATGAGCTAGTATGAGCAACTGAGAGAAAGGAGTTCTCACTTTTTGTCTGGGACCTTAACAGTGGAGTACCTATGTTCTGCTTAAATTCTTACCAGTTGTTGACACGTCTTTGACATGTCATTTGATTTGTCATTTGTATAACAGTAGTAGCTAGCGTACTCTCTGCAGTGTTAAGTGCTTGGTTTAGGTATTGAAAAGGAGTGAGTAAAGGTTACCTAGGAAGTTATACAGTATAGCCAGATGTCAAAGCATTTGTGAGAGATTTTTATCCTTACGCCATGCTATAATTAAACTATAAGCTGCATCAGTTTCTTCCGTCTTCTATAGATGTGGAACAACATGAGTGTATTTGTAGAGGAACGTATATTCTTAAAAGCTTTTGGAGTAGCAGCTTAAAAATCTGAACTATTTCAAAAGAAGGTATATTCTCACTATATATAGAGTAATACAACTTTCAAAGAGTAAAACAGTTTGCCTTTTATAAATATCCAGTTGAACATGAAGAACAATAGGTTTTGAGCAAAAAGTATGCAGATTTGATTCTAATTATGGTTTATGTGATTATTATCAGGTAATAGCTAAAAGAAAAGAAGATTCTGGAAAAATAAAACTCCTACTTCACTGGACACCAGAGGACATGTGAGTATATTACTAATAATACAATATAGGATTTTAATGGGCAAGGATTTACAGTGGAGTAAATGAATCGTCTGTCACTAAATTATGTTATGCCTTTGAGTAGTTAAAGTTCGTGTTATAAAAAATGCTTTTTGTAAAGACGTCATTGTTAAAAAATAATAAGCATTGCTTTAATTGATTTTTTTACTTCAGTTTTTAAGTCTGAAGTCTCTCAGTTCAGGTAAAGTTGAAGCTGTATTCTTAATGCATTTCGTCACTATAGGTATTAATAACAAGGTCCTCTGATTATTGAATAGGAAGCTCAGGTTGGTTTTGCCAGCTGTATGCATAAGGAGAGTTATCATGGAAACAGCTTTGTTTTACCCACTGATTCATCATGATACTAAAATACTTCTAGGTACTGAAAAACGTACAATCATCAATGTAACAGCAGAAGTGCAGGAATCTTTGCCTGGGTGCCAAAATTTAGCAGTGTGATAACCACAGCTGGCCCTGTAAGGTATACATCTCATATTGCTGCTTCTTTGGATTGTCCCACTGAAGCTCAAAGTACTCTTCCAGCATGTTTGGCTGCTTTTTTTTTTCCTCTTGGGTTTTCAAAGTTCTACCTTGTTCCAAATGAGTATTCTCACATGTAATGCAGGACAAAAGTACTTTCCTCAGGTAGGCTTGGGACAGATGAAGTAGTTAAATGTAGTTTAGAAATATTTTCTCTACTTCTTTGAAATAGGCAAGACCTTATCTCTTTCTTCTGACACTTCTAGAACAAGGGGATCTTTCAGATTCAGTGTTGCTTTTTTTCTAATATAGATTCAAATGAGGTTTTTGCTCATGCAGTTGTATATAGTAGTAGAATCTGCATTGGAGAGGACAAGTTGTTCAGTAATGTCAGGTCAAAGGAATAATGTGGTTTAATTGGTATTTCTTGCATCTTGGTTGGGTTAGGTAGAAGGGTGTATTTCCTGCACTGAATGTTACAGCTTTGAATTTCTGAGTATTCAGTAAATTCAATTTCACCTTGATTATAGCTTAGAACAGCAAATGCAAGCTGTCATGGCTTATGTCATCCGTTTGTTTTACTCAGTGAATGTACTTACACTTTAGAAAGTTGAATGCAGTGATGATGATTACTTTCCATTGTGCTGAGCTGTTCATCAACCTTTCGGATGGGGCTAGTAATAATGATTTAACTTTTTCTATTCTGAGTCATCTTGAGAAACTGTTAATCTGTTCCAGGTTATCTGTACGTTAAGTCTTTTTCCCAGAAAATTAAATACTAGTCTATAAATAAGGTGAATACCCGTTTCCCGTACAAGAGGGAAATAATTTTTAATATTTTTTTTTCCTTTTGGGAGCAGGAGTTTATACTTTGTGCCAGTACTCCTTAGCTTACTGAGTTGTTTTCTTTATGTATATTTCAAATAGTCTTTCAATGTAAGAAGTTTTCTTCTTCACGGTTTGTATCATTTTGCATCTTCAGCATATAGCTTCTACTAAAAATGTCTTCCAAATGTTGCTTGTCAGTAAAACAATTTTGGGTTTATTTAAAAAAAAAATCTTAATTTTTTTTCACCTTTCATGATCCCTATTAAACCTTAGTAGATACATGGATTACCTTCTGCGTGGTGCCATGGGCGTTGCATTTGTCCTGTTTTGTGTGTGTTGTCGTCCCCCCCCCTTTTTTTTTTCCCCCACCTTCATCTGAAAAGTGGAAAGTATCATTGGAGAAACTGCTTTTCCTACTGAGATAAAAGATCTCTCTTTCATTTAACTTTTGGGATGGCTTACCTGAAAAATTAAATTTGATTTACAGCTAACTTATTGATGAAAAACAGAGACTCAATTTAATAATTTGCAAAAGTATGTAAAATTGCATATAGCTTTGGTCAGAGGAAACACGTTCATATAGATAGTCTTAAATGTTGGGTTTCTTAATTCGAAACTTGTTTCAAAATGTTAGAAAATGTTAGAATTCTTAATTATGATCTTAAACTTTTTCCCCAACCCAAAATTAATTTTAAGAAGTGGAAGCAAAATGGATCACTTGTTTATTCTGCACAGCATTGATCAATGCTAACTTACAGGAGGTAGGAATGCAGATTTTCAGTAAGATGCTGATGACCTCTGCAGGCTGAGTGCTTTTCTTAATGTGTTACCTGAAAACTTCAGCAGGGCCTTAAAAACCCAACCTGCTTTCAGTGAAAGAAGCAATAATGCAGTAAGCCACTCTAAAATGGGCATGTTTCAAAGAGTTTCAAATTTCAAATTTGAAAATTAGTTCAAATTAATTTCAAAGAATTAAAGTCCAAATCATAGATCAGTGATGTATGTTATCTGCAACCCTGTTCCCCAAATTTCACTGCAGTCAGCACTGAAGCAACAATTCCCTTTGATGTGTAAAGACCAAGTTTTATTCCATATCTCAATGAGAACTGTTACAGAGCCAAACTATTTTGTGGTGATTGCCTGGATTTCCTCAGAAGATAATCAAACAATTAACTTCAGCAAAGTTGGAATGTTTTGACATGGAAAGCTTTGAACTTGGAGGAAGCACATTAGTATAACTGGAAGCTCAGTGCTTGCAGTGTATTCTGGCTTTTACTTAACTTTTTTTGAAAGCATCAAAGAATTTTATGCCCAGTAAAATAAAGTATTTTCAAATATCTGTTTTGTTGGGTTTTTTTTCTTCTTGCTACTCATTTTCACATTAAATTGTTAAAATGAAGAATGTAGTGCTGTTGTCATACACTTGGCTTAGCATTCTTCTGGAATAATCTAAATTCTTTTTAGTATATTTTTCATCCTGAGAACTTGAAAAAATTTGAAGTATTATGTGTAAAGATTGGCTGTCTTTTTCTCACTCCAGTGAAGATGTTTTTCAAAAAGTGATATGTAAAGATTGCTTTAAAAAAACTTCATATGTGCTAGTTTACCACATAGCTTTGTGTTAAGAAAAATAGTTTTATCTTTTTTGAATATTTTTATTTTATTTATTCATAGTCTTCCTGATGTGTGGGTAAATGAAAGTGAGCGACATCAGTTAAAAACTAAAGTAGTTCATTTATCAAAACTACCAAAAGATACTGCCTTGCTTCTGGACCCAAACATATACAGGTAACGTCCTAATTTTGAAACTTTCTTAACTCAAATACTGTCTTAAGACTCGCTTAACTTTTTGACGTTGGAAAATCAGGATTGCTAATGCATTATACGCCAGACCAGGGATCCTTAATCCTGTCAGCGTCCAGGGGTTAAGTTCTGAAGTCTTAAGTTGTTTCAGAATTTCTTAACTACTTGAACTGAACTCTAGTTACTGAGAAACGGGGAATGTGTGTATTTACCAAGTGTATTTTACTTTTTTGTGCTTGGTGTACAGAAATTCTAGTAAAGGAGGTACACACAGTGGAATCCTGAAAGATCACTTCTGTTAAGATCACATGCTGGTTTGTATGCCAATTTTTTAAAGTCCAAATTTACCTTTACATATTTTATATTCAACTGTAATACATGCAGTATTACCTTGAAATCCGTACTTTATACAAGTACTGTTATTTTTTTAATACAAGATTCTTCAGAGCGGGGCAGAAGGGGACAGTACATGTTACTTGCCTTTAAGCTGTATTCACATTGTATTTTTAGGGCTTCAGATTGGCCCTAAAGATCCACCTTGTTTCTTATCATTTCCTGATTCCTCCTCCTTCCCTCTTTATTAGTGTGCTCACATAATTTCCAGTACCCACACTTCTGTGTGTGTACAGTTTTTAAAGGTAATTGAAATGCTTAATTCACTCTTTTAAGTTTTTGAAAGCCCAGAAATATGTATTTATGAACTTATGCTCATATGAATTTAAATGAATTAAATGAATTTAATTAATTTAAATGAATTAAATGAATTTAAAAATTCATGAAATGAATTTAGGACAAAGGTTTTTATTCTGCCAAAACAGAAGTTCAGTGCTCCTGTATTTCTTCCTTAACATCCAGTAACCTAGTGTTTAAAGGAGTAACTAGAGCACTAATCTGAGGTTGTGGTATGTGATAAGCATTTCAGTTCACCTTTAATATTTAATGTATTTCACTAATCAAATTAATGATATCCTGGTTTACAATAGCAAAATAAATAATCATACTATTTCTGCTTTCTATGTAAGTATTTAAAATACTTACTTTAGTATGTTAATTACTGATGTTAACTGTAAATCATAGAAATGTTATGAGGAAATTGGATTTTGTGTTTTAAAACTGCTTAACGCAGTGACTGTTTTATAATCCAGTTTGGGTGTTAATCATGTTTATATTGATTACCTTGATAGATCAGTTTGATTTGAAAAGGAAAAAATGACCTTTTAAAATAAAAGTGTAATGATCTTTGAGATTAAGTCCTTGGAAAAATGTGCCACCCTTTCTGCATCTCTCAAATAAAAATAAGGTCCCTTATGCATAATCTTGTACTAGATTTTTAGCAGTGTAGAACAGAGTGTAATTCAAAAGAGCTTCGGGACCAATCGTGGGAGATAGAATCATAGAATAGTTAGGGTTGGAAAGGACCTCAAGATCGAGTTCCGACCCCCCTGCCATGGGCAGGGACACCTCACACTAAACCATGCCATGCAAGGCTATGTCCAACCCCACCTTGAACGCCACCAGGGATGGAGCATTCACAACTTCCCCAGGCAACCCATTCCAGGGCCTCACCACCCTCACAATAAAGAATTTCTTCCTCATATCCAATCTAAACTTCCCCTGTTTAAGTTTAAACCCATTACCCCTTGTCCTCTCACCACAGTCCCTCATGAAGAGTCCCTCCCCAGCATCCCTATAGGCCCCCTTCAGGTATTGGAAGGCTGCTATGAGGTCTCCACGCAGCCTTCTCTTCTCCAGGCTGAACAGCCCCAACTTTCTCAGCCTATCTTCATACGGGAGGTGCTCCAGTCCCCTGATCAGAGAAATAAAAGTTAAAGACCAAAACTTTACAAGGGAAAAAAATGATTTAAGAAATTCAGTGACAGCTATTAATTTTGTGCGAAAATGATGACTCCAGTAGAAAGTTTGAAATAATAATCTGAAAGGTACGCTAATATAGGATCATCTAAAATGTCTTTCAGTTTTAATCTGATTAGATGAAAGTACATTTTATATAGTCATGTTTTCATAGTGTACTCTAGCTGACTCGAATTTACTTCTCAGGGTTTTTTATGTAAAATTGTTTTGTCTTCTTTTGCAGAACAATGCCCCAGAAGAGGTTGAAGAGGTAAAACCAAGGAAGTGGTGACACCTGCAGTCTTAGTCACTGACGATGGATTTAGAAATAAAGTTGCACATTAGTCAAATCCCATCCTTTTTTTTTTTTTTTTTTTTTTTTTAACTTTTTGTTTTTTGGTCTTAGATAAATATTTATGCTTAGTGTAAACATTCTGTGAATGAAGTTGATGCTTCTGTGGAATATATTAATATATTACTGTATATCCACATTTTCATGGAATGGTACAGTGGGAGACTGAGCAAACACTCTTCTGGCAACTTAGTGGAACAACTAAAAGGCTTTGCATGCTTGCTTCTTTAAGCTGCTTTTTTTTTAGTGAATACAGTAGTTTATATTTGATTAAAAGAAAAAGTAACCATCACCATTTACTCACAATTCCCAGGAGAACTGTTAACAAGCTATTAGGCTTCTTGTCAATGTTGACTAAATACAACACATGCCAGACAACAGTACAGCTACCAAGGGATTATCCTGTTCCCCTTTTGAGTATTGGTGGATAGTAATCATTCGTCATTTGTAATCTTGTGTCCTTTTGCAGATCCCTAAAATATGTTGGATTATGATGTTTAAATGAATGTTGATGGAATGCTTGTCTTTTCCAATCAACTATGAATACATAGTACGGTTTAAAGGTGTTAAGAGTGTTGCAGTATGTCAGACACCCTCTTCAAAAGTAGTATAGTATGTTAGTGAGATCTGCTTTTATGTGATCCGTATCAATGGCAGGGTTTTTAAAAACCTCTACGTAAGCAGTTAGTGTTATTGGTGTTTTATTTTACTTTTTTGACCCTCTAGGATCCCCATTCACTTGTAAAGTATACTTTTTTTATTTGGCCTAATGTTTTCTAGATGTAAAGAAAATGGTATTTTTTAAAAAAATCTAGAAATTCAATCCTTTATGCACCAAAGTTGGCTTTGAAAAGGAAAGTAAAATCATTTTCTTGCTTAATAAGCAAGAAACCATGGATTTTTTTTAACTGACAAATAGAGATGCGTCTAACCTGTTAGTCTTTGTATGGAGACAAAAATGTTGCATATAGACAATAGGACATTGCTTGTAAATATTTCAGCAGATTTGTAATATATTTTTATATTATGAAATGTACTGTAGATGTTTTCTAGAGGCATGAAAGTTAAAATGTATATATTATGGTAGAAATAATATTGAAGGATATTGTAATTCACTAGTGCTGCCAGAAGAATTGTTTAAAAAAAGCACCTTCCTTAACAATAAAAAAAACCCTTCTTTTACATACCTAAGGGACTATATACTACTGTTAATATCTGTTGTAAGAACAAAAATACATTGAACATCCTTCCCAGAAATCTTAGAGGGATGAATAGTACCCATAATTAATTCATGGCACTCCTTTCTAATAGTGAACATGAAATTAGTTTTTTCCTTAATGTTGGAAGGAGCTAATATGTAAAATTTGTATGGATATATGCAGTCAAACTGCAGAGTTAGTCCTCCTTATTAGGGAGGAATTTACTACAGTGAAACTAATAACCAGCAGTTTTTACACTAAATTTTTATTAAATAGAATAAAACTTAAAGTAACCCTTTGGTTGCATGAGTGAGCATATCTTAATATAATACAGATGCATTCTGCATTGGTACTGACACGAGAGTCTTGCTTAGCTCCAGTGGGTTAAAAATGTTACTTATATACAAACAAAAAAAAAATCTTATCAAACAAAATGAAGTGCAGATTAAAAGCACCGCTAATATAAGAGTTCTGGAATGGTTGTTTAATAAGGGTATTATTCATAAAATCTGTAGTGATGTGACTTTATTTTTAAAAAGAAATGCAGTGTTTTGTTTTGTTTTTTTTTTTGCTTGAGCACTTCACCTACTGCTTTTTCTGTACCCTTAAAGTAATCCTTAATCTTTGTTTCTTTTTTTGAATTTGTTATAAAATTGCCAAATAGAAGTGTTTCAGATATAGTTTGTATTTGTATTTTTTTAATTTTATTGCTTCATGAGTTTCTTGTAAGTCATTTATAATTGACAGATGATTGTAGACCTTGCCTGAGTATTTTTTCTAATAAAACAAAGCAAACAAACCTCATTAGCTTCAAAATTGTAAGATTTCACTGAAGTGTTTAAAGATAAATTTAAAAATGTCGCCATCTCTGTTTCCTCCTGTAAGTGGTAACACCTCACAAAATGGGGTAAAGCATACCTTTACAAAATGGGGAATTCGTGGATTGAAGTCATATTTTGTTCATGTAAACCGTGATGTTATTTCTTGGGTTTGAGAAAAATATTACCTGATATTCTCATGGTACAGCTTCTGCCTTGGAAGGAAAAATCATTTTAGATTTAAAACGTCTGTGAACAAATGAATATGTTGGAATTAATTAAACTTTCCATGGGAATCAAAAGGTAAGTGGACTTCTGGCTGGTTTTTACCTTCAGTTCTTGTGTGTCCCCCTGAATGAATTTCAGTTTTATAGGATTGCAAGATACATGGAACTGACACAACAAAAATCTAACTGCTCTTATTCTTTAAAAGTTAATGAAATAATTGGCCCCTTCCCTATTGAGTAGGTCCATGTATTTTCTTTCAGGATGTAACATATAGAGGTTTCCTCCTGTCCTAAGAACATTTTTTTTAATAGATTTCCAAAATTCCTACAGAATGTTTATTTTCCTTGTAGAGAAATGTCACCAAGACAAGCCTGTAGTTATTTTACCCTTCACTGCAGTCTTTTTCCAGACTGTTTTAACAAGAAACTGTGTAAATATCCTAAATGTGTATTTTTTGCTTAGAGATTCTGTATTATCTTTAACACATTACTGAAGGTAGACGAAAGAAAATTACTAATTTTACAGTTAAATCATGGCAAAAAGTGTGTACTCTATGAGGAGAGGCCAAGGGAGCTAGACAGGTTCAGCCTGGAAAAGGAAAGGGTTTAGAGGGACCTAACAGCATCCTTCCAGTACCTGAGAAGTTACAAGAAGGTGGAGCCAAGCACATTTAAAACTGCACAGCAGAATGATGAAAGTCGGTGGTCATAAGTTGAAATGGCAAATTTGTCATTGTGAGGATAGTCAAGAGTCAGAACAGATTACTCCCAGAGATGCCACAAATCTGTCCTTGACAGTTTTCAAGATCCAGACAAAGCCCTGAGCAACCTAGCCTAGATTCAGTGTTCTTAGTGTTGCACTGAGCAGAAGGTTGGACCAGATGCTTACTTCCAACATGAATAGTTCTATGATTCTGTCACTCGGAACTAAGTAGGTTTTCTCTTCCAGCCCACATGCTCACGGAGACATCAGCTATGTTTAGATCATGTTAGCAATCTATGGTCATAGGTCATGGCTAGAGTTGGAGCTGTTTGAATTGAAAATTGATCAGCTCTGGCTGGTGATAGGGCTTTAGTCTATGTTTGTTTTGGCCTGCTATATGCTTGAACTATACTGGTGTGTTAGCTTAAGGTAGATGCTGATGCTTGAGGATGTGGGTCAGAAAAAGGTGTGGGGTGGAATGTTTACTCCTTTGCTGTCAGGTGACACTAGCACAGAAATCTCAAGTGTGTTTATGGGTGTCTTAGGTTATCTTACTTCTGGGGCACCTTTTAAAGGAAGTACCAAATCAAACTTTTTGAAAGGCTCACTTTTCAGGAATTGCAGCCCACCCAAGTACCTGTGCCCAAAATCACCAGTCTTTTTGGAATGTGTTGGCTTAAATTTGACAGTTTTCTAAAGCTGAATAACAGGACTTTTGAGTGAGGATTGCTGTTGTGGGAATGAAGAACATTGCTTTTGCTAGAGTGGATGGAAATTCATATCTTAGCATTTGGGACTAGCATATAGCTGATTATTTGATATTAATTTCATTCTATCTACTAAAGCACTTTAATACAAGGAGCAGAAACACATCAGTTCTAATACTTTTATTGAATATAAATTTCTTTGAAGTTACTGTGATTTTTCAGATTTTGGTCAAATTGCTTAACATTCAACACTATATTTTTCTTCTGGTAATTATATTCATTATTAATATAGTTCAGTATATAATTTGGTATTAATTATACAATATATTGGTAGTTTCTCATTTAAGTTATGTATTGAATCTGGACTAGCTTCATTTGGGAACAAAAGGGTTGATTATGTTTAAATCTGCGTAATTTTAAATTGTAGGCATTTAAGCAGTTGATTTCTGTTCCTTTCAGCTTTTCAGGGCAGTGTGCAAATTGATTATCATAGCAAACCAGTCTTATTTAATACTTCAGTCTGAAATTGATAATATATTTTCACTTAATGCTTTCTTGCCTTGATATTTTAAACTTGCATATGAACTTTTTCTTGTCACATTAATGTATGATAAGTACAACAGAAAAAAGAAATCTCATCCGGAAAAGCTGGCTTTCAAAAAAGCAGCTGAACCTATGTCTTCTTTCAGTCATTTTCTATAAATTGTTAAGGAGACATTCTGTGAATGGCTCCTATATGTACATGACTGTGAAAATAAACAGTTTGATCCCTAAACCAAGATATTCTAAACAAAACATTCCAGTGGCAGAAGATGGTCTTGCCATTGCATGGATTTTCTTAGTCAAGTAAAAGTGCCTTTTGGTGTGTTATCCTGGTTTTTACTTATTCCAAGCAAAGAATACTCTTTGGTAAATGATGTCACTTCAACTTCTAGTAACAATTTGTAAATTACATTATTTTTTGGAAAAAAGCCCCACCTGCACTACTCTTTTGAGCAGTGTGATGGAAAACATTTTAAAATCAAGAGTGTCCATTTGTTAGTGCCTTTTCTATAGGGCCTCATTTTCTAAAATTCTGTGCTTTTGCAATGAGGAGACTAAGGTATAAATACTAGAGGTGAATCAGTGTATGAGAAGAATTACTATTGTGCTGAAGGGCTTCACTACTGTAATCTCTTACGGTATTATTTCTAATGTAGAATGAACTGAAATCTGACCAATATTAAATCTCATACTTCTGGAATATTTAGATTTTTTTTTTCAGCAATCTGTTCTGTTATGTTTCTGTGAACACACCTGACAAACTAAAAAAAAACAAGTAGATTTAGGTATGCTGTCAAATCTCAGGTTATCTGCTGGAGGGATGAAAAACATCAGAGATTAATGTTTTGTGTTTAAAGCAGAACACTGCTTCCAGGAGACAGGAACTGTAAATTTACTCTTTCTAGGTAAGAGACTGGTGATGAGTATAGACCAGTGTTGCAACCTCTGTTTTTTGGGTTTTGACTGGAAATGGCAATACTGACAATTTGTTTTCCTGCTGTTTATTACAGCAGCTCTTCTTACAGCAAAAAGTTCTCACTAGACTATATATGTCCACATGTCTTTATTCTCACACTACAGTATACAGTACTCTGTACAGTTATCTGTATGTATCTTTGGGATTTGATGCAGCTTTATCAATATCCTGTAATCACTGCTTTGTGTTTTTCATTTTAATATAACATACAGTTGAAATACTGTTGTCTGCTGCTTAGTGCTTTGTAATCCTTAAGATATAACCAGCTTGCTTGTTTTCTGTCCAGTACTTTCCATTTTAATCTGTTCACAGCACACAGTGTTTACAGTATAGAGATGGACCACAGTAAGGTTCCACATGTACCTGTAATTCTTGTGTGCCCTAATTTTTGAAAACTCGTCTCACAATGTCATTTTATAGTATTTTGATCTGTAATTGTCCTGGTTCAGCAGTAGCAGTCATTTTTCTCCTTCTTGGTAGCTGGTGCAGTGCTGTGCTGGTAACACCCATGTTTTCAGTTGCTGCTTGGTAATGTTTAGTCTTACCAAGGACTTTCTGAGTCTCATGCTCTGCGAGGGAGGAGGGGAGGCCAGGAGGAAGCAGAGGCAGAACACCTGACCCAAACTAACCAAAGAGGTATTCCATACCACAGGACATCATGCCCACTATATAAACTAGGGGCAGTTACCCAGAAGGGTTAGATCACTGCTCGGTCTAGCTGGGTATCGGTGGGTGATGAGCGGTTGTATTTTCTTCCCTCGTTACTTCTCTTATCGTTATTACTGTTGGTGGTAGCAGCAGTGGTTTGTGTTCTACCTTAGTTACTGGACTGTTCTTATCTCAGCCCGTGGGAGTTAACATTCTTTCAGTTCTCCTCCCCATCCCTCCAGGAGTGGAGGGAGGAAGGTGGGGGAGTGAGTGAGTGGCTGCATGGTTCTGAGTTACCGGCTGGTCTTAAACCACAACAGTAATTTCTTAAATGATTTAAAAATTTATACCAATTCCAGTACATATCATCGTTTTCAGGGGCAATAGCAGTATTGGGAGTTACCTGTTGATATCCACAAGGCTCACTGTGCTGAGCTGTTATGTTAGAGCTAGTGGAGTACCTCAGACTAGTAGTGGATGTTTTCTTTCATGCAGAGCTGGAACCAGAGGGGAAGAAAGAGATGCTGCTTGTGGGTTTGGTAGGGGATAAAGATTGATAGTTAGTCATACTGTGCTTTCCCTGTTTTCTGTTAAGGCAAAAAGAAAAGCAATGTTCTGCTCTAGTCTGTTGTTCCAGTCCAGTGCTATTTTGCTGTCAGCTGTACATTGTTTACTATATTTATTTCTCTTGTCCCACACAGATATTTGCACTTCCATCTCTAATTCTTTCCTGAAGAAGAATTAAAAATCAAGATGACTTTGATGTCACAATGTAGCTTAACAACAGAATAAAGAGATGTAGTTCTAGGTGTAAACAGAATAAAATTGTGTTGATTGCATACTAGAGGTGGGCTGTTAGGTCACAGCTGGTTATGGGTAAATTCAGCTCTTGCAATTGTTTATGAAGATTATTGTACTGTGATTTGTGCTACATTATTTTTTTTTTTTTACTAATTCGAAAAATGGTTCTTTTCACTCTTGTAAATCCCCCTTGGCAGTAGACTAATAAATAGTAACAAATATGATAAATCTGTTTACTTCATCCCAGATGAGAGATAATTGCTGATCAGCATACCCTTGGGTTGGCTTGCTTACAGAAAACTTGTGTGCTGTCTACTGGATACTGTTCAAAAGTTTTGTTAAATTTTAATATCCTTTTGTCTTAACACCTTGCCTGTGTTTGTAGTCTCAGTGAAAGATATAAGATCCCTTCATATTTACTATGAAGAATGGCTTCTGATTTGAGATAGCCAGCCATGTCCTGGGCTGCATCGAAAGGAGCGTAACTGGCAGGTAGAAGGAGGTAATCCTTCGCTTTTTTATTTTTCTCTTGAGAGTGTATAATTGCACTGTATTTAAGGAGAATGTTTACTCTATTAGGTAGATAGGTGAATAACTGGAAATGTTTGTTCTTCTGTAGTATTTGTGAGAACAGCTGCTTTCAACAATATCCAGCAAAATGTTTCACCTAAGTTCCAAAGGGACTTATGTCATACTTGAATGCTAGTAATGCACAACAGCTTCACAGCGAAAGCCATTCTGTAACAATATGTTGTGGTTTAACCCAGCGTGCAGCTAAAGACCACATGATCGTTTGCTAGATTCACTGTGATGGGATGAGTAGAGAATCAGCAAAAGGAAAGGTAAAACTCATTGGTTAAGATAAAGACAGCTTAATAAGACAGAAAAGAAAAATAATTATAAAAGAATATACAAAACAAGTGATGCACAGCGCGCAGTGACCTGTGTCCAGCTAGTCCCTGAGCAGTGGGTTGCCACTTCTTTGGCCAGCTCCTCCCAGTTTATGTGCTGAGTTCTTAAGCACATCATAAGGTATGGAATATCCATTTGGCTAGTGGGTCAGCTGTCCTGGCTGTGTCCCATCCCAGCTTCTTGTGTCCCTCCAGTTTCATCATTGGTGGGGCAGCATGAGAAGATGAAATGAAAAGCCCTTGACTTAGGGTAAGCATTGCTCAGCAACAACAGAAGCACCTCTGTTGTGAATGTTATTCTAGTCCTAAATCTAAAACACAGCACTGTGCCAGGTACTAGGAAGAAAATTACCTCCATCCCAGCCAAAAGGGATAGGAGGACACCCGATTTCATCTGGGATGCAGTTAATTTTCTTCCTAGTAGCTGGTACAGTGCTGCGGTTTGGTTTTAGTCTGTGAACAGTGATAACCAGTGTTTTAGTTGATGCTAAGAGTGCTTACCCTGATCAAGGACTTTCCAGTTTCTCATGCTCTGTCAGTGAGAAGCTTCTTGGCACAAGAAGCCAGGAGGAAGTAGAGACAGGACACCTGACCCTGACTAGCCGAAGGGGTGTTCCATAGCACAGCACATCATGCCCAGTATATAAACTGGTGGGAGTTACCTGGAAGGCCCAGATCGCTGCTTGGTCAGGCTGGGTATCTGTCGGCAGGTGATGAGCGGTTGTATTGTGCAGCACTTGTGTTTATTGTTTTGTTTTGTTTTCCCCTTTTATATTTCTTCCCCTTGTTATTTCCCTTATCATTATTAGTAGTAATTTTATGTTATACTTTAGTTATTAAACTGTTCTTATCTCAACCTGCAGGTTTTACATTCTTTTGATTCTCTTCCCCATCCTGCCCTGGGAAGGGCGAAGTGGGGAGTGAGTAAGTGGCTGTATGATACTGAGTTACCAGCTGGGGTTAAAGCACAACACCAGGATGTAGGACTAAATGTCCTATAAGAGCTCGGGGGGACCTTATCTCTCTCTCTACAACTACCTGGAAGGAGGTTGTAGTGAGGTGAGGGTTGGTCTCTTCTCCCACATAACAGGTGATAGGACAAGAGGTAATGTTCTCAAGCTGCACCAGGGGAGGTTTAGATTGGATATTAGGAAAAACGTCTTCACCGAAAGTGTGATCAGGGTAGTGGTGGAATCACCATGCCTGGAAGTGTTCAAAAACTCTGTAGATTAGGCCCTCCATGATATGGTGGGCTTGGCAGTCCTGGCATAGAAGTTGGACTTCATGATAGGTAAGGTGTTTTCCTATGTATTATTCTATGCCATTGACCAAACTTGGAGATCTCCTTTGTTTGAATGCCATTGATCAGTCATGTTTTTCTGGCGTGTACGACCAAACTCTGAGATCTCCTTTGTTTGAATGCCATTGATCAGTCATGTTTTTCTGGCGTGTACCATTCATGTTATGTCTAAGCTCACGTTGCTCAGTGAGATTTGTACAGGCATATGGGGTCTGACCAATGCTTCATTGACTTCAGAAGGACTTGATTACAGATGTGTGATTTGTCTCCCTCTGTTTAAATCATTGCCTGAAACCCAGATTGTGAAATCAGGGGAAAAGGAGCCTGATGTTGCTTATGATTCGTTTAAGCCAAAATGTTCAACATGAGCCAGTTAAATATGTCTAGGTGCTGAAATCTGTGTTTGGATTTACATAATTTCAAGGCCAAAAAACTAGTAAATGTGTTGTTTTGGGAGCAAAGCACTGGAATGTGAGATTAAAGACTGCCCTTAAGCAATAAAGGCATTTTAAACGGTTTCAAATACTTTGCAGCTTTTACTTTCTAGTGAATGTGAGGCAGGGGTTTTGGACCCTGCTTCCTTTTTCTTTCTTCATGTCATAAATATTCTCTCCTAGAGCATGGAAAATATGTTAATTGTACTTAAAGCAGTGTTTATTGCACAGCAGATGTGTGCGTACAGCAACTGTAGCTGAAAGCCAAAGTGTTTAATTAGCAGTTGCCTGCAGCTGGAATCTTTCTTTTAAAGCAAGTGGGGAGGTGGGGAAACATAAAAGGATGTCAAGAGATATTCTGCTGCCAGTGAGCAAGTTCATGTGTAATTACTTACTAAAATTTTGCTGTGCCTCCATACTCAAAGCCATTATGTAGTATTGCTGCCTTTTCATTGTGCTGTGCAGTCACCTATGAATTTCATGTCCTCCCTGACCAGACACATGTGCTGCCTCATTCAAATAACATCTTACTGGGTTGCATAGCCTTAAGAAAGGAGGATAATAGATATGAAGATCTTTTTAATAGTCGTGTGCTCATCTCTTAGTTTCATTGTGGCTATTACCTCTACAGTTGATGAGAGTTTCCATAGATTTGAAGGCTGAGGATTTATGTTAGTCACATCTCAGACTCTGGAAATACCTTCTTCATGGGTAAAACTGTCTGGATTTATTTGCTTTGTGTATTATGTGCATAGTCTCTCAAGCTGTAGCATAGGCTGCATAGGTTGAATCTGTGGTAGCAGTAATTTTTTTGCATGTTTTACTTCTCATTGACTCATTAGTAACAACTTTTAAAATAAACAGATGAGGGTAAAAGTTGAATCTATGCTGTAAAATTTTCAAAGAGCTGGGTCTGGGGTAAAAGGTGGCCTCTATCTTAAACAGCATTTATTGTTGCTCAGAGTGAATTAATGTGGGGGAAAAGTGCAAGGTGAAAGCTTTATCTTGACTGAAGTCTCATCTGGGTAATCTACTACAAGGTGTACAAACTGCACGTTGTAGTTTCTGATGTATTTATCTCCTTGGAGTACTTTTTCTTCTTAGCTAATATATTTGTGAGTTTTAATCTCAAAGTATTTCATAATTTCGTAACCATTACATGCATTCCAATGGGAGCTGATTTCAGCAATAGAAGATATTTTAAACTGGAAGATGGTAAGTAGATGTGAAGACATGCAGCCACACACTGTGAAGTTTATGGAAAGTATGAATGATGCTCCTGTCCCACCCCACTGTTCTCAAATGTTAGGATCCCATGTGTTACAGTATGAATTTCCATTGCACGTGTGTGAGGCAATTTAATTTTGTAGCAATCTGTAACCAAAAGGTGGCAGCAATCTACCATGCTATGACTATATATAAATATATCATTTTGTAGTGATATTACTTAAGGTGCTTGGTTCCTTTTCTAAACCAGACTCCTTACGTACAATTTATCGCTGTTGTTGCTATAAGATGGAATTGTGTATTATTGTTTTAACAGCTTTCCTGTTTTACTGTTTGGACTATATCTCTCAGGTATTTCAGAGCCGAATACAAACTGCCTTCTCTTTTAATAAAACTGACTAATAAAAGTGAAAATATTTTAAAGAAATATTATTCAAGTACAGAAAATTTATTTTGAAGTTATCAAATTTTGGAAAATGTAGCTGGCTAATTATGGTGCTTGATCACTTTATTATTTAAGTACCTTTTCATTGCCAGGGCCCAAGACTGCACTTTTGACCACCTGATTATTTTCTTGAAGGGGCATGACAGGATGCCAATATGTTTATGGAATTCTGTCTTTAGTGTCTAAGTAAGTCACACACAAGGCAGGATTAAGAGCAAGTTCCTAAACTCAGAGCTGCAGTTGCCCTGAGAATTATCCAATAGCAGCATTGAAGTGATGGCAGCAAGATGTACAATGTGTTGGTATTTATACAACTTTTTTGAAGAAAACCTGGTTTTCCAGAAAGTCCTGGCTGGTTGGTTTGCTTCTACTGTATTTCTTCAGTGGTGTGAGGTTTGTAATAGCTTTTGATGTCCCCAAACTTTGCTATGCGTCTACTGTTTTGCAGTAATGACCTACCTAACCTTTATCCTCTATTAAGTGAAAGATCATGCAACATAGTTCTGTTCCCAGGAAGAAAAGGAATTACTCTGCATCAATCTAAGAGTGATGCAAGATAGTGCAGTAAACACAGAGCTGTTGACTTACAGTGTCTGCCTTGCTCATGCTTAAAGCCTGAAATTTTAACCTGGCATTTCAGAAATGATCTTGCATGGCCAGATGTGGAAGAACACAGTGGGTGGGCTGTGCCCAGGAATTGTAGAATCTGAGCTGTATCTCATACCGAATCATTTGGTTACTGCCCTCTTCCCTTCACTCAGCAGTTGTCTGGAAAGTGACCAGCTTCTCATCACTCTCTCTGTAGCTTTCTAGGGCTTCCAGTAATGTCATTGTGAAGTTTCTGTACTCATGGTTGTACTCGAAGGCTCTTTGCAATCTCGGGTAGAGATCAGTACATTGTGTACACCTAGGTCATACTTTCCAGTTTCTAATCACAACAATGAAGGCTAAAAACATGGGAGTAGATTAATGACAGATAAATCTGATGCAAAGGTTGTGCCTTGACATAGACTTAAAGCACATTATTGCTACAGCAAAGACTTGCAAGAAGGTGGCAAAATGGCTGTTTCTTACACAGGCCCTCTTCTCTCTTTCTCCAGATCCAATTCTTTGACTGTGAGTAAACATGAGTATGTGTTTTTTTTGGCAAATGTTTCAGCTATGTTAATAATTTGTTGAGCCAAATTCGGTGTTGCTGTTCAACTCCGTAGACATCCAAAATGGATGCAAGATACTGCCAAAGCAGAAATATAGAATTTCTGTACTTGTTCTGCCTGGATGTGAAACATAACAGATGATTGACTGAATGAAACTAGAATTATTAATGGGATATTGCTAAATGAGTCACAGTTGAAAACTGAAATTAAATACTTTTGGGCATGTTTTCTAGTGATTTAAAGGTAACTTTTTTTCCTTTGCCACGTATGTTTGTGCAAAATAAGCTGTTTTCCGATGACCTAGGTGGTTTTGAGTTCTTATTTGTGTTATCAAGGTGCTCATCAGAAGTTACAGAAGAAATCAGATTGTCTTTCGGTTTGAATCCATAAGTTGTTTTTTTCTATTTCTACAAATGATCTAATTGGCATTCTTGTCAAAGCATAAGTTGCATTTACTCTCTGTGTGGTTCCCCTCCCTGCATCCAGCAGTAGTGGCGTCACCAAATAATCTTTAAAGTTTTGTAACACTAGTTTTGTAAATCTGGTAGCTATTTATTGTTTATCCCTGAGCTACCTCCTGAATGTAAGTATACAAGTAAATGCTGAGTAACTGAGTCATTGCTTGCATGTGTATCACAAAGCCTAACATCATTTCATGTAAGTGGGATTTGAGTCATAATAGATGTGTTTCCATGATCCTTAACTATTTGTGTTGTATGCTGTACTGTGGACTTTATGGTGAGACCTATGTTGCTGGAGCTTGCGCAGCTAAAAAGAGCGCAGTATTCATGTTAGACTTTTAACAAACAAATCCAGGGGTTGATGTGTGATGTACACATGACAGTAATCTGGCAAGTGGTGATGAGTATGTCACTAGATACTGCCTATTAAGGAAAGGTTCAGGCTTTCAAGGAGCTTGGGAAACTGTCTTGGAGCTACAAGTCAGTTATTGGTGTATCTTTTTTGTGCATTGTCACCATTTGTTTTCAATTATGGATGACTTTTTCCAAAGCTGATTTCATTCCAAGCAGTGCCTAAGCATGAGGTCAGTGAGGAGAAATGATTCCTTGGGCAGGTTTTATCTTTCCAGTGGTTAATTTATCGCTTCTGTGAATAAAAGATAATCTGGGCTCTGCATTCTTTTTTATTTCACTGTCAAACCCCTGCCATGGCAAAGAGTAGGGATGGGCAAGCTATTTTGCAGTTCTATATAGAACAGAATTGCTAAGTGATAATCCCATTTTTATTCCAGATGGATGAGGTGATCCATTTTGCATCCACTATAATTACAGTTTATGAAGTAGCCAACTCAATACACAAGCTGCCATCTGCACTTCATCAGCTTCTTTTATAATAAAGGATAAACTTTTAGCTGTCAGTTGTACAGATGATGTGTCTTTTGATTGAGTGTACATTTTGAAAGTAAAATTCCAGAAGTCAATATGTCCTTCTGTTCTTGTGTACACTTTTTTCCTCTTTGCCCCTTGGAAGCTCTGTTGGCTTCAGTTTGTTTATTTGTGGGTTTTTTTGGTTGTTAGTGAGTTTGGGTTTCTTTTTTTTATTTTTTTTTTTCTTATTTTTTCTTTTTTTTTTCTGCTATCTTACCACCAAAGATGCTGTACTGCTTTTTCAGGGAAAAGGGGCACCCACAGGAAAGGAACAAATGGTTCACACATAAAAAGCATAAAATATTGCCAGTGTATTTCCAAGCTGACCTTCATTACATTTCCAGTGCTAAAGCAACTTCCCTATCAGAAGGTTTTTCGGGACAAATGAGGAGATTAATGGGACTTCTGTCCAAATGATGACTGAGCAAAACCAGGAAGATTTGGACCTGAAATCAGCATCACAAAATAAAAAATGAGGGGGAGGATGGAGTGAAGGAATATGCTTCTTACAACCTAGTTTATATCCGTAACTACTTGAAATATTAATTCTCCTGATTAACAGTGGATATAAAAGTGTTTTCAAGCAAATAAAATTATATTGCTGCTGTTGTTCCATTCCAGCACAAGTTTTGTACTGTAAAAATCGTAAGAGCTCCCTGCTGCTTCTTAAAATTGCTACCAAAACCAAGCCAAACTTACAAGTGCTGAAATGCAACAGAAGTGTGATATAGTGGCTTTTTGTGTGAGAAACTTCTCCACTGATGCCCAGTTGACTTCAGAAGTCCATACCAAAAATAGATCAAGACCCAACACTTTGATATGTTCAGTCTACATCTGTAATTTGTAACTTTATTGTTTTGCATACACGGCTTTCCCCCCCTCCCTAATTTTCTAAAGTGTTTTACTGAAGGAAAGCACAAATAGCCTCAGTCTTGGACAAAGAAGAGGGCAGTTTTTTTGTTTACTGTTTCAGACCAGTTTTATCAAAGAGTGATTAAAGAAACTTATACCTCTGTCTTTCAATAACAAAATGCGTCTTCTGTGTTACATGAGATCAAATATCTCAACTGCTTAGCTTAACCTAATTCTACCTGAAGAGAATTAACCTGTAATCACCTGAACGCTTTGTGGTAAATTGCTGGAATGGTAGTCCCTAAAGATGGACCTCTTTTTCTACCACATCTGGACCTGGAAGGGTGAATTTGCCCAAAATCTTACACTGATGTAAGATGTGAATTGCTTGTAGTTACTTTTCTGCGGTGACACCAAGGGCTTTCTTCAATTAGATGTATGTGAGAGAGGACATCAAGTCAGACTGAAAGGTGACTGGGTTAAATATACCTTTGTTCTTACACTGTTAGGTGAGTTTAGCTTGTATTAGTATGTTATATTGGTAAAACTTCTGTGCAGGCAAGCTCTTGTTTTCTCAGTGTAAAAGCAGCTTATAGTTCAAATGTATTAAACCATACACTATTTGATGTCTGGGACTCCAGATGCTGTAAATTTTTCAAAAAAGGAAGGAAAATTTTAGAGTTAAAGTGGGGGGGGGAGGGGGAACAGGAAAGGGCTAGAGCCTGAAGTCTCTCTGTTGCCACTGCGAGGGGGAGAAGGGCAACCTATTTTCCTATTACTGCCTCAGTCCACCTCTCGTTTACCTACTAGTCAGGGATCTCTTGGTTACCTTTGCATGAACTTTTGGTTCTGGCATGATTTGACTTTTTTGCTACATTCCTGCTCTGTTTAATGCTGTTAGATAAATGACCCGAAATGATTGCAGTCTTCTGGACCTGTTCACTATTATTAGCAAGGTTCCATGAGAAATCCAGGGGCTGGATGCATTAAGTGAGTCTTTCAGTAAACAGAAGTTACTGGAAAGTCCTGTTTTAGCAGCAGACAGTACAGCATGTCTAGGACTGACGCTTGAGTTAGCTGTACTAGTATTTCTAAATTAACAAAGTATTCACTGTGTTAATACTGCTTTATCAGGCAGCTGCCTTTAAGATGATTGTGTGAAAGGAAAAATTTAGTAAGTTTTCTTCAGTGCAGGCTTTGTTCTCCATCCCTGAGATCGTGATAGATTAACTAGTCTTAGTCTGAAGTGTGTGTGTGAGAATGGAAGACAGCAGGCTCTAGTGCATGAGTAGAGGTACATTTAGTAATGATCAGCAGAATGCTGCTGGTTATAATATGGGAATAAAACATGAGGCATTGGGAATGGCATCTGCCTGTAGTATAAGAACAACCTACAAGGTCAAATAAGGTTTGAAACCAGGTTAACAAAAGAGCTAGTACAGAAACAACAGTTAATCATACTGTTGCTTCTGTGATAAATGTCTGTTTCTCTGAATGATACCTGTCTTCTTGGTTGCACTGAAAACATATATGCAAGAGAGCACACAACTTTTCCATGTGTCTAGGTTCTTAAAAGGGGATAGAGTGCTTAGCACCCAGGCTGCAGATCAGAATGCCCATTTCATTCTCCTTCTTTATGTGAATTAGTTTGAATACCAAAATCAGCCTAGCTGTTCTACAGCCTTATGATTCTTGTTCTGACAGGTCAGTGGTACCAAGAACCACTTCTGAGGTCTCAGCTGTTACGGGAGCTTTGGTTTCTTCACTGGCGTGGGATCCTAAGTTCTGTCAGGTAAACTTCCCCCTCTTCCAATATTCACTGGTTTCCAAAACACAGCTTTAGTTTTCACTGAAGCCAGGAGCTTGGTGCTTAGCTGAACCTAATTAATAGCATGTTTTTCTGCTTACCTTGTGTCCTGGGTTCAGCAGTAGCAGTCATTTTTTCTCCTTCTTGGTAGCTGGTGCAGCTCTGTGTTTTTGACTTTCGGCCTGGGAACAGTGCTGATAACACCAGTGTTTTCGGTTACTGCTTGGTGATGTTTTGGTCTGACCAAGGACTTGCTGAGTCTCATGCTTTGCCAGGGAGGAGGGGAAGCCGGGAGGAAGGAGAGACAGGACACCTGACCCAGACTAACTGAAGAGGTTTTTCCATACCACAGCATGTGATGTCCAGGATGCAAAAACGGAGAGCAGAGTCCCGGAAGGGTGGTGGGGGTGCACGGTGGGGGTGCACTGCTTGGTGGGGTTGAGATTGGTGGTGAGCTATTGTATTCTTTCCTTGTATTTGCCTTGTCATTTTTATTATTGTTGGTAGCAGTAGTGGTTTGTGTTATACCTTAGTTACTGAACTGTTCTTATCTCAACCTGTGGGAGTTGCATTCTTTCGATTCTCCTTCCCATCCCTCCAGGAGCAGAGGGAAGAAAGAGGGGGAAGTGAGTGAGAGAGTGACTGCGTGGTTGAGAGACTTAAACCACAACACCTTGTCTGCATGCCAGATGGTGTAGTTGTATTCATGGCATAGCTACCCGACCAGTGGATTGGTACAGTGTCTGTTAGACTGCAAATCCTTAATGGAAATTCCTTACAGAATATCATCAAAAAATTAACTTGCCCTGCCATTTACTTCCCTATACCCTGTCCTTCAAATCTGGTTTCTTGTCCAGTGCATGCGTTTAAAAGACTGAGGATTCAACAAAACTTTTTGTCCTCTTTCAGCTGCTTCTCTCCATTTAGCCTGGAGAAAAGAAATTACTGCAGTAAGGGTAAGTGGGCTTTGACCATGTAGTCGGAATAATTAGGCTTACATACAATTCATATGGTTAATTCCTATTTTGGGCACCTGACATTATGACAAAAATTAAGCTGTGTAACTGGTCATTTTACTGTCAACAAAATACAAAGACCTAGATACAGGCTATTACATGAAACAGATAAAATATGAGACTGGCTGTAGTTAGATGACACTTCAGTGTCTTTGAGGTCACGGGATAAACTGAGGAGAATGTTTTCAGATAGATGGGTTTCATCAATCTCCAATGGCATGACATTATGCATTATTTAAATTGAATATTATATGTGCTTTATACTACTGCGATTTCCAAAACAGCCATAAATCTTTAAAAGTGCTAACAAACAAACCTGCCTATGGGTCTCTTCAGCTTTATTTTGCAATATAAGATAATTGGTAGAATAGAGAGTAAGATATTCTTTATTTTCTGTATTTATTTACATATAAAACAAAACATATATATTACATATACAGAATGTATACACTGTGGTTATAGGTGTCTCTTCATTTTGGTTGATAATATACTGTGCGTGTCATAATATGGGTGCATTTTTAGAGAAGCAATGAGAAATCAAAATATGAATGTTTAAAATTCAGACTGCAGGAGGGTCAGCTGTGTTACAAAGGAAGACCAGATGAAGTTTGGAATTTACATGGAGGAGAGGCTTTCTTGTAGGCACCTGGGACATCATCTGAAATGAAACCTTTGTATAGTCCAGCATCTGTTGAACACAAGGATCTTCAGAGAACCGTGTGAGCGTGGAAGGCAAGAAAGTGCACATGTGGAAGGGGAGGTGGAAGTGACATTTATCAGCATTAACTCTTTGGTAGATAGGATTAAACAACTGAAAGCAATCTTAATGATCAATAGATAAATTCGCCCTCAGACCAGTGGTACAAGTGAAAATGTGGAATTGGCGGTCTCATGGTATTTAGTCACACATCAGTTCATATAGGAGATAAGGGCTGCTCTTACAAATCCCCCTTAAGTCAAGCTCTAAACATTAAATCTTTTGTTCCTATTTTATCTGAATAACTTAATCCCTCTTCTGAGATTCATTGTTGTTTTGTGATGCTAGTTTTTAGCTATAGGCTCTGCTAGTGAGATGTGAGCCTCTAGCCCTACAGTTTAATGTGCTCCAGTTAAGCTTTGTAATCAGAACTAAAAGAAGGGCTTTACCTGGTTTGTGCTGTCATATTGCTGATGTAGGCTATTCTAGGGAGAATTAAAAGTGCTTGTTCAAATAACGGTGATGGAGAGATGCAAAAGCACTAACTGCAGCCTGAGGATAAGGTAAAATAATGGGATCACACAGCTTTTGGCACTTCCCCTCAGCAACAGCCATTTTTCTGGAAAGTGTATGTCAGCAGGAGAAAGAAGGGGTCTCATGAAATTTTATCTCCCTTTTGCAGAGGATACCAGGTGTTTGACACTCAGCGAATGTGCACTCACTGAGGTTCTATAGTGGGGGACAGGAGTCTGTCCTAGCCGATATTATTGTAGGCTTGGATGTTCTAAAAAATGAGAGGGGCATGGGAAGTGCCAAAATGAATCAAAATGCACTGGAGGTATGGAGTGCCCAATGCAAGTCTAATTTTAATTGGCTTCTTTCATTCAGATCCCTCCTTGACTACTTAACTTGCTTTAACTATTGCTCATATTCTGTTTCTTTTTCCTATCTTTTCGTGAACTATACTCAGTTTTCACAAGCATGATTTAGTGTTTTCCACTGTCATAAAAGGCTGGTTTATGAGTTGGACCACCCAAGTGTGGATTCTAATGTCAAATGGATGGTGTGGGAGGTCTGGACTTGCTGCTTTTATTTATTTATTTATAGCTTTGGAGGTGAGTGTAGTTCCCAGGAGATTGCTAAAGCTCTGTGGAATGGGGAGTTTATTTCAATTCACCTCTAGCTAATGGATGCAAGCCCAAGAGCTTCAGTTGCTTTTGATCCAACTGTGACTCCAGTTGTTTTTCTTTCAGTCTAGGAATTTTTTTTAAAGCAGCTCTATGACAATGGTACCTCTGTTTCATTCTAACAGGACATGCCAATAATTCCGTTCTTCAGATGTACAAAAGAGGCTTTTCAAGAAAAATGGTTATTCAAATAGAAGTCAGTGTGGATCTCCTGGTAAGTGTGCAAATGCCCTCAAGGCAGTGGCATTCTAGTTTTCTGAATACTGATGTCCTTTGGAACACATCTCTCCTTGTGTTTCTGTCCAGGATCTGTGACCTTTATTTTTATCCTAGCACTCTTGACAACATGGAAGCTGGGGAGTCTCTCGTCTGTTGCTGTTTGTTTCATCCTCAAACTCCTTATGAATTTTTGTTTTTTTCTAAACTTCAAGTGCTCCAAAAAACCATGGAGGGGAGCAGGGAATGAGATATTGCATGTACTAGTGCTTTAACCTCTAATCATTGTGCAAATGTTGTCACAATGTTAATCACAGGACATCCCTCCTGCTTCAGAAAAGGAAACATCTGCCCCGAGCAGTCAATCTGGTTAGTTACTAAACTACACCCAAAAATTGTGCTGTGAGGCTCAAAAAGCTAACACATCTGGTAGCAATCAAATTCCACAAAGATTCATACAAGATGGCACCCTCAACAAAATCATTACATCCTGGTTCGTATGTACCGCCTTCCAGGCTAACCAGGAGTTTGTATACTAGTTCTCCACTGGAAGAAAAGGGTCTTATTCTCTTGCTTGTGCTGCTACAGTGTCTAGAGAAAAGGCAAATATTTGTGAAAATACTACAATGAGCAATGGCTCCAACTGTGGCTACAGCAGTCATCTATCTGGGGAGCAGTCACCTACCTAAATACAGGCATTTGGTATACTTTCTAAACTATAGCGTATTTGCACAGAGCTGGCAGAGATGATGCAGATCCTATGGAAGACATTGCTCCTTCCATACCAGCATCTGCAAACCAGGTGGGTTGTGTTACGATATCTAGAATTTCATGACACACATGAATTCTGTCACCTAAAATACTCCGCTGATAACACCTATGGTTAAAAGGAGAAAAGATAGTTGCAGATGGACGGAGCTTATTGATGAGTGAGGTGCTTCCCTTATTGGGTAACTTGAGGACAGTACTGAAAGCATTGCAAGTATGCTGTCAGGTCTTGGTCCTCAGGACGCAGAATGATGTATTTTACGTATCACTTCCCAAATGAGGAATGGCCAATCACCCCTTCTTTCATAGACTCATAGAATGGTTTATGTTGGAAGGGACCTTAAAGATCATCTAGTTCCAACCCTTCTTACCATGGGCAAGGACACTTTCCACTAGACCAGGTTGCTCAAATCCCTGTCCAAGCTGACCTTGAACACTTCCAGGGATGGGGCAGCCACAACTTCTTTGGGCAACCTGTGCCAGTGCCTCACCACCCTCATAGTAAAGAATTTCTTCCTAATGTCTAATGTAAGTTTACCCTCTGTCAGCTTAAAACCATTCCTCCTTGTCCTTTCACTACAAGCCCTTGTAAAAAGTCCTTCTCCACATTTCTTGTAGGCCTCGTTTAGGTACTGGAAGGCTGCTGTAAGGTGTCTCCTGAGCCTTCTCTTCTCCAGGCTGAACAAGCCCAGCTCTCTCAGCCTGTCTCCATAGGAGAGGTGCTCCAGCCCTCTGAACATCTTTGTGTCTCTCTTCTGAACTTGCTAAAACAGGTCCATGTCCCTCCTGTGCTGGGGCCCCAGAGCTGAGCACAGTACTGAAGGTGGCGTCTCACAACAGCAGAGTAGAGGGATCACCTTCTTTGACCTGCTGGCCTTGCTCTTTAGCTGCAGCCCAGCACACAGTTGGCTTTCTGGGCTGCAAGAGCAGTGTCAGTTCATATTGAGCTTCTCATCAACCAACACCTCAAATCCTTCTCTTCAGAGCTGCTCTCAATTCAGTCTTTTCACAGCCTCTATTTGTGCTTGGGGTTGTCCCTGACCCGGGTGTAGGACCTTGCACTTGGTCTTGTTCAGCCTCATGAGGTTCACATAGCTGTACCTCTCAGGTCTGTTAAGGTCTGATACTTCTGAATGACATCCCTTCCCTCCAACACATCAACCACACCACATAGCTTGGTGTCATTGGCAAACTTGCTGAGGCTGCACTCAATTTTTTCTCTTCTCTCTGCTCTTTATAGATTACTCTCTTTCAAATGCGATGGATTTAACATATCATGTTTGAGAAGCCCATCAAGGTCATGCCAGAGCTGTTTGTGTCTCAGGTGCTGTCTAAGTTGAGAAGAAGACTCTCCTTCCACCTGTAATAGGCCCTTCTCTGTTCATTCACCAGTTATCTTTCCAAAAGAAACCAGTAACTGGAGAGGAGCTGGGGGAGGAAACAATGCATACTTGGACTTCAGCCCTACAAGAGTCAGGAAGACTTGTGAATTTGCCTAGACCTAAGCAATAGGAAGCACCCTGCTAAATCCATAGTTTATAAACATCCTCAGATCTTCAGGAATCTACAATCAGCTAAAGCTTGTTCTGTTGTGTGAGACAATTGAATATTTCCTCCTCCAATATAGCAGCAACAACAACAACAACAAAATTCAGCTGAGAATGGTTTATTCCTTTTACTATCGTTATCGTTATCACTATTAGATGTGACTAGCAATCTGGTCTTTTCTAACCTTATTAATCCATCCACTAATCAGACTTCAGGATTTGTTAGCAGTAGAGTTCAGACTTAGTTCAGCTATTCTTTTTAATGTGTCTCATTAATAAAATAGTATAAGGACAATCTGATGGTTCTTGTGGCACTAAATGATGCCACCAAATATGACACCCTCAACACTGCTGATGTCTAAAATGTAGTTGCTTTTGTGACCATAGTGGCATCCAGGATGTTATTTGGTACCAAGTGGAAAGCTTGTTTGCTGCTGATGCCTTGAATACTTCTGTGAAAATACTTTGGTCTTTTGTTTAACTCAGCTGAAGTATACTCTCTCAGCAAGTTCTGGTATGCAGCCACTGATACTGTGTCTCCTGTCATTGGACACTGTATAGATATTTCAAAAACTTGATGTTCTTGGTGACTTTGAAGCTCACTTCATCAGACCTGGATGGTCTTCTTGGTGTCCTGAGAAGAACTGATATCAGATGTATAGGCTGATACGTTGAGCAGCTCTATGGAGTTAAGCAGTCTGCACTGCTGGATCAGATAACGTATCTAGAATATTGCTTCTCCCATCTGCATTTGACTGTGCAAGGTTTCCCTCATGCTGAGGGACGTGTCTTGCAGTGGAATCTGTGCTGAATTCTAACTGAAGACAGAATAAGTTACCTTGTTGTAAATTGTGACCATTTGAGATGTTTCTTGCTGTGGAACCTGAAACCTACCTCTGCTCTTGTTCTGCCCGGTACTGCAAAGTTAAATAAAACAGCTTCTAGAAGAGTGATGTTGCACCCTTGATGCCTCTCTCATGGGAGGAGTAGATGGCACAGTTGGGACATATGTTTGCCACAAGGTGGACCAAAGTTTCAGCAGGTTCTGGGTTTGCCCTAAGAGAGGGACGAATATCAGAGGTGAGACCTTTGCCAGCTGGTAACTCGGTACTATTACTGGTAAGCTAAGTGACCCTTCTTTATTCTGCAAACACTTTGGGTGTCATGTGTATTTTGATTTCAGAGTATTGGAGTTCAGAGGCAATAGTGTCTTTTGTGGGGTCAGTAGGATTCATTGACATTGTTGCAACTGGCTTGCAAACCTACTGTTATCCTATTTCTCAGATATTTCTGGGATCACTGTCTTAGCATTAAGTATAGGCACCAGCTGAGTTAGAAATTAGTAACACCTGAATACACAGAAGGCAGGAAAATGATGAAATTGAAGAAAATGTTGAGGGCCCAATTCTTCTTAGTCTAGGATGTAAGCCAATTTCAATGGGGGTCTTGTTTGGTGAGTGAGGTGCTTGCAGGATCAAGTCTTAAACTGTTCAAAAACATGTGCAAATCTTTGAAGAAGCACTACTTTAAGCTGTTCAGTTCCAGAATAGCAACGAGGTGTGTGATTGTACTTCAGCCACTGAGCAAGTGTATATTACAAGTAAAAAACTGCCAGCAGCACTTCGGGTGACTACCAAGGCTTACAGCGTGTGAGGCAGAACAAACACCCCCTTTTTCCAAGCAAAACATATCAATCAATTGAAACTTTTTTTTTTAGTAAACTATCATTTTTCTTCATATAATCTTCTACGCAGGAGCTTGGAGCAGCAATGTTGGCTGGAAGCATTATGGCTGAGCAGTGCACAAGCCATACCATAAAGGCATGTGTTCATTGCAGCTTGGGGAGCAATGGAGGAGGTAAGTAGAAAGCTCCACTAAAACTTTGGAAACACTGTGGCTGGCTGGCAGCCCTGCCATGGCACTGGTATCACCTGTTAGATGCTCTGGGCTCTGTGGTACTGTTGATACTGTATGAAGAGATAACGTGCTGGCCACAGCTCAGCCATGATGACACACTCCTGCTTTTAACCATCAGAGTCTGACTCAGATCAGCGTGGCTTGTTTCAATTCCCTCTGTCTCCAGGGTCTCAAATGCAGAAACCCTTTAAGAGTTGATTTGTCAAGGTCCTGAGAGCTCTAGCTTAATTCTGCTCTGATCTCTCAGGAATTGCAGAGTAACTGGAAATTTTGGAGCAGAGCTGCTTTTCTCATGACAAACGGGCATTCAGAAAGATTAGTTTTGTCAGTGTTGTTAAGTCTGTTTCCATGCATCTGAGGGGACATCAGACAATTTTGTGTATTGGTGAATTAGACTCATCCTGTCAAGCTCAGGAATCACAGGTGCTCAGGTCTTATCAGGATCAAGCCCTTGCTTTCTGATCTGTACTAGGAGGAAAACAGTTTCACCTTAGCCTAGTGTTGATGAAAGTTGTTTACTATCATGTGGGTTTTTGAGTGGTCTGTCCACTGACTTAAACTCGATCAGACCCTCTTGGAGCCTGCATGAGATGCACCTGCTGTGTAAAGGTACCAGACTTTGGACAGAAGTGAATTTCACCTTAGGTAAAATTGCATGTTATGTGTATTCTCTGGCAATAAAACCTGCAGTTAATCAGTCTTTTCCTCGCCCTGTGGTTTCAACGGGTGGATGTTTGGCAGCAGGCTGAGTTTTATACGCCCCTGAAGTTCAGCCCTGACCCTGTAAATTAATGGGACCTGCAGAGCTTTGGGATCAAGTTGTTACTGTCTAGCTGGACACATTGATTCGTTTTTCTTGGACTCATAAACTGCAATGCTTGATGTGTAGATGACTTGTTTGCTTAAGAAAATAGATGTTTTGAATTACCTGTTATCTTGTGTGCAGTGAAACTATTTGCCCAACCCCGTGGTTGCCTTAGAGACTTGTTGCAAACAACAGATACGAACATGAGCTTAATTTGAGGAATGTCCAGAGAACAAGTATGTGAGTGTGGAAGACAGAAAAATGCAACGACATCATTGCAACATCTGCCAAAGAGTAAGAGACTATTGCAATATTTCAATTTCATTGAATACTGGTTACAGGCCTCTGGAACCTTGGCACCTGGCATTTGTATTTCTTCCTGAAGGCCATTAAACGTTTCAGTCGACATTTAATCCATCTCTTCCACTCTGAGCCCACAGGCCTCCTTGTTTGAAGGCAGGAAAAATCTGCTTGTTTCAGACAACATGAGAAAACGTTCATTCTTTGTGTTTGAGAAACAGAAACCCAAACCCTGGAGTTCCATCTTAGGTTCTATTTGGGGATTGCAGGCTATGTAGCATTTGACTGATGTAAAGACTTCTGCATTTGTCATAGTTTTAGAATTAGTGTGTAAAAATTAAAGGTCATAGTTGCAGTTGTTGTTAAACTTTCCTTTATAAAACAGTTTAAGGTGGTTATCTAGTACATTCTAGAAGTTTATAAAAACATAACTTATCATATAGCCAATTTTCAAAACATCTATGAATCATTTGATGATACATTTTGCAAACATAATATTAATGGATTCAGCAATAATGTGTGGTCAACTTAGGATCCCAGTCCTTTCATAAATTTTGCCCAGCTGAAGCTTTTATGTTTATGTATTTCCCTCATAGAATCATAGAATCATAAAATAGTAAGGGTTGGAAAGGACCTCAAGATCATCGAGTTCCAACCCCCCTGCCATGGGCACAGACACCTCCCACTAAACCATGCCATCCAAGGCTATGTCCAACCCCACCTTGAACCTCCCTGGGCAACCCATTCCAGTGCCCCACCACCCTCACAGTAAAGAATTTCTTCCTCACATCCAATCTAAACTTCCCCTGTTTAAGTTTAAACCCATTACCCCTTGTCCTCTCACCACAGTCCCTAATGAAGAGTCCCTCCCCAGCATCCCTATAGGCCCCCTTCAGGTATTGGAAGGCTGCTATGAGGTCTCCACGCAGCCTTCTCTTCTCCAGGCTGAACAGCCCCAATTTTCTCAGCCTATCT
This sequence comes from Amazona ochrocephala, assembly GCA_039720435.1. Classification (NCBI taxonomy): domain Eukaryota; kingdom Metazoa; phylum Chordata; class Aves; order Psittaciformes; family Psittacidae; genus Amazona; species Amazona ochrocephala. The sequence continues at coordinate 65,589,407 of CM077880.1, read as the reverse complement.
TCATACGAGAGGTGCTCCAGTCCCCTGATCATCCTCGTGGCCCTCCTCTGCACTTGTTCCAACAGTTCCATGTCCTTTTTATGTTGAGGACACCAGAACTGCACACAATACTCCAAGTGAGGTCTCACGAGAGCAGAGTAGAGGGGCAGGAGCACCTCCCTCGACCTGCTGGTCACACTCCTTTTGATGCAGCCCAGGATACGGTTGGCCTTCTGGGCTGCAAGCGCACACTGCCGGCTCATGTTCATTTTTTCATCAACCCACACCCCCAAGTCCTTCTCCTCAGGGCTGCTCTCAATCTCCTCCCCACCCAACCTGTAGCTGTGCCTGGCATTGCTCCAACCCAGGTGTAGGACCTTGCACTTAGCATGGTTAAACTTCATTAGGTTGGCATCAACCCACCTCACAAGCGTGTCAAGGTCCCTCTGGATGGCATTCCTTCTCTCCAACATATCAACCGAACCACACAGCTTGGTGTCATCGGCAAACTTGCTGATGGCGCACTCAATCCCACTGTCCATGTCACCCACAAAGATGTTGAACAAGACCGGTCCCAACACCGATCCCTGGGGGACACCACTCGTTACTGGTCTCCAGCTGGACATTGAACCACTGAGCACTACTCTTTGCGTGCGGCCATCCAGCCGGTTCTTTATCCACCGAGTGGTCCACCTATCAAATTGATCTCTGTCCAACTTAGAGAGAAGGATGTCATGTGAGACAGTGTCAAAGGCTTTACACAAGTCCAGGTAGATGACATCGACTGCTCTGCCCCTGTCCATCAGTTCTGTAGCCCCTTCATAGAAGGCCACCAGATTGGTCAGGCAGGATTTCCCCTTAGTGAAGCCATGCTGGCTGTCACCAAGCACCTTGTTGGTTTTCATGTGCCTTAACATCCTTCCAGGAGAATCCGCTCCAAGATTTTGCCAGGCACAGAGGTGAGACTGACTGGCATTTCAATTGCTTCTAGAGAGTTCCCAGCAGAAGTTAGGATCTGCTGGCATGAATCTATTTAAGAGGAGGTTTAGGTGTTTCATTCCTTTCTTGTGTGTACCTCTGTACGCACAAGTGGAAGATAACAGCCAGCAAAGTCTAAGTTTTCTCCAACGCTGAAATCAGAAATAAATAGCGACCTTCAGTTTATATGGGAGAGCATTACCTAAAGGTAACAAAAATTAAAATTGACTGTAATTTAACTCTTAGATTTTAGTATTAGGTTTTTAAAAAGGTACCAGAAAGGTGGTGGTATAATTTCTAAGAGGAGTAGCATGGATGCTACCTAAGTTTTTGCTTTTTTGGCTGTCACAGAATCATAGAATGGTTTAGACTGGAAGGAACCTTGAAGATCATATAGCTCCAACCCCCTGCCATGGGAAGGGGCACCTTCCACTAGACCAGGTTGCTCAAAGCCTCATCCAACCTGACCTTCAGCACAATTTCTCTGAGCAACCCATTCTAGTGTCTTACCACCCTCCCAATAAATAATTTCTTTGTAATATCTAATCTAAATCTACCCTCTTTCTGTTCAAAGCCATTCCCCCTTGTCCTGTCAATACCTGCCCCTGTAAAAAGTCTCTCTCCAGATTTCTTGTGGGCCCCCTTTAGGAACTGGAAGGCTGCTACAAGGTCTCCCCAGAGAGAAGCAGAACAAGCCCAACTCTCTCAACCTGTGTCCATAGAAGAGGTGCTCCAGCCCTTGGGTCATCTTTGTAGCTATCCTCTGGACTTGCTCAAGCAGGTCCATGTCCTTCTTGTGCTGGGGGCCCAGAGCTTAATGCAGTACTGCAGGTGGGGTCTCATAAAAGTGGAATAGAGGGGGAGAATCGCCTCCTTTGACCTGCTGGTCACGCTCTTTTTGATGCAGCCCAGGATGCAGCTGGCTTTCTGGGCTGTGAGTGCACACTGTTGGGTCATGTATAGAAAAGATCTTCTTTCTACTGGTTTCCATATTTAAAACAGTTGTAGCAGCAATTATTCCCCAACTGATGAAGTTCTTGAAGTTTTCAATCAAATTCAATTCTGCAGGCTTTCAAAGGGAGCAGGAACCTCATTTTCAGCAGATTTTGAGGGTATTTTTGAAGCCCACCTAAAACCCTCTTGAGTCTAGCAAAGAAAAGGCTGCAGGGAGACTATCAGTAAGTAAAGATGTAATTTTGTGTTGTCTGCCTTGTTTTCCTCTTTCATTCCATTGTAAGTGCAGGGTATGTTTCATGAATATCATAACGAAAAGTTTCTGAGCTTCACTGGGGGAGGAAATCACTAGTTTGATTTGTATCTCAAGACAGCTAATTGAAACCTGTGGAATAATTTCACAGATACTCATGGATTTTCTGGGTTATGAGTTTAAAGACTTTTCAGAAGTAATTCACATGATGAATAATTGGTGCCAAACAGTAGAAGCTCAAATAGGACTTTCCTTCTAAGCAATTCTCTTTTTCTGTGCATTTTTGTGTGTGTTAGGGGGAGTGACCTGGTTATTGTTATATGACATGCTAAACCTTCAAAATGAAATAAAGGTTTATTGTGTTGTCAAGGCATCCAGTCAGTAGCTAGGAAATGACAGCAAACCAAATCAAGTTCTAAAGACAGATGGGAAGTTTTTGTAAAGTCAGAGGCCTAGCGACGCTGAAGGATCTGTCCAAAGCACAAGTTTGCTTTTTATTGCGTCAGTGTTGCTGCAAAATTCTATTGGCACACTGTTTGTGTTTTCAAATTAAAATTTGCCTCCCCTCTGCAAATAATGGCTTTGCTCCTGCAGGTAAGAGGAATCAGAGGAAGAGATCCAACTTTGCCTACCTCTGATTTGCTTGATTTCAGTAGGGATTTTACAGAGGATGGATGTCCTTTTTAGTATGATCACCTTCAGGCCTTGTCATTGCTGCAGTACAGGGAAAACACTTTAAAATGCTTCTTAAGGCGTACAGGGTCTAAGATGAGTAGAAGTTTGTGGAGGTACTTTACTGCAAGTGGAATGTCAGCACAAGTTTTGCTGTGTGTGAAATACTGCCCAGTTTGCCACCAGAGTGACTGTGGTTATGTATCTCTCGTATAAGATTTTAAATGCATCTTCGTTCAGTATTGTTCAGTGGGATTCTGTCTATTGTTTCTTAGCTGCTCCACAATAATTTTTCTCATCAATATTATCTCACTAAAGCATCTTAGAAGCAAATTGCTCAGAGACATCACACCTGAACATCATGTCATGTTTCAGGTGCAGGACTTTTTCGTCTATATCCTGCTCTTTTACTAAGGCAATAGAACCTTAGTATTTCTTCCTACTTTCATGCCAGTGCACCCTCAATTAGCATGTCAGCTTGCAGTATATGATGCGTGAGACCACATACTGCAGTGGCAAAGATAATGGCAAGTAAGATGCAGCATGCTGCAGCCGTGGGGTAGGATGGGCTTCCTTTGAGTATAGTTCTACAGCATAAGACTATATCTATCATGTGACTTACTGGCAAAAAGGTGGGATCCCATTTCATGGGGCTCAATGTGTGGTGCTTCTTTTCTTGCTTGATGAACCTTCATGATGCCTGATGCATGGGTAAGGTTCAAAACAGGGGATCACTGGTTTTATGAATGCCATGATACTCGACCTTTCCCTGATGATGAGTTAGAATTCAGTGAATTATTGTGCAGAAGCAGAACTCTCATTTTGAGAGTCAAAGTAATTTAGCCAAATGCATAACTGCTGCACTGGAAAAAAAGGAGAGAGATGTCTGGTCTGGTCTGTTTCCTGCTGCTTCCCACATGCAATGTTTTCCTACAGGATCTTCCTTTTGAAATTCTTTGACATGTGCACACCTTCATTTTTTTGCATAAGCAGTGAACATGTTACCTAATCACTTAAACAGAAAAACAACTTTATGATAAATCATGTGAAGCAATTTTGTGTGCATGTGTGCATTGTTTTTTGAGTGAGAAAATAAGGCCACCTGGTAAGCAGGCTTTTAAAAACATATTTTATTCAAGCATCTCTCTGTGTGGTCATAGATAATATCCTTTAAATGCTACAGAGTTTTCTATGTATATATTTAAATAAAAACCAAAGTGACATTAAATCAGGAAAGCTTCATAAATCCTAATGTGGTGCTAATCTATATATCGCACTGTATGTTTTGTGATTGTACATTTGAAACTACAAGCAAGAGTATGCTATGACAGGAAACTTAGTGGTAGCACTTATCCAGTCAACAATGATAATTTTCTTAATTTGAATCATTCCCTGAATTACAAAATATTCATAGGAAAAAAATCGAATGCATCAGAAATTTCCAACCCATCCACACTCTGAAGGACAGCCAACAACCCATGTCTAGCAACAGAATCTGAAAAAGAGGATGGGAAGAGCAGATATAATGCACCATGGCCAATGGGTGAGACACAAGGTATCAGATATGGAACATGAGCTCCATGCTCAGAACTGGAACTGAGATTGGAAAACTGATTAGACTGGAGCAGAGATGGCTCTGTGTATGATGCATGCCTTGATGAATTACAGAATGTCAGCCCCCAGGAAGCCCACTAATGGCTGGATTTTCTGAAAGACTGCCTCTGCATTCCTTGATGAGACTTAACGCCATCACTGTCTCCGGCACGCTGATGTGTCTATGCTGTCTATGAATGCGTCTGTCTTTTCTGCATCCCTATGAATGCAGAATGTCTGAATGAATTTCAATATGCACTCATATACAGTACAAATTCATAAATTGGAGATCAGCTGAAAAAAAGAGAGGGAGAAGTATGAATGGATCAAAGAGTTAAATACGTGTTAACAAAAAAACCCAAATGTTGATTCAACCACAGGGAAGAAGGGAGCAATGAACACAGTTGATTTTACACAGTTGCTTAGTTTGCTATTCACAGAAAACTGCACGGTTACCCGAGCAAATGCCACATCAGATGAATTATCTGTTATCTGCATGACATCTTCAGTGAGGCACACGTGCCTGTTCCAGTCACATGGGCTTATTCTCGCTTAGATGTGTTTCTTGTTGGACTAGCTACAGGATGCACAGGACTCATGCTTACCACCATGTGAGTTTAAAGCTGTGCGACTCCCCCCTCCTCTCCTTCCAAGCTTTTTATGTGTAAGGAGAATTACTCAGTCACTATATCCTATCTTTTTTCTCTTACTTCTCCCTATTTCTCTGTCTCTGCTTCTCTAGGCTCCGTTCTTCCAGAATCTTGGTTTGGGTAACAAATTGTAAAATCTTTAGAGTGCTCAGATGCATTATTCATATATAGTGACATTTTCACTCATCCTTTTCATCCATTGATCTCCCAAGTCACTGTAGCCTTTTGGTGCCTTGCTCCATAATGTGTTTTATTGACTGTCAGGCATGGGTGTGGTATTATTCCTGCTTTTGCAAGGATAGGAGTCACTACCCTCAAATTTAAGCCTATTTCTGCCTCCAGACATTGTATGGGATATATCTTGGCTGTAAATGAGTCCTTCCAGGCTTTTTTTTTCCTTCTTTTTTTAGGCTCTTCAACAGCATCTGATTAATTTAGAGTGACTTACATTCCTCTAGGGTTTAGCTGGAGCTGTTAGGATCTCAGCTTGTTCCTGAGTGAACTGTTACAGTGCTACTTCTTTCCACCCCTGCTTGGAGGGGTGGCGGTGGCAAGTTTTCTCCCCCAGGCTTGAGCCTCTGCAGCTACAAATCTAAGTCTTTCCATAGATGCCCATTCCTTTCCCATGTCAGGAACCCCAATTCTCCAGGGACCCCAGGCCAAAAGAGTACTGAAAGCCCAGCACTCTGAGATCTGTGCATGCAAAGGGGGTGCATTTTGGTCTCACAATCAGCTCACACCCAGTGCTCAAAACCCAGGTGCAAATACATACATGGTCGATGAACCACTGGCTACTCGGTGTCCCTCATTCAGTTGTAGGTAGAGGGATACTGTGAAATGGGTAATGGAGGACTGTTGGTCTCTGCATCCTCTGCAAAGAAGGATGGTAAGGCTTTCAATTCAGGCCTTGACCTCTACTTGCAACAATGAAAGCCTGAGTGGAAAATAGTGATGTGCACTGGGAAGGATGTGCAGAAGAAAGATATGTGGGAATGTTACATTACAGCGCTTCATTTTTCCCAATGTACTTCAGTAAATGTTACCCTGACTGACATATGGTCTTGGGATCACCAGAGTGACAGTGGGATTCGATCCTGCGGTCTTTGAGTCACCACCCAGTAACTTTCACCTGTTCCTTTTGTTTTCCATCATAACGTAGGATCGTGTTAAGTGAGCATGACCTGAAACTGAGGGAGCAGAAGTTGTTCCTTTCTTGCTTCTTAAAGCACATTTCAGTGGCTGTCCTGAAAGCAACTACCAGCTGTCTAAGCTGTATTTAAAACAATCAAGAAGAGCTAATATATTCCATCTCTCTATAATTTAGGATATCAACGGGAAAAGTAAGTAAAATGTGTACAGAACTAAGGTATTTACTTTCCCATACTTTGTGTTTAAGGCAAAAATGCTAATAGCACTGTAGATGTAGGGTGTGGTAGGTTGTTGTTTTTATCTTTTGCTTTTATTTCCTCCCACCCCCACCCCAGACACTGATTTGACAGTAAATTTTGTGCTAGGTCTCTAACTGGCTTTTGCTCATAAACTGTGTCTCAGATATATTCCCCCAGACATGAACTGCCAGCTCTGACGCATGTGAGCTGGAGCTACCTTACTCACTTCAAACCTGGATGGTCCTAAATCAGAGACATCTTACATCAGCAGTAGTTGTTAAGTGCTGCTAAGGGGCCACTTAAACTGCCAACTCATAAATCAAGTTATTTGTGGTACAGCTTACTGAATGGTGTAGTTCCTAATTAAGTGAATTCAAGCAAATCCTTTATATTTTTCAGCTGAGAGAGTGGTGGTGATGCACAGATTAGACATAGCAAATCCAGGTTAGGAGTGGGCAGATGGTACAATGTGAATGCAGAATGAATAATGGATAAAAGACAGTATCACAGTGATAGATGAGGCTGTGCATTTCTGGGTAGGAAAAAAATGAAATAAAATTCCTGCTTTTTCTGAATCAGTCTAAATATTCACCTTAAGATTCTAAATCAAAGCATGAGGCAGGAGCAGTTATAATGCCAAAAGATGTAAAGCAGCTTGTCTTTGAGCCTTGCTGGGATTAGACTGTACCAGCAATGAAAATTTACACCTCTGTGCAGCAGTACCTGGAAAAACTTCAGTCACCAGTGAGCACAATAACATGATCATTCAACAAGCAAGAGTGAAAAAATTGAGGATGTACAAGATGAAAGACATGATCACAAAGGAACAGAACACAGGTCAACCTCAACAGTCCAGACCAAGACACAAAGACCCTGATTTTGATAAATCACTTAAATTCTTTGATTTCTGACTCCCGAGCCTCATAAGAGCAAAGTGGTCTCTCACAGGTAGACTTTAGAGCTATTTTAATTTGGCCTTGTTTATAGAAGCTGCTTAGTCCCTATACCAAGCTGCTGAAAATGAACCTATGCAATACTTCGCCCTCCCTCTTCCCTTCTCTTCTCCCAGTGGTTTGAATAGGCATGGCATGATTCACATTAGGTAGAGGTACCCCTGGGTGCTAACTGTGTGTATGGTCCTTTTCTTGGGCTGTGGACTCCACAGACTGAGAACTACAGGTTCTGGAGGAAGCTTGATGCCCTTCCTATCTTTTCACTACAGAAAAATACCTTGAGTATGGGAGCTGACCAGACAGATCCTTAGGAATGGCGTTGCTGGAGAGCAAGACTTTAGGATTAGCAAAGTTAATTTTTTAACCCATAGCCTGGAAAGCTCTTGAGATCTCAACAGCACTTTGGAAAACAACAGATGGACCTGACTTCTCTGACTCTGCCTGATCTCATCCCTCCTGAGCCCAGAGGCTTGGTTCAGCACCCTTGTGCCTGGCAGCTGGCCTGTCATGTAAGCTCTGCTGGTGGTCTTTGCTGGTCCTTTGAAAAGCAGTAATTCCTTGAATTTCTCTTTATCTCGCCTCTTCCCAATGTCTTGCCTCTCCCTGACCCAGCCTTACCCAATTTCTCAACAGAAAGTTATTCAAATCAACAGCATCTATTTTAATAGCCTGTAGATCCAGTGAAGGATACTTGTTAAATGTTGGCTTGAGAGGCTGTCTTATGGTTATCTTTCTTCCAAGCACATGAAATGCACAACCATGGTGTCAGAATTGACAGATATTGTCAAACATCAGTCAGTTTTCAACTGAAGCTAGGTATCTCAATCCACTGTGGAGGTTAAATTGCAGAGTGAATGTAATAATTATGGTGACATTTACAAAGCAACAGGCAATTGCAATCTGACACAGAAAAACCCTTTTCTGGCATGAGGTATTTAGCACACGGGCATTGGAAGTCTGCCTAAGCTATATAGGTGAATGGCAGCTGCTGTCTGTTAGCAGCCTCTGAATGCTCCAAATGATTCTGAAAAAGGGGCTTAGCTTTCCTGTCACTTTTGTGCTCTGAAAATGTTATGTGCTTCTTAGAAGAGCATTTGGAGAAGGCAGTAAGTCATGCCTGAACATTGTACAAACTACCTGAAGATACAAAAGCTCAAAAAGTTCTTTGTCATCTCAAGTCAGATATTCCGAGACAAGAAAAATAACAGATGTGATAATTTGTCGTGAGAGATACAAGTTATGAAATGAATATGTCATGAACATAAGCATTGACAGCTTGCTTATTTTTATACTTAAAAAGTGCAAGTACATCATTTGCAGATGTCTAAAAATTTTATAGGTGTATTATATCTAAGATGAATGTATGTACTATATCAATATGCTATTTAGCTTTGCAAATGACTTGCGGAAGTCTGGGTAGTTCTCCCAGTCATCTCCAACAAAAGTAGTATTAGAAAAATAACTTTGCTTAACAAAAAGGAAAAAATTTATGTTGATTTGGCATGGAACTTAGTGTAGATAAGAGAGGGGTAGGGAAAAAGTGCTCTTCTCTCAGAGGGGAGGTGAAAGCTAGAAAGTGAATGGTAAGATCTTTAAGTTAGTCAGACAGATTCCAAAGAAACAATTTGAAGTGCAGGAACCTTATGTGTATGAGCTGTCTGAGCCTTCTAAGTGCCTACTCTGCTTAAGGGCATAAAGAGCAGAATTGTCTAACTAACTCTGAGTTTGTTTTTACAAGCTGTTGCTGCAAGGCAAAGTCACTTGCTGGGTCTCTAGGGTGTTGTGCTGTTCCGATAACATTGTAATGAATTTGTGCTGTTATAATAATTTACTGTGAAAGATGAGCTCAAAGGAAGTACATGAATAAAACACCATTGAAGCTGAGACTGCTGCTGAAGACAGCGATAGGAAGATGCTACAGTACCTCCAGAAAAATCCTCCCTGCAGAGTCTGCATATCTGCATAAGTTGGGATATTTGGCAAGGGTAAGTGAAAAAAAAAAAAAGGTTTAGCTGCAGAGAAGGAGTGACAAGCAAAGAGAAGTAATGTACTCAGCCAGTGTTACATGCATATTATTTCTCCAGGACATTGACAAAGGAAGTAGTAGAGTCTAAGAGCATGAAAAGAGAGGAAACATTCAAAAAGGTGAGAAAAATGTAGCCAAAGACTAGGTAATTGCAAAGAGGGACAGAAGTATATGAAGGCAAGGTTAGTGATAAACTTTTTGACTTAAATGAAGCAAGGGACCATGAAAGTCAGTAGATAAATAGATATTGCCACCTACATACCAAAGAAAACTATGGCAAATACTGCTGCAATGTTACGTAACATCCCTGAGAAGAATCTGCAAAAGACCTCATCAGTGAAAGTTAAGAAGGTGAAGTCAGTCTCAGCTTGGAGGATCATGAATTGCCCAGGTTTCTTCTGTAAGAATCCCTATTATAAGCCTCAGAGGTCATCAAATGGAAGGGAAAGGAAAGCCAGTCATACATTTTCAGGTTTTGTTTAGAAACTTCCAACACAATCCAATAAGGAATGTTTTAGAGTGATGTGTCAGGAAAAACAGCACAAAGGTCTGATGCTATTCTTAATTATCAGCTTGAACAATTGAACCATTTCAGATGTTAGCATCAAACTTGAATGTATCCTTTCACCTCCAGTGAATAGCATCGTTATTGACTTCATTATGAGAAAACTTGCCGATATGCACACTGAGTCATTACATGCTTTGATAACAGTATACTAGAGTAATTCCATGTAGATCATGTAGATCTTTGATGTGACAGTTCAGTCAGGAACAAGGAAACACAAGAAAATAATCCAAAAAAGAGGGAGTTGCTCTCCATTTTTTGGGGGCAGAAGAGGGAAGAACCCTACAAATAAGTGTAATGAGAAATCGAGATCTGGATTCTAGAAGACAAAGACAGAAAAAAGTTACTCAGTTTACATATCTTGGCAGTCATATCCTCATGATACTGTCAGAAGCTGGCTGAGGCAGGGTTGCGTTTGGCACCTTTTATTTGGTTTTTTGGGAAATCTGCAGTTTAGAGTGAATCACTGAATTTTCAGTGTTCCATTTTAATAAACCTATTTGAAAGTTGTAGGTCTTCTAAAAATGCAGAAGGAGATCTAAAAACCTTGAATTGCTAAAATAAATCTCTGAGAAATACAGGGGTTCATCAGCTGTTAACAGCCCCTTAGGTTCGAAGAAGCTATTAAGAGAAGAGATTGGAAAACTTTGGATCCTGTGTTGAGAAAGAGTGTCTCCTTGAACACTTAAGCAATGGAGTAATTACCAAATTATGCAAAAGAGACCAAGGAACCTAGAATCCCATTAGGGATACTATTCAGAAATGGGGGAAAATTGCTGCGACTCTCCAGGAGACTAGAAGACAGGCTCAGTATGGATAAACATGGTAGATACATATTTATGGATAGTGACATCTAACAGACCAGATTTGAGAGTCAGTGAATATATAGTTATCTAAATTTACAGTGTTTCTTGGCATATATATGTATATTTAAATACACACAAAACTCTAACGAGAACTAAATTCTGTTCCATGTGTCTCTGATATCCTAGGAACTGAAGATTAAATGTGTAAGTAGAAGCTTTCTCTCCATGATTTAAAGAAAACACCAGTTTCATGTCTAGCACAGCTCATCTGTGAATGCTCTCAATGCCTTGTCTGATAGAGATGAGGATAAAACTTTGCTAGGGAAGTTGATGTGTTCTGAAGGGGAAATTTTGGAATAACCTCAGTTTGCAGGTTATTTTTTCTGTTAGTGAGGTCTCAGATCTCTTTAGTTATGGCTGATAAGTACAGGCAAAAGAGGCTTCTTTTACATCTGTGTCAGTGCTAATTTGGGGTATAAAGAATCATGTCTTATTGGCATGAGTTGTTTTTGCCAGTGTATGAAAAGAAGCAAAAGTTCATTGCAAGTATGGGCTTGGTTCTGGCTAAAGGGATTAAGCTCTTTTTTTAGGTTCCCTGTGTTGATGTCCAAGACAGCACATACGGTGCCTTTCTTCATATGGTGCTTTCCTCTATAGTAAATCAATCTTAATACCAGTGCCAGTGCTCTGGGGTTATATTTGTTATTCACATCGTCTGCCTCTATGTCTGTTTTTATATAAATAGAGTCATTTGAACTCAACTAGTTGCTGTAATGCTGAAACAATATATATTAATTCATGACTGGATTTGTGGCGGCACATCCAAATTGACATTTCTGGAGGAACTTAGTAAAATATAAATGACTGCCTTTTTTCAGCAGCAATGGCCAGGACATGATCCTTTGCCAAGGTGTGGCCTCTTTTAAGAAATAAACTTTTGTAGAAGCTGCAGATAGGCTGGCAAAGGGAAAACTGTAACTGTATTGTATATGATAGAGTGAAAACTCCCAAACAGTGCTAGGTGTTCGGGAAACTGAGCCAGCTGTGAAGGCTGGATTGAATGTTACTTGGCCACTCTGTCAGCAAACCTAGACCAAGAAGGAAAATGAGTGTTGAATTAATATCTTGCGCTTCATATAAGTGTGTGAAGATGCCTAGAAAAAAACTTCAGTAAGGCCATGCAGAACTAAGACAAAAAGGCTTTTGCATAGTGCAGTTCTGGTTTTAAGTGCTTAAAGAATTGACTTCAGACTGGTGGGCCCAGCACAATACAAAACCACAACACTCCTCTCCTACTTGTGGGTGCACTTTTCTGTTCTCTTTTTGTCAGGTTCTTCTCTCCCTGCAGCAAAACTTACAGGAAAAAGCCCAGAGGTTGCGGCAGGGACTCCACAGGAACTTGTGCCATCTATTGCATATTCCCCTGTGCAGCTCCTTGTGTTCATGGTCATGGTTGAACTGCCATCTCCTCTCACTCGGCTATACCACTTACAGTTAGCCCAAAAAGCCAGCATTGCCCACTGTTTCCAAAGAACAGCTCTTTAGTTTCAAAGAGTGCATTAAATCTTCTCATACAGCTCTGTTTCTCCAACACCAGCTATATGACAGAATGGAGAAAAAGTCCAGCAGAACAACATGCAGTCCCAGCTGCAATATTCTCATCTTCTCCTGGCTTCTCCAGGCAATTTCAGAATTTTCCAGGATTTAATGAAGTACGTGGCAGGAGTCTCATGCATTCTCCAGCAGGCTGTCCAAGAAAAACAAGAAAACTTTTGGAAATATTGCACTTGTCAACACAAGCGGTGTAACCATGCCCATCTGGCATACACCTGTATAGACCTTGGCTATGTCCAAAATAAGCAGACAGAAGACATCAAGCTCCTGCAAAAGCTTTTTTTAACGTGTTTTTTCGCTCCTGTGCCTGACTGCAGTGTTTGAGAAAATCAAGTAGAAGATCCACCCTGAACGCATTCTGTGGGAAAAAGATATCCTTGAAGCATTCTGTATTAAAGTGTTTACCCTGCATTTTTTAAAATGGTAGTGATGGATAATGTGCTATCATTTTCATTAGAAAATCTACTTGTGTAACTCATTAAGGATTGCTAAATTAGCTATAGCTCCAAAAAGCTAATCTCTCTGCCTTGTATGTCCCTAGGTTACACTAAATGTAGCTGGCACTCCAACATATGCAATGATTTGTGGGGATGTCGTTATTTTAGTTTTTTCAAATCGTCTGAGTGATCCATGTAACAGTTGAGGACATCTGTCTGAAGTTGTTTTCCTCAATGTTGTATGTGATTCTTTCCACGTCGTAACATGCTCTCAGGCAACTTTTGTGGGGTTTGTGTGTCATCATTCCTTAGAAATCCAAAATGGGACAACAGAATACTTGTGACAAGTAGCACATTTTAATGTGATACTATTCTGTCACCAGCCACTAAGATTCACAGATTTAAGACAGTAGAACCAGAAAAAGCACACCATACTTTGATTGAGGCTTCCTATAGGTAGTATGTTTGCTGACAACAGTATGAGTGTTTTGCACTATTTTTTTGTTTTACTATCCTTAAGATCTGAGGAAGACTTCATCATGAAGTTCTGTCAGATCTACTGATTTTTTTTTTTTCTGAAATGTATTAGGTCAGATAAATCCACACAGCTTAGGATCCTTGCAATTCTTTTGGTTGTTTTCTCTTTTTCTTTCTTTTTTTATTCTTCTTTTTTTCCTCTTTTCATGGGAGGAGAACAGTGATCTATGTTTGGATCTGCTGATGAACATGCTTATAAAGTTCAAAGGTTTGTCTTTTTTTCTTGATGCTTTCAGTGCAGCAAAGGGACTGGAGGTGCACACTTCATCTTTAGTATTTTATGTTTAAAATTTTGAATGACAACCTCATCCATGTTCCCTACGTTTCATCCTTGTTGTAAAAGATGAAAAATGTCTGCTTTACTGTCCTGATGCAATCAGTTAACCTTCTTTAGTGACTCAGGACTCTAGAGAGAAAACTAATCTGAATGAATTCAGGATCTCTGAAGCATTTGGAAAGCTTGCTTGTGCATAAGTATATTTTAAAACTCTGAAGCTTATGACCAATAGATAGAAGTTTTCTTCTGTCCTCATGGATTAGTTATACAGGTGGATAATACCATAAATGTGTAAGTAATAAACAAGAGGTAAGAAAACAATCCCTCACTTTGTCAGGATCCCTTACTACTTAATTCTGCCCCAAGATATTACAGGAAGCTTCATGTTCACATTTAACTATAACTGTACACAGGAACAGGCTTCCTGACAGTATGCTTTCCAGCAGACTCTATTCAGGTGTGCCTCCTCATGCCTATCCTATAACATACAGAGGATTGACCAAGTGTTCACCAAAAGTAGAATCTGTGAAGGCAGTCACTGAGAAAAGAAGATGGTTCTATTTACCTTGCAGTGATTGTGAATCCTCAAATATGTTTTCTGGATTGAACCTATAATCCATTCTCCTCCTGATATCATGGGATCTTTTCTGCTGGGATTCCACAATGAACCTATGTAAGCCATGTAGACTAATTCCAGTCTTTATTCTATCCTCTAAAAAGATGCGAGGCTGATTTTATTCTTTGCCTAGCAGAATGGATACTAATGTCAGAAGTCCCCAGTCTCAGAATCCTGATATGAATGAACATTGATGTAGTAGAACACACCTCAAAGCATCACTGTTTTCCAGATAGTAGTCCTCTTTCTTTGGAGACGGGTTTCCATTTTTCTTGTGGTACTCTCTTTGGTTGTTGTTACAAGTCACTGAGCTAAAGGGACCCCTAGTCTCACCTTACTCAGCCGTATGGTTTAGAGAACTTAATTTTATATATTTTTGAGTGATTTGCAAAAGAGCAACACAGGGCCTATATATGATTAATTCACATAGGATGCAATTTTTGACAAAAGTAAAAATAGAGTGAAAGACTGACAAAAATTTAAGTATGTGAAAAGGGTAAAATAAATAGATTCATCAATGACAGAGATTAAACCCAAAGAAAAGTTACTTTGACCTGGAAAATCTTTAGGACATGGACTGTTTTTGTTGTACTTTACTGGGTCTGGCATAATGCATTCTTATTACAGCAGCTCTTCAGTGCTCCCATATGGCAAATGAAATAAGAGTAATAGCTATAGAAGAAAAGAGCTGTAACAGACTGTTACTGTAGATAAGAGTATGTAGGGATAATACAATGACAGTGGAAATGTCAAATAGGTAAATATTTGATTTACTGTATGGTGCAAGTTGTGGCATTTAGGTTATGGAACAAAAGATTTGCTACTTGGATAAAAGGAGTTAAGTCCTCTTCTCCTGTGGGCGGGCTGGTTGATTCAGAGGATTCTTTTCATTGTCCTAGTGTTCATGAGTAAACTGAAGGGGTTTGATATGTTAGCAAAAGGACTGTCTGAAAGAATCCTACAGCTGCAGTGATATCATGGAGGAAAACATACCTACCATCCCATAGAAACACACCTGTCTGAGGTGTTCTCTTTTTTGTAAGATCTTCTAGTAATTTCTGCCATTTCGTTTCATACATGAGCAGTTCTTTCAGTATGTGTGCCAGTGCTGAAAGGTATAACTTCTGTATATGGCACACCCCTGTAAAAGCAAAGTGGTTTTGCACCTAAAAAAATTCATGTGTTGTACATTAATCTGCTAATTTGGATGGTTTTAACATTCGGAAACAAGGAGGAGGCAATAACAATTTTTGTTCTGATACCATCCTTCAAAATATTGTGTCTGAATTTAGGTAGATTCAGAAAGCCTGTATGAGGGTGAATTTTTAAAGCTCTTATGCTGTGTGTGCTAGCTTTTAAGAGTGGAAAATCAAAGCACTTGTTGGACATCCGATCATTCTCTGTACAGGCTCCTCTGTGTGTGCTTTACTGTTCAGTTCATTAGAGTATTTTATCTCATTTTTCTTCTTCATTAGCATCAGCCTTAGAAATAAACCTTTTACCTGTTGTTTCCCACAGTAGTCCTAGCTGCAAAGGATTGGGACTCTGAAAAGCAGCAGGCCAGTGTTTGGATGCTGAATAGCAGAAAAGCTGGTGAGATAAAGGAGCTTTGGATATAGATGTGTTTTGGTGGGGTGTGTGTGTGTGTTTCACTTCTAACACCATCCACAATTTTAAACAGAAGCTGTTTCTGAGTTTCAGCAAATCTGACCATGCAGACTTCTTGGGGATGCCCTGGTCACAGGCTCTGGACAGGAGTGTTGTCTGCAGAGAGTCTGAGGAGTTTACCCATGATATGGATAAAGGGGGAGAAGCAGCAGCAACGGGAGCTGTGATCAGTGCTTTCTTTTTTTTGGCTCCAGCTGGGCCTCGTTAAGTTTTCAGTCCTTAAGAGGAATGAGACTCCTGCAATGTTCCCTCTATGCCCAGCTTTCAGGCCACAGCCCTGGCCTGGAATTAGTGGTTTGCCATCACACAGCTTGAACACCAGAGTTGTTACAGCTGTGAGCAATTGCAGTTGGCCCTGGAAGCCAGGGCAGTGCTATTCTTCACAGCTGAAATGAACAGAGATCCTTTAAAAAACTCGAGAAAAATCTCTGAGGTCAACTTTGAGTAGTTTTTTGTCCTGACTGTGGAAATAACTTGATTGTGAAAAAACATTTATGACACTTTCAACTCTATCAGTCAGTATATGTTGTCAAGATTATTTGAAAGGTAGAGGATAGACCAGGGATAGAAACATGCTTATTTTTTAAACAAGCTGAGATAGAACAAGCATTTCCAGTTTTGCAAATCAAAGCAGCCTGGGACTTACATCTTTGGAGGCCCTAAAGGCCGGCTCTGTCAGCCAGAAATAAAACTTGCTAGATAAGACAACATAGCTATATTCTGAATCCTTGTCCCATAGTGACTTGATCCTGCTGTGCTGAACTGTCATAGATCTACGCCATCTATTGCTCCCCCTGGGGAGTAGCTCAGCCTTCTGTGACCTGTCCATGCAGAGCACTCCTCTGACATGAGCATCTGCTTGTGACTGCAGTGGTGGAGCTGTTCACACAGTCTCTGTTTACAGTGGCATGTGGCAGTCCTGGCTGTGCCTCAGTGTCATCTTGTTTTTATTTTGAAATGACTTTGTTTGTTTTTTTTTTTTTTCTTTTCCAGTATCCTTCATCCCTTTCTTCTTGCCATTGGAGAATTGATTTACGCTGTCTTTCGGACTTTGGCCAGTGTAGCCTTGACCCAGTCCCTTTTCTAGGGGAGGAAGGAAGAGAAGAAAAAAACCCTCAGACCAACCAACAGCGATTGATTCTGGCTTTATTAATGTACCACTGTGCTGCAAAGTGAAAAGCTAAACATGCAGCTCGGATATCTAACTTTGAAATGTGTGGTGGTAATTGAGTCTCTGGTTTTTTTTTTCCTTTTTTTTTTTTTTTTTTGCCTTTAAACATGATTTAATTAAAGATGCCTTTTGACCAAATTTGGAGAGATTTGGGTAAAGGCTTTTGAAGAATGCCTTTCTGCTCCAACTCTCAGTGAAGTTCATCCAAATGTATGACTTGAAACGGTTGCTGATACAGTTTCTTTGGAAGCTGTGCTGTATTTTTGCCACATTTCAGGGTGTTTCCTTGAAACTTGCTTTCTGCTATTGCTCTTCTCACTAAACCTGCATCCAAACCAACAAAAATTACAAAAAATAAAAGATGAAGGAAGAAAAAAGCAACTTCTGAGTCTCTGTTCTAAGTCCTCATCTGTGGCTTCCAAAAAAGCACCCTGCCGAGATTTCCACTGAGCGTTGTATGCCTGGACAGCTGTAGCAGTAAGCTGAAGCAGGGGAGTACAATTACAGAGCTGTACAGGAGCCTTTTGTGGGTTCATTAATTGTGGAAGTTGATCCTGCTTTGACTGTGCCAAGCTCCATGTCCCTCAACAAACTGCAGGATTTCCTTCCAAGCTTAATATCAAATTTAAACAACCATTCCTGAGGCTTTCCCTAAGTTTTTGCCACTTTGGCTCACATGTTTGTCAGCTCCGTTTCATCTCTTTGGTGGTAACACCATCCTGTTCTGTTATACTTTATGCTTTTTACTGAAAAATCCTTCAGCTGCAATAAACTGGTCCTTTTTACCTTCCTCTTGGTATTCACATAAGCCTCTTCTGAGACATCTCAAGCATTAGTACTAAAAGTCTCTAATGAACTAGAACAATAGTGGCCTTCCCTCTGTGTTTTCCTCTTGACAGTCTTATTCAGGGTTGCCAAGATGAGTCTTCAAAACCAATCCTGAATCTTATCAATCTCTCCATCTGACATTTTGTTCTATAGACAGTATGTTGTGTTCTGTAACTACATATTGTGTGTATCCTTGAATTATGATAAATTCTGTGTCATTATAAATGTTATTACTAAAATAGTTTTAACAGTCTTCCATAATAATCCTCTAATAGCTCTCCAGTGTGCTTACCCATAACACAAAAAATGACATATTAGAGATAACTGATCTGGATACTCCTACAAGAACGTCCTGATTTGCTTTCTGCTGCTCCTTCACTTTCTTTATGACTTAAGTTGTTTTAAAAATTGGAAATATTTAGACTCAGTAAAATTACTTAATAGTAAAGGATTCCCTATGTCTTCATGGATCTGTTTTTGCTTTGTCTTTAATGTGGTATCTTCTACCCGCTCTGCATTTCTATTCCAAGTTTATTTTGGTTGTGGTTTTTGTTTGTTTGTTTGTTTCCAGTCCAGACTTGTCTGAAATTTGGGTTTTTTTACACTTACATGTGGGGTTTTGGGATTTCTCTTGGAGGGTTGAGGGTCATTAATTTTTTATTGGACTTGAAATGCATCATAATATGCACATATTCATAATAATAAGTCACTGTCTAGCAAAAACAATATCTCTATAGAAGACCTCTTTTAAGCATTCTTGGCTACTGTGACTGCTCCTAGCATGACTACTTTGTGATTCTTGACTGAAAAGCCCATTTTTTTGAATTTTAGGCTGCATCTGCAGAAAATACCCAAAGGCATAATGGACAAGATGTCCAGAATTAATTATCTATGACATGGGGGGTGTTTATAAGTGCTTCTATTTTGAATGAGTAATTCCAATTACTTGAGGATGTTTTCAAAGCACTGGCATATTTGATAGCAGGGGGAAACCCAAACGTCAGCTTGTCAGTGGAATCTGTTGATGCTGGCATTTAGTGGTGTAGATATTAACAGTAGGATAATACTTGCAATTCATTTAGCTTGGAAAACAGAAACATGCAGTGGAAGGAATTACAATAAATGAGTCTCTAAAGATAGTCTCCTCATTCAATGTTTATTTACTTAATATGGAAGATTGCTTTTTAGAAGTGTGAACTACTCATCAAGTGCTATTAATGCCAGCAGAATTGGTAGCAAAGAAATAACTAAGAATAGTGCCATAATCATTACGTTGGTTTTGTACTAGGCAATCTGTTCATGTGGTCAGAAGCAAGCCACATATTCAGTCTGCCGATTCTGGCCCAAATAAGCCTAGTTTCTGATGTAAAATATGTGAAAAAGAATTGAGTGTTACAGACAGGAAGGTAGCAAGGGTGAACAAAAAATGATCATATGGTCAACTTAGGGAGCTGTGTGTTTCACTGATGGATTTGACATTGTATTTAGCTGTCCTTGTTCCTACAAGCAGCATAGAAAACAAATGACAGGGAAGGTAGCTTGGCAGGTGGACTTGGACAGCATGCCCTGTGGAGAATGGGCAGCATGGAAGGTGACACTGAGGCACCTGTATGCCTTTGAAGGAGACAGGAGACGCGACAGATTGGAACACACATGGCCAGTATGATGTGAGCTCAAAATCTAGGCTTGCTGTGAAGGGGACTGAATTAGTTTCAGATGACATCATATATAATTACTGATTATATTTAGATTATGTGGTAATACGGTCCGAGACCTTCCATATGTTAATTCTGCAAAATTCAATATATATCTACAGTAAGCAAGTCTACGTAGGGAAAATATTTTCTCTATATAGACTTCTGCAAAAAGAGGACAAACCACAACCCAGATTATTCTTTTGTTATCCTAGCTGATTGTCTTTAATGTGTGCAAGAATTGCATACTTATGTATTTAGGCTTACTTCACGTTTTGGAACATGGGAGCGAAGAGGAAGTAGGAGGGGAAGTGAGCGAGCAGCTGCATGGTTCTGAGTTACCAGTTGGGTTTAAACCATGACAGCCTTACTTTTAATGCGTGATATATCTTACTGTCCTTCTGTCCATCCTTTTATCTCCAAACACTTGAAATTATGAATGTTCATCCTGTGAGCAACTTTGTGTAGGTAAGTAAACTGGACCCGTAAGCTCAGGTGCAGGGATAAAGTGAATTAAAGCACAATATCCTAGGCTATGCTGGGACTGAAGCAGAGTACATACAGAACATTCCTTCTGCCTTTTAAAATCCTAATCTCTTTAACTACAATATTTTACTATGCATGGATTTTGGCTGAGCATCTGTGGGACTAATCAACCTGCACATCTGTGAGGATTTTTTTTGTTTGTTTGTTGTTTGTTGTGTTGTTTGTTTGTTTGGTTTTTTTTTTTCCCCCTAACTGGAAAGTCATTGTCTTTTACAGCAAATCTGGTGAAAAAATGCCTTTTCTGAAAAGACTGGAAAGTTTTGCCTGTGCACCAAATAATTTGATTCGATAGCACTGCTGAAAGAAACTGTTGGAGACTGTAGATTAGTTATCTTATGTTCCCAATATATGAGGTGATATTTTGTCTGGATAGATCTCATAATGAAAGTTGCAAGATTGTTGAATAGTTAGATATAATCTGTTGAAGGAGCCCAGTTCAGGCAAAGTGTACAGCATGAAGTTCCTGGACTATTACACCTTATAAAAACAAACTTAAAATTTGAGATGGAATAGATATTTTCTGTGGAAAACCTACACTTCTCCCTTTCCTGCAGCACTTTTCCTCCACTTATCCTACAACTTTTTCCTCCCCAAGACTTATTAGAAAGTCCAAATTTCAATTGAAAAAGTATTTTAACAGAAAATAGTTTTACTGACTTACAACCTTATTTTTGAGAAAATGGTTCACTAAAAGCTGTTTAAAAACAAATCTTTGTTGTGCAGGGAAGCTGTGATTTAGCCCTTGGCACATGGCAACCAGGTGTCAGGACTGGGAGGTGTCTTTGGGAAGAATTTCCTTTCTTCCTTTTTATTTTGCATCTCTTCTCCCCCAGATAATTTCTACTGCTATATGTGGAACTGAACTACTGCTCTGGATATGAACAGGATTACAAATGCTTCTTGGTATATTTTATTGAAGTTGTTTTTTCAGGAAATACTGAGGTGGCAGTGCCCCACCATTAGTGCTTTAAATGTGAACCTGCATCCTCACATTTCACCCAATGCTGCCTTCCTTTCGTTGAAGATTTCCAAATATGTAACATTTATTTTACTGCCATGGTGATACAAAAATACCATGGCAGCGCTTGCTGTCTTTGGAAGAATTGGATTGTTTGGTCTTCTGAGCTGACTGATGAAGAAATGGAAGAAACCAGTTTCACCAATCTCATATTTTGTTCTCTGGTAGTTTTGAAAAAGAGAAGGTTGTGTTTATTTTTTTTCCCTCCCTGTAAGGTTTAATAATAAAATTTTCCATAACTTTGATAAACCAGATAACATAAATGCTCTGGAATGAGCTCTTCCGCTGCTGGTCAGGCAAAGGGAGGCATTTGCTGACTGGTGCTCAATGTCCTCTTTGGTGTGGTTTTAGCTGGTGTGAAGTGGTGGAAACGACTGAATACTAACATCAGGGGACTGAGCAACTCCCTGGTGGAGAAATTTTTGCTAGCAATAGGGGAAGTGAAATGGGCATCATAGGGATAGTATAAACAATGTATAGAAACAGCCTTGACTGGAATAGATGTGAAGGATATTTATCTTCAGTAAAGGTAGGTGGTTTTGCACCAGGGGTTAGTAATAAAATCTTCTGCAAAAGAAAAATCACTTGGGAGAATGTTGAAGCAACCTCTATTGGGCAAGTGTAGACTGCTTGGGCTGACTTTAAAAGGGAATAGAGATTTCTTTCTGGTGTTAGAGTGACAACTAGGAATTGTACTATTTTATGAAAGTTCAACTTCCCACATTAAAAAATGTTGCAGAGTCCAACAAAAAGCAACAAAACTGGTACTATTTTAGGTTTAGTTTTGGTAAGAAATGATGGCCCTAAAAAAAAATAGGCATAGAAAATAACTTTGTATGATAAGACTGAGCATGAATGCTGAAACTGCAAACCCCGCTTACGTTCATTTTATTACTGCATTGTTTTAGTGACTTGATAATTTTCTTTTCAGATGTCACCGAATATTTCTTCACTACCTGTTTTTGCCAGAGAGCTCTTCAAGGGCTGCTCAGCAGGAATTGCAAGCTGCTTCCCAAGGGGTACAACATAACCTCTTGCTTTGGTTTAGAAGTACCCAGACAGGTTCATCTGCAGCACCACTTTGCTCAGGTTTACTGTCTTTATGAAAAGAATATGTTTTGTGTTTTAGAGTTTTCTGTCCTTTTAACAGTCCAACAGCTTTGGTGCAAGACCAATAAGTTAAAAGATGCAGGAAGCTGGTTCCTTGTCTTCCTGGGAGGTCAGTCGCTTGTATCAGAGGAGACAGGTTGGGAAAGGCTTGCTGTTTGTGTTTGTTTTTTTTCTGCTTATTTGTTTGTTTGAAATCTCCTTTTTAGCTTCTTATAAAAAAGAGAGGCTTATGAGAGTGGTGTTTTATAGCTTTATCAGTATGAATAAATAGAGGAATAAAGAGATGAGACCTTACCATAGACCTTGTATATAGTGGAGAAACCCAAAATCCTTACAAATAGAGGTCCACCTTCTAGGCAGGCTCATCCCTAGGTAGGAATGAGGAGAATGAGAAAAGAAAGTTGCTATGCATGTGAAAAGCCAGCCCAGTAGCTTCCTTTCCTAGTGTTATACTAATAAAGTTGTAGCCTGTCACTGCAACCATCTTTAATCATTTGCTTGGTCAGATCAAGATACGTTGCCTCTTTTTGTACCTCATATAATGCAAGATATATGTCATTTTGGTTAATGAGCTGAAAGAGACTTTCAAAAGAAATTATTTTTTCCTGTTACAGAAAGGAACTGGATTCTCATTATGTGTACAGTACAGAGGGCAACTCAATACCCAGCTAGTAGTTCACTGCATGGCATTTAAAATCAGTATAGTAATACCAAATTCAGCAATGGATTATAACAGCAACCTTTTCTCTGCTTCAGAAATATTTTAAATGTTCATAGCCAGAATCTTGCTGCAGAAGGTGAGACTCCTCCTTTGCTGCTGTTTTCTGGGCAGTGAATTTCCCCTAATGGAAAGGAGCAGAATTTGATGACATCCAAATAAAGCAACAAAACCTCATTGCAATGCTAACCTTTGAACAGGCTCACCTAAGAGAAGAGAATCAAATGATGTAATCTATCACTATCTGCCTGTTATCTGCAATTTTAGTTAGATATTGTAAGGAGGAGAAATGATAGTTCAGAGAGTGAGTTCAGTCCAGTTTTCTTCCCCCTTGTAGTGTTCAAGGATATATCATTGAATCCTTTCTGCTCAACAGGATAACTACCTTGACTTATATAGCCAAATGGTCTGACTCCTAAGACACTGAAAATGAGTAGCTTGGTTTCCGCTTAGCCTCCCAAATGTAAATAGTAGCACAGATGAATTTTGAGGTTTTGAAAAGGAGCATGCAATACTTGGCTTGGATACAATGGAAGCAACAGAAGTGGCAGAACATAATGGATAAACTATCTGATAAAGTTCAAAAAACATCTATGACAAAGGCAACAGAAAAGACCCTTGGAGCTGCTACAGTTGTGTTCTGTTTTCTGACTGAATGGGGAAACTTGCAAGCACTGGAAAGAGTCCCTGTGGTACTGCACTAGAAGCTAGTGACTTCCTGGAAACAGCTTAAGTGCAACTTAACAGCAAGGTAATAAAATCCCTCCTCAGACCTTCATCTTAGCTCTGGTATATTAAGTCATTGGCTTACTTAGCTAATGCTGTCTTCCTGTTAATTTCCCAGTGTACAAGAGTGTTAAAATACACTTTAAATGCTCCTAAGACCTGTTTGGATGATTCTGACTGGGGGAGCTGTTGTCCTGTCATCCTTGTGTGATAAAAGCTCTTTATAGCAACTGAGCATCTCTGTGCACATAATATAATGCACATCACCCAAATATGGCAGTGGGTGGCGCTTGAAGGGTTTTGAAACTTGTCGTTTTGTGTTTCAGAAAGCTTGAAACTCTCCACTTCTCTGGTTTGGCTTTGTATTGCTTAATCTTCATGTTCAGTTTCAAAAAGAGGTTCGGCTATATGAGGCACTACATAACTGTGTGCATGGTCGCAGATGTGCACAGTTGGGTACTATCTGAGGCTTTCCCAAATGTGCTTTCGTTCCTTCCTCTAGTTCACGTGTCCAGATGCTTCCTGAAAGATGTCTACCACTAAACATTAGAGAAAGTATTTTGCCTTTTCAAGTCTGAATCACTAAAAGTTACTGTTTTCCTTGCTTGGGGTCAGTACAGGGTCCTCCCTGTTCTAAACAGGGTAGAAAATTGCCAGCATTCCTTTTTTTCCCCATCTTCACAGGATTTATACATGTGCAGTTACTGCTGATTGGATTCTCCCTTTTCAGACACCCAGCTGTGGTGCCTGAAGGCTCACCCCATCCTGAGTGCCAATTTTAAATGCTTTACAGGGTCATGTTTTTATTCAAGCCTATCTGAATTACGCATCACATCAAATGTTCTGCTTTAAGAATAAAAAGCAACAAAACAAACCCCCCAAACCAAGCCACCAAAAAAAAAACCCAGCCAAATCCAAACCCTGACATCACGTGGCTTAATTTTCTGGGATATCTCACTATAGAATGACGTCTGTCATGACAGCAGATGCATCCAAGCAGGGGTAAGTTGGGCCCCACTTGAGGATTTCAGTGGTGCAGCTGCACTATTGCTCCTTGAATGTCTCATCTTTCCTACCATGAATGAAGCTTCATCATTCTTTTCCTGTGTTGAATCTCAATTATTTTGTACAGAAGCTCTTTTCTCTGTATACATATCTTTTTCTCCTTTGATTTGAAAACTGGGCTACTTCCATGAGCCCACCCATTATGAACTTGGGAGAATCAAGGCTTATTTTATGACTGGAAGGGAGATCTTATGAAACTTAAAGAATCTAAGGGCTTTTGACTACAAACCAAGGAAAATGCAGCAGTCTTGATTGTCATGTCTCAGAATGCTGCCAGAGACACCTCTCTCTCTTGTATAATTGCATTCAAAGTATTGATATGCTTGAATGATAGCATGGTATGCTTTGAATAGGCTGCTGAAGCTGCAAGATATCAAATGTATGCTTGCATACGTAGTCATTGCTTTTTTTTATGCTTTTATCAAGAGGGCTATGTCATTTGTGTCAAAATCGACTCTAAATATTTCTCCACTGTTATTGGCATAATGGCCTTTGTTAAGAAGGCTTCAAGGTTCTGCAAAAACTAAAGCTAATATTTGA
This sequence comes from Amazona ochrocephala, assembly GCA_039720435.1. Taxonomy (NCBI): domain Eukaryota; kingdom Metazoa; phylum Chordata; class Aves; order Psittaciformes; family Psittacidae; genus Amazona; species Amazona ochrocephala. The sequence continues at coordinate 65,564,025 of CM077880.1, read as the reverse complement.
GTAATAACATATGTAAGCTTTAATGACAAAAACTGCTGCAAATGGAAAACTGACAAAGTTGTCATGGAAACTGCTAGCACCTACATATGGGTGAAAAAAGAAAACTTCCATTCAGAGACCACAACTATTTACAAAAGATTCTGTAGGTTTCTGAAACATTTTTTCTACTCAGTTCTGGTGGTAGGACTGCTTTTAATTTTCATAAACGTGTGGATTCACACACGTACACAAATTAGTATAGGAAAATAACTTTGGAAGATGAAATTGCTGAGAACCAAGGAGGGAGACTAAGAGGAGGAATTTACTGACCTCTTCTTTTTAATTAGATCTTTTTCATTCCTGATAAAATGTGTTTAATTCTTGTTAATTGAGCACAAGAGAGAAAAATGTGCATGTAAAGTGCATGCATAAGCATGATGTGAAATAGAGAATATCTGACAAGTTTGAATGATCGGGAAACAAAATAGCAGCATTTACACAGCATTTTTTAAAATTCAGAGTATTAAATTATCTAAACATTGTCTTTGATGATGATAGGTCTGTGTTATTTAGGTAGACTTTTTAAAATGTCACCTTCTTCATCTTTACAGTGCTTTTTCAACTCAAATATTTAAGTGTTACAGTAATCTTCAGAATGTGCAGAACTGACAGTTCTGTACAGAAAACTCAAACTACGTTCTCAAAGACCTGTTATACACACTTTGAGAAATCTGAAGTACAGGGTAACTTCAAATATGGCAAGACAAGTCAGATCTTGAAATGTTTTTGAGTTCTTCAGGTTCATAAGAAAAAAATGTTTACAAAAAGGATTTGATATGCTGCAGCAAGACAAGTGGAACTTAGAACAATATTCCAAGCCTGCTGGAATAAAAAAGCATTCATAACTGTTTATAGAAATTGTCCACAAAACCCAGAACTCTATCTCTAGGCAGTGGACATACATGGGGATGTATGTCCACTACATGGGGATGTATGTCTACTACATGGGGATGTATGTCCACTGGGGAAGTGTGAAAACAGGTCAAACTACCATGCTATTTCTACCCTAGTACTTTTCAGGCTGACTATACTCACCCCAGAGGATTTCCTGAGCATGTTTATGCCCCGTCTGCTTTGTGATCTACAATGCAACTTTGCAAGTACCTGTTTGCTTTTAAGCCTGTGTGCACAGTGCTTAGGAGTTTCACAGATCTGCTCTGTTCACTGTATTGTGAACCACCCTTCTTAAATTTGTTTTGTACCAGTTTCACAGCAGCTTCATGAGATGGACCTTATTTCACCTTTGAAGATACGGGGAATTGCCAATCTTTATCTCTGCTTGCTTTATCATTTAAGATTACATAGACTTCAAGCACATCCCCCACATCATCTTTTCCATGCAGAAACCCCCTCTTTTTTATAGAAGAACTCTAACATATTCTTTTTGAGATAACGGGACTAGAACAACCTATGCTATTCAATGAACAAATCATTAATTGATACAATGATACAGTTAGGGAGCAGAATAGCATTTGTCTGGATTAGGAGGATTACGTCTTTCTGTAATAATCTCACAAAAAGCAGGCATAGCATTTCTTGGTTTGTTCATGAAATGCGTATGTAAGTAATCTGTGTTCCTGTATGCCTGTTATGCAACACTTCTTTCCAGAACTCAGCATTATATGATAACAGGTTTCAGATCAGTTTTGCAGAAAATATTCTTCAGGTCGCGGTCTTTATAGACCTGGATGGGTCTCAGGTCTTTTGATGTGCTAGTGTGTATGTGTGGTTGTCTTGTTGTCAGTATTTCTGTGAAGACCAGGCATCCAACCCTCCTTGTTCCCACAATCCTGAGAAGGCTTAATAACATACTAGAGGTAATAAATAAGACTTAAGGTCAAATTTTAGCTGAAAGAGCAGAAACACTTGGTGAAAAAATGAATCAAATACCATTGTAATTCTGTTCTAACTCAACCACTGGTAGTTAGCTAAATTTTCTTTCTGAAGGTGCTGCAGACATTTTCTTACTGTTAGATATGAGGGGCTTAAACTTAAAGTCAACAGAGTTCAGTCAATTGCTGCTTTTGAATTGAAACAAAGCTGGAGAGATAGGCTTATAGCTCAACATCAGACGACTCTGTGATGGCAAGCTCTATCCTTCTGCCCTATCCTTCCTGACCTGGAGGCCTAATAGCCTCAAGGTGTAGTTTTCATGGAGTTACTCAACCGTTGGTATCTTCCTTCAGTCATAGGCAGTGGCTGCCTCTCACCCTATTATGCTTGGGTTTTTTTACCCTAAGGTTGGCTCCCTATTTCTAATCCAATAAAAACACATTTTGAATACTTGCATCACCTGCTGCTGTGGTATTTGGAATATAAATGTAAATAGGTTGGCAGTTTTTCTTTCTGGGGTAAGTACCTTGGATGTTTGAGGGGGTATTAATCCTGGTTTCTTTTGCTACCCTCTCTAATGCAGAGGATTTAAATGATGCTGGGCTTCCTTGATCACTAATGCTCATTTTTTCCAATGTGGGTTAATTTACTGTTATATGCTTGATCTCAACTAGGAATAGTAAGGCAATAACTTTATATCTTCAATAGAATTTGTGATGCAGGGTTGAATCAACATGATTTATGTTGACCTTCTGCTTTCATGTCAGCACTGGGAGAACAGACAATATTTGACTCGGTAAAAATCACAACACAAGAGTGAAGTATCCATATTGGCAAAATGGATACTCTTGATTAAGCAATAGAGGCCCTAGAGGCAGAGCTACTGAATAACAATGCAGAGCCCTAAATACCTAGTGAGAGCTGCTATTAACTCATACTAACAATTACATAGAAAAGTAGGGTATGTATTCTGTAAAGCTCAAGGTTTCTACTACATTATGAGTTTGCCAGTGAAAATTCATGTGGAATAAGAAAGACATATCTGGGCTAGATCCATCTATTCCTGTATCTTGTCTCTGATAGTGACAGTAGTGTGAATATAAAGCAGAATAGAAGAGTAAGGCAAAGATATAGCTCCTGAGTCAAAGGTAATGTCTTTGAATTTAAAAGAGAGCAATATGGGTGGCAGGTTAAGTACTAAGCTCTTCGTTCAGCCTGTGTTACCTGGCACTGATGTGTACGTTGGGAGCAAGCTCTGCTTATCAGTCTTCAAAGTGCTGTGTTGACAGTACTGTATCAGTGACCAAGAACTGCAGTGTCTCTGACTGCAGTACTAATATCTGTCATCTAGACAGAAGGCAAAACTTTGACCCAAAGACATCAAACACAATTGCTTATGTTTCTGAAGCTTCAGTTGTGGTTTTATCTTGAAATGCTAAGGGTCTGCATTAAGCCTATTGTAGAAATCATTCTTACAAAAGCTTAGTTGACTACTCTGCCTTATTCTGTTGATACTAGGATAAAACAAGTAAAGGTTTAATAAGGATTTCAAGGAGGTATCCCACACTATTCATTTTACATGAATGGTTATATATTCATGTCTGTTTAGCTATTCATTACCTTGCCCTTTGGTACAATTGCTAACTGAAGACTAAATTCATTCCTATTTTTTTAAAGGAAGTGTACTTAGTGCTGTAATGATGAGCAACAGACTAAATCCATGGTGGAAGAGAATTACAGCTGAAGCCAGAGGGGGTTTAGGAGCACATAGCATTTTTTGATGGAAGAGAATGATAGTTTAATGAAATATGAAACAGGATTAATGCTGTAGATGACCTTAAAATACTGAATAGCAAAGAGCAGAGTGGCAGTTGTACATTCACATATAGCTACAACTAGCTGAGGATGAGTCCCTGTGTTTAAAAAAAAGACAATCAAAATGATATAAAAGGCCCTAAATACTGAATGCCCGTTTTCATATAGTTTAATGTGAATGTTAGCTTACCAGATAAGCAAATGAAAATAAACTCAACTATTTCTCCTGTTCTGTGAAAGCTTAAACTGTATTCAGAAAGAGATAAAAAGCAAATTTCAGTGAAAGAGCAAAAAAAGCAAAAGAGATTAAAGCAAATTTCACGGTGTTTAACTATGGTATTATAACTGCCTGGGCAGGCTTGACAGTCTCTCAGGTTGGCTTTCCATTCTCATGCAAACTGTATTTCTCTGTGTTCCAGAACCCCCACTGTGCACCACGGGTGTCCGTGTGGCAGGACATACTATTCTGCTGGGAGCAGCCCTTTACCAGCTGGGTGTGTGTAGTGGAGCACTAAGCTCCCACGAAGAGCAGATCATTTCTTTGTCGTCATGTTCTTGGAGGCTGTTAGACATGGGCTGCTGCTGGTGAACGCAGTCTACCTCTATCAAGTTCTCTCAGAACTTTGATGGCAATGAACTGTATTTTTCTGAAGACCTGTCTTGTTTTGTTTATAAATGCTGACTTTTAAAATAAACTCTAGCAAGCGTTTTCCATGTGTTTTAGTTCAACTGAGATGTGCAACAGGTTATTGACTTAGCTTTTTGTGGTAACCTTTTCATTTAATTCAGCAACACCAAGCAAAGCCTAGGAGATAATGCTGAGATTTGCTTGGACTCTGCCAAAAATAAGGCATTGAAAGAATGATTTGTAACTTAATTATCAGTCATCTTCTATTATAACTGAGTTTTAGTCTGTGTAGACTGAAATGGCATTTCAATGACTTTGGCTAGAGTCTTAAAATAATGCACTTTTAATAATATTGTTACGTATTTTCCAAGGACATTGGTTTAGTTTTGTTAGAATTAGTCAATTTTTTTATTGCACATTTTAGCACCAGTAGTACCTAGACTTATGCTAACAGATATTTCATTACAGCTATGCTTTAGTTTTGTAAATGTTTACATTTTAGTAAGCATATTAAGTAATTGTACATCCACAGCTGTTAAAGCCTTGCTGTACTTTAATCATAAACTGTTTTTCCCATATGCAGTTTATTTGTGCTGAATTTGCAATTCAAGGATCAAAGTCTTTGGTGCTTGCTGAAAGAACATGCCAAAGAGGTATGGTAAACTAAGTGATTTCACTGAAACCTGACAACCTTGGTGTGCTGTACCCCAGGCTGGACAGTTCAAGTGGTCACTCAGCTTCCTGTGGATGAATACCTTGGCACTGAAGGATAGGTTAGGGAGAAACTTGCCCACAGGTACTCTGATCACCTGTGTACTCTAATCAGGTTGGCATTTAGATATGGGTATCTTGGAGCATTTCATTTGGGATGTATCTCTGGTGCGAGACAATTTCTGAGAGGAATTGAGTTACGTATAAAAGCGATATGGCTTCTTTTAGTAATGCTCAGTTATCTTCTGAGCATTTTAAGTATTAAATCCTCATTATGGACAGTGCGTGCTAGTTCCAAGTCAATACTTTAAATGCGGGCTGAGCAGCCTGTTCATGGAGCAGGGTGCTCTGTGCCTCCATGGCTTTTGCAACTGTCAGCCTCCAAGCATATTGCAGTCTGTAAGAAGTGACGCAGCCAATGTCTGTCACATTTTGTTGAGTCTCTTAGCTTTTTCCCTGGAGAACAAATGTGCGTGCTGTTATTTGTACCCTTTTGTATGGGTTCTGTTTCAAAACAATCCACAGCTGTGTTCTTGTGGTAGAAAGAGAAAAGGGCAAGGTTAAAGTGCGCTTTGCATAGAGATTGGGATGTGGTAAGGCTTGTATTAGCTTCTGTGAGAAGTTTTTGACCTGCACAACTGCGCTTCACCTTTACAATAAACAAAGCTGATTGTGCTAGTGTGTCATTGCTGCTGGCAGCATGATTTTCATCCTGCAGCTTTGGCAGAGGTCTTAAATGTATACTTACAGTAACCAAAAGCTACTTTGTGATGAGCAGATAAGAATGATGACCTGGCATTAGGCCTTTTTAGTGAGAAAAGCCATGATGGGAAAGCAGAGTGAGAGCTCTTGATGATAGTTTCAGTTGTAGAAGAAAGGTGACACAGTATCTTTATTTATCAGAGTTTATTGGGAGCTGTTTTCTATCTGGGTGTGTTCTGCTGTAGTTAAGACTGTGGCATCTGCCACAGAAATGGAATAAATCCTTTAGCTGATTTGGGATGGTAAGAAGCAGCTAAAAAGACATTACTTACAGTTTATCTGCACAACTGAAAGAAGGACATAGCATTCAGCTGGGAATTAAGCAAGAAGCAATTTCCCATTTCTAGAAATTCATTAATACTTTTTTACCCTTATATGAAGTTCTAAGAAACTTGATAAACAAACTGGAGTTTAATGACCCAATGCAGCAGCATACCTAAGCACTTGCTTAACTTTAAGCAGGTAGACCGTCCTTTCGAATTCTGAATATTAAACTGTCACACCAGTGGAGTGAGTACAAGACTCCCATTGGCTTCAGTGAGCCAGGATTCAACCTACTTTCCTAATTAAATGAGCTTGTTTTTCCAAAAAATTATTATAAAGATAAATGTTCAGTAACTGCTTTGAATGTTTTCAATGAAATCTCTTTGCTTAGGATAAAGATTTTCCACGACAGTGAAATAACTGCTTTTGTAATTTCTGACTGTGCAAGATATTAGTAAGAAGGTGAGATAGTGCATCTGTGGAGTATTCTCTCTTGTTAGTGATGTTGGACTCCCTTGTTCTGGTGAGTCGATTTCAGTCATTTTCTCATTTTTCTGTCTCCAATTGTTGAAATCAAAGATGGCAAAAGATGTTTAAAATATTTCTGCAAAGTCAACTCTTAAGATAACATTTTAGCTTTTTACATTCAGACTTGAATGCAATTATTTATAAGAGAAAAGCCTGAAGAAGGGGTTCTTTCTCTTGTGAACAAATTCTCCATTATTCCTTCTGATCTAATTGGCCTAAAGCACAACTCCCCCATATTTTCCAGTAAGAGGAAGAAAAAGGACTTTTTATTTCTGCTCTAAGAAAAAGCATGATCTGTCAGCCTCTCTTCAATTAAATTGTTGTATTTACCACTTTTGCACTGGAGAATGATTTTGTGTTTGTGGAATTAGCCCTAAATATTTGTCCAGGTTTTCTGAATGAGGTGACTAGCATGTCAAAAAAAAAAAACCCAAACCAACAAATAACAAAAGTTGCTTGAACAAGTCCCACTGCTACATAAGAAAGAAGATCACATTGTTATGGAAATGTGGGTCACAGCAGGATATGCTTCATATGTTTGATTGAATCTTTTTATGAATGGCACACTTTCATGCATTTCTTATTAAAGGAAACATAGTGTTTTCATTTATTAAGAGGTAGGAGTGAGACTAGTATTAAGGAGATTATAGAGTATGATTTATTCATCGCCAGCTGCCAGTGCTTCCGACCTGTGAGATGATACCTTATGAGAGGGCTTTCTAAGGGCAGGAGAGTCAGGATTTCAGCTGATGTCCTGGGGAATATCCTCTTCAAGGACATGCTCTCCTCCATAGACACCTTGACTCAAAGAAGGGTGGGAATGCCATTTGCACACTGCATCTGCTAATACAACATTTGAAGGAAGTCTATTTATGTTTTCCATGTCTATACTGAACAAGGCAGTACAGCACAGACATTGAGTTGACAACACTAGCTCAGGTGAGTATCACATACAACATTACATTTCCAAGAAGAGATGTGAGCTGGGAGTGAGCCCTTACCCACATCAGCTCATACAGATCTATGTTGTCTGTCTCTGCCTTGCATTGTGTTGTCTTTCCATTTCGGACTCAGGTTGCCAGGGATCCAGACAGAAGTCTTTATGCCAAAATATCCTAAAAATTGAAACTCTGATCGAGACAGAGCTTGCTAGTAGGCCAGCTGCAAAAAAATTTCTTCTCTTCCCAGGTGATCCAAGATTAAACTTTCCTTGGACTTGGAGAGAAGGCAGAGCTTTAGTAATTCTGGAAAATATGAAAAAGCAATGCACAAATTCTCTTTCCTACCGCAGCAATCCATAGGGATGGGATAGGAAGATGATGTGCCTTGTCTGCATTGATGCAGAACTGTGTGGTGATGTTTTTATTTTATTTAGATGTATTCCCTGTGATGGTCGGATAACTTGCTAAAAGAAAATAGCATCTGATTTGGACAGATGTCTGTCATTGTAATTATAAGCTTTCAGGTGGTTAGTGACAGCAAAAATGGTTGGAATCAAAATATTTAGGCTGCCTCCCAAGTGTGTTCTAAATCAGGCTGAGCCCTCATGCAGAAACTTAAGATAAATAAGTGCATCCTTCCTGGGGCCTTCTGCACACACAGATACAAAATAGTTCTTATGTGAGAATGGTCAAATACATTTGATAAAGCCAGAAACAGAATCCATAAAAAACCCAAAGGAATAAAATGCATGAATCCCTTCTCTGTAATGTTAGCATGACTCCACTGTTTCCAGTAACATCCAGAACTAGTCCACAATGTCAGTTGTCCACTCCCAATTTGGAGCGCTAAACAACAACCATAGAGAGGTTTTAGTAAGTCTCTTTGGTTTCCCTTAGGAGGACTTGCATCAACTTGAGACAGAGATTTAGGTTTTTTGTTGTAAGAACTTAGCTTTGCTGTTCTCCTTTTTTCTCTCTCTCCACAAGATCCCCAGCTGGTGCAATTTCTTATCATGGAATAATCTGTGTCTTGCAGAGAAAACATAATTTTTGTCTCTGTTAGCCAAGTCAACAACTGAGAGTGAGAAGATTTGAGGCTCTTGAGCAGATTCATTGCTTGGATTTCCTTCTTGCTTGGGAGTGTTTTCTTCTCCCCAGACACCCATTCAAAGCAAGAACTTTTCCTTGTCCAAGCTCCTCTCATTACCCAGGTCTGCCTTTCAATACCAGATGCATATTAGTCAATGTTTATGCAACTTTCCAAATACTACAGGAGAAGGAAGAATTCTTAGCCAGCTGTAATTTTGGGATGCGGGCATACATGGTGGTAATAGCTCTTCAGATGAGCTAATTAGTAGATGATTAACAGAGGAAAACATGCTATAAAAACTTTCTTGCATTCCCCTTGTCCTCCTCAAGAACTAACCCTGACCTAAGTCACTTCCATCTATTTTTTCCTTTTTTTTTTTTTTTTGATATTTCGGGAGGCTTTTTTCCTAGGGCTGTTTAAATTTGCTTTACTGCCTTTTCATATCTTATTTCAAAACATTACTTTACACAGTATTCAGTTCATCAATTAACAATTAACAGGCTTGCTTCCAGTCATAGATACTGAAGTTCTCTAGATGATGTTTATTCTGATCTCTTTTAAAAGACAAATCACATATGCAAACTCCTTGAACCTCAAAATGGAATCCAGATTGCCTGCAAAGATTTGAATTAACACAATAAAGCCTTTCTCACCTCACAAGCATTATTTTTGAGCTCAGGGTCACCTCAGGAGGCTGATTGATTGGTTTTGATTTTTTTGTGTCCAGCTTTCACATTGGATCTTCCTAAAAGTATGAGCAGCACTTGCATGCACGCTGATCAGCTGTGGAGGATTTCTGTAGACTGGAAGATGGGTCACTGCTGGCAATCAGCAACTGTCAAGTCATGAGAAGGCAAATTCTTTGTATTCTACACCCCATGCTCAGACATTTCAGCTCTCTTATTGCTATGGTTGAAATATGACTTGCAACAGGTAAGAAATATCCCTTGTTATGGGGTTACACAGGAAAGGGTGTTTTCTGTGTCCCTGTTCAATGAAATTTAATGTCTCCATGTCTGTGACCAGAAGAAGGGATTTGGTTTTTTTCCCTGTTGGAGTTGGGAAGTCAGAGAATTTTCTGTTTTGATAAAAATTCAAGGGTTTGAAACTGCACCTGCATTGCAGCTATCTTGTATAGCTGTGGTTTTTTTTGTTTTGAAGGGTTCAGTTTGCAGCCAGCTGCTGATCTTTGGAAGGAAAAAAAAAGACAAAGGATCTAGCCATGTGGAGATACTCATATCTTGAAGACTTCCAGGCCTATAGCCATCTGCAAAGAAGATGGCAGAGCCTAGGCTCATCTGCAGCAAAGTCTGGCATCCCGGACCACTTTGAGAGGTGGCACTTACAGAAGAGTTGAAGGCTGGTCTGTGGGCGTTTATAAGCTTTCATATCCTGTCACCTGGGAGATGAGGTGACTACTCAGGTGTCAACTGAGGAAGACTTCTGGCATTAAGGGTAAGGAAGGAGTCAGCTTCTAAGCTGTTCTCTCTGAACAGATTCATTCCAGTGGGACATTTCAGAGACAGCCGTTTCCCAGTGGAAAAATGTAGTGTTCAGAACATCATCTGGCGAGCTCCAGTTCCTGTTTTATTCAGGGCTTGAGCACTCTGGTCCTAATTCTTCAGTTTCCTAAATTTCATCCAGTCATTTTTACCTGTCGGATATGGGTTTAACAGGCTCTACTGTTCTGCTTTTATGCCTTTCCTTGTACTTTTACAATATAAATAATATTAGAACAGCAAAACCAACAGAATAAGTGGCTAGGAGAGATGGGATGCAATAAGAAACCAAGGTGTGTGATATTAAAAAAGCAAGATATACTCAATGCACTGCCTATCTGGTTTCTAGGTGCAGTTTACTCAATAAGGGAATAAGGTCCACTGGAAAATTTTGGAAAATGAGTCCCTCAAAGAAAAAGCAAGGATTGTATCTGCTGATTGATGGTTTGGTTTGCAGATACCTAAGGTTTGTGCTGTGTGCCAAGAGGTTTGTGGAGTTTGCTCAAAAGATTGAGATGTTGTGAGGGAATGGCGATACATCCTGAGTTCTGCAGTCGGCAATCTCAGCTCCTTAGGCTAATGCAACGGAGGTGTTATCCACCATTCTGTCCACAGATGCTCTGAAATTTAAGCCAGGTTTTCTGTCATCTCGGGAAGCACATACTAAGATCCTCCACGGTATAAAAATTCAGCAGAACACTGTAGGATTATCAAAATGTGGAGCTTTGCAGCTTGTTGTGGCTCTTGACTTAACTGTTTAGTGGAGGATATGTGGCTGGACCACCCCCATAGCGGGCTGTTAGTGGATTTCCTGAGCTGGTCCTGGGAGCTTAGGTGGTTGGCGTACTCTTGAAACAAGTTCATTTGTGATAGGGAGTTGACAGGTCGCCCACTTCTCCCTCAGGTTCTCTAACTCTCAGTGCAGCTGAAGTGATATAATTGGCATTTTAAATACAGATAGTGCTTCAAAGAAATTATTTCAGTTAAGATGCCCATGTGGAAAGGTTGCAGTATGTGTTTTATGCACTCATGGCAGTCTACCTCACCTGAAAAACTGCAGTCTGCAGTAGCTAAGGCTTCTGGTGGAATTCAGGGACCTCTTTAAACAGAAATAGATTATATCATGTGAGCTTTGGTATAATAAAAGTTCGAATAACCAGTGGTAAGGACTGCCCAACTCAGTGAAAGATTGCACTCTCCAGGGCATCATAAGGTAGCATAAATAATTCAATGCCACAGTTGGCATCCAGGAATGCAGCAGCAGTGATAAAGAATGTCAAATCTCTGATCCAGCAAACTTTTGGGAGTGCCTGCTCTGCACAAAACACAGATATCTGAAAGAATAACTTGTTTTTTTCCTAAACTCTGGTACATGTTGCTTATGTTTATGTTTATCCAGGCCTACTGGAACACACAACAATGCTCCATCTCCATCTGCATGCTCAGAGGATGACGTGCAGTTTGTTCCTGTCCTGACCAAAGCATCTACACCCTGCAGTTCAGTTGATGTCAGAAAAGGAATCCTGTGGACTAGAGAGAAGTGTATTTGTGAAATGGTGTAAGTGCCTGCAGAATGAAAGAAGGACTCAAAGGAAAGGAAACAAGCAAAGAGTAATGGAAAGAAAAGATGATTCCCACCCGAACTGAACCAACAGGTAAACCTTCTGTAACGAAGTCCATATGTTCATAACATTCATAGTAAGATAATGCTGAAATAAAAACGTAACAAGGTAATTTACTTCCTAGATCACTGAGTTGAATTTGGAGGAACTACTGTAGATGTGCATTGCTTTAACAGAGAAAAGTGTATGTCTCTGTGTCTATGGTGTATTTTTGTGTCTTGACATGTATCCTAAAGGCCAGACATCTACTGGATGGAGGGACTTTACATATACACACCCTTCTTGATGCTAAAGCAAGTTAACTAGCCACTTGAAAATTTTAAGGTGTCTGAAGATACCAGTTGGTCATAAAATGAATGGTTATTTAAGGGAAGATGAGACCTCTTTATGCCTAATTAGATTACTGCCAGCTGTGTCTGTATGGCTTAGGTCTAGTGAGACCCGAGAACATCTGGTCCTTGCAAAGACTACCAGCACAAAAAGGGATTTTGGTTGATGGGAAGAATGCATTGCTCATGTGACTGTGAGGCAGATGGCAAAAAGTGCGATGATAGAAATGTTCCTTTGTGAGTCCCTAGTTAAGGGAAGCATGCAAGAGTCAGTTTCTAATCACTGTAGGCCATGTTAGCTGGAGGAACCTTCTGCCCAAAAAGATTGTTTCCTAAGGCAAACTGTATCTGAACAAAATAGAATCTTGATGTAGCTTGTTTTCTTCCTGTCTTGATGAGATAGCTGGCATATATATCCGCAGAAAGACATCATGTCTTTTGTGTTATTTTCTGCAAGGGATAATCTGTACTGAAACACAGGTCCTGGGACAGGGAACACAGCCTTTTCTCCAACTTGTTCAAGAAAGTGTCTGTGATTAAAATAATGAATGAAGGAAAAGAACTTGCACTTACATTGTTAAATTGTTTTATGTTTCAGCAAATTCTTTAATGCACTTAGCTTCAAATCCTATCACTGTTAAATTGCAAATAGGAGGATTTCACTAGCTGTAGGCATTTCTGGTCCCTGGAGCTTTGACAAACAGAAAAGTCTAAAAGTTCAGTATCTGAGGAAAGAAGCCCAGATTCTTTTTCTAGTATATAATAGCGATGAAATAGTCTTGTTCCTCTGTTAACACTACAACATGGAAGTCATACGGTATTCCCCATGCATGGCATCATTTTACCTTTATGTCCTCTCAACCTGATAATTGCAGCTCTCTGGCCAAAATCCCAGCTCTTCAGTAGGAGCAGAATGCTGCAGTCTGTCCTCATATATATGTGTCAGGAAACATGAATATCGACCTTATTTTCCTACAATTATGTTAGCTCCCATCTGCTTTAGAATCCAGCTCAAAACACCCTGCATCTATTTAAAACTCTATTTGATAATCTGCATATTAGCACAAAGGTGCTATTTAGCTTTTCTGGAAAACAAAATACAAAGAAAGAAAAGAATTTAGTTGAAATGTATTAGCAGATATCAAAAGCTGGAGCAGTGTTTCAGACTCTGTGCTCTCTGTGCATCATCAAAAACAGTGTCTGGCTTATCTATTACAGAAAACTCCTGTGATCAAAATATATTTCTTCCGCTGAACCGATTGTAATTTTCCCATTGCTCATTATTTATAGTGGGAGAATGCATCCTAATGAATTTTTGTTAGGTACTTACTGTGATAGTTCTGTTTTCTAAAGGGAAGACTGAAGTCAAGAATTCATGGAAGGATTTGCATTTTTAACATGCTTTCCAAAGGTTTTCATTGCACCTGGAATTTGTCAGCCATATCCTCTTGGGCTATGCAGGGAGGAGTATTATGAGTGAACTTTTGGAGCTAGTAAAACAGGATGCTCCAAGATTACTGCCTTAAGCAGTACCACGCACTTTTCTTATTGGTCCATTTCCCCCTACTTCAGTCCCATCACTCCCAGCATTGACCTGCATTTCTGTGGCAGTCATGGGGCTTTGGGGATAGGCAATGGAAGGATTGTGTGGTTAAAATGTGAGTATCCAGTGAGAAAAATTCACAGCCTTGTAGGTTAAAACTATACAGCTCAATTCAACTTTAAAATGTTTATGGTTCTCTTCTGTCGGTCAAGACCATCTCATCTAAAAATGGTGAGAGCTTCTCCTTGCCTTTGGAATTCATTATTCTAAAAATTTCTGCTTAGAAACAGATTATCAGTATTTAATTGAATGGACTGATTTTTAATGATAACATCTCTGTACTGCACAGAAGAAATAAAACTTTGCAATAATGTGTTATTTAATGAACAGATAAGCGGCAATTTTTCTAAAATAATGAAATGAGCTTAAGGAATTGTGTTTTTTTGTTATGATTTTTTTTTTCCTTTCAATGACATTTGGGCATTTAAATCTTGGGCTGAGTGGAAAACTGAAATCCTACTTCTTAGTTGGCATAGAATTCTAATAGGGAGGCAAACTCTCAGAGTCTCAAGCTGGATTAAAAATTTCCCAGATTTTATAGAGTTTGGAATTTTGATTTCCTTCATTCTAAGGAAAGAAGCCAGGCAGAAAGTTATATGTATTAAAACATTTCATATGCATTAAAATATTTTATATGTATTAAAATATTTGTATGTCTCTTATCACTAGGTTTTGAGTGAATAGACTTGGATCTAAATTTTGGCAGCAGTCGAGTGTCTGGATCAAGGCTTTAATTTAGGGCCATCTTTCATTCTAAGTAAGTGGCTTCTGTGGGTTTATGATCCCACTATTTTTGATTTTGAAACTGAATATATTTCAGACATTTTAGGCATAATATTGAATTAAGTTGGCAAAGTATATAGCAGAGCTGTCTGCAGATAATGAATTTGTGGATATCACAGGAAGCTGACACTTGCTACTGTCAACCTTGACCTCCAACCCTCTTAGCTTTAATTAAAATCTTTATGAAAAGCTTTGTCTAGGCAAAGATATCTGAGGAAAGGGTAAAACATAATTATCATTTGTAGTGAATGCACTGCTAAAGAATAAAAAAGGTATTCTATTTCTAATGATGAAAAAAAAAAGAAAAAAGGAAAAAGATAAATATACCAGCTCAAGCTTCAGGATAAATTACCTTGTGATATGGGAAAATCTGAAGAGGCAAAAAGTTCTTTGTTGCTTCCTGACATTTGAGCAAACAGGTTTTTACAGCTGTGTGTAATTACAAGAAGTTAGAGGACTGTTTATTTAAAAATGATATATTTATACATTTACTAGGAAATACAGCATTAGTCAGGCATTAAAATATCTGTTAAGCTATCTGCTATAATATCTGCAAATTGAAGCCTTTAAGAAATAGTACTCTTCCGTAATATTCGTCCATACAATCATTTTTCAGTTTCCTATAAACACAACAAGAAAGGCATAATCCAAGGGGGAAGTTCATGCAGGTTCACACAGAAATAGAGATGTGCACCTTTCAAGTTTTTTTTTCTCTGTCTGATATAAATTTAACATCTGTTTAGATCTCAGGACTTCAGATTCTTTATTTAATTTTCTTTTTTTAATATGTATTTGTCTTTGTGTCACTTTTTTAGGTCAGGAAATTGTAGTATCTCCATTTCTGATGGGGGAAACTGAGCTCTGGACTGATAAATGCAGAAGACTTTAGGACAGAGGGGAGGAAGATTTAGATGCCCGAATCCAAGACTAGCATCTTACCTACACAGCTAGTCCTATGGACACCTTTTCTAGTGAAGTTTTTTTCTCACATGAAGTAACTAGTGTGCTGAGTGGCTTCTGTTATGTTAGGTAGTGTAATCTACTGGACCTCTATGTGGATCCAGGCAGAATTTGAACACTGGCTGTGCATTCCCTCCATGGTGTGGCTCCCATTAGGGTATCAGTCAAGGTATACCTCTTAGATGAGGCTCTACATGGATTCCACCAGCAGCCTTGGCATTCATGAGAAAAATGTATAGAGGACTAGATGGTGATGGTATTCCAGTTTACACAACACTTTTGTGGCTAGAGCATTAAATGGTAATCATAGAATCAACTAGGTTGGAAAAGATCTTTAAGATCATCAGTTTGGGTGGCCTGGTTTAGTGGGAGGTGTCCCTGCCCATGGCAGGGGGGTTGGAACTAGATGCTCCTTAAGGTCCTTTCCAACCCTAACTATTTTATGATTCTATGATTCTAAGTCCAGACTTTTCCCTTTGCTATGTGGGATGATAGTCCACATGCTGTAGATCCACTAGTCTTGAAAAAGTGCCCCAACTATCAGAAGATAGTTGATGTATTAAAGATACTTGAATTTCAATTCCTCCTTTAGAAGTTTTTTATGAAGTTGATAGCAGAGGGTGCTGAAGCCAATTTTTTCAGTCACAGGCCAGCATCCTACCAATTCATATTAAAACCAGAAGATGGAATTTAGTTTTAATATTTTTCTTGGATAATTTCTTTCCTTTCTTCATCTTCTTGAATTAATTTAGTGGTGCTGAAAAGTTCTGAAATTATTTCCTGGACTTGATTAATTATTAAAGACAGTGGGAGTTGTTTGGTTTACTTGGCTGGTAATTAGAACAAGTAATTTATTAAAAGGCAAGATACAGCATGAATGAGAAGTAAAGACAACTTTCCCTTCCAGAGGGACCTTGACATGCTTGTGAGGTGGGCTGATGCCAACTTGATGAAGTTTAACCATGACAAGTGCAAGATCCTGCACCTGTGTTGGAGCAATGCCAGGCACAGCTACAGATTGGGTGGGGAGGAGATTCAGAGCAGCCCTGTGGAGAAGGACTTGGGGGTGTTGGTCAATGAAAAGATGAACATGAGCCGGCAGTGTACGCTCGCAGCCCAGAAAGCCAGCCATATCCTGGGCTGCATCAAAAGGAGTGTGACCAGCAGGTCGAGGGAGCTGATCCTGTCCCTCTACTCTGCTCTCGTGAGACCTCACTTGGAGTATTGCGTGCAGTTCTGGTGTCCTCAACATAAAAAGGACATGGAACTGTTAGAACAAGTGCAGAGGAGGGCCACGAGGATGATCAGGGGACTGGAGCACCTCCCATATGAAGATAGGCTGAGAAAGTTGGGGCTGTTCAGCCTGGAGAAGAGAAGGCTGCGTGGAGACCTCATAGCAGCCTTCCAATACCTGAAGGGGGCCTATAGGGATGCCAGGGATGGACTATTCATTAGGGACTGCAGTGATAGGACAAGGGGTAATGGGTTCAAACTTCAACAGGGGAAGTTTAGATTGGATATAAGGAAGAAATCCTTTACTGTGAGGGTGGTGAGGCCCTGGAATGGGTTGCCCAGGGAAGCTGTGAATGCTCCATCGCTGGCGGTGTTCAAGTCCAGGTTGGACGTAGCCTTGGATGGCATGGTTTAGTGTGAGGTGTCTGTGCCCATGGCAGGGGGGTTGGAACTCGATGATCTTAAGGTCCTTTCCAACCCTAACTATTCTATTATTCTGTGATTCTTTTGTTTCTCTACAGAGACACAGAGAGGCACTCTTACATGCAATTTCAACTTTGATCTCTAATTGTGAAAATAGGTTGTTCTCCAGACCTTTTAATTTCTGGGTGATTTGAGGAGAGGTTACTCATGATGATGTGACCACCTTCCTGCTGCAAAATAGATTAATATAATGAATTTTCGCAGGTTTTATCAAATAAGTGACAGAACATGCAGTATTCAGAATAGATTTGTTTGTTTGTTTGTTTTTCTTTTTGCTTTGTTTTCGTTTGCTTTTCCCCCTCTGGTTTGAAGCAGTTATGTGGTGTGATGTCAGGGTGTCCTCAACATAAAAAGGACATGGAACTGTTAGAACAAGTGCAGAGGAGGGCCACGAGGATGATCAGGGGACTGGAGCACCTCCCGTATGAAGATAGGCTGAGAAAATTGGGGCTGTTCAGCCTGGAGAAGAGAAGGCTGCGTGGAGACCTCATAGCAGCCTTCCAATACCTGAAGGGGGCCTATAGGGGTGCTGGGGAGGGACTCTTCATTAGGGACTGTGGTGAGAGGACAAGGGGTAATGGGTTTAAACTTAAACAGGGGAGGTTTAGATTGGATATGAGGAAGAAATCCTTTACTGTGAGGGTGGTGAGGCCCTGGAATGGGTTGCCCAGGGAGGTTGTGAATGCTTCATCCCTGGCGGCGTTCAAGGTGGGGTTGGACATAGCCTTGGATGGCATGGTTTAGTGGGAGGTGTCTGTGCCCATGGCAGGGGGGTTGGAACTCGATGATCTTGAGGTCCTTTCCAACCCTTACTATTCTATGATTCTATGATATTGAAATGATAACCTTGTTGTCACTTCTGCCCTGTAGATTTTAGGGGTAGGGAAAAAACAGAGACTATGACTAGAAATGAGCAAATGGAATGGATTTTTAATAATGCAGCAAATGCAGCATCTTATTAATAGTACTGAAGTGCATATTGCCCCTTTACCAATAGACAGCATTAGTCATTACTGATGTGCTGTTATCACAGCTGCAACAACATTTACTGATAAGTGTCCTGAAGTGTGCAAAGCCCCCACACCAGCTAGTTGCTTTATGCATGTGAAGGGTAAATGTGAAAGCCTTTTTTTTTTAATATGCCCCTAAGAACATAAGTCCTTGCTTTAATTACTGATTGCTGGAGATCTTACTCCTGTTCCCATAAGGGTCAGATCTTTGCAGCTGATTTCAATGAGAATGTAATCAGGGCAATAAAGAAGAGGGTGCCTCACAAAGAAGAGAAAGCCTTCTGAAATAAACCTCAGTAACAATGAGAGATGTTATAGTTTTCTTTTCCCTGCAGAAAGCTGACTTTCAGTTTGGTATAAAACACAGACTATGCACTCTTGACCCGTTCTAGGACTTCTTCCACAAATAGAAAACTAAGCAATCCCAGAAGTAAAAAATGAGAGATGTGGACCTCAGGGAATAGCACCTGCAAAAATGTAAGGTAGTCGGTTAGATGGGAGAAGTTCTACACGTGGTCCGAGTATACCAGATTTTGTCCTGTAGTGGAGGAAGATGTCAATACTCTCTCTACCTGATGTATTCCGCTGGGCCGCATTTAATAAGACCATATTTCAATGCCACCAGTTGTGGTTGGAAAAACCAGCACTGAAAAATGTTATGACACTAGAGGTGACATGCCCCCATCCCCACCATGTCCTTTTCTTTTGCTCTTATTCTTTAAGGTTTGCTAAAGAGAGAGACAACTGGTAGGAATCAATTTTATAGAGAATTTTAAAGAATATGCCTCAAGTCTTTCACTTCTCTCTGCTGTTTGCAATACTATTGGAAGGCTGCATGTGTTGCTCTGCAGCAATCATGACTACCCACTGATTCCAAGTTCCATCTTATTTGCTTCAGTGGCAGTGGTTGATACAGGCATGACTGAGTTTAGAAAGGGTGGTTATTTGCATGGCATGTTCTACCTTAAAATTTTTGATGTCTGCTCGTTCTCCTTAATTTTTAATGTTATGAGGCGTTATCCTACAAATACCCTTACCCTACAATTCATCCTGAATCTTGTTTTGAGCACTCCAGTAATTTTAATAGTACATTAATTTTCATAGTGTTAAGAATTTTTAATCTCACTTTGCCCTATGATATGATTTTCACAAACACTCATTATTGGTCTAATCCTTCTCCCAGTGAAGTTAACAATAAGGCTTCCATTAAATTCAATGGGAGGCAGAATTAGGCCGACTTTAATCCTTTTCAAAACAGTACCTGGTTCATAGACCTGCTTGCTGCCTTAGCCCTTAAATAGGAAATTACAGTTGAGATTATAGTTTGATAATAAACCTCTGTTTACAGTAAACCAGATGACAGGCTGGCTCCCAATCTTAACAAAAGTATAGATCCCTACTTGTCTGATGCTTAGATCTTCTGCAAAACAAAGTGATTTGCCATTTTTAAGATCCAGAAGGCTGCCTTGTAACTCTTCTGTTTATTTCTCCCACCTTTACATTCAGTGCCAGTAAACACTGAAAGTAGACTCCAAACTTCTTTTTTTCCTCATGGTAGCCTTAAATCAACACCTTATTAATACTATTTTTTTACCCTGCTGATAGCAGTACCACTCTAAAGATATATTTCTACAATATATTATCTCACTCTGAATGTCTAATTCACAAGGAGGACACAATAAATTCCATCTCTTCCCATACATGACAACTGTCCTCAAAATCACTGGCAGACTTTACTTTTCCATCCTTTTTAATAGCCAGTGGTCCTGTGTCTTTTTAAACAGTCAGCGTTCTTATTGCTTGATCTTGCTCTTATCTATTGCAATTCTGCAATTAGTCATGTGTCCTCCAAAAAGCTTTGTAGAAACATAATGAACTTTCCTGTGCAGGCAGGGGATGAGTTTTGAAATTGGCATGTTGTGATGACCCCATTTGGGACCCTAATGGATATATTAAACAGTCTGGGGGAAATGGAAACTGTTGTGGATTTGTCAGAAGACAATCTTAGGAGCAAATCAGCAAAACGAAACAAGGAAAAAGAGAAATGTTTTCAATGCTTCAATTGCAAAATTGTTTGCTTCAAAATTAAATACTTCAGTTTTATGTGATTAACTTCAGGCCCAGTTCCAAAGAAAAGCATCTTGGTTAAAGAAAGTGTATTTACCAAGAAGTTCTAATTATTTTGATTCAGTGGTTCTTCTTTGTGCCTTTCTCTTTCTTGTGTCTGAAACTGCCAGAACTGTGGCACTAGACCTGTAGTCTGGCCTTTACTGTTTGCCACTGCATTTATTGCAAAGTTCCAGTTGCACTGTCATCACATTGTACCAGAGTGGAAGGCAATACTGAAAGCAGAGCCTGGACAGTCAGAGTTTCCTTGAGTACCCTCACAGGCCTTGTGACTCAAATTCTTATCTGAAGCCACCTCCCTGGGCTTTGCTTGAGTCATCTGCAGAACAAATGGAATAAAGACAAAGGCTAACAGAAATTGCATTCAAGAAAAATGTCCTGCAAGAGATTTAACAATCACTGGGTTAAGGGTGTAATCCTACTCTTACTGTAACTGCTGGAGATTAAAAGGTTATAAACTACTGGTGAAGAAACTATGGGCAGAGAAGTGATTCAGACAGCCCTGTGGAGAAGAACTTGAGGGTGTTGGTCCATGGGAAAATAAATATGACTGGCAGTGTTTGCTCACAGCCCAGAAAGCCACCTGTATGCTGGTTGGATAGAACCTTTGGTGACATGGTCTAGGATGAGGTGTCCCTCCCCATGGC
This sequence comes from Amazona ochrocephala, assembly GCA_039720435.1. Taxonomy (NCBI): domain Eukaryota; kingdom Metazoa; phylum Chordata; class Aves; order Psittaciformes; family Psittacidae; genus Amazona; species Amazona ochrocephala. Next base: position 65,543,118 of record CM077880.1, on the reverse strand, counting down.
AGGGTGGTTGAAAGTAGATGATCTTAAGGTCCTTTCCAGCCCTAACTATTCTATGATTCTATTCTGTGCTTATTTTCTGGTTTCTGATTCTGCCTCTGGAGCAACTGTGCTGGCCTCTGTAAGGAGCAGGAACACTTAACTATACAGAATACTAGTTCAAGCTGGTATGTTCGCTTCTAAAGTCTTCCCTCCATAGCAAGATGGTTATAATTAACTGTCCTTTCTGGTGTTTGTGAAGATATTCAAATGAAAAAACCCACTATGAAGGAACAAATTGCTATCAGTAACTAATGCTGATGAATGCAGTTGCTGGTTCAAAAGAGCACTCCTGGTGTTTTGAACAGGATTAATCTTCAAGTGAAAAATGAAGCACATTTGCAGGTGAAATATATTCTAAAGTGAAATAAGAGATTAATTATTAGAAGGCAGCTGACTGGTCTAAGCAATAGCCTTTTTTTATCAATGCTTGTGATGCACATAAAAAAACCCAAACAACCGTACAGCTAAATATAGCATGAAAGTTCTCAAAAGCCAGTCAATAAACAGTAATTATCTCTCACATCTGGAAGCAAGTTTTGCTTTGAGAGTAACCAACAAACTGTGCTTGACTGTGATGATCATTTCAATCAGGTTATAAAGGAGAATGTTATGTGGGAGCTGCTCACTTGGAAGGTGTTCCTGTAAATGTGTGCATATTTCCGAACTCTTCTTTCCAAACTGCTACTGACCTTGATAAATGGTAAAACCTGGCTGATCTGAATGCAAAATCAGTTTGTGATTCAAATTCTGCTATTGGGCAGAGCTTCATCAGATCTCTTCCCTAAGCTCCCACTTACTGCTCCTGTGCAATCACAACTCCCAAAATAAAAAAGCTGGCTTTCAGTGTTTGATCAATCCTGCCAGGTCCCATGGCTGAATGCCACTTGAGAGGTGATGAATCACCATATTTTCAGAGGGGAAAAAAGAAGGGAAGAGACAAGAAGGCAGCTTTTGGAAGAGGAGATAAAAAATAGGCCTGGCATGTTACATGGTCCCTGACACAGTGATTTTTTCAGACATCTGAGCAGTGCTGGAAAGTGGACTAAACTATGAGAACTTGAGAAACATGATCCTCGTGACTGGTTACCCTAATGCTGTCAAAACGAAGGACCACTTTTAACTGATTGTCAAAATTACCATGTCAACAAACAGATCAATAAACACAGTTTGGTAATGTTCTTGTGATTCAGCCTCCTTGTCCCAGGCTAACTAAATTCTTAGCATCCCACTATCAAACTGTTCATAGAAATCCTGGGCTGGCATATGTAACTCCCATTTCAATAAGAGCCAAGCTTTTTAGTGTCAACTTGCAATTCATGGGGCCTGTTTTAGAAACCGAATGACCTTTGATGGTTTCTTTTTCTATCCTAGAATGATAGTTGTCTTTCAGAAAATAGTATCTATTCTGATGTTTGGTCTCCATTTATGTTTTCTCAGTGTGTAACTGAAATATTACAAGGCCCTTGTAGATGGATGTGCACAACATGTCCATACATGTTATAGACCATATATGACAATTATATATAATATAGACAATTATTATAGACCTTCCTGTATGCAGTATGCTGGGTTTTGAAGAGATTTCTACCTAGGATGCAGCTACAGCTTCTGGATGAATACTTCATGTGTTGCCATCTTTCTTCTCATCTTCCTTCTTCCTAATGGGGTTGTTTGAAGTGTTCCCATTTGTTTTCATATCTTTGGTATATCTGAGGAAAAAAAAGGGGCTGCCAATCATTTTACTTAGTACTTAAGCAGATCTCTGCTTTGCTAGAATGGCATGAGCAAGGAAGTCATTTTGAACTCCCATGAGGAATATTTTACATTGTTTGGTTATTTTTTCAAACAATGGCCTCTTTTTCTTGGAAGACATTTTCATAACTAACATTTTAGGATGCTGAATGTAGCTTTTACTCCATTGTGCTGTTCAAATAATATTTCACTACTTTAAAGGTATTTAGACTGTCATGAAAATTTGGTTGAAAATAAAAGCTGGTTCCTTTGTAGGTCAGGTGCTGCTTTTTTCTCTCTTGATTTTGAATTATCTGTGCTGTGGATTACATATGAAATTACTTCAATTCACAGGCGGAATATGAGGCTGAGAAGTTTTGCGGAACATCTCAACACAGCACATTTTTTTTTACTCTTTCTGCAGCCAAAAAAGAAGGATCCTCACTGCAGTTAAAATTGTTTTTTATTTTTCCCAGTATTATATTCTGCCTTACTATGCCAGGTCTAAGGCTAGCTGTAAATTAGCACAGGACAGCGATATCAGCAATGATTTTCAAGACAAAAAGAAATACAACAGCAAAGTGAGCTGTTGATTGAATGGTAAAAATTCATGTCACTTGCTCTAAGATGTTGTCTGACATGCAACTGAATTGCAGTGGAGTCTTGTTAAGATTTTTTTGCTAAACTTATAATTCTTCTCAACAGAATGTCAGGCAGGGCACATTAAATATGTCTGAGAGTTTTGCAGTGGTGCCATTTTCAGTGTGACCTGATCTATCCTTGAGAACCATAAAGCTTGCCATAGTTGAGAGGTATTATCCTTTTTTTGTTGTTGTTGTTGTTCTTTCTTTTTTTTCCTTTTCTTTTTTTCCCCCCCTAATAAAGGCTCCTATAATGGAGCAGATCTCTCTTGAACAAAGCCACTGAGTAAGAGAATAGATGGACTTGAGTGACCACAGGTTTAGGTAGCCCTAAACATGTCAAAACTGTGATAGAGCACGGAAGTATGATACAGCATAGAAATTCATCTCAATCAAATTGGTTTTCCCAAAATTAGTGTAGAACAACATATCTTGGTGTCGTTCAAATGTTCTCTCAAGCCTACATTCTTGGCAGCAACTCAGTTTGGCTGGTCTCTTTGTTTTTCCAACTGTATATGGACTTCTTTTGTTTCAAATTAGCCTGTTGATTGGCTGCAGATGTACACCAAAATATCCTTTGTTTTAGTGTACATTTTCAAGTGTATAATGATTAGCATTGGTTGGAAACTTTACTGTTGAAATGGTTTGACAGACATTTGTGGTTACAGCAAAATTGATATTTTCTGTGGAAATGTATCATTTTTGCCAAGGAAAAAGTATTTGTCAAGTCATCCTGAAATGCATGGCTTGTTTTAGGTCAGCGTGTCAATGGTTCTAAACTGTTGCATTGTTTCAGGCCACTACTTAAGATTTGTTTATAATGACCTTTTGTTGCTCCATGTTCTATTAATCAATCTACTTCAAACATCAGTATCCACTGTTGGAGATGGCATGATCATGGTCTGGGAAGTGTAGTAACTGTGATGCCTTCAGAGGAGGCTGTGGATAAATTTGCAGCTCTTGTGGGGAAAGTGCAGCAGCACTGTTTGCAGTTAAAACGTGGCAGGGGTTTGGGTGTTTGCTGCGCAAAATGTAGTGTGGAAAGCATGAAGCTTTCTTTTGAAAACATTTCTATCCAGACTTAATAGGATTAAAATCTTATTTATATGATGCTCATGTTAGCATCTGTAGTTTTAGCTTTTTCTTTTTTGCAGAGGTGTTTTCATGCTCAGTTTTACAGCTTAAAAATCAGAACAACAACAATAAACTCTTTTGCTTCTTTTTATTTGATTTTTGAGGGTATTTTCATAAATCCTTGAAACTTCCCTCCAGTCCCATTTTCAAGCTGTTTTCTACAATTACAAGGGCTTAAAACTTAGCTTTCATTATGAAACTAAAAGATCATTGAGTAATTGCTTGTTTTGAAGAACTGTAGCTCTAAGGGAAAAAACCAACAGCATAAGACTTTTACTGATGACATGAGAACTGGCAAACATGGGATACTGCTAGTGCAAGTTTTTCAATCGCATGTAAGAGCCATTGCACAGGAGTGGTTGTGATACTTGTTTTGATGGTGATTGCAGTAGAGTCCAGCCCTTTAGGAAACACTGGAAGCAACTTTTAAATTATTACCTTTCTTCTTTCTCCATAGATGCATGGGTACAGTAGAATTCTGGCAGTGTTCTTGTCCTTCCAGCCCCAGTGGTCATTTCAGAAAGCCTAATGAATATCTGTAGTTGCCCAAGATTTAACCATCAAGATCACTTTTCATCATCCTTTTGTGTTCTCCCCCTGGCACATGTTTCTGTTTGCAGAGTACAGCTCAGAGCTGCTGAAAGCTCAGGTTTTTCTTAAGTGGGTATATATGGAATACAAATAGCTTTCCTTGAACTCAACAGTGGGCTAGTGGAATTTCTCTGAAGTCTTCTTTACTCCATCATATGTATACCTCACAGGGAATTTTGTTGCAGTTTGTGCAAGAGAGAGCAAGCCTTTTTTGCGCTGTGAACTTACTATATAATAAAGTCCGTTGGTATGGGGATTTTAAAATAAAAGCCTGTTTGTTTTTTAAACAAAAAAGGGATTAATTTTTCCCTTTTGAATCCTTTCTCTTGCTTTTGCTAAGATGGCTATCTCTAGCTCTGATTTTTGCAGTGGCTCTCATCTCTATGATCATAAGCCATTAAATGTTCACAAAAGTGAATAAGCAGCTTAATGTCCTATTCCCCTGTGATGTGAGACTTTATTTAAAAAATCCCCTAATAAACATCCTCCCAATTACTTAAACATCTGTCCTAGTACCATGCAATTGGAGCATGGAGAAAACAGAAGGGACACACTAACCAAATGTAATTCTTGTAAAACAGGGACATAAGGAGATCAGATTGATAGCTGAGCACATCAAGGATTTAATGTTATCCAAATACTTAAAGTCCATGCTTATGCAGGTAGTAATAACCTCAGACAGTATCTACAGTATCCTTCATTTGAAAAGAGAATAGAGAAGCCCACTCGTTTGTAACCCAGTAGTGTACATGCACAGGGGCTTTAACTTATTAAAATTAATTTTACAATTAGAGAACACACTGAATCTGTGAATTAGCACCATAATGACAGGAACAGATGTCACTTGCTGCTGAATGAGCAAAAAAAAAATATGAGGAGTGTACTGTGCAATGCTGTCTCCTGCTTTCTGACAGACAGCTTAAACTCCCTGAAGTCAGCCTGCTCCTTAAAATCCTCACCCTAATGTTTGTCTAGCCAGAGGCATATTGCAGTGGTGACAGAAGGCACCCCTGCTGCAAGTCCTACCCCCCTCCACCTTCTTTCCTCAGTCTGCCAGAAACACTGGGCAGAGTCTGTTCAATGCAGTCATTCCCCTCAGGGATGTGTCAAACACAAAATCAAAATTCATTCTCCAGAGACCTCTCTTGGACCAAACCACATACAGACCTAATCCAAATTATATAATTTTCTATTGTCAAACATAATTCCACTGAGTCAAGATGTTACTTATAAGAATGCAATTTTATTTCATTAAATTTTTTTAAGCATCTGGTTTATTTAAGGTAGAGGTGTAGATTCTTGGTCCCACAGCTCTTTGATGCCAGCAAAATCCTAGAAGTGTTTTAAAGGAATGCTAGAAGGATTAAACAGATAATTTTCTGTAATCTCAGAGAGAAAATTGAAAATGTGACTACAGTATAAAGGGTGAACAGTCTATAGGTTCTAGTAGAGCAGATCTGGCTGCTGCTTTGACGATGGGAAACACCCTGTGGCTTTCGTGTATTTGATTAAGCAGCAAGATAGGCTAGAAGAGTTGAAAAATCAGGCATATTGTCGGCATGCATATTTAGCTGCACATTGCTAAAAATGTGAAAAAGGGCAATCGATAGCTGGGGGTCATCTGTAGGGTATCTGAGAAGATGCAGTAGAAAGATTTGCTATGCAGTAGCTCTTCAGCATCCTCACCACCACTAGAACTCTGTAAAAGTCTGTATCTGTTCCCCCATGTTTCCTCATAACTTCACAGCAGAAATGGTACAGACAAATTACCACATGATGTTCTGATGTGACAATTTGATATTAGGCAGTTTTTTATTGAGTGATATTATGGTGGGAGAGATGCTAAGAGAGGGAAGCCTCATTCCAAAACTGTTTACACAATTACATGAATCTGTCATGGGCATGGATAGTCATATAATCCAGATATGCTTTTTGTGAACAAGCCATGGCTTACTAGCTTCCCATGTTCCCTGAAAATGGGAGCAATGGGGTTTTATCAGAGTGCTCTTTGTAGCAGTATGACATGTGAGGTTAGGCACTTGGGATTTGTTGGCCATACAAATCCTGTTCCCACTCTTGTTATTGGGTTCAATGCAATTTTGTGAGGAAATAATTAAATGAAACGAAAGCACTATGTTATCCAAAGAAATAGCAGAAAGCTAGCATACTGTTTGCAAACCATGTCTTGTTGAGCCTCCAGCTTGATTAGGGGGGCTTTTCTGCTCTAATTTGTTTGATTTGTTCTGGTGAGTCAGGCAATTGTGTGACTTAACAAGTGGTCCTATGGACATTTACACGCAAAAACATTGGATCATATGTGAGTTAAGACACTCAGTTTTTGTGAAACAATAGTGTGGCTGAGATGGAAGTGTTCTGATCCTGTCTCTTGAAATTTTGAACTTAAAGCTCCATGTTTTGCAGACATCACTAATAGTTGCCTTGTCTTCATTTCTTATTGTGGAAAGCTTAGTTTCCTCTCCAGATTCTTAGTTCAGAATGGCTTGAAGTTGTCTTTTGATTCCAAGATGAATGGCGGTCATGATCTCCAGGTTCTATCCTCTCCAGCTTTATGTTTTCTGCAAAGGCATGTTTGCAATGAATCTAGTAACATTGCATCCTTGTAACCTACCTGTTGCTGGGGGAAATAAACTTAACTGTTCCTGGTGGTCTATGAAAGGAATATATTTATTAGCATATATATATGATCCTACCTTTCTTTAAGCTAATTCTGTTTATTGTACATACATATTGTCATGATAGGAAACCATACTAGGCTTCAACCTATTGAGACTGCTATCAAGCGGAGTTTCGTATTTAACTTCAGTGAAAAGCACTCTGGTCCCTTAAAATCGTTGTCTGTAATCTTTGGTAAGATTTAGTGGCAAGATAAGAAAAGCAGGTTTTTTTACGTCTATTTTTAAGGAGTTTTAAGACTTATGGTTAGCAATTTCTTGTATTATGTTTGTACTTTAAGTGAAAGCATCCTACACCCTGGGTGCCTCTGGCCTCTGAAGCCCTGTACCAGACAGGACCACAAGAGGGCACCCGGGACACGCCGCTTGCTCCAGGGCAACCTTCCCTCTTCGTGGATCAGCCCAATTAAAGTGGCTGATGAACTTCAGCTGCTTTATCTCATCCTTCCATAGGTGAGAGATGAACCTTATGCCTGCGCATCTACACCTCTCCATGTTAAAATCAGCAGCTTGACTTGATTGCCATGAAAACAGGTAATCAGCGGCTTGTTCCATGAAGACCGGTAGTCGACCAAAATTGAGCAGGCAATCCTGTGTTAACAGCCTGTTCTCATACTTGTCAAAGTATAAGAGCAACAGTTTTCTAGTTAAGTTTGGAAGCTTGGAGAAAAATTCAATCTTGATAAAGCTAAAAATGAAGTGAAACTGAATTGCTTTGAATTTCCAAATTTAAATTAAGTTTATCTTTGTCTTACTGGGTAAACTTTAATGATTTGCCCAAGGTACTGTCATACATGCCATTGGCTACAGCAATCATTGTCTAACTTCTAGTTTGGGTAATACATTTTCCAAAAATAAATATGGATCCAGGAACCTCTCATGAGATGAGGTGAGATAATTCCAGTCCTCTGCATTTTTTTTTCCCAGTCTGTTGAGGTAGATTATCTGGATTAGAATATGCTTCTGCCAGTACCCCTGATTTCTTGGGAAGGGATGATGACACCTCAGATTAGCTGCCTAAAAGCTATAATCGAAGCAAGTCATCAATCTGCCATTAAACTGTCAGAAAAAATGTCCTTTTTTCCCGTATGTCTTGAACCAGTTTTTTGCAATGAGAAGAATTCCTCCCTGAATACTTTTTTCTTTTTGTTTGCTTGTCCTTTTTTTTTGTTTGTTTGGTTGTTTGTTTTTCCTTTTTTTTTGCCTTAAGAATGATAGAATGATTAATAAATGGCTTAGCTGGCCAAGATGAATGAGAAACCAGGGACCATAACTGCCTAGCAATAGGTGGGTAAAGAGAATCAAAGATCCTTGTTGTTTCCCCAACAGTATTTGTCATGCCATGCCCTGCAGGTAGTCTGTAAAAACTCCTTGAAATATTATTTATTTTGCTAATACCACCTTATATTTAAATTCTGTGACTCTCCTTAGTGTAAGCATATAGCTTTTGGTTTGATTTTTGTGTAAGAGACTGGCTCTCAACAAAGGAATATATTATATATCATAAATAAGACACCTGCTGTTAATGTTCTGTTTTGTTTTGTTTTTTTTTTTCCTTTTTTTGCTTGAAGTTTTTGAGCAAAATGTAACAATGATTTGAAAACTGTTGGAGACTTCACAACTCATAGCAATCTAAACTCTTAGGCTGTGCTGAGGCTGCAGAAACACAGAACAGGAGTTGAGAAGATTCCATGGCCTGAAGGGAGCGCTGGCACGTTCACTGTGAGTGCCCTGAGTAAGGACTTTCTCTTTTTTGTGTTAAGTAAAGATTTGAACAGCACCAATGGAAACCTAACAGGACTGGGAATTTTTTGTGATCTTGCAATAAGGGTAATCAGTAGCAAACCATGTAGATATCTGGTATGCTCTCCAGTACAATAGCATCGTGCTTGTCCTGGGTTAGGCAAGAATAATTTTCATTACTATAGGGAGCTTTATATGCAATAAATGCCACCACTATGTATAGAAATTACATATTTATAAAAATATGCCAGATTGCAATTTTGTTTTCCTTGTGGAAGTTGGGTATTTTCAGACAAGCATTATCTAGCCTTTCATTATGTTTTCATGAAGTTTCAAAACACAAGATTCAAGAGATCTGTGATCACATTGTAACTCATCATATCCTTTCTGTAGCTTTAAAGATTTTTTTTTTTTTTTTTTTTACTTACCTACTCCTTAGTTTAGTTTCTCCATTTCCAAAATGGAGATAACTCCATTTTTCAGGGGTCATGTGAGGGTAAAATCCATTAATGATTTTGAGACATTCCTATTAAAGTTGTGAGGGCCATATAAGTACTGAGATGTCAAGAAATATTAAACAATCTGTGGCAAACATCTCTGCTTTTTTCTGTATGGTTCATTAGTGTGCACTTGGAGATGACCTTAGTGTTGCTGGTGGCACCCTTTCAGATCCTGTTTAAAACAACTGTTGAATGACTCACTGTTTTAGGAGTATGGAAAGTTTCCCAGAGTGTGTTTATGCTCTACTGTCTTAGACTCCAGGAGATGGAGCTGATCAGGAAGGCTGTGAGAGATGACTGAATGTACTTCTAATGGGTGGACTGTTCTCCCCTACTTTGGAACATCTGCTGATTTTAAAAATAAATAATTTTTTTTTTCTTTTTTTTTTTTCTTTTTTTTTTTTCTTTTTTTTTTTTTTTTTTTTTAAAAAGCTGTTGCCTGTGCCTGGTAGGAAGCAAATACAGGTTGGTTTTGTGTCGCTGGTGATGTATCTTCAGAGGATTACGCATACCAGTTGCTTGACTTCAAGGAAAATTTTCACAGTGGAGTGATGACACAGATGTAGTGTTGATCTAGAGTAGTTTTTCTTTTTTCCAGTGCTTCTGTTCTTCCTTTGCTACTTCAGGCATGGCACTAAGCCTTACAATTCAAACTTGAACTCCAAGATTCTTAAAATATGAGTTAAGTTGTAGGTTTTTCACACAAGTTGTTTTCAAAATTGGCATCTCCTTCTTCCCCTGGCCAGGGTTCTTTATGTCTGTTTGTTCCTTCAGTGAAATTTATAAGCCCATGTTTTTGCCATGGCATGCTGTCGCTGTGGAAATTAGTATGATGTCATAAAATTGACATTATCACTTCAGATTCAAAAGAAATAGACTACCAAGAAGCAAACAGAAGCTTGTTGAGTGTAAAATTGTGTTGGAAACTTGAGCAGAGAATACAGAATCGAAATTCTAATGGGAATTTGCCCAGAACTGGAAAAAGAGAAATGCAGGATGTGGCCATCAGGTCTGTTCTGGACACAGTCCTGAATGCAATGGATATGGCAGGCCACACCACAGTCATCTACTGTCTGCAAGTTTATTTAGAGGAAAAAAGAAGGTAAACAGATATGAGTGGCATCTGAGGTTTTAATTTGAAAATGAAAAGTATTTGAGATTAGTGGGATCTGATTTCTTACTTGAATTGTCATTTTGCTTTCTAGATTCTCGTTTTCTCTTTTCCTCTTTTTGTTTTGGTTTGGTTTTGTCTTTTTTTTTTTTGTTTGTTTGTTTGTTTGTGTTTTGTTTGTTTGTTTTCCTCTCCCTGACTGAAAGTCTTGGGTAATTTAGTTGGGAGGAAAACTTTGATAAAAATGACAGAAATGCTCACATCTGCCTGCAAATGAAAGTAGTATGAATCAGTTGGTCTGGAAATGAACAGGTCACCTCATCTGGAATAAATGTAAATATCTGGTTTAAATGTCAACATTAACTATTTTGCTGCAGGGTAAAAAAATTAAAAAGTGACATGATCAACAGAGGAAAATTCGCATATGTTCTTATCTTTATGCAGCCAGGGAAAAATACCTACAAGGCTGAGTGGATAGTTTTTATGAGTTTTGTTTAATTTTCTGTATTGAGCAGGGAGGAAGAAAAGGGAAAAATATTAGTGGACAGGGGCGTATCTTATAGACCGACTAATTAGTAGATGATGTTATAAATCTGAACATAGTATCCAAGCTCAAAAGAGAAGCAAAACCCCTGATGCTCCTATATTCTGCTAAGGGTTATGGATACTGAAGGTGAATTATGTACATCTGTAGTTTGAACATCTGCTGCTATCTAGCACTTACACCTTTCTCTCAGTTGAATGTGAACACTGGGACACAGAATCACAAATCCATATATTTAGCTGTAGCAACACTCTTGAGTGTGTAGGTTGAGAGAGAAGACAGGCTTCACTGGTAAAAGGTATCTCCAAAACTGGAAGGTTAAAAAGGTATGTTGTGCTTTCTCTGAGAAATGCCTATTACATGCAAGGTACTATTGTCTGGACAAGATACTGGATTAAAAAGAATGGAGATAAGATCACAGTGATGATTCATACTTTGTTTTACAGAGAAAGAATTAAGAAACTTGTTGTTTGTAAAAGGAAATAGCTTATTCTTGGTATGAGTGTTTGCATGTTGAGAGGATAATGACAGATTCTTGAACTTAGCAGGTAAATATATCACAAAATTGTAAAGAAGAAAAAACCCTCTTAAATTGCCTATAAAGTTAATACATTTAGAGCAAAGACGCAAAAGTTATTTAAACACCAAATGAGTAGTGAAGATTCTTTCATTGGAAGGCTTTAAACATCTATGCGATGTTTCGTCATATATATTATTACAGTCAGAACTATTGGACTCAATATGATTTTCATCCAAGAAGATTGAGGCCAATGACACAAACTAGAGTTTCCGTATTTCCCAGCCTTGCAACTCGTGAGTCTTGAATGCATTGTTGGTTTTGACAGAGCAAAGGCATGTTCATATCACACGAGAGCTATTCCTATGATAAGACATGATAAAGACACACATTTTGTACACAAATATGATTTACCATTGCATTCTTGTACTTAATAAATGAAGACGAAAAAGAGAACTAGTCTTCAATCTATCAGAGATACGTGAAAAAATACGTTCAAGTAGTGAATTTGAATGCCCTTATTAGACTTTGTTGCTATGTTGCATCTCTTTGAAACAGCTTTGGTTGCATTCGGGGTCGCTATTTTGTTAAACAGTTCTACTGGGTTTTACAGTTGTTATTTTTGTGGTTGTAAAACTTCGCAGTATAACACAATAAAGATTAATGACCTGTTGTGAATGAGGTATCAAGACTACTTGATTAAATAATATTTGGAGCAGTGAATTTGGCTCATGAACTGCTATGACCTGAATTTTCACTAGATAGGCTCATGTTAAGGTGGTGTGAGGCTATATAGCTTGTTTAAATGATAGCAAAATATTAGTTTTCTTGTAGAAGAATAACTTCACGGCTCTTTCAGGGCCATCTTTCTCGATCTTTGGTCGATAGGTTTTCTTTTTAAACCTTACATGTATGATAACTATGTATGTTTATGTGCATAGAGAAGTTAAAATGTTATTTCTATTGTAAAAAGTGTATTTGTGAACTAGTCCAATAGTCCAAGAATAAATATTATCCTGTGAACAGCATCAAAGACACATTAAGGACATTTTCTTGGATGAACTTTTTCTGTGCTGCTTGTTGATCTTACGTTGTGAAATGTTCTGGCAACTTGTGAAACAGTGAACAGATGAGTTTCCTGTGGTTCTAAGAGGTGTCATGGATATTGGACCACAGCATTTCTTCTCATTACAGCTGAACACATTGGTGCCTTGTGGTCAATGTGACTTAAAAAGGAAAAAGATGATATGCCAAGTCTTTGTGCATATTCATTAGACTGATCTATTGAGAGAGAGTTCTTTATGAGAGCATGCCATCTGACTGAAGTTATCTGAAGTCATTTGTTTTTTGGTTTTCTTTCTTTTCTAAACATTTTTTTTTTCCAAAATGCTGCCAAGAAAAGAGATGTTCTGGTACACAGATAACAAGGCACTGCATCAAAGGTATTTCTTAAATGTAAGTAGTTACAATAAAAATCACCAAGAATCGTGAATTATCCAGAATACATGCTTTTTAAAATAGCACCCTTCCCCACACACCCATGTAGACCTACTCAAGAAAAACACTGTTGTCCCGCTGGTGTGTGTTGCAAAAATCCTGTCCTCAATTTCCTTTACGTCTGATTAGGATTGAAGAAATTTGTTTTATTGCACAGACTGCAGTGTAAGACATCTCCTTGATCATAACCTTGCCATGGCAACTCGAAGTATTGCAGTGGAAAAACTGTGGTTAGCGTGGTGTTATTTGTAAGGAAAAGGTATTTTCATGGGTTCTGGTCTGCAGGCTGATGCATGCCATGAAGCACAGCCATGGACCTGCCCATTTCCCACCTTCTGACAGCAAAGTTTGGGTGAAATAGGGACCCTTTTTACCCTGCCTATATTTTAAGTAGAGATAGGCTGATGTTTATATCTTACCTTGGATTCAGTGTGGACTACAGGTGGTCCTTTGAAATCAGCAGGAGAGCTGGTGGGGGAATGTCCAACTCATCAGAATCTGGGGATAGAGAGAGAAGAGAACCAGGTCAATTGCTGGCATTTTTAGCAGAGGCGCCTAAGGGGCTTTTGAGTCTGAATTCCTTTTTTGGTTCTGCAGCTGGCTTGGCCTGGTCTCAGTCGGAAAATACAGGGATGGATTTTGTCTTTGGAGGAAATAATTTTAAAAATAAGTCAAAGTATAATCTCAGGTCAGAATCATTATTCTGTAATAACTTTCACATAGATGCTTGCCTTACATTTGAGCTCATGATAGCTTTGGATATGAATTAAATTAAATAATGTGAAGGCAGGTTTACCATGAAATAAGAATGTGCATATGGTGAGCTAGTGCCAAGTCATTAGTTAGAGCCATTTTCTAATATTAGACAAGCTCTTACAGGTGTTTATACAACCCTTATCCTGTGAATAATAGAGAATATGGGTCACAAGAGCTGTCAATCTGGTGTTTTCATTCTATTAATTTCTGGTGTTACTAAAAATGTTGTTTTTTTGGTTTTTTTTTTTTTTTTTTTTTTTTTTTTGATTATGAATTGAATGTGATGAGCTAAAAGCCATGTTCAAACACATGGTTTAAATCCTCAGGCTGCTTGAACATCCATTTGGGAGGAAGAGTTCCTCTTATTGCAACATAAGCGTGTAACGCTTGTACTGAAAATAGCACCTTAGAACTTTAGGTAGGTAAAATGGGTTTGAAGCATGAGAAATTGAAGCTTATAATCAGAAATAACTGTAAATGATTGGAAAACATTTGCTCTTAAATTGCAGCCCAGAACATTTATTTAACTGGGAAGTATTTAATTATTTTTTCTGATAGGATAAAAGTTGTGTTTTTTCCCATCAGAAATATTGAAACATCAAAATAAACTTTTTGTGTTGCTTCTAAACAGCCTTTCAAAGATGGTTTTGAAGAGGAAGTAAGAAGTCAGAGAAACAATGTAATTTTCTGTTTGTTTTTCAAGGAAAAAAAGCCTAAAGAGTAAGAAAAAAAAAGTTTTTTGTTTTATCCTTCACTACTTCAGGCTTTTGCTTTTTCATCTTTTCCTCTGAAAAGAAAGAAAAATGAGTGGAAAGGGTGAAAGTACCATAAATACCATGTGAAAAATTGTAAAATTTCTGCAAAATGTGTTCAGAGAACATTTTCAGAGGAAATGCCACTTTCTTTTGTCCTGCAGTCTCAACTGAGGTTGAAGTCTTGAATTTTTTGTTAGAAAAGGGGAAGAATTAGTCAAAATTACTTTGCCTAATACAGCATGTGAAAGTTGCACATTTCATCCTGGCAATTTTTCAGTACTTCTGGTAATTCACTATGTGAGGTTTTGTATATATGCAAAATTTCTTACCTAGTATATGGTGTTCAAATTTGTTTAATGCTTTTTTGTAGGCGGTTGTGTGGCTACAGAAGTGTCAATTTTATGTGGGCTATCAAACTAGGTTCCTTCCTGCTTGTAGTAATTGAAAATATTGTGAGCTGATTCAATGTAATGGAACTATTTACCTGTCAGTCCTGGAAAATGTGTAATTGCCTACTATTCTGTATAAAACTCGCCTTTTTTCTTTAAGGGTAACAGTTTTTATGGCAAGTATCTTATGAGCAGAGGCAGTAGGCTTTACAAAAGTGGATAGCTCTCAGTTTCATAAAGGTCCTTGATTCTTCTGTGTCATCTATTAACTCAAGGTTTCAGTAAGGCATATTTAACACCAAAATTAATTTTGTAGAAGTAGACACTGATACTTCTGGCTGCGGACACAAAGTTCTTTAGACACAGAAGCGCAATTTAGTTGCGCAGAAACCTTTGCAAAGCTTGGAGTGTAGGCAACTGGAGTTCATAAAATTTTTACACATCATTCTCTGGTTAAGTCTGTAAAATGTCTTGAGACCCTTTTGATCCCTAATAAATTGTCCTGCTTATGGTAGAAAGATTGAGGATGGAAATAAATGTAAGAAGTATCATAAGCATCCCTGATAGTACAGCATGAGAGAGAAAAGGTAAAATCTCTGGCTCTATGAAAAAGATGGATCTTGGTATGGAACCTGAAGGATGTCATAGGGAGGCTATCTTACATGCTGAGTATAGCAAGTAAAGATCTATAGGAACCTGGCATATTTCTAAAATGTAGCTCAATAATTATTTTGCATGTTATTGTATGGGTCAGATTCTTATAAATGCATCTGATGTTGGATTCTAAAAACGCCATCTGTCATGCTGTAGTAACAGCCATAATTAATTTTTGGTAACAGCTGTATATACTGTTGTTTACCAGCTGTTCTCAGAGCAGTTCATGAAGATCATCAATATTACTGTCCTAGCCGGGATAACGTCCTTTTTTTCAAGGAAGCCCGATCTGGAATTCAAATTTTCCTAGCTGTTTGCTGTAGTTCTTAATTCATACTGTCAGGGCAGCTTTATTTCAACATTTTACTCTAGCCTCAAAACTGCTTTCCATTCCTTCTTTCCCTCTTATAAGTGACCAGTTTTTTTTCACCTTCGGTGCTGTTTTTTATCTGCCACTCACCTCTGAGAGTAACCTACTTTTGCCTCTTACAGTATCCAGGCTTAAATAATACAAATTCTGATGTCTCAAGTCAAACAAACAATGTTTAGGCCTAGGTAAAACATCTTTGTACAGATGCAGGTGCTTTCTTAATTGACTTCTGAAAAGATGAAATTGGGTAAAAAAGAAAAATTCAGCAAAGTTAACTGTGGAGAGTCAGATATTTCAACTGCAGGATTCACTACCATTGTTATCAGCTGGTGAGAGTTTAAAATTGGAAGGAAATTGTTATCTATAGAGCATGAACCATCAGAACTGAAGCATGTAAGTGGATCTGTATTAAAAAATCATGCAATTGTCTCTGCTTTTCCTATTGTGTTGATATAATTTGCTCATCACAGTTTTCTTGCTTTTATAATGTAAGTAATATAGAATACTTTGTCTTCTGTACCACAAAATTCAGCATTAATTTTACAGCAGGTTTTTTTTGCCCATTAAATACAATACCATTTAAAAAGGACTTTTTTCCAGCTGTGCTTTTACATGGTCTAGTAAGAGCCCCTGTAAGTGTTTGGGAATACACCTAGAAGATCAATACATCCAATATATTTATTTATACTGCTTGGCATCCCAAAATCAATCCCTTAGAACAGGCTTTTCTTTGGTTATGAAGTGAACTACTCCATAGCCCTAATGCCATATATTGAGAAGGATGTGTTTTGATGACACCAAGCTGTCTGGTTCGGTTGATACGCTGGACGGAAGGAATGCTATCCAGAGGGACCTTGACATGCTTGTGAGGTGGGCTGATGCCAATCTGATGAAGTTTAACTATGACAAGTGCAAGGTCCTCCACCTGGGTCGGAGCAATCCCAAGCACAGCTACAGATTGGGTGGAGAAGAGATTCAGAGCAGCCCTGTGGAGAACTTGGGGTGTTGGTTGATGAGAAAATGAACATGAGCCAGCAGTGTGCATTTGCAGCCCAGAAAGCCAACCGTATCCTAGGCTGCATCAAAAGGAGCGTGACCAGCAGGTCGAGGGAGGTGCTCCTGCCCCTCTACTCTGCTCTTGTGAGACCTCACTTGGAGTATTGTGCGCGGTTCTGGTGTCCTCAACATAAAAAGGACATGGAACTGTTGGAACAAATGCAAAGGAAGGCCACGAGGATGATCAGGGGACTGGAGCACCTCCCGTATGAAGATAGGCTGAGAAAGTTGGGGCTGTTCAGCCTGGAGAAGAGAAGGCTGCTTGGAGACCTCATAGCAGCCTTCCAATACCTGAAGGGGGCCTATAGGGATTCTGGGGAGGGACTCTTCATGAGGGACTGTAGTGATAGGACAAGGGGTAACAGGTTCAAACTTCAACAGAGGAAGTTTAGATTGGATCTGAGGAAGAAGTTCTTTACTGTTAGGGTGGTGGGGCACTGGAATGGGTTGCCCAGGGAAGTTGTGAATGCTCCATCCCTGGCGATGTTCAAGTCCAGGTTGGACAGAGCCTTGGATGGCATGGTTTAGTGTGAGGTGTCTGTGCCCATGGCAGTGGGGTTGGGACTAGATGATCTTAAGGTCCTTTCCAACCCTAACTATTCTATGATCTGTTGTTTTGTGTGGCTAACAGTATTTATAACAGCATCAGTTGCTACCTCTTTATTCTCAAGAGCAACCTGCTGCTCCAATTTACATTCTGTATGTTTCAGGAATTCCTTCCATTAGAATCACTGGTCTGTCTAGGAAACAGATCTGAAATACAGAAACCATTGTGGTATTTTAGTTCAGAACAGGTGCTGGTCGGTAGCACGTGCTAACAGCTTCAGCTTATCACATGCATCCCTTCACCCTGCTAGTTTATGTGTGTATTAGGGACACAGCCTAAGTATAATTGCTGTCACAGCTTTTTCATGAATTCTAATTTGCTTTGCACCACCCATTTTTATGGTGTATTTAGTGTATCTGAAAGGTATTTGATAAGTGGTGTAATGTCTTCCAGATGCTCCCAAGCCATCCTGCCAATGTGTCTCACAGCTCATGTTTACTTACTGAATGACTTGTTTATAGGTAAGAGGTTTAGGAGCAAGACATACTCAGATCCAGATGTTTTCAGCTGAGACTCGAGCTCAGACTAAAGTGAATTCTAATAGAAAATGTTAATGGACATCACCTCTGTCTGTTAAGAAGTGGTCTGGGGGAGTTATTGTTCTTCATGTACAACATTGAATCTACCTCCAAACATCAATAACTCTTGATTGCTATTAACATTGTCTAACAAGTTAAAAAAAATCTCAGTTTTGTACTGTGGAGTGATAAATAGTTCAGGAAACAAGCAAATGTTATTAGATTGTATAACACAATATATTGATCCAACCTCAGAAGAATGTGTACTGGCCAGAAAGCAACAGTCGATTTGTCTGGGGAAAAAAGAAAAATTACCAGGATTAAGAGAATACACAAATGGTGAAAAAAATCTGTACTTCTGGTGAAAGATATCCAATGGAAACATTTATTTAGAGTTTTCTTTAAAATTTCAGAGCAACTATCAAATTACTCCTCAAATCCAAATTGGAAAGCTTATTTTTTTTTTTTTTTCCTGGCATATTTGTGGACCATTACAGTTTAGAAGCCATGATAGACAGTGAAAGAGCATTTATGGTAGGAACCTAGTCTTTTCCCCAGTTTCTTATAGCACTCTGGACACCTGAGCTGTTATATAAAACTGGTGAGATTTGATACTTTGCATATGTAACTATCATGGTATGGTGTTTTAAATCCCATTAATTTGAAGTAGTATGGGGCTGTCCCAGACAGCCTTCTTTAAGTTGATTTTGCCTTAAAGATATGACAGAGTCATAAGCAAATTAATTCCATGTAGACTTTATCTGCAATGTTTATTTATACTTATGGTTTATAGGAAACATATTTGCAACAGTCTACTGTCAAGATGATACTTAGCTTACTGCAATTAAAAAGAGAAAAGTTATAATAGCTCCAATTTATTAGGTATTGGACATTTCACTGACTTCAGGGAGGAACTGTTAAAACTTCTGAAGTAACATTTTGGGGAACCAGTATTTGTGAAATTAGGCTATTTATGCAAAACCAAGTTTTATGATTTAAAGAAAGGAATTGCATGCATTTATCCAGGGAGACAGCTACAGGCTTGAGATGTGTGTTGGATAAAGGCATTGTTTGCAGTTTGAACTTTAAAATTCCGTCTTTACATGCATTTCTCCATGTCACATTCAGAAATGGAAAACCCCCTTGTTTTCATAGATCCTGTGTTGTGGTAACTGTTGTTAAAGTTGACTTTCAAGTAACAACTGTTGTATGTCTGATTTTATGAAGTTCATGTTCTCATAGCTGGCGAAGAAAGTCACTAGACTAGACTTTCACAGCTAGGAAATTAACTCCAGCTCTATCTGAGGTTTCCGTTGAGTGAATAAAGTCACATATTCATTAAATTTCCCTCACGTTGTAAGTAGAATTATAGGGATTGACTGCAACGGTCACTGAAAGCAACTAAAAGAATATTTGTGGGAAGGAAATTTTAAGCTCATAATAATGACTATTTGCTTTGGAAAACTGATTCAATTCTGCTCATCTGAAAAAAAAAAAAAAATGGAACATGTGACCTATATGTTAGGGCAATGAAGGTGGTTTTGAAAAACCGAATGCTGAAACAAACTTGAACCAGAAATTTTGCGCTGAAAGTGCCTAGTGTTTAGATGAAGCTTTCTTGTTTTCACATGAGTTGCTTTTGCTTTGTTTGAATCGAAGCATAAGCCTGAAATAAGACATAGTTATAAAAAGGCTGATTTGAAAACTGTGGTCATAATTATGCATCCAACTCTTACTGAAAGTCACACTCTGTAGCCATTACATTTGATTCTTGGGAATTACTCTCTCAGGAGACAAGTCCCAGAACATCTAAATTTGTGTGCAGAAATACTGGACTCAGTTATTCGGTAGATCATAACTTATTTTATAAATGATGAGAGCTTATATAATAAGATATATACTTTTAGTCTAAGTACCAACTAATAAAGAATGCATTCCATCCTACTGTAATATATGTCATGTTGTAGTGACTAGAAGCTCCCAGTTAGGAATGTGATTTTTTTTTTTTTTGTACTAGGTGCTGTTGCCAAATACAAATGAAAATCCCTGCCAGAATTGTTTTGCCAACTTAACCTCCAACTTGAAGTTTTGTATTTTGTTCAAATGTTCTCTCCCTGCTACTGAAGTCTCTGTATCCTTCCACTAAGTTCTGCTTTCAGAATTTAAAGCAGATTTACTAATATCTAAGCTTCATGCTTGTCTCCCCCTGGCTTGCAGAAACACACAGTTCTGGAAAATACATTTTAAATTCAGTCACTGCTTGCAAAACTCAGTTACAGCCCTCAATACTTCCTGTGACTTCCATGCAGCAATTGGATTTTGTTTTCCAGATGTATATGCAAATTAATTTGAAGTACCTGTGGGAAATTAAATTAACATTTTTTAAAAACTTGTATTTGCAAAGTTATATGAGCATTTGAAATTATTTGGTCTTTTGAGAAAGATTCTGTGGCATCTGTTCTGTCTGAGAGCATCTCAGGGATGCTTTATATAACCTGTTTATAGAACCTCATTGCTTCAGAGACTGTACAGCATAATAAAAGCTTTGCTTGGTCATATGTTTACAGGAACATAACCTATACTGTCAAAGATTAGAGATTTTCAGAGGACTATAATCCTGTACTGTAACTGGCACATCTCTGAGGGCTCTTAAACTCTATGTACCTGGAGATAAAATGTATGTGTGTAAACAAATACAGCAAATTGTATGAGCAGCACTTTACTATCAAATGCTGTAAATAGATACAGTAACCTCTCATTGTGATTACAGATAAAGCTAATCTGATAGGTGTTTCCTTTTATCAAGAACGTGATAGAAAATGGCAGTCACTAGAGAAGTGTTTGTTTACCATAGGCCTAAAATTTTTTGGGATCCTTTAAAAGGAGCATACCTTCTGGAATTCCTAACTGCTTTCACAGCAGAATTTTTTCCTACTACCTGTCAAAGAGGAATGTAAATTCATAATTGCATGGTTTTGCTTTTGCAGTAGTTGAAAGTTTGAAAAGATCAAATGTAAAGAGCCCTACTATGATCCATAGTGAATACCCCAGTGGTATGGGATGCTTACCATGACAAATGCACCCATCAATCTGTCCACATTCTATGTATATATACTTTATAAACTTGCTTGCAGATACATAGTTATGCCTTAAAAATAGGGCAGATTTTTAACTTGTGTCATTGTCCTGGCTGTGAATGCTTATTCCTTTTAAATCAAGGCAATGCTGCTTAAGGCAGGCAGGTAGAGTTTTCTAGTTGCTTTGCCTAAAGAATCAGTGAGATCCACTCTTAGTGTATGCTGACTACCATGACAGTTTGAGTCTGAGAGGCAGAGGGTCTAAAAACATGCTTTGCCCCAAGTTTCTCCCACCACACACTGGAAAAATCAAGCATTTAGCTTTCTTTGCTGCTTTGCAGTTAAATAACCTTTACTCCCTCATAGTACTAGCATATATCTTCAGCAAAGAGCAGATGACAGTTTACTACTAAAATCTACACAATCAGAGGGATTCAGACCACTCTTGTGAGAGAAGTATAGGGTTTTTATTGCTTCATCCATCTGGTTTCCTGTTAGTTTTCCATTCAGCATGCTTTTTTCAGTAGTTCTGAGAAATTTCCTGCTGGTAACATCACTGGCACTTCCAGTCCCATGCTAGAGACCTTTAAAACAGGTCTGAGGAACAGCAATAAGCTGTGGTTTTATAACCAAAAGCTGAGTGAAAATCCTCTTTCATGCCCTTGTACCTCTTAACTACATACTTCTAGGAAGGTTTCAGCCTCAGTTTAATGGGGTGAGATGGAAATACAGAAAGATCAAACATTGTTGCCTTTACAGCCTATTAGAAGAGTGGTGAACAGTCCCTATTCAGAAAGTCCTGTTACAGTTAAAATCAGTAGTCAAGTTCTGTGAAGAAAAGTTTGGCCCTTCTTTGTGCTCTACTAGTCTAATTAGGTATGGTGCCCGCATATTACCTAGGTTGACAGTGTCTCATGCATCAAAGCAATCTGATCTATCTTCCTCTGAAACTGCCAGGGGACTTTCCATGAATTTCTATGGCAACTAAATGAGAAACTGCTTCTAACAGGTACTTTGATACATAAAATATTGATGATTCTGAAGGGTGTTTTGAGACTTGGCATGACAGAAGTGAAAAAACTGGTGGTAGCAGAAAAATCTGCTCCCTGAACAGTCTTGAAACTATTGGTAAGTAATGAGCAGTAATGGAAGCTTGAAAAGGCTCTGATTGTCAAAAATGGAACTCAAGATGTTTTGCAATGTATCAGTAACGAAGATCTGTTTCATAGACCACAAAGTTTTAAGACTTACAAAAAGTGGGATTCTTGGCACAAGGCAGCAGTATAAAGTATGCTATTCCTTTCAGTCTGCTCCTGATGGGACTGATTCTGCAACAAGATCAGTGACATAGATATCTTTATAACTCTGTAGTGTTTCTTATATAGTTAAATATACTCAGAGGTCTCACAGAATGGGTTTAGTTGCAAGGCTGAGACCTATGCTTATAAAACTGAGGTCTCACCAGGTGGAGTAGGCATCAGTGTGATAACTCCAACACACACAGAACAAAACTTGTAACTGAACTCTAAATAGGTATTTCCTACAGCTGTTTACTAGCAGATTCAAAGGTCCATAGCACTTACCACTAATTCACTACTCCATTCTCTTTAAAAATCTTTTAAGTGGGTATTCCTATATCAGCTCCCATAAAACATGTGTAGAAAAATATTACCAGAGATGGTTTTCTCATGCAGTTTTGGTGATTTTAACATGATACGTATGACTATAAACATACTAAGCACCCTTACTAGGGAAGAAGGTATTTCTAGTATTTCACCCAACTCATTTGTATGACAACATCTCTAACAGCAATAGAGGAGACAATACTTGAAGAATACTTTAAACTACTTCTTGAAGCTTTTATTTTTTTGCTTATTCAAGAACAAATATTTTTTTTCTGCAACTTGGTGATAAAAAACGTGGAATAGAAATTGATCACAAAGATATTCTTAGAAACGGTTATCAGTTCAGCCAGCTGAGCTGGTAGGTAATACGTGATACTTCAGTGAAAGGACAGCAGTAATGCTTCCATTTTAGTGAAGGACGCCTGTGGTGGAAAAGGAATTTTCATTTAATTGAGCAGTTTGTACTTCCATACACCCAATTTCAAAACCTTTACATCTAGTCCTAATAAGCTTGTACTGAAGCCTAGTTTAGCCGCTACCAAGATCTGCAACCAGGTGCGCCTTATCATGCAAAGTTGTCAGGTGCTCTGGGCACTCTCTCTTCGAGATCTAGGTTGCAGACCATGAAGTGTTTTCTCTGCCTTCCACAAGGCACCAGGAACTGACTTTCAGGAATGGGTCTGTGTTCAAGAATGCACTTTTCCAGTTGAACTGATAAAACAGTTATGCTCCAGCTGATGCACCTTCCAAGTTCACATGCAAAACACAGCTAATTATTGGGGGGGGGGGGGGGGGGGAGAGAAAAAAAATCTGAAAGTTAAAGAGAAAACTAAGAGGTATTTGGGACTAAGCATGTCAGGGGAGGTTTAGGTTGGACATTAGGCAAAGGTTGTTCACTGAAAGAGTGGTCAGTCACTGTAACAGGCTCCCCAGGGGAGAAGTCATGCACCAAGCCTCTCAGAATTCAAGGAGCATCTGGATGATGCTCTTGTTGTATGGTTTAGTTTTAGGTAGTTCTGTGAGGAGCAGACAGTTGGACTTGATGATCCTTATGGGTCCCTTCCAACTTGAGATATGCTATGATTGATGCTTTATTGAAAATGGTTTCCAGGCTCTCCTTTTCCATGTTTCCAATGTAGTTATTTTTTGTGTCAGATAAGGATGTATTGACTGACCATCTATCTAATTATGAAATGTTGATACAAGTAAGTCAAAAGAGGTGTGAGACTGATAGATATCGAATAACACTACTGATAACTTGCTCAAATATTGTATTTGTTTTACTTTGTCTTGGCTAGCTTGTATGTTGTCTTACAAAAAAAAAAATTAAGCACATGAGCAAACAATCTTCTTGCTGTTGTCTATGCTACTTGTAGCCACTGTTTGTAAATGTTTACATTCTGGTTTGCTAACGCTGGAATATATTTCAATCCACCAGTTCTCACCTTTTTCTTCCTCCTGGGGCCTAGCACTTACTGCAAGTTAAGCTTCTTAGAAAATAATATTTTCTTGCATGAATTTCAGCAGCTGGAGCTTTGACAGTTATCAAATCTTGTGAGATTTCACAATAGCATGCAGGAATGGTTATCCACACTTGCTCCTTTCTTTCTTTTGGATTATTTTGCAGGAGCCTTTAGCTATGAAGATGTGCAATATTAGGAAGTCATTGTGGATTATAAACAACATACTCTAGTTAAGAACAGGAAATTAGTGAGATCCCTACTGTGGCCTCCATGGATCGTCACATCTGCAGTGGCAGGGTGGAACAAATGAAGTCACCTGAACCTTCCACTCTGATGAAAGACTGGGAAAATGAGTACAAGGCCTCCATACTTTCCTAGAAGCAAAGAAACCTGAGTAGCCGATTGCCAAGTATACCACACTAAGAGTTGCTAGGATCTTTGACACATTCCAGTGGGAATATTAACAGGTCTGCATATTGCTGGGTAAAGACTTCCAAAGTTTCAAGAGTGCTGTGAATTTCTGCTGTTTAATGTATGTACAGTTTGTGGTCCCTAGCTACCCGGAAGCTCTCAAAATCCTCAAATACCTTATGAAACTCTCACAACCAGACAGGTCTCCAAACATTCCTTCTCCCCTCTTTGAGTACATGTGGTCGCCAAATCCTGAAACCATCTGGAATTATAAGCTATAGGCTTCCAATCATCACCTTGTAATAGGATTAGCACCCCATCAAGCTACAGATGCTGGGCATCTGCTGAAATAGCTGTAATACTTTGAAATAGAAAATATCACTAAAGGGGTGTGTGAAGCCTGATCCAAAGCTCACTAAAGTCAGTGAATTCTTCTATACCATGTGTCTCAGTGGGTTTAGGGTTAACCTATGGTCAAACAGGTTTAGATCCTCCAGGTCTTTATCCCATCTGAGTACACTCTGAAGCAGCTCATAAAGACTGAGAGGTATTTTGTCCCTTTATGTTGTGTGAAAAAACTAATATAGTATAAAGCGGCTACCAAAAGTCTGCTCCTGGACAGGACAAATACACTATGGGGAACCTCTAGAAAAGTCTTTATAATCCATGGCTTTAGGAGGGTGAAAGAGGAGTGTGTCAGGTGCAGGCAATGACTTTCAGTACTTGACTGACTCCTAGCAGCACTGTAGCCTGCGACAGGGTAAAGTCCATAAAAGTTCTCACTTAGCTTTTGGGTTGTCTAAATTATTTGCAGACAGAAGTCTGATGGCCTAGAATTGGGATGTTTGAAAGCTTCCTTTGGTCTCTTCTGCTGCACTGTAGATGCTGTGCTCTGCCTCCCAGAAGGGCAATAAGTAAACCTGTCCCAGGCTGCTTGGCATTTGTCAAGCCTAAGTTTGCCCTGTGATTGTGTCAGAGTGAAAAGAGATGTCAGTTCTAACATTAAAAAGAAGGTACCATTGAAGACTTACCCTTTGCTGTTTTGGAGATTCTACCTAAGTCCTATCCATCTTAAATGTCAGAAACATTTGTAAGTTACCTGTTGCTTCTTTGTCTCAGTTAGAGAGATTTATTAGTTTTCAGTGCTTGTTTGCCTTCATTCTGCATTCGTTCTTGGACATCCCATTAAAAAGTGTGACCTGTGTTGAACAACTAGTTCTTTCAGCCAGTTATAAGCTATTTGGAAAACATCTGAAGTAGTGCCACTTTTGACCAGGAGGTGACAATGGCTCTGTCTTCCAAGAGGCATAAATAGGTACTATTACTTGCTTATTAAAACGTTGGCATGCATTCAAGTACTTTGATGGATCTGGAGTTTACAGAAGAAATATACATCTATCGCACAAGGATGTTGTGGGTTTTTTTTTTTTTGGTGTTGTTTTCTTGTTTGCTTGCGTGGGTTTTTTTGAGAAATATGGGGTTTCTGCTGGAAAAGTGAGATCTGATTCAGCATGTAAACTTCTGCAAGAAGCAGCAAGCATCTGATTTTTTTCTCAGATTACTGTTTTCATTTCACCCATCAGGAGAAGGAATCTAGTGGTGCTTGTTTTGAGATTTGAACATCATATGAGGACAATTTGAATCTGTGTTTGGGGTGGACCCATCTAATATTTAAAGTAAGGTCAAGAGAACAGTAAAGAACTGGAACTGATAGTCATATTAGAAATTCTTTGAATGGGAAGGCATGCGTTAGCTGTCACTAAGGGAATTTTAAGAGGCAAGCACCAGCTCTTACACTAATAGAAGGAAGACAGAATGCATTTGACCTGGCAATTGTTTTGGGGATTCTATTGTAGTAGAACAAAAGGAGAGCCTGAAAGCATAGGAAAACATGATTGCTGTGGGGGGAGAGATGGAGAGAAAGGGGAAAAAAAAAGTAAGTTACATGTGCTTTCAATTCTCATTTACAAACTGGCCTTGTCCCAAATGAAAATTAAGATGCAAATTATTTTGTCTTTTCTCATAGACCACAATACCTATAAAATCAAACTCAGCTCAGTGCATTCATGTTGCGTTTAGTTTACTCATAGAATTGTGTTTTTCTGGAACAGTTGAAGTTAGTAAATACTAACTGGATGAATTTTACCACTGCTTCCTCCTACGCCTCATTTGTCTACAAAATTTTTTTGGTTGGCACTCTTTCTTTGGGGTCAAACTAGGTAGCTGTGAGCCCCCAGCAGAAGCAGGTGATGGAGGTGTCAGAAAAGCACATACCCACATTCCTAGAGAGGCTTTCTGCCTCTTGAATTGTTGTGGTAAATATAAAAGATTAGGAGTCTGCCTGATTGACAGAGATATCTCTCGCAAAACTTGGATCAGATTTCTGGCTTAAGTTTGCAATTTTTCAAATCTGAGATTTTAGTCTGCATTTCTCCTTAGTAGGAGTGAAGAAAAGTGATTTCAACAAAATGAGAAAGAACTCACTGTTCACTCTTGAACTGAAACAGAATAATTTCTTTCTGTTTGAAGTTGCTTTAACTTTATTTGTGGAAAATCACTATCAACAACAAAACCAAACCAAAACAAAAACAAGCAAACAAACAGAAAAAACCCTTTTCATCATCTTTTTCCAGATTTGGCATGAAAATTGCCTCAAATTGCAGTATGTCTGCATTGATCTTGTCAGCCAAGAAATGCAGTCTTGTAATTGGTAAATAAATTGTTGCTTTGCTCACTTCATATCTGGACTGGTCATTTGTTGTTGTTGTTACTGGTAATTAATGATTTGGCAACTTGAACAAATATGAAGCTATACATCCAAAATAGGAAAAGAAAAAAATAAGTACAAATACTAGAAAAACTCTGTGATGAAAGGTAACTTTGAGATTAAAAAGTTGGAAAATGCTTAGAAATAGTGACATTTGGACAAACCAGTATTTATAGTCAGAAAATAGTTCAGTGAAGTATCACCACTGAGCTCATAATTTTTGTAGGAATTCAAATGTAACATTTCCTAGAATTAGTTTTGTGCATCTTATATGGCACAATAACCTTTTCAAGGATGGCTGATACTGAATTAAGACAAATAGTTTTAGAAATGTGAGAAGTTGTGAAAAGGCTGCTGTCTTTTTTTCTGGAACATAAATAAAATTTCATCTCTCGTGCTAGGTAAGATGGTAATTATTTCTGTGCAATAAGAAACGTGGAAAAGTAAATACAGGATGAGTAAATATGGGAGATCAAAAATAAAATTCTATTAACATCATTTAGGAATAACTTTTTCAGAAAGGAGTGGGTTTTTTGTAAAGTATGCTAGGAATAGAAAACCCACTTATATATTAGTTCAATGATATTTATGATACAGACCAATACAGTCTGGTGAACTTAAAAAACCTGTTTAACATGCATTGATCACTGGAATAATGTGTACCTTCATTTTATTTATTTCCATGGTGCAGCTTTTGTGCTACTCTTGACTTTTTTGCTGACAGTAACACATTATGAGGAGCATACAGGCTAGTAATTATATGGTACAGCTACACAAGCAAACTAAAACTTCATACTGCTTCAAAGAAAGTATAGTGTATACTCTTCATTTGGTGTTTGTAGTTATAATGATCATGTTGTTACATCTTTCATTCCAGGAGGGGCTGATGCAAAGCCCAAGAAAGCCGCTGAATGAAGTAGTGGGGGTTTTGATGCCATAAAAATTTGCAAATATTATGGACAAAGTGGTTGTGTTAGGTTCAGTCAAGTTATCCTATTTCTAATGTCACAATGGCTTATATGAGGTAAGTTTGACATTTTTGAATGCCAGAGATTGACTTGAAATTATGAAATTATTCAGATACTTGTATGATGAAATGGTGTAAAAATATGAAGAAGATCATAATAAGCAGGGAATTGGTTAAGGCTAGAAAAGCAAAGGTAGCCAGTGAAGTGTGAAGACTGGACTGAGGTTTTGAAATAGAAGGAAAAATCCAACCTAATGAGTTCTGAAGCAGGATGAACTAGCAGATACAGAGAGGACAAACATTCATCTGTGCCTATTGAATTGGGTTCCCACCAGCAAGCCAAAATACGTAATTTGTGATTTCAGTGTCAAGTGGAGGGAAAATATAGCAAAGAACTGAACTGAGTCCAGCGGTCCTTATTTAGTACTTAAAAAATAATGGTTTTACTCAGCCATTACACAATACATAATTGGATGAGGGTGACCAAGGAAGTAATGTGAAGCTGTTCCTGATCTTTGTCCTCAACCCAGCTTGGTGGTAGCAATTGGCTGAGGATAGCATGCAAGCGCTCAGCTATCCTGCTCCATGGGGAGCAGCAAATTTGCTACTGAAAAGGATTCAAACCAGGTGGGTTCCCACCTCTCCATATGTCATTTGGGGATTCTCCAGGGTTACCCTCTGAGGCTCAGACCAGAGTCAGATGGCCACAATACCTGGGACAGCAGAAAGAAGTGTTTCTTGGCAAATGTAAACCCATGTGCTTGTGATGAGCACTAGGCAGCTTCTATTGCAAGAGCAATCCATCATATGAAAATAAGTTAGTTACACTTCCTGCAACTATTTCAACCTAGCACTTGTCTTCTGAATAGTAATTTGAACAGGCCAGTTAGTTCTCCCAGTCTATCTTATTTGCAGACTTGTATTTATGTTTTCTGTACTACCCTTTCTGTCTTGTAATTAAAATGGTTTTCTTATTTGTTTCTGTCCAGGGGGGAGGGTGGGAGGGAGGAATATGTCACAGATACTTTAGGAATAATAGATTGTTCCTGGAGTAAAGTAATCAAGGATCGACACATGGACCTTTTCCGCAGCTCTGTCTGGCAGTGTTGACTGTCAGCTGCTTTGAAGGGAGTTAAAATGAGATTAATGAAATGACAGCCCGACTGCAACCAGCTACATTGCCTCAAGTAAGTTTTTTGTCAGCCAGTGATAATCTGCCTTATAGTGACTCTCTTTTCTGTTCTTTAGCCAAGTCTTAGTTCATGGAGACAGAACTTCTTTCTCTTGTCCCTGCTGTTCAAGACATTTGTTGCATCTGAAACGTTAATCTTCTGTGAAGGTTGTTAAATGTTTTCTGAGTCTCTCAGGAAATGCTTTCTAAACTATCCCCCACACGTGTACCCTGGCCGACATCCCCTTTGAGAGCTGCAGCCAGTTAGCAACACATGAGCTGCTTTTCCTGAAGCCTGGTTGGCCATCATTAATCAAGCTGTTCAAATAGCTTGCTTTGTTTTCAAATCAACTTCAGCTGATGTGTGTGTAATTTCCTGCTTCGGCCCCAGGCTCTCTCAGAAACAGTGACATGATCTTGGGCCTTTTCTAGTTGCCCAGGCTGCTGAGGGATCTCAAATGTTATAAAAGTCATTGCTAAGGGAACAGCACCATCTTCTTCAGTGTTAAGAGTACACTGCAAGATGGTGATGCTTTTCCAAGAAGGGAAAGTTGCCTGATTGCTGTGGGGATTCAGGGTGCCTCGCTCATGCAAGCACCAGCACTTCATGAGAAAAGACACTCTCTCTGCGTGGTGTTTTGAGTCACTACCTGCCTCTGATGGCTCCATGGAAAATTAGTGTTAGCTTCTCTGAAGTGACTAATGGAGTTTTCCTAGGATCATTGATGGCAGAATCTGTTTTCTATTGCTCTTCTGCGTTCATGTCCTAGGGATATGACATGAAACAGTTAAATCATGAAGAAAAAATATACACCTTTTATGAATCTTTGAAATTAGTCTTGGCAGGGAAGGGGGCCTAGGGTGGCAACAGTTTCTTTCTTACTACTAACCTGGAGACAGAAGGAGACTGTGTAGATTAGACCCACCTCAGTTTCACCTTTTACCCATGGGGTTTCTGGCTTTAGTGATGCATCCTAGAGTTTTATATGGTAGCGCATCCTGCTTGGGACATTCCACTTCAGTATTGCATATTCACTGCATGAGCCAGTGACAGAACTTACCTGTAATAGGAAGCCAAGTATATTCCATTTATGATACATTCTCTTTCTACAATTAAACATTCAATTATTTAAGCAAAAGACCCTGATCTTCTTGGAGAAACAAGTACCCCATGCTTAGATGAGAGTGTAAGAAGATAGCATTCACACCTGAAAAGCAAAACAGAGAGGTGAATCTCAGTCTTCATTATCCTGGTCATATCATATCATTCCTCTGTTCTTGTGTGAAATCTCGTGATTGTGTGAATCACAAGAACTTCAGGTGTAACTCTTTATTTGCTTTGCTTTTCTTGGTTCTGAAAGAAAAGATTTCTTATTCAGTTGGAGGGGATGGTTCATTTGACATAAGCCAGATTTTTCTCACTCACCCTCTTTTCTTTACTTTCTCCCTCCCACCCCCAGTAAGATAATTGAAGTGTTTTCTACAATTTCAGCATGAGTGCATTTTTCAAAGAACCATTTTTGATTCAAATTCTGAACAAAAAGGATTTGTGAAGCCCTGCTTAATATATTCAAGATATTACTTTGGATGAAACTAATAATTTAATACTTTTTTAAAGTCAATGAACTGTTTTTGTGGCAT
Source organism: Amazona ochrocephala (assembly GCA_039720435.1). Lineage (NCBI taxonomy): Eukaryota > Metazoa > Chordata > Aves > Psittaciformes > Psittacidae > Amazona > Amazona ochrocephala. Next base: position 65,512,150 of record CM077880.1, on the reverse strand, counting down.
TTGGATGCTCTCTTTATTCTACCATGCAATGCAATGTGTTGAAAAAATGCATTTTATTTAGTTCATTATTAGATCCTTTCCACTTATCATCTTCTTAGTCTGCATTCCAGGTTAGCACTAGTACTAACATAGCACGTTACTGTTGTGCCGATATTGAAAAACAAATGAACTGTGAGATAATCTTTGTAAAAATCCCATATTTTACAGTGGGTTGGGTTTGCAAGTTTTCCTGTAATTTGGTTGATACTTCTTTTTTTTTTTAGTTCCTGTTTTTCTGGTGATAAAAGAGTTAAAGGTGACAAAGATGAGATACTGTTAGACAAGTAGAATGAGTACTCTTCAAAACCCTCCTTTTTCTTTTGCAAGATGCAGTTCAGTATTTCGCATTAGTAGAGATGTAGCATAAGAAGAGCTTCTTTTTCTGTAGGCAAAGAATAATCTGTGATTAACAATAGAAGAGGCAAAACTTAAGGTGGTATCAAGTAATTTTTAAGGTGGCAAAATACCTGTCAAACTTTTATTTTAGAAGAGTATTCACTTATGTGCAAAACTTCTGTTTTTTAGAAAGGTCTTTTGAAAATATAAAGCTGATTTTATATGGAGTTTGGAAAACTGAATTTCCTCTCAACCTTTCACATCCTTCAAAAATCCCTCTTTCAGAAGGCTGTAGAATGTCTGTCAATCTTCTGTATCTTGTCCTGTTGCTTGACAGGCAGCTTTTTTTTAAAGAAGTAGATTATCTCCATCCATAGCATCTTCCAAAGTAATTATATGTATTCTATGCAACTGAGTAAGTGTCAGAACTTTTACAGAGCATCATGAGGGACACCCGCTGCTGCTTCAAGCGCCTGTATGGGTGAGGACCTTTATGGCAAGAGGAGGCATGACCAGCTTTCTGGACAGGAGCTGCAGGTAGGATTAGCTGCAGCCTTTGTCAAGGCAGTTTATTGTCAGACCTCCATGACTCCTTCGGTGGTGATGTGGAGAGGCTGTGAGTGCAGGTGGGAGCACCTCACTGAAGCTTCCAACCTTGTGCTGCTTTCCCTGCTGCCCTCCTGACTCCCCAGAAACCTCTCTTTGGCTCGCTGTCCCTCCCCATGGTAGGTAAGAGTCTTGTCCAGGTTGGCCCTTAGCAAAATTCATTGCTGTCTGAGTTTATAAGAAGCCTTGAGTTCACCCTGGCCATGAAGAAAACTTTCATAGAGTCAGAGTGGGAAAATAAGAGGGGTGGTCCCTTTATGAGCTGAGGGCACTGAGCTCTCATCAGTACCAGCTGCCACAGGATGGGTTAAGTGACACCACTGGGGACTGGAACTGCTTTTGGTGATCTGAGCAGCCTCCATGAGGGAGCCCAGGCTCTGGTCAGACCTTCATGCAAAGAGGGAAAGGAGAAGCCAGCAGAGATGTGCAAGGAGGAAATGGGAGAGGAATGTGTAAAAGCTGTAAATCCTCCCAGCACACATAGTGGTGTGATACTTGTTCTTCCTTGATGACTGTGGTGTAACTTCCCTGGCACTGCTGGGGACCATTCCCACAGCCACTTTGCTCTTAGCAAGCCTTTTCTTTGTTCTGGAGTGGGTTTTTTTGTGCTTAAAAGGTTATCAACTCTGCAAATATGCAGGCTGTCCTATATGGAAACTATACTACTGTTTGCATCAAGAGGTTTTGTTTACTAAACTGAATAATAGTTAAGCATAATTTGTTATAATTATTCACCAACTAGTAATTTAAAAAGCAAAAACCTTGGTATTGTGTGCCTGGTGCTTGAAGCAGTTTAGTTTAAACTTTTATTAATGATGTTCTCATGGCTTTTTCTATTAATTCTCATAATGGCCGGATACTGCGCTGCACATCAAAGAAATTTTGGTTTTAAAAGCAGTGGTGAGTGCTACATGCTGCATTCACTCCCCTTTGATCACCATCCTCAGCACAAGTAAATCTCATTAATCAATATTTTCTCTATTTCCTTCTTGCCTTTCTGTCAGTGCCAGAGATCTGTTTCCAATTTACTATGCTTTGTTTCAAATGAGGGGAAGATTTCTATGACTATCTTCTGTCTAAAAGGTAAAGTTCTCATTACTTTAGGAATGAAACTATATCTATTGTAACTAGAGCTTGATCTATGCCTCCTCAGCTTGAATGTCAAAGTGGGAATATTGAAGCAATTAGAACAGACATAAGCCTGTGAGCAATCCATTGGCCAGGATTCATTCACATAAAATATTTGGTGTACCCTTGCCAACTGGAGACAAATTTATAAAAGTCACAGTCTGTTCACAGACAATTCTTGAGAAAAGTGATAAATTTGCTGAACAAATTGTGACTTGCACGTCCGCTTCCAGTTGTGACTAGAAATTACTATGAGTAACTGGTGTACTTTCCACACAAGCCTCTGAGACACAGTCCTCTTTCATTTCCTCCTAAACTGCATTGCAGTTTTGTTGTGAGACTCTACACACTTGATGCTATGGCGTGAATGAGTAACCTGAGGAGCAGTTTCAGTGTAGCTTTCAAGTAAATGTGAGGCCTTTGGATGAAAGTCTCTGTTAAAAACTCCAGTCATTAGCAGGCTCCATCTCCACATTACTCAAAGCCTACTTTTCATCAAGCCAAGTATATGGGCTGTATATATCCTCAGTATATTGGATCATTGGGTGCTTTGAAGCACTGTCTGCCCTGGAGACCTGACCATGGCAGAGGGAATCCAGTGGTGGTAAGGAGTCACATCTGCAGAACAAATTTTGGGACTGGGTGCACACAGTGTCTAAAATACGATGTTTTTAAGGTAAGTTAAATTGCTTCTAGAGGTGCCTTATTCCTAACCTTTACCATGTTTTAGCTATGCTCTACCGACCATTACTTCAGTATTTCAAGTGCGTTATCTGTTTTAAGACTTGTATCAAACACGAAATGCAGCTTCACCTCTTTGCATTATGTACACTTGTGAGGGCTTTTTATATCTTTTCTATTTTTTTTTTTTTCTTTTTTCCCTGTTTCCCCATGTATGTTTTCTATTTGTCTTCAGTTTCTCGGTGCCAGACATTTTGGTGCATCTGCTGCCACCAGTGAATGGCTGTGCTGGGAAAATCCAAGTCCTTGGAGGCAGAAAGAGAGAGAATGGATGATTATTTTTCCATTCTATTGAGCAAAGCTGGCTTCTGTTGCCATTTTTAACACTCCAGTATTACTGGAATTAATTTGATGCATCTGTTCCTGAATTACCTCCCATAGTTCTAGGCCTTACTAGACTTCCAAACCACTGTTGATTTAGGCTTGTTTGTTTCAATCCATGTTGCATTCCCATAAAGTCTTTGCTATTTTAAAGCAGTTAAATTGCTTTTTAAGTCCTTCAATATTAAAGTTACAATAAATTTTAAACTTCATTATGTTATTAAGCATATGTCTCTAGATTCCATCTACTGCTGTATAAAGCCTGGCACATATCACCTTGTACAAGTAAATTATGAATATTCAGATTCCAGAGCTTGGCCAGTGACAGTTTACTGGGAAATCCTCTGTGTATCATTCTTTCCGTAGGGATTCTCCAGATCCCAGCTTAACTTGAACCTATTACTGTTGACTCAAACAGCACAAATGTTAAAAGAATAAATGCCTATTGGTCACAGATAACATTTTTTCTCAATTAATCCTTGTAGGTAGCATGCCATTGACAGGTAGTTTCTTCACCTTGAAAGTGATGTTTTTGTACTTAGGGGAGGGGAGATAAAGATTCACTTAATCAATATACATTTGAGGTGATTTTGTTGAACACATGTAATTTCATTTGACTGGTGTCACTGCAGCTCATCCTCTGTGAGTTTCCAGAGTTTCATCTCTTCTTGGTTTTCATGGATGAATTAATTCAGAAGCAGGAGTAGCAAGGTGAGAGATAAGTGTCTTGTAGAGAGGGGTTAAAGAGACAGTTCAGAAACTGACATTAAAAGCAAAGGCATCCTATTAAAAATCAGTCTTTAAACATGCTGCTCAGGAGATCCATATTTTCTACCTTCTTCAGGTTAAATCAATTTAACTCTCTAGTCAGTATTTCACCCTTCCCCTTCCCTTTCCCTTGCCCCAGGAAACAGAGTTGAAAACACAGTGGGAGACCTAAAAGCTTCCCCTAATCTTGGTCCAGCCTGGGACATAAATTTAGCACAGCATTACATTACACTTCCTATGGACCTGAGAGGCTGTTATGATGGCCAAGAATAGCTGAAATAGAGCAATGCTCTGGCCATGTTCCCTCAACCTCTCTCACACTAGGAACTGAAGAAGGAGACGTACAGAATTATTGCAAAGGTCCCATGCTGCCTGGGGAAGCCAGATGCACTAGTGATGCCCTCCCTCCTACCCTCCTGCGTGTACTGATGCAGATGATTTACACCACCAGAAAGGGCTAGCATGCATGCAACGTGCTGAGTAGCTGCTTTTAAATAGGCTGCCCATATCAGGAATGAGAATAGTGAGAAGTCCAGAGGCATATTAGATTTATTTTAGGCTGGAAAGAGGTAAAAGAATGTAGGTTTGCTATTGTACCTTCTCCTAGCATTTCCATTAAATCTAGCCAGAGTTTCACACTACCCACAGTTAGGCTAAAATCTATTGGAGATTCTATTTTTTTTTTTTTTTCCTAAAGCTGTTTGTAAAAATAACCACTTCACCAGGTGAAAAGCATTTTACATGTCCAGTGATTAGACTTTTTAATGAAAGAAAGCATGCGGCTTTCAGAAAAAACCCTAAAATTGTAAATAAAATAATTTTAGCTACTTGAGTTCTAAAACCTGATATTTTAAAAATCAAGTAAAATGCATACCTGTATTAAAGGATTTTATTTTGGTTTTAGTTTATTTATTCTGCTTTTCTTTATATGCATGAAAGCACAATAGTTTCAGGTAGGCTGTTTACAAGCAATCGTAATGAAAGCACCCAGTCAAGAAACCCGGGTTACTCCGTTTAAGGGATAAACTCCTCAGCTTTTAAACATCCCTGAGGGTCAACCCCTTGAGCAAGGGAAGCAGAACAGGTTGTAGGGTTCCGAAAGAACATTTCTGCTCTCAGTCCCACCCTTTTAAACCCTAAACTAGGCTGGACCTTTTCAACATTGTGCTGATTTTGAGCACAAGGGGTTTCTATGAATAAATGGAATTACTTACTTTTGTTCTTCTGAAAGAGGAATGATAGTGCTAAACCTTCTTGTTTTGGTGGGGGAAAGCAATAGTGAAAAACTGTTTTTTCTTGGTTTTTATTCTTTTTCCGAGTAGTCCCATCAATGAACAAATGCTTTCCTTAAGCATTGCTTATACTCTATTGAAGGAACATTGAGAGAGAAATTCTTCTCGGTCCTATGCTTCAGAGCATAGTCTAAGGTGTGTTTGATCTGGAAACTGGATGTCTTAGGGAGAAAAATACATACTCAGGGTAATGTTCATCTATACCTTTTGTGCATGTAAACCCAGGCAAAATTTACCAATTTTTCTTTCACGTGCAAAATACTGCAATGCACCTTCCCTTTGAGGAGACAGTAAGTGCCTAACCTTAGTAGGTTTAACCTGAATCTGAAGGCTAAATCACATTCCTTAGAAACTTCAGAAATTTCCAAGTGTTGCTGTGCTTAACTTTTTTTCAGTTCATCACTGTGACATGATAACTTCTGCAACCTCTTTCCGTCTCTCCAGCACCAGAAGAGGTTGGGTTGCCAGCATGGGTGTGACAGTATCATTCTGCGTTAACTTCATGCAGCTGGAATCACTTTGCACAAGCTGTGGCATCTCCTTTTAACTGCAAGCTTCAGGTATGTTATTTGCAGGTCTGTGCGTTATGATGGCATGGTATGTGAGTGGGATAAACACACAAATTGGGGAATGAAAAAGGTGTGCATGTGTGTATCCTCACATGAGTCAGAAAGGCTGTAAATGCTTCTGTGGGAAGACAGGAAAAGCAAGTTCTGCTGCCAGACCCAGCTGTTAGCTCTGTTCTTTTCAAGTACTTTTAAACTACCTTCATGCCCATGAATACTGAAGATCAGGGTGGTACCGGATAAACCAGGAGGATTTTGAATCTGCTTTTCCTGGAAGTAAGTGACTGTGCCAGATGCAGGAGAAGTAGTCAGGCTGAAACTGAAAACTATCTTTTCTGTGCATCCATGGTTTTTAAAAGCAGCTGATTCCTTTTGGCAAAAAGCAGAAAATATGTATATTAAAAGTCTTTTTTATTTAAGTGTCCAGGGTGCTTAGGAAAATAAGTCCTATTAACTTTCAATGAACTTGTTCAAATCAGCCCTAAGGATGTTTTGGATATTTTTCCCTCTAAGAGACAGTCCAAAAAGCTCCATATCATATTCGGTAGAAATACTGTTCATGTTTTCTTTACTGTTTCTACAATTTGTGAAAATGAGCTCGTGTGAAATTAAATCTGTTTCCTTCTGTCTTTGCTCTTGCCAGTTCTTCTTGCCATTTCTTCCCTGGCCAAAGCCTATATTACAGCAAAAGCATGGCATTTTTCCTGCAGCTGGAGGAAATGAAATATAGATTAATTTCAGTCCTGCATTTTTGGGAAACCTTTTCTTGGCCTTATGGAGGAGATCATAAATAACCTTTAGCTTCTGCTTCAGCCAACATTTCACCTGGGAAGATCAACTATATATCTAATTTTCCATTTTCTGTGATTGATACTAGTAGAAGACAAAAACAAAACACTGGGACTTACAAGGGTGACAGGAAGTGCAGGGAAGCTACAGAGGGAAGTATCCTCTCTAATCGTGGTTTATAGTTGCTTTTTCTTTTGTGCATGACTGCATGACCAAAGAGCACCTGTCATGGAGAAGCACCCACTGGTGTGAGTGTAGTGTAGTCCTGGGTGACGGATGTGGCACCATGCACTACCTCCCAGCTGGGGATGTCTGCATATCATATTGGCCCACAAAACCTTTCAGTCTGACTTGGCTCTGCTTGGCTGTTGTTATTTCTGGTTTACCTCTGTGTAAACTAAACCACAGGGATGTTAAGTTCATCCAGGCTGAGCAGCTCATTTGCCTTACATTAGTATAAGTCATATACAGAAAGTCCCTGAATCCAGACTCGCACGGTAAACACAGCAATGCGTTAGCCCTTTCAGGTGCTGATTGATGTGCCAGTATCAAGTGCTATGGTACCTACTCTGACTTTTGGGTGATTAAGTGGGTTTGGGTATTCACAAAATTAAAACATTTTAAGTGTGTAGAAACTTGGCTTAGTAATCAGTCCTTTTTTTCTTTATGCTCCTTGCATAGTAATAAGAGAGAGATAAGTTCATGCTTTGCATGACTGTTTAAAGAAATAAGCCATCAAATCCTATCGAATCTGAGTAGACTTCTGTCTTATGTGTCCATATTTACAGACTTAACATAGATGATGTGAGCAATTAAGGAGAAATTTATCTGTGCTACTGAAATTCATGCTTATCTAGCTAAGTGCATTTCTCTAAGCTTGAAACTGGTAGCAGATGGGTGTCCACGTAAAGGGATAATATGACGATCCTTACAGTAGGAGCAAGTAGAATTTTGGTATTCTAACCAGAAAGATTAATGTGTCAACCTCTTGCAAGCTGAATTGTTTATTTAGGTTTTGTTTTCAAAGTCTGTTGAAATAAGATGGTGATCTTCAGAATTCCACCCACTGAAATCTGTGGATTTCTGTAGTTATCTGGTCCTGTATCTTATATTTTTCGTGAGCTGGAAAAAAAGCAGAGCTTGTCTGGAAGGATGCTTGCACTGAAATTTCAGTGTTGTCTGCTGAATTAGATTCACTATTTGGCTATGGAAATGATCCCAACCTATCAAACAACTTTATACACTGAGAAACTTAAACTTATTTGGAAGAGTACTGATTTTTTTTTATACACACAGTAGATTCTAAAGAGCTTTTTATATAGTTCAGTTCAAGTGGTTAAAGAAAGAAAGCATGAGAAATGTAAACATTGTTGACATGAGCTGTTTTCTATTAGTTAACTTCTGCATATCAGGCAGACTGTTGCCAGCACTTTGCATGCTGTTCCCTTTCCCCAGAAGCTTGTTTGCCAGATACAACACAGGTTAAATGGTGCGAAAAATAATCAAGTCTTGGTATAAACTTCTACTGCTATGTATATGACTGGCACTGGCACGCCTGTGAACATGTTTACAGGAGCAACTTAATCTACTACATAAACACAAGGAATTAGACTTCTGTATTACCTCACTGAAGCTTTCTACTGCATGTATCTGGAGGTTTTGGGTAATAACACTAAACAGGATCTCTGCACTGCTTTACACCTTCTTGGATAACTGGTAATCAAAGACTTTGCTGTTAGCTGGGTACTTGCAGCCTTGCTCCTTGGCATCCAGCCCTGGTATTCTTTTGTCTTGAATCTGCACAGCAGTTATCACACTGGCTCAGCACAGAGAAGGAGCAAAAACATTTTTTAAAAAGTGCAAAGGACGAAGTACAATTAAGATAAACATTTACATAACTGGGGAAAATTACCCAGGAAGGACTGGAAATCTGATGACATTCCGTTTACTTAGTGCAGTATTAAAACAGTTTGTGAGAGATACAAAACAGAACACTTCGTATAAATCACTATGAATGTAAGGACCTGTGAAGCGAGACAGTAAACACTAAAATTATCAAGATGACTCAGCATAATAGAACTTACCCAAGACATTATTTTGCACAATACCTTTACTAAAGCTCTCTTGAGAAGAGAAAAGAAGACGGTACACAGCTTCATGTTAAGGAAAGATTTTACATACTCTATAACTAGCATTTTACATCCTCTATGTGTACTATCCACAAGGATGATCTGGGGGCTCAACAACCTCCTGTACAAAGAAAGGCTGAGAAAGTTGGGGCTGTTCAGCCTGGAGAAGAGAAGGTTGTGTGGAGACCTCATAGCAGCCTTCCAAATTCTGAACGGGGCCTACAAGGATGCTGGAGAGTGACTCTTCATGAGGGACTGTAGTGATATGACAAGGGATAATGGGTTTAAACTTAAACAGGGGAAGTTTAGATTGGATATAAGGAAGAAGTTCTCTACTGTAAGGGTGGTGAGGTACTGGAATGGGTTGCACAAAGAAGTGGCAAATGCTCCATCTCTGGCAGTGTTCAAGGCCAGGTTGGACTGAGTCTTGGGTGACATTGTCTAGCATGTGGTGTTCCTGCCCATGACAGGGGGGCTGGACCTAGATGATCTTAAGGTCGTTTCCAACCCAAACAATTCTATGATTTTATGATTCTATCTGAAAACTTTGCCTGTTCTAACCAAATTCAGGCATTGTTATTCTATAAATTCAGAAAGACTCAAAAGGTACATTCTTGCTTCATTTTTGTTAGGATACCGTTACTAACATTAGGTAATCATAAGACCTGTTCGCACTTTTCACCAAATTTTGCCAGTAGAGGTAAAGTTGTGCAAAATCTAGGCTCTATATTGACCAGTTCATTTGTCTGCTCAACACAGCCTGACTTTCGTGCCCCAGAAATGTATTCACCCTTCTATGATACCAGACTCCTTCTAAGAGTTGCACCCCATTTTTTCAGAAGCAGAGATTTCGCTTGGAAAACTACCACAATATTTGGCTCTTCTTTATGAAGATTTTCATGATCTCAAATTAGGGTTAGATATTTTCTGTCAAGATTTCATTGTAATCCTAAACAGGATTTTTCAAGAGTTAAAGTACAGTTGCAGTATTGGAGGAGGTGCTAGCAGGCATGGAAATGGACGTTCCCTATTTTGGCTGTGCTAGTCTAGCAACCCTCTTGATTACAACTTGTGGTGTATGAAAGCATCAAACCAATCAAATAGGCAAGGATGGAAAGAAGTAGCTAAAGAGGTCTGAGAAAAATCTGCAATTGGGAGATCTAAGCAAAAAAGAAGTTGGAGAATTATTAATGTGCAGATGGATTAGAAATCCTTCTGCAATGGGAAAAGAACACAGCAACCACAGATTTCTCATTTGTAAAATAGAATACAAAGATCACTTCTTTAACCAAAACTTTTCAATAATAGCATAAGACAAGCATAGTCATTAAAATAACATAACCACCCTTCTCACTGCCTGGGAAGAGAGAGAAAAATATTTGTGTGCACAACTTAAATTTTGTAATAAATACTATGTAAGAACATAAGCTAGATAACATATGTCATGATAAATAGAGTCTAGTCTACCAGGAGGCATTTATTAATAAAAACTACAGTGGCAGCCAAAACAAACAGGCCTCCACAGAGCTCAAGTTTCTGCTTCGTGTTCTTTATTTGCCAGTGATGTCTAGAACTCTGTACACAGCAATAAGACATATAGTAGCTGAACAATAACTCAGAAGATGGATACAAACTACTCATTTACGCCACTAGATATGGAGACATAGGAAAGACTCTGGCACTAGGTGAGATGAGAGAGCAGAGAAGAGAAGAGGAAAGTAAGGCTAATGAAGCACAGTGAACTCGGAAGTGTGACAACTGTGAAAGAAGTCCTGGGAGGAGGAAGGATGAGTTGCTTGAGTGCTGGAACTGATTTATTCAGTTTTTGTGGGAATGAAAACTAGCTCAGATCCCAGTCCACTGTCAGTTCTGAACATCTGGACAGATTCTGGACTTTCATCCAAATGCTGTGTTCCCCTTTTCTTCTCACAATTTCTTGCCCTTCTCTTTGTTTGTCTTATGTGTCTCTGCTTGGTGACAGATACATGCTCCTTGAGGATGTACTGTTTGAGGATTTCCCCATAGGAAATGTTTCTGGACTTCATCAAGTCAATGGGGGACTGGTTCCTAGATCAGTAACTGCGATCAGTGTGGCACAGTGCCCACCCCTATGAGCTGGCAGTAAAATGTAAATGCACCTTTCTCCAACCTATTTTTGTCAAAGCAGCAGTGTTCAAAACACCAGGAGGATGTCAGGGGAGTTTTGGTGCTCTAAGCATGGTCATATCATATCTTACTTTATTTAGTTTTATTTTGTTTCATTATTTTAACCTCTGGAAACAGGTTTTATTTTCTTCTCTGTTTGTGGTTTAACCCCAGCTGACAACTATGTACCACACGCTCCCCCCCATGTTGGGATGGGGGAGAGAATCAGAAGAGTAAAAGTGAGAAAACTTGTAGGTTTAGATAAAGAGAGTTTAATAAGTAAAACAAAAGCGTTGCATGCAATCAAAGGAAAACAAGGAATTCATTCACCACTTCCCATAGGCAGGCAGATGTTCAGCCATGTCCAGGGCTGCATCAAGTGATATGTAGTTGTTACTTGAGAAGAGAAAAACACCATCATTCTGAATGTCCCCCACTTCTTTGTTCCCCCAGTTTTTACTTCTGAGCATGATATTATATGATGTGGAACACCCCTTTGGTCAGTTGGGGTCAGCTGTCTCAGCTGTGTCCCCTCCCAACTTTTCATGCACCCCCAGTCTGCTTGCTGGTGAGGTGGTGTGAGAAGCAGAAAGGGCCTTGACTCTCTGTAAGCACTGCTCAGCAATAAGGAAAGCATCCCTTTACTATCAGCACTGTTTCCAGCACTAATCCAGAACACAGCCCCACACTAGTTACTATGAAGAATATTAGCTCCATCCCAGCAAAAACCATCATACCTTTTTAAGCAAATGATTCAAAGGCCAGTAAAAATGTAACCCCTTCAAAAGGCCTAAAGCTTAGCCTTTTCCTGTAATGATATGGCAAGTTATTTCTTTGTCCTAAAATTGTAACCTATTTTTGGCATTAAAATACAAATAAATAAACAGGAAAGTTGTACGTGCCCCCAAGGGGACCCGGTCAGCTAAGGAAATGAAGTACTTTTCTAATCACAAGAAAGGAGAATGGGGATATGTTTGCAACAATAGCAGTCAATTTCAGAAATGCTGTGATTTATTAAGCATGGCACCTTCAGATTTTTGAGGTATGTGTAATATAATTTCTCTTCCCCTCCCTTTTCCCCAAAAAGAAAAAACTTTTGGTTGAATAAAGACACAATTCACATGATGGTGTATGTTAAAGGTGTAGGGAAATATTAATTCATAACAATTTGCTCTGCTTTTCTTTGAAACAGATTAATAAATGTCTTACAAAAATTTGGTGTCCACTGCAATAATACTATTTTCCTTTTTTTTTTTTTTTTTTTAGAAATGGTTCATCACTTTCCCACAGGTTAAAAGCCTCCAAGCTTTTTACTCACATACCGAGAAGAGCAAGATGAGCATTCTCTCTCAAGCCATTTAATATTCAGGCACATGATGAATACATATCCCTGCATTTCCTCTTTCAGACACAGAGTATCATAACTGAATTTATTTTCCATTAGGATGGTGTTAAGTAGCTGTTACCAATAACATAAATTAAGAATACTGTAATATAATTCTTCCACAGAAGTGATATTTGAAGAGATTTCTTCTCAGACGGGAAGGGTTCCTTATCCATGGTTTCCAGGGGTTCATTTTTCACAGAAGAAACTCCCTTTCTTAATACACAGAGCTGAGCTTGCTGTTGAAGCCCTGACTCACTGGTGTGTTAGCAGTTCTTGGCATTTGGAAGTAAAATATGTAAAAGTGATTGGTGTTGAAGCTTAGGTTGGGGAAAAAAAAACAATTCATATCTGATCTCTTGCTCAGCTTTTGCACTTGGGAGGTCTCTGGCATACTAGAACAATCAAAAAAATTGGCTTCCAAAATCAAAAGTCATAACAATCTACTTAGCAAACTGGCCAGATTTGCTGGAAGATCTAACAGTTGATCTTCGGACATCTGCCTTTACTGTCTCTGTCACTCAGTAAAAGTATGTTTATTCCTAGTTAGGCTTGCTTCTCCCTAAACTCAGTGGGGCCATTTTTGTTGTCCTACCGGATTCTGGCTAAGAAAGATCATTCTGACTCTTGTTGACCATGAAGCTGCCTCCACCAAAAATGGTGGACTGGGCTTTTGCCTTTCTTTTTCATATGAGCCCCTTTGTTGTCTCTATGTTATGTTAAATCCTGCTTTGCCCTACTACAGCTGTTCCCTGGAAACTTGGTTACAGAAAAATGGTCCTTATTGTTGTCACCTATTAAGAGATTAATCATCTTTATGTTGGAAACCTTTGGCCAAAGGTTGTGATCTGCCATGTCCACTCTTTTTTTTTTTCACTCCAGTATTGGTCAGGGCAGGAGTGATACCAGCAGCCAGAAGGGTTGTTCTGGGACAATGGAAGCAGCAAAGTTAGCCAGAATCAGGCTGTGACTCACTGCACCAGAGTCCTCATGCTGTGCTGGATGGGGTCCTGCCAATGCTCCTCTCTGTGACTGGGAATGTCATGGCTAGCTTTGGCAAGATGTGCACAATAATTACCGAGTGGGTTAAGGAGGAAACATAAAATAGCTGGAGTTTCAACCTTAATGAAAGCAGGGCTATTTTATTTCAGTGTAACTGCTTTCCCTTGAGGTAACCCATGTATGGCTTTTTGTAGTTGTGACTCTCACCCTGTTTCACCCCAAAAAGCTTAATCTCCTTTTTGCCATGCCACTTCATCATCTAATTGTTGGTTCTATGCATTATGCGAGATGGTGCTTTGGCACAGCAGGCCGAACTGATCCCTGTTGCAAGTCCATTAACTCAGATGGAGCTACCTCCAGAAATGAATGTGTATAGAACTTCAGCATTACTTTAATCAGAGTATTTCATATTCATGAAACTGTGTATAAAGAGAGCTGTGTAATTAAGATCATTCATAATGCTGCAGGGTATTGAAGCTACGATAAAAAAGGTAACTTGTTTTTTAATGGCACAAATCGAGCTCCTGCTGTGGTTATGAAGGCTTGATCCAGTGTGTATTTTCAGAGGAAGATTTAATGGTTGTGCTGCAGTTCTCTGAGTGCATGTAACAAGAATAATAGTGCTTTCTAAAAAATAACATGTTAATTTTGCTCAGCACTGATGGCTGTAACCAAGGCTAAAGCTCATTAATATGCATAATAACTGCATTGAATCAATACAGTGCTTATCTATAGCCCCATCCTGAAAACTGGGAAAGGACAAGATTTTAGGAGAGAAGCTGCTGTGTCTTTCCCTTCTCTCATGCTCCTTAGAATTTCTCAGCATGCGAAAATACATTCACCTTTTTCTGAAGGGAAAAAAACCACAGCAGATATAAAGCACATGCACAGTTTCGTAGTATCTTGCTGTTTGCCTGACTCATTCAGAACCTAGGAAGCTGTCCTTCACCTAAAATAAGGTCTGCTGTGGGAAAGCAGAGTTTTGTCCCTGTAAGTCTGCAAATGGTACTTATGGAAGAGGTTTAAAAATGTTTCGTCTGTGTTTTTAACGCATCATGCAATTAATAATCAGTTCTGTATTCCCTTCTGGCTGAAGTTACAAAGAAAGGAGGCATTCAACATGGCTCTCCTTGTTTTCCAAAATCTCACAGCAACTTGACATGAAATTGTTCAGGAGGGAAGCTCAAGAACTGATCTGGGAAAGCTTGAGAAACAGTTTATCTGTTGATATAGACTGAGTCCTCTGCTTTTTGGCAGAATTTGGCCCTTCCCTTAAGAAAACTCCTCTGAGGGAGAGGCTGTTGGATAGGAAAACACCATCTCCTCCAATGTCTTGATGAAGTGCAGATCTTTCCTACAAAGGAAGTAACAATTTTTTCTCGTATTTTTTTGCATGTGGGTTCTGCAATCCAGGAGACAAACCTGGCAGCATCTGTTAATGCATTATGCTATCAATCCCTTCTCCCTTTAGCGTGGAAACCTGTATGCGACTTGTGTGTCCCAAAGCCTGTACCAGGTCCCCTAGTTCCTGACTCAGTCCCATGCAGACTTCAACTTCAAACATTTTGTGAAAGTGGAAATGGTATTGACAGATTAATGACCTGGGAAGCTCTGTAGGTGGATCTAAAGGGTTTGTTTGGGGTTTGGATTTACATACGTGCCCCTGCATTCATTTTTCTATTCCTTTACCAAAAAAAAAAAAAAAAAAAGGCTTTTTAAATTTTGGTATACCACTCTCATCTTCCAGTCTACTGGTTTTTAACCTCACAGATACTCATTTAGAGTTGCAGTGAAGGCTAACTAGCAGTTTCTCTGACACTCTACTTAGGAAATGTAACCTGATTTTTGCCGTGTTCATTTCTATGCCTGGCACAAATGCTGCTCTGTGTGGCACTGGGAGACCTGAAAAACTGATGTAATCTGATACAGTAATTTTGTGTCTCTTCCCAATGAGACAGGCATTAAAACACTGCTCTAAAAGTTTTGCATGGATGAGAGGATGGGTTTCAGTTTAAGACAAATTTTAGTGCCTTAATATAAAGGTATCAGCACGTCACCTACAGCTTGTGTTTCTGTTTTACTCATTACAGGTCTAGTAAGTGCTGTCAGGAAAGTCAAGAGAACTAAGCAGCTGACAAGTCACTACAGCCTTGTTTCATACACAGGCATGAGTTCCAATGTGTGCTCCCTGCAGTACCATACCTGGCCTCAAATGACTCCTCCAGGAGAACCTGTGTCTTACATCTGCCAGCCCCATCAGGAGGTCTCAGATGGCAGCAAGCATCCACGCTTGCACAACTTAACTGAGCTCTAGCTATGTATATTAGGATGAGCTGAGGTAAGTTAGCTACTTCAGTGCAAGCTCTCAAAGCTCAGTTGAATGATTTGGCTGGCTCTGGTCTAGGTTGTAGGTAAAGTATAGGTAAACTTTATTCTACAGCAAAACCCCACCTTGGATGTCAGGAAAACTCCAAGTAGTTTCACAAGAAAAAAATCAAATTGCCTCTGATGTTTTTGTCAAGTTCTGAACAAGATTATTCTTAATTTGTAAAACTTAACCAGATGCTGTTATATGGCTGTCACCTCTTACTGATCATGAATTCGCTGGTGGATGAACTGACACAATGTTTAGCTCACAGGGTGGTAAGTCAGGTTTGTAAAGGAGTTTGACATTCACTAAATATAGCGACTGTTGACTATAAGACCATAATGGTGAACACAACAATCCTTCTCAATACACTGCGTGCTTCATTCAGACAGTTCACAGAAGCTGAAGAACAAATGATGGTTGCACATTGCAGCACTTATAGAAATTTAAATTTTAATAAACTTCTGAACTTTTTCTCTTAACATCCTGATCCATCAGTAATTTAGCTTCTATATCTATTCTCATGCATAGAGAAATACCTTTGCAATTTGTTAGGGCTAGATGTTCTGCAAAGCATAACCTGGCAAATGCGGATGATTATGTCTATGGCATTATGCATTAATGAAGGTTTTTTGTGAAAGCTAAAAGATTTTGCTATAGAATTTTCCATGAATTGCAATGGATGCATGGTTAAAGATCCCATACTGCAACGCATAAGTATTCTCATTAGAAGTTCTGCCACTGCCTTCTTTCCTTGTCCTGAGGTCTCTGTTGTTTTTTCTTTTCTTTTTTTTTTTTTCTTCTACTGCTCCATACAAATACCTCAGTGATGGATATGTCAGAGTAACTTATAAAATAATCAAATTTCTACAGTTTTTCACTGGTTCTTGACCTCTGTACTTCACCCACTCTTACCTAATGATACATATTAAGAGACAACCAATAGTTTAAACATGTCTTTTTTTCAGACGACTTCAAGCAAGCCATTCTAGAGATTCTAGAAGGCTCAAATAATTTATTTGACAGCAACTCTTATATTTATATCCCTGGGCACCTCCCAGTTCTGGAAAGAGGGAGAAGCACACAAGTAATGTGGCACAGTTACTTTTTCAACATCATTCCTGTTTTAACCTCAACTAGAAGAGCTTGACATCTAGACAAATGTCCTAACCACCTGAATCTATCCCATTATGAGGTGCTCTAAGTTTCTGTGAGAATCTTTAAAGTCTTGGGGATTATTCTGAAGGAATGTTTTAAAATTTTTAACTTCCAGAACCATTTCAGGATGAAGAAATGGCTTTTCAAATTCTCCAGGCCTTTCCCAATATTAGATTTTATAGGTAAGTGGATAAGTACCTTTCTGTTTCTGAAACCAGTAACTGTTAAAGTAAACTTATTACTTGCAAACTAGTTCAGCTGTAAGCAAATAACATCTAGCTAGCATTTTATATTATTTTGGTGAATATGGGATAGCAAACTACAATTTTATCTAGAGAGCTGTGCTTTGAAAGGAGATGAGAGTTTCTCTTCCAATTGCAGTCTTGTTTTGCTCCAGTGTTTTCCTCAGAAGGATCAAGATTATTATAGCTGAATAGAAAAGCATCTTTTCCCACTGATTTGAACGCAAAATGTAAAACAAACTAGTGTTGTAATAAAACTTAGTCCACAAATAAAGAAAAGGAAGAAAAAGGAATATCCTCAAACCAAACAATCAATCCAATCCATTTTCTTTTTTTTTTTTCCCTCTTTTTTTGATGATGACGTTCAGTGGCTGATTGTTACATCAGGCCACATTTTATTCAGGTAGTTTCAGCAATCTAGTTTTCACGCCTTTCTGGATGGTGATAAAAGCTTGAATTTTCTGAGTGATGATTAGTGTTTTTGGGACACTTCTCAGCGTGGAGAATGGTGTTCTGATTGTCCATTCTCATCAGGCAACACTAGAAGCAATTGCTCTCTATGGAATATTTCTTGTGCCAGAGGATGTGCATCACTACTCCAACTCTTTGTTTTCTCTCCTTCATGCCTTTCAATTGACTCAATCTGATAATACCATTTCTTTCTTGTACTGAGATCCCAGAGGTAGACACAACACTGCAGATGTGGACTTAACTGTGCTCAGTAGAGGGGAATGATGACCTCTCTCAACCTTGCTGGCAACACTTTTCCTAATGTAACCCAGAATATTTGATTTCTTTGCTGCAAGGGCATGCTGCTAGCTTATGTTCAACTTGGTGCCCACCAGGACTCCAAGGTTCTTCTCTGACAGCTTGCTTTGTAGCTTGTTGGTCTCCAGCATGTCCTGGTGGATGATGATATTCCTCCCTGGAAGGACTTGGTGTTTCCCTCCATTGAATTTCATTACATTCCTCTCTGTTCAATTCTCTGGCATGTTCACGTCCCTCTGAATGGCAGTATAACCACCTTATGCATCATCGTTTTCTCCCAGTTTTTTAAATCTCTCATCATCATTCTAGTTTCCTTCCTAAAGAGCTTGTATTAATAAATTGCAGCACTATAGTCATGCATCCTATCCCATCACCTCTCTGTGGTGTCAGTAATTTTACAGCTCTACAACTGCACACAGGCTTCTAATACTGTTTGTTCCCTACATAATGTGTGTTACTGTCCAGGTATCTCAGAGAGGTATTTACTAATGCTGATTTCCCAAAAAAAGTGAGAGCGTCACCCATAATGTTCTCTCAGCAATTCTTTATTTGTGTGCATACACGTGGCATGAGTCTCCTTCTGCCCTGTTGTGGTGCATCAACTCAGGAACAGTCAAAACAAATGTTGAGTGCTTATCATAAATTAATTTCCCATTATAATACCACCACTGGATATTCAGGAAAGGCGACTGACTTGCAATTGCCTATTATAGCAATCATAGTTAACTTTTCTGACATGTCTACATCTACGCTCCCAAACCTATAGCTAAGTTGATTAGAACTAGCTGTGGTAAGAACTGTTCTACTGGCTCGCTGCCCATAAATAATAGTCCATCATTTCCTAGGGGGAAAAAAAGTCTTGTAGACTTGTTGCCATTTGTCCTCACATTTATTTGCAGCTCCTTATTTCCCTTGAGAAGCCTCCAAGACCATTTGGAAGTTGAATTTTCCGATGTCCTCACTGATCTCCACCCCCTTCCCCCTCGATTTCTTGGAAGGATCAGCTTGTGAAGACAAATCTCCCACATTGTTTAATTCCATTATTCACTACTACGTGCCCATTTTATTTCTGCTTATCAGACATCATAGAATCATAGAATCATAGAATAGTAAGGGTTGGAAAGGACCTCAAGATCATCGAGTTCCAACCCCCCTGCCATGGGCAGGGACATCTCCCACTAAACCATGCCATCCAAGGCTATGTCCAACCCCACCTTGAACGCCGCCAGGGATGAAGCATTCACAACCTCCCTGGGCAACCCATTCCAGGGCCCCACCACCCTCACAGTAAAGAATTTCTTCCTCAGATCCAATCTAAACCTCCCCTGTTTAAGTTTAAACCCATTACCCCTTGTCCTCTCACCACAGCCCCTAATGAAGAGTCCCTCCCCAGCATCCCTATAGGCCCCCTTCAGGTATTGGAAGGCTGCTATGAGGTCTCCACGCAGCCTTCTCTTCTCCAGGCTGAACAGCCCCAATTTTCTCAGCCTATCTTCATACGAGAGGTGCTCCAGTCCCCTGATCATCCTCGTGGCCCTCCTCTGCACTTGTTCTAACAGTTCCATGTCCTTTATATGCTGAGGACACCAGAACTGCACACAATACTCCAAGTGAGGTCTCACGAGAGCAGAGTAAAGGGGCAGGAACACCTCCGTCGACCTGCTGGTCACACTCCTTTTGATGCAGCCCAGGATACGGTTGGCTTTCTGGGCTGCAAGCGCACACTGCCGGCTCATGTTCATTTTTTCATCAACCCACACCCCCAAGTCCTTCTCCTCAGGGCTGCTCTCAATCTCCTCCCCACCCAATCTGTAGCTGTGCCTGGCATTGCTCCGACCCAGGTGGAGGACTTTGCATTTAGCATGGTTGAACTTCATCAGGTTGGCATCAGCCCACCTCACAAGCGTGTCAAGGTCCCTCTGGATGGCATTCCTTCCCTCCAATGTATCAACCGAACCACACAGCTTGATGTCATCGGCAAACTTGCTGAGGGCGCACTCAATCCCACTGTCCATGTCACCCACAAAGATGTTGAACAAGACCGGTCCCAACACCGATCCCTGGGGGACACCACTCGTTACTGGTCTCCAGCTGGACATTGAGCCATTGAGCACTACTCTTTGCGTGCGGCCATCCAGCCAGTTCTTTATCCACCGAGTGGTCCACCTATCAAATTGATGTCTCTCCAACTTAGAGAGAAGGATGTCATGGGAGACAGTGTCAAAGGCTTTACACAAGTCCAGGTAGATGACAGCAACTGCTCTGCCCCTGTCCATCAGTTCCGTAGCCAATCATTATTTAGCTCCTCCTTTTTCTGGACTCATTTGGAAAGCAGCCCTCTGTAACACTAAAAGATGCACAGTCATATAAAAACCGGACACTTTATCATATGGCATATATATATTTAACAGCAGATTCAACTATCAGATTATCATTAGGTAATGTGCTGACATACACATCCCTAAGGGAGATGATTGTGAACTGCTGAAGGAAAAATGGTCAAGATTAGTCTGCCAAATATATGGTAGGTATTAATCATCATCAAATAGAAGCTGAAGCAGCATTTTTGCTCATAAAAGCAAGAAACTTCAATTCAAATCTTGTTCTTTTGTCTGCAGAATTGCTGTAGTATTCAGTGAACTGGGTTTTTTTGACTGAATCAACTTTAACAGCTAACAGGATATTGGTCTAGTAATTTAGCAGTGGCTTTCTAGCAGTTCAATGCTTTTTCTCTCAGAATTCTCCTTCAACACATAAGCATAGAGACTTCAGTGAAATTAGACTGAATTCACCTGCAACTCAAATTATCTCCATTAAGAGATTTCAAATAAAGTCTTTCCTCTCTTTCATTGATATTTACCACTACTGAAAATACCAAACCCTACTAGACCTTTTCAATATGTGTGTACTTTCTTATCCTTGGAATAGTGCTTACTTAACATTGCCTCTTTGCATTCTATACACTATGTATGCACTACTGTATATATAGACTAAATGTTAAGATGCTTGTATGAAGAACTTGAACTTGTCGTGACTTAGTATCTCAAGCTTAGTGAGATTCGTATCCCAAAACAATCAATGTTAGTAAACTGATCCTCTACAAGCACAGCATTAGACTTCTTGTAAATTAGTCTTTCCCCATTCCCTCCTATTTTCTCCCTTAGAGACATTAGTAAAATATTCTGAAATTCAGGTAGATATGTAGAGGAAAAAAAGATGCAAGAAAGCACTAAGACAATTTTAATGTGATATATTCAAGTTTTTTCACTAAGTAGATTCAACTGAATCTTGAATGCAGTAGATGACGACTTAATTATTCCACTTCTCATTATAACCCTTTTGCCCTTTTCCAGATATCAGTCTACCTTTCTTTAAAATAAATACATCAAGTGTTACGTATGGTGACAAGGAGGGAGCTCTAGTCATGCTGATCATGGTCTAAGCAACACATCTTCAAATAAATATTTGTGTTTCTAACAGATTGTTTAAAACTGTGACGTGTGCACCTTTCAAGACTGGGAACCCAGTATTGTTAACAATTTTCCACTAAGATTTTTACAGGAGTCACTAAGTGACACAATTAAATTTGCTGGATTCCTTCAAGGTTCATTTCCTTTCAGGTGAAGACCAGCTGTCAAAGAGAACAAGAGCTGTTCTAGAGAAACAGAATAATCAATTAGTGACTAGGGGAGCACTTTTAGCCAAATGATCTCATCCGTTAATATAATAGTTTTCCTAGCACAGTTGAAAAATGCTGGTTTATCTGAATAGTCAATGTTAAACTTCAGAGTCCGGATGAACTTCTAGTTTCAAACTGAGGAATGAACATTGTAAGGAGCATAAAGCTAACAATTTTTGGAATTTTAACCAAGAAAGAGACTGATTTTCTCCACTAAATGACTCTTTAAGAATAATATCTTCTTCTATGTGAAAACTGCTGAACCATTAATATAATTCCATTAGAGTTCTTTTAGTTCCTGCATATCAGTTGGCATGAAAATCTTGTGTTATTCTTCTGACAGCATTGCCGTAAACAGTCCAGCACAGAAGTCTTCCAAATTCGTTACTGTTTCCATTAGATTTGCCAGCATTTACATCTGAAACAAGGAGGTGACAGGATGGCTATTTAAAATGCTTTTTCCTTCCTCACATCACAGTAGGTGAATCCAATGTTGAAGCAGATGAAAGTATTACTATACTTTTGATATGAACAGAAGGTACCACTAAACACTACTTTGAATAAAGTCTTGTGTAGGAGATCTCCTGAGAATGAAATAGGGAGTATGTGTTCACATTAAAATAAGAGGGTTTGTGTAGCTGGAAGCAGAAGTCAATCTGTTCTCCTGCCAGATGGATATGTACTGAATTGCACTGAGCTTATTCATTACACGGGGACCAAATTGTGTTTCTGTTGAAACCAGGGACAGAACTATTGACCTGAACAGGATCTGGAATTAATGTTCTGTTTCTCTCTAACTTATGTTTTCACATCATTTACAAGAGGGAACATAGTAAGAACTTGTCAGAACATCATGGAGATCTATGAAATAACTGCAGATTAATGTGATTGGAAATGAGAGGAGAATTTGACCAGCTGTCTGCTAGAGAGGAAAATTGAAGTAATGAAACTAGAGTGCAAAGAGAGTACTAGAACTGGAAGATGGGCTGTTATTTGGAAACAGCATGGCAAGATCGTAATAGCCATTGGAGCTCCAGGATTGCTGTATCTAATGCGTGTTTTTTGATAAGAAGATGTGGTGGAATTTCTTATTCCTCATACTTTCTCTTAACTGCCTAACACAGCTCCTGAGCGAGAAGGAGCTAGGAACATAAAATAGCTTGAAGGCAAGTGAAGATAGAAAATGTTTGTCTGTAATATTTCTTTCTAAAGTTCAGGCAGGAGTTGCAGCGAACAGGTACAACTAGTGGCTTTCCTCAGCAAATGGAGAGATACCTCTGCTGAGCTTTTCCTGTTCTCTCAGTTCCCTGGAAAATTATGTGCATCATAACATGTTCAGGGATGATATTGATGCCAGGTCACACAGTTACTGGCTGAGAAGCACTGATGCGTAGTCTGAGAATGGTTAATGTTTCTTTTCATTGCATAGCCAAAACAAGACAGAGCTATACTGCAGACTCTTTCCCACTTATACTCTGGGGATTCTGAAATATTTCACTTTTCCTGGTGGCTATATGCAGCAAACAAAACATCAGCCTGTAGTTTACATTCTTGCTGCCTGCTTTATTTAGCAGCACCAACCCTGAAGTGACTCTGGGCATTTATAAAAAGAGAACTTTCACAACACTAAGCCCATGTGAAAGATGGTGTTGGCTTTCCTCTGTGGAGATTGAAAACAGAGGGTGTGCTGCGCAGTGCCAAGCCTAACTTCATGGCTATGGTAAGCTAGGGAGCCTGTTTTCTGTCCCATTAGTAACTGTGCAGTGCTCTCTACAAAAGTGCGTTGTGGGTTAATGGTATAACTTCTAATTACAACTTCTCTTTCCATATGAATTCACTGGTCTGAGGGTGTGATTGATTCTTAAAAATGAGCCCTGAATCTAGATCAAAGCAGGACAGTCCTTCCCAGGAGAAGGATATATTGCAAAATGGACCTGAATTGCCACTGCACAGAATCTTGTATTAGTAAAACTGGTACTAGGTTAGACTATAAACATTTTATATCCCTAAGAGCTAGGGATTTCTCAGTGTTACCATAATAAGACATCAATTAATAGAAAGTATAGAGCATACCCTGCTTCCTTTCTATATTCTAGTGCCTTCATGCCATTAAAAGAAAGTGAATTGAACATTGAAGTTAGTTAGGAAAAACCCACTCATGTTCTTTTTACACATATTGAGTGTGATTTAGCAGCTAAAAGCAAAGAGGAGAGACAGTCTAGTGGAAGTTTTCCTTAAGCTGCTACTCAGCAAAAGCCACAGTTCAGAACTTCCCCAAAGAGCATCAACAGCTTGGTGTAAAACATGTAAAACAACCTATTTTGCTTATAGGCGTGGATGCTCAAAACAGGAATCTGTCTTTGAGAGGGGGACAAGGCAGATTACAAATAAATCAATACACCAGAAATGCTTGTGGGATAAATATTTTAGTCTTTCAGGCAGCTGAAGTCTAGACATTCAGGGGAAGTAAGTTAAATAACTGTTGGTGAATTTGAATGAGAACATTCATCTTGTTTGTCAAAGTCCTACAGATATTCTTCAAAATGACAGAAGTGTCTGGCCACATTTCCCCCCTTCCCTACCCTGAATGAACTTGTGAACTAGTTAGGCGCTGTCTGGGTTCCGGACTTTTCAATAGTTTTGGCTCTATTCTAACATTCAGCCTAGAGGAATTCCTGTTAATTTTGTTTACACTCTTTATTAAGGTTTTGTTTTGTTAATTCAGACCTTTTCTGTGTGTTGAATGCGCTAATGGGAAATTTTTTTTATCTGATGAAATCGATATATCCATAATTTTGAACAGTGGCTACTTTCTCTGGGAACATCCTATGCCAAAATCCAGAGTCCAAGCATTCTTGAACTTTGTGTTGTTTGCTAGATACATATGGATCTAGATTCCAGTTCTGCAAGTAACTTTATATGTAATGGGGAGAAAAAAAAACTTAATATTCTGCATCTGAATTTGCTATGGTTAGCTCTAAACCCCAAAGAGTTTTGTGGCTTGCGCCATTAAATGTATGATTATGTTGTGGAACTGTGACTGGGAGGAGTGCTTGTTACTTCCTTAGCAGCGGGGAATCAAGTAAGCAAACATCTGTGGTGTGCTGGGTATTATCATGTGGGAGCGTATGGTTAGCAAATCCAGAAACTTGTGTTTCAAGCGTGTTCTGTTGGCAAGTGTTCTAACATCAGGACAACCACATCCAAGAGCCTAGATCAAGGTTTCTTTTGCAAAGCATTGTGTAGAAATAGCCAGCCATCCTTATGCCAAAAGTATTGTGCAACCTGCATTGTCAAAAGGAACATTCTTTCAGGTGCTTTTCTGGATATGCATCATAATGCAAATATAAAGCTGAAATGATGTCAGATCCAGCAATCTCATAGATCTTCAATTAGTCTGGCAGGTGCATATGCTACCTAAATTCATCCTATTTGACGATTGCTTAATGTGGTGAGGGAATCTTGCTAAGCCTTCTGACTTACTAAGTTTGTAGTTGTACTGACCAGTCCATTGAAACTACTCATTAAATGCTTTTAGTATAACTCAAAGCCTAACCACCATTTTGCCTGATGAAGCCTTTTCTTTTTCTTTATTTTTTTTTTCTTTTTTGTTTTGGACATTTCAAAGCTTTGCAAAAACTTGTATTTGAACATTTAAGCTTCACTCACAGCTTATGGCCATTTCCCCCCCCATACTTTCAAAGTCTACAAATCTAGAAGGCTGGTTTTTTCTTCACTGTTTTTGAAGTTGAGCATCCCTATTTTTCTACATCTGTTTCTATCTCCCAGAATGCAAGGCATAAAATCATTCTTGGACTGTAAGGAAGAAGATTTTGAAAGCAGTCAAAAAATCTGGTCTGATGTTCATTAAATTGAAAATAGATATAATTTTACATGATCTCATTATTCTTCCTGGTAGGTAATGCTGAAGTATAAAGTGTTTATGAGGACTGTACCGTGTTCAGTGGAAGCTTTTTACTCCAGGTCTACTTGAGCCTGGAGAAGAGACGGCTGCGTGGAGACCTCATAGCAGCCTTCCAATACCTGAAGGGGGCCTATAGGGATGCTGGGGAGGGACTCTTCATTAGGGACTGTGGTGAGAGGACAAGGGGTAATGGGTTTAAACTTAAACAGGGGAGGTTTAGATTGGATCTGAGGAAGAAATTCTTTACTGTGAGGGTGGTGGCGCCCTGGAATGGGTTGCCCAGGGAAGTTGTGAATGCTTCATCCCTGGCGGCATTCAAGGTGGGGTTGGACATAGCCTTGGATGGCATGGTTTAGTGGGAGGTGTCCCTGCCCATGGCAGGGGGGTTGGAACTCGATGATCTTGAGGTCCTTTCCAACCCTTACTATTCTATGATTCTATGATTCTATGATTTACCTGGGTAAGATAGATATTTTTAGGAAGAGAAACTCTGGAGGGTCTGCAAATCCTGAGGCCTCGTGAATGGTGCACGCTTTTTTTATGACATTTCAAAGGAGCTGAACAGCAATTGAGTGAGGGAGTGAAAAGAGCAGGTCTGGTGTTAGTCTATTGCTTATGACACTTCTGATTGTAGAAGAAAATTAATTTTTTTTTCTTGATGCATGTTAGCCTCCTGCCTGTACCAATGAATCTGAATTTCAATGAGTGGTGCTATGTGCAGCACCACTCAGTCAGTATCCACCTGAGCAGTTTGTGCAGCATCTGAGGGAGGACAGTCATTCCTTCCCCTATCCCACCATGCTCTGTGCAAGAGCACAGGAAAAGCACTTTGACATCTATGTTGATTTCCCAGGTACAATGACTAGTACTTGTCTGAAGCTTTGAGATCAAACTTAGAGAAAAAAAATCTCCTGCAAACAAGAAACTACGTTTTCTCCACACTTCACCTCAGGTCATCACATTTACATGTCTGTTCTTCCCATAAAATAACTTGACAGTTCACTTTGGAAATTGTCTTCTAGGAAAAGCATGACTGCATCACAGGCTGTGTGATGAGTAGCACTCTGCTTGGATGGGAACTAACAGAATAGCTCAATATATTACAAACCAAATTTATAAAGTTGGCTTTGACTTCAGCAGGACAGCAGCTGTCCAAGCAGCTGTCACCAGGACTGGCGCTAGTTATGAGGCTGGGCTCATTCTTAATATTTCACTAGGGAAAGATTTAGCATCAGGAAGTTTCCATTTGCTTGCCTGCTTGTGTAATGGATGGTACATCTCTTTTTTTACTATTTCAGGCTTTTCCTGTCTCACAGTGCAGCATCTTGTAATATCATAACAGCCTTTATTTAGACCCATGTGAGGAGGAACTCAGGTTGGTTGTTTATTTATGCTTGGAATTGGGTTACCTTTTGTGTGGCTGTCCTGCACCACAGGGATGAGACGGGACTGATGCATCTCAAGATAAAGCAGTTTAAACACTGGCAAAACTAACAGTATCTCCGATTTCACTATCAGACTACCCTAAACGATAACTTGATCTACGATTAATTGAAAGATTATTTCAAGGAGAATAAGACTTGACTCAGTTTTGCATTTAAAACTGAAACAGAACTATGTATCAGATTTCCATCACAATGAACCTCTCCTAAACTTTTCCTTCCTCTATTGTTTTTCATGTGTCTCTGCATTTCCCAATTCTGACCTCAACTGAAACTAGCATGAATGTGTCCACTCAGCAAGCTTGAATGTTAACAGTAGGTACTGAATAAGCATCCTTATCTGGTCATGATACAGGTAACTTATAATAAATCAAACCTCTTTCTAGCCTTAAGCCCATATCTTGTCTTGATGAGCAGTATTCACAGATGTGTGCTAATGCTAGAGAATCATGGTGAGACTGAGGAAAACTTCTATAAATGCTTCCTTTATTTTATCAGCATCTGTAGTTGGATTGCTCAGAAAGAAGATTTCTGTGATAAAAATGATCATGATTGAAGTACTGCAGAGGTAAATGAAAGGGTTGGTGAAAATACAGAATAGTCCTGCTAAATAATTTGAGTTCAGCAACTTTAACTGTAAACACCATTAGTGTACAATATGATTGACCCTTCTGTTTGTAATTTGTTTGTCTTCACTGACCCCAATGGATCTCATAATTTTGGTGCTTGTTTTTTGAGCTTTCTGGAAGAACATCTGGCAATATGAAGCTATCAACTCTGGAGCCTGATGGCAAGGCCCAGCTCTATGCCCTTCCTCAGCTCTAGCTTTGGCTACAATTTGGTTTCGTCCTGGGTGTGGTGGGGACAGCATTGGAATGATGTCTGTTGTGAGCAAGCTGATGCCACCTTTGAGGCCTCTTTTCTGTCAGTAAAACAGTGCTCATGACACGTCAGGTAAATGTGGTATGAAGGATCTGCCTTGCTGCTCAAAGCTGTTGGGTTGTCAGGCAGACAGAACTGTCTGTAATCTATTCATTATTGACTCTTTTTTTTAGTGGTAATTGTGAGAAAGCATCTTAAACAATGTCAGTTAGGTGTCATCCTGCTCCCATTTAATCACAGGCAAGTCTCCAGCTGACTTAACTGGGGCAGAATCCAACCCATTGTGCTTGTGGCTTTATTTTCAAGAGCTCGACTGAGACCACTAATTCACTGCACCCAAGCCAGATGGTGGATTAAATTAGCAGCTTTTTCAAGGAGAAAACTGGTCTGCACAGGCTTTTTCCTGATGTTGTCTCATACATGGTTTGTTTTTCTTTTTAAATCTGGTAGTTTTTAGCATGAATCTATTTACTTTTTTTTTTTTTTTTTACTTTTTAGAAAGTGTTGTGTTTAAAACAATTATAAGCTTCCCTCCAGCAAAGTTAAAAGTTCCAGCAAAGAGTGTGCTGTAACCCTTCATAGAGGAGTAGCAAATTGCTTTGTTACCAGAACTGCTTTGAAAGATCCAGGACCTTCCTCCTGGTACAGCCCTGCAGAGGTACTGCTCCGTACAGTGTTAATCATCAGATGGTGCCTTGCAAGCCTGAGCCAGCTCCACCTGACAACAGAGGGAGCCTTACCTGCGGCAGTGAGAGATCAAGCTCTAACGGCGCCTTTCACCCACAGTCGTTAAGCAAACTCTTTGGACTGAATTATGACCTCTCCACCCTTCTTACTTACTCACCCATCTTAGCAAAGTCAATATGAGTAGTCCCACAGAAGTTTACTGACAGAAATATTGTCAAGATGAAGTAACAAGAAGTTACAGTATGGAATTCAATGTGTTTGAATACAGCTATGCTGCATAATGATACAAAGTGTTATTAAATCTAAAATACAGCTAAACACTTTGTCAAACCTATGTTATAGTTTGACAAAATATACTTTGTGATCTATTAAGAACATTTTTAGCTGTTTGCAACTGTTCCTTCTAGCCTTAAAATCAACACAGTTCTATTTGTTTGAAATATTTAAATGCAGATTTCAAACAACTGCAAAGTTGTTTTCATCCCACCTATTTAGAAAAGAATCACATACCACCAAGTGAATTTCCAGTTTTGCTATGACTAACAGACCTGAATATGTCATTAAGTTTTGCACCCTGTCATGAAGGCAGGGAGATCTAGGGATCATTAGGTAGTTTGTATTCCACAGCAGAACATATTCCACTGAAAAAGTGCAGACATCAATAAAAGGAAACAACATAAAAGAGGCTCTTGAATTATTTCATTAATCATTATGTATTTAAGAGCCATATTTTGCCTTGTGAGTCAGCAGGTATGTGCCAGATCCTAAATTTATACCTGAAAATATAGACTGGAGTGTTACTATTGGAAAGAAAAAAAGCAAAATCTTTGGCTTGCATAAACTTCAATAGTGCTGCTGGCAACCAGAATTGTATTGTTTAGTGACTGAGTTTGTTAAGGATAAAATACAATGATAGGCGCAAAACCTGACAGTTTCTTACATGGTTTAGCACTGTGATCAGCTGCTTTTAATATCTACATATATATATGAATGATATCTGTAAATTTATGAAATAGAGAGATCCCATATTATTTCATTAATTAGCTAAGAAACCACTGAAAATTAAAACCATAAGTTGCTATAAAATAGGTTTAGATTCAGAGCTATGTTCAGAAAGTATCGCTGCCACTGTAAATTGCCCCACTTGAAGGTTATAGCAGATTATGTTCTCTGTCGTAAGACTTAAGACATAGCTATGGCCAAAACTAAGCAGCAGGAAAGATTCTGATGTGCAGCCTGATTTATTTTGTATAGTTCCAAGCTATGTTAATACCACAATAACTTCAGCATGCATAAACCAAATGATTAACATCTGTTCTAGGTGGCTGTTCTATATCAGCATGTTCCCAAGAAGCCTGCATGACATTGAAGTGGTGAGGTTTTTCTTTTTAAAAATTGCTCATACAAATTCACATGGAGGAGAAACTTCAGAAATACTGTTTATCCTCTGTTAATACGTATTGCTATTATGTCAAATAATTCTAGTCTATTTTTATCTTAAGATGTGTTTAGAAGGCTGACAGTCAGAAATCATCTTGGTAATTGAGCAAATTTCATCTTGAATTCCTTAAGAGTTTATATGTATGGAACTATGTGAAATTATTTTTAGAGTCATAGTAGGAGTGTATAAACACTTTCAATGCAGTATGCATCCTAATCTAAAAATGTTAGGTAAAATACCAGTAGGTAGTCAGATGTCATAGAATCATAAAATCATAGAATAGTTAGGGTTGGAAAGGACCTTAAGATCATCTAGTTCCAATCTCCCCTGCCATGGGCAGGGACACCTCCCACTAAACCATGCCATCCAAGGCTCTGTCCAACCCGGCCTTGAACACCTCCAGCAATGGAGCATTCACAACTTCCCTGGGCAACCCATTCCAGGGCCTCACCACCATTACAGTAAAGAATTTCTTCCTCATATCCAATCTAAACTTCCCCTGTTGAAGTTTGAACCCGTTACCCCTTGTCCTATCACTACAGTCCCTCACGAAGAGTCCCTCCCCAGCATCCCTATAGGCCCCCTTCAGATATTGGAAGGTTGCTATGAGGTCTCCACGCAGCCTTCTCTTCTCCAGGCTGAACAGCCCCAATTTTCTCAGCCTATCTTCATGCGGGAGGTGCTCCAGTCCCCTCATCATCTTCATGGCCCTCCTCTGCACTTGTTCTAACAGTTCCATGTCCTTTTTATGTTGAGGACACCAGAACTGCACACAGTACTCCAAGTGAGGTCTCACGAGAGCAGAGTAGAGGGGCAGGATCACCTCCCTCGACCTGCTGGTCACACTCCTTTTGATGCAGCCCAGGATACGGTTGGCTTTCTGGGCTGCAAGCGCACACTGCCGGCTCATGTTCATTTTTTCATCGACCAACACCCCCAAGTCCTTCTCCACAGGGCTGCTCTGAATCTCTTCTCTGCCCAACCTGTAGCTGTGCTTGGGATTGCTCATACCCAGCTGTAGGACCTTGCACTTGTCATAGTTAAATTTCATCAGATTGGCATCAGCCCACCTTTCAAGTGTGTCAAGGTCCCTCTGGATAGCATTCCTTCCCTCCAGCATGTTAACCGAACCATACAGCTTGGTGTCATCGGCAAACTTGCTGAGGGTGCCCTCAATCCCACTGTCCATGTCACTCACAAAGATGTTGAACAAGACCGGTCTTGGGTCACTGATCCCTGAGGGACACCACTCATTACTTGTCTCCATCTGGACACTGAGCCACTGAGCACAACTCTTTGCGTGCAGCCATCCAGCCAGTTCTTTATCCACTGAGTGGTCCACCTATCAAATTGATGTCTCTCCAACTTAGAGACAAGGATGTCATGTGGGGCAGTGTCAAACGCTTTGCACAAGTCCAGGTAGATGACATCAACTGCTCTACCCCTGTCCATCAGTTCTGTAGCCCCATCATAGAAGGCCACCAGATTGGTCAGGCAGGATTTCCCCTTAGTGAAGCCATGCTGACTGTCACCAACTACCTTGTTGTTTTTTATGTGTCTCAGCATGCCTTCCAGGAGAATCCGCTCCAAGATTCTGCCAGGCACAGAGGTGAGGCTGACTGGTCTGTAGTTCCCTGGGTCACCCATTTTCCCCTTCTTGAAAATGGGTGTTATATTTCCCTTTTTCCAGTCATTGGGAACTTCACCTGACTGCCATAATTTTTCAAATATGATGGACAGTGGTTTAGCAACTTCATTTGCCAGCTCCTTCAGGACCCGTGGATGGATTTCATTTGGTTCTATGGACTTGTGTACGTTCAGGTTCTTACGATTGTCTTGAACCAGATCTTCTCCTACAGTGGGCCCAGGGTCTTCATTCTCACAGTCCCTGCGTCTGCCTTCCAAGGCTTGGGTGATGTGGTCAGTACATTTGCCGCTGAAGACTGAGGCAAAGAAGTTGTTAAGAACCTCAGCCTTCTCCAAATCCAGGGTAGCCAGTTCTCCCAATAACTTCTGGAGAAGGCCCACGTTGTCCCTAGTCTGCCTTTTGCTTGCAGTGTACCTATAGCATCCCTTCCTGTTATTCTTAACATCCCTAGCCAAGTTTAATTCTAAGTGGGCCTTAGCTTTCCTAACCTGGTCCCTAGCTCCCCGGAGAACATCCCTGTATTCTTCCCAGGCCACCTGTCCTTGCTTCCACCTTTTATAAGCCTCTTTTTTCCTCAAATTTTCCTCAGCAGGTACTTATCCATCCAAGGAGGTCTCCTGGCTCTCCTGCTGAACTTCCTTCTTGTCGGGATGTATTGCTCCTGAGCTTGCAGCAGGTGATCCTTGAATATCAACCATGTCCCCTGGTAAAATTTCATACAGTTCCGAAAGAGATGGCCCTTGATGCCAAATAATCAAGAAATATTTGAGATGTGATTTATTTCAAAGGCTGACTTTCCATGAGAATTTCCAAGCCATGCCTGCTGAATCAAAGCAAAGGACTAGAGGCCCTGGGATGTGTAGAAGTAGAGCATGATTTTATAATTTATGCTTCTAAATGAAACTTATCTGAGATTTTACAAGTGAAAGAAAGGTGATATTTAAAGGGAATTTGTGTTGCATTTTGGCATTTCTTGAGTAGCTTATTAAGTACAAAAGCCACAAAATAAATGAGTTGCAGACATCTATCCCTGCTCCCAATTAGGAACCTTGAGTACGGTATATTAGTCCTGGAATATTAAGTACTGCATTATATATGGAAAACATATTTTGTTTCTCATAATGATACTGTTCTGTAAACTAGATCAGGAGTCTACGATTATCAGTAGTATGTGTCTATAGCACCCAATGATCAAGGTAATTTCTGTTAGAGATTTGATCCTGGGATGTGAAGTCTTCAGCATGTTGGTGCTGTGTTGTATTAAGCATCTGTAAGAAATATGAATATCTTAAAATTTTACACAGACAGCAGCTCAGCTTTCTGAGTGGCTAAGTCAGTTGGTCTTTCATTTGCCAAATCAGTTAGTATGTGATGCACCTCTTGTTGTGCAAAGCCTTTGGAATAGACAAGCAAGAGCTGATGGGCTAGAGAAGAGGTCTGTTGGTGGTCTCAAAAAACTAGAGAATACGGCACAATATACAAATGCTCTTTCAAAATCTGTACTGAGCAGGTATGTTTTCCTCTCTAATACAAAACTAAATGCTTCAAGGAAAGGCATGTAACTGAGCTAAGGTCAGATGTGGTGAAAACAACCGGGAATTCCACCAAGGACAAAGACCAACTTTGTGACAAATCTTTAAAATGCAAAATAGTTATTTCTACTTAATATTGGGAAATAAGTTATTAGGAGCTCAGAACATTATACCTTATTCTCTGTGCAGAAGACTTAGAATGTGCCTCTCAGTGCATATTGTTTTAGTTCTTGTGGTAGCTGTATCTGGGTCCTAGTATCTGTCAGGTTGTCCTGTCTGCCTGAGGACACTGGAAAGCTGTTAGGTGCAATATAAGCAGAGAGCAAACCAAAGCTGATAGGGCTGATGCAGCACTATCCTCACTAGCTGTGCTTTGAGGTAGGGATTGTTTTGGACTGGATTTAGTCTGGTCTCCTTTAATGAAAGTCGCAAGTTCCATGTGGTTTGAAGCTGTCCACAGTGCAGTTCTCCTCCAGGCCTTGTGTCTCTGGTAGGAGATGGAGTACATTTGGTGCACATCTGGAGCAAAGTTCAATTTCCAGGAAGAAATTTAGTCCGTGTGTAGTGAAATCACTATGCTCCAAACTAATTCCAAGGAAGAGGGGATGACTGGAGGATTTAATTCAAAACTGCACCACTGCTCTTAACCAAAACATAAATGTAGTTGTCACATCTTCTCTCCTTTGCAAAGGTAACATGGTAAAGCAGATCTGTCTGCGCTATCCAGAAATAAAAATAACTGATTTTTTTACAGGCAATGTTCCAAGACTCATTTGAAAACCAGCAATCAATTTTGTTGACTCAAATGCGGGATGACCAAATCCTATGTAACTTTGAATACAAGTCAGGTTTCCCAGCTAAATCCTATGACTAAGAAGAGTTAAAAAAGGATAAGATAATTTTTGCGATTAACCTCAAATGTGGATTCATATGGCAAATCATGAGACTTCTATAGATATGAAATTGTTCAAACTTAAACAGGGGAAGTTTAGATTGAATATGAGGAAGAAATTCTTTACTGTAAGGGTGGTGAGGCCCTGGAATGGGTTGCCCAGGGAAGTTGTGAATGCTCCATTGCTGGCAGTGTTCAAGGCCGGGTTGGACAGAGCCTTGGATGGCATGGTTTAGTGGGAGGTGTCCCTGCCCATGGCAGGGGGACTGGAACTAGATGATCTTAAGGTCCTTTCCAACCCTAACTATTCTATGATTCTATGATTCAAATTTGTTTGCTTAATTTTTTTTTAATGTAAATGATCTTACATGAAAGAATTATTTTAATTGGCATAACTGCTACAATGTCTTGTTTAGCCTCATATAACATACTTCACATTACAATAAGTAGTTTTTTTTCTCCTCACATGGTTGCAACTCAGTTTTTTGGAAATGACGTACTAGCACTATGAGTGTCGCAATTTATGGAAAAGTTTTATTGCAGCCCAATAGTCTTGGAGTGGAAGAACAATCTTTAGTGACTCAGAGCCTGATTTTCATATATTTTTACACATAAAAATGATCAGGCATGTATTAGTACCAAAACTTAATCTGAAAAAGAAGACCTCAAAACAGACATATCTTCTTAATTTATTACCTTTTTAAAGTCACTTTCTCAAACCTTAGCTATACCTGTGAACACACTCCCTGTCCCCCATAATATCTGGTAAAAAATGATCGGAAGAGTTTTTCAAATTCAATCACAGTTAACTGCTTTATTAGAAAAATTGTCTGAATTATTTAGGGTTTAAATTTTACTAAAGTACCCTTTAAGTGTTCAAATGGTTTGAACACAGTTCCAAGTACAGAGCACTTCAATGCTATACGGAAGTAAACTCAAACAGTAGTGTAGTTTATACCCTCTTTCAGACATCAAACAAAGTGAAATGTGCTGTTTGTGCATCTCTTAATGTAAGCTCTGCTGTGTGCTTGCAAAAGTTAAATTTTACAGAGTTCTTAATGTTGCCATGTGTGGCAACATGTATGTAGTGTGTAGACAGTATGTATGTAGTATGAAAATGACTAATCAGAGATTGCTATCAGTTCTTAATAAAGTATGAAAAGGAAGTGAGATACCTGCCAAAAGTGTGAAGGGCAAGGCCCGTGAGGAACCAAATGGGGAAAGTGTGATGGGAAACGGGAAGAAAAACACCTAGACTTCTGTGTGCCCCAAGGAATCTGACAGTGCATATCCAAGTGCTCTCGAAAGGAGTGTTTCAGTTTAGAAAGGAGAAGGCAAGGAATGCTGACTTGTTCAGTGGAAATCTTGACAAAATATCTGGTCGACTCATTTCCCTGATAGTCACAGAGATTGCTCCTGTCTAGTTTTCCCCATGCAGAGGCATTCTTTCCCCTGCCTTACTAGGGTCCTGAGAAACAGAAAAGAAGAAGATGTCATCTCAAGCTAATTCCATAAACACTGCTATCAGAAAAGACATTTTAAACTATCATAAAAAGACCCATTGTGCAACTAGAGTCTTGGAACAAGAATGGGTTATAGCTCAACCATTGTTAAAGGTTAATGTTCCTATCATTGCATTCCTTTTTCTAGTTCCCATAACCAGGCTGTAATGATAGATAAATATATGAGCTATTTCTTTGTGTTGGCAAAATCACAATTCAGAAAGACATAGTTTCCTAGGTTATTTTTAAACTAATATGCTGGTTTATAGCTGGATGAACAAAACCATCTTTTTTAAGAAGAGAAAGAAGAAAGTTTTTTTTCTTTTATGTTATGCTGCTCTAGCAGAAAGCAAGAGTTTTGGTCTATCAAAACAGAGTAACAGCTTTCTGCAGTCAACTCATGAGCTGAAAAGGAAACTAATTAAAACAATAACATTAATTTAATGTTGCCAAATGTTAACCGATCTGGAACTTTCCACAATTATTTTTACTGTTGTAAAATAATTCAAACATCTCTGTCATTGTTTTTTATTGTTATGTTCCTGTAAGTGTTTAATGCTGGTTCCAGGGCAGAAATTCTATTTACTGTTAGCTGACTGAGCAACAGAGTCCCTAACAATTTCTCTTCTCAGCTCTTCCAGTTTCCATACAAGGAGGAAAGTAATGTCTTTTCTAATGAGTTGCTAGGCTGCTTGCTTGGTGCATGAAGAGTGCTTTCTATCAGTGAGGTAATCTGAGAAAAAATTGTAACTTTTAGGCAGTTCTACAGATCAAGGCCTAGAAGTTTTCTTATGACATGGCAGCAGGGGAGCACTTTCTTAGCACAGACTTTCTTCAATGTCAAGAGGGAGAGGACTCATTCTTCACAGTCTCGCCAGATTTAGGGAAGCTCCTGAGTTTCCATAAAATTAATTTTGCACAACACTACGAGTCTGCTCAAACACTGGGAAGATTGCAGGTGCTTCTGAGCTGGTAGGTCCCAGTGACTGAGCTTGCACATTGTACACTCTGTGCTTTGAAGGAAATTTTCTGGTGAGTCCTTGGCACAGCATAGTGCTGTGCTCGGTGCCTGTTCAAAAAGGTTGAATGCCATATTACTGTCACTGGTTCCAGGTTTTCTGGTTCAGGGACAAATTGAGGGGAAGAAGCAGGCCAGCTGCAACTACCTCCTATTTTTGGAATCCCATCTACTGGAACTATGTTTCTGAACTCAAACTAATCCCAAATATTTTTTTTTTTTTTTTTTTACAGGGAAGTTACGCATTCAATTAACTCTATTCCTGGTTTGTGGTGGATTTGAAGGGAAGTAAATAGTACCTTCTTTAACAATCTCAAGGAAAATACCTGCGAAAGGTAAGTCAGATGGAACTTTTTGATGGCATGGCTCCGTGGCAGTGGTGTATCCTAGTGAACACAGCCCGGGTAAATAGCCCTTGCTCCCTGCAGAGGTTCAATGTATCAGATTGCTCTTTGGAGCGCGTGTTCAATTGTCCTTAAAAAGAGATGGATGGTAAACTCTGTTAAGTAAATTCTTACTGAAACATCTTTCAAAACTTCATTATTCTGGGTTTTTTTTTGCACAAGAAGAAATAATGAAGGTCCTTCTGAATTGTTTTCTGTATAGGAGTGATATAGCTGCCAACTCTGTTCAGGTAACTTATTACTGTTGTTCCATTTTTAATGAAAAATTTAGTCTCTCTTTAGAAAAAAGAATCCAGAATAGCACAAAACAACAAAAAACCCCAAACGACAATCAATAACCCCTGTCCAAAACAACCAATCTTCCAGCAAAGATACTGCCAGTGCATCTTTATGAAGTCTGAACTGCCTTTTAATAATTTTCTGATATTGTTAACTCTGAAGACTAACAGCTGCTCTAAAATTATAGGCATTAGCTGTTTGGTTCCTGCCGTATTGATACTGAATGCAAAAGACACAATTTTCAACTTTGTTATCATTCAAGCATTTTCCTGTATTTGTTCCTTGTGCAGATCTCCATTAACAGTGCTGTATGGTAATTGTTTACTCAGAGGAGCAAATAGTACTGTTTACAAGTTTCATGTTGATACAAATTAAATTTGGCACTGAAGCAGCAAATCTAATGCTTTTCAGGTCATGCGTTTTCTCTATAGACTGCTTTTAAACTTCTGTGCAACCCCTCTATTATGTCTGTCAGAAACATCACAGAAAAGAATCTATGGTATTTGAGGAGGAGGGTACGAGAGAGAGTGCGGCAGCAGCAGTTCAGGCTAAATATGATTTAAAAGATATAGAATCATAGAATAGTTAGGGTTGGAAAGGACCTTAAGATCATCTA
Source organism: Amazona ochrocephala (assembly GCA_039720435.1). NCBI lineage: Eukaryota > Metazoa > Chordata > Aves > Psittaciformes > Psittacidae > Amazona > Amazona ochrocephala. The sequence goes on along the minus strand of CM077880.1, from coordinate 65,474,421 downwards.
GTTCCAACCCCCCTGCCATGGGCAGGGACATACAACTGTTACTTCCGTACCTTTGCCTCTCTTTCAATGATGTATTAAAGATTTGAATTTCTCATCTTATTCCCTTTTGCAAGTTTGCTGCATTAAAATTGAACAAACATTAGCTAGTAGTATTTTTCTATCTGCTGATGAACCAAATACCACTAAAGGAGAAGATAAACATATAACGTATCTCTACAGCAGAAGAAACACAGGGAAGGGATACCTGCTCTTTTAGAGTGCTTCAATTACTAGTTCTTATGTGGGAAAAATCATGTCAGTTCTGCTCTTCTCATCAGACACCATGTACTCGACTATTTCCAAAACCTAGAAATATAACATCACACACTAGTGTCTGGTTTGCCTCCACTGCAATATTAAAATTAATGTGGTTTCAGATACTAGTTGGGATACAATCTCTTCTTAACCTAAGCAACTATGCAAATTTGAAGCAACAAAGTAAGCCTATAGATTCTGGGCTTTGGTGGAAAGATAGATGAGAGTAATACAGCTAATTACATAAATATTTACCCGCAACATGCAGGTGTTTGTAAGAAAAGAAAAGAAAAGATGAACTAAATTAAATGACGTCTAAGAGACGTTATGTTTGAGATCTCAGAATGTTGAAAACTGTAAAGTAGCATGACCTTTGTTTAAGAATAACTGTGTTTATTCAAGTAGGGTGATATATATTATTCACACCGGCAGATGACATATAACATGCAACAAAGGAAATTTTGATAGATACTTTTAAATTTCTACGTCTGATTAGTCTGTTTTAAGATACATGTTTTTCTGTACAAAAAGAGGTACATTTTACATAATCTAATTTTTTTTTCATATTATAAAAAAAATGAAGCCTTGATTTTCCATTTGTACTTGGATATTACTAAGTATTAAATATTTTAAACATACATATAGTACTTCTCAATTTCAATGAAACTACACCTGCCTTGGAATCAGGAAGAATATTAATTTTGAACTATCTGAATTATCTTAACTGTTTAGGCAATTTAAGAAAAATAATATTTTTCTTAAAAAATCTACTTTTTTCTTAAAAAGTATAATTTTTCCAGAAAAGGACAGTATTTTTTGTGATGTTCTTTGGCAGAAGAAATCATCTTCCGTTAAATATGATGTAATATGTTTACCTGTAAAGATTTAGTCTGGAGACATGGAAAGTTAAACACAGAGAAACTGATAGCCCACAATCTCATTACATCTTAATTTCTTAGCAAGACTTTATGGTAGCTCCAGAAATTTCTCCATCATCTTGTTCTTCGTATTATAACATGGTTTGGGTATTGCTCAGTATAGCTTAAACCCCAGAATATTCATTGTCAGAAACTCTAGCATTTCAAAACAGATTTTTGCTTGGCAAAGGTAGTCAAAATGTCTTTTACAAATCCAGTGCCTCTGAAATTTAAGTTCAGAGGCACTGGATAATTTTGAGTAAATATTCAGGATGAGCACTGTGCTCTTGTTGCAGCCCTTCTGCTGGTGTAAGCTTCCCCACTAGCCCTAACGCTCCACTGAAGCAATTGCTCTACATCGCCTGTCCCCTGCTTCTCTTCACAGCATGCTGCATTCTTCTCTCTGACTTCTTTGCACTGGAAAATTTTGACAGTTCAGTCATATTTGAGTCATTCTGACTTTTGATTATCACCTGTGCTGGTGTGAAAAAAAGATTGCTGCACACACAGAGTTCTACCTCATGGTGGAGTTTTGCAGATGTGCAAACTGATCTGAACATGAACTCAGAGCCCTATCTTTGTACACTTAGAACACTCTTGCAAATTTAATTGTCTTGCCAACAACTTCAGTTCAGCGACAAAACTGGCTGACTCCTCCTGGCCTAGGAAAGAGAAAGCAAGATTAGAGCTAGTCCTCACTGGACAAGGGAGGCTGCAGCCCTGCTGAAATGTTTAAGGCTTTTCCCTAGGTCTTAACTGGGACTTTGAGCTGGATACTGCCATGCAGCTGTAAAGAATGTTTCTCTGCAAGTTGAAAGAAAAAGATAGATTAGGCAAGGTACACAAATCCAAAATGATCCTTCCTTTCCTTTCCCCTCTCTCTTCCACACCTTCCCTTCAAATAACTTCCTGTGAAAAGATAAAAAATATTACCTAAAAATGTGTGACAAGTTCCAAGGAAGATTGTTGGACTTAATTTTCATTCTGTTTTTTTATTTGTCTGTATAACCTTTCATGTCATAGCCCAGAAGATTCTTTTTTTTTTTTTTTTGGCAAGAGGAGCAGGTTGTGTCAAGAACATAGGTAGCTAGTGATAATGCTTTCAGGTATCACAACACATATGCAAACACATGCCTTTCTGTCTTCATATGCAGGTAAAGAAACACTGAGGACTGCTGGGGGAAAAAAGAACAGGGTGAAAAGTGCCTCTATAGAACGCTGTCCTGCTATTAATGGTACAGACCTTGGTTACATTGTGAATGTTTTTTCTTACAGTTAAATTTGTTACACATGTGAAATTACTTTTGTTGTAATAGACTACACAAGGATGGCTG